>CM060907.1:793466212-794911212 GCA_030737815.1 Allium fistulosum
TTTCAAAATATATATATATATAGACCAACGGTGACTATATATAATTCTCTATCCTATGGTCAAGTGATACAAATATTTATCATTTCAATCCGCAATTTAAATATCTACGGGTATATATCTCTTCAACCCGCATTCCCAAATTCAATTCAATGAAAATCGCTTGGGTTTATCATTTCAACCCATAACGATTTTCTCCTATTCTACAAGATCGTTCAGGTATGTATCATTTCAACCCATAGGGAATTCTATACTAACAGGGAACTTGCAGTGTGATGAAATATGTGATAATAATATAACAATCAGCAGCAGACATATATCATCAGTGATAAAATAACTAGCAGATCATGGTGTTAGATGTCATAGGTGAACAGATACAGATAATAGCTATAGGAATGTAAGTAACTAACAACAGCATATATCAATTGTCGTTTCAATTGAAATCAAATTTTATAAATATAAGAACGTTAATCGTGAGTGATTGCTCACCTTTCGAGGCTAGAGAGAATATACAATAGAATGAGTTACGGATCCAAGCACAAATTCCGAAGCAAAGCACGATGGACTCGAGTTCAACGGACAAGCTAATAAATAGGAATAGACGAAATCAAATCAGAACTTGATTGATGAAGATAAATGTATAAGTGAACATGTATATATAACTATATATAACTATTTATATTAAATCATTTCTAAATGTTCAAACACATATTAAATAAAATATATATGTATTTCAAAAATCGTTGTTTTAAATTAAAACACACATGTAAAAAAAATCAAACATATATACATTATATATTTTGAAATAAGTACATGTATATATACTTACAAAATGCAACACCTTAAAGAGCAACTGTTAGCAGGTAAATACAAACGCATATACTTTTTAAAATTTACATATATATCACTAAGTCTCCCCAGCAAACTATCGTCATACAATATATATATATATATATATAAACATTTATATATATATATATTGCTGTTATATATATTTAAACTAATGTATACAGACTAACATATCATATAACTAATATATTATCAGCCTAACACATATATAAAGTTCTGAAAATATATATAAACTAATGTTTTATATCAATATCCAAACAAATATACTACATACCTTTTATATAAAACCACTTACATTGAAACTTTATATATGCAGACCGCCAACAACATACTTTATATGATAATATTTTTTTTTCTTTTTTTTGAAATTTGAACTATATGAAATATACTTACCATCATATTATATAATTTTATATAATCTAACATACACACTAACATATTAATACTCTTTTAAAATATCTCATACTGTAAACCACTTGTAAAGCATAAATAATACACCATCAATAATATAAAGTATGTTGCAAACTCATATATATATTGTAGCATATAGGTACATACAAATATACAATCGTATATATATAAACTCATACCGTGAATGCTTATATATATCTATTAATATATATACCTATACAACTCACATACGTACTAACATAAAACAACAAACTGATATATATAAAATCATTAAACAACATACATATCTAAAAAAAATTGATACAACCATAAACTTATACAACATACTGCAATTATATATATATATATACACATACATACATACACTTTCCTGCAGAACCATAGTAAAATCAACATTTATTATAAAATAAAATAGCTTATATAACCAGATTATAAAATAGATAACTTTATTAATATTAGTATAACATATATAGGCCTATAATCGAATATATATTGCAGGTGGAAGAAAACTTCAGATCTAAGCAATATATATAAGTTTGTATTCAACATAAAACAATATACAAAAAATGGCACATATATATAATTAAAATATTAACAAAACTTGCATAACAAAATATATATACTGACATAGTAATATATAACTGATAACATCATACTCTTAATAATATAAGCAAACCACAGTTTATACGTAATATAGCTTTGTAATACTTTTACATATATAACTACAGATGGATATATATACAAAACAAACACATACACTACAACAACAAATATATATATATACTAACATGATAATATATATATATATATATATATATATATATATATTATACCAGTTATGAAAGAGAGGCCGATAGAGGGCTCGGTTGTAGAGGTATGGGCGAGCAAGGCCTCGGTGGAGGGGAGAGGTGATGGTGTATTTGGCACAGGGAGGCGGAAGCACGGGTTGGCCGAGAGGTGGAAGTGTGGAGCAGAGTGACTGGAAGGGGAAGGAAGAGTTCGGCAAAGAAGGACGCGAGGGGTGGAAGGAGGAAATAAATGGGATCGGTTGGCCTCTGGAAGAATGAGCAACAGGGAAAAATGTTGTATTTTTTTTCGTTTCAAGTGAATGTACAGACTAGAAGAAAGAGAGAACACAGGAACCGATTGGGAAATGAACGGAACCAATAATAATGAACCGAGAAATACTGAAATATTAGGAATACAAAAGTCCAAAAGTTGAATTGTTGGGAATATTAATGGCTATGGACTATTGGTTTACATAGTGGATGACGAATCAACAAGGAATTCAAAAAGGTTCAAAAATGTGGAACCAATACGAAAATCGTTTCGTAGATTTCGCTGTCTCCCGGACTTCAAAATTGATAATTGAATATACCGAGGAGATCAGCCCAACGAGATGATCAAAATGGTATATAGATATCAGTGGCACGACCCTCCTATCAAAAGTCGATAATCGGTACCAAAATGCTACTAAAACACTAGAATTAAGATAAACGGAGCAATAGCAGTCCAAATTTGACGAAACGAAATATAACGTCTCACTCAGAAGACGATTACAAATTTATTATATAAAAATATTCAGGTTTGGGAAACATTTTATTATCATCAAATATTAGCTGATTTAAATTTAAATAAAAATTACACAGTAAAATAAACTTTCATATTAACATATGAAAATTTACCATTTTCTATGTTTAAATAGACGTATTTCAGATAATAAATTTTTATTTCAAAATTTTATTATTTAAAATTTCACAAAATTCAGTTAAATTACGTTATAAATATCGTTAAAATTTACGGGTCGTTACATGCTCATAAGCAAAAGGTAGCAAGGTAGTACAATGCGAAAGTGAAGATCCATCCTCTCAATGAAGGAGACTTGGTATTGAAAAGGATCTTTCCTTGACAAGGGGTATTTGAACTGTGACAACCCACAATTTATATCATTTAAAACAAGTTACAACCACTACCCTTACAACTAATTTTAGATATTAAAGCTAGTGGATTGTGGTTATAAAAAATTAGAAATTCTAAACATTGAATAATAAAAGAGAGAAAACCTCATAGGAGAATAAAATAAATAATATACATATTTTAATAAAACATACCAGATCCATTATAATAAATAGATCATTTCAACCTTTCTAAACATCAAACATTTACAAAGCAATATAATAGCGATACATAGGAAATAATTTCACGTACACAACATGTGGATGAAGCATACAACCAATGATCCTACCTTTTCTTTTGCTTTCTTTCACCTTCCAGCTTTGCAAATATGTATAAAAGAAAAGGATTTGAACTATGTTTGAACTGTGCCAACTTGTATATACCCCCGATCACAAGGGAATCATGGGCTATTGCATAGAGAAAGACTGTCCACGTACCCTTCCGGAATCAAACCCACATAGTTCTATTTCTTGCTCATCTCATGCATCCTAATACTTGTTAACACATAATAACCATGCATCCGTGCAACTAATACAAAGAGTACAAGCTAAAAAGTATTCCTACTCATCCATCAGATCAAATCATCTTACGAGGGAACAACAGTAACAAAACACTTAGCCTTTAAGCATTAACAAAACTCAATACCAACCCAAATCATCAAATACGAAAACAAAAACAATGTAAATATACTTGCATACATTATTAACTATTAATTATAGTAATACATCATCAATGTAAGTATAAGTCATCAAATGTGTATTGGTCACTCTATAATGGTGACATAATATCAACCATCCAATAATCATAATCAACTAGCCATCGTTTGGTAGTAAAAATGGTAAAATATCACATCCACACCCTAATGTGATTCCATCCACATAAAACAAACATATGGGATGATAATCTAAATGAATAATTAATCACATACTACATCCATCCAAAACATTACAACCATTGTTTTTCTCTTAGGTATAACATCATTTTATTATTATTTATTATAAATGCCCCTTTGTTTATCTCAAAAAAGTAATAATTATACTTCAAAATCCTCTGTTATATTTATATTACTTCATATCCCTTAAACATCATATTTTCCATTAAAAAAGTAATTTACATTAAATTACTTATCAACACAATAATATTACTATTTTACATCAAAATAATAATATATATTAAAACCTCTTTAATACTTTTCAAAACCTGTTTATTAGTATTTATTTCAAAAATAAAATTATTTTATTTTAAATCAAAACCCTTTTCTTATTGTTATTTGCTTTAATATCCCAAAATGGTAATAGTTTAACTTCAAAACACTTTTGGAAACATCTCCTTACTATTATCATTATTATTTCAAAAATACAATTATATTTTATCACTCAAATAACAACAACAATAATTTCCCTATATCACTATAAAATCAATTAAATTAATATTTACCCCCAAACAATATAATTTTATCTATACATTATCATATTGAAATTCCTCTTATTTTATAAATAATAAATCTTCCAATTGTAATTTAAATATTTTTTTTTTGTTATTATTTATGAATTTCCCTAGAGTTTGTAAATAATAACCTAAATCAATTTTCATGTTTATTTCAATAAAATGGTCAAATTGTTGTTATTTACAAGTTTACTCACAATTCATAAATAAACTTATTTTTATTAATATACTAGATTCTCTCGAATTAGACAACATTATCTATTTTCTATTTGTTAAGTACTTTTCCAAACTAACAATTAATTATCATTAAACATCCAATAATACAGTAACTAAATCAAACAAACCCAATCAAGCCTCAATATCCAAAATACACAACAATCCAAACTAACATTAGTAAAACACAACATATCTCAATAAATATAATTTATTCATCGATGAGTGATTATTTAATATTTAAAAACTCAATTAAATAAACCGTACCTCATGCTTTTGCAAACAGCTCCAAAACATAGAAACCCAAGTACTCAATCATTTGTAATTCCGCCATAAGTCTAACGAAACATATAAAGCATGAATCAGAGTTTGTGTGCAAAAGTTATGAAAGCTAGAAGTTTTCACCTTTAAATGTAAATATTAACTGTTAATGGCTAAAATGAAAAGGAAGTACTCACCTCAAATGAAGGTTAACCTAGTTTTATTTCAAATCAATAAAGAGTGGCATTTCTCTTTCCATCACAACTCAAATCGCTTTCAAAATCCAGGTATACGCATTGTTGATTGAATCCCTAGACCATTTTTGATTCAATTGCTATTCTCTTTTCAAATGGATATTCTAGTTTCCGAATTAAGAAGGGAATAAAGATTGTAGAAATTTTTTTAATGGTTGCATCTCTAAAAATTAATTTCCTCCCATCTCAACCTCTTCGTTTATAGGGTGGGATGACAGATTGAAGAATTTTAAACGTACGCATGTAAAGAGAGCAACGTATGAATATTGAGAATTTACCGTTTACATGTAGAAAATTAATTTCCAATCTACATGGAATCAATCTCCATAAATAAAAGGATTAATTTACCTATATGTCAACCAGTGTGCAATTAATTGCTAATATGTGAAATTAATTGCTAATGTATGCAATTAACTTCCCACAATATTTGAACTTAGTATACAATCATATATATATATTCAAAAATTAGGATATATGTCAATGTGCAGTTAATTGCTAACCTACGCAATTAATTTCCCACAATATACAAAATGAATATACAACCATTATATATATATACCCAGTTTTAATATATTTATATATATATATATATACATATATTCAACAAGTAGGATCTAAGGAATAAATTTGTCACTTTGAATATACATATATTTGTAGACATATACATATGTTATACATTCATAATTTCATACAATTTAAATTTTCACATAGATTATGTATATATAGCAAAGCTAGCAGTGTTGGCCGGTCTCCTATTAGTTTTATTGCAACCACAATAAAAGGTACAAACATTACAACTAGACATATAACAGGCTATTAGTCTAAAGATAAGGTAGAAGACATAATGTAAAATAAAAAATATTAAAAAGGCTCAGGAAGATAGAATCCTTCATTCCATTTAATAATTCATTTCTTATTTCATGACTTAATGCAACTTTTCCTTTTGTTGTGCAGTTAAATACCCTGTTATTTGTTTCAACTCAGATGACTTTTAAAATCTTTTTCAAGGTGATTAGCAACCTATATGATCTCATAATTCTCTAACTTATAGCCTTATAGATCAAGCACCATTCAATTGTGCTAGTTCCATTTGTATTAGCTCTTCCAAACATAGCCATGATGCTATTCTAGATGTCATAAGTGAATGAGCAGTTAAAGAACAAATGCATGTTATCCTCACTCATTCCATTGTAGAAAACACAAATAGGGTTTACATCCATCCCCATCATGTATGGTCTGGATTTAGTATGCAGGGCATTCCTAAAATTTCTCCAAAGTAGCAGATTTTCTTTAGCGGGTGAATGGTCGAGCCATATTCTTTTATGCCAACAAAAAATAGGCCCGAGAGCATGGCCTGTTATTGATTTGTAAACCATATTAATAATGTGTTGCTTATTCTTCAAGGTCCAAACAACATTGTCCTTAGGGGAGTGAGGATACTGATTAGCTTGTAGTTGGCTCCAAAAGGATCTAATAGCCCGATTGCTTGTGTATGGTAAGGAGAGCACTCCCTCATTAATGTAATCTTTAGCTTTAGCATCATTTCTAATTCCGGTTTGCATTATTTGCTCGTAAGTCATAGTTTTAGAAAGAATCATGTTGTACATCGACCATAGATCATTCCAAAAGCTTGCTGAACCATCTTGAGAGATGTTCATTTTGATCAAAGGGTGGAAGATTGGCCTCAAGTTCAATATCTTACACCAAGTCCAGCTACTATCCGAAGGGGCAAACATAGTCCAAAAATTCTTCCGGTCTAAATTATGAGCCAGGGTCTACTTAACCCAAATATTTTGACTTTTATTTAACAAAGAGTCAAAGTGCTTACTAAAGGCTGCAATGTTCCATTATGCTAATTTTTTTAGGCCACGACCTCCTTTTTGCATTGGAAGCTCAACTTTAATGTAAGCACTGTAAGAGAAACAGATTGAAAGAAAAGAGTAATACTTTTATTATTTTTTTCTTAATAGAATGTATAATACAAACTCTAGTACTGTATTTATATAGATTACACCAGCACTTGGTATTGGGCTTTTCGTATATGGCCCAAAGCCTTATTACTTGAGACAGAATACAAAAGATAGCTGAGTAACTCTCGTTACATCATAACTCGCCCCTTCAATTAGATCTAGGGTTTTCTTTCTTCATCTTTCTCTGCGCCGCCACTTCTAACTCTAAGCTCCTCCCTTAATCTGCTGAAATTTGTCGTAGATAATGGCTTCGTGAGAATGTTCGCTCTTTGATAGAAGGCTGGAATGTGACGAACATCCAGTCTCTTGCTTATAACCTTCTCACGAATGAAGTAGAGATCGATTTCGATATGTTTCATTCGCGAGTGCAAAATAGGGTTTGCAGTGAGGGAGACAGAGCTGAGATTGTCGCACCAGATAATCGGTGTGCTGTTGAGATCAAATTTGATTTCTTGAAGTAGCGATTCAATCCATGTAATCTCTGCTGTTGTGCTGGCTATGGATCTGTACTCAGACTCTGTGCTAGAGAGAGATACAGTGACTAGCTTCTTTGAGCTCCAGGAAATTGGGTTGTCACCTAGGTAAATGCAATACCCTGATGTCGATCTTCGATCATCAGGGTCGGAGGCCCAATCTGCATCTGAGTAAGCCTGTATCCTTAGTTGTTTTGTGATGTTGAACATTAGACCATGATTCAAAGTTCCTTTCAGGTATCTCAAAATACGTTTAACTGCTTTCCAGTGTTCATTGAGAGGTTTGTGCATAAATTGACATACTTTATTTACACTGTAGCTTATATCTGGTCTGGTTATGGTAATATATTGCAATGCTCCTACAATGCTTCTATATTGTTTTTCGTTTTCAATAACTTCACCCCTGTGTCTTGAGAGTCGAAGATTGCTGGTCATAGGAGTAGGCAGTGATTTAGCATTATCCATATTTGCTCTTTTCAGAATGTCTAGGATATATTTTTTCTGGCATAGATACAGTTCTATACTTGATTGCTGTATGACTTCTATACCTAGAAAGTATTTTAAATCACCAAGAACCTTAATGGAGAAAGCTTGATCCAAATGCTTTATTGTCTGATCTATGACTAAACTGTTACTTCCTGTAATGATGATGTCGTCAACATATATCAGAATATATGTAACACTGTCTTCCTTGCATTGTATATAAAGAGAGTTGTCTGACTTTGTTGGTGAGAAGTCTTGCTCCATCAATGTTGCTTTGAGTTTTTCATTCCATACACGTGGAGCTTGTTTTAGACCATAGATGGCTTTATGTAGCTTGCATATGATTCTGTTGCTGTCTCCTTTTTCATACCCTTCTGGTTGTTCCATAAACACGACCTCTTTTACAACTCCATTGAGAAAAGCATTGTTTACATCTAGTTGTCTGATCTTCCATTTCTGGTATAGTGCAATGGTCAGTATAATTCTTATAGTTGTTGGTTTAACTACAGGAGAAAAGGTTTCATAAAAGTCGAATCCATATTGTTGGTTGTAATCCTTAGCTACAAGTCTGGCTTTGTATTTGTTTATGCTTCCATCTGAATTTATTTTAATCTTATATGTCCATTTGCAACTAACCACATTACTGTCCTTAGTTCTGGTTGTGAGACTCCAAGTTTTGTTTTTGATGAGTGCTTTATATTCTTCATCCATAGCTTGTTTCCCGTTGATGTTTGTAACAACATCCTTGTAGTTACTTGGCTCTGTCTGACTTAATAGAGCAATGTAAACTTTTGGCTTATATATGCCACTCTTGGACCTTGTTGTCATATGGTGTCCTGTTCTTGCAGGTTGGGGCTCATGTTCACTGATGTTATCATCTATGTGTTGAGACTTGGATGGAGACTGTTCTTTCTCTGAGTCTGCACCATTGTTCTGGTCTGTGTTGCTAGGAGGAGGACTTGAGATCTCTTCATAATCATGACCTGATCCAGTATTTTCTCTGGATATGGTGAGTTGTGATTCATTGTTTCTCTGCTTATCTCCTCCAGTTGCATTGATGCTCCAGTCTGACACAATAGGTATTGATGGTAATGATGCACTCCCTTTGTCATATACTTTCCTTGTAGTTCTAATATTTTCATCTGCAAAGGGAAATTTTTCTTCATTAAATACAACATGTCTTGAAACAAGTATCCTACCATCATTACTCAAGCATCTATATCCCTTTTGATTATTTCCATATCCAAGAAATGTACAAGTGGTGGATCTTAGACTTAGTTTATGACTGTTATATGGTCTGAGACATGGGAAGCATAAGCACCCAAATGTCTTCAGACTTTGATAGTCTGATTTAACCGCAAATAATGTTTCAATGGGATTTAGATGCTTGAGTACCTTGGTAGGTAGTCTATTAATCAGATAGACTGCAGTGTTGAATGCCTCTGGCCAAAATTTTATTGGCATAGAGGCTTGAGCTAGTAATGTTAGCCCTATTTCTACTATATGTCTGTGTTTTCTTTCAACAAGACCATTTTGCTTTGAGGTATATGGGCAAGTTGTTCTTTGAACAATTCCCCTTTTTTGAAAATATTCCTTTAGTGGTTTATACTCACTGCCTCCATTAGTCTGTATTATTTTGAGTTCATTATTTGTTTGCTTTTCAGCTTGTGTTATGAACTGTATCACCACATTGCTTGTGTCTGCTTTTGATTTCAAAAAATATATCCATGTATATCTAGAATAAGCATCAACAAAAGATATGTAGTACCTGTATCCATAGTCAGAACTTACTGGTGCAGGTCCCCATAGATCTGTGGCTACCAATTCAAGTGGTCTACTGACTACTGTGTTTGAATCTGCAAATGGTAGCTTGTGGCTTTTACCTAATTGACAGTAGGTACATATATATGGTACAGATACATCAAAAGTAATATTATTATTACTGAGTACTTGTTTTACAACATTTACACTAGGATGTCCAAGTTTACAGTGCCACAAATCAAAAGTTTCTTTGTCTTTCTTAATTTTTGACACAGAACTGTTGCACCACATTTTCCTATTTTTGCCATTTTCCATATTTCCAAAGTTGAACTTGTATAGACCTTTGTCCAGTTCACCCTGTAGTAATATTTCCCGATTTAGTAAATCTTTAACAACACAAAATTTTGGGTGAAACTCAAAGTACACATTGTTGTCATTAGAAAACTGAGATACACTCATTAAGTTTTTCTTAATCTGGTGAACTCTTAGTAAATTGTTGAGGTAAAGATATCTTTTACCTTTGATGCTGCTAGTTCCAACATGTGTGATTTTTATAGCTTCACCATTACCCATATGTATAGTATGCATACCTATGTATTCTTTGTTGCCAAGATTGAGGTTTTGAAGATTACTTGTGAGATTGTTGGTAGCACCTGAGTCTGGATACCAATCTTCATTTGTTGTATCTTCTGTTCTGGTGAGTCTGTCTAAACTTGCCTGTTGCATTCTTGCATCTTCTGGCTGATTGTTTGATCTTCGATTAATGTGAGCTATGTTTGCACTTGGTTCACCACTTTTTTGATGACTTGGATAATATTCAGTGTTAAGTCTGAAGTAGCATTGCCTTGCTGTATGACCTAGTTTTTCACAAATCTGACATTTTGCTCTGTTATTATTCCATTTGTTATTTCTTCCTCTTCCTCTCTGACTTCCACCACCTCTCTGGTTGTATGAGTTTTGTCTGACATTTTGATTTTCCTGCGCCTTATTTGTTGATCTTGATGCATAATTGATTGACAGTTCTTTTTCCTTCCTTTGTTCCACCCTTCCTTCATGTGATAATAGAACTGAATGTACATGGTGTATGCTGGGTAGATTCTGTTGTGATGAGATGACTGCAATAACTGATTCATATTCTGTATCTAGACCATTTAGTATGGATAGAATCTGCTCTGTTTCGGATATTTTGTGCCCTGCAGTATCAAGAAGATCACAATATGACTTTATCTTTGTCAAGTATTCTTGCATTGTCATATTTTCTTTCTTTAAATTCTGCAACTGTCTTTTGTAGTACATGATTCTTGCAGCTGATTGTGTACTGAATATTTGTAGTATTGCAGTCCATATCTCATATGATGTTTTGCATCCAACCAGTTGAGTGAGTAGAGATGGACTGACTGATGATATTAGCCATGCTGCTAGTAGATTATCTTGTCTCTAGTAACTGACAAATTGCTTGTTGATGATTCTTTCTCCTTTGTTGTTGGTAACCATTCTTGCTAGAATTTCTGCAGTTCCATATAGGTAATCTTCTAAACAGTATCCTCTTATGCTGATTTCAACCTGATACTTCCACAGTATGAAGTTGTTTTCATCGAGAGCAGTGGTTACTAAGTTGTTCTTTGGTTTGATGATATTGCAAGGATTTATATCGATGGTTGCAGTTTCTTGATTATCTGGTCTTGACCCTTCCTGATTCTTGATTCCGCTTGAAGCAGATGATGAAATATCATCATTTTCTACCATGGTGGATCCTCTGGAAGAGATGTTGAGATTCTTGATGTCAGATCTATTACAGTGCAGCCAGACTTATGAATCCTGAAGCCAGATTCTTGGCGTGGCACTGTCTTTGTGAGTTCTTGATTGAAGAACACGATCAGGAAAAGATACAACACTCTCAGATGATGAGGATGCCTATAACTGAGAGCAACCGAGTAGTGGATGATGAGATTGCTCTGACACTATCTCTGGATGGCTCAATGATAAGGCTAACAGAGATTCTCTGATGAGATTCTATGGGTAAACAGTAGTTGATTGTAGTCGTTTGACTATAGGCTCTGATACCATGTAAGAGAAATAGATTGAAAGAAAAGAGTAATACTGTTGCATCATAACTAGCACATGGGATTAGTTTTCTGGAGTGAATGCTTCCAGTCCAAAGAATTCATACATAGCACCTCTTATCATTTTCAAGAGCTTGTTAGGTAGCACATAATTTCTAGCCTAACATACCATCATGGAAAAAGCTACTAACTTGATTAAAATCAACCTACCAGCTTGACTCAAAAGCTTATTGGTCCAGCATTACAATGAAGCAGTTATTTTAGGATACAAAGGAAGATATTGAGCTATTTTTATCTTGGAAGTTTTCAAGGGGATACCCAAGTAGTTCATACTCGTTGCCATAGGTTGAAGACTAGAAATGTGGTGGATACTCTCATGGTGGGATTGAGACACACCAGCAACCATAATTTGAGATATCCATGGGTTAATTTTAAGACTGGTAATTAAGTAAAAGGTGTTAAGTGGGTTGAGAATACACTATATTGAAGCTATGTCTGGCTTAGTGAAGATGATGACATCATCTGCAAACATGAGTGAACTGACTAGTGGCTCTTTTAATTTGGGATGGATCGTTATTTCTCTTGATTGAACTTGCAAGTTTAACATTCCAATGAAGACTTCCATGTGTATTAGGAATAAGAATGATGACATAGGACCACCTTGGCATATTCCCTCCTTGCTCTTAAAGTATCCAACTGCCTTGCCATTGAAATTCAAGGAGAATGTTAGAGTAGAAATACATGCATATATCCAAGCAACAAAATGCTTTAGGAAGTGCATTATGGATATGATTCTTACGATTATCTCCCATTGGATGGAGTCATAAGCTTTCTGATGTCAAGCTTAAGCATTGCTCACGAGGAGACCTGCACTTTATTGTACCCTTTGATCAGCTCATGAGTAAGGAGCACATTATCTAAAATACTTCTTTTGGTTAAGAATGCTGCCTGATTAATAGAGTTGAGATTAGTTTAACACTTTTTAGAGTCTGCATGATATAATTTTTGTATGCTCTTGTAAATAACATTGCAACATGCTATTGGTCTATAAGAGCCAATAACATTAGCAGTTTTAGTTTTTGGAATCAGGACAAGATTAGTAGCATTAATGACCCCTAAGATTTTGCATTTATTGAAGAAATTATGCATTGCTTTATACACATCCTGAAATATAATTTCCTAGCAATGTGTGCAAAACAAGGCATTAAATCAATTTGGACCCCGAGAGGAGTTTTTATTCATTGGAAAAATGCACTTTTAATTTCCTCATTCGTTATGGCAGTAATAAGATATAAGATATCCTCAGGGTTAATCCTGGGAAGCTCTATTCCATTAAGAAGATCAAGAGAAGGCTTGAAGTAGGTGTTTTCCAAAGAAGATTGGTGAAGTAGGTAAGAAGAGACCCCTTAACTGTTTCTGAAGTTGTCTGCATAATGCCAGTCTCATCTAAGATACTGGTTATGTTTTCTCTTGCTTGCTTTAACTTTAGCGAAGCTTGAAAATAAGCAATTTTTTTGTCCCCTTATGTATTCCGCTTTTGTCTCAGCTTTTGCTGCGGCATACTAGCTTCGATGTTCAGATCTTCAGTATAAGCATCAGATCCCACTCTCAGATATAGAAGCTTCTATGTCATCGGGATTATCCATCATGTACTTTTGAGCTCTTAGAAGCTCCATCTTGATTTTAGTGGGCTACAACTCTCTACTCCCATGCTTGTTTCTAGCCCATTCCTTTAAAGTAGCTTTAGTTGCTTTTAAATTCTAGTTGACTATAAACATAGGATTGCCAAAATGCCTGTTAGACCAAGTAGTAGCTACAATTAGTATCATGTGTCCATTTATTAAAAAAAATTGAAACTTTTTACCCTTTAATGGTAGACTGACCAGAAGAAAGGATTTGAGTGGAATGGTCTGAAAGAAGAGGAAACAGAAGGTATTTATGATGAAAGGCCAGAAAGATAGGGTAGTGAAATTAAAAAAGGCATGATCAATTCATGAAAATGTTATAAAGCCTCTCCTACTTTTATTGTTCCAGGAGTACATGGCACCAGTATTTTTTATTGTAATCAAGTAAGAGTCGGTGATAGCTTGGTTAAGAGGTTGGATATCTCTAGTAGTTATGGGATTACCACCACATCTATCGGCTAGACTAATGTAGTAGTTGAAATCCTCTAAAGCAATCCGAGGATGAGTGTCTTGTCTCAAGGAGGGAAGGAGATTAAGTAGATGCAACCTTGATGCCACTGAATTCTCAGCATAAATGACAGATAAATAGAAGGAGATAGAGGTAGGAATTTAAATGACATGATAATGAATTAGCTGGCTGATAGATAAGATACGGGATATGGGAAATCAATAAGTTCAAATCAAACCTTATTTAAATTCAATTTTAAACAAATTTAATTATAAATCAATTCTTATTTAAATTCAATTCTTAAAATAGGAAATTATTGTCAAGGACAAAAATTTTCAGCGTTTTAGCCTAAAGGACAGGCCTTCAATATTTTATCCTAAAGGACAACTTTCTTTAGGTATCAGTTTTTAGTAATTGATAGTATCAGTTTGTAGTTATCGGTAGCAGTTTTTAGGTATCAGTTTTTAGCTTGGTAGTAGTTTTGTTGTCCTTATAAATAATTTTGGAAAATATTTGTCCTTATGAATAAATTTTAGAAGAATGTTTGTCATTATGGTAAAAATATTGAGGTTGTGTCCTTGAGGCAAAAAATATACAAATTTTTGTCCTTTAAATTAATTCCCCCAAAATATTAAATTACAAATCAATTCTTATTAAATTTATCTTTCCAACCTCTATTTACTAAAAGTTATTATAAAAATCTATTTTGAAATATTAATATAATTTTAATTGAATACTTAACATATTATATATATTATTAGTTAAATTGAATTCTTAAAAAATTTTATTATATTAGTTATTATTAAATTAAGTTTATTATTATTAAATCTATTTTAAATCTTATTTTATATATTTAAAAATAATAAAGTTATAAGTAAAAAATTTATAATTTACATTTAAAACTTAACTTATAATTTTAAAATTTCCAAAACGTACAAATTTAAAAATCTAAACTTTTCTCATATTAAAATAAATATTTATATTATAATTTAAATCAATATTTATCAAAACCCATATATTTCCATTCAAAAACTTTGGAAATCATTTTCAAAATAGACCAACGGTGTTTGTATATAGTTTTCTATCCCATGGTCAAGTGATACAAATATTTACCATTTCAATCCGCAATAATTTAATATTTACAGGTGTATATCATTTCAACCCACAATCCCAAAATTTCAAAATCAATAAAAATCACTTGGGTTTATCATTTCAACCCATAATGATTTTCCCCTAATCTATAAGATCGTTCGGGTATGTACCATTTCAACTCATAGGGAATTCTAAACTAACAGGGAACTTGCAAATTGAGAACAAAGATGATAATAATATAACATATCAACAACAGGTATATATCATCAGTAACAAATTTAAAAATAATATATACAATAGGTTATGATGTCATATGTCATAGGATAAACAATTGCAGATAATGGCATATCATATTTAACAATTAAATTACTTAACAATTCAAATTTAACAGCATATTTCAATCGTCATTTCATGTGAATTAATTTACTAAATATAAGAATGTTAATCGTGAGTGATTGCTCACCTTTCGAGGCTAGAGAACAATGGGAATGAACATGACGCCGACATAGATATGGACACGGATAAGCACACGAAGGAAAGCAAAACTGTTGCGACAAGTTCTGGGCGGCGGTGAGCTAGGTGACTAGAATTCAATGAAAAACAAATCAATGGTTAGAGATTGATGGAACAAAATATATATACATATTTTTCTTCTTAAAATCAATATTCAATTTAAACCCATATTTAAAATAAAACTACATATTATATTTCGAAAATCATTATTTAATAAAACCCATATATTAAAATCACAATGTCTATATATTATATATATAAAATCTATATATATAATGTAAAGATCAAAATATCTATATATATATATATATTATATTTTTAAAAATCTATATATATTATATATTAAAACACATATATTTAACATCAATATATATATAGTACATTTTTAAAATCAATATTTAAAAATCCAAAATATCTATATTTCATATTTTTAAACATCAACATAAATAATCATATTATATATATATACTTTTCAAAATATTAACAATTACACAAACATAACATATTATATATTCTTTAAATTTTATCCCTTTAAAATCTTCAAACTATTATATAACTCATATATATATATATGTTTGTACCAAAATTGTGCACAACACTCTTCGGAAGTTTTTGAAGAGATAAAGTGAAGAAATTAAATGGAAAAAGTGGATTATCTAACAAAAACTCCAAATTTCAGATACGAAAATAATTAAAATGCAAGGAGACACAAGAATATAGAGTGGTTCGACGGATCGCCTACGTCCACTGTGAAGTTGATAGCTTTAATGAACTTTCTTTGAAGATTACAAGTGAATTCAGTGAGTTACAATAGATAATTATGATTTGCAGCAGTGAATTTCGTTATTGGCAGCAGCAAGGGAGTTTAGATCTGGATCCGGCAGAGTCCGGTTGTTGGAGAATTCAAAGAAGAAGAATATATTTTTTCTGTATGCCTTAGGGCTCTATTTGTAGGTGTAGGAGGCTGATATTTCGCTCAGATCTCAGAAGGCTTCTTTTGGCACGTGACCAGGCCCGCGCGCCCAAGCCCGCGAAGTTTCGGTCCGATCCGTGATCGATACGAATGGATTTCGTATCGATCAAGATTGCGTCCGATGGAGTCGAAATTTGGTGTGGACATTCCTTAGCATGCACGTAAGCTTCTGTGAAAATTCATAGCATTTGGACTTGTAGATTAGGAGATATGATCGATACGAATTAGGATCTTCGGTCGGCTGTTTCGTTCGACTGCCTCATTTCGACTCGGTCCTATTCGACTCGATGACGTGGCGCTTGAATCTCTGGATTACTCCGCCTTTGATGCCGAGTTGGCTGAGTCTTTCTTGGACCTTGCCTTGTTCGTATCGAAGTCCGTTGCCAAGTTTGAATCGATCAACAGCTTGTTCCTTCGCATCGATCTGTAGCACGCCTTGTTCGAATCGATGGAGGTGGTTCGTTCGTATCGATGATGGTGATTCTGTTCGCATTGATGAAAGGTGCACAGTTCGCATCGATGGTTATGCTCTGTTATGTGGATACGAAGTAGACATTGGTTGATCGAGTCGAAATGTGAATCTCTGATGGATGCGAAGTAGATCGAGTCGGACAGAGGCTCTCTGATGGATGCGAAGCGGAGCAAGTCGAACAGATGCTCTCTGATGGATGCGAAGCGGAACGAGTCGAACAGATGCTCTCTGATGGATGCAAAGCAGAGCGAGTCGAACAGATGCTCTCTGATGGATGCGAAGCGGAGCGAGTCGAACAGATGCTCTCTGATCGATGCAAAGCGGAGCGAGTCGAACAGAGGCTCTCTGATGGATGCGAAGTGGAGCGAGTCGAACAGAGGCCCTTTGATAGATGCGAAGCGGAGCGAGTCGAACAGCTGCTATTCAATGGATTCGAACGCGAGGCTGCTTTTATTCAATTTTGCATCGATCGTAACTTGAGCATACGAACTCGGATTGACTTGAAATTTAGAACGTTGGCTCTCATAGCTTCGCTTGTCGTGTCATATCAATTTTAGCTCGATCCGGACTCGAACAAAATTCGTCGATTTCTATACTAAGCCTGTGTATAACCGATCTCCAAGACGAACCGTCATTGGTTAATAGTCAATTCCTTGGTGTCACGGCCTTGCCAAAAGGCGGGATAACATTTGCCCCCCATAGTACGTCTTGTGGAAACATGACGTGCTTTGAAATGCTGCAATCTTCATTCTGAATAGTTATCGTCTTTTCGACGAAAGCTGTAATCTTCAACTGATTTTCTCGATAACGTAAATTGTTGACTGTTAACTACTGTTCCCTATATTGTTGCAACTGATTGCTGTATGCTAGTGATTTGCCGTTTGTTGTTTTAATCGTTATCAAATGAGTTTCCAATTCCTGTAAATCTGGAATATTGATTATTAGTCCGACGCATATGCATATACGTTAATCCGACTCTCGCTGACGTTCACGAGTCGTTGTCAGTTTATTTTATATCAAATTCCATATCGATCCTCTCCTGAACCGACGTGAAATTCGTTGTAACAACGCTCGATGGTTGTTCTTGAATGTTCCTTCGTAACAATCCTCTCCTGAATCGATGTGAAGGGTTGAAACATTGTCTTTGCATCGATTTTCATTGCATTTATGGATGCGAAATGAGCATTTCGAATCGATGGATGTGGGGTTTGATGGATACGAAGCGGTCGCTCGTATCGGTGGGTCTAAGATTCGATGGATACGAAACTAACTTTTGCATTGATGGTTACGAACTTTGATGGAATTCATTTTTGAACTGGCGCGAGCCACTAAAATGGATACGAAATGCGCCTTCGTACCGATGAATATTGACCTCTAGATGTCGTGGTTCGATGGATTCGAACTGCACACTTCATGTCGCTAAACTGGGGATGGAGTCGAAGATGATTGATACGAACAGTGGTTTCGTATCGATGGGTTTGGGTGACTCAGATAAGCCTTTGTTGGCAACTTCGCTTCGATAAAGTCACATGTGGATGGATTCGAACAGCGCAATGCTCAATGGATTCGAACAGAAGTCCCACGATCGATACGAAATAGTAGTCATCTGAGGGTTGATGCATTCGAAGGGCCTATTCGAATCGATCCCGGGGTGATGTTTTGCAACCGGTCGAACCTACGGGGATGCGAATCGTTTTTTGCCTTCAACTTCGAGTCTATATAAATACCATGGACTTAACCACTTTTCGCTTTTTCCACTTTACTCTCCTGCCTTGTCTTCGTATCGATAAAAGAACTTGAGAAAGAAACATTGCCTTCGATCCAAACAATCCATCAATCCTTCGAATCGATCCAATTCATTCCTTAATCTAGCGTGACAACATCTGACTTTAGGTAAATAAACAACGAATCCATTCTGAAAATGATGAGACTCGAATCTTAGTGCCAGTTCGTTCGACGTCGTCACCGATTCCATCACTGTTGATGCCGGGACTTGGTCGTCGTTGAATCGAGAAGGAGCAATGACACGTTAATTGCTTGGGGAAGAAGGAGTAAGGAGGGATGCGAAGGAAATGGTTGTTTCGAATTTCGTATCGATCTGTTGGGGAAGAAGGTATTCTGCCTCGTATCGATCTTGAAGGGAAATCTCGTATTGGTCACGGAACAGTTGCCGAGTGTTGGTTGTTTCGAGTCGATGTCGATCGATACGAAACAGATGTTTTCTGATCGATACGAAGTAGGTGCTTTTCTGATCGACACGAAGTAGTAGGCCTCGATCGATTCGAACTGCGCAGCCATGGGATCGATACGAAAGTGTCTCTGAACGATCGATACGAAATAGAACCTGATCGATGCAAACTTGAACCTGAGCGATCGATTCGAACTTGAACTTGAGCGATCGATTCGAACTTGAACTTTTGATGATTGACAATGAACCTAACTTCGATGACATCGAAAACTCTTGTGCATTTGAACATCTAACTCCGACGAGCTTCATTTTGGTATAATTAGACTTGACCTTTGGACTGCATACTTGATTTCCCTTCGAAGCTCGTCGATGGAACTGCAACTTTAACAAAATTTTAACAAACTTTAACTTGGATTGATTGCTAATTTCTGGATGGCATGGTTGTGACGGTCAGTGATGACGGTCATTCCGACTGAATTTTGAAGTCTCGTCGTTTACACGCTTTCTCCAATTTTGTTGAACTTCTCAAGTGATATACAGTACGGCACTGCACAACACACTCACACACTTTACACTGGGGGATGCACGAGCGTTATTGTCTGTTTAACAATGATTTTTCATAAGCTAGTTAGTCATAGAACCCTCAAGTTCACAGTAGCAGGAACTCCCGAGTTCAATTCCTTCAACCATCGAGATACCGGTCATTGAAGCCGAAGTTATAGACCCAGCTCCGGACGAGCGTCCAAGTGCCCGGTTCATTTGTCGTCCACAAGATTCTGTGTTGTCCGGTATCTCCGAAGATATGCTGGGGCGGATTTGTTTAAAGCACGGCTTGTCGCTTGATGACGTGTTACTGCCTGGGCCAAATGACAGGCCACATGATCCCCCGGAGGGGTTTACTGCTTTTAACCGTCATGCGTGTACGGCGGGAACACTTCCTCCTTTCAATCAATACATAAGGGAGATGTTATCATTTCTTGGAAAAGCTCCATCCTAGGTACACCCCAACGGGTACGCTTTGTTGAATAGCACCTTCATTCTGTTTATGGAGATTCTCTTTCGACCGCCAAAGCCGATCGAGATCAGATATCTATTTAACGTTAAGAGTCGTGGAGACAGCCCTTCTTTCACCTTCTTGGAAGCGATCAGGAACTACCACATTGTAATGGGCTCCTGGGGAAGGCTAAGTTACTTTAAGACTGAGTGGTTCTACGTTCGGTGCCCCCCGGATTTGCCAGGCGATGGTTGGATAGACGTAAGCGTTGCCATCTTTCTCTTGAACTAGCAAGATAATAATAACCGACTTCAAAACTGACATACTTCTCTTCTTTTACAGCCGCAATTTCTCGACCCGATGGTGGATATTTTAGAGAGCTAGTTCGGATCCTCAAAGCGGTTCCGGGCGAAGAGAGGCATATCGACTTGGTTCTGACCGACAGAAACTTGAGGATTGTCGGGCTAATTGAACGGAGGCAAAGTATACGGCTGGAAGGGACACTTAGAGTGGTCTCGAAGAAATGGGTGAATCGCAAAGCACTTGGAGTCGTAATAGCCGAAGAAGTTGATCCGGAGAGAACGCCTACCGATAACGAGCTCCTAACTAGGCCTTCTTCCGATGTCCAGGATTCAGGAGGAAGGAGAAAAGGCAAGGCTGTTGCTCACAAGCGTTCTAAATCCGAGAGATTAAAATATGTGGTTGTGTCCTTGCTCGTCCCGGGGATTAGAATTTCGGAGGCTCCTCCCCCGCCAGTAGAGAATCCTTTTAAAGGGCTTGCTGATATTCCAATTCTGGATTATGTGTCGTCTCAACACGACACCGGGATGGAGGAGCTTGACAATGCTCTTGAGCTGACCGGGTCGCTTGCTATGAGTGCGGTCGACATTTCCGGTTGGTCAGGGGGTTGCACATGCATACACTTCACTACACTACATGATTCATAACTGTAAATCGTCCGACTTAAGAAATCACTAAATTTTCCTTCGTCTCTCATTTTCAGGTACGATGTCCGGAAGAGGATCAATGCTCGGTAATCTTCGCTCGGCCCGAAAGGCTTCTACCTATTATGATTCCCGTAGAAGAGACTCAGATAGAGACCGCAATCGCGAGTACTCTAACCAAGATAGGTATCGGGGTGACATGGACAGAGAGTACCGACATCGATCTAGATCACGCTCTCCTCCTCTTAGACTTCCATCTCCGCCTCCCGTTCTTATTCCACATCCACCAGAGCCTCCACGTCATAGGCCATCTTCTCACACTTCTAGATCCGAGACACATCTTCAGAGAGTCGAAACCAAGGCCTCCATAATTGCAGAGCAGGTCCCAGCTGAGACCACCGGAGAAGGGGCCCTTAAATTGGCTCAGATGAGGAAGGATTTTCTGAACATATGCTTCGATGGCTATGTCTTTCCGCCTCACTTAAAGAGAATCCCATCTGGAGTGGAGAACACGATGCATGACTATGTTCATGACATCTACACCCAGTATAGAGAGTGGGTAAAGGCTGCAGAGAAAGATTCTAAGGTGGCCTTTGAGCGAGCCAAAGTGCTTGAGAAAATGGAGACCGAACTCGCTCAAAGGGACCAGATCATTCAAGTGCTCACTGTTGAGGCCGAGTCTTCTCGGAAATCTGAAATTGAGGCCACCAAAAAAGCTGACGAAGCGAATGTGGCAATAGAGAGGTTGAGGCAGACGCATGTTGCCTTGGTGGAGGAGATGGGCCATCGGAATACTACAATTACTGCCGAGCGGGATGCGGCGGTCAAGGAACTCCATGAGCTTAAGGCTAAATTCTCCGACATGGCCAAGGAAAAGGATGATGCGAATAATGCAGCCCAGAAGGCATGCGAGCAGGCTGTTCTGCTTAGGGGTGAATGGGATGCGGGTATGGCTAAAGTCCGCAAGGTGGAGACTGAGGTCGAGTAGAAAGTGAAGTCGGCCGAGTCCAGGCTGGAGGCTGACATCGAAGACCTTCTCGCTGTTAACAACGCTAACATGTTGAGGCACAGGGGTCTAGCCTAGCTTGATGATTATCCAGCGCATCTATACAACGCCTGGGGCCGATTAGTTGAGGAAGAGAAGGAGGCGCATCTGGGTGAGTCTGTGAGTGAGTTTGAACTCGAGAATCGCATTCTGAATGAAGATGATTCTGCATGAGAAGGAAAGACTCGGCGCCCAGCACTTCGAAATAGGAGAGGGTTCAAGGGTTGAACATCATGACGCGAGTCTCGAAGTTCCAGTGTCAACCCAGCCCGAATCCTCGTCTACGGTCGATCCCCAAGCTGTTCCTGCTTACAATCCGGATTAGCCGCAGATGTCTCCGGCTACAGAGCAAGTTACTGATGCCGTTCTGCCGCCGACAAATCAAACTGAGGAAGATATTCTGAACATTCCACATATCTGCATTGGGTCGGAATCTTTATTTGAATTAAATTCTGACAGTTCTCTTATTCTTTGTCCAGTGATCGATGCTGCACATGTCGGGCCTCCTGTTACTCAAGAATCACATCAGACATAGGAGGCTATCGTTACCGAAGCGATCACCACAACTACAACTGCCCCACTTGATGATATGCAAGGAAGCACGCTTGTGTTTGATGAGCAGTTGAAGGAAAAACTCTTTCTCCGTCATGGCGATCCTTTAGCTGACTTTCCATTTGTCATGGGCGGAGGCGCTCCTGCTACAAGTTCTTCAATGCCGACTACTGAGGCCTCCAGCGGGGCTCGAGCAGTTACTGAAGAGGAGATGTTCGCCCAAATCGACGCTGAAATGGTAGCAGTGGCTCACGGTGGCAATTTCGGAGGTGGGATGGCAGCACCGGGACCAGCTCCGCTTAGAATGATATCTCCTGGTGGCACGGTTTTCATCACCAGCGTGCCCATTCCACCTTCTGCACTTGATCCTGTTCCTCCGACTTCGTCCGTAGGAAGCATTCCTATTCATACGAGCTCGGAGGAGGATGTGGAGATCATGCCCCCGCCTGGAGACCGACCACCGAAAGGCAAAGGCTCAAAGAGGAAAAATAGTGGCGGCTCCAGCGGGTCTACACTGAGAAGGAAGCCGAGGAAGAAGAAAGATTAGACATGCTTCCCTGGTTTATTTTTATTTTCATTTTGTTGGCCGTGTATAGATGCGGGTTCGGCCACTGCTAGTAGGAATTTTTTGGGAACAAACTTGTACATGAATTTCTTTCATAAATAGTGGAAATGAATCTTTTTCTTTTTTGGCTTCTTGTGTATTTGCTTAAGTGTTTCCATGTTTGAAATGCACTTGCAAAGTTTCATGTCCTCGAGTCCAGTTTGTCTCCTTGCATCAAGTCTGGAAACCGTGGACATGGCTCGCGACCGGGAAGCGAGTTGAATGTTGACGTCGCACCGCTTCAGTCAATGATCGATGCTTAAGTCATGCCCTCCAGTCTCGGGGATGAGTTATAGAACATCAGTCAGCAATTGCTTCTCACTCATAACATGTTGAGTCTAGTGCCACTGAATGGATGTTTGAGACAAGCGAAGATTAGGTGGTTTATTCACACTTGTCCGATTGTCGATGATCATGTCCGCACTCCAGGGATCCTCATTTGTTTATCGGTGGTTGGTGACGCCGACTTATGTTTAAATCATACGTCCGAGCTCTGGGGACTCGGAATCGACATTTGTACTCCGACTCGCACTCTGGGAGTTCAGAGTTGACATTTATACTTCAGTTCATGCTTTGGGAACTTGAAGTTGATGTTTATACTCCGTTTCGCGCTCTGGGAATTCGGAGTTGATGTTTATACTCCGACTCGCACTCTGGGAGTTCGGAGTTGTTATTTATACTCCGTTTCGCGCTCTGGGAATTCGGAGTTGATGTTTATACTCCGACTCGCACTCTGGGAGTTCGGAGTTGATGTTTATACTCCGACTTGCACTCTGGGAGTTTAGAGTTGTTGTGTATACTCCGACTCGCACTCTGGGAGTTCTGAGTTGTTGTTTATACTCTGTTTCGCACTCTGGGAATTTGGAGTTGATGTTTATACTCCGTTTCACACTCTGGGAACGAAAGGTGTATCAGGATCATGGATGGTCGGATCACATCCACCCTGAGTTAACAAGAGAGGTCGTTAGTTGGACGTGTCCATCCTCCTCAAACTTGGTCCAGATACGGACGAAGTCGTTAGGCGGACGGATCCACCCTCTTCGTAAACGTATTTTAATACTCCAGTTCGCACTCTGGGAATCGAGAGTTAAGTGAGGGATTGTCGTGTATCAATCCATTTTTGACTTTGATGCGATGGCTTGTCCCCGAGCTCGGGTTTCACTTAGCGAGTGACCGGTCGCATCACAGTCACTCCCTATTTGAATAAATTCCATCGTATGGTGAAACTTAGCTCTCCGTGCATATTGATGATCATATGAAGCATTTCAAGTAAATCACAGTTCTGGCTCGAAGAGATTGCATTTTATTGCTGAAATGAGAAAATATGGCAAAGTCAGTTGCCTTATTACAAATTCTAATTTCGAAATGCAAAAAAAAATTGCAGAAGGGAAAATAAACTAAATGAATAAACATAGCCTGTCATGTGTAGTAGCGACGAAGACTCTCGCTATTCCAGGCTCTTGGCAGAGTAAGACCGTCAACGGTCGATAGTTTGAATGTGCCATCTCCGAGCTTTCGTTCAATAACATACGGTCCTTCCCATGTCGGCTTCATATGCGAAGGAACCGGATAAATTCTTTTCAGGACGAGATCGCGTAGTTCAAAGGTTTGCGGGCGGACCTTGGCATTGTACAATCGGGCGACTCGACTTCGATGCGCGTCTGCCCTCAAATCAGCCTCTTCACGCATCTCATCTAGTAGATCGAGAGATTCAGCAAGCAATATAGAATTCGTCTTTGGATCATAGTATGTCACACGATGAGAAGGTACTTCTAACTCAACTAGAATGACAGCTTCTGAGCCATAAGAGAGAGAGAATGGAGTGTGACCGGTCGCGGTCTTGTGGGTTGTTCGGTAAGCCCATAAAGCCATAGGAAGTTCATCGACCCACTTGCCCCCGACCTTTTCCAGTCGTTTTTTCAGAATGGGCTTTATGACTTTATTAACCGCTTCGACTTGTCCATTCGCTTGAGGGTGTGCCACTGCAGAGAATTTCTTTTGGATGTGAAATCGGTTGTAGAAATCTTTAAATTCAGCACTGTCGAATTGGGTTTCGTTGTCCGTAATAATGGTGTGTGGGAGACCGAATCGACAGATGATGTTGCGGACTACAAAGTTGATTACTTTCTTCGTCGTTATGGTAGCAAGAGCTTCAGCTTCAGCCCACTTTGTAAAGTAATCAACTGCGACGATGGCGTATTTCGCACCACCTTTTGCCAGAGGTAGAGTACCAATGATGTCGATGCCCCCACATTGCAAATGGCCATGGGTTGACCATTTGCGTTATCTCGGTAGGAGGGGCTCTAGGAATTCGAGCATATTTTTGACACCTATCACATTTCTTTGCATAATCCGACGCATCACGATTCATAGTCGGCTAGTAGTATCCGTATCGAAATATTTTCTTGGCAAGTGCTTGCCCCCCTGTGTGATCGCCACATTCTCCCTCGTGTACATCGTGCAATACTCATTTAATTTCATCATGAACGATACACCGGAGTAGAGGAACAGAGTACCCTCTTTTGTTCATGATTCCATTTTGGATAGTGAATCGTGAGGCCTTCCGAAGGACTTGTCTCTTTTCACTCATGCGTTCCAGCATGGTTCCGTGCTCCATGTAATTTCTGAGTGGAGTCAACCATGAATCTTTTTCGGGGACGGTTTCACATACCCAGTCTATTTCTGCCCGGTCAATGCTTGGAGAAGATAATGTCTCTACGGGAGCGAGTCTCATTTGCTGAGCTTCACCTGTGCTGGCTAGCTTTGCCAAAGAATCGGCTTTTTGGTTGCGTTCCCAAGGTATACAATAAATGGCATAATAATCAAACTGATTCAGTTCTTCCTGAACTCGAGCTAAGTAAGCAGCTAGCCTTCGATCTCTTGCTTGATACTCTCCCCTTACTTGGCACACAACTAACTGTGAATCACAATAAATCTCCACAGCGATAATTCTCAAATCTCTAGCAAGTTTCAAACCAGCTAAGAGGGCTTCATATTCAGCTTCATTATTGGTCGCATGAAAATCGAACTTCAAAGCATAAGATATAGATCGGCCTTCGGGAGTTTCAATTACAACACCAGCGCCCGAACACCGGTCATTTCATGCACCGTCGGTATAAAGCTTCCAGACATATTCGGGAGATTCACTGGTTTCGGGCAAGTCCTCTGGAACGGTAAATTCAGCTATAAAATCGACTAGGACTTGTCCTTGAATGGCTCGTCTTGGAGTGTAAGTAATGTCAAACTGGCTCAGTTCGATGTTCCACTTGAGTAACCTACCAGACGTCTCAGGCCGTGAAAGGACCTGTCGTAACGGCTGGTCAGTGTAAACAAATATGGGATGTGCCTGGAAATACGGTCGGAGTTTTCTTGATGCAATAACAAGGCAATAAGCCAACTTCTCTAATTTTGGATAATTCCTTTCAGCCCCGGTCAATCGCTTGCTGACGTAGTATACTGGCTTCTGTATCCTGTCCTCTTCTCGAACTAAGGCAGCGCTGATTGCATTTTCTGATATTGCCAAGTATATGTATAACTTCTCATGATCAATAGGCTTTGACAAGATAGGTGGTGTGGATAGATGCTGAACTAGTTCTTGGAAAGCGCCTTAACACTCCGTGGTCCAGTCAAAGTTTCGTTTTCCTTTTCGGATCAGATCGAAGAAGGGAATGCATTTGTCGATGGACTTTGAAATGAACCTGCTCAATGCTGCTACTTTCCTATTGAGACTCTGGACTTGCTTTATAGCTTTTGGAGTTTCAAGATTTCTGATCGCCCAAATCTTTTCAGGATTAGCTTCGATTCCCCGAGCATTGACGATAAACCCAAGGTATTTTCCGGATGCAACTCCAAAGTGACATTTCAGTGGGTTGAGCTTCATTCTGTATTCTCGAAGTATGTTGAATATAGTTTCCAAGTCTTTAACATGGTCAGTGGAAAATCGTGACATCACAAGCATGTCGTCTACATATACTTCCATTGTTTTCCCGATTTGATTGGCAAACATCCGATTAACCAATCGTTTATAAGTAGCTCCGGCATTCTTGAGTCCGAATGGCATAACTTTGTAGCAATAAAGTCCCAGATTGGTTACAAAGCTGGTATGTTCTTGATCAGGTAAATGCATCGGTATCCGATTGTAGCCAGAATACGCGTCCATGAAGGAAAAGAGCTCATGCCCAACTGTCGAATCTACTAGCTGATCAATTCTGGGAAGTGGGAAACTGTCTTTGGGACAAGCTTTATTCAGATCGGAATAGTCGACACATGTTCTCCACTTTCCGTTTGGCTTTCGGACGAGCACGGGATTCGACACCCATTCAGGATATAGCGCATCTTGAATGAACCCGTTCGCTTTAAGCTTTTCTGCTTCTTCTTTAAGGGCAGCAGATCTCTCTGGATCCATACCACGCCTTTTCTGTTTGACCGGGACATGCCACAGGTCAATATTCAGAGTGTGGCTCGCGATGTCCGGCGAGATCCCACACATGTCAGAGTGCATCCAGGCGAATACGTCAAGATTTGCCCGCAGAAATTCAACCAATTCCTCTTGAATTTTCTGGCTTAGCTGAGACCCAATCTTTATCATTTTTGAATCATCGTCATCATCAATTGGGACATCAATCGTTAGTTCGGCCGGGGATGCTTGAATTTCTTTAGATTTTTCTTCGTCTTCAGTTTCTCTTGGGTTAAGATCCCTTTGGAATTGGTCAGGGTGCCCGGGCCTAGGACCGGGCGTTAATTGTCAATTATCAGCAAAGCAGACGCAGAGAGATTCCTCTACGCCCTTTCCTTTCTCCTTTTGCTGCGCCACCCGCAGCTCTGCGACATAACAGGTTCTTCCAGCAGCCTGATCTCCCTGAATGATTCCCACTCCATGCTCAGTGGGAAACTTTAAAGTCAAACACCACAGGGCATTGGCTGCCCTGAATTCAGCGAGGGCCGGTCGGCCCAGGAAAGCATTATAAGGGGAGTCTTTGTCCAAAACAATGAACTGTAACATCCATACTCTCCGACGTTCTCCAACTCCCAACTCTACTGGCAGTTCCACCATTCCAGTAAGTATAGTAGCACTTCCGTTGAAACCATGGATTCGGGATTGACAAGGTTTCAAGTCCGTGGCTTCCATTCTCATTTGATCATAAGCTCGCTTAAACAAAATATTCATAGAGCTTCCACTGTCAACTAAGATCCTTTTTACCCAAGCAGGACCTACTTGAGATGAGATGACCAGTGGATTAATGGTGGGGGCTTCGACTTTATCAGCGTCTCTTTTTCTGAACACGATGTCATCTATCATCGTCTTTTGTTGCTTGGCCGGAGCCCCTTCATCAAAACTACTATAACACTCGAAGTCCGCATGCCTGATAGAGCTGGCATACGACTCCATTTCCTTCCAGCTTCGGTCTGTTGGGTGAGGACCACCACTTATTGTATTGATAACCAACCTCCCACAAGTACGAGTGGGTTCCTCCTGTCTTTCTGGATTTGGCGCACGATTCTAATTCGATGGGCCCGCACCACCTGATTGCGGCGCCCGCACATACTGATCCAACTTCCGCTCACATATCAGTTTCTCAATGAGATCTTGCAAATGACGACACTTGTTTGTGTTATGGCCATAACTCTCATGGAATCTACAAAACTTCCCAGCCTGAACTTGTCTTTCTGTTGACGGTTTCGGGGCAGGCTTTTTGTATTGCATGGTGTTACAAGTCTGCAAATACACATTTTCCAACGACGTGTTCAATGGAGTGTAATTATCGTACATGGGAGCTCTACGTCGCGGACCACGATTCTGATCTCGCTTCTTGCCCTGATTTCCCTTATCCCTCTGCTGATTCTGTTTATTTTGTATGTTCAACTGAACTTTTCCAGAACTCTCTCCGGACTGTTTAACAGCGATGTTACTCTGGATTCCCTCGATGTTGGGCCATGCATCATCCTGCTTCCTAGAATATTTCGCATCCTCCCTTCTCAAGAATTGGGCTGCCTTGGAATAGAAACGGTCCAATGACGCAGGTGGTTTTCCAGCTAACCAATTTCCGAACTCGGAATCAGCATCAATCCCCTTAGTCAATGCCATCAGGATAGAGTTATCATTGGGATTGCTTATTCCTGCACACGCAGCATGGAATCGCTCCAAGTAACGTCTAAGCATTTCTCCGGGAGCCTAAGTAACACTAGACAAAGTGTTAACATCTTTAGGCCTTGGCACGTGCATACGGAATTGTTCAACAAACTTGGTGGCCATCTGGTCAAAACTAGAGATGGATCGTGGTGTCAAACGAGTAAACCACATGGTAGCAATACCCCCCAGGGAAATGGGGAAACTACGACATTTTATTGCATCATCAGCTCTCGCAGCATTCATCAGCCATTCGTACTTCAGGATGTGTTGATTGGGATCAGAACTCCCTTCGTATACCGGCAAACTTGGCATCCTGAAGCGCCGAGGTGGATCAGCATACAATATGTCATCGGTGAAAGGGGTATGACTATGGGAGATTCCCCAGTCGTCATTACTGAGACCCTGACTTTCACAGATCATTTAACAAATCATCGTTGGTATATCCGGCATCCGAATACTAGTAGCATGTTGGGCCAAGGTGTGGTCGGGTTCCACAGCGCGAGTCTGGACCGGTCGCGGTCGACGGTCCGTGCCTCGCCTCGTTGGTTCAACATTTTCTGGGACATAAGGCTCTGGAGTATGCTCTCGTTGGCTACGATGAGGATCAGCTTGGTTTCTAGAATCAACTCCTTGTTCAGTGGTGGTTGTAGTAGCAATGTTGCCTGTGACATGATATGGAGCAGCACCTCCTCGGGATAAAGGCCCTGTGTGATGACTAGTGGATGGTCCAGTTCTGGGTTGTCAAAGATTCGAAGCAGGTTGGTGCCCTGTGGCCTGGGTGTAGCTTACATCCAACCGTGGGCGCATGGATCGGTGATGACCGTCAGATGAGGCTGAACTCTCTGTGGAAGAATAAGAACCTTGGTCTCTTCTGGATCTTCTGCGCCTTTGGCGATTTAACTGGTTGGTCAACTCTGTGTTGGCGCGTAGCTGTTCAGTTAGTTGTTGTCGACTCTGGGTCAATTCTTGGAGCAGCATCTGAAACTCTTGTCTGGTAACTGGGCCTGTTGGATCTGAAGGTCCGGCGGCATCTTGGTTTGATGGAGGCAATTGCGCGGGATTCTGCCTGTCTCATCCTCCCTGATCAGCAGCTGTAGAGGTAGTTCGCGTACTTACCATGGTGAATTGATGAAAGTCCTTTCCTAGATCTGATGAAAATCTGAATAGAATGGAAGGGCTTTAAAGTTCTAGAACTGGATCTTCTTCTTGGATTTATGCAATCCAGTATAGATAGGAGATCCAAAGAGCAGGAGAAAAATTGGGTTTTTTCTAAGTGAAAGCACCAAAGTGTTTGTACCAAAATTGGGCACAACACCCTTCGGAAGTTTTTGAAGAGATAAAGTGAAGAAATTAAATGGAAAAAGAGGATTATCTAACAAAAACTCCAAATTTCAGATATGAAAATAATTAAAATGCAAGGAGACACAAGAATTTAGAGTGGTTCGGCGGATCGCCTACGTCCACTGTGAAGTTGATAGCTTTATTGAACTTTCTTTGAAGATTACAAGTGAATTCAGTGAGTTACAGCAGATAATTATGATTTGCAGCAGTGAATTTCGTTATTGGCAGCAACAAGGGAGTTTAGATCTGGATCCGGCAGAGTCTAGGCGTTGGAGAATTCAAAGAAGAAGAAGATCCTTTTTCTGTATGCCTTGGGGCTCTATTTATAGGTGTAGGAGGTTGATATTTTGCTCAGATCTCGGGAGGCTCCTTCTGGCATGTGACCAGGCCCGCGCGCCCAAGCCCGTGAAGTTTTGGTCCGATCCGTGATCCATACGAATGGATTTCCTATCGATCAAGATTACGTCTGATGGAGTCGAAATTTGGTGTGGACATTCCTTAGCATGTACGTAAGCTTCTGTGAAAATTTCATAGCATTTGGACTTGTAGATTAGGAGATATGATCGATACGAATTAGGATCTTCGGTCGGCTGTTTCGTTCGACTCCCTCATTTCGACTCGGTTCTATTCGACTCGGTTCTATTCGACTCGATGACGTGGCGCTTGAATCTCTGGATTACTCCGCCTTTGATGCCGAGTTGGCTGAGTCATTCTTGGACCTTGCCTTGTTCGTATCGAAGTGCGTTGCCCAGTTCGAATAGATCAACAGCTTGTTCCTTCGCATCGATCTGTAGCACGCCTTGTTCGAATCGATGGAGGTGGTTCGTTTGTATCGATGATGGTGACTCTGTTTGCATTGATGAAAGGTGCACAGTTCGCATCGATGGTTATGCTCTGTTATGTTGATACGAAGTGGACATTGGATGATCGAGTCGAAATGTGGCTCTCTGATGGATGCGAAGTAGATCGAGTCGGACAGAGGCTCTCTGATGGATGCGAAGTGGAGCGAGTCGAACAGATGCTCTCTGATGGATGCGAAGCAGAGTGAGTCGAATAGATGCTCTCTGATGGATGCGAAGCGGAGCGAGTCGAACAAAGGCTCTCTGATGGATGCGAAGCGGAGCGAGTCGAACCGATGCTCTCTAATGGATGCGAAGCGGAGCGAGTTGAACAGAGGCTCTCTAATGGATGCAAAGTGGAGCGAGTCAAACAGAGGCTCTCTGATGGATGCGAAGCGGAGCGAGTCGAACAGCTGCTATTCAATGGATTCGAACGCGAGGCTGTTTTTATTCAATTTTGCATCGATCGTAACTTGAGCATACGAACTCGGATTGACTTCAAATTTGGAACGTTGGCTGTCATAGCTTCGCTTGTCTTGTCATATCAATTTTAGCTCGATCCGGACTCGGACAAAATTCATCGATTTCTATAGTGAGCCTGTGTATAACCGATCTCCAAGACGAACCGTCATTGGTTAATAGTCAATTCCTTGGTGTCACGGCCTTGCCAAAAGGTGGGATAACAATATATATATACATATATACATATATACATATATACATATATATATGTATATAAGCTATTATATAAACACACAAATATACCTATGTATTTAGAATAGTAGAAGAGAAGGGCACAAGATGTGGAGGCGAGGCTCGGCTGAAACGGCGGTGGTGGAAATGGCACATGCTTGATTCAGGGAAGTGGACACGCTAGGTTCAAGCAACATGCAAGCCTCTCAACATAAAAGAATGCAAGCAGTACAAATAATATATATATATATATATATATATATATTTTCTTCTCTCGGCTGTGGTTGCACGCATGGTATGGGGTTTGATGGCAGTTCGACTACGTAGGGAAGGAGGAGGGTTTGATGGACTGGGCTGGCTGTACATAGAGTGTCGGAGAGAGAGAGGAAGTGGGGCCGGAGGTTAACAGGCGGGTTTGTAGTTCGACGATGGTGGTGTAAGGCTAAACGGTGGAGGTTTTTGTAGGGTGTGGTGGAAGGACGAGGGTGGAAGGTTTTCATGAGGAAGAGGGGATGAGCAACAGCAAAATGAAGTTGAGCGGGTTTCAAAATATGCATACAAACTTCAGGTAAGTGAACCCGAGCCTATAATTGCGAGCAGTATCTTTGATAATGGCGAGCAGGATCTCTTTCTTCTTTGGTGATGGCGGGTAATGGTGATCTCGGCGGCAGGGATGAGGCGTGGTGGGGAAGTTTAAAAGGCAGAGGGATTGGAATGCTCGGCAATGCATAGTTCACAAGGAAGAACGGGTCCAATTATATATACTTAGATTTATATATTAGTTTATATTCTTTGAAATAGCAGAACGAAATAGAGCAAAGGAAGAGAATGAGCAAGTGAAAGGACAAACTATTTATTCAAGACAATGGGAATTGTAAAAGCCAAAAGCTACCAATATTAATGGTTGGTGGCTATTCGTTTACATGGTGGACAACAAAAGGACACAAGGAAAACCAAAAGCTTAAAATGGATACTGGAACGGCCAACCATTTCGCGAATTTTGCCATGTACCAAACGCCGAAATGCACAAATGAATATACTGCGGAGATCGGCATGACGAGATGAACAAAATGGTATACAGATATCAGCGATACGACCATCCTATCAAAAGTTGATATTCTCTGCTAAAACTGCTGCTAAATCGCCGAAAATAAGATAAACGGGGCTAGAGCAGTCCAAATTTGGTGAAATGAAATATGACGTCTCACTCAGAAAATGATTTACATTTTTATTATATAAAAATATTCAGATTTCGAAAATATTTTATTTTCATAAAATTTACTAATTTTAAATTGAAATTGAAAATTACACAACAGAACTAACTGACATATTTTCCAATAAAAATTTACCAACAGCTATGTTTAAATAGACGTATTTCAAATATCAAATTTTCATTGCAAAATTTAATTGTTTAAATTTCATGAAAAATTTAGTTAATTGCGTTATTAAAATCGTTAAAATTGCCGGGCCGTTACACACAAAACAACCAAGCGTCCATGAAAATAGTACAAGTAGAAAATAATATTCCTACTCATCCATTACAAGAACAATCATTTCGGGGCAACAGGAATATTAGAACACTTAGCCGTTATGCATCTACAACACTTAAAACCAACCCTAATCATCAAATAAGAAAATAACAACATAAATGTACTTACATACATTATTAATTACAACTATATTAAGACATCATTAATGCAGGTATAAGTCAACAAATGTGTACTGCTCACTCCACAATAATAACACAACATCAATAATCAAATAAACATAATCAACTACCCATCTTCTGGAAGTAAAAATGGTTATCACATCCATATTCCAATGCAATTCCATCGTCACAGAACAGACAAAAGGGATAATCCAAATGAATAGTTAATCACATATTACATCGGTTAAAAAAATTACATTTATGACCACTATTTTTCTCTTAAGTATAAAATCATTTTATTATTGTTTATTATAAATGTCTCTTTATTACTTCAAAATTCGTCATTATACTTATATTACTTCAAATCCCTTAAACATAGTATTATCCATCAAAAATAAATTTACATCAAATTTCTTTTCAAAATAATAGTATCACTATTCTCATCAAAATAATAATATATATTAAAACCTCTTTAATACTTTCCAAAACCAAATTGCTATTATTTATTTCAAAAATAACAATATTTTATTTAAATCTCAAAACACTTTCTTATTGCTATTTGACCTAAAATCCCAAAATGGTAATAATCTAACTTCAAAACACTTTTGGAAACATCTCCTTACTATTATCATTATTATTCCAAAAATATCTTTACATTTTATCACCCAAATAATAATAATAATAAGTTCTTCATAGTACTATAAATCAATTATAATTTATTTACTCTAAACAATACAAATTTACCAAAAATCATGTTATCATTTTTGAAATCCTCTTTATTTTATAAATAATAATAAATTAAAAATAGAATTATTATTATTATATATATATGAATTTCTATTGAAATTCGTAAATAATAACCTTAATCTGTCTTTCACGTTTATTTCAATAAAAATGGTCAAATTACTTCTCATAAATCATAAATAATCTTATTTTCTATTAATATACTTAATTCTCCCAAAATTAGACAATTTTATTTATTTTATGTTAATTAATTACTTTTCCAATGTAATAATTGATCATATTTAAACTTTCAATAATATAGTAATTAACATCAAAAATTTCCAATCAAGCCTCAAAATCCAAAATATCGCAACAATCCAAACAAACATCAATAAAACACAACATATCTCAATAAATGTAACTTAGTCGTCAATGAGTAATTATTTAATATCTATAAACTCGATTAAGTAAACCATACTAACGCTCTTTTGCAGATAACTCCAAAACACTGTAACCTCAATGCTAAATCGTTTGAATTCCATCTCGAATCCAATGGAATAAACTATGCATGAATCGGAGTTAGATCACAAAGGTTACGGTGTTAGAAGTTTTAGGGTTTAAATTGTAAATATTAAGGGCTAAAATGATAAAGATCACCCGAAATGAAGATTAACCTAGATTTATTTCAAATCAATGATGGGTATCATTTTCTCCTTTCATCACAACCTAAATTGCTTTCAAATCCTAGGTGTATGCGTTGCTGAATGACTCCCTTGCCCCTTTTCTGATTCAATTACCATTTTGTTTTGGATGTTATACTTTTTGAATTATGATGGGAATAAAGATTGTAAAAAAATTCTAAGTGGTTGCTTCCCCACAGGTTACTTTCCTCCTGCCTCAACCTTATTTATTTATAAGGTGGGATAATGGATAGATGAATTGTAAACGTATGTTTATAAAGAGAGTAACATGTGAATATTTATTAAATATTTATCTTTTATAGAAAAAAAAATTAATTTCCAATCTATAAGGAATCAATTTCCATGATAAAAAGATTCCTTTACTTAGATATCAATCAATGTGCAATTAACTGCTAATTTACGCAGTTAATTTCCCGTATTATATGAAATTAATATACAACCAATTACATATAAATATATATTAATCAATGCACAATTAATTACTAATCTACGCAATTAATTTCCCATAATATTTGAAATTAATATACAATCAATTATATATATATATACATATATATTCAACAATTACGATATTTTATTTACTATGCCTTTTTTCATATCTCTCTCTCACACACGAGCGTGCATGCACATTTCTCTCTGTGGATGTGTACCTTTTTATCTGTTTTTTATAAAAATTAAAAAAACATGGTGTTAGCCAGGATTGAACCCGTGCCCTCTCCAAGTAAATTCTATTCTCTTACCGACAGTAAACATAATTTTGTCTTCAAAATTAGAAATTTGAAAATTATTTTTCATAGGTGCAAAACCTTTTAATTATAAAATAAATATATTCTAAATTGTGATACCTAATATAATAAATTTATAGTCTAAACCAATCAGCCCGGAAAGACCTATGCAACGGTTATAGATAAAATACCCAAACTTTTATTTAGTTTGAAATCCATTTTAATTAATTTAGTATTATCAAATGTCAAATTTGCGGGTCGTTACATGAACCAACTTGGGAAGGACATACGTTATCAATAAAGACTAGAAGAATGGTGCATATATACCAAGTACGGTCGATAAGTGGTATTCATGAAGTTATGGAATGCATACAATCCCCATCGCTACTTCTCCTAAGTCATAGTCATGTTATCTTTATTTGATTGTTACCATTAGGTCATGTAATAAAAACACTGCGGTAATTAACAAACACGCCTTCTTAGAACCAAATTGTACTACCTTTTGATTTTGTCTACCAATTATAGTTACTGTGTTATCCATAACTCATACGTACCAAAACCATCATGAGTTTACTGAATATCTGGAGTTGATTCATTATGTGTAGTCACAACTGATGTTTTGAATCACTACGCTAAACTAATACCAGAAACCATGACCAACCCATACTAACTAAAGTTCCCAACAACTCGGGACCATGTGGGCATGATATACACGGATGCCGATGAGTTACTGACTTTGGTATAACCTATACTCTAGAATCACTGTGGTATAATTTGAATCCATCTTTGATGTGCAAGTTAAGAGTGTATTCCTAAGGGAAATTATGTAATTTGCTACATATCCTAACTTTGAAACTAATCTCGTTCAAAATACAGTTGCTTTTTGTGTTTGTTTTCTTATATAATGTTATATCGTGGTAAAAATATATGATTAAACAATCAATTAATAAATATAAAACATTTAAATAAAGTATTATACGATTGCAATTACAAATGATGTAACCATGAATATTGATTCGTAAGTAAAAAATACATTGTTTTAATATTCCTAGTCAAGATGTTTCGATAAAAGGATATCGAAACATTTATTGAGACCATAGTACCTAACACTCTCCAAATGTTAGGAAATGCATTACTCATGGTTGTTGGGGGGAACCAATGGGTTACATACTTGTAATTATTAGATGACAACAAAATGACTCGACCATGAGTCTCTTATTGGCTAATAATAACTAAGGTCTAGGAAATTCATGTGTGACGAAGTTACGCAATTCTTTTGACTTGATAATATTATGACCCTCCACTTTGACTAAGTCAGGACATGGCTTGAAAACCATTAAACGACTATAGTTGGTCTGAGTGGAAGCGTAGGAAGTGAAACAAAATTTTAACATAAAATTCTCCTCCTCCACCATGAGAGGTTAGTATCAAGGTCAACTATGGTTAAGTCAAAGTCAAATGTCTTCGTTTAGGACATGTGAGTTAATGATAAATGTTATTATTGAACTAAAGACACTGAAATTTGAATAAATAGTTAGATACTGATATTACTGGAGTTTTGAACAAGACCAAACTCAAGATATCAGAAGTGATACACTGGTGATGAAAAAAATGTGCATGATATATCACTGCTTAACGGTGATGCTTAAATCAATCTAAAATATGATTTTATCGAAAAGATCTATAAGCAACTAATTCAACCAAACTATCACACCATCGGATAAGGTGTCGTGTAGGCATTTATGTTCGAATTATTTTATATTAACTGCTAACTAAATTCACACTTGTGAGTCACACAACCGAATCTGTGTAGTCTCTGAAATATCACTCGATTTTATTATTTATAATGTGTTATTAATTAATTAAACTAATTAATATATAAAGTATGATAATTATTAGTTATTTTAGTAGTTGGGGTGCCATTATTTGGTAGCCATTAGGGATTTTCTACATACCTTTATAATTATTTAGGTGTATGTATAAGCGTTATACATACACGTATTAGTATACAATATTAATACATATATAAATGGGATTGAACATAAAAATAAATTCATAAACAGAGGAGGGAAAAGAGGGCAGACCATATAAGGGGTGGTAAATAGGTTTTGGCTTTGGATTTTAGGTGTCATTAGTGGTAGATAAATCTTCCATAAATACCATCTCAAGCCTCCATATCTATGGCCGGACCTCCTTTGTCTATTCTAGAATTCTAAATACCTTCTCTCTTCCATTGGTGATGGTACTCCGATCTTTGCAAGATCAAGTAGATGGAATCATATTCCTAGGAGATATACATAGATCAAGGTATGATAAGCGGTGGGCTAACAAAATTGGGAAACATTGTATTTGATTCGATTTCATGATGCCGAAACCCAATATATGTTGATATCCCATGTTTATATATTTGTTATATAACTTCTAAAATCAATAATTGATTAAATATAATATGTGTATATTAATTTATTTATTATCAAATTAAATTCAAATTACATCGTACTATAAATAGTTTATTATGAAAATTAAATAAGCATAAAATTCAACTTTTCTTTACTAGAATTTAATGTTTTTATAAATTATGACTTTGGAATATAAAAAAAATTATTTTGGGTTTTATTATTTACATACATAAAGTAGATTTTGGACTTATATATAAATTATGATTTTGAAATGCTAAATAAAATTATTTTTGATTTTATGATTAGTGAGCATAAACAGAAAATAAAATTATGATTTATTAATTAGCATATGCTTAAATTAAATAAAAGATTTTTAGGTTTTATTAAATTATATATATATACTAGCTTCGAAATTAATTCTAAAATTATATATATATATATATATATATATATGTGTGTGTGTGTGTGTGTACATATATATCATTATTGATTATAGTTAAGCCATTGTTAATTATCCTTATTGGTCGACGATAAACAATTAAAATGTTAAGAGTCTTAGGCCTGTCATTTTGAATTTTATGTATGAATTGCTTAATTGTTCATTATTTATATATGTGTATAACTATAAGTATTGTTATCCACTTATTTTTTGACCTTTAAATATGCTTGAGGAATTATCAAGATTAAAAAGAAGTAATGAAACCCATGAGAAGATACGAAGGCAATCAGAAAAAAGCCGGTGTCAAATCTATAAGTGCATGCATTTAATCAACAAAGAGGTATCGAGCTGATAAGCCTTACAACAATAGGAGATGATATCAAACTTCGATAACTATAAGAGTTGTCGAGTTCATAAAACAAAATAAGTGTCGGACCAAAATGACCTTAAAGGTTACCGAACATAAAAAGAAGCAGACGATGTAATCTTTATGACCCTTTGAAATGTCGGGCATCTAAACAGAGGAAAAAGAGACATTGAACCATTGAAAGGTGGCGAACCATAGTAGCAATAAGTATAATCAATCATTTCCAAGTGAAACGTGATGCCGAACATTAACGGTATGACAAAGTATCAGTCATTTAATAATAAGAAGATATCGAATGGAGATCCCAAACTACTGCAGAGCGCAATAGAATGTAGAATAAAAAGGGATGTCATATCACTAAAAGACATCGAGTATCTAGTTACAAAGAAGGTGTATCGAGCCTCAAAAGTTCGACAAGTATTGTCGAATATTTACGAATAAAAGAGGATACTGGAGCCTTAGTTGCAAAGAAAGTATATCGAATGACTTATGATGAGAGGGCATCGAGTTTTTAAAACAGCACAAGGGATGCCGCATCACTAAAGGGTATTGACCTACTAAGAAAGGATGACGCGTATCTACAATCCAAGGGATGGTGAGAACCAACAATCTAAATGATATCGAATATTTACACTATAAAGATATCGAGTGACTACAATATGCAGATATCGAGTATTTCCAATGTGAAGATAGTAGGTAACTACTATATGAAAGAGGCCGAGCTACAATAATATAATGACGTATCGAACATCTACAATCTACGGGGTATCAAACTTATAAAAAGCTATGGTGATGTTGAACCACTACAACCCAAAATATGGTGGAGCGTAAAATAAAGAGGGTTGCTGCATCACTAGAATATATTGAACATCTACTTGTAAAAGAAGGATGTCAGGTCTCTATAAAAGAAAATCTTGGATATAGCAACGAATACTGAGCCTTTACAACTACAACCATTGTAAAGTGTTTACAAGAAGCAAGTGGCCCCGATCTTTTACAAGCGACAAATGATTCCGAACTTCTAGGGCTATAAAGAGTATCGAGAATCTACAATTATGCAAAGTGTCGCAATACGAAGTTAGATGTCGAATATCAACAAGATTGTGGGGATGTTGAAGATCAACACAGTTAGGTGAATACCGAATACTGACAGCACAAAGAGGTAGCAAGTATGGACACCTGGCAGCCATGTCGCTTGCCACAGCCTCTATAAATTGGCTCCCAACCCTGTTCAGGAAGGGGCAATCAATTTCTTTTCTTTCTCTCTTAAATAGTAGAATTGTAAACCCTAAATTAATTTGAGGAAAATTAAGAACTGATTGTAATCTTTGAAATTTATGCGAACAAAGGACTTGAATAATTTTGCATAGCCTACTTCCCTTGATTTGAGCATATTTGACTATTATCGAATTATGGACATGCATATGCTTATTTTTTATCTTGGACTTGGACTTACACATAAGACAAGGCTATTTAAGCCCTTGTATGAATTAAAGATCGCTTTGCATAATGACTACCATGCCTTTTGGGCATATGATTGATGAATTGAAACTTATATGAATCACCAATTTAATATATTAAACAAACAAATTAGTGGACTATTGCACATTTAGGCAGATTACCTATTTTACCATTAGACTGATGACTTGAATTTTTAAACAACATTATGACCACACTAAAAGTCCATGGGCATGGTAGGCCATTCTAAATAATAATATCATATGCAAACATCTTGGGTGTTGAGCCAATTTTTGGCGCCAAAAGGAGGGGCTCGAACCTCTGCTTTATTATTTTCTTACTTAGAAATTAATTATGTAAAGTTTTGCTGTAGGAAAATGGTAAGAGCTAAGAAGGTTAATGTACCAAATGAAGAGATTGTACAAAAACAAACTTGGAGGAAAACGACACTCTATATTTCAATATAGAAAATGTGAAACTTGGACAACCTTCAACACCAGTGAAGGCAATAAAGAACGAAGCTAAGATTCAAGATCTTACTCAACAACTTGCAATGATGTGGGAACTTCTTGAAATTTTTTTTTGCCAGAAGTCTTTTAAAAAGCTTACTAAAGGTGGAGTGGGGGTAGAATCTCCATGGAGGAATCTAGACACTTCATTACTTAACAGCACAAATAATGGTAAAAGCATATGGGTCCGTAAAGAAAGAAACTCAAAATGAAGAACCTACAGTGTATTCCCTGAACTCGCAAGACTAGGAAATTAAGATGAATTATCAAAGATAAGGCCAAGAAAGGAGTACAAGAAGATCTTCTGAGCAGTTAGGCAGCTCAACTTCTGGTAAGAAATACAGGCCCTCCAAAAGGAATTATCATGATAACGAAGCATAGTTGAAAGATGTGACTAGTAAAATAGTAAAAGACATGCTTGATCTTAAAGGGAAAATGACCCTTGACCCAAGGGTAAACAATAATCCTCGTGAGGCTCCAGTCACGGAAGATTCACGGTAGTCATAATGTCTATTAGAATTCCACTGCATACCAAAATCCCATTATTAAAGTATAATGGAACCACTGACCCTGATGACCATCTTTTGGTTTTTGAGAGCCAAATGGATTTGCACAATGCCTTTAGAGCGGTACGTTTTAGACTTTTTTCCACGACTTTTCAATGAGCAACTACCAAATGTTATAGACACCATCGAGAGAAAACAATTTACTCTTGGAAACAGTTTTCTTATCTGTTGTTAGTATAATTTTTCATATGCAAACATCCCACTATAGACTCAAGTGCGTTGGCAAATGTAAAACAAAGGCCAGGTGAATTTCTCGATGAGTATTTGAGGAGGTTCGGTACTGAGGCACTAAAGGCAAAAAACATGACTAACAAAGAAAAATTAATGGCTGTCTGCTCAGGGTTAATCGAATAGACCTCATTCTGGAAGGAACTCTACATCCATTGGTGTAGAGATCTTCAATTTATTTTCAAGCTGAGAAGTTTGTCCGCATGGATGAAATGTACTATGCTAAGAAGAAATCCCAGTCAAAGAATGAAGGATGAAAATCTAGCTTTGACCACCCCATTGAAAAGCCGAGATGGGATGAAAATAAAAGAGGAGATCCCTAGATCTAACTATGTGGCTTTGAATAAACCCATTTTCTATATTTTCGCCATGGCTAAACATGGAGGAAACTTTCCTATTTCCATAAGAACCGAGGAAGGAGGGAGATTATTATGATTACCATAAGGCAAACGGACATAAAACTGACGAGTTTCATGTTCTACTCGGAATAAAACAAAACATGATTAGATCTAGATCTTTGAAGGAGTTTGTCAATTAGAACCAAAAGTCCTCAAATCCTGAAGGGAACCATCAGAGGCCCCAAGCAATGTTGCAAATTTCGTACAAAATGGCTCTCAACCGGAATTTATTCCTCCAATCAACCGCATAGATATAATCCATAGAGGTCTACATGTCGCTAGAAGCAGCAAAGGAACCAAGAGCAGATATGTAAGGAAGGCAAGAGATTGAATCTTTTCTATTCCAGAGGAGCCACCGCATAGAAATCATAAATATCAGCTTCAGATAACTATTAATAACCCCATAAGAGTTAAGAGGGGTCTGTCACCCGCAAAATGATCCATTTATGATAACTTCATAAATTGGGCTATCTGTGGTAACAAAGATCATAGTGGATACTGGGAGTGCGATGAACATCATCTATAAGCATGCTTTGATCAAATGGGAATTCCAGTAGAGAAATTGGAACCAAGCTTTTAACCTATCTTTGGGTTTAACAATAAAGGGTCTACTCTAACAGGATAAATAAAGCTCCTGGTACAAATATGAATGCCGCCACATTCCAGAACATTTGAAACTTTATTCATGTTAATGGACCATCCTTCCGACTACAATGCTTTCTTTTGGAGACCGGCCCTAGATGAAGTAGATGCATTTGTTTCAATGAAATATTTAATGGTAAAGCTCCTAACTGAAAATGGTTGGGGAACAATACAGGGGGAGCAGTTTACCTTCGAGGAACAAAATTTCGCTACACTTGAGCAACTTAAAAGTGGACGGTGTTTCTTACTATGGCTGGGAGAAAAATGAGTTGAGAAAAACTAAATTTAAAAAGACATTGTACAATAGCCCTTCAAACCGGCTATCCAAGGAAAAAATATTTGAGAAGCCCAAGAATATACTAAGAAGATTCAATTTTGTCGAAAGGAGAAAAAACATAAAGATGCGAACTTGGTAGACAGTGAAATAGATAATGAAGAAATTGTTGCTAAACTAGATTGCAGAAATGAGCAAGAAAGAATAAAGCTAACGAAAGATCTAGTAGAGGCAAGTAAGGATTCGCCTGATCCAACAAAAATAGTGAAGAATGGAAAGGAGTTAGGCGATAAGCTCGAGGGAGGGAAGGGACTTAATCGATTTCTACAATCTAGCAAGGATGTATTTGCCTGGACCCAGTCTAACATGGTTGGAACAGATCCAACAATCATGGGCCATGCCCTAAACAACGATTTGAATATTACTCCTATTCGATAGAAGAAAAGGCAGTTCGATAAGGTTCGAGCTAATGCATTAAAAGAACAAGTCAAAAGACTACTTGAAAATGAATTAGTTAGAGAAGTTTTCTACCTAAAATTGGTTGGCCAATCCCCTGTTAGTCAAAAAGTCCAATGAAAAATGGAGAACTTGCATCTATTGTATTGATTTGAATAAGGCATGCCCTAAAGGTTGTTACCCTTTGCCTCGAATAGGTCAACTGGTTAATGACACAAGCAGACAAAAAAAGGTTATCCTTTATGGACGTGTACCAAGGGTACAACCAAATCCCCATGTTCAAACATGATGAAGAACACATGAGTTTCATGATAGACTGGGGAATTTACTACTATAAAGTGATGCATTTCAGATTTAAGAATGCTGTGGCTACATATCAAAGACTAGTAAACAGAATGTTTAAAGAACAAATTGGAAGAAACTTGGAAGTACATGTAGATGATATGCTAGTAAAATCCCAAGAAGAAAGTAACTACTTAGAGGATCTTGAGGAAATTTTCGAAGTACTAAAAAATACAAAATGAAATTAAATTCGCAATAGTGCTCCTTCGTGTTACAATATGTGAAGTTCTTGGGATATATTTTCGGTTCTAGAGGAATAGAGGCCAATCCTAACCTAATTAAACAAATTAGGGATATGGAAGAACGGAAGACCAGCAAAGATGTGATGAGCTTAAATGGGAAAGTGGCAACTTTGAATAGACTCATCTCTAAAGTCATTGATAAGTGCATACTATTCTTTGATGTGATCAAGAAGAAGAAAGCCGTTGAATGGGGGAAAGGTTGTCAAAAAGCCTTTAAAGAACTAAAAGATCATCTTGAAAAGCCTCCAATCGTATCTAGCCCTGTAGATGGGGATAGTCTTTATCTCTACATGGCAGTTTCTGAGCATGTAGTAAGCTCTGTTTTAATAAGTAAAGAGAGTGAAACCCAACTTCCGGTATACTATATTAGCAAATGGCTTAAGGATGCAGAAATTAAATATCTGGTCATAAATATACACTTTTGCAGTATAGATATGTTAATTAGGCTGGATGACATGTTAAAATTTAAAGAAGAGAAATTACCTTTGCTAGATAAACCCCTTTGTGATACCTGGATTTGTGAATTTCTCATTAAATTCTTTAAGTCAACACCTAATTTTGCTTGAATCAAACGAACTATGTGCATGTTACTTTTATTTGATGTTTTTGGGTTTTCAGAATTAATTTTGACCAAAAATCGGACTAGTGGGTGGCAGTAATTGATGAACGAAAGAAGGAGAAAGAAAAATTAAAGTGAGAACTGAAACTAAAGGATCATGTATTAATGGGTAGAATGAAACCTTTCTCATTCTCTTTGTTAAAACTTTCCCTTTTTAATTCCTATTTATATTCAGTCAAGCCACCCTTTCCTTTTCAAGCACGGCTAGCCATACCTTGCCCTATATAGAGCAATTTTTTTAGAAACCTGTTCAAGTAATTATCTGAATTTGAAGCCCATTTAAATGAACACCGGTATCGTACATCGATATATGCATACATATATAACTTTTATACACACCAAATAATTACTAAAACATCAAATAAATTAAAAAATATTTCTCAAATAGTAATTTAATTAATTATAACACATTACAAACTAATTAAATTGCATGTTGTTAACACCAAAAATGGATCAACACCCAATATTGAGTTGTAAGGAACTCGTGAGACCTAGATCTAGCAGATAATAGTAAAAATCAATGAAAAATAATAGGAAGACACAAGATTTTTTAGAGGTTCGACAATCTTTGGCCTATGTCCACTTTATAGCTTTATTAATTATGGATATGAGAGAGTTTGTATGTGATTACATAAATTAGAGTCACAAGTACAAGAGGTTGAAAAGTTTTAAGTCCTAGAACTGCCAAGAGTAGCTACCTCGGTGACCGTTGCGAGGGAGGAAGATAGTGAAGAGTAATGAAATCCTAGATCCAGAGTGAAGAAGAAAGATCAGGAAGCGGACCTTGTTTTGGTTGCACTATGGTTTGTATTTATAGGGAAATAGAGGTACTATGTCAGGAGCCTACTTACATTGGGGTCCATGATATTGCCTGAAATCATACAAGTGAAATCGAAGGCACTTGAGTCTAGACCATAACTTGGTACCGACCTAAGTTATTAGCTCGGTATCAACCAATGGATTCTGATATAAGTTGAACTTTTTCCTTGCTTTGCTCTTCTATCCGATGTGTTTCAAGCTCTTCTTTATCGACTTTGAATTGATTCTAGTGATCTTCTTGATGGCACTTAAATTATCCTGCTTTCTTGATTTCCTTCTCATCAACCATGGAATTGTTCATCCAAACTGTGGGAAAACGACTTGATCACGAGTAGTTGGAGTTGTATGTGTGAAGTATGGAGTTTGGAAAGTGAAATGAGGAGGAATGATAGGTCAGTACTGACCTATGTATGGTACTGAGTTATTCCCTTAGCCCTAATTCTAATGAAACTTTCCCAAGTTGCTTCTCTAGCTTGTCTAAGTGCACCCCCAAGTTTTCAAACAGTTTCATCTTCATCTTGACGTTCTAACTTCCATTGACTTCTGATTGGTTAAAAACTCGTTTAACACTTGCCCCAGAGTAAGCTTTCGTTGAAAACAAAACATGCTCTGGATCGAAACAAGTTCTGGACTGCTATTCTGTAAATTCCAGTTGATCGTTCAAGTGCTATATTTAGATGTTGCTTTCACTTAGTAGACATTCTTTTAACTATTCTACTTAGCTATAGTTAGAATTCCATTCGTCTGCGCTAAGGAAGTGGTCTATACTCCAGATATTATTTCATGCCTTAGGTTAGCATAGCTTCTCATGCCTTGCTTTCTAAGTGATGCGAAGGAATAAAACTAACTCGGTACCAAGTAAAAATGGCTTTACCCTAAGCTTATATAGTTTAACACTTAGAAGTTTCTCTAAGTTATTTTTCATTCTCGCTTGTCAACCTATTTGCTACCAAGTATTTTAAACTCCAACGATCCAATCTTTCACCGACCCCTTCAGATCCAATGCCACTGATTGACTCCACCTCTACCGCCACCTGTCGTTGTCTCCCCGAACCAATCGCGCCACCTAGCTACAGTCACCGTTGCCTTTTTATTCATCACCTAGATAGGACCAAAGTGCTCTAAAACTCTAGCACCCACCATTCTAACTTTGCATGATTTTAGGTTGGTGATTGTCGATGTCATGGCAATGGTGATGGAGGTTCCGGCGATTGCAATTGAAGGGAGATGGTTGAAACTTGGGGAGTGTTTGACTGGTGGTGAACATGAGTTTCTCCCTGGTCATGTACACATCGCTCCAGAGACAAGCCCTGTTTTCCAGATTCAACTATTTCTTTTCAAAATTCGATAATTCTCGATCGTCACTCGAGCTCTAGTATGACGGCGTATTCCAAGATCAATCGTACTAAAGATTCTATTACTTCATCGTTCTCTATTTCTACACATTCAATGTTCCTGAAAAGAAAAGCTTTTCACGTTGCTCCAGATAGTGGCTCTATTATCGATTACTCATTGATAACGGTTAAGTCCCAACATATAATCTCAAAGTACGACGTGCTCGTTTTTCTAGTACGAGTGAGCTATCTACACATGATGGTCCATTCATGATGTAACTCATACTACATAGATTAACACACCACACTTGCCTCGATCAATGCTCAGAATCAAAATTGTCACCACGCACTGATGTCCTTTGGATTTTGAGCGCTGGTCGCACGGATACCTGACCGTGTTGAATGCTAAGTTTTATTGTTTAGAATGACTCATTGATCACTGCATCTTAAGTCCGGTGAAGGCACGTCCACTCGTCCTGAAATTAGGTCTTAAATAGCTCATGCTTCAATATCAATCCCCGCTAGGCCAAGCCTTCTTGAAGCTTCTGAGTCCCAAGGTCAAATAGTTCCAGTAGTGCCGATAGTGGGTCAATTTCCTCTGGGTTTAAGGACTGAGTAACCTGCCAGAGAAAACCCTTCAATTTTGACTGCCAGGTCGCTATGGAATATACTCTTTTAATATTATTCTTGAGGTGGATGTTCGTCTACCAACAATGGCTGAGTTCACACATAATACCTCACCAGAATTTACAACATGCAATAGGTACAAGTGCTTAGGTGGTGCCATCCCACTATTCAATCCTTTTCTTATGATGTGCTTCAAGAACTCAGACTTGATCCGTTCCAAGTCTACCCAAATGGGTATTCTCTTTTGGGTTCGCTTTACATCTCTTCATGAATTGTTTCAACCAACCACTAAGGTCTAATGAGCTCACATATTTGCTTCAATTTAAGAAAAGGCCAGAGTCACCATCCTACCTAATAATTGAAGGCCATAGGGGATGCAAAGTTATTGAAAAGCTCCACAACAAACGTTCTTACTTCAAAAACAAATATTTCTTCATGCCATGCCGCACAGTTTCAACCATTTTTAGCTATCTGGATATATGCCTATTTTCCCTTGCTCCTCCTATAATAGAATTTTTTAGTTTTTTACTTGATATCTATTTTATGTATGCATCATGGCTCAAGATGAAAGCATTGAACTCAACTCAACACTTGAGGCCTTGAAGGCAGTTAGATCCAGTCGACACATCGTCGCATTTCTTTTGACAAATCAAAATCAATGGTGGTGTGGTCTGCTTCATCCTAGTAGATTTGTTATCGTTGAGTCTCTAGTGTAGAGTGGCTCTAGAGCTCATACTCATTCTTCTACCCCCGCTCGCAGCTCTGGCGAGAATCTTCAAGGGAAAGTTGAGGGTCCATATGGAGAGGTGCACATAGAGGAGACCCGTGAGATTGAACTGAAGAGCCCATAAGGGGCGATGTCCTGAAAGGCGGGGACGAAGCAGCCAGAATTCCCTCAATTCTAAAGGAGGATGAACAAGTCGCTTGGAGAGAGTGAAAGGCAATGGTGGTTGAAGAGGAAGGAGAGGGTGCCGGTGATAGTGATAGCAACTATCACGCTAGAGAAGAAGAAAATGAATCGTTCGGTGAATCGCTCGGTTTGAGTCCTGTTTTCCCGTGCTCGCCCCTCCGGAGCACATGGTCGTTGAGGGTGCTAGGGGCTAAGTTGCAATTCCTTCAGGAGAGAATACAGCTAGATCTTGCCCTCTCCGCGATGTTTTCATTGGCTTGAGTGATATCGGTGAGATCAACTTCACCGTTAGCGACATTCTACAGAATGATGGCTCAGAATTCACTCTTTCTCCGGGAGCTTTGTAAGCGAAGGTGGAGAGACCTCCACTTTAACTCCTTGCCAATACGGTTGGTAGAGTACTTAAGGGGTCATTGGCACCATATACTTCATTAGGATCACAGACACTCATTCTTGCATTAAATCTTACATCATAATTCCAATATTAATATCATTTTCTTTCTTTTTTTACGTACCATGGTTTATGGTTATTATGAGAAGTTCTCCCACCATGCTAGTGCATACATAGGCCAAGATCCCAATCCGACTATGAGACTGAGGAAGAGAGGTGAATGAGGAAAAACCGCGAGTCCGACGATGCTCACGATGCTGATAGGGAGAAAGATAGGTAGAGGGAGAAGGAAAGAAGGAAGAGAGAAGCCGATATTGAGCTGTCTCATAACCCTACCAAGTGCCTAAGGATTCCCCTGAGCACCCTAGGCCTATTTCTGCAGATGTCCCACCATATACACCGGCTCTGACCTCTCCGACTCAATAATTTCCGACCTCCTAAGCCCTAGTGGTTACTGCTCTGCCCGACCCCAAGGTAGTCTCTACTCGCTCATTTACTATTTGTTCAGCCCTCCACGCTTGTAGGCTGCATTCTCACATCTCTTTTTGCATGGCATCAGGTTTGATCAAGATATCTCAGACACGCCGAAAGAGGTAGTGATGCAAAATTTAAAGAACGTCGAGCAGGGTGTTGATGAAGGTTATAAGTGAAAGAAACTATGTGCTGCTCTTTCTAAAGTAAACAAGATTAATTATACCAACATTCAATCCTTCGAATCCGAGAGAGCTGCCTTCGAGTGGATGTTAAGAAACGAAAGGATTATTTGATTACAGTCACCAAAGAGAGAGACCTCACTCTTAAGCAAAAGGCTAGCGCTAATAGTCTCATGGTAGTGTTGAAGCGTGCTCATGAGCAAATTGAAATGGTGACGCGCAACAACTTGGAAATTGCACATGAAGAGGGGGCTGAGCTGAAGAAGCAAATTGCCGATAAGGATCAGACTATCTAGGCCTAGGATTTGACCATTGTTGAGCAAGCCATTAAACTTACCAGACTACGCAAGGAGAATCAAAAGCTCGTTGAAGAAAGGAAGAAACTTTCTAAGGAGGTGGAGGAGCTGTAAATTGGTAAGCTTAGTGGTGGCCTTGAGCATGAAATTTCTATGCAAGGCTCAAGGAGCTTCAGGATTAGATGTCCAAGATCATGATAGAGCTTGATGCCAACATGCTATATTTCTACACCAACATAGTTATGTTTAAAAATCTAAGATGGCTGGAGAGTGACTACCTCGAGGCCCTTGTTGGTGCTTGGAAAGAAGTACAAAGTAGGATTATGCAAGCCGAAAGCTATCGCTCTAAGGAGGAGCTAATGGCCATATATCTTGATGCTAAGGATATCAAATCTCTTTATATTGGAAAGGCACTTCTAGCTAAAGAGGTCGTCGATGCTACTGCTTTCGACGCTATTGCCAAAACTCTTACTGATCCAAGCTCTTCGAGTCAGGGCAGAACATCCACTTCAAAATCTCAAGAGCCGGTAGCAATTATTCCCTGTGTCCCGGGGGTTTGGCTTTGTATGATTCCTACTCCAACAACGATTGTAATTCATGTGCCATGCATTCCTCCTATTGTGATCCAGCCAAGGGGGCCTGGGACTGAAGAGGGAGAATTCATCGTATCTCGCTAGGATTTTGCTTCAGATAAATCTCTCGTTTCTCCAGTCTTTGAGCAGATTCAGTTCTCATGAGAATCCATCATTAACCTTTACCAATATGTATGTCAACTTGTTGGTCAACAATATTTGCCTTCTTCGTCTCCGACAATGCAGGGGTCAAGGACTGCTGCTGTTTTCATCACATCTACTTCTGTTTCCACAAAACATGCTACTTCGATCCTGCCATTCGGCTCCAAGGCTAGTTTTGGGGCTCAGAAAATCGGTGCTCTGGAAGGATAAGAGGACATGTTTGCATGCCAAGAAGAAGATGTTCCAATTACCGATGCTTCGGACCCTATTGACCCAGTTACCATTACGGAGAGACTCAAGGTTGAAGCTATAAAACTTAAGGCTATGAAGAAGAAGCCTGGGACCACCAAACCTGAATCTTCGAAAGTGACAAGTCCCCAGCAAAAAGTTCCCACATTGAAGATTTTTCCACCTAAGATGTAGCCTACCTAAGTGTCATAGTGAGTCGTTGTTCTAAGCACACGGGATGGGAACTCCATTTACTATAGCCAGCTTGAATGTTCTGTCTCCAAACTTCTGATCAATCACATAAGGCCCCCCTCTAGTTTGGGCCAAGCGCTTTATACCCCAGAAGATTCGTTTTAGGATGAGATCTCCTACTTCAAAATCTGGTTGTGTACTTTGGCGTTGAAATGGAATGCCACTCTTTTCTAGTAAGTAGCGAACGTTAGTTCAACTTCTTCCCACTTCGGCATGCCACTCTTTTCTGGTAAGCAGCGACCCATAGTTCAACTTCTTCCCACTTCTCATCGATTTGGTCAAGGGACAAAGCAGTAGTTGTTAGTTCTCTCTTTGATTAAAGTGTCTTATGCGATTAGAGGGGACTTCCAGTTCCATTGGTATTATAGCTTCTGAACCATATGCCAAGGCGAATGGTGAGTGCCTGGTCATAGATAAGTGCGTTGTCCTGTAAGGTCATAGGAGTGGAACCTCATCAACCCAATTCCCTTTAGCTCTTGTTAGCCATTTCTTTTGGGTAGGTTTGATGAATTTTTCACTGCTTCCACTTGCCTATTTGCTTGTGGGTGCGCTACTATGGAAAAGCTCTTCTTGATCTGATAGCGCTTGAAAAAGTCCTTGAACTCGATGCTCTCCAACTGAGTCCCATTGTCCGTGATAATTTTCTACGGTACTCCAAACCTACAAATAATATTTTTTGTTGCAAAATTATTTTTTTTAGTAATAATCATGGCAAGAATTTCCGCTACAGCCCATTTCATAAAGTAATTAGCTGCAACGATAGCGTATTTGGCTCATCCTATTGCTATCAATAGTACACCGGTTATATCGATTCCCCATATTGCAAATGTCTAGGGACTGACCATCTGTGTAAGTTCTGAAGATGGGGCTCCTGGAATCTTTGTGAATCTTTGGCATTGATCACATCATTTGGTGTAGTCTACTGCATCTCGGTTTATTGTTGGCCAGAAACATCTGTAGCGGAGTATCTTCTTTACAAGTGTTTGTCCCCTGGTGTTGTCACCACAGCTGCCTTCATGAATTTCCATGAGGATCTTCCTGACTTCATCCTTGGTTACACATCTGAGCAAGGGGAGGAGAATTCTCTCTTGTATAGAACTCCATCCTACATCATGAATCGTGGTGCCTTTCTAAGGAGCTTCTTTCCTTTGTTATGGTCTTTGGGTGTATTCCCTTGAGTAAGTAGTCCTTTATTAGCGACATCCATAACTCTTCCTCATCTGTAGTATCCAAAACCCTATCAATATCCACTTGATCTATGCTAGGAGCAGTAAATACTTCTACTAGATCTAATCCCATCAGCTGCGCTTCTCTGAAACTGGCTATCTTAGCTAAAGAATCAGCCTTTATATTCTCCTTTTTGGAAATATGAGATATTGTGCAGTGTTCAATTTCATTGAGCAACTCCTAAGCTTTCGACAAGTAAGGGGCAATTTTAACACCCTTAGCTTGATATTCACTTCTGACCTGGTAGACGACTAGTTAGGAATCGCTATATACATGCAAAAAATTTATTCCTAGCTTCTTTGCAATCTTCAATCCTACTATCAACGTCTCGTATTCCACCTCGTTGTTGGTGGTAGGAAATTCTAGCTTTACTATGTAGTAGATTGGTCATCGTTTGGGAGTTTCAAACACAACTCTCCCTCCTAAGCAAAATTCGTAACGCACCATCGATGGACAATTTCCAGTGGAAAACTATGACCACATGTGTCCTCCTCATAATCTCGAATAGTGAACTCGACGATAAAGTCAGCCAGTGCCTGTTTGTTTATCGCTCTTTGGGGATGGTAAGTCACATTGTATTATCTCAGCTTGATGTTCCACTTAGAAGTTATCCCGAAGTCTCGAGTCAATAGAGTACCTATTTTAAGGGTTGATCCGTCAACACCTTTATCGGGTGAGCTTGGAAATATGGTCGCAGTTTCCTAGATGCTATTTGCAAGTAGTATGCTAGCTTTTCCAACTTTAAGTAATTCTGTTTAGCACTTATGAATCGCTTGCTAATATAGTAGATGGGCAATTGATTCCTAGCTTCCTCATGCACAAGCGCTGAGCTTAATGCGTGGGCAAAACGGCCGGGTAAATGAATAAGTTCTCGTCATCCATCGGTTCAGAAAGAACCGATGGTGTTTCCATATGTTGTAGTAATTCTTCAAAAGTAGTCTGGCAGTCCCGATTCCATTCAAAGTTCTTCTTACCCTTTTTTAATGCATCAAAGAACAGTATACACTTATCTGTCGCTCTAGAGATGAATCGGCTCAATGTAGAAATCTTTCCATTCAGGCTTTGTAACTCCTTCGTTATTGGGGATCTAACATTTCGTAAGGTGTCAATCTACTCCAGATTAGCCTCAATGCCCCATGCATTCACAATAAAGCCGAGGAATTTCCCAGAAGCAACTCGAAATGAACATTTGAGCGATTTTAATTTCATTCTATATTTTAGAAGGATCTCAAACATCTTCAGGAGATCATCTAAAAGTTTCCAGATGCTCCCGACTTCACTAGCATGTCATCTATACAAACTTCCATCGTTTATCCGATCCGGTCCTTGAACATTTTATTCATCGATCTCTGGTAAGTAGCTTTGGCATTCTTCAGACCGAATGGCATTACACGATCGTAATATAATACTAATTCTGCAATGAATTTTGTATTCCCCTGATCTGGTTCATTCATTATAATCTGGTTGTATCCTAAGTAGGCATCCATAAATAAGGTAGTTCATGCCCCGCAGTTCCATGAACAAGTTGGTCGATCCTGGGCAGCGGAAAGCTATCCTTCGAGCTGGCTTTGTTCAAATCTGTATGGTAAATGCAAGCTCGCCACTTACTGTTCGATTTTCAGAATGACACAGGGTTTGGCACTCACTCAGGATATGTAGCATCGTGGATAAAGTCATTGGACAATAGCTTGTCCACTTCTTCCTTTAGTGCAGTGGATCGCTTTGGACCCATGTTGCATCTCTTATGTCTTACTGGCGTGAACTTGGGATCGATGTTAAGTTCATGACATGCTATCTTTAGCGATATCCTTCACGTATTGAAATGCATCCAAGCAAACACATCCATATTTGCTGAAGAAAGTTAATCAATTTCTTTTGCAATTTGATTCCTAGTTGAGAACAAATCTTCAAGACCCGAGTCGGGTCATCCATATCAATAGAGACAGCTACCGTAACCTCTGGTGATGCTGCATGTACCTCTCATGACTTCTTCCTGGGGTCTATAGCCTTATCGATGTGACTATGGTCTCTGAGCTAGGGGAGACTTTGTAATTGCTATGCTTACAATTACTGAATGTGGAGAGTCTTCCCTACATTCTTCCATTTTCACGGCATAGCTTCATATAATTCAGCAATATAGCATTCTCTTGCAGCGCTTTGGTCTCCTCCTACTACATCTATCCCATTCTCCATTGGGAACTTCATTATGAGACACCATTTAGCCAAAGTGATTCTAAGGTCAACCAGAGCCGGTCGGCCCAAGAAAGCATTACAAAGAGAGTACTCATCGACATCACTAATGTCTGGATGAGAACCACCCTCCATTCTCCTTCTCCATATTCTACAGGTAGGTCGATCATTCCAATCAGCTATTTAGGTTCACCTATAAATCCCTAAATCTTCATTTTGCAGATGGTCACGGCCTTCATGCTGATCTTCATTTTGTCAAACTTATTTTGAATAGGATATTGATCGAACTTCCATTGTCAACCAACACTCGATGCACAACAGCCTGTTCGATCCTGACCGTTATCACCATTGGGTCCAGAGTTGGTGCTTCTACGCCCTTGGTGTACCGATTCCTGAACACAATGTCATATTTAATCATCCTTTGCTGCTTAGCCAGAGCTCATCTTCGACGGCATAGCAACTCTCCAACGGTGCATGCTACAAAGCACTAGCATATCATTCCATCTCGCCCCAGCTCTTCTATGCTGGGTGAGGTCCTCTGGTAATGGTTTTTCTAAACAGTCTTCTATATGTTTGCTTGGGCCTTTCTTCATTGTGTCCAAGCTGATTTCCTTGAACGTTTGACCCTTGTGGTCTAGTAGATTGATCGACATTTTGCAGTTTCTTCACATACTGCCGGAGTCCGTTGTTTCCTATCAATTCTTCAATTAAATCCTTCAGATATCAACATTCATTTGTGTTATGCCCGTGGGTTTTGTGGAAGTGGTAATACTTTCCTGGCCTTTTTTTGTTGTGTAGTCGCTTCTCTCTTAGGTGGTTTGTTATACCACTCAGTTCCCTGAGTGGCAAGATATTTGTTCTCCAAACTATCATTCAATGTCATATAGTCCTTGGGAATCAGTCCTTAAACATTTCCTATCCCAATCATGCTTACTATAATTCTGGTTCCCCTTCTTCTGATTCGCAATTTTTCCCGTATTTCCTACGACAGTTTGGAGCAATTTCCATCTTGTTTGACCGTAATGTTACTATATATCACCTCTTACAATTGCTCATTGATAGGCTTGCCTTCAACCATATTTGCTTCTTCTAGCCTCAAAAACTGATTTTTCTTTCATTGGAATTCCTTAATGCAGTGGGTTGCTTTATTTTTATTCATCTACCAAAATCTGTATCCAGGTGAATGCCCTAGATAAGTGCCATGAATACAAGATCTTCCTTCGGATTACTAACTTCCATAATAGCGATGTTAAATCAATTCAAAAAAGCTTTTAGTGACTCCTTGGGTCCTTGTGACAAGCTAGACAATGACATAACGTCCTTCAGTCGTGCCTTCTTGAGCTTGATCTGCTCCAGAAACTTCTTAGCCAATTCATCAAATGTCGATATGGATTTATGCACGAGCTTAGTGAACCACATAGAAGCAACTCCTTCCACGAAGATAGAGAAATACCTACAATGAATAGCGTCCATTGCTCTAGCTCCATCCATATGCCATTCGTATTTGAGTAAATATTGTTTAGGATTAGTAGTTCCATTGTACAATGGCATTATCGGCTTTGTGAAATTTCTAAGGTATTCTTCTCTCAAGATATTTTTAGTGACTAGGTTCTGTTTGGTGCAAAACCCCAGTCCTCATCTTTCCTCTCCCTACTTTCCTCCACCAACGACTTGATCATATCAGCAATGTACTACTTGCTAGCACGGTAATCTGCAGGTCGACTGTCAGCGGCTGCACCGAGTGTTTGACTCTGCAAGCGATCTCAGCTTTCCAATAGATGTCTAGGTTCTCCATTCTCCAAGAGAACTACTCCTATAAATTTCCGTTGGTGCCCGGTTGGTCTTGCCGTGACAGTTTGGACTCTCTCTAGTGTTTTGTCCGTTAACACCAGTATCCAACTCCAAATCATCTCCGTTAAGCTGCAAGTCCACTTCCTCATCAGATACATCCATTGCATCACCTTCGTGAACATCCTCCACATAGGCATTTCCTATCAATGCCGGTTGTTCTTCTTGTTATGTAGGCACTCTTGCTTCCTCCTGCAACGACTCCTGTGGTTATTTCCTTCTGCCTTTACTTCCCATCTCTCATATTCAAGCCAAAAACCAAAGAGTTCTCTTATTCTGTTGTAGGAGTCATTTCTCTTGTAACTCTTCTTATTGTTGGTGACTGCAAGGTTAGCAGTGCGTCCATCTTATCCATGAGAGCTTTTTGGTTATTTGTCATCTTATGGTTAAGCTCATGAATCATCTTATCAAGCACTCCTCTGGTAACAACTTACTGTTGATTAGAGTATTATTGCATTTCCATTATTATCTTTCATTTGGTCAGTGTTTGCTTCATCACCACCAACTACTGCTCCTATTGAACTTCCGAAAACAGATTTCCCTTTTCTGGGCACCATTGATCTCCAATAGCAAGTCTTTAAATCCTTCAAGTAGAATTTCTAGATCTAACTTCTAGATTTATCCAATCTAAAGTAGAGAGCTATATCTAAGCCTAGATTCAGTTTCTCGGTGAAATCACTAAAAGGTTGACGCCAAAAATGAATCAACACTTAAGATTGAGTTGTAGGAAACCTGTGAGACCTAGATCTAGCAGATAATAGTAGAAATCAAAGAAAAATTATAGGAAGACACACAATTTTTATAGAGGTTCGGGAATCTCTAGCCTATGTCCACTTTATAGGTTTATTGATTATGGATCTAAGAGATTTTGTATGAGATTACAGAGAATTAGAGTCACAAGTATAAGAGGTTGACAAATTCTAAGGCCTAGAACTGTCAAGAGTAGCTACCTTGGTGACTAGTGTGAGGGAGGAAGATGCTGAAGAGCAATGGAATCTTGGATCTAGAGTGAAGAAGAAAGATTAAGGAGCAGATCCTGTTTTGGCTACACTATGGTTTGTATTTATAAGGAAACAAAGGTACTAGGTTAGAAGCCTACTTGCATTGAGATCCAAGAGACAGCTTGAAATCGTACAAGAGGATTGAAGGCACCCGATTCAAGACCATAACTCGGTATCGACGTAAGTTATTAACTCGGCACTGACCTTTGGATTCTGATGCAAGTCGAAATTTTTTCCTTGCTCTGCACTTATATCTTCCATCTGATGTGTTCCAAGGTCTTCCTTATCGACTTTGAGTTGATTCAAGTGATCTTCTTGATAGCACTTGAATTATCCTGCTTTCTCGATTTCCTTCTTATCAATCTCAGAATTGGTCATCCAAACTCTGGAAAAACGACTTGATTACGAGTAGTTGGAGTATCATGCGAGAATTATGGAGTTTAGGAAGTGAAACGGGGTGGAATGATAGGTCGATCCAGAATGTTAGACCAAAAAATGGTATAACATCTCAAATGTCAAATGTAATAAATTATTCCTTGATTTGAGTATATACGAAGTCATAACAAGCTAATCTCATCAACTTGACCAGTATAAGTATAGAGACGTAATCAAGGAAAGATTGACCATATCGATCTATTAGTGCTTAAGTGAAGGCCGCACATCGAAGTGATTGAGGGCATTGCGCTGATATGATGATATACCAAGGTGTAACTTATTACTTTGAGAGTGTTCATATGATAAGATCATTAAACAATGAAAGTCTAATGGCCTTTGAGGAAAAGTTCATCTTTATCATTATCATTTGATATGTTTAAAGTCCTCTAAGGCCATTAGAAGTGTCATATATATGAATCCATGTTGGCCTTTAGATAAGATAATCCAATTGGATCAGGCTATGTCGTATGTTCAACAGGCAGGGAAAATAGGTCTTGAATTCATGTTGTTGTTCATTATGAATGACATTAGGCTAGACATCTTATCCTTATGTTTAATATCCATATTTCATAATTTATAGTTCATATGAGTATGCATATACAATTTCGAAATGATTTAAGGCGCTTCAACTAGATTCAAGTCGATTTGGTTGCGATTAGTTCATATTATGCATGTCCAAGTCAATAACATTCAATAAGTCGTAATCGAAGTCATAATAAAAGTCAATATGCAAGGCTAAGTTCATGCTCATTCAATTCGAATATGATTACAGTCAAATTGAATTATCCCCAATTCGATTTAGGGTTACAAGACTTTAATTTCAAAAGAGATGGAGAAATGAAAAATCATCCCTTAAAATGGTGCCTCTAGGGTTGTATTTATAGAGGTAGGCAGCCAACCTCTTTGAACCTAGCATCTTCGATCTGGTGGACTTCGGTGACTTTCGACTTCGATAGTCTTATTTGCGCTTTTAATATTTGTTGAGGCGGCATTGCCTCTCTTTAACATCTTCAACGCTGCTGATCATTGCTTGTGTAAAAGTGGTATCATCGAGGCACTGTGGACCATGTCTCTAACTTTAGGTAATATAAGAATTTCCGAGATGGGTGATGATGCCATAAGTGACATGTGGTCCACTATGAATAGCGAAGTGCTTTAAACAGTCGAAGAGCAACATGTCGATGAACTTGCTTGGTTTTGGTAAGTAACTCGAGGCACCTGTTTACACTAGCATGTCTTCGATGCGCCATATAAACACGATGTGGTTATTAGCAAAGAGTAATGTGATTTTGTTTGTCTTGAATGCTTTTGAAGAGCTTGTAGGGTGGGATTCCATTATCGTTTTTGCTGTTCTAGTGATTGCTAGTGAAATGCCTCTTCGATGCTAATTCATCTTTAATATTTAACAACTTCGAAGTTGTGGGAGTAGTGGTGTTGGTGATGGGCGGTGTGATTTAGGTCGAAGTCCTTCCCAACCTTGCAAAATGTCATGGCACAAAGTGATACTCTATCGAAGAGGCACATTCCTATTTTCTAAAGGGATGTACTATTGAAGGAGTGACAAAGCGGAGAGACACCCTCAGAGAGATATTTTGCTTTATTCTTCAATTTTGAACTCGGTGGCCTTAATCCCTTTATGATGTTGTTGCTTATAACTTCAATTCCAACATTGAAATTATGTGGATGACTCTGACCTATGTAACTTGGTACCGACCTATGTAACTTGATACCGAGTTATTCCCTTAGCCCCAATTCTAATGAAGCTTTTCAAAGTTTCTTCTCTAGCTCGTCTAAGTGTACTCCTAAGTTTTCTAGTCATTTCATCTTCATCTTGACATTCTAACTTTCATTGACTTCTAGATTTTTAAAAACCCGGATAACACATGGTTTTTTGAAGAATTCTCAAATACGATTATATGACTCAAAAGTGCAAATACGTACCTCTTATTCGCATCTCTTCGATAGTACCTCTTGAATTTCCTAATTCCATCTTTAGTTTTGAATAGGTTCTTTCCTTTAGTATCCTTTGGGAGGATAGATCTTAGGAATGAACCTATGGATGGTAGGACTGAATGTAAACATGTTACTAGAACATGTTATGTATGATGGACATTGGTGGTTGCAAGTGTTTGCTGGTGGATGTTAATGGACGCATATACATACACTAGGCACTATTATCTCTTAGGGATCGGCCTAAGTAGGTCACTAAAGCATACGCATATAGATGTGTGCACATTTGCAATTTTATTTTATTCCATGGTTGCTATAAATGGATAATTATCATATGATTGTTGCATTTGGAAGATGATTGTAGCACGGATATAGAACTATCAGTGGTCATTAGAGAATTTGCATTCATTTGGATACATCGCACGAACATGATTGCATAAAAGGAGGTCGACTGAATCAGTAGACCGCCTAATCTTTTGCATTAGTTAGGGACATTGACACTACACTATAGCATATATCATAAATTGCATTAGAAAGCTAAAGGACAATGGATGTAATGGATGATGGTTGAATATGTGGTTGTAGAATTTGGATGAAGATATTTATTTCATTCTTCTGTCCTTGGAGATTTCGGGGACAAAATCCTTTAAGGAGGGGAGAATGTAACAACCCAAAATTTAAGCTATAATAATTTATTAACGAATTAATTAAATAATAAAATAAGTTTGTGAAATTGTCAGGATTAAGCCACAGGAGTTGCACCATTATGTCCGTGGTAATTTTCGGGTCAATTTCCATATATAGTTTGTCAACATCCGAGTTAATATGAAGAAGATACGAGAAAAACAAGAATTGAACTAAAATAAAAAAAATACAAAGGGTCAGGTCAACCCATACCTAGGCCAGGTCGACCCTAGTGTCGACCCGCCTTTGTATTTGAACGTGAAAACATCCAGGTCGAAGCGTAACGTCATATTTTGATTTTTCTTCAAATCTTGTGCGTTCGTGCTTCCATCCGACGGTTCCTAGCGAGCTTATGACGTGGTTGCACTAGAATTAATCTTTAAATCCAACGGTCTGAGATCCCTAAGTCACACTATAAATAAGACCCTAGGCCTAGCTATTTTTCTCATTCAGATTTTCACCCAATTGGGTTCATTGCCTGAGGCTGGACTATAAAGAGAATTTTGTTTAAGAGGAGATCTTTTTAATAAAAATATTCTACATCCTAGAAGGGGATCCGAGAAGGCCAAGGAATAAATCTAAGGACCACAGGTGAGTGTTTTGTAATTATTTTATTTTTTTAAGTAATTTAAAATAATAGGGTTCTCAATAGTTGTAGTTTTTTCTGCAATTTTGAGACAGTTTTTATACAAATTATTTATAGTTAACTTTTAAGTAAATTTCAGAAGTTCTTTTCAGTCTATGTTATTTAGCTATTTTATTTAGTTATTTACAATTTATTTACATTCTATTTACATCTGTTTTACGTTAAAATTTAGCCTGTAAATGTTAGTTTCTTTTTATTCCTTTTAACGCGAATAAAGTATTAAAAAGAGAAGAATTCGCAAATATGGACTAAAATATAAGAACACTAAATTTACAGAAATCAGATGTAAAATAAGATGAACTGTAATAAAAAGGAGATAGAATGAAATAGGCAAATTTGAGATATCTGCAAGCATAATTATAAAAAGTGATTATAACTGAAAAGAGAAAATAGAAGAATAACAGAAGAGGCTTATTTTATAACTTAGATCTAGATTAAGTCAATAAGCAAAAGAATAGTTATATCATACATTTTATAATTAGAAAAGAAAGAGATAACATAAAAGGCTTATTTTAGAACTTAGATTAAGTTAATAAGCAAATATAGCAGAAATAACAGAAGTGGCTTATTTTAATAGTTACACTAAGTTAATAAGCGAACATAGAAGAAGGGCCCAGACCAACAACATTCCCTTTCAGTCAGGAAGTGATGGTCTCACAACAAATTAGGTGAGGCTGGGACAAGCTTATGCTAATTAGGATAAATAAGTGGCCAATAGATAGAGGCTCAAATCTAGGGATTTAGGCAAGGGGCGCAAACTAGAATTTTGTTTATTAGGACCAGTACCGGCAGCATTCCCTTTTAGGTCTAGGACTGATGGTCTCACAACAATTAGGTGAGGCTGAGCAGCATCCCTTTCAGACTAGGACTGATGGTCTCACAATAGATTAGGTGAGGCTGGGAATGCTTATGCTGATTAGTGTAAATAAGAGGTCACAAGAGGGGGCGACAGTTAGCATGTACCGGTGATGACCCTGTATGCGACATTGATTAGGGTAAATAATTCGCTACTGTGTTCCAAGCGCTAAACAGGTGTCTTTTGCTGTAGGACCTACATGATTGGATCAGCTCACAGTGGCACAACAGAGATAGAAGGCCAATCAACGGGTAGAATTAGGATGTCAGCCTAATTAAAATAGGATTAGGGTTTCAGCCTAATCACAACAGTTTAAGACAAGTACAAACAACCACAATCAAAGCAAACTGTAACAACCCGAAATTTAACCCGTAATAATTAATTTGTTAATTAATTAAATAATAAAATAACTATGTGAAATTATCATAATTAAGCCATGGAAGTTGCACCATTGTGTCCGTGGTAATTTTCTGGTCAATTTCCATATATAGAACGTTAGAAACCGAGCTAATATGACCAAGTTATAAAATAAACAAAATAAGTAGAAGTAAAACGAATATATATATATATATATATATATATATATATATATATATATATATATATATATATGTTCAGGTCGACCGACCGGTCGACCTGGACAAGGGGGCGGTCGACCGCTTGGTCGACCCGCCTTGCATTTTGGCAGGCGAATGAACGTTATTTCGTTCGAACGAATCAGCAGCTTCCGAACACGTGTTTTGCATCCTTTAGTTTAATCCGATCCCTCCATTCTTGCATCCGATGGCTCATATTCAGCCTATGACGTGGTTGCATCCTATTCAATCTCCAAATCCAACGGTCCGAGATCCACTTCTGCACCTATAAATAGACCCCTAGACCCAATACTTTTTCTCATTCTAGGTTTACTCCAACTGGGTTCACCTTTCTAGGAAGAACCCTAAATGGAATAAATTTTCCAAAGGAAAAAATCGTTATAAATTAAATTATTTTACAACTCCAAGTGGATCCGGGATGACCAAAGGAAAAGCTTAGTACCGGAGGTGAGTGACTGTAATTATTTTAAGATTTCTTTATGTAATTTAAAATAATAGGGTTTCCAATAGTTGTACTTTTACTACGATTTTTGGAATAGCCTTTTTCAGTAGTTATTTACAGCTTTTAGAATTATTTTCAGTCTATTTCCTTTCAACTATTCCTTTTAGTAATTTTAGCATTATTTCTGTTAATTATAATTTATCACTGTTAAGTATAGCTTTTTGTTGATTTACAGTTTATTTACAGTATTTAAGTTTATTTACTGTTATTTATTTCTTATTTACATCTTTTTTTCGACGTTTTGGATTTTATGCAAGCGTCTATTCTCTTCACCCCCCTTTTCTTCACGTATGGTGTAACGACCCTAATTTTCAACCCGATTTAAAATTTTAAATTCATCGTTTCAATAAAAAAAATTTGGAATTTTAAACGATCTAAATTTACATCCAAACTTTATTTGTGGCATGCGTCTAGTTTGATATGGACATAGAAAAAGTTTTGTTGAAAAATATTACAGTAAAGTCCGTTCGCGTTTTACTGTATATCAGTCCATATAAAGCTGCGAAAAATTTATCTTCCAAATCCAAATATTTTTACACAGTCCGCTGGTAAAAATTATTCTGATCAAGATTTTATGATTCGTTTCGTCTAAAACTGTCATCGCCTACTCCGTCTATCTTATTTTGCAAAACGTACAATTTAAGCGGCGTAAATGCAAATTTTATAAATTCATCGTATCGCAATAATCTGTGTACCGTTGGAACCGCATCGTCGCACTGATCAAAACGGTATACTCATTTGTGAAAATCGGAGTCCGACGTAAAATTTATTCGTGTTAATTCATCGGTTCCCGACGGACAAATCAAATAGTACTCAGCCCAAATTTCCTTCAGCCGTTCACAAACAATGCAAAATTTATCCCAGCTGTTATTAAATAAGTTAGTGGGAAGATGAAGTGTGAAAGGTTGCATTGGGAATAGGTGAAACGTTTGGAATTTGAAGTGATGTTTACTGTTCCTATATTTTCAAAGTTCTAGCATCATTCGCTGTTTACTAAAATCTTTCTCTCTGCCTCCAAGCACCAGGTAATGGCAGCCTCCTCCTTTCCCATCTATATTTATTTTTCTTTTTACTTCCATATTGAGAAAACTGTTCCACCAGTTCCAACTGCTCTTCACCTCCGCCCGTCCTTCCCACCTGGCCCGACTGCCCTCCGCCTCCGCCAGACACCCGCCTTCGCCCCAACCCGAACCCCTACCAGCCCAGACCCGTGCCCAGTTCCGCCCTGACCCCTCCGCCTTCGCCCCTACCCTGCCCAGTTCCGACTGCCTTCACCCGCCTCCCCTACCTTGCTAGTTTCGCCTGACCCCACCCACGCCTTCGCCTACCAGCACCCAGACCCATCCCGCCCCTACCCTGCACTCGCCACCCCAGATCCTCCGCGCCCAGGCTGCACTCGCCACCCCAGATCCTCCGCGCCCAGGCTGCACTCGCCACCCCAGATCCTCCGCGCCCAGGCTGCACTCGCCACCCCAGATCCTCCGCGCCCAGGCTGCACTCGCCACCCCCCAGATCCTCCACACCCCAGACCCTCCGAGCCCAGACCCTCCACGTCCCGCCTGACTCCGCCCAATAGCCACCCATACGCGCCACCACCCCTCCTGGCTTGCGTGTATGCGTGCGTGTGATGGGAGAGTGCGTGCAGTGTGTGTACGTGAAGTGTACATGCGTATAGGCTGAGCGTGTTGAGTCCAGTAGTAACAATGTTTTATGAAATGAAATAGTGTCGTTTTTTTTATAATAATAATATTTTTTTTGCAAAACTGAAGGGTACAGTTGTTGTACAAATAAGTGTTAGGTGTTTAAATTGTAGAAGAAATATTTGCAGTATGAATATTTGTTACTGAAGTGAAGTAACCGTTCTTTCTCTTCTCTGTTGTATGCAGAGGCAACCGGTTGAGTTCCTTTCGCAGCAGCATCGATTTTCAGCTTTCGTTCTTTCTCCGTCGTTGGTAAGCACACTTATATAATTTATAAATTATATATGAACGTTCATTGAATTAATATCGTCGTTCTTTTGTCGATATTTACAGTGTCCGTTGTTCGTATTGTACCGACTCCATTCGTGCTTGTTTGTGTTTCGCCGTCAATTTCTTTATCCACGAAAGGTGAATTAATTTTCACGACTATATTCTTATGCAAGTTTGAATTGATAAATGATTGCGATGTGATGTTGAATTGGTTGTAAATTGTTATTGTTAAGTGACAAATTAATTGCAAGTTAAAAATTTGATATAGGATGATTAACGATTTAAATGAATTATATATGTCGAATTTGATTGTTAACTTGACCCCTTTGTGATGAATATTGATTAATTAAATTGACCCTTAAATTGTTAAGTTAATTAACACGTAGAATTGACAAATTTCACTTTGGAATGTTGAACGTATATTGAATTAACTGTTGTAATTGAAATTGGACGATAAGTGAAACCGAAATGTTATAATCTTTAATCTACTTGAAATGATAGAGTAGATTCTAGAAATAGTTATATTAATTGGCGTAAATAACAAACGTGAATTAATACGATTATTTCGGGATTATTTGAAATTGTTGAATTGTTGTGAATGGATGCTATTGCTTGTTTGTTTACTTTGACACCATCCCAGCTATCACACTGCAAGTTCCCTTTGTATGTTTGATTTTGAATTTAAATAGAATTGGGTTGAAATGATAAATACCCAATTGAATGAATTGGCCTAGGATAGATAATAAAAATAAGAAACCGAACGGTCAACAAAGAACGTTTTTGAAATTGAGACTTATTGGAATTATGGAATGAACTTAGGAAAATGATATTGAAATTTGGTAACGTAAATATAAATAAATAAAATGATTTTACTGAATTGAATTGAATAAATAAATTTGTTGAAATAAATAAAATGATTTTACTGAATTGAATCGAATAAATAAATTTGTTGAAATAAATAAAATGATTTTATTGAATTTAATAAATGAATTTGTTTTGAAATAAATAAATGGATTTTATCGAATTAAATAAGTTAGATTTGTTGGAATAAAGAAATGAATTTAATTGAAATAAGTGAGAATGAATTAATATAATGAATTGAAATGAGTTTGTAAATTATTTAGTTAAACAAAGTGTTTTGACAAAGTTAACCGAAATGAGATTTAAGAAGTAAATAGGTTAGACGATAAAGTGATAAATTTCAAGTTTTGATAAATGAATAAACGAAGTTTTGACAAAGTGAATGTAGTAAATGGAATTGATATAGTAATGAACCTAGGAATGTAAATACGGATTTAAAGAATAAAACTTGATTTAATTAGTTGAACTAAGATTGACTATTTGATTTAATAAGTGAAATGTTGATTTAACGTGAATACTTAAAATTTTGATAACTAAAGGGCTTGAACTAGAATTTCTTTTCGAAATATGAATTTTAGTAATTGAAACGAATCGAATTGTGAAATATCAAATTTGGAAGTCAAATTTGCAACTTGACCTTTGGATTTGATTTGTTTTAACTTTAATAAAAAGTTGACTGTTGGGTAATTAATACGTAGTTATTAAAGAGTCCGGGATCGGATTATGGACATACTCTCTGTCGATACCGAAAACCACTTTAATAACTAATATACGCGAAGTGTTGATCCAGAACGAAGTGGATGGTTTTGATGAACGCGTTGACTGAAGAAAGAGAACGATTTTGGATGACCCCTGACATGACTAAAACAGGAGCCGCGCCGGGCCATTGAGGTTCGCTACCTCTAGCGGACACACTTCTTCGATACCTTATCTACTACTTTTGTAATTCGATTTGGGTGCACCCCTTGATTTGGGAGTGGTGTTTCGCGGTGTTGGGATAGTAGCTGCTATGCCCAACATCAGTCCGGATCACGCAACTACTAGTATCCTAGTTGGTATCGCCTCATGTACCTTGTCATCCTGATTATCCTATTCGCGACCACTACGATTTTGATTTGTACCTTTAGTATATGGATTGCCCTCTGGTGACTTCCGGTTTTGGGGAAACTACGGTCTTGTATATGCTTTTGGGAATAAACAGGTTAAGAGGTGTATGGGCCCTGCTTAACCCTATTTTGATATCTTACTTTATGGATTAGACATTATCTATTTAGCGTATTCTGTAAGTAGTTTATCGATCCCTTAATGATGTTTATATTCACCTTTGAGTTATGGACTTTATTATATGCATTTGATTATCCTGTATAAGATTTTGAGTCCTGACTCGAGTGTTTCTTTTGCATATGCTCGGGTCAGTCTGAAGATATTCCGTTGCTGGTCAAGGTTGGTCGAAGATGCTGAAGGCTTAGCTTTTATCTATATCATTTTATTTTCAGTATTTGATGTACTTTTGTATTGGACATCTTGTATCTCTTTCAGTCGCTTTATGTTGAGACATTGTTGTATTCTCTGTAGTAGCTTCATGAACTACTATTATGACGATGTATTTTCCGCTGCATTATTCTGTGACTGTTCTGAGTCTGTGATGTTGTATTGATTCTCATTTACTTTTATGTACTTATAATCCCATAATGTTCTGTGTTTTGTATTATTTAAGTTGACAAGTGTGGATTTTTGTCAATTTAAATGGTCCAAATATACGGGATGTTACAGTTGGTATCAGAGCCAGGTTTCCTAAAAAACCTTAGTTCGGGATTATAAAGAAACTCATTAGAGATAGAGTAGCAATACTCTAGAATGAGGAGAATCGATTCAATATCCAAATCCTTTCAAAAGTTCAAGCTCCTTTGATTCGTTGATTAGTTTTCTTAGCATTCTATTATCTTATCTTTGGTTCTAAATCTCTTTTGGTATTTCAGGATGAGTACCAGAAGAAATGTTAGAGGTGGAAGAGGCAACGGTCCTGCCCAGGCTGCACCTGCCGCTCCAGCTCCTGTCAAATTCACTACTCTTAGCAAGGAGTATTCGCAACTGGGAGGTACTAAATTTTCTGGATCCGAGAACATCATAGAGGCTCAGCAATGGCTTAAGAGTTTGGAGAAGATATTTTCTGGATTGGAAATTACTGATGCTGAGAAGCGTCAGCTTGCTGCTTGGCAACTCCAAGATGCCGCACAAGATTGGTGGGAATCCGTTACTTCTCGTATCGAGGAGGACACCATCACTTGGGCCCAGTTTAGGTATGAATGGTTTGGATTCCAGTGGTTTAAATTCTTCCTTCTATCTTTAGAATGTTATTCATCTTGTCTATCTTTGATTAGGGATACCTTCTCGGCACAATGGATGCCAGCTGCTGGGAAAACCCAACTTTATAGAGCTTTCATGGATCTTAAGCAAGGCAGTATGACTATTTCTGAGTATGAGAGGAAATTTAATGAACTCTCCAAGTTTGGACCGGGTTTGATAGATACACCACTTTTGAAGAACGAGAAATTCATTTTGGGAGCTAGACCAGAATATTATGACCTGCTTACCGGACACATTCGCTCCACTTTCACAGAGCTTATTGATTTTGCTCTTAGATATGAGTCGAAGCCTAAGGGAACCACTGCCAAGGCTGCCCCTACTCAGCCCTCTGCTAGCCAGCCCGGGAAGAGGAAGATGAACTTTGATCAACAAAAGAAAGCTTGGCAGAAGACTACTGGATTGGGTTATGCTCAGAAAAGCCCTATCGATCTTGCTAATATCACATGCTTCAAGTGTGATAAGAAGGGCCATTATGCCAATAGTTGTCCATCTACCGGAGCTGCTATTCCACCACCTTCTACGACTAGGAAGGATTTATGCTATGTCTGCCTCCAGCCGGGTCATTTCAAGAAAGAATGCCCAATGTATAAGCGTGGCACACCATCTGGAGTATTTGCTATCACCACTCCTACACCACCTCCACCACCTGCTCAGGATGACCAAGGTACCTTACGAAGTACTTTTTCTTTACATGATTTACCTATTAGGGTATTATTCGATATTGGTGCTTCTCATAGCTTCATATCTATTGATCTCTGTAATAAGCTCAAATTAGAACCTACTCTTGCTACTACTTCCTTATGCGTCTCCAATCCTATTGGAGGACTTGCCAACCTCAGCAGAATTTGTAAAGAGGTCGTGCTCTTATACGGAAGATATCGATTCACTTGGGATTTTTATGTGCTTGGCTTCGCAGCATTTGACATCTTGTTAGGTGCTGATTGGTTAAGAAATTTCGATGCTGTTATTTCTTGCAAGGCTCGTTCTGTCTCTCTAGTCAATGACAAGGGCCTACCGCTTGTCATTGAATGCAAATCACCTCAGAAATATGCCGGAAGCTTCATATTTTCTCTTGATGCTCATCCGGATGATCTCAGTACTACACCTATTGTTCAGAAATTTCCCGATGTATTTGGAGAGGTTAACTCTCTACCGCCCAAACGGGAAATCGATTTTCGTATTGATCTTATTCCTGGAGCTACGCCCGTAGTTCTCCCACACCGAAGGATGGCACCTAAAGAAAAAGCTGAACTAAAACCCCAAATTGATGATCTATTTGCTAAAGGTTTGATTAGAAGAAGTTGCTCTGAATGGGGCGCCGCGGTTGTATTTGTCACTAAATCAGATGGATCTCTTCGCATGTGTGTTGATTACCGGGAACTGAACAAACGCACTCTCAAGAATCGTTATCCGATGCCCCGCATCAACGATTTATTCGACCAGCTTCATGGTGCTAAGGTTTTCTCACAGCTTGATCTAGCCACTGGGTTCCACCAACTCAGAGTTGCTGAAGATAGTATCCATAAGACAGCTTTCCGTACTGAAAATGGATTCTATGAATGGTTGGTTATGCCATTCGGTTTGACCAACGCACCTGCTTATTTTGTTGACTTGATGAATCGAGTTTTCCGTGATGTACTTAACAAGTTTGTTCTTGTTTTCATTGATGATATTCTCGTCTTCTCCAAAGACAAGAAGGAGCATGAGACACACCTTGCTTATGTTCTGGAAACTCTCCGAAATCATCAACTTAAGGCCAAATTCTCCAAATGCCACTTCTGGCGAGATGAAGTGAGATTCCTGGGCCACATAGTTTCTAAAAATGGAATTTCGGTCGATCCAGCTAAGATCGCCGTAATCAATGTAAGTTCCACCCTATTCGCTATTTCTATTCAATTCCTCTTATTACTTTCTAATTTGAAATTTTCTACAGGATTTGGAGACTCCTAAAACTCCTACAGATATTCGTAGTTTCTTGGGTTTAGCCGGATATTATCGCAGATTTATTGAGCACTTTGCCCGGATTTCTGCCCCTCTTACTGCTTTAACTCGGAAGGATGTTAAGTTTATTTGGAGTGAGAAGTGCGAATCAGCTTTCAATGAGTTGAAGAGTAAATTAACTTCAGCCCCAGTTCTTGCAGTCATCGATGGAAGTGAAGGATTGACTGTTTATACAGATGCTTGCCGAGAAGGTTTAGGCGCTGTTCTTATGCAAAATGGAAAGGTTATTGCTTATGCTGGTCGTCAGTTGAAGACCCATGAATTGAACTATGCCACTCATGATCTTGAGCTTCTTGCTGTTGTATTTGCTTTGAAACTTTGGAGGCATCATCTTTTGGGAACAAAGTTCGAACTATTTACTGATCATAAGTCCTTGAGGTATATCTTTTCTCAAAAGGATTTGAACCAGAGGCAAGTCCGATGGCTTGAATTCTTGGCTGCCTACGACCTCGACATCACTTATACACCGGGGAAAGCAAATGTTGTAGCAGATGCTTTGAGCCGCAGCAAAGCATTGTCTTGTTGCAATCTTATCGAAGGCATGTTATTCCAGCTTAGTATCTCTCCATCTCTTATGGATCGCATCAAAGCTAAGCAATATGAAGACACTTTGCTCTATCGTATGAAGGAATTAGTTATGGGCAGAGTAAGTAATGCCGACAACAAAGTGGGTGCACAAGTTGATAGTGATGGAGTTTTGAGAATCGACAATCGTATTTGTGTTCCTAATGTCGATGGTCTTAGACAGGAAGTGCTGCGAGAAAATCATAAGTCTTCGCTTTCAATTCATCCCGGTACTACCAAAATGTACCAGAATATGAAGAAACTATATTGGTGGAGTGGAATGAAGCGCGACATTTCTATCTATGTTAGCAGGTGCACCACTTGCCAACAAGTTAAAGCTGATCACAGAAAGACAGCAGGATTGCTCCAACCGCTAGAGATTCCAGGTTGGAAATGGGAGCAAATTTCTATGGACTTTATTGACGGGCTACCAAAGACTAGAAAGGGTAACGAAAGCATATGGGTGATTGTTGACAGACTGACAAAGTCCGCTCACTTTATTCCAGTCAAGACCACTCGTACAGCCTCTAGTTTGGCCGAGATATACATGAGGGAAGTTGTTAAACTTCATGGTGTACCATCTAGTATTGTATGCGATCGCGATCCTATTTTCACCAGTAAATTCTGGAAAGCATTCCAGGATACTTTGGGCACCAAACTGAATCTGAGTACAGCTTATCATCCTCAGACAGATGGCCAAACTGAGAGGGTAAATCAGATTTTGGAAGATCTTCTCCGAGCTTGTATTATTGACTTTGGTGGATCCTGGGAAGACCATCTTCACTTGGTTGAATTCACTTATAATAATAGTTACCAGGTAAAGAATTTGAATTTCAAATTTGAATAAGTATATTTGAATTTGAATTAATTATCCTTTAAAAACCAGGCAAGCATTGGTATGGCACCGTTCGAAGCCTTATATGGACGGCCATGCAAATCGCCAGCTTGTTGGATTGAGTCGGGAGATCGATTAGTGCTTGGACCAGAAATGATTATGGAAGCTTCTGAAAAAGTCGAAGAAATCAGGAAGAAGATAAAGACGGCACAGGATAGACAGAAAAGCTATGCCGACAAAAGGAGAAGAGATCTCGAATTCGGTGTAGGAGACAAAGTATTTCTGAAGGTGTCGCCTTTGAGGAATATTGTTCGATTTGGAAGGAAAGGGAAATTAGCTCCCAGATTCGTTGGTCCGTTTGAGATTACAGAAAGAGTTGGAACATTGGCATATAGAGTTGCATTACCAGAAAAGTTCGCTGGTGTTCACAACGTGTTCCACGTCTCACACCTTCGCAAGGTTGTACACGATCCATCTATGACCATCCCTCCTGCTCAGTTGGATGAAATAGTTGTTGAGCCTGACTTGACTATTGAGCGGAAGCCACTTCGGATAGTTGACCGTGAGACAAAGCAACTCAGAAGGAAGTCGGTAAATCTCGTCAAAGTTCAGTGGAGTGCAGATGAGCGGGATTGCACATGGGAAACTGAGGATAGTATCCGGGATTCAAACCCCGAACTATTAATTTCAGGTATTATTCAAATTTCTTGAAATCTATCTTGATTTCTTTCTTATTTCATTTCTACTTCACTCGTCTCGTTCCTTTTCGAGGACGAAAAGTTTTGAGTGGGGGAGATTGTAACGACCCTAATTTTCAACCCGATTTAAAATTTTAAATTCATCGTTTCAATAAAAAAAATTTGGAATTTTAAACGATCTAAATTTACATCCAAACTTTATTTGTGGCATGCGTCTAGTTTGATATGGACATAGAAAAAGTTTTGTTGAAAAATATTACAGTAAAGTCCGTTCGCGTTTTACTGTATATCAGTCCATATAAAGCTGCGAAAAATTTATCTTCCAAATCCAAATATTTTTACACAGTCCGCTGGTAAAAATTATTCTGATCAAGATTTTATGATTCGTTTCGTCTAAAACTGTCATCGCCTACTCCGTCTATCTTATTTTACAAAACGTACAATTTAAGCGGCGTAAATGCAAATTTTATAAATTCATCGTATCGCAATAATCTATGTACCGTTGGAACCGCATCGTCGCACTGATCAAAACGGTATACTCATTTGTGAAAATCGGAGTCCGACGTAAAATTTATTCGTGTTAATTCATCGGTTCCCGACGGACAAATCAAATAGTACTCAGCCCAAATTTCCTTCAGCCGTTCACAAACAATGCAAAATTTATCCCAGCTGTTATTAAATAAGTTAGTGGGAAGATGAAGTGTGAAAGGTTGCATTGGGAATAGGTGAAACGTTTGGAATTTGAAGTGATGTTTACTGTTCCTATATTTTCAAAGTTCTAGCATCATTCGCTGTTTACTAAAATCTTTCTCTCTGCCTCCAAGCACCAGGTAATGGCAGCCTCCTCCTTTCCCATCTATATTTATTTTTCTTTTTACTTCCATATTGAGAAAACTGTTCCACCAGTTCCAACTGCTCTTCACCTCCGCCCGTCCTTCCCACCTGGCCCGACTGCCCTCCGCCTCCGCCAGACACCCGCCTTCGCCCCAACCCGAACCCCTGCCAGCCCAGACCCGTGCCCAGTTCCGCCCTGACCCCTCCGCCTTCGCCCCTACCCTGCCCAATTCCGACTGCCTTCACCCGCCTCCCCTACCTTGCTAGTTTCGCCTGACCCCACCCACGCCTTCGCCTACCAGCACCCAGACCCATCCCGCCCCTACCCTGCACTCGCCACCCCAGATCCTCCGCGCCCAGGCTGCACTCGCCACCCCAGATCCTCCGCGCCCAGGCTGCACTCGCCACCCCAGATCCTCCGCGCCCAGGCTGCACTCGCCACCCCAGATCCTCCGCGCCCAGGCTGCACTCGCCACCCCCCAGATCCTCCGCACCCCAGACCCTCCGAGCCCAGACCCTCCACGTCCCGCCTGACTCCGCCCAATAGCCACCCATACGCGCCACCACCCCTCCTGGCTTGCGTGTATGCGTGCGTGTGATGGGAGAGTGCGTGCAGTGTGTGTACGTGAAGTGTACATGCGTATAGGCTGAGCGTGTTGAGTCCAGTAGTAACAATGTTTTATGAAATGAAATAGTGTCGTTTTTTTTTTATAATAATAATATTTTTGTTTGCAAAACTGAAGGGTACAGTTGTTGTACAAATAAGTGTTAGGTGTTTAAATTGTAGAAGAAATATTTGCAGTATGAATATTTGTTACTGAAGTGAAGTAACCGTTCTTTCTCTTCTCTGTTGTATGCAGAGGCAACCAGTTGAGTTCCTTTCGCAGCAGCATCGATTTTCAGCTTTCGTTCTTTCTCCGTCGTTGGTAAGCACACTTATATAATTTATAAATTATATATGAACGTTCATTGAATTAATATCGTCGTTCTTTTGTCGATATTTACAGTGTCCGTTGTTCGTATTGTACCGACTCCATTCGTGCTTGTTTGTGTTTCGCCGTCAATTTCTTTATCCACGAAAGGTGAATTAATTTTCACGACTATATTCTTATGCAAGTTTGAATTGATAAATGATTGCGATGTGATGTTGAATTGGTTGTAAATTGTTATTGTTAAGTGACAAATTAATTGCAAGTTAAAAATTTGATATAGGATGATTAACGATTTAAATGAATTATATATGTCGAATTTGATTGTTAACTTGACCCCTTTGTGATGAATATTGATTAATTAAATTGACCCTTAAATTGTTAAGTTAATTAACACGTAGAATTGACAAATTTCACTTTGGACTGTTGAACGTATATTGAATTAACTGTTGTAATTGAAATTGGACGATAAGTGAAACCGAAATGTTATAATCTTTAATCTACTTGAAATGATAGAGTAGATTCTAGAAATAGTTATATTAATTGGCGTAAATAACAAACGTGAATTAATACGATTATTTCGGGATTATTTGAAATTGTTGAATTGTTGTGAATGGATGCTATTGCTTGTTTGTTTACTTTGACACCATCCCAGCTATCACACTGCAAGTTCCCTTTGTATGTTTGATTTTGAATTTAAATAGAATTGGGTTGAAATGATAAATACCCAATTGAATGAATTGGCCTAGGATAGATAATAAAAATAAGAAACCGAACGGTCAACAAAGAACGTTTTTGAAATTGAGACTTATTGGAATTATGGAATGAACTTAGGAAAATGATATTGAAATTTGGTAACGTAAATATAAATAAATAAAATGATTTTACTGAATTGAATTGAATAAATAAATTTGTTGAAATAAATAAAATGATTTTACTGAATTGAATCGAATAAATAAATTTGTTGAAATAAATAAAATGATTTTATTGAATTTAATAAATGAATTTGTTTTGAAATAAATAAATGGATTTTATCGAATTAAATAAGTTAGATTTGTTGGAATAAAGAAATGAATTTAATTGAAATAAGTGAGAATGAATTAATATAATGAATTGAAATGAGTTTGTAAATTATTTAGTTAAACAAAGTGTTTTGACAAAGTTAACCGAAATGAGATTTAAGAAGTAAATAGGTTAGACGATAAAGTGATAAATTTCAAGTTTTGATAAATGAATAAACGAAGTTTTGACAAAGTGAATGTAGTAAATGGAATTGATATAGTAATGAACCTAGGAATGTAAATACGGATTTAAAGAATAAAACTTGATTTAATTAGTTGAACTAAGATTGACTATTTGATTTAATAAGTGAAATGTTGATTTAACGTGAATACTTAAAATTTTGATAACTAAAGGGCTTGAACTAGAATTTCTTTTCGAAATATGAATTTTAGTAATTGAAACGAATCGAATTGTGAAATATCAAATTTGGAAGTCAAATTTGCAACTTGACCTTTGGATTTGATTTGTTTTAACTTTAATAAAAAGTTGACTGTTGGGTAATTAATACGTAGTTATTAAAGAGTCCGGGATCGGATTATGGACATACTCTCTGTCGATACCGAAAACCACTTTAATAACTAATATACGCGAAGTGTTGATCCAGAACGAAGTGGATGGTTTTGATGAACGCGTTGACTGAAGAAAGAGAACGATTTTGGATGACCCCTGACATGACTAAAACAGGAGCCGCGCCGGGCCATTGAGGTTCGCTACCTCTAGCGGACACACTTCTTCGATACCTTATCTACTACTTTTGTAATTCGATTTGGGTGCACCCCTTGATTTGGGAGTGGTGTTTCGCGGTGTTGGGATAGTAGCTGCTATGCCCAACATCAGTCCGGATCACGCAACTACTAGTATCCTAGTTGGTATCGCCTCATGTACCTTGTCATCCTGATTATCCTATTCGCGACCACTACGATTTTGATTTGTACCTTTAGTATATGGATTGCCCTCTGGTGACTTCCGGTTTTGGGGAAACTACGGTCTTGTATATGCTTTTGGGAATAAACAGGTTAAGAGGTGTATGGGCCCTGCTTAACCCTATTTTGATATCTTACTTTATGGATTAGACATTATCTATTTAGCGTATTCTGTAAGTAGTTTATCGATCCCTTAATGATGTTTATATTCACCTTTGAGTTATGGACTTTATTATATGCATTTGATTATCCTGTATAAGATTTTGAGTCTTGACTCGAGTGTTTCTTTTGCATATGCTCGGGTCAGTCTGAAGATATTCCGTTGCTGGTCAAGGTTGGTCGAAGATGCTGAAGGCTTAGCTTTTATCTATATCATTTTATTTTCAGTATTTGATGTACTTTTGTATTGGACATCTTGTATCTCTTTCAGTCGCTTTATGTTGAGACATTGTTGTATTCTCTGTAGTAGCTTCATGAACTACTATTATGACGATGTATTTTCCGCTGCATTATTCTGTGACTGTTCTGAGTCTGTGATGTTGTATTGATTCTCATTTACTTTTATGTACTTATAATCCCATAATGTTCTGTGTTTTGTATTATTTAAGTTGACAAGTGTGGATTTTTGTCAATTTAAATGGTCCAAATATACGGGATGTTACATATGGATTAGAATAAATTAAGCGCGAATATGGATTTTATAAGTAAGAATATTAAATGAAGAAAATAAGATGTAAATTATAAAGACTGTAATAAATAATGGAATTGGACTGTAATAAATAATGGAATTGGACTAAAATTACGCCTAATTATAATTAAAATTGGACTAAATTAAAGATAATTGGCATAGTTATAACTTAAAATTATAACTGAATGGAGTAAAAGATGAAAGAAGCTTATTTTCACACTTAGACCATGGGTTAAGTAATAAGCATGATTATAATGTAGGTTATAATAAGAAAAAGAACAAAATAAGGCTTGTCTTAAGACTTACGATAAATTAATAAGCATAGATAGTAGAGCAAAGTGTAAAGGCTTATCTAAATAATTTACCTAAGTTAATAAACAAAGATGAAAGTAGGACCTGTACCAAATAGCATTCCCTAGGGCACCCTTATGCTAAGAATGGTAGTAATTGGTCAAATAAAAGTCCAAATTACGAGGGACTTGTATAAGGGGCGCAACTAGATATTGTTTGGATGAAGGGCTAGTGCCAACAGCATTTCCCCTATAGATTCTATGGACACACGATGATCTCACGTTAGCCTGAAGTAGGATGAGGGGCATGCTTATGCTGGATGTTGAGGTAATAAGAAGACCCAATAGGTGGAGCAAAAGGTAGCATGGGCATGGTGGCAGTTACGCGTGCGACTTCCATTCGGGTGCTCAGTAATAGCTATGAGTTCCAAGCGCTTAGTATGAGTGCCTTTCGTAGACATCATTGCCTTTTGTGTAGGGAGCTATATATGTCGTCCGGATCCACAGTAGTTGTTCTGTGCATCTTTTGTAGATACCATTGGCTGCTGTGTAGGGTGCTATATAGCGGCTGGTCCGCAGTAAGGTCTATGGAGTAGTAGGCCGTTCAAAAAGGGTAGAATTAAGGTCACGTCCTAATTACAGGATTAGGAATTCAGCCTAATTAAATCAGAACAAGTGCAAGCAATCAAAGTTAACCTATCTTGAGCAATATTTAATCGTATTTATTTCTAGTTCACCTCTTTCCCATTTCCTTTGTTATCCTTATTTATGCTAGAACTGTTGTAGGTTCTATTACTTTTATCTTGCTTAAAGACTCTAGTAATTACTATCATTCACCAGACTTTTAGTCTGACCCACTCCTCTATTTCCCCCCTTTTCCCCCTTCAGGCAATCAAGGGAGAAGCTAGTAGATTGCTGCAGCTTGGAGTTCTTCTTGGAGGAGATTTCTTCTATGTACTTCTTTTATTTTCAGCTTTTGTTCTTGTACGTACTAGTTTATTATAAGGGTTATTACGTAATCTGATTTTGAGACTATGAATTTTATTTCATAAGACATGATGGGTTTTGAGATATGGATGTTGTATTTGGTATTTGACTCATTTATGAAGTAATTATGAAGCTTTGTTTTAATTAAATTATTATTCAGTTTCCGCTTTTTTTTACCTATTTTTGTCTTTTGAATCTTAGTCTCTGTTAGTTTCAGTTATACCTACAATGCACCTTGCCTTTTAATGTGTTCTCTTGGGTATATTAAATGCTGTGGGGGTGTTTCACTTGGTATTAGTGCCTAAGGTTACAGGATTCCAAAAATTTATTTTTGAATGTAAAATATTTTTCAAAATAACTTGTTTTAAAAGTATTTTTCAGAAAAGAACTTTTAGAAATGATTTTAGGTATAAAAGAATTTTTATAAAAACCCCTCATAAGTCCAGTTCAATCTCCCTTTTAGTCTTTCCTAAACTATCGTTTTCTTTTCGTAGAATGGCTGATGCCCCAAACCTTCCCGAGGGCATTTCAGCCCTAGCCTGGTTTCGTAGGTACTTACAAGCGATGACTCCAGAAGTGCACGGGCTTGTGCCCAATCCTGCACCAGCGGGTGGGAATCCTATCAACCCACCTGCCGCCATCAACTTCTCTAAGCTTTGTAAAGATTTTGTGAGTTTGGGCGGGAAAACTTTTTCTAGCAAGGAGACTTTTGTGGAGGCGAGAGCATGGCTTAGGGACAAAGATAGGATTTTTGGTCTTTTGGGATTGGATGGTCAGCACCGAGTTCAGCTAGCCGCTTGGCAGCTGAAGGAGGAGGCATCTTATTGGTGGGAGGTGGTCGAGTTGGAGAGAAGGAATATTACTTGGGATGGATTTCGGGAGCAATTCGATAGGAAGTTTCTGTTTTAAGCGGAAGAGAGTGTTCGGCTTGAGAGGTTTATCAATTTGAAGCAAGGAAGTTTGTCTGTCAAGGAGTACATCAATCAATTCAATGAGCTGTCGTGGTTTGGTATGGATTTGGTGAACACGCCGCATAAGAAAGCTATGAAGTTTGCGAAGGGATTGAATTGACCCCTTCAGGGATTATTGCTGACTCATGTACCGATGGGAGCTACTTATGAGTCTTTGGTGGAGATGGCGCTTATGTTGGATACGGTCAAGGAAGGAGAGTCTAAAGAGGAGGTTAGGTCAGAAGGTCCAAAGAAAAAGTGGTGGGAAAAGAATAAGAAGAAGAAGAAAGGTGATGGTCCTTAGAAGCAGATTAAGAAAGGAATAAAATGCCGTGGTTGTTGGAAGGTTGGACATATGGCCAAGGATTGCTGGAAGGAGAAGATGAAGGATAAATGCTACACTTGCGTGCAGCCTGGTTATATGAGTAGGAGTTGTCCCCAGGGAGCGAGTGCACCAGCTGCATAGATTCAGGCGTTAGACACAACACCTTCCAGTAGCATTCTAGATAGAGGTAGGAAAGTCATAGTTGAAGGTTTGATTTCTATATCTGATTTTCCTATTCGGATTTTATTTGATTCTGGAGCATCACACTCTTTTATCTCTAACTCTCTAGTAGATTGTTTGCACTTGGACATATCATTAGTAGTAGACCCCATTATTGTTTCAAACCCCATAAGAGGATCGACATACTTATCTATGGTTTGTAGGGGTTTGAAAATCTTTATCCTAGGTGTAGAGTTTGGCTGCGACGTCTATGTTTTGGGATTCTCGGGGTATGGGATGATCTTAGGGATGGATTGGCTATCCACATACGGAGCCATCTTAGACTGCGAGAGGAGAGTCGTTAGACTTGATACTTGTATTGGTAGGACTCTGGAGGTATCTTGCGACCCGCAAGGGTCGGTCATGTTGAGTTTTCTCTATTCCCTCGATTCATCTTCATCGGAGTTGCATTCAGTTCCTATCGTCAGAGATTTTGCAGACGTCTTTGAAGAGGTTATGGGACTACCCCCTAAGAGAGAGATTGACTTCAGGATTTATTTGACCGAGAATGCTAAGCCAATAGCATTACCTGTGAGGCACATGGCACCGAGGGAGAGGAATGAATTGAGCAAGTAGATTCGTGAGCTCTTTTTGAAAGATTCATAAGAAGGAGCATATCGGAGTGGGGAGCACCAGTTGTATTCGCCACTAAGGCAAATGGTTCTCTCTGACTTTGCTTGGACTATAGAAAATTAATAGGCTTACCAAGAAGAACCGATATCCACTTCCTAGGATTGATGATCTTTTTGACTAGTTGGTAGGTTATTCGGTTTTCTCTCAACTTGATTTAGCCACAGGATTCCATATGCTTAGAGTCGTTGATAACAACATAAATAAGACTGCCTTTAGGACATCGGACGGATTCTTCGAGTGGTTGGTTATGCCTTTTGGGCTAACCAATGCTCCAGCCTATTTCGTTGATTTGATGAGCCGCGTCTTTAGGGATGTCCTAAATAAGTTTGTGGTGGTATTCGTGGATGATATCTTGGTATTTTCCAATAATATGGAGGAGCATGTTGTTCATTTGGAAGAAATTCTTCGCACATTTCGTAGTCATCATTTGAGAGCTAAGTTTTCGAAGTGTCATTTTTGGAGAGAGGAGGTTCGTTTCCTGGGGCACGTAGTCTCGAAGGAAGGTTTGGCTGTTGACCCTGCCAAGGTTATTGCAGTGCAAGATTGGAAGGCCCCTAACTTCCTAGGATTAGCAGGCTACTATAGGAAGTTCATTAGAGACTTTGCCAAGATTTCGGCACCACCCACACACCTTACTAAGAAGAATAAAGCATTCGTATGGGACATGGATTGTGAGGATTCCTTCACGAAGCTTATGAGAGCCCTTACTAGTGCACCAGTGTTAGTTTTACCCGACGAAGCTAAGCCTTTCACTATATACACTGATGCACGCGGAACGGGTCTAGGAGCGGTGTTGATGCAAGAAGGGAGGGTAGTGTGTTATGGTAGTAGGCAGTTGAGGACGCATGAGAAGAAATACCCTACCCACGATTTGGAGTTGGCTGCCATAGTTTTTGCACTTAAGACTTGGAGGCACTATTTGCTTGGAGAGAGGTTTGAGCTTTTTACCGACCATAAGTCTTTGAAGTACCTATTCTCGCAGAAGGACTTGAACTTAAGGCAACAGAGGTGGATGGAGTTTTTAGCCTCGTATGATTTTGAGATAGCTTATAACCCTGGCAAGGGTAATGTAGTTGCGGATGCATTAAGTAGGAAGAAGGCAACCCTTAGTCCTTTGTTTGTAGAGTGGAAGTGCTTGGAGTTTATTTCTACTTTTGATTTTAAGCCCTCTACGGACATTACTCCCGGATTGTTGGCAACGTTAGAGGTGAGGCCTACCCATATGGATCAGATTGGCTCGAGGCAGCGGGAGGATTCGGAACTCATGGACATTATAGATAGGATTAGCCGAGGAGAGTCTCGAGACATCTCCAACGCTATTCCATTAATAGAAGAGGGTGGCTTAGGAGAGATGGGAGGCTTTGTTTATCACACACTGGTGACTTGTTGAGAGCTGTTTTGGAGGAGGCGCACCATTCCCGTATGACTATTCATCCGGATGGTGACAAAATGTATCGAGATATGAAGAGGATGTTCTATTGGGGTGGCATGAAGAAGGACGTTCCGGAATTCGTAGCTAAGTGTCTCATATGCCAAAGGGTAAAAGCAGAGAAGCATAAGCCCGGTGGATTACTTCAGCCCTTAGAAGTGTCGGAGTGGAAGTGGGACAGTATTTCTATGGATTTCATTGATGGTTTACCCCATTCTAGAAAAGGGAACACTAGCATTTGGGTTATTGTTGATAGATTGACTAAGAGTGCTCACTTCATCCCAGCTAAGAGTAAGCGTACGACGTCATATTTGGCATCCTTGTATATTCGAGAGATAGTCCATCCACATGGAGTTCCTTCTAGCGTTGTTAATGATAGAGATCCCATTTTCACTAGTGAGTTTTGGAGAAGCTTACAGAAGATGCCAGGGATGCAACTAAGGTTGAGTATGGCCTATCACCCCCGGAGGATGGCCAAACGGAGAGGGTAAGTAGGGTGCTTGAGGATTTGCTGCAGATGTGCATTTTGGACTTTGGAGGAACTTGGGAGGAGCATCTTCCGTTGGTTGAGTTTTCATACAATAATAGTTACCAAACAAGTATAGGAATGGCACCATTTGAGGCTTTATATGGGAGACCTTGCAAGTCTCCATCATGTTGGGTAGAGTTTACGGAGAAGTTATTAATTGGACCTGATATGGTTATGGAGACCTCTGAGAGGGTGGATTTGATTCGGCAAAGGATGAAGACGGCTCAAGACAGACAAAAGTCGTATGCGGATAGGCGAAGGAGAGACTTAGAGTTTGAGGTTGGAGACTTAGTTTTTATCATAGTATCCCCGCTTAGGAAGGTGGTAAGATTCGGATCAAATGGAAAGTTAGCCCCTAGATTTGTTGGACCATTTCCTATCACAGAGAGAGTTGGGAAGATGGCTTACCAAGTGAAGCAACCAGATAGGCTCGCAGGAGTGCACGACGTTCTCCATGTTTCGCACTTGCGAAAGTTCTTACATGACTCGACGGAGGTTGTAGAGCCTAGTCAGTTAGAGGAGGTGGAGGTAGAAAGGGAAGCTTCTATTCGGCGTATCTCCACGAAGATTGTTGGAAGGGACATCAAGCGACAAAGGAATAATGAGGTTCCACTGGTAAAGGTGCAATGGGGAGATGATGTTGCAGATGCCACTTGGGAAGCAGAAGAGAAGATTCGTACTTCCTATCTTCATCTTTTTGATGGTAAGTTTTAGAATTCCTTTTTCCATCTTTAGATTTGAATAGGTTCTTTCCTTTATTATTCTTTGGGAGGGTAGAACTTAGGATTTAACCAATGAATGGTAGGATTTGATGTAAACATATTAATAGAACATGTTATGAATGATGTATGCTAGTGGTTGCAAGTGTTTGCTAGTGGATGCTATGGACGCATATAGGTACACTAGGCACTATTATTCCTTAGGGATCGGCCTAACTAGGACACTAGAGCATATGCATATGGATGTGTGCGCATTTTTATTTTATTTCCATGGTTGCTATAAATGGATGATTATCACATGATTGTTGCATTTGGATGATGTTTGTAGCACGCATATAGAATTATCAGTATCATTAGGAAATTTTTGCATTCATTTTGATACATGGCACGGACATGATCACATAAAAGGAGTTCAATTGAATTAGTGGACCGCCTAATCTTTTGCATTAGTTAGGAACATTTACACTACACTAATTGCATAAGTATCATGGATTTCATTATAAAAAATTTAAGGACAATGGATGAATGGTTGATGATTGAGTAGTTGGTTATAGAATTGGATGAAAACATTTAGTACATTCTTTTATCCTTAGATATTTCGGGGATGAAATCCCGTAAGGAGGGGAGAATGTAACAGCCCGAAATTTAACCCATAATAATTAATTTATTAATTAATTAAATAATAAAATAACTTTGTGAAATTATCAAAATTAAGCCACGGAAGTTGCACCATTGTGTTCGTGGTATTTTCCTGGTCAATTTCCATATAAAGAACATTAGAAACCGAGCTAATATGACCAAGTTATAAAATAAACAAAATAAGTAGAAGTAAAACGAATATATATATATATATATATGGTCAGGTCGACCGGCCGGTCGACCTGGGCAAGGGGGCGGTCGACCGCCCGATCGACTAGCCTTGCATTTTGGCAGGCGAACGAATGTTAATTCGTTCGAACGAAGCACAACTTCCGAACACGTGTTTTGCATCCTTTAGTTTAATCTGATCCCTCCATTCTTGCATCTGATGGCTCCTATTCAGCCTATGACGTGGTTGCATCCTATTCAATCTCCAAATCCAATCGTCCGAGATCCACTTCTACACCTATAAATAGACCCCTAGACCTAACACCTTTTCTCATTCTAGGTTTTCTCCAATTGGGTTCACCTTTCTAGGAAGGACCCTAAACGGAATAATTTTTGCAAAGGAAAATATCGTTATAAATTAAATTATTTTACAACTCCAAGTGGATCCGGGAAGACCAAAGGAAAAGCTTAGGACCGGAGGTGAGTGATTGTAATTATTTTAGATTTCTTTAAGTAATTTAAAATAATAGGGTTTTCAATAGTTGTTGTTTTACTATGATTTTTGGAATAGCCTTTTTCAGTAGTTATTTACAGTTTTTAGAATTATTTTCAGTCTATTTCCTTTCAGCTATTCCTTTCAGTAATTTTAGTATTATTTCTGTTAATTATAATTTATTACTGTTAAGCATAGCTTTTTATTGATTTACAGTTTATTTACAGTATTTAAGTTTATTTACTGTTATTTATTTCTTATTTACATCATTTTTTCGACGTTTTGGAATTTATGCAAGTGTCTATTCTCTTCATCCCCCTTTTCTTCGCGTATGGATTAGAAAAAATTAAACGTGAATATGGATTTTATAAGTAAGAATATTGAATAAAGAAAATAAGATGTAAATTATAAAGACTGTAATAAATAATGGAATTGGACTGTAATAAACAATGGAATTGGACTGAAATTACGCCTAATTATAATTAGAATTGGTCTAATTAAAGATAATTGGCATGGTTATAACTTAGAATTATAACTAAATGGAGTAAAAGGTGAAAGAAGCTTATTTTCACACTTAGACCTTGGGTTAAGTAATAAGCATGATTATAACGTAGGTTATAATAAGAAAAAGAACAGAATAAGGCTTATCTTAAGACTTAGGATAAATTAATAAGCACAGATAGTAGAGAAAAGTGTAAAGGCTTATTTAAATAATTTACCAAAGTTAATAAGCAAAGATGAAAGTAGGACCTGTACCAAATAGCATTCCCTAGGGCACCCTTATGCTAAGAATGGTAGTAATTGGTCAAATAAAAGTCCAAATCATGGGGGATTTGGATAAGGGGCGCAATTAGATATTGTTTGGATGAAGGGCCAATACCAACGGCATTTCCCCTATAGATTCTATGGACACACGGTGATCTCACATTAGCCTAAAGTGGGATGAGGGGCACGCTTATGTTGGATGTTGAGGTAATAAGAAGACCCAATAGGTGGAGCAAAAGGTAGCATGGGCATAGTGGTAGTTACGCGTGCGACTTCCATTCGGGTGCTCAGTAATAGCTATGAGTTCCAAGCGCTTAGTATGAGTGCCTTTCGTAGACATCATTGCCTTCTGTGTAGGGAGCTATATATGTCGTCCGAATCCACAGTAGTTGCTCAATGCATCTTTCGTAGATATCGTTGGCTGCTGTGTAGGGTGCTATATAGCGGCTGGCCCGCAGTAAGGTCTATGGAGTAGCAGGCCAATCAAAAAGTGTAGAATTAGGGTCACATCCTAATTACAGGATTAGGAATTCAGCCTAATTAAATCAGAACAAGTGCAAGCAATCAAAGTTAACCTATCTTGAGCAATATTTAGTCGTATTTAATCTCAGTTTATCTCTTTCCTATTTCCTTTGTTATCCTTATTTATGCTAGAACTGTTGTAAAGTCTATTACTTTTATCTTGCTTAAAGACTCTAGTAATTACTATCATTCACCAGACTTTTAGTCTGACCCACTCCTCTATTTCCCCCCTTTTCCCCCTTCAGGCAATCAAGGGAGAAGCTAGTAGATTGCTGCAGCTTGGAGTTCTTCTTGGAGGAGATTTCTTCTATGTACTTCTTTTATTTTCAGCTTTTGTTCTTGTACGTACTAGTTTATTATAAGGGTTATTACGTAATCTGATTTTGAGACTATGAATTTTATTTCATAAGACATGATGGGTTTTGAGATATGGATGTTGTATTTGGTATTTGACTCATTTATGAAGTAATTATGAAGCTTTGTTTTAATTAAATTATTATTCAGTTTCCGCTTTTTTTTACCTATTTTTGTCTTTTGAATCTTAGTCTCTGTTAGTTTCAGTTATTATGAAGTAATTACTACCATTCACCAGACTTTTAGTCTGACCCACTCCTTTATTTACCCTTTTCCCCCCTTAGGCAATCAAGGGAGAAGCTAGTAGATTGCTACAGCTTGGAGTTCTTCTTGGAGGAGATTTCTTCTTTGTACTTCTTTTATTTTCATCTTTTTTTCTTATATGCACTAGTTTATTATGAGGGATATTACGTACTCTGATTTTTGAGACTATGAATTTTTATTTCATAAGACATGATGGGTTTTGAGATATGGATGTTGTATTCGGTATTTGACTCACTTATGAGGTAATTATGAAGCATTGTTTTAATTAAATTATTATTTAGGTTCCGCTGTTTTTACCTATTTTTTTCTTGTGAATCTTAGTCTTTGTTAGTTTCAGTTATACCTACAATGCACCACGCCTTTTAATGTGTCTTCTTGGGTATATTACGGGGTGTGGGGTGTTTCATAAACTGTCAAAAAGTATTTTATCCTAGTTTTACCTTTTCTGTATTTTCCTTTCGTACTAGAACTATTGCTAAGTCTATTATCTTTATCTTGCTTAAAAATACTAGCACTTACTTTCACTCACCAGACTTATAGTCTGACCCACTCCTCTATTTCCCCGTTTCCCCCCCATAGGCCAGCAAAATCGAGGACAATAGATTCAGACCGCTTGAAGATATATTCTTGGAGTTCTTCATGTATTCTTTTTCTTTTCATTTTTCTTTTCATTTGACTTTGGATGTACTGGTACTTTATGAGAGGGATGATTTTTATGTACTCTGATGATGTGACTGAGATTGTATTTTTCACGAGACATGTGTATTTGGTTTTTAAGACATATTCTGTTTATATGGCTTGTTTTATGAAGTAATGATAAGTATTTTAAATGTTTCTGCTGTTATTATTTATTTGTCCTGTGAATCTTATTCTGTGTGATGCTTTAGCTATACCTATAATGCACCATACCTTTTAGTGTGCCCTTTTTGGGTATACTAAAGGATGTGGGGTGTTTCACTTGGTATTAGAGCCTAATGTTACAGGATTTCTAAAAACTTGTTTTAAAAGTAAAGTATTTTTAAAAAGTAACATATCTTCAAACTAAAAGTGTTTTTTAGAAAGAAACTCTTATTACAGAAATGGTTTTCAAGTGTAAGCGAGTTTTTATAAAAATCCCCTCAAAGTCCAGTTCAACCTTCTTTCGATTCTTTTGAGCCTAAATTCTCTTTTTCTTTGCATAGTATGGAGGCCCTAAATCTTCCAGACGGTGTCCAAGTCCCTGGCTAGTTTTGTAGATATCTTCAAGCTACGACACCAGAGGTGCAAGGGAAAGCGCCCAATGCAGCACCGACGGGTGGAGATCCAATCAATCCACTTGCAGCAGCCAATTTTTCAAAGCTATGCAAGGACTTCGCTAATCTAGGAGGCAAGACGTTTTCTGGCACAGAGGATTTCGTAGAGGCATGAGCTTGGTTAAGGAATACAGAGCGGATATTTGGACTGGTAGGATTGGAGGACCGATAAAGAGTTCAGCTTGCATCTTGGCAGCTGAAGGGAGAAGCTTCTTACTGGTGGGAGATCATAGAGATGGAAGGTAGAGACATTGGTTAGTTTGGATTTCGAGAAAGGTTTGAGAGAAAGTTCTTGTTGCAAGCTGAAGAAAGCATGTAGTTGGAGAAGTTCATTAGTCTGAAGCAAGGAAGTCTTTCGGTGAAGGAGTATATAAATCAGTTTAGTAAGTTATCGAGGTTCGGGATGGAGCTTGTTAATACACCGCATGAGAAGGCCATCAAGTTTGCTAAGGGTTTGAACCAGCCCCACCAAGGATTGGCATTGACACATGTACCTATAGGAGTGACATATGAGTCACTTGTGGAAATGGCTCTCATGTCAGAGGTAGCTAAGGAAGGAGAAGTTAAGGAGGTTCCTAAATCAGAAAACTCTAAGAAGCAGTGGTGGAAGAATAAAAAGGATAAGGACAAGAAGAAAGGAGGAGGACCTCAAAAGCAGATCAAGAAGGGCGAGAAATGTCATAGTTTTGGATTAGTTGGGCATTTCACAAAGGACTATAAGAAGGACACGATGAAGGGGAGGTGTTATAACTGTGGGCAGCCTGGACACCTCAGTAGAGCTTGTCCTAAGAGACGGGGTAGAGAGCAGGTGCACCTATGGCGCAAGTACAGGCTTTGGATGCAGCACCTTCTAGTAGTGGACCGGATCGAGGTAGGACAGTTTCTGTAGAAGGTTTGATCTCTATTTTGGATTTTCCTATTCGGACTCTTTTTGATTCTGGAGCATCGCACTTTCATTTCTAGTTCCTTGGTTGATTGTTTGCACTTAGATATCTCTCTACCAGTAGACCCTATAGTTGTTTCAAACCCCATAGGAGGATCGACACATTTATCCATGATTTGTAGGTGTTTGAAATTTTTTATATTAGGCGTAGAGTTTGATTGTGACGCCTATGTACTGGGATTTTCAGGAAATGGGATGATTTTGGGGATGGACTGGTTATCTACTTATGGTGCGATATTAGACTGCGAGAGGAGAGTCGTTAGACTAGAGACATGTAGCGGAAGGACTCTCGAGGTTTCTTGCGACCCACAAGGGTCAGTCATGTTGAGCTTCCTTTATTCCCTTGATTCATCACTAGGAGAGTTAGATTCCATTCCAGTCGTTAGAGATTTCCCAGACGTTTTTGTAGAGGTTAAGGGACTGCCCCTTAAGAGAGAGATCGACTTTAGGATCTATCTGAATGACAATACTAAGCCAGTGGCATTACCCGTGAGACATATGGCTCATAGGGAGAGGAAGGAGTTAAGTAAGCAGATTGGTGTGCTATTGGAGAAAGGCTTCATCAGACGGAGCATGTCTAAGTAGGGAGCGCCAGTCGTCTTCGCTACAAGGGCAGATGGTTCCCTTCGACTTTGCGTAGACTATAGAGAGTTGAATAAGCTCACGAAAAAGAACCGTTACCCACTTCCTAGGATAGACGATCTTTTCAATCAGTTGGTTAGCTCTTCAGTATTTTCTCAGCTTGACTTAGCCACTGGATTTCATCAGCTTAGGGTCGCTGATGATAGCATCGATAAGACATCATTTAGGACACCCGATGGATTCTTTGAGTGGTTGGTTATGCCGTTTGGGCTGACCAACGCCCCAGCCTATTTTGTAGATTTGATGAGCCATGTTTTTTCGAGTGTTTTCCAAGAGTATGAAAGAGCATGTTATTCATCTTGAGGAGGTTCTTCGTACACTTCGTGTTCATCAGTTGAAATCAAAATTCTCAAAGTGCCACTTTTGGTGTGAGGAGGTGCGTTTCTTGGGGCACGAAGTCTCAAGAGAGTGTTTAGCTGTGGATCCCGCTAGGATAGTAGTAGTACAGGATTAGAAGGCCCCCAAGAATGCTACGAAAGTAAGAAGCTTCCAAGGTTTGGCTAATTATTATAGGAAATTTAGCATAGATTTTGCTAAGATTTCAGCATTTATGGTTAAGCCTACCCTCATAGATCAGATTGGCTCAAGGTAGCGAGAGGATTCAGGGCTTGTGGATATTCTGGATAAGATTAACAAAGGAGAGGTCTATAGACATCTCCAACGCTATTCCATCGATTGTAAAGGGTGGCTAAGGAAAGATGGAAGACTTTGTGTCCCCTACACTAGTGATTTGACGAGAGCAGTTCTAGAAGAAGCACACCATTCTCGAATGACTATTCATCCGGGTGGTGATAAGATGTATAGGGACACGAAGAGAGTGTTTTATTGGAGCGGCATGAATAAGGATGTGGAAGAGTTTGTAGCTAAGTGTCTTATGTGCCAAAGGGTTAAGGTGGAGCAGCAGAGACCCGACGGATTGCTTCAACCATTGGATGTACCCGAATGGAAGTGGCATAGTGTTTCGATGGACTTTATATATGGTTTACCCCGATATAGGAAGGGGAATACTAGTATTTGGGTGATTGTAGATCGTTTGACTAAGAGCGCCTACTTCATTTCGGTCAAGAGTAAGAGGACGACACCTTATTTGGCATCCTTATATGTTTGTGAGATAGTCTGACTTCATGGAGTTCCCTCTAGCATAGTGAGCGATAGAAACCCTATCTTTACTAGCGTGTTTTGGACAAGCTTGCAAGAGGCTTTAGGGACGCATCTTAGATTGAGTACGGTGTATCACCCTCAGACGGATGGCCAAACGAAGAGAGTTAATAGAGTTCTTGAGGATTTATTGAGGATGTGTATTCTTAATTTTGGAGGAACTTGGGAGGAGCATCTTCCTTATCGTCTGGATTTGCCTGAGAAGTTCTCTGGAGTGCATAATGTATTCCACGTTTCGCATCTTCGTCGCTATCTGCATGATCCATCTCTTATTGTCCAGCCTTCTGCTCTTGATAGTTTGGATATTGAGCCTAATCTGACTGTCGAGAGGAAGCCACTTCGTATTGTGGACAGAGGTACGAAGCAGCTAAGAAGGAAATCTGTTAGTCTGGTCAAAGTACAGTGGAGTACTGATGATCGAGACTGTACCTGGGAGATGGAGGAGAGCATTCGTGCTTCGAATCCAAAATTGTTTGTTTCGGGTACTATTTGCTTTTCTATTTTGTTTTCCTTTATTTTCCTTGTTTCGTTCTTTTCGAGGATGAAAAGATTTGAGTGAGGGAGAGTGTAACAACCCAATATTTTTGTAATTATTTTTAAATTATTTTTAAAATTTAATTTTATTTCAATATTTTATTTTTAAAACATTTTAGAAGTATAGTTATAATTTTCAAAAGTGTGGTTATAATTTTCCAAAGTTAATTGTATTTTTGTTTGCAATTTTTAATCTAGTTTCAATATAATAAGCTATTTTCTTTATTTACTTTTATTTTCTTTTTATTTTTCCTATGAATAATTATTTATTTTCATTTTCACTTTATTTTTGTTTGTCTTTTATTTTTATTTACTGATTTTTATTTGTTTATATTGAATTAAAAAGAAAGTGGAAATTTGAAGAGACTAAAGCTTTAAAACATTTGACTTTTCATTTGCTTGCCTTTTCATATTGTTCGCCGTTCTTCTCCTTAATTTTTGTCGTGTGTTTTAACTTCATTTTCACGTGAGAAAACATCCCATTCATTTCACAATTCACGGCCAAAACATTTCTGAAAAACTTTGGTAATGGCTTCTCCTTTTTTTCTACTTTTTCTTTTCTTTTTTTTATTGATTTTTCAATGTTTTGCCTTGATTCTTCCATAGCTTTGCTCGACCTATACCCTCCACCGACCCCACCACTTCCTCCACATCATCATCCACGACCTAACCACCATACCCTCTGATTTAGTTCAGGCCGTGACCACCTAGATGAAGCAATTCCATAAAACAATGTCAAAAACTCAAAAACAATGTACATAGCCGAGCTAGTTTTCAACATCTCCTTCATTGTTGACCACGGCCACCACCTCTAGCCTCCACCACCAGCAAGTGCCATCACCAATAGCCTTGTTTCAAATCTGACCTGACATGTAGCAGCCTTTGCCGAGCCTTGATGGTGACCAAACTCCTCTCTAGCCTTGCCTTTTGACCTTCTTTCCACTTGTAACTCCAAACTCTTCCTATTCTCTTGCCTAACCATGCTATATGAGTTCAAACCAGATCCTTTTCCACCTATAAGACCATCATGGCCGAGCCTAAAGCATGTTAGGGTCAAGCAATGTTGAGTTGTAGTCAAGAAAAATTGATTGAAAAGCTTTGTGAAGTCATTTGTCTAATTCTATTTCCATTTGTTTCAATTTAATCTTTGTATTATAAATATATATTTATATTTGGCTTTGTTTGTTTTTGAATACAAGATTAACATCTTGGCTCTCTCTCCATTCAAATCTAGTCGTGCTATCGTGCTTTCTGGATTTTCATTTGTGTGTTTTAATTGCAAACTCCAGCGTAAAAAGGTGAGTATTCACACATGACATTTATACTTATATAAATTGTGAAGTGACAACAAGTGAATGTGTATAAAATATTATATCATGTTATACCTACCTGTGATGTAATTTATATGATGTTAAACCCTGTTATAACTTATCACATCATCTGTTATGCTATATTTTATTTTACTGTTTATTTATTTTTGTAAATCACACTGCAAGTTCCCTGTAGAATAGAATCACTATGGGTTGAAATGATACATACCCGAACGGACTTTAGAATAGGGAAAGATCGTTATGGGCTGAAATGATAAGCCTGAGCGATTTTTATTTATTTTTATTTACTTGGGATTGCGGGTTTGAAATGATAAAACCCGGATTTTCTTTGTAAACTACGGATTGAAATGGTATATTATCCGTATAACTTGACTTAGGTTATAAAATATTATACAAACCCATGGTTATTTTATATATTTTTCTGGAAAATTTTAAGTATTTTAAAATGTAAAAATATGATAATTTGATTTAAATTGAATTTAAAATGATTTAATAAAGTGAAAATGATTTTTCTATGTATTAAAAATGTTAATTAAATGAATGGAAAATTTGTGATTTAAATATAACTTAAATTGGAAATTTTGATTTGACTTTTTTGGAAATTTAAGCTAATTAAATAAAAATGGAAATTAAGTTTTGTTTGTGAAATTGGAAATTTAAATTTAAGTGTTAAAGTAAATTGTTAAAAATGAAAAAAAAATGGAAAAATGGTATACTTGAATTTAATAAGTGAAAGTTTGGAAAATTTGATTTTTATTGTAAATTTTTCTTTATAAAAACCATAAGCTAAAGATATTTAAATAAACATTTTTTATGTGGAAAAATATGATTTGTATAAGTTAAAATGATATAAAGTGAAGTTTATTTGTGGCTGGAATTCTATTTAAAATCTGGAAATTCTATTAGTAGCACTTCAGAAATGCTACCGTTTATTAATTTAACATGAAAACCGAAGTAAATGATACTAAAGCACTTTGTAAGTGCTGTGGTTGATACAAATGAACTAAAGGCTAATTAACTAAGGGCTATTACAGCACTTTGTAAGTGCTGTAGTTGCAGAAACTAAACTTGAACCTGAAACTAATGAAAGAGCTATTGTAGCACTTGTTAAGTGCCTCAATTGGCTGAAATGGGATTTTTGAATATAATTGAACTACTGCAGCAGTTTTGTAAATGATGTCTTTGCTGAATTGAATTTAAACCTTTTAAATTGAACCCTGAACTATTACAACAGTTCATAAATGCTGTCTTTGCTGAATTGAATTGTTTCCAAATATAACTTACCGCGGCACTTTCTAAATGCTGTGAAAGCTGGAATTTTAATGTTTTAATGTATTTAAGTGAATAAATGAACACATAAAAGGCTAAATTCTTGGGAATTTAATATTTGATATTAAAGTATAATGGCTTTACTTTGAAATGGTTCTAAATGAAGTATTTGATTTGAAATATAAACAGTTTTGAAATTTATAACCACGGGTTATAATAACGATTGGTTGTTAAAGAGACCGGGATCGGCCATGGACATACTCTCTGTCGATACCGAAAACTACTTTAACAACTGTGTACGCGGTGGAGTTTCCAAAATGAAGTAGGATGGTGGCGACGATCCTAAAGGTATATGCGTGGACCCAACCCCCGTGAGTTGGCATAAGGTGGCTAAAACAGGAGCGATTCTCTGGCCAATGAGGTAGCACCTCTGATCGGACACACTTCTTCGATACCATTCTATTACTTTTGTGATTGATTGGGTGCACCCCTTGATTTGGGAGTGTTGTTCGAGGTGGGCGGTAGTGGCTGCTATGCGTTTCCACCAGCCCGGATGCGTAATTGGTATATCTACCCTGGCATTGCCTTGTTGTGCCGTGTCACCTACCATAGCGAGCTTTACTACGAGTTGTGATTTCTCCCGTAGCCTGTGAAGTATCGAGGGTAGCCCCCATTCTGGGAGTATGCTAATATTGGATAGACTACTGGGACTATTACGTGTTAAGGGGAATATTGGGCCACTCCTTAATGCTATTAAAAAGTATGTTTATTTTATAATTAGACATTATTATAATAGCGAATATTAATACATAGTAGATAGTTTAACGGATCCTTAAAGAATGGGCGATCCCAAGCATTCTTTAAGTTACTTGTACCTTTATTACAGTTCACTTGAGTTGGTTTACATTGTATAAGTATGTATGTCCTGACTCGAGTGTTTGTGTTTTATTTACGCTCGAGTTAGCCTGAGTATCAGCTTTGGATATCATCTTTTGGAGCTAGAACTGCTGGAGATCATCTTTTATCTAGTTGCTATTTATTTCCGTTCAGTATTTCTATGTCAGCTTTGTATTAGAGACATATGTATTTGGGATTTCTACTGTACTTGTTTCAGAACTATGTTTGTTTTCAGACTATGTATTTTGTATCTTTTTTTGAGACTTGGTATTGTAGTGGCTTCATGAACCACTATTTATTTTTTTTTCCGCTACGAGTTATTCTGATATTCTGTGTTTGTGATTGGTTTTATTTGCTCCAAATTTTGTAAAAATCTGTTATTTTGCATTATTCAAGTCTGACATGTGTGGATTATTGTCGATTTGAATGGTCCAAAATAGTGGGTCGTTACATTTGGTATCAGAGCTTTGGTTTTTAGGCAAACCTTAGCCTAGGGAGCAAAAACTCATTAGAGATAGGGTAGAAATACCCTAGAATGAGTGAAATCAACCTCAGAATCATTTCTTTGTGAGAGAACGTATTTTCAAACTATAAAATGTTTTTAAAATGATTTTTCAAAGGATTTTTCAAAGAATATTTTGATATAAATTTTTCTTGTTTTAAAAAGCAAATTTTCTAGACTCCCTTCTTTTCGTATCTACCTTGTTAGAAATTTCTTTAATTAGGATATTCATCTAAGTAATTTTATCTTGTCTTATCTTATCTTGTCCTGTCTTCTCTGTACCTTCGTCCTAAAATTCATTCTTGATATTTTCAGGATGAATCGTGGAAATGCCAGAGGTAGGGGTCGTGGTACTGCCCCAGCTCCTCAACCTGCTGCACCTGTTAGGTTTACTGTTCTCTGTAAGGAATTCTCTCAGCTTGGTGGTAATAAGTTCACCGGTTCAGAGAGCATTATCGAAGCCCAGCAATGGTTACGGAGTTTAGAGAGGATCTTTACTGGTCTTGAGATTACTGATGCCCAGAAGCGTCAATTAGCAGCTTGGCAGCTGCAAGAGTCAGCCTTGGATTGGTGGGAGTCTGTTACAACTCACACTAACGAGGGTGATATTTCCTGGGAGCAGTTCAGGTATCCTTTGTGTTATCTTGAATTTTTCCCATTTCCTTTCTTTTGAATCTATCTTAAGTTTTGTTTCTGTATCTTCTTTCCAGGGAGGCTTTTGTGGCAAAATGGATGCCCAAAGCCGGGAAATCTCAGCTTTATCGTGAGTTCATGGATCTCAAGCAGGGTACCATGTCCTTTTCAGAGTATGAGCGGAAGTTCAACGAACTTTCCAAGTTTGGTCCTGGTCTCATTGACACCCAACTTAAGAAAAATGAGAAGTTCATAGCTGGAGCTCGCCCAGAGTTCTACGATCGTCTCATTTCACATGTTCATGGCACTTTCACCGAGCTTATAGATATTGCTATTCGTTATGAGAACCCTACTTCCAAGGGTCCTGCTGTTGCTAGTGCCCCTGCATCTCAGTCTTCCTCTGCTAACTCTAAGAAGAGAAAGCCCAATTTCCACCAGTAGAAGAAGAATTGGCTCAAGAATCTGGGTTTGGGATCTTCATCATCTTCTCCTTCTCAAAGGCACCCTATCGACTTATCTACCATTACCTGCTTCAAGTGTGATCAGAAGGGACACTATGCTAATAGTTGCCCTACTTCAGTTAGTGTTGTTGTTCCTCCACCTCAGGGTACCAGGAACAATCTCTGTCATGTCTGTCTTCAGCCTGGTCATTTTAAGAATGATTGTCCGTTGTATCAGAAGGGCAAGCCATCTGGTATTTTTGCTGTTACCTCTGCTTCTTCTCCTACTGCACCTGCTCCTGCTCCTAGTGATGATCAAGGTACTCTTCAGGGCACCTTTTCTTTATTTCATCATCCTGTTCGTGTTTTATTTGATACTGGAGCTTCGCATAGTTTTATTTATGTTGATTTGTGTGATAAGTTTGAGCATCTCCTTTCTCCTGAGTATGCTTCTGTTCCTTTATGTGTTTCAAATCCTATAGGTGGTCCCGCAAATCTTAATAAGATTTGTAAGCAAGTGAGACTCTTCTATTCTTGCCATAAATTTTCTGGTGATTTCTATGTTCTTGGTTTCGATGCTTTTGATTTGTTGCTCGGAGGTGATTGGCTTAATAGGCAGGATGCTCATATCTCTTGTAAATCCCGAATTGTTTCTCTTAAGGATGATCGGGGTAATTCTTTGGTTATTCAGTGTCGTATGCCTCATGATTATGCTGGCAGCTTTATTTATTCTCTGGATTCTCCTCCTGTTGATCTTCAGTCGACTCGTGTGGTCAAACTCTATCCCGATGTATTTGGTGAAGTCACTGCTTTACCTCCTAAGCGGGAAATTGATTTCCGTATTGATCTTATTCCTGGAGCTCGACCTGTAGTTCTTCCTCCTAGAAGAATGGCACCCCGCGAGAAGGTTGAGTTAAGGAAGCAAATTGAGGACTTTTCTTCCAAGGGTCTGATCAGACCTAGCTTTTCAGAATGGGGAGCCGCGGTGGTTTTCATCACTAAGTCCGATGGTTCTCTCCGGATGTGTGTTGATTATAGGGAGCCGAACAAGCTCACTATGAAAAACAGATATCCAATGCCTCACATCAATGATATGTTTGATCAGCTTTATGGTGCCACTGTTTTCTCTCTACTTGATCTTGCCTCAGGTTTTCACCAGCTCAGAGTTGCTGAGGAAAGTATTCCCAAGACTGCTTTCCGTACTGAGAATGGGTTATTTGAATGGTTAGTCATGCCTTTTGGTTTGACTAATGCTCCTGCTTTCTTTATTGATTTGATGAATCGTGTTTTTCGTGATGTGCTTAATAAATTTGTTCTTGTCTTTGTTGATGATATTCTCATTTTCTCTAAGTCTGAGGAAGAGCATGAGTCACACTTGAAATCTGTTCTTGAAACTCTTAGAAATCATCAGTTGAAGGCTAAATTTTCTAAATGCCATTTCTGGAAGGATGAAGTCCGATTTCTCGGGCATATTGTTTCTGGTAATGGAGTTTCTGTTGATCCAGTCAAGATCGCTGCGATCAATGTAAGTCTTTCTTTCCTTCTCTTTCCTTGTTTCATTCAATTTATTCTATCTTTTCTGTTGCCCTTATTTATCCCTATTCTATGCAGGATTGGGAAACTCATAAGACTCCAACTGATATCCGTAGTTTTCTGGGCCTTGCCGGTTATTACCGGAGATTCATTGAGAATTTTTCTCGGATTGCTGCACCTCTCACCGCTTTGACTCGGAAGAATGCTAAGTTTATTTGGAGTGATGAGTGTAAGGCTGCATTCAGCGAGTTAAAGCACAAGCTTACTTCCGCACCAGTTCTTACCGTTCCAAATGGAAATGAGGGATTAACGGTATACACTGATGCTTGTCGTGAAGGTTTGGGACCTATTCTGATGAAGAATGGGAAGGACATTGCTTATGCTAGTCGTCAGTTGAAGACCCATGAAGCCAATTATGATGCTCATGATTTGGAGTTGCTTGTTGTTGTTTTTTTGCTTTGAAGCTTTGGAGGCATCATCTTTTGGGTACTAAGTTTGAGCTTTTCACTGATCATCAGTCTTTGAGGTATATTTTCACTCAAAAGGATTTGAATAAGAGTTAGGTGGTTAGAGTTTCTTGCTTCTTATGACTTCGACATCAACTATACCCATGGGAAAGCTAATGTTGTGGCAGATGCTTTGAGTCGGAAGAAGGCTATGTTGTGTCAGCTTGTTGTTTCTTCTCCTCTTTTGGATCATATCATGGCTATGTAGGATGAGGATGAGATGCTTAGATTGATGAAGGAGAATGTTCGTAGCAGAGTTGGTAGCAGTAGTCTGGATGGTAGGGGAGCTCAGATAGATGATAAAGGTATTTTGAGGATTAATAATAGGATTTGTGTCCCGAATGTTGATGGATTGAGACAGGAGTTACTTCGGGAAAATCATCAGTCCAGACTTTCTATTCATCCAGGAGTGACCAAGATGTATCAGGATATGAAGAAGTTGTATTGGTGGAGAGGTATGAGGCGTGATATCTCCATTTTTGTTAGTAGGTGTGCGACTTGTCAGCAAGTCAAGGCAGATCATCAGAAGACCCCTGGTTTGTTGCAGCCTCTTGAGATTCCCAATTGGAAGTGGGAACAGGTTTCTATGGATTTCATTGATGGATTACCGAGGACTAGGAAGGGTAATGAGAGTATCTGGGTTATTATGGATAGATTGACCAAATCAGCTCATTTCATTCCGGTCAAGTCTACCCGTTCTGCTTCTAGTTTGTCTGAGATCTACATGAGGGAGATTGTTCGTCTCCATGGTGTTCCTCTCAGTATTGTTTGTGATCGTGATCCTATCTTTACTAGTCAGTTTTGGAAAGCTTTTCAGAATTCTTTGGGTACTCATCTAAATTTAAGCACTGCTTACCATCCACAGACCGACAGTCAAACGGAAAGGGTGAATCAGATTCTAGAAGATCTTCTTTGTGCTTGTGTGCTTGATTATGGAGGATCTTGGGAAGATCACCTCCATCTTGTCGAATTCACCTATAACAATAGTTATCAGGTATAATTTCTATCTTCTGTTTCAATCTTATCTTAATCCTTATCTATCTCATTTCCATCTTTGAATTCAGGCCAGTATTAAAACGTCTCCGTTTGCTGCTCTTTACGGACGACCTTGTAGATCTCCATCTTGCTGGATTGAATCTGGTAATCATTTGGTTCTTGGTCCTGAGATGATTTTAGAGGCTTCTGAGAGAGTTGAGGATATTAGGAGGAAGATGAGGATTGCTCAGGATAGGCAGAAGAAGTATGCTGATCGTCGTAGGCGGAGTTTAGAGTTTTCTGTTGGTGATTTGGTTTTCCTTAAGGTCTCTCCCTTAAGGAATGTTATTCGATTTAGTCGTAGAGGGAAGCTTTCTCCTAAGTTCATTGGTCCTTTCCGTATTGTGGAAAGAGTTGGTTCTTTGGCTTATCGTCTGGATTTACCTGAGAAGTTCTCTGGAGTGCATAATGTATTCCACGTTTCGCATCTTCATCGCTATCTGCATGATCCATCTCTTATTGTCCACCCTTCTGTTCTTGATAGTTTGGATATTGAGCCTAATTTAACTGTCGAGAGAAAGCCACTTCGTATTGTCGACAGAGGTACCAAGCAGCTAAGAAGGAAATCTGTTAGTCTGGTCAAAGTACAGTGGAGTACTGATGATCGAGACTGTACTTGGGAGAAGGAGGAGAGCATTTGTGCTTCGAATCTGGAATTGTCTGTTTCAGGTACTAATTGCTTTTCTATTTTGTTTTCCTTTATTTTCCTTGTTTCGTTCTTTTCGAGGATGAAAAGATTTGAGTGGGGGAGAGTATAACAACCCAATATTTTTGCAATTATTTTTAAATTATTTTTAAACTTTAATTTTATTTCAATATTTTATTTTTAAAACATTTTAGAAGTATAGTTATAATTTTCAAAAGTGTGGTTATAATTTTCCAAAGTTAATTGTATTTTTGTTTGCAATTTTTAATCTAGTTTCAATATAATAAGCTATTTTCTTTATTTACTTTTATTTTCTTTTTTATTTTTCCTATGAATAATTATTTATTTTCATTTTCACTTTATTTTTGTTTGTCTTTTATTTTTATTTACTGATTTTTATTTTTTTATATTGAATTAAAAAGAAAGTGGAAATTTGAAGAGACTAAAGCTTTAAAACATTTGACTTTTCATTTGCTTGCCTTTTCATATTGTTGGCCGTTCTTCTCCTTAATTTTTGCCGTGTGTTTTAACTTCATTTTCACATGAGAAAACATCCCATTCATTTCACAATTCACGGCCAAAACATTTCTGAAAAACTTTGATAATGGCTTCTCCTTTTTTTCTACTTTTTCTTTTCTTTTTTTCTATTAATTTTTCAATGTTTTGCCTTGATTCTTCCATAGCTTTGCTCGGCCTATACCCTCCACCATCTCCTCCACCGACCCCACCACTTCCTCCACATCATCATCCACGACCTAACTACCATCCCCTCTGATTTAGTTTAGGCAGTGACCACCTAGATGAAGCAATTCCACAAAACAATGTCAAAAACTCCAAAACAATGTACATAGCCGAGCTAGTTTTCAACATCTCCTTCATTGTTGACCACGGCCATCACCTCTAGCCTCCACCACCAGCAAGTTCCATCACCAATAGCCTTGTTTCAGATCTTACCTGACATGTAGCAGCCCTAGCCGAGCCATATGGACCCATAGGCCGAGCCTAGATAGTGACCAAACTCCTCTCTAGCCTTGCCTTTTGACCTTCTTTCCACTTGTAACTCCAAACTCTTACTATTCTCTTGCTTAACCATGCTATATGAGTCCAAACCAGATCCTTTTCCACCTATAAGACCATCATGGCTGAGCCTATAGCATGTTAGGGTCAAGCAATGTTGAGTTGTAGTCAAGAAAAATTGATTGAAAAGCTTTGTGAAGTCATTTGTCTAATTCTATTTCCTATTTGTTTCAATTTAATCTTTGTATTATAAATATATATTTATATTTGGCTTTGTTTGTTTTTGAATACAAGATTAACATCTTGGCTCTCTCTCCATTCAAATCTAGTCGTGCTATCGTGCTTTCTGGATTTTCATTTGTGTGTTTTAATTGCAAACTCCAGCATAAAAAGGTGAGTATTCACACATGATATTTATACTTAAATAAATTGTGAAGTGACAACAAGTGAATGTGTATAAAATATTATATCATGTTATACCTTCCTATGATGTAATTTATATGATGTTAAATCCTGTTATAACTTGTCACATCATCTGTTGTGCTATATTTTATTTTACTGTTTATTTATTTCTGTAAATCACACTGCAAGTTCCCTGTAGAATAGAATCACTATGGGTTGAAATGATACATACCCGAACGGACTTTAGAATAGGGAAAGATCGTTATGGGCTGAAATGATAAGCCTGAGCGATTTTTATTTATTTTTATTTACTTGGGATTGCGGGTTTGAAATGATAAAACCCGGATTTTCTTTGTAAACTACGGATTGAATTGATATATTATCTGTATCACTTGACTTAGGTTAGAAAATATTATACAGACCCGTGGTTATTTTATATATTTTTCTAGAAAATTTTAAGTGTTTTAAAATGTAACAATATGATAATTTGATTTAAATTGAATTTAAAATGATTTAATAAAGTGATAATGATTTTTATATGTATTAAAAATGTTAATTAAATGAATGGAAAAATTGTGATTTAAACATAACTTAAATTGGAAATTTTGATTTGATTTTTTTGGAAATTTAAGCTAATTAAATAAAAATGGAAATTAAGTTTTATTTGTGAAAATGGAAATTTAAATTTAAGTGTTAAAGTAAATTGTTAAAAATGAAAAAAATGGAAAAATGGTACACTTGAATTTAATAAGTGAAATTTTGGAAAATTTGATTTTTATTGTAAATTTTTCTTTTATAAAAACCATAAGTTAAAGGTATTTAAATGAACATTTTTGATGTGGAAAAATATGATTTGTATAGGTTAAAATGATATAAATTGAAGTTTATTTGTGGCTGGAATTCTATTTAAAATCTGGAAATTCTTTTAGTAGCACTTCAGAAATGCTATCGTTTGTGAATTTAACTTGAAAACTAAGTAAATGATACTACAGCACTTTGTAAGTGCTGTGGTTTATACAAATGAACTAAAGGCTAATTAACTAAGGGCTATTACAGCACTTTGTAAGTGCTGTAGTTGCAGAAACTAAACTTGAACCTGAAACTAATGAAAGAGCTATTGTAGCACTTATTAAGTGCCGCAGTTCGCTGAAATGAGATTTTTGAATATAATTGAACTACTGCATCAGTTTTGTAAACGTTGTCTTTGCTGAATTTATTTTAAACCTTCTAAATTGAACCCTGAACTATTACAGCAGTTCATAAATGTTGTCTTTGCTGAATTGAATTGTTTCCAAATACAACTTATCGCAGCACTTTCTAAATGCTGTGAAAGCTGGAATTTTAATGTTTTAATGTATTTAAGTGAATAAATGGACTCATAAAAGGCTAAATTCTTGGGAATTTAATATTTGATATTAAAGTATAATGGCTTTATTTTTAAATGGTTTTAAATGAAGTATTTGATTTGAAATATAAACTGTTTTGAAATTTATAACCACGGGTTATAATAACGATTGGTTGTTAAAGAGACCGGGATTGGATATGGACATACTCTCTGTTGATACCAAATACCACTTTAACAACTATGTACGCGATGGAGTTTCCAAAATGAAGTAGGATGGTGGCGACGATCCTAAAGGAATATGCGTGGACCCAACCCCCGTGAGTTAGCATAAGGTGGCTAAAACAGGAGCGATTCTCGGGCCAATGAGGTAGCACCTCTGATCGGACACACTTCTTCGATACCATTTTATTACTTTTGTGATTGATTGGGTGCACCCCTTGATTGGCGAGTGTTGTTCGAGGTGGGCGGTAGTGGCTGTTATGCGTTTCCACCAGCCCGGATGCGTAACTGGTATATCTACCCTGGCATTGCCTTATTGTGCCGTGTCACCTACCATAGCGAGCTTTACTACGAGTTGTGATTTCTCCCGTAGCCTGTGAAGTATCGAGGGTAGCCCCCATTCTGGGAGTATGCTAATATTGGATAGACTGTTGGGACTATTACGTGTTAAGGGGAATATTGGGCCACTCCTTATTGCTATTAAAAAGTATGTTTATTTTATAATTAGACATTATTATAATAGCGAATATTAATACATAGTAGATAGTTTAACGGATCCTTAAAGAATGGGCGATCCCAAGCATTCTTTAAGTTACTTGTACCTTTATTACAGTTCACTTGAGTTGGTTTACATTGTATAAGTATGTATGTCCTGACTCGAGTGTTTGTGTTTTATTTACGCTCGAGTTAGCCTGAGTATCAGCTTTGGATATCATCTTTTGGAGCTAGAACTGCTGGAGATCATCTTTTATCTAGTTGCTATTTATTTCCGTTCAGTATTTCTATGTCAGCTTTGTATTAGAGACATATGTATTTGGGATTTCTACTGTACTTGTTTCAGAACTATGTTTGTTTTCAGACTATGTATTTTGTATCTTTTTTTGAGACTTTGTATTGTAGGGGCTTCATGAACCACTATTTATTTTATTTTCCGCTACCAGTTATTCTGATATTCTGTGTTTGTGATTCTGTGACTGGTTTTATTTGCTCCAAATTTTATTAAAATATGTTATTTTGCATTATTCAAGTTTGACATGTGTGGATTATTGTCGATTTAAATGGTCCAAAATAGTGGGTCGTTACAGAAAGTGCTTGCACGATTCAGCAGAGGTAGTGGAACCTAGCCAACTTGAGGAAGTTGAAGTAGAGAGGGAAGCATCGGTTTGTCGCATTCCTACCAAGATCGTTGGACGTGATATCAAGAAGCTTAGGAATAAGGAAGTCCTTTTGGTTAAGATGCAGTGGGGAGATAGTATTGAGCATGCTACGTGGGAGGCTGAGGAGAAAATACGTACCTCTTATCCGCATCTCTTCGATAGTACATTTTGAATTTCCTATTTCCATCTTTAGTTCTGAATAGGTTCTTTCCTTTAGTATCCTTTGGGAGGGTAGATCTTCAGATTTAACCTATGGATGGTTGGACTGAATGTAAACATGTTACTAGAACATGTTATGTATGATGGACGTGGGTGGTTGCAAGTGTTTGCTAGCGGGTCTTAATGGATGCATATACATACACTAGGCACTATTATCTCTTAAGGATCAGCCTAACTAGGTCACTAAAGCATATGCATATGGATGTGTGCGCATTTGCATTTTTATTTTTATTTACATGGTTGCTATAAATGGATGATTATCATATGATTGCTGCATTTGGATGATGACTGTAGTACACATATAGAACTATCAGTTGTCATTAGGGAATTTGCATTCATTTGGATACATGACACGGATATGATTGCATAAAAGGAGGTCCACTAAACCAGTAGACCGCCTAATCTTTTGCATTAGTTAGGGACATTGACACTACACTATTGCATATATTATAAATTGCATTAGAAAGCTTAAGGACAATGGATGTAATGGATGATGGTTGAATATGTGGTTGTAGAATTTGGATGAATATATTTATTTCATTCTTCTGTCTTTGGAGATTACGGGGACGAAATCCTTTAAGGAGGGGAGAATGTAACAACCCAAAATTTGAGCTACAATAATTAATTAACAAATTAATTAAATAATAAAATAAGTTTGTGAAATTGTCAGGATTGAGCCACGGGAGTTGTACCATTGTGTCCGTAGTAATTTTCTGGTCAATTTTCATATATAGTTTGTTAAAATCCGAGTTAATATAAAGAAAGATACGAGAGAAACAAGAATTGAACTAACACGAAAAAAAATACAAAGGGTCAGGTCGACCCATACCTAGGCCAGGTCGACCCTAGGGTCATAGGTCAACCTATAGGTCGACATGCAGATCGACCCGCCTTTGTATTTGGACGTGAAAACGTCCAGGTCGAAGCGTAACGTCATATTTTGATTTTTCTTCAAATCCTGTGTGTTCGTGCTTCCATCCGACGGTTCCTAGCGTACCTATGACGTGGTTGCACCGGATTTAATCTTTAAATCCAACGGTCTGAGATTCCTATGTCACACTATAAATAAGACCCTAGGCCTAGCTATTTTTCTCATTCAGATTTCCTCCAATTGGTTTCGTTGCCTGAGGCTGGACCCTAAAAAGAAAATTTTTCCTCGGAGGAGATCTTTTTAATAAAACTATTCTCACACTAGAAGTGGATCCGGGAAGGCCAAGGAATAGAGCTAAGGACCACATGTGAGTGTCTTGTAATTATTTTAGATTTTTTAAGTAATTTAAAATAATAGGGTTCTCAATATTTGTAGTTTTTTTGCAATTTTGAGACAGTTTTTATACAAATTATTTGTAGTTAACTTTTAAGTAAATTTTAGAAGTTCATTTTAGTCTATTTGATTCAGCTATTTTTATTCAGCTATTTTATTCAGTTATTTACAGTTATTTACAGTTATTTACATATGTTTTACGTTAAAATTTAGTATGTAAATGTTTGTTTCTTTTTATTCCTTTTTACGCGAATAAAATATTAAAAAGATAAGAATTCGCTAATACGGACTAAAATATAAGAACACTAAATTTACAAAAATCAGATGTAAAATAAGAAGAACTGTAATAAAAAGAAGAAAGACTGGAAAAAAAAATTTGAGATATTTGCAAGCATAATTGTAACAAGTAATTATAACTGAAAAGAGAAAATAGAAGAATAACATAAGAGGCTTATTTTATAACTTAGATCTAGATCAATAAGCAAAAGAAAGTTATATCACATAGGTTATAATTAAAAAAGAAAGAGATAACAGGAAAGGCTTATTTTAAAACTTAGATTAAGTTAATAAGAAAAAATAGCAGAAATAACAGAAGAGACTTATTTTAAAACTTACACTAAGTTAATAAGCAAACATAGAAGAAGGGACCATACCAACAACATTCCCTTTAAGTCTGGAACTGATGGTCTCACAATAGATTAGGTGAGGCTGGGACAAGCTTATGCTAATTAGGGTAAATAAGTGGCCAATAGATAGAGGCTCAAATCTTGGGATTTGGGCAAGGGGCGCAAACTAGAATTTTGTTTGTTAGGACCAGTACCAGCAGCATTCCCTTTCAGGTCTAGGACTGATGTTCTCACAACACTTAGGTGAGGCTGGGCAACATCCCTTTCAGACTAGGACTGATGGTTTCACAACAGATTAGGTAAGGCTGGGCACGCTTATGCTGATTAGGGTAAATAAGAGGTCACAAGTGGGGGCGACAGTTTGTGTGTACCGGCAAAGACCGAGCGTGCGACATTGATTAGGGTAAATAATTCGCTACTGCATTCCAAGCACTAAACAGGTGTCTTTTACTGTGGGACCAACAGGATTGGATCGGCTTATAGTGGCACAACAGAGATAGAAGGCAGATCAACGAGTAGAATTAGGATTTCAGCCTAATTAAAATAGGATTAGGGTTTCAGCCTAATCGCCGCAGTTTAAGACAAGTGCAAACAATCACAATCAAAGCAAGCAGTCAAACAGTATTTTGTCCTTGTTTTACCTTTTCTGTATTTTCCTTTCACACTAGAACTGTTCCTAAGTCCATTATCTTGCTTAAAATACTAGTAGTTACTTTCACTCACCAAACTTATAGTCTGACCCACTCCTCTATTTCCCCCTCCCCCCCAAAGGCCAGGAGAATCGAGGACAATAGATTGAGACCGCTTGGAGATATATTCTGGGAGTTCTTCATGTATTCTTCTTCTTTTCAGTTTTCTTTTCATTTGACTTTGGATGTACTGGTACTTTATTAGAGAGATGATTTTTATGTACTCTGATGATGTGACTGAGATTGTATTTTTCACGAGACATGTGTATTTGGTTTTTAAGGCATATTCTGTTTTATGACTTGTTTTATGAAGTAATGATAAGTATTTTAAATGTTTTCGCTGTTATTATTTATTTGTCTTATGAATCTTAATCTCTGTGATGCTTTAGCTATACCTATAACACACCATATCTTTTAATGTGCCCTTTTTGGGTATACTAAGGGGTGTGGGGTGTTTCAAATATTCTCCCCCCTTTGGCATCAACTAAAAGGTGAGAATACAACATAGGTTACATTACATAAGGATATATCATAGTGGATGATGTTAAAATTCAATATACAAGTGAGTGTATATACACATATTTGATAAACTAGACGAACTTCATCATTACCATAACATGAGTTCACTTTGAAGTACATAGCAAATTACATAATACAAATACATGAGTTTGATACGAACGACATAAAACTAACATGGTAATTTAAGAATTATTATAACATCCATCATAAGTTTTTGACATAAACAACCAATATACCAACATGAGATGCAATTAACAAGACACAAACACCAATTAACAAAGCAAAATAACACAATGAAGCACAAGTATGACAAGTCCAACACAATATGCAACAAAGCAAAGACTATCACCAAACAATTCAAAGTATAAGCTTACCAACCCATGAGTTATCTCTAATTCTGTTGATTCGAGTCATGAGGTGAGGATGGTCATGAACATGAGGAGAGCTTGTTCTATATCTTCTCCAAGAACCGAGCATTGTCTTCTCGAATGACTTTTGCCTCCTGATCACTTTCTTTTGTTGCTTAAAGATAATTTCTTGGTTTTTTAGAATTGCGACATTAGCGGAAATGTTCTTGGGTGGCTCGACAAAGGTAAGCTCTTTGTCATTATTGGAAGACCACTCCACCTCTTCGGCAACCTCTTGTTGTTGTTGAATGGCCAGTTGAGGTTGGAAGAAAATCGGGCTATGTTCTCTTGTACCGCTTGAGATAGATCAACATTATATGGCACAAGAATTTCCATCTTTGCCGGTAACTTCATTAATGAAATGGATATATAGTCCATTAATTTGGCAAGGTGAAATCTTGCAAGCTAGCTAAGTCAATGCCATATGCAACGAAGATCTTGGTTAAACATGAAGCAAAGAACATTGTGTGTCTTGACTGAGCATGAAAATTCTTAATTTTATCATGTATTATTTTAGCCTAATTTAACTTCTTGTTAGAGTAAATAGCATATAGAGCCTTGTAGTTGTTATCATAATGTTTTTTCATAATTGTCAGTTCTAGGCAAGATGGTGTGAACTATCATTTTATTGGGTATACGAGCTTGGGAACGAAGTTTAACCAATGTGTTAAGTTGGATTATAAGCAAATTCATCATTGACTTATCATGTAACTCATATCCCGCACTAGAACAACTCAATATTGATCCTAAATATTCTATAGATAGCTTAATATCAACACCAAGCACTGGACTCTATAGCAAGCCCTCGTCGTTTTCAGGTTTATAAAATCTTCCACACAAATTAGCATAGAACATTATAACTAGAAAAGGATATATTTTTATTTTATTTTGATTTGCATCAATTAAAGAGAGGAGTTCGTGTTATCGAGGAAGGGCTTCTATTCCAAAAGCTTCGAACATCTTGTAGAACGTATCTTGAAAAATCCTTTTGTCATTTATTCATTGAAGTATTTTAGGGAAATATTGCTATTATTCAACCAAAGGAGAACTTGCTCATTGGAAGCAAATTCTGGATGTGATGGGTTGGATGTAGATGACGGTGCTTTCTTTTTTGTTTGTCTCTTCTTTGTAACAGGTAGTTTCTATCTTGAAGCCATTGATTTCTATTTTGAAGAGCTAGGGTTTGAATTTTGAAAGTGGAAAGATGGGTATGAGGGAAGAGGCATGATTGGTAATCGGTTTTTAAACAAATCAAAACCTGACAGTTCAGTCGAACGGATATACAGTCAGTCGACTAAAATCTTACAGGGTCATTTCCCAAGAGTAAGTTGCAATTTTTAGTTCAATCGACTAAGCATACAGTTCAGTCTTCCGGGGATTAAGTATGAGTTTAGTTGTAGAATTTTATAATTTAATTGACCATCTTTGGTCTTTGCCTAAGTTTAGTCGACTAAATAAATGGAAAGCAGGTTCTGAATATTTTTGTTTGCAATTTTTGAACTTGTTGTTATATTTATAACTTATGTGCTCTGAATATTTTATTTGCTTATATTCTTGTTTAAAAATATATATGCATTGTGTTACATATGTTTGAAAAGTGTATTCACGGATATATATATACACATATATAAACATATATAAAACTTTGTTTGCTTATTAAAAATTGCTTAAGAATTGCATTATACCTAAAATATTTAGAATCATATTAGTGGTACCATAATAAAAATAATTTATTTAAATGTTAATATCTCTATGAAATTCCAATAAGGTAGATTTACGTACATAGAAAACATATAGACTATTTGGTTTTTGTGGATACCTGCAAAAAAAAGTAGGAGTTTCATTGATGCCAACTTTCTACTTTAGGGTTCTACGTATTAGTAGAAGGTAGCCATACCCAAGTGAGTTTGGGACCTTTAAAAATATAATTACTATTATTAACAATATTTACAAGGTAATTATCTATATGTTTTTGCCTAATAAAGTTATTATTAGTTTTTGGAATCCAAATTTCATAATTTTTGAATTTGAATCGCCTATTTTAACATTTTCTTTAGACTTCTTGAACTTGCTATACAAAGTACTATGGTACTAACTACTTGTTTTGCAAACCAAGTCCATTTCTATTCCCAGAAGGTTTTGAAATTTTAATTAAATTTTCTAAATTTTGCTTTCCTTTATTAAATTTTGAAAAATTATTAGTAATTAGTTCCAACTTTTGCTTTAGTTCAAAATATTCACTTCTAACTGAGTCTAGACTAAATTTTAGTTCACGATTCTCATTGCTAATCTTGTCGTTCTCAGTTTTGCTAGCTTTAATTTCATTAGTTAGAGCAACATTTTGAGAAGATAAGTTTTCATAAGATTTTTGTGACATTTCTAGTTCCTCCTCTAGAATACTTTTCTCATTTTTTAACAACCCACTTTCTAGTTCAACGCTATTTACCTTACCTATTTTCTCATTATATAATTTCTTTAGGTCTCTAAGTTTACCATCAAATTTAGTACTAATTTCTAAAATATCATTATAAGAGAGTTCAGGATTTACCATATTAGTAGCCGTGAGGCAAACATTTGCTTATTCTGTGTTACTATCGCTATCGTTGTCCAGAGAAGAAGAGTAAGAATCATCACATGTAACATGAAAAGCTTTTTTTTCTTCTCAAAATTTTCCTTCTTATTTTCATTGTTTAGTTGTGGACAAACCTTCTTTATGCGTCCGAAATTGTCGCATTCGAAGCATTTGATTGAGGTAGAGTTTCCACCGTTTTGTGTTTTCGTGAACAACTTTAATTTCCTAGATTTTTTGTAGTTCTTGCGATAAACACAATCTCATCTTTATTTAAGTCCGAGCCATCATCATTGGCTTAGAAAGCTATACTCTTTTTCTCTTGAATTTTCTCTTTCCTTGCCTATAAATTAGCTTCATATGACATCAAATTTCATATTAATTCTTTAACTTTGAGTAAAGAAAGAACGTTAGCTTCTTCGATAGCTAAAAGTTTTCTTTGCCGTTTAATAGTTAAGAGTTTAAAATGCATTTGACTAGATCAAAATTTGTAAAAGTAACTTCTAGTGCCATGTGATCGTGCTGAATCATTTGAAATCTAGCATACATGTCAATAATGTCTCATTTGCTTTCATTTGAATGAAGAAAACTGATTTTGTAAACTAGATATTTTGGTTTGTTTTACTTTATTCGTGCCTTCATGAGTGTCTTATAGTGTATGCCAGATATCATAAGTAGCTTTACAAAGCACAACTCTTGAGAACTCATTTTTATCAAGTGAACAAAATAACACATTCATAGCTTTAGCATAGTTGGTTGCTGCGCTCTTTTGAACATCTGTCCAAGCACTCATATTAGTAGTAGTAGCTTTATATTTAGCTTTTGTAGCTCGCAAGATTTATACACCGTTTGCTTCTATAAATATTTTCATACATGTGGACCAATAAGCATAGTTAGATCTAGTGAATAGTGGAAAACGTGCAGTTGACTGACCTTCTTGAAAATACTTTCCATATTATGATGATTATTCAAATACTATGTTACGGTAATTGAAAAGACCTTAGTCTAATACCAAATGAAAGTGCATAGGAATCTCATATAATATGGCTTAGATGTATATTCAAGTATATATTCAAAATTAAGCAATACTAACTAGGAGAGTATAGTAAAGTAAAGTAAACAAAAATGATCATGCTGGGTTTTTATACTAGTTCGGACCTTCCATCCTACGTCCAAACCTAAATTCCTAGGAGTAACTAACCAATTATAATAACCCTGCTTTCTACGTCATATAAATTAAATAAATTTAATTTAAAATGAATTTGTTTAAATTCAATTTGTGACAAATTAAATTTAAAATTAATTTTTTTAGTTAATTAAATTCTATCTAACACAAGATTTTGATTTAATAAATTGAATTAAATTAATAAATACTTCTTGAACGAATTATAGAATCGAATTAATTGTTTTAAATTGAATATAAAACATTTTAAAACTATAAATAATTCTTATGTGATTAAAATAGTAAAAATAAATAAGTGAGCATCGAATTGAATAAATTTGCCCAATTATAGAAATATAATTTGTAGAATGAAGTATGAATCAATTTAAATTTAATCGAAGTTTATTTACAAATATGTGTGATTTTTTAAAGAAAAGAAATGAATAATTAACTAACAAAAACTAAAGCTTATTCCAGCCCAAGCCTAATTTCTCCCTTGCTTTGATTCTAGAAATTTTACCCCTCTTTTAGACTAAAACCGAATCTCCTTTTTTAATGAGCTGCCTTTTCGAACCCCAAAATTCGACAATAATACATCCACTGTATTCATGTACCGAACAACCAAATGTCGAAAATACAAATTTTTAGGGAAAAGAAGAAAAAAGAAGGTAAGAAAAAATTAAACAAGCATAGAACTACACAACTTGACGAGCGGATCTACAATATAAACAAAATATTTACAAAAAGAAATCATCTTTATTTGACAAAAATAACACAGATCAGAGTACAATAATTTATCCTTAGCTCTGGACAACTATAACAGCCTGTCCTTACACATGCTGATAATTATAGACAAGAACAACATAGAATACAGCGGAAGAATACAAGATACATGAATACGTCCTGACCATCCTCCTTGTCTTTAGAACTCCAAAACCTCTAAAGCTAAATCTAGAAAATATGCTTGGTCTGACCCAAGCATTTAGAAAAAACAATGCCCTGGTTAGTCTGGTAAAACCAGCATGAGAAACTCAAATCACAAGGAATTTTATTTATTATAACTTGTAAACTCATTTAAAGTAAAAGGTATCCCGTAAGACCACGCCGCACACGGATGAGTTTTTACCTTACAATAACCAAACATTTTCTACAGAAAATCCGATGATATTATAATAATGTCTAGGGGTGAAAATAAAATATTAAAATAGCCGAAATGCTTGCATTACACGTTCTGACATAGGTGGGTGCATCTAAAACCGTAAGGGAATGTATTGGAGAATGGATTCCGTACTATGACAAGGTAAGGAACTACCTTCTGATGGTACATCTCTAGATAAAATGCACCAAGGTCTGGCAAGAACATCTTGTACCCCTACCACACAGGACTGACCTACCACTTGACTAGTAGTACCGAATATGATAACCCCTTTTGTTAATGGGCCCCGAAGCATACATTAGTAAATAGTAATTGATTTAGATTTAAAATGATCATACCCTAAAGGGAGCGACCCACTTGGCCTTGCTGCATGCCTGATTTTTGTCATTTCCCGGTTGATGAGGCCTGAGGCTACATTTTACCTTTATTTAGCACTTTCCACTTGGAATGCTACACTGCCCTCCAAGCATCAATGCAATGCTAGCATTCATCCATAAAAGTTCATTCCGGGACTGAACGAAACCGATGTCATTACTTCTATTACATCCTTTTTGGGGAATCCCTCCAAAGATTAATCGTAAATAGCCTTTCACTTCAAAGCTCTATCTACGATTCCATATTCTTCAAGATGTCTTCAAGTCGAAATGCTTGAGTTGGATCGAAGTGGTTTTCGAATAACATATCTGATCCTGGTCTCTTCGAAACAACTTTCGATAGTTTCCGGTAAAATCAGCCCCAGTTCTTTATGAAATAAACAGACAAAAGATAAGAGCAGAGATCACCTTCTAACCGTTAGTGGATGGATTTTCTTATCATTTATCCTAGCTAATAAAATGAGTTTATACGTATAGTATAGCACCACCGACGGTAATTATACCATATAATCCCCGCATTTCTCCTAGATATTTCCTGAGTTATGTTTTTGGTCCAGATTTTTGATAGTCGGTTATTTAACTATCAAAAAAACAAACATTCAAATAGATATTACATTTCCCATGGAATCACTAAGCCTCTCAAGTTTACCTTTTATTGATTTACATCACTTTTCAAAACTTGGAAATCACCTCTATATAATTATCTTAACAGCATAAATATATTCACAAACCACTATATTTTCGATACTTAGAAAATATAATCATATACTTATCTCAACGGAATAAGTACATTCACAAACCCATTTCACTTTCAAAAACCTGGAAAACTACTTTTACATAATTATAAAATCATATAAATATATTCACCAACACTTAGAGATATTTCCTATTAAAAATCATACTAAAATGGAGATATATATGATCCACAACCCATCTCTTTGCATAAATCTCTTTTATTTTATAAATATCTCATTTATAGATTTCCAAATCTATTTATAGAACTCTTTATAAATCACCAAGTTAATTCCCAATCTCTTTTATAAATACCAAACCATTTATAATCCTTTTATAAAAATCCACATCATTTACAAACTCTTTTCAATTCCATGATCTCTTTTAATTAAAACCCCTTTTTATAAACTTCCCTTGTTTTAAACAAACTCCTTACATGAACTTCTATCAATAAAGTTCCTTTGATACAATTGATAATTTAAAACACCTTTAACAACTAAGTTATTATTTAACATTCTTCGTTTAATTATCTTTAAACCTCATTCAAATAATAACTTTACAATACCATTAATAATATATTAGATTAACTTTAAATAGCATTATTATACTAATAATTTAACTCTAAATCAATATTAATAAAATAAATAATATAATTACTTCAAACATTATTAATATAATAATTAATTAACCTTTAAAAAAATTTAAATAACTTAAACCAATAAAATTAAATAACTTAAATTAACGTAATTAAATAACTTAAATTATCGTATTAATGAAATAATTTACTTTAAATTATTGTTAAGTAATTATTAATTACCTTTAAAATATTATTAATAAATAATAAATATCCTTTAAACCTTATTATTAATAATTATTCTTCAAAATAACTTTGATTCAAAAATTAACTTCCAAGTTTAGAAAGAGGCTTAGCAACTTCAATGGTACTTAATCAAGGCACCATTAATTTCATTAAACTATCCAAGTTATAATCCAAGTATTTACATAACATCGGATATGTAAATTAAATCCATAATTAACAAGCAATTGTTAATATTACACTTAACCAATATTAATCAGCTGGAAGGTACAAAAAGTGTCTATACTAATGTAATAGCAGAACGAGATTTATTTCTGCTAAATAAACGTCTAAATTTAAACTATCCAGTTAATAATAGCATAATAGCGATTTATTCTGCTAAACATATGTCTAATTAATTTAATTAGTGAAATGGTGTTTTATTCCGCTAAACAAATATGCAATTACCATATTTAATCCAAATTAACTCAACGGTATTTTATTTGACCAAACAAACATCAATAATTAAGGTATATAAATTTAAATGATGTTATTAATTAAAATAATGTAATTTAAATCATGTTTGTTTTCATATGTCATAAATTTATACTTGTCCAAAGCTATCAGTAAGTTACATTATAATGTTATACTCGTCAATACGAGTAAACGCAAAAATCTACGAGTTAATCAGATTTTAAATGAACAAGATATAGATTTTCAAAGTTAATATGTTTAGTATATATAATTAAACAAAACAATTTATATATTCTCACCTCCTAAAAGAAATCGGCCCAAGGCCATACTTCAACTACCCGTATCCACTCTTCCTCCTCCTTCTTTTTCCTCCTCCACTGTACCATTATCTATACACATTAAAAACATGCACACTTATGCACCTTGCACCACCTCCCAGACCATCGAAGAACCCCACTCTATCACCAAGGACCTCCTCTACCCAAGCTAAACCGGACTAGGTCCTCCCACTTAACTCTGGCCCTTCCAATTGGAAATCGACCGAGCCAAAAACGCGTCCATGCTCCTACTGTGTGGGGCATTTTTATGCTCCATTCTCTGCCAAGCTTTGCAAATTGGAGCCTCATTCCACCATGAATACCACGCCATACTCGGATTTCCCCATCGACGCTAATAGCCTCAACAAAACAAAATCCTAGCCTATCAACAAGGTCCATCACCACCATGAAATCTTGTCGAAACCGCACCAAAAATACTACACCTTCATACGACTTCAACGACGCATACGGCGTCGATCGATTTGAAGCGGATTATGAGAAATTGATTTTTGAAATTGGTGAACAAAATTTCCTTCTTAAGGAATATTGGGATATCTTGCTCGATTCTCGAAGAAATCGAACGTGGTCAATTTTAAAAAAAGGTTGGGACCTGTTAGAACAACTTTCATTTAGGTCGCTAAGGCTAAAACTAAACGGTTTGAGGTAGATTGATTTTTTTTAAGAATGGAAAGTGAAGTTTATTTTTCACTTCCAGGAACAAGTAAAATCATATAGCAAGAGTAGCAGTGCGTATATATATACACACTCATGAGCAAGGTACAAGAAAAGCTACAAAATCATGAAACTTTCCAACCAAGATCCACTTTAACTAGGCAAAGGACATGGGGACAAGGGGACAAATTGGTTGCTATGGTGAAAAGGGGGAGCAAGAGTAGGGAAAAGAAAATGGTAGGGAGGCAAAATTTCAGCTGAGTTGAAAATGTGTACTCGGTGTGTGTATGTTTTTGATTTGAATAGATTCGGGTAGCCCGAAACAGAATATCATGTCCACGTACGAGCCGCGAACGATAGAAAATAGAATTCGATGGCGTACAGAAAGGTGATGCGATCACAAAACAGATATAAAAACACCATTTGTGAATTTTTGTTATATTAAAAAATTCCAATGTTCGAAGTAAAATACGTCAAATGGAAATTCAATTATTCTCCCAACTAAAATTATGGAAAAAATATTCTGTAAATTAAAGTAAAAATGCGTCATTAAAAATCCAACAGTTATTTGAAACTTATGATTTAATATATTTAAATTCAAATCCTAATATTTAAATAATTTAAATATTCAAATTTGGAGACTCAAAAATTATAGGTCTTTACGCCCTTTATTTTGATTTAGCTCTAATTCTTTTGGATTATCAGAGAATCAAAATCGTGCCTAAAAAAGAAAAAAGAAGAAGAAAGAATATCACGTGAATTATAATGACCTGCCTTTTTGATCATCGAAAGTTGAGAGTAATACATCTACGGTGTTAAGCATTCAATTCTGGAAAGATAGATTGTTAGGGGAAAAGAAAGAAAAGATAGAACATAATCTCACATCATGACGAGTAATATATAATAGACAATAGATCTTTACAAAAGAAGAGTGTAATATACATTCATCGATTAGAGTAATCTAACCAATCATCAGCCTAGACAGTATCACAATATACCCTCATAAATGATGATAAATATAAACAACCAATACAAGGGAAATAAAATATACGTGAATACGTTTTGGAGGCAGCCAGCTCATCTCCTGAAGCTCCAATGCATCCAAATTAAATCTGGAAAACATGCCCGGGCTGACCCGAGCATTATAAGAAAATAAACACTAGATAAGTCCGGTAAACCAGTGTAAGAAACACACATCATATGGATTTCAATATTATAAAATCTTTCAAAAATAAAGGTATTTCGTAAGACCACACCACACACAAACACGGACGGGTTTTTACCTTACGATAACCAATTCATTTCATAGGAAATCTTGCGATATTGTAATAATGTCTCGGGTTTAAAATAAATATTGAATCATAGCCGACATGGTTGCATTAATTACATTCTAGCATACTATGTATACAACTAAGTATGAAGACACCTATTGGAGAATGAGTTTCATCAAGGACAAGGCTATTAGGGTACTTCCTGCCATAGTACACCTTTAGAAAATGAACTGAGGGCCTCACATGGACCCCCTACAAATTTGGACTAGCCTACCCCTTAGTAGATAGTACCGAATATGTCATTACCCAAGCCGCTTTGCAACCTTTTCTTGAGAGTTCTCATGCACATACCAAATCCATAAATAGTAATCTAGAAGGGTGATGTCCATACCCTAATGGGTGCGACCCGCATAGTCCAGAAGCATATCCCATGTTTTAGTCATTCCCGGTTGTGCGGTTTGAGGCTACATTTTACATTTTAAAAAATCCCACTTTGAATGCTAACACTGCCATCCAAGCAATAATGTAATATCATCATTCGTCCATACAAGTTGTTCAGAATATAAACAAACTAAAGGCACTACTTATACTATATCCTTAGGATTAGTAGCAAGCAGCCATTGCACTTCAAAGAACTCCATCTTTGATTCCATCAACTTTAAGATGTCCTAACTCGAACGCTTATGATGGTTCAAAGTGGTTTTCGATAATATATCAGATCCCGGTCTCTCCGAACCGACAACGATAGTTTTCAAAATAGGCAAAGATTTGATAGTTGATTGTATAACTATCAAATAAATAGACAATCAAATTAGAGATTAAATTTCACGTGGAAACCAAGCATGGTTAAGCACATAAGCAACCACCAAGCCTCTTTAATTAATATTTTCATTAATTAAAATCACTTTGTAAATACTTCTATTAAAATACAATTACAAAGATATATTCACAAACCCACTCTACTCTTTTTAGTACTTGAAAAATATTAATATACTTATCTCAACCGTAGAAGTACATCCACAAAACATTTCACTTTCAAAACTTAGTAAACCTTTCCATATACTTATATCAACAGTATAGGTATATTCATAAAACGCTACATTTCCAACACTTAGGAAATGTACCCATATACTTATCTCAATGGTATAAGTATAATAAAAATCTTAAGAAATATTTCATTTCCAAAACCATACTTATGGGTTAAAACAAATGTCATTTAAAAACATTAATAACAATAAACATAAACACTTTTTGCATAAGTAAACAGATCGTACAGATATTAGACCAAACATACTTACCACTGCTTTTCGATTTTAAACAATACCATCCCTCAATTAACAATGAGATCGAACAAGTTAGAAAACAAACCTTACCTTGACACATATTCTTAATTCTCAGGATAGAGACGAGTTTCCACACCTCGAAATTTGGTGTTAAGTATGAAAAGATTACTTTCCATACAACCCTAGTTTTAAAATGATCATTTATGGAAATCAAATCTCATTTCGTTTATCAAATTCCTTTTTATAAACCTCTTTTATATTTAAAAAATCCATTTATAAATTTCTTTATAAAACTTCATTTATAAATCTACTTTATAAAATATCATTTATAAATCTCCTTTATAAAATATCAAAGTAAAATTATAAATCTCCTTTTGTAAATCTCCAAATATAATTATAAAACTCTTTTTATGAATCTCATTATATAATTTTAAAACTCCTTTTTATAATACTCTTTCTATTTATAAAACTCTTTTATAAAACTCCTTTTATACTTAACACAAATCTTTATTTTCAAAATATAACCAAATACTTTCTATAAAACGTTCATTTGACATATCACCATAAATTCACAATTGTGATTTATTATCCAATTCCTCAAAATGGTATCATTTCTCTTTTTAAAAATAATATTATAAATCTATTCTTTTTATCTATAAAATAACATTTATAAAACTATTATTTTAACATAACATTTATAAAACTATTCTTTTAATTATAAAATAATATTTATAAAACCACTCTTTCAATTATAAAATAACATTTATAAAACTATTCTTTTAATACAACATTTTATATAAATTATTTCACAAATATTTATTCCAAAATATTTCTACCTTTCTTTAAACACAAAATCACTTTAAAATAAAAGGTAAACCCCTTTTTTCCTTTAAAATAAACATTCATTATTATAATAACTTTTCTATAAAGATAAATACTTTCCAAAATAATTTTAAAATATTTACATATATACATATATTAGAAAAGAATAATAAAAAAAGTTGAAGTAAGAATAGAGAAGTTCAAAAACCCATTTTAAATAAAATATTATAGAAATTCCAAAAAGTCAGATTTAAAAATCATTTCCTGAATTAAAACCAATTCCAAATCAAAACGGCAGTTAATAGTATTTCAAAATACTACAACGAGGTCAATGACTACCATAGCACTTAACCAATGCTACTACTACCTTTATCACTAAAAAAGTTCAATTTTTAACGTACATCAATGTCACATCCCAAAATGGACAAACTATCAAATTTTGACATTTAACAATCTAAATAACAAGTGTATAAATGGAATTAAAATCAGATGGTATATAATTGAAATTAAAAATCATAACGGCGAGAAATTCGGATTTCTCTATAAAATTCTCTGTATTTAATTTTATATGTCAATCACTTTTTAAATTTGAAATACAACCAAACCAATAATTCATCCAAACAAAAAAATAATTTATAGTTATTGTATATCATTATAGTAATCATTTAAAGTGAGATAACTCACTATAATTCCAGCGGACGCTTAAGCGTTCCAATTTGATCTAAAATTGAACGACGTTCGAATTTACCCAAAATTCCAATTACTCCAAACTCGATGAAAATAGGTCTAACATGTGGATATCGCTCTACGAGTGCAATGCAAAAGACCGCATCTCAATTAGACCTCGTATGAAGAAGTTATTGATTTAATACAATTTGAGATTAAATAATATAATTAATTACACTTAATTACTTGATTAATTATGATTACCCTATAAAATCCTGCTTCCCTCCCCTTTCAAAATCGCCTACACACAAGCACCATGATATCTCAAACAGCTGTGCATCACTCTCCCCTAAATAAAACAATACTCCATGAAATCGACTCAAACCTTCTCCGTTCAACCCCTCTCGACAATAGCTTCACATTCCACCCATTTATGTTCCACTTGATTTCCTACAGGAAAAAGCAACTGAAGTCCTCTACCTTTAACCATGACATGTTGCATTTTGATTTCCATGGCCGCACCTTCCAAAATTCGGCCTCTAGGTTCTCTTCAACACAAGAAACGCAATACCAAGCTCTGTTTTGTCGACCGACGACTATAACCCTGCTTAACCCAAGACTCTTGCTACCAAATTCATTGTCGATCAACCATAAACGATGCTGCACCCAACCAAACAACTGTAGATTTGTAGATCTAGTCGTCGCGAACCCAAGGATTCTTATTTTGTTATTTTTCATAGAGCAATTTGCTTGATTTTGATTTTTGAAGTTGCTTTATTTATTTTTCTTTCGTTTGAGCTTATTGTAAAAGGAAAAGATGCAGGAAAGTTGAAAAGTAGAAAATAAAGAAAGCTTGTGTTGAAATTTTGAAGTGTTTATCTATGCTTATCTTGTGATTTTCAACGTGTTGCTATACATAATTTCATTCGTGTATGAACCGCGAACGATAAAACAAAAGTACGATCGCATACAAAAATGAAACATGATCCCTAAACAATTATAAAATACTATACTTATCTTATTCTGAATAATCATAAAAATACCATCGTCTGCCGTAAAATCGTCAAACGATAATTTAAATATTTTTCGAATTAAAAATTATGGAAAAGTCCAATAAATTAAATCAAAAATATGTCAATAAAAATCAAGTTATTTTATTAACAATTGATTTTCCTATTATTTATTAAATTTGAATCAAATTTGAATACTAAAATAAATTAAATATATTCCCATTCGAAACGTTAAAAATCCTGGGTCGTTACATTAAGCATTTAGGTGTAGTGGTTGAAGTCATAGTTTGATGGGGGAAGGGCATGATGGGAGGGCGATAGTGATTTGTGATCTCGACCCAAGGGTGCTATTGGGAGATGTCGTGACTGGAGCCTGGTGAATTTAGAGCAGCGAACAGTGATTTGGCGACTGGTGCGTGGCTTTGGAGGTCGGCGATATGGCTGGTGTAGGCAGGTTAATAGAGGAGCAAGGTTGACACTTGGAGGAAGGTGATGCTGGTGGTAGTGCACGTGCGTCTGCGTTGAGATGGTGACACGCGCGATCAATTAAGGGTGACGGAAGGGTTGCGGTGATGAAGGTGCTAGACAGTAGGAACAGGCAGCGACATGGTGGTGCGGTAACGTAGTGGTACAACGACGATAAGGATAGTATTGGTCTTCGCTTGATAATTTGGTGAGTTTTCCTCACCCACAACTATATCTACTTTATCGTTTGTTCTTTATAGATTTACCCGATAGTTAAAATTTTTGTGTGAATTAGTTATGATATTGGAATTGTTTGTTGTAGTCTAAACATGAATTTGGATTTGATGGTATAGTTTTCTGTTTGTTGGATGTCGGAAATGCAAAGGAAATGCTGTCCATTTGCATTTTATATTAGAAATTTATTTCTGTTGTGTGTGTACTGTGTCGATGGTCGAAATTCAATGGAATTTTACTCGGCCACATGATAAAAAAAAATTCGATGATTTCTTGGAAATTATTTTGGATATAAAAGTTGTTATAAAATTTGTTTTCGAAATTATTTTATTTCAAACTGTTAGAGTATAAAGTGATCACTCTGAATTATTTTCTATGGTTTGAAATAAATGTAATTTATTCTTTAACTTATAAATTTATTCTGAAATAATATTCACTTATGAAAGGTTATTAAATAAATTTTAAGCGATACTAGATAATTTTCAGTGTGAGTTATTTGTGATTTTAAATATAATGAAAGTTTGAATTCTAAATTATAGTTTGAAATAAAAAGAATTATTTTTGAAATTTATAAATTTATTTTAAAGTATTATTTAGTTAAAGAAAATTATAGAATGGTTTATATAATTAGTTCTGATTTGTAAAGTGAGTTTCTATGTTTTCGAAAGTTATGTATAAAAGGAGTTGGAAATAAATTTAATTAATTGAATTTTATATTGGAAATATTTCAATACAGGACATTTGATTTATAAAGTGTTTTTGAATATTTTAAATTATACAAGTAAAGATTTGGAAATGAAATTCTGGTTTTCAAATCTTTATGTGACGACCCACATTTTGGAAGGTTTAAATCGATGATAATCCACACATGTCCAACTTAAACAATCTGGAACATAGATAATCATTGGGATTAATTAAGAAAAATAAGAAAAGAAGAAGAAAAAAACACAGAATCTCACAGTGGAATGACAAAATATAATAATCAAATAAACAGTTCATGAAGCTGATTATATTATACATTTGATTATAATTTATACAACATTTATTAGAGTTATATATACAACAAGGATAAATAAATAATGCAGTAAAACAACATGACACGGGGAATAATAATAGTAATAATACACCAAATCTTCATCTTCGTCCTCTAGAAAAATGATCTTCGATGCGCTGAAATACTCAAGGCTGACCTGAGCGTAATGAAAAGAGAAAACACTCGAGTCAGGACTAAAATATTCTTATGAGAGTCAAATCGATATCAAATAACATGAGTGGATTAGCGTGAGAGATGTTTACGGGATTTCACATCTCCTATCCAATATATAATGTGTGTGTAATAGCTTAAGAGATGTTACAGGATTTTCCATCTCTTAAGGATCCATCAAAATATTTATATATAGTAGAATACGCTACATATATAATGTCTAATTAGTAAAATAAATATTTTTCTTAGCTTTAAGGCTTTACATTAATCCCCCTTAACGCGTTTTTAAGCATTGTCGTACAGTTTGCATATAACGCCTCAGTAGCACGTCGGGGGATAGGGATGCGCCGTGATACGATAACACTAAACCAAAATCCTAGAGGTCTCGTATAGGGATAAAAGTATGACAAGGCACGTAAGGCAATGCCCAAGGTAGGATACTACTGGTTCAGATCTTAGGACTGGTGGTAACGCATCGTAGCCACGACCGTCCAGTTCATCCATCCATCCCATATCGAGTAAAGGGAAGCTATCCCACAATCAAGGTGCACAAATCGAAACCAGCAACAAGAGTAATAATATGGACCAAGTCCAAGAAAACCGAAGAATGGATGTCCGCTAGGGGTAATTAGCCAGCTTGGTCTTGTCAAGTCGTTATGTTTTAGTCATTTCAAATTGGCACAAGTGCCGAGGTCTATCCATCATCGTTCTCATTCTTCAAATCTAGCAAACGACGCCAACTACAACCACTTCGTTCTTGAGTCTCCTCTGCGTAAACAGTTGTTAAAGTGGTTCCAATATTGACAGAGAGTATGCCAATAAAAGGCCACGGTCTCTTTAACAACCAAACATTGTTTTACAAACCGGTCGGTACTATTACATTTCGAAAACAATTCATCCTTTATATCAAAATATCATATTTGCTTCAAAATCAATTTTATTTCAAAATTACCATATTCGCTTCAATGTCATAATTTTTACTTAAAAATGTCAATTCAGTTCGATATATCGATTTCACTTCAAAATTTGATTCGAATTACAATTTAGGTTATAACTTCATTTTAATCCAATTCGCATTTAAATCCAGGATTTAAATATAAACATTCCACCCATTGACCAGTTTGAATTTTTAGAAAATAGTTTGAATAATTTTAAAATAGCTTAAATAGTAAAATTAGTTTAATAGAAAATAGTTTGAATATTAGAAATGGTTTATATAGTAAAATAGTTTGGAAAATCAAAGTAATTTAGACATTTAAAAAACTAGGTTTTTTAAACGGTTTATAAAATAAAATAATTTATTTTGAAAATAGTTTCAAAGTCAAACTGATCCAATTCCAAATTTTCCAATTCAAAACAATTCAATTTCCATTTCAATTTAATCGATTCCGTTCCGATTTCAATTCGAATTAACTTCGATTCCAATTTCATTTCTGTAATAACCCGGATTTTTGGGTATCTGACAATTGGAATTTACAGATTTTTACTGTTGAAAAAAAAAATTTAATAAAATTTTAAATACTTCTTTTAAATTTATACAAGAGATAAATATGATTTGTAAATATATATATATTAATATATAAACACATAAAACTAAATAAATATAATATAATTATATATATGTAAATACAAAACTAAATGATATAATATTAAACATATAAAAGACATATAAACATGCATATTTACAAGTGTAAGAATAATAACATGCATAATAAACAAGTGTCATTAGTTTCTCTTATTTTTTTTTAAATAAAAACAAAGTTATATATATATCACTATTTCCCCTCTATTCTCATTTTTTTTCTATTCAAACTAAAAGCTTGGCAAAGTAAAGAAACCTAAAAGCCTGAAATGAAAATCAAAACAACAATTCTTCAAAAAAAATCTCAGTTAGATCATCTCAGCAAAAATTCAAACTTAACATTAAGTTTTCAAGCTCAATCTAAAGCAATTCAAGATTCAGATTCAACAGCTAGTGCAAGTCCCAGATCAAAAATTCAAGCAGCATTCAAAAACATTTCCAGTTAACAGATCAAAAACCTGTAGCAGAGTGAATGTTAGCAACTTTTAAATCTGGGAATTTTTCTCTGATTCAACTCAAATATCAAACTAAAAGTTCAAGTTCAGATTCAACCCAAACAAATCAAGTAGCAAATGCAGATCAATAAAACAAGATCCAGATCAAAGAATATAAAGCTATTCTCTGTTCCCAAAGGAAAATGGTGAGTAAATTTTTAAAATCAAAAATTTAAGTAAAAAAAAATGTTTGCATGTGGATGATAGATCTGATGATGCTTGCATGTTCCTATTTTTGCAAAATCTTTGTTTGTATGTTACAAATTAACTGTGCATGTTAAATATACTACTGATGCTTCTCTGTATCTTCAAGTTCAGAGTAAATTTAAAACAAAAGCTTCAAATATGTATTCAACAAACCATTGTTAAGTTAGAATCTTCAATGCAGCAGTTTCATTTAAGCCTGAATCAAGTATTAATTTGATATTTAAAAGAAACTGTTTCAAGAATCTGGAGAATCAAGATAATACAGTAACAAAATTTATATCATGATAAAATCATGCTCTGAATTTTGTTGAATTGAATTCACATCCTAAACCTTCTATGTATGACATTTTTTTAAGAAATAAATCAGAATTTTTAGTTTGAATTTAAGGAAGAATTTTGTTGTTAACTGAATTTGGGATTTTGGGCAAATTCTTGTGACCGGGCCAATTATAGGTATTGGGTTTTGGATTGAAGCTGCAATGTTGGTAGATTAACATGAGAAAAATAATGGAAGTGGTTATTATTTAACAGAGAATTAGGATTTTGGGAAACTAGGGTTTTGGGTCTGTGTTTGGTCGAGCTCAAAAATCTTGTGACTGTGATCGCTTGATTGGATCGAGCTGCGAATGCTCTTGGGAATAGCCGCGTCGAAGCCTGGTGGTGTTGTGACCAAGGTGGCGTAGCGAATGTTGGTCGAGGTAGAAGGCTACGGCGGGTTTTCTGATGAGGGGTTATACTGGCTGATGGGTTCGAGCAATCATATTTTGATTTCACTCATGTAAGCGAGGATGGAGGGCCGGAGTTAGGACGTTGGTCGAAGTGGAGTTTGTGTGCGGTGTCGCAGGTGGTGGAGGAGGCGTCGGCGCGACGTGCACGTGCACGTGTCAGTGTTCGTGCCTATGAAGTTTGGTGAGGGGTCGACTCGAAGTTTGGGTCGAGTAGGTTGGGTTTTTGCTCGAGTTAAGGTCCGGGTTGATGATGTGGTTCGTGCCAAAGATAGGGTAGGGAAGTATCGTTTCTTTCCTGAAGTATAAATTTGAGTTTTACTTAAAAAGAAAAGAAGGGAATTAAATGATGGAAGCAAATAAGTTCAGAAGAATGTTTTCAAACAGGTTTCAAGCAAATTTTGGAACAAGTTTGTAAAGTAAATTTGAAGCCAAAGGATTTTGAAGTTAAATGAAAAATCAAGTTTTAAACTGATGTTTAAACTATTTCTTTGAAAATAATAATTTTATTTGGAATGCTTTGATAATTAAAAGTGATGTATTTTATTTTAACTTAAGGTCTTAAGTTAAATTATCAATAAATAAACTAATTCCAAGATCATTGGATAATTTAGAAGTAATTGAGATTAATTAGTAAAATTAATAAATGAGATTAATATAGATTAATTAATTGATGTTGATGATAAAAAGGTAATTACTTAGGATAAGTAATTAGAATAGTTAATGATGGTAGTTAATTTAAACTAGTGAATATGAGATGATTAATTAAGGTAAAATAATTAAGATAATTTATTAAGTTAATTAACTAAGGATAATTAATTAAGTTTAAGAAATTAAGGATGATTACTCGTGAAATTGATTCAGTAAATTAACTAATGTAAGAAATTAAAGGATGTGATTAAGAAGTGATTAAAGGATAAATTACTTAGTGGAAGTAATTAAGAGGTAAATTATTTTATGTAATTAATTAAGTAATTAAGGATAGTTAATTACTGAATGAAATTAATTAAAGATTAATTTATTAATGTGAATAATTAAAGGTTAATTTATTTATGTAATCAATTTAAAGTATTAATTAATGTGATTAATTAATTAAGGTAATTAATTAAAGAATAATTAATTTATGAGATTAATTAAAGATAATCAATGTGAATGGTTTAAGGATAATTTAATAAATTAAAGGCTAATTACTTAATGTAATTAAAGAATAATTTATCAAAGATGATTAATTAAGATGGATGATTAGAGGAGGATTAATTAATTAAGTTATACTTAATTTATGTTAAGTAAGCAGAATTTGAAATAAATTAAATTAATTAGAAATGGTACAATTAATTTATCTTGCTTATGGATGATTAAGATATATTGAATGAATTAGATTATTTGATATCTCTGATATGTGGTTTGTGATGCTTCGTGATATGAGGTACTTTGGTTGAACTGTGATGTTATGGGTTATCTATCTGAGATAAATTGTTGTGTGAATATGAAATTCTGAATATAAATTGTATTGTTTAAACTTAAACATTTGGCTTAAAGAATAACATTGGATTCGAAGAGACCGGGATCAGATTTGCTACAGTACAACATGATAGGGGCTTCTCGCTTCGCGGTTTGGTGGCGAACGGGAGACTCTTACCTCTACATGTCCCTGAGAGGTAAAGGCCTTGTGAGGGTTGGTTGCGAGTCGAGAGGCTGGCCGTAAAAGCAAATTCGAGGTACCAATGTAAGCCACGGTGGGTCTGGGATGGTTGCAAAGCCTACCAGTCGCCACTGGCTCGTCCCGTTACATTTGGTATCAGAGCTAAAGGTTAAGCGAGAACCTTGGCTCTGTTGGGATTACTCGTTAAGGATAGGGTCAATGGTACCCTAGAACGAGTTGAGTGTATATATATATATGAGAGCGTAATTGTTATTTTCTTATATAAGGATTTTAAAAGATTTTATATAAGAATATATTTTGATATATAAAATGATATTTCTTTCTAATAAATATTAAGGTAATTGGTTGTTAAAATATTGGAATTAAATTAAGTGGTAATAGAAATAAAGCCAAATTAAAATTGAATAAAGATAAGTTTGAAATGAATTCAAACTAAAATTAAAATCTTAAATTTGTAGAAATGTTATCAAGAATAAAGGTAATAATGAATTGGTTTCCAGATATGATAATCTTGGTTATTATCATAAATGGTAATTGTGTTTAATAATGAATGTTGTTAATGATTTAGCAAAATGAAATGTTTAGGGAAGTAAACATTTAAGTGAGTATAACTTATAAATTGGAATTGAAGATAATTTAAAATTGTGAAGTTTTAAATCTAAGTCCAGAAAACTTGAGATTGTTTTAAAGAAATTTGTTTTGAAATTAAAAACCAAGAATGGTTTAAAATTTAAAGTATAACTTGGTGTGTAAAGAAAATGTATATATGAGGAATATACATAATACCAATGATGATTTGAAATAAACACTTAGTGTTGAGTTTTAAATTGGAATGTGATGTAAAACCCAAAGTAAAGTAAGTTTTTAAACTTAAAAGGGGAAAGACTATTAATCTGAAGTTTAAAATTTGAATGGGAATTCAAATTGTGAAAAGTTGACCGGATTAAGTAAATTTAACTTGAAGGAAGTTAAATAAGTTGAATAAATAACTTGAATTGGAAATTTCAAGATGAAATTTAAATTTAACTTGGAAAGTTAAATGGTTGATTTTAAATGGGAGTTATGAGTGATCTCAAAATGGGTTTGAGATCTGGAAATTGAAAATGGATAATAAATTAGAATCTGAAATTTAATTATTTTTGAATCCTTATTTGAACTTTATAATAGGTTAAGTAAAGATAATTTTAAAATGGAATTTTGGAATTTGGATTCAGAATTAAATGGTTTAAAGATTTAAGTTGTCAAATTAAAAATAAAGGTTGATTTAAAAGTAAGGATTAATTTGACTTAAGAGATTAAATCAACATTTAAAAAAAAAAAATTTAACTCGAATTTATATAATTCGAGATAGTTTAAAATTGAGATTTAAATTTGAATTAGTTCAAACTGAAATTGATTTGAATTAATTAGAATGGTGATTGAAAATATATAAGTTTAAAAAATTCAAATGGTAAATTAGATTTGAACTAATTTGAATTTGGAAATTGAAGTTGGTTCAATTTGAAATAAATCCAAATTGATTTGAAATAATTTGGAATTGTGATTAAAGTTGAATAAGTTTAAAAATCAAATGGAATTTGATTTAAATTTGGAAAGGAATTAAGGTTAATTCAACTTGAATTGGGATTAAATCAATTTCAATGGAAATTGAAGTATTGAGTCAATTTAAATGAAATTGGAATTTAAATTGAATTGATGGGAAATTAATTGGAAATGGAAATTGAGAAATTAAACAGTTTGGCTCTGGATTATTTTCAAAATAAATTGTTTTAATACAAATATATTTTTCCAAACTATTTACTATACAATCTTTCTTCTTAAACCCCAAACTATCCTATACTTATTTTGAAATTATTTTGGAACTATTTAACTAACTTGAAACTGTCTTATAAACTAATTACTATTTTTCAGTTACTTATATCTAATCACTATTTTAAAAAAAAACTATTTTGCAATTATCTAACTATTTTATACCTACTTAACTATTATACAGCTATTTTACAAACTAATAACTATTTTTCAACTACTTATCTATTTTAAACTTTTTCACGCTATTTTTAAATTTAAATTGGTCAAAGTTCAAACTGTTTGTAATTGAAGTAATAACTCAATGGTAAATGGAAGCAATTGAGAATAAGAGAATAGAATTAAAGGAAATGTGGATAGAAAGGAGAAATTAATTTAGCTAATAATCAATAAAGATAAATACGAAGGATGTACGTATAGTATTCTATTCGCATAGTGATTTGATCCAGATTCGAACACAGAATTTCGAGATAGTATTATCGATCCGAGTTGGGATTTTTCGCTCGATTTTCGACGGCGAACCTGGATATGGATTTTTGATTGGTTCTGGATATTCTCTATCATAGCTACGACTATGCAAGGAGAATGATGGATTCTGGTCAAGAAACCAGATCTGAGTCTGCACTAGGAAGTCGGGTGGACGATGCTAGTTCGAAAGAGAAATTGTGTGATCAAGTAAGCGATCAAATTGGTATAGCGTACGGATGATATGTGTACATCGTACGGGTTTGAATGAAATTGATATTGAAGTTGTGGATAAGGATTGTAAAATGATCTTTGAAATGAAAAGTATATTTGTGAAATATAATGGAATTGGATATTTCTTTGGTTGAAATTTACTTTATGGAGATAAGTAAATGGTAAATAACTTTATAAAGAAATCAAACTTGAATATTTGATTTGGCAATAAATAAAGTTGTATTTTGTAATATGATAAACTTCCCTTATTGAATCTAGCCAGAATAAAAAGGGTTTTGAAATAATTGAAGTATAAAAGAGGTTTTATACAAGTTTGAAATGATCCAAAGATTTTCAAAGTTATATATATCTATATCTATATATATATAAATAATTTTATGAGAATGATTTTGGAAAAGGTTTTGGGAACCTATATAATTTGGAAAAGGCTTTTGATTTTTGGAAAATCAATTTTGGATTTTGAAAAGCCTAGTTTGAGAATTATCGATTTTGGTAATCGATTTTGTGTAAAGGAGATTTTGATAAATCATAAAGGGTATGATTTGAAGATACTATAAGTATATAGTATAAGTGTTTTGAGAATAGCTCTGGGGAAAAAGGCGCTTCCTTGAAATGAACTTCTCAGGAGTACCACTGGGTGGTACTGCCTTGAGCCCCAAGGGGGGTTTCTAAAGTTGATCCTGTGAGGAGTTCGGACAAAACTAGTTCCTGAGGATTATTTGTGTAGCGAAAGTCGAGGGGCTGGTGCCCACAGAGGCATTTGAGTTATGCTGTGACAACAATTTAACTCAATGTCACTGCGATCTACTGCAGACCATAGCGAAAGTCATGTGTGCCGCTGAGAGCCAACTGTCTACGTTTGATTTTATATCGGTAGACTGTGACACTATGGTAACATAGCGAAAGTCGTTTGTGCCGCTGAGAGCCAACAGTCTGCGTTTGATTTTATATCGGTAGACTGCGACCTATGTGGGAGAAGTTTCATTTTGACAGCGAAATCGTGTGTGCCGCTGAGAGCCAACAGTTACATGGACTTTTGCTGCGACGGCAACGTAACCCTGCAATGTAACTGCGATCTGTTGTGGGTTCCATGCTGTCATCAGTTACATGGACTTTTGCTGCGATAACAACGTAACCCGTGATGTAACTGTGACCATGGATGGGGGTGATGATTTCCAGAGCCTTCTTACTAAAGATATTTCCTCGATTTCAAAATTTTTTTCTATATTTTCAATAAATTATTTTCCAAAGTAATTTCACTGGGTGTTGAAAATGGGTCCGCTAAGTACTTATAGATTTTCAGTCCTACGTCTGATCAACGTATGACCGAATTTCTGTGGGAACAAGGATGGGCTTGTTGAAACATCGAGTTATAAAATGATATTTTTATAAAACTATTTTGGCAATATTATATAGATTTTAAAGTGTTTTAAAATATTCAAATAGAAAACTTTTATGATATTAAGTATTTTAATAAAATTTTGGCTTCGTTCCTTTTCGAGGACGAAAAGATTCAAAGGGGGAAGGAATGTAATAACCTGGATTTTTGGGTATCTGACAATTGGAAATTTACAGATTTTTACTGTTGAAAAAAAAATTTAAATAAAAGTTTAAATACTTCTTTTAAATTTATACAAGAGATAAATATGATTTGTAAATATATATATATTAATATATAAACACATAAAACTAAATAAATATAATATAATTATATATATGTAAATACAAAACTAAATGATATAATATTAAACATATAAAAGACATATAAACATGCATATTTACAAGTGTAAGAATAATAACATGCATAATAAACAAGTGTCATTAGTTTCTCTTATTTTTTTTTAAATAAAAACAAAGTTATATATATCACTATTTCCCCTCTATTCTCATTTTTTTTCTATTCAAACTAAAAGCTTGGCAAAGTAAAGAAACCTAAAAGCCTGAAATGAAAATCAAAACAACAATTCTTCAAAAAAAATCTCAGTTAGATCATCTCAGCAAAAATTCAAACTTAACATAAAGTTTTCAAGCTCAATCTGAAGCAATTCAAGATTCAGATTCAACAGCTAGTGCAAGTCCCAGATCAAAAATTCAAGCAGCATTCAAAAACATTTCCAGTTAACAGATCAAAAACCTGTAGCAGAGTGAATGTTAGCAACTTTTAAATCTGGGAATTTTTCTCTGATTCAACTCAAATATCAAACTAAAAGTTCAAGTTTAGATTCAACCCAAACAAATCAAGTAGCAAATGCAGATCAATAAAACAAGATCCAGATCAAAGAATATAAAGCTATTCTCTGTTCCCAAAGGAAAATGGTGAGTAAATTTTTAAAATCAAAAATTTAAGTAAAAAAAATGTTTGCATGTGGATGATAGATCTGATGATGCTTGCATGTTCCTATTTTTGCAAAATCTTTGTTTGTATGTTACAAATTAACTGTGCATGTTAAATATACTACTGATGCTTCTCTGTATCTTCAAGTTCAGAGTAAATTTAAAACAAAAGCTTCAAATATGTATTCAACAAACCATTGTTATGTTAGAATCTTCAATGCAGCAGTTTCATTTAAGCCTGAATCAAGTATTAATTTGATATTTAAAAGAAACTGTTTCAAGAATCTGGAGAATCAAGATAATACAGTAACAAAATTTATATCATGATAAAATCATGCTCTGAATTTTGTTGAATTGAATTCACATCCTAAATCTTCTATGTATGACATTTTTTTAAGAAATAAATCAGAATTTTTAGTTTGAATTTAAGGAAGAATTTTGTTGTTAACTGAATTTGGGATTTTGGGCAAATTCTTGTGACCGGGCCAATTATAGGTATTGGGTTTTGGATTGAAGCTGCAATGTTGGTAGATTAACATGAGAAAAATAATGGAAGTGGTTATTATTTAACAGAGAATTAGGATTTTGGGAAACTAGGGTTTTGGGTCTGTGTTTGGTCGAGCTCAAAAATCTTGTGACTGTGATCGCTTGATTGGATCGAGCTGCGAATGCTCTTGGGAATAGCCGCGTCGAAGCCTGGTGGTGTTGTGACCAAGGTGGCGTAGCGAATGTTGGTCGAGGTAGAAGGCTACGGCGGGTTTTCTGATGAGGGGTTATACTGGCTGATGGGTTCGAGCAATCATATTTTGATTTCACTCATGTAAGCGAGGATGGAGGGCCGGAGTTAGGACGTTGGTCGAAGTGGATTTTGTGTGCGGTGTCGCAGGTGGTGGCGGAGGCGTCGGCGCGACGTGCACGTGCACGTGTCAGTGTTCGTGCCTATGAAGTTTGGTGAGGGGTCGACTCGAAGTTTGGGTCGAGTAGGTTGGGTTTTTGCTCGAGTTAAGGTCCGGGTTGATGATGTGTTTCGTGCCAAAGATAGGGTAGGGAAGTATCGTTTCTTTCCTGAAGTATAAATTTGAGTTTTACTTAAAAAGAAAAGAAGGGAATTAAATGATGGAAGCAAATAAGTTCAGAAGAATGTTTTCAAACAGGTTTCAAGCAAATTTTGGAACAAGTTTGTAAAGTAAATTTGAAGCCAAAGGATTTTGAAGTTAAATGAAAAATCAAGTTTTAAACTGATGTTTAAACTATTTCTTTAAAAATAATAATTTTATTTGGAATGCTTTGATAATTAAAGGTGATGTATTTTATTTTAACTTAAGGTCTTAAGTTAAATTATCAATAAATAAACTAATTCCAAGATCATTGGATAATTTAGAAGTAATTGAGATTAATTAGTAAAATTAATAAGTGAGATTAATATAGATTAATTAATTGATGTTGATGATAAAAAGGTAATTACTTAGGATAAGTAATTAGAATAGTTAATGATGGTAGTTAATTTAAACTAGTGAATATGAGATGATTAATTAAGGTAAAATAATTAAGATAATTTATTAAGTTAATTAACTAAGGATAATTAATTAAGTTTAAGAAATTAAGGATGATTACTCGTGAAATTGATTCAGTAAATTAACTAATGTAAGAAATTAAAGGATGTGATTAAGAAGTGATTAAAGGATAAATTACTTAGTGGAAGTAATTAAGAGGTAAATTATTTTATGTAATTAATTAAGTAATTAAGGATAGTTAATTACTGAATGAAATTAATTAAAGATTAATTTATTAATGTGAATAATTAAAGGTTAATTTATTTATGTAATCAATTTAAAGTATTAATTAATTAATGTGATTAATTAATTAAGGTAATTAATTAAAGAATAATTAATTTATGAGATTAATTAAAGATAATCAATGTGAATGGTTTAAGGATAATTTAATAAATTAAAGGCTAATTACTTAATGTAATTAAAGAATAATTTATCAAAGATGATTAATTAAGATGGATGATTAGAGGAGGATTAATTAATTAAGTTATACTTAATTTATGTTAAGTAAGCAGAATTTGAAAGAAATTAAATTAATTAGAAATGGTACAATTAATTTATCTTGCTTATGGATGATTAAGATATATTGAATGAATTAGATTATTTGATATCTCTGATATGTGGTTTGTGATGCTTCGTGATATGAGGTACTTTGGTTGAACTGTGATGTTATGGGTTATCTATCTGAGATAAATTGTTGTGTGAATATGAAATTCTGAATATAAATTGTATTGTTTAAACTTAAACATTTGGCTTAAAGAATAACATTGGATTCGAAGAGACCGAGGTCGGGTATCAGTAAATACCCGAAACCACTTCGATCCTTTATAGATCAATATGTGAAGTAAGTATTGAGCATAACAAGTAATGAACTCGTAGTGAAGTATGAGTTACCCCGGGTTTTCTTGTATGGTTTGCACTTAGTATTTCAAATTGTATGGGTTTACTCACGCTGGTTTCCAGCCTGACCCGGGTGTTACTTTGATGTAATGCTCGGGTCAGACCGAGTATTACTGATTTTCAGGTAAGGACGTTCTGGAGTTCAGGAGACAAGCTGGATGGCATGAACGTATGGAGTGATATCCGTTGCATATATTATTGTTGATTATCTGAGACATGTTTTCAAATTGTCCTGTGTTGTGTAATAGTGCAACTCTGATATATAAATGTATAAGTGTATTGCTACAGTTCTTTTGTAATATTGTTATTTATGGGATATTATATTTTGATCCGCTGCGAATGTGAGGTTTCTGTGTTTTGGTATTTCTGTTTTCTTCTTCTATCTCTTTTCTTTTTCTTCTAACTATCTGGAAATTTCGGGTTCGAAATTTCCGGGTCGTTACAATTTCAAATCAATTTCAATTTCCATTTCCATTTAAATCGATTCAATTCCGATTTCAATTCCAATTAATTTCAATTCAATTCCAATTTGAATAAATTTCAATTCAGTTCTCAATTTTAAACCATTTCGATTTATATAAATTCGAGTTCGATTTCAGGATATCGCTTTAAATCGCTTAAATTAAATTTAACCTCAATATTCAAATTAAGATTCAAATCTTTTAAAATAATTCAATTCCAAACTCAAATTTTGAAATATCCATTTAAATTACTTTTACTTGGATTTATTTCAAAGTTCGAGTAAAAGTTCAAATCACTTAAACAAATCGATTTCCATCATCCAAATGGTTCCTCAATCATAACTTCAAAATTTCAAACTCGATTCTTAAACAATTCCCGTTGACAAGTTCATTTTTAACATTTCGAGCTCGAGTTCAAAAAATGATTCCATTCCCATAAATTCGATCTTATTTCTTAAAATCAAAATCAATTTAAATAATTTCAAATCAAAATCTTAAAATAATTTAATTTAACCAATCCATTTTCCGTATATAATTTTCTTATCCTATGGCCAAGTGAATCGGTTATTTCAATTTTTATTCAGGGATGGATATATATATATATATATATATATATATATATATATATCATTTCAATCCAAATCAACGTGTTATAGGTATATATCATTTCAACCTACTTTTTAATTTATTCGAATAACTTTAGATAACAGTTTATATACTGTCAAGTAATTTACATGGTGATAACAGAATATATAAAATAAATAAACATCCAAATCATCCAAAATCTCAACCAATTAGCATTCGTCGTAAACAATCATCCAAAGAGTCAATAAATCACATCAATTAACCAATTATCAATAATCGGAAATTTTTCTAGCAGTTTAATTCTAATTTCCATTTAACTGTTAACTCAAATTTTCTAACATATTAATTTCTATATCGATTTCCATGTTAGTTAAATTTACCAAACAACAATCGATAATTTAAATCACTCCAGAATTTCAATTTAACTAACATAAAAATATTTTAGTCAATCGTGAACGTATAAAACACTCACCTTTTTATTTGAAACTAAAAGTATTTCCAACTTCAAATAAATAATACTTCAATGCCATGCTGTAGACAACGTCGATGCGATTTCAACGTGATTCATTTCGTCCGAAACAGACCTCGTATGCAAAAATTATGATTTTTATTAATATTGATATAATTTAAAATAAAATTAACAACAAATTATCACTTAATAAACTAATTAAAACAAAACCTTAAACTCAAACCTCCTGCTCGCGATTCCCCTTTCTTCCTCTTCATTTGCGACTTGATGCCTTTTTTTGACGAACGAACACCTCCTCCACCTCGCCCTAGGCCACGCGCAGCGGGCAGCTCCACCTTGTCCTATCGCCATCCTCCAACCAATTGCCGCATGCGCTAATGAGTGCTTCGATCCAAATCCTAACCACGACTCGTCTGCCGCACCATCTCCTACATGCGTGAACAGCACGTGCGCCTCCATACACCTAGGCGCGAGATCGCGACTTCGATTGTCGCTCGCTGTGCTTTTTTTTTCTTTTTTTTCTCATGTTCGATTGTTTGTTTTTCTTATAAGCTCGATTGACCGAGAGATTGAAATCAAAGAGGGAGAGGAATGAGTATGAAGGAACGAAAAAAGTAGGTGGGAGAAGTTAGGTGTTGACTTTTGTTGCTTTTAATTATAAATTATTTAACAAAACATACTCGAAAATGTCGAACTCCAAACGAGGCATGCCGCCTGACGTTCATAATGTTTTACCCCCATTTCGAACACAATGGAACATGTTTCGAGGCCTAATTTTATCATATGCAGAAGATAGCTTTTCAAAATTAATTTAATTTAATTAAATTCTAAAATTAAATTCTACGCGTTTCAAGCTCGCACGGCCAAACGATAAGTCTGAATGCTACGAAACATGAAATATTACAATAATTCACTATTATGAATCCGATGAAACTGGTTTCGTTGAAATTCAAGACAGTGGCCAAAATGGCTATTTTTACCTGTTAATTAAAATATAAAATTTCTAATTTCTAATTATTCACTTTTAAATCCAATTTTAAATGTTAACAATCTTCATTGTTGTTTAAATAAAATTTAAATCAACTTCCGACATCATTTTCATTCACATTAAATCCAGAATTCAATTATTTAAATAATTGCAATATTAAATTTAAACAGTTTAATTATCCAATAAATCACCATATTTCGATATAAGTTATTTAACTTATAAAATTTAATTTTAAAACGAATTCAAATAATAAAACAACTACTCATTTCATAACAATTCAATATTCATTATTCAACTACAATTATTGATTATAAACACAGTCAATACATTGAATTCATTACAATACTTGTTATTTCTAAAATTTCGAAATTGGTTAATTCAAAATCTTGTTAAAGTTCATATCCAATAAATTACATTAATACGTTATTAAATTTTTATTTTTAACCATTTTTACTCAATAATTACATTAAATTTAATAATTTAAAATAGCTAAAAATATGGGTCATTACACTTTATTTTAGAATTATGTTTTAGAAATAAGTATAATTTATCTTAAGTTTATAAATATATCAATTATGAAATAATAACTAATTGCAAAGAATTATGTTCGACTTCTACAAAGTGATTTTGAATGTTATTTGTGTATATTTGAATATTTTTGATTTAATTGTTTAAAATGAGATTTTATTGAAATTTGTTTTTCTTTCATTTCTGAATTGAATTGGAATCTTTCATGTGATTTCCACATCTTCTGATTTCTCAATTCCCTATAGAATTCGATACCGTGAATGATTCACCGTTGATATGGACTTGTTTAGTGATTTAATAGGATATGGTTATTTTTAAATTATGAGATTTCATTTCTATATGATGAGAAATTCAAATAAATGGATTAGTAATATCATCCAGTATGGAACTTTCGATGGCACATTTCCGGTTATTCATCAAACTTGTTATATAGAGATGCCTAGTGTGCATCAAGTGTAGTTTATGAGCCTTGAATAATTATTCGAATAACATGCAGTGGTATGGGACGTTGTTATGTTATTTGTTTGATTATTCATTGTACGTAAATGTCACTCGAACAAAGGATTATTGTTATATGAATTTGTGATCGATATATCTTATAACCATGTGTTGGCATGTAGGTAGAACCTTATGTTGGCTAGGATTAGAACTCTAGTACTTTATAGTCATGTGTTGACTTACATACATATAAAGCCATGTGTAGGCTTACATCTTGAGCTATATGTAGATATAGGATATGAGTACTATATATCATCCACTTGAGTCCAGCTCCCTTTATGGTTCAGGAGTAAATCAGATTGCCCAGTATCCACCCTGCTGTCTAGATCATGGGGTAATCCCGGCACCATTGTTGTTATGCATCACAGGATTGGTAGTTGGTAGACCCTTGTGTTGCATAGGCCAATAATTTGTTACCATAATAGCAAGTGTAGAGTCGTGACCGAGGCTACATGTAGACGAGTCATAAGTGTATGTAGGTCGTGATGTCCATCGAGGTTGCTGAAGACTATAGGAACAGATCCTGCTATTGGTTGGAGGTTAGTAGACCCTGGGTTCTAGAAGCGTGCTATGTGTTATCGGTCTCTCTTTCTGGTTTACAGTTATGTGTGTTGTGGATTGGCATATATTATTCATTGTTCAATGAGTTGGCTATACTAGAGATTTTGTGTCTAAAGTGTAGTCAGTCCCCGTATATTCATAATCTTCTGATTTGATATTCTAGAGATAGCCTTTGTTTATTGATTGTGATTGTGATAGATTATCTTTGTGATTTATATGATATTGGATATCATTTGAATGATTTGATGGGCTATCTCAAATTATTTATTGATTATATGATTTTATGATATTATATTATGGAGTTGTTGTGCGTTAGCTTGATAAGCTTGATGATTTCATTTTCTATGATGATGTTTTATTGTATGGATGATTCACCCATATGACGTTATTTCATGGTTTCTGGTTTGATGAGATTTTATATGAGTGTCAACATTTGTATACTGGGTTTTGAGGTGTTCTATTGATATGATATTTGGGATTATTGAGATGAAATTATTGTATTTATTTATACCGGTATATACAGAGTTCTATATATTATTCACCTTGGATTTATATAGAGTTTGACTCGTTTATTATTTATATAATACTCGAGTCAGTCCTAGACATTTCAGGTACAGGAACGATGAGACCAACTTGTGTTTACTGAGCATAGTGGAGACTAGTTATTCTGTAGTGTAGTACATTATCTCATTTATATATTCTCATTGTATGTATGACATCATGATGTATATTAGACCTAGTATATTTGTGCATTATGTATTATCACTGCGATTGACTATGTGATCTCTAATATTTCTGTATATTGTGTATTGTTCTATCCTGGAGGCACATGTGTTTATGCCAATACTGAGTACGTTTTGTGGTGAGTTATATCTAATGTTTTAATATGTACCAGTGTTAGTTCGATGGAATATTCACGTGTGTACCTCATATCGCCTTATTCTCCGTATTATGTTATAGTGTTACTCTGTATTACACTTGGATAGAATGGGTATAGAGTTGGGGGTGTTACAGATTGTCCAAGAGTAGGTTTAGAATAATACAGAGTATAAGAGACATGAGCCTTGACCCTAGATGAGTTTTAAAGTCTATGTACCTGTAGGTGTGTGGTAAATTATTATTATACTTAAGTGATAGTAGGAGTATATGATGAATACTGGGATAATCATCTAGAGACGTACTTTTTTTTCCTACTATTTATATTATATAATATTTTGCCCCTATCACATTTGTGTGTTAATCCCTGAGTGGAATTTAGGTTGTTAATGGGGTAGTGAAATAAAGAGTGTTAACCAGACCAGTAGTGTCGGCATTGGTGAAGGTAAATAAACCTCTATGTCGCATGTTGAGTAGAAAGATCCAGTAGTGATCATAGTACGTAGCGGATGGTGATAAATAGCTTTTCGCTGAAGGCATTTGTTAGTTAGTTTAAATATGTGTGAATTGTTGTATAGTGATTGTTTAATTATATAGATGTATATACGAATTTTGAAAATAAATATTTTTATTCGAACGAGCATATGCTTTAATAAATATAAGTTGATTTTATTAAGTGATTAAAAATGTTTTGATAGTTTATTTTAGCATTAACTTGTCTTTCGAGTGCTTTAAGAGTTCTGGTCGATGCATCTACCCAACATTATCGATAGGGATTCCTAATCATTAGGACCATACATTTCGACAAAATGGTTTGAATAATAATAATAATAAATAATATGTTTTGGAAAAGAAAACAATATTATGAAAATAATACTCACACATATAATGTGAAAATTTATGTGCGATTGTGGTGTTTTATAATGAATTTTATTTTGATGTAATGGATGCTAGCTTAATGATTTTGTATATAATTTTATAAAAACAAATTGAATTCTCACAATAGTCGGAGATTTTGTTGTAAAAAGTAATTAAAAAAATATAAAATGATAAATACAAGAGTTTCTGATTTTATTAATTTTGAACTCTGGCATAATAGATTTATTGATAGCAATAATCAAGACTAAGGTTTGATGACTTATGTTTTTTTATTAATGTCTCCCATCGTTGGAATATCTTATAACTAGTAAGATTTTACAGCTGACATCATCGTGACTATCTTGGTAAATTTAGGTAAGTGCCCAAATAAAGTATTCAAGTTTAAGAGAATGATATCCTATTTTGTTATTTGTGATAAAGTTTTTATGGGTATGTATCATCTATCAATTTACATGCTGCTAAATTAGTAATATCTATTTCAATGTCCGTTGTTCAAACATTCTTAATAAACCATTCATGCCAAATGAACATATGCAGATTGAAAATATGGAATAATGTAAATACAACATATATTTATTCATTTGTGTTAAAAAATAATAATAGCTATTTAGGATTGTATTATAAAAGACATCAAAAAATCCGAACAAAAGACTGAAATCAGGCGATTAAATATGAACCTTCTAGAAACTGAGTTGCGCCCATGTTTTTTAAGTTCTCCAGCTTTAACACCATTTACAATAAATCCACATTAGAAGCTGCTATAAAGTCTTACTGACCAAACCATTCCCTTGCATGCTTCTACCCATATATAGTTCTCTATGTAATTAATTGCATGCATGTTATATAAAATTAAATGGTTATATACAACAAGTCATAACCTATTCATAGCCTTCTTAGAAGCTAAAGCAGAATGGAGTAAAAAGGCTAACCAATCTAATTGCAAATTAAATCATGTTCCTCTGAGCATCTTAACATCGTCTTCCAATAATGCTGGAATACCAACTTCCAAATTTCACATCCAATCATCTTGTATTGTGTCATATACTTACTACAAGCGTTGAATTTGATATCTCCAATTCTAATCCATCTCTCACTGACTCTTGTTTCAAAAGCTTTTCCAAGTTTGAGAAATTATAACATTTACAATTTCCCTATACATTGCATTCTAATATTATAATTCTAGCCGAGAAGAAGAGTAAAAAAAGAAGGCTGTTGTAAGAAACCGGATTTTTGACCCAAAAAAATCGACACTAATACGTCCACTATATTATATGTCGAACATTCAAGTAGCGGAAATATTGATTTGTTAGGGTGAAAGAAGAAGATAGAAGATAGAAGAAAACTAAACAATAAAGAATCTCACAACGCAACAAATATTATATAATACAATAATGATCTTTACAAAAAAACATCTTTATTCATATATACAACATCAGAGTACAGTAGACTTATCCTAAATTTGAACAGTTATAGAAAACCTGTCCTTATATTTAAAAACATACAAACTCTATAATACAGTGGAAGAAAAGTATATGTGAATACGTCTTGACCATCCAGCTCCTCTCCAACTCCAAAGTATCCAGCTAAACCTCGGAAAAACATGCTCGGTCTGACAATATTAAAAGGAATAACGCCCGGGTCAGTCTGGTAAACCAGCGTGAGTAAAACTCGATAGCAAGTAACAACCAAACTGATTTCTACATTTGAAAACCTTTCAAACAAAGGGTATCTCGTAAGACCACACCACATATAAAATGGGTGAGTTTTTACCTTACGATAACGAAAACATTTTATATCAAAATATAGAGATATTATCATAGAGTCTAAGTTTAAAGTAAATAGATAAAATAGCTGAAATGCTTGCATCTCGCATTCCAACATTAGGCTCTACAATCAAACCGTAAGGCACGTATTGGAGATTAGATCACAATGGCAAGGTAAGGGACTACCTTCCGATGATACACCTCTAGAAAATGCACTGAAGCTAACACAGAGCCGGCTGCCCCTTTAACATGGCAGACCGGATTACCTCACCCCCTTGAAACCGAGGCCTTATACTACCATAGTGTTTGTGCGCAAACCAACTCTAAAAGGGACATCTAGGATGGGGTGACCGCTCCTAATGGTAGCTAACCACATAGCTCTGGTGCATGCCCTGTCTTTGCCATTCCTCCTGGTTGAGAGGCCTGAGGCTACGCTTTACCTGTCTAAATAGCAATCTTTGGAATGCTAACACTGCCCTCCACGCATCAATGTAGTGCCAGCATTGATTCATACAAGGTCGTTCTGGGTCTAAACGAAATCGAAGGCACTAACTCTACAACATCCATTTTGGAATCACCCTTAGGATTAGTAGCAAGTAGCCCTTATACTTCAATGGCTCCGTCTTCGATCCCATGCTTTAAGACGTCTTCATTCTGAAACGCTCGAGTTGGATCGAAGTGGTTGTTGGATAACATATCGATCCTGGTCACTTCGAAACAACTTTCGATATTTTTCCGTAACTCAACCCCGGTTCTTTAGGAAATAAACAGACAAATGACAAGAGCAGAGTTCACCTCCTAACCGTTTGTGGACGGATTTTCATATCATTCATTCTAGAAGAATAAACGAGTTTATACGTACAGTATAGCACTTTCGATGGAAAATGTACCATATAATTCTCATGTTTCTCCTAGATATTTCCAAAGTTACATTTTGGTCCATATTTGATAGTTAGTAATTTAACTATCAAATTAAACAAAACAATCAAACATTGATTCAATTCCATATGGAATTCTCTATGCCTTTATCAATTAATCCTTAATTAATAAAACCACTTTGTAAAACTTGATCAAAAGATCTTTCAAAACATTTTCCCAAACCCCTAACGTTCCCTTTAAACTTGAAAAAAATTCACATTATTTACCAAAAACATTTTGGAAATTCCCTCTTCAAAATTCCATATTAAATGGCCAACAATTTGCTTTTAAAAACATCACCTACAATTAATCCCATTTACTTCACATTCCAAACCTCTTTATAAATTTCCAAACTTGATTTAAACTTCCTTTGAAATCTCTGAAATGATTTATAAATCTCTTTCTAATTTAAAACTCTTTATAAACTTCTTTATAAAACCTTTATAAAATTACCTTTGTAAAATATCATTTACAAATTATCTTTTGTAAAACACATTAAGAAAACCTTCAGCAAAATCCCTTTATAAACATTTTATTACTTATAAATAACTTTACAACATAATAGCAGAACTTGAAAATCATTTATAAACTTTAAACTATAAACTTATTTAAGAATTGAAGTTAATTCGAAAACATACTTTATAAATTCAAAAAGAGGCTTAGCCATCCTAATGGTACTAATTTAAGTTACCATTCAATTTCAATTTCAATTTCAATTCCAATTCGCTTAACAGTTATTTACATAAGCAGCATGTACGTAAATACAACTCATATCCAAATCAGGGAATAACATATCAATATGAACTAACTATCATATACATGTCCAAATAACATAATAGCAGGAGGGTGATTTGTCCTGCTAAACAGATGTTCAAACAATTCAAACAATTCATAACAAAATAGGAATTTATTCTGCTAACACATGTCCACAAAATCAAATAACTTACACTATAGTAGAATGGTGTTTTGTTCTGCTAACAAATGCCATTTAGTCTTCCTAATCATACAGGGTTACTTAAGTTCCAGATAAGAGATCCCTGGATTTGGAATCGGTTCACTTTAAAAAGAAGATTGATTTAAAACACATTGGGTTCAGTTTTAAAATCACCTTTGGAAAGATTTAATCTGCTTAAACCCCAATTAAATCTTAATTAACCCTTATTAATCAAGCTTAAGTCATAACTAAATTCTAATTAGGCTCAATGAACTCGATTAAGTGTTAATTAATTTACTAATGCAACTTGGTTAAGGTTAAACCAAATTGTTTAAAAGTTAAACCATAATTAATTAAATAATCCATTAATTACTTAATAATTAATTAAACATTAATATTAATTAAATAACTATTAATTACTTAATTACTTCTTAACCATATAAAACATTAATTAAAACTTTATTAATTAATTAACAGTCATTAACTTAACTTAAGTGATGATTATTCTTTAATCACCTTCTTAATTACCAATTAAGTGCTAATTACCTTTTAATTAACTAATTAATTAATTAAATAATTATATTACAACTTAATTACTTTTTAATATTACTAATTAAGTTTGAAAAACTTTATAAACCAATTTCAAAATAAAACAAATTTGAAATAGAAATTCAAACCTTTGCCGAACTACATCCATAGCGACTGCTGCTATGAATGCAGTTTGCTTTAACTCACCCTTAAGCGAAGCCACTTTACTAAAACTATACTATTTCATGATGGAAACATACCTTAGTAGATTTTCACACTTTAAAACCAATTATGCAAACTTTAACCAAAATCAAAACTTTAAACTCTTGAAAAGAGTTTGATTTCAAATTCGACCTCAAATCTGTCACGACTACATACAAAGTTTCAACTTTGTTTTAAACCCATCATGACTATAGTCAAGTTCACCATCAACCCTTTATATTCACACATCACATTCATACAACAAATTGTATACAAATATCAATATATATACAATTACTAACTTTGAAATAACACATCCATTTGAGTGCTAACACTAACACATACATTAGCACTTATCATCACATTTGAAACATGCGAAGATCCAACGTATATATATCATACATATAGCTCAGGATCAACACAACATATAAAGGAAAGTTCTTTCCAAAAGATTAGGAATTTACTCACCGAAAGCTATCCAGACTCTCGCTAAATTAGATTATGACATAGCAGTTCCATTCCTAAGAACCAATATGGAGCCTTGAACCCTAAATGCACTAGGTAGGCTTGGCCTTGAAGAGAAGAGGAAGGGAGACTTGTTTTGGTAAGGTGGAGCGACTTCGGATAAACATTGAATTCTCAATAATAAACCCGAAAATTGGTCATTTTGCAACTGATATTTGGGCTAACTACTAATAGAATTTCATAAAGCACTCGAAGAGAAAGTTATTGGAATTTCTTTTCTCTATAATTTCTGAAAATGAATCATTCATTTTCGATTCGATTTGTAGAAGTTATGGTCCAAAGAAGATGGACCATTTTCGGAATTTAAATTCTGAGCTCAAAATTACTTTGTAAAGAATAGGTATTTTGAAGAAGCTATGTTAGAAATTTGAAAAGGTAGTCAACTAGAATGTTGTACCCATTAAAATTTCACACAGTTTCAAAGAAAGAAAAACTCTATTTGAGTTCGAAATTATGAAGAAAAGGTTGGTGAAAAGAGGAGGAAAAATGGAGAAATATATGGGCTATTTATAAGCAAGATTTTATACCTTATCATTTTGTCAAGTCACATCACTCTCTTCTTCCCCTCATATGTCACATTCTCCGCCCACTCTAGTCATATCACCTAAGTAATGATGGTTAATGATGATAAGATGTGACAAAGATATATATATATATATATATTATTTTTAAATTTATGAATTGTCACATCACTCTCTTTGTATATGTATATATATATAAGTTTAATTATTAATTAACTAAGATGTTATAAGTGATAATTATGGTTAATGTTTACAAAATATAAGATGTGACAAGAGAGGAATATATATATATATATATATAAGATTATTATTTTTAAAACTATGTCTTGTCACATCACTTACTAATCCAAATTAACATAAGATAATTTATTTCTATGTGTATTATTGTTTACTTAATTAACACTTATATATATGTACATATAGTGCATAAAGATGAACAACGTTCCTGACAACATTCCGGTGTCGGAAGGTCGAAATTTCAAAAAACGTTCTTTAGTCACATTTTTTGTTTTTCTACGAACTATTTAATTTGGTAAAAAAAATTTGAAAACGATTTTACCATCATTATTAATTAATTAGAATGATTTTATTTTCATTATAAAACCTATATATTGAATATTTAAAATTAATTAAATATTCACTAATCAAAGTAGTGAAATTTGGGGTCGCTGCATTCTTCCCCCTTAAAAGAATTTCGTCCCTAAAATCACACCTTGACCTATCTCAGAAAACACTTAACACTATACATCAGCTCTTATGATGTACATAGATCATTCTTATGAAAAATCTGATTCGATCTCAACTCGAATACATAACTTCCTTTCGAACTAGTATCGCTCACCCGATTCTCTAGTGCGGACTCCCATCAGGCTCCTTGATTTGGAACCTCTATTCTTCGTACATAGTTGTAACTATGATAGGAAACTTTGGTCCCACACCATGAACCCTCATCAAATGCTCGCCGTCAAAAGTCGAGCAATAGATCCTTATTCGGAACGGTGTAAACATCTCAAAGTCATGTACTTGAATCTTGGATTAAAACTATATGAAAAGGAGAAATTATCTACATCCACCCTACATACTTACTAATTAGTTCTCCCTAATACCAATTCAATTTCCACTAAATCATTTATGAAAACATTTCATAAACTACACCGGTTCAACTGGGATAATACTCCACTACAGCCTAAGAGTATATACCTCTATTTTATTCCACTATTTCATTTTTCATTTACTTCCCTAAGGAAATTCAAGATCCAAATAGCCGGCTTTTATTTTCAATTTTTTTTTGAAATGGAACTCTATACTTTAAATCATACAAATATATAGATATAGCCCGAGCAAATCCAAAACGATACTAAAGGACTGGGTACTACCAAATAGTATTTTACATTCCTTTACAAAGAAGAGTAATACTCAAGAGAAGTGTTTACCATCTGAACACATCACTTTCCTGTTTTAAATCATTTTCGAGCCACTCGAACTAGTTAACTTAAAAATATTACTTTTATTTTCGAACTCTCATTTTTGAAATAGTAATTTACATTTTCCAACAACATTTATCACCAACTCACATTGGGTTTGTTCAGGTCGAACTTGTTTCGATCGTACAATGATAAAGAGAATAATTACTAAGTGCATTACCATGTTCACCCAGGCAAACATCCGATCGCCACTTAACAGATTATACAGATCATCACAAAACAATCAAGACTTGTTCCCCATACCAATCCAAAGATAACACTTCTTACTTACACTTTTATCCCTAAAAATTTATACTTAAACCAAATTGGTTTCAAATATTATTATTATTCTTTTTCCAAAACCTTGAAAATCATTTTTCCAAAAGCACGGGGATTTAGGTTCTCAAGTTTTCAACCTAAATTCTTCCAACTTAAATGATAAATTTTTATAAACCAATTTTACAAATCACTTCTATTAAACCATTTTAAATATTTATCCCAGAATATTCTAACTTTTAAATCAAATTCTACCTCAACATTAACATCGAACGCCCTATAGTCAAACTGTGAAACTAAATTCACAAGGTGTTTGTTTCTAATTTTTTCCCAATCCTTATCTACCCAAGACATGTCTTAAAAAGGGAACATGCTAACGATAGTCAATGGTTAACTAAACGAGCATGATTAAACAAACCCTAAATGATAAAAATAATAATATATTATTATCTCCTAACACCGTAACCAACTATGCTACACTATTTGTGAAAATCATTCTATTTTGTATATAAAATATATTTTAGGTAAATTTATTTCATTTACCTAATTTCAAGACAATACTATGTCGATCAATCTTATTTAAGTGTTTAGGAAAATCCTATCGATAACGTTGGCCAAACGCATCGACCAGAATCCTTAAGCCACTCAAATGATCAAACAACACAATTTAAAACATTTTTATATCACTGACAAATACACACTCTCATACACACACACACACACTCAAACTCATTCAAGGGTCTCACCTACCTTATCTTGGATGAGTCAAACCCCACCAAAGCCAAGGTTCTCGCTTAACCTTCAGCTCTGATACCAAATGTAACAAATTAGATTTTCAACCCTAAAAAAACGATACTAATACGTCCACTGTATTATATGCCGAACATTCAAGTGCCGGAAATACTGATTTGTTAAGGTGAAAGAAGAAGTTAGAAGATAGAAGAAAACTAAACAATACAAAATCTCACAACACTGCGAATAATATATAATACAACAATGATCTTTACAAAAAGGAAACATCTTTATTCATATATACAACATCATATTACACTAGACTTATCCTAAATTTGGACAATTTTAGAAACCTGTCCTTATATTGACAAACATACAGATTCTATAATACAGCGGAAGAAAAATATACGTGAATATGTCTTGAGCATCCAGCTCCTCTCCAACTCCAAAGTATCCAGCTAAACCTTGGAAAAACATGCTCGGTTTGACCCGAGCATTACATGGAATAACACCCGGGTCAGTCTGGTAAACCAGGATGAGTAAAACTCGATAACAAGTAACAACCAAATTGATTTCTACATTTGAAAACCTTTCAAACAAAGGGTATCTCGTAAGACCACACTGCACATAAAACAGGCAGGTTTTGTACCTTACGATAATCAAAACATTTTATATCAAAATCCAATGATATTATCATAGTTTCTAGGTTTAAAGTAAATAGATAAAATAGCTGAAATGCTTGCATCTCGCATTCCAACATTAGGCTCTAATCAAAACTGTAAGGCGCATAGAGATTAGATCCTAACAATGGCAAGGTAAGGGACTACCTTCCGATGATACACCTCTAGAAAATACACTGATGCTAACATTGAGCCGATTGCCCCTTTAACATGGCAGATGGGATTACCTCACCCCCTGGAGACCGAGGCCTTATACTACCATGGTGTTTGGGCGCAAACCAACTCTGAAAGGGACAACTAGAATGGGGTGACTACTCCTAATGGTAGCTAACCACATAGCTCTGCTGCATGCCCTGTTTTTTCCATTCCTCTCGGTTGTGAGGCTTGAGGCTACGCTTTGCCTGTCTATATAGCAATCCACCTTGGGATGCTAACACTGCCCTCCAGGCGTCAATGCAATGCCAACATTCAGTCATACAAGGTCGTTCTAGGTCTGAACAAAACCGAAGACACTAACCCTACTACATCCATTTTGGAATCACCCCCAGGATTAGTAGCAACTTGCCCTTATACTTCAATGGCTCCATCTCCGATCCCATGCTTTAAGATGTCTTCATTCTGAAACGCTTGAGTTGGATCGATGTGGTTGTCGGATAAAATATCTGATCCTGGTTCGAAACAACTTTCGATAGTTTCCCATAACCCAACCCCGTTTCTTTAGGAAATAAATAGACAAATGACAAGAGCGGAGTTCACCTCCTAACCGTTTGTTGACGGATTTTCATATCATTCATCCTAGAAGAAGAAACGAGTTTATACGTACAGTATAGCACTTTCGATGGAAAATGTACCATATAATTCTCATGGTTCTCCTAGATATTTCCAAAGTCACATTTTGGTCCATATTTGATAGTTAGTAATTTAACTATCAAATTAAACAAAACAATCAAACATTGATTCAATTCCATATGGAATTCTCTAAGCCTTTATCAATTAAACCTTAATTAATAAAATCACTTTATAAAACCTAATCAAAAGATCTTTCAAAACATTTTTCCCAAACCCCTAACGTTCCCTTTAAACTTGAAAACAATTCACATTATTTACCGAAAACATTTTGAAAATTCCCTCTTCAAAATTCCATATTAAATGGCCAACAATTACCTTTTAAAAACATCACCTACAATCAAAACCATTTACTTCACATTCCAAATCTCTTTATAAATTTTCAAACTAGATTTAAACTTCCTTTGAAATCTCTAAAATGATTTATAAATCTCTTTCTAATTTAAAACTCTTTATAAAACTTCTTTATAAAACCTTTATAAAATTTCCTTTATAAATATCATTTACAAATTATCTTTTGTAAAACACTTTAGGTAAACCTTCAGTAAAATCCCTTTATACATAGGTTATTACTTATAAATAACTTTACAACATAATAGCACAACTTGGAAAACATTTATGAACTTTAAACTCTAAATTTATTTAAGAATTGAAGTTAATTTGAAAGCATACTTTATAAATTAAAAAAGAGGCTTAGCAATCCCAATGGTACTAATTTAAATACCATTCAATTCCAATTCCAATTCACTTAATCGTTATTTACATAAGTAACATGTATGTAAATACAACTCATATCCAAATCAGGGAATAACATGTCAATATGAACTAACTATCATGTACATGTCCAAATAACATAATAGAAGGAGGGTAATTTGTCCTGCTAAATAGATGTCCAAACAATTCAATCAATTCATAACAGAACGAGAATTTATTCTGCTAACACATGTCCATAAAATCAAATCACTTAGACTATAGTAGAATGGTGTTTTGTTCTGCTAACAAATGTTATTTAGTGTTCCTAATCTGAGTTACTTAAGGTCCAAACAAGAGATCCTCGGATTTGGAATCAGTTCACTTTTAAAAAAAAGATTGATTTAAAACACATTCGGTTCAGTTTTAAAATCACCTTTGGAAAGATTTAAATAGATTTAATCAGCTTAAACCTCAATTAAATCTTAATTAACCTTTATTAATCAAGCTTAAGTCATAACTAATTTCTAATTAGGCTTAATGTACTTGATTAAGTGCTAATTAATTTACTAATACATCTTGGTTAAGGTTAAACCAAATTGTTTAAAAGTTAAACCCTAATTAATTAAATATTAATTAAATAATCCATTAATTACTTAATAATTAATTAACCAATAATCTTAGTTAAATAATTATTAATCACTTAATTACTTCTTAACCATATAAAACATTAATTAAAACTTTATTAATTAATTAACGATCATTAACTTAACTTAAGTGATGATTAACCTTTAATCACCTTCTTAATTACCAATTAAATGCTAATTACCTTTTAATTAACTAATTAATTAATTAATCAATTAATTATATTACAACTTAATTACTTTTTAATATTACTAATTAAGTTTGAAAAACTTTGTAAACTAATATCAAAATAAAACAAATTTGAAATAGAAATCCAAACCTTTGCTGAACTATATCCATAGTGACTGTCGCTATGAGTGTAGTTTGCTTTAACCCACCCTTAAGCGAAGCCACTTTACTAAAACCATTCTAATTCATTATTGAAACATACCTTAGTCGATTTTCACACTTTAAAACCAATTACGCAAACTTTAACCAAGACCTAAACTTTAAACTCTTGAAAAGTGTTTGATTTCAAATCCGACCTCAAATCCATCACGACAACATACAAAGTTTCAACTTTGTTTTCAACCCATCATGACTGTAGTCAAGTTCATCATCAACCCTTTATATTCACACATCACATTGATACAAAAAATTGTATACATATACCAATATATATACAATTACTAACTTTGCAATAACACATCCATTCGAGTGCTAACACTAACACATACATTAGCACTTATCGTCACATTTCAAACATGCCAAGATCCAACATATATATAACATACATAGAGCTAAGGATCAGCACGACATATAAAGAAAAGTTCTTTCTAAAAGTTTAGGAATTTACTCACCGAATGCTCCCCAAACTCTCGCTAAATTAGAGTATGAAATAGCACTTCCATTCCTAAGCAACAAGATGAAGCCTTGAACCCTAAAGGCACAAGGTAGGCTCGGCCTTGAAGGGAAGTGGAAGCGAGACTTGTTTTGGTAAGGTGGAGCGACTTCGGATAAAATTCGAATTCTCAATAATAAACCCAAAAATAGCTCATTTTGCAACTGGTTTTTGGGCTAACTACTAATAGAAATTCACAAAGTACTCAAAGAGAAAGTTATTGAAATTTCTTTTCTATATTATTTCAAAAATATAATCTCTCATTTTCAATTTGATTTGAAGAAGTTATGGTCCAAAGAAGATGGACCATTTTGGGAATTTAAATTTTGAGCTCAAAATTGCTCTGTAAAGAATTGGTATTTCGGCAAAGCTTTGTTAGAAATTTGAAAAAGTGGTCAACTAGAATATTGTAGCCATTGAAATTTCACACGGTTTAAATAAAAGATAAACTCCATTTGAGTTAGAAATGAGGAAGAAAAGGTTGGTGGAAAGAGGAGGAAAAATGGAGAAACATATGGGCTATTTATAAACAAGATTTCACACCTCGTCATTTTGTCAAGTCACATCACTCTCTCCTTCCCCTCATATGTCACATTCCCTCCTCTCTCTAGTCATATCACGTAAGTAATGATGGTTAATGATTATAACCCTAAGATGTGATAAGAAATATATATATATATATATATATAAGTTTATTATTTTTAAATTTATGAATTATCACATCACTCTCTTTATATATATATATAAAAAGTTTAATTATTAATTAACTAAGATGTGACAAGAGATAATTATGGTAAATGATTACAAAATCTAATATGTGACAAGAGCGGAATATATATTTATATATATATGATTATTATTTTTAAAAGTATGTCTTGTCACATCACTTACTAATCCAAATTAACATAAGATAATTTATTTCTAAGTGTATTATTATTTAGTTAATTAACCCTTATATATATGTACATATAATGCACAAAGACGAATAACGTTTCCGACAACTTTCCGGTGTCGAAAGGTCGAACTTTAGAAAACGTTATTTGATCACATTTTCTGTTTTTCTGCAAACTATTTAATTTGGTAAACAAATTTTGAAAATGATTTTATCACCATTTTTAATTAATTAAAATGAGTTTATATTCATTATAAAACATATATATTGAATATTTAAAATTAATTAAATATTCACTATTCAAAGCAGTGAAATTTGGGTCGTTACAGTTGCTGCAACAAGGTGGCGGCACGTGAAAAGAGAGAGTGAGGGCTACTGCTACAAGGCAGTAGTACAAAAACAAAAGAAAAAAATGATTTTGAGTAAAGTTGAATGAAGCAAACTAGACAACAATGGAAAACATAATTAGTAGGTCTTAGGCAACTTGCTTTATTTTCTTATAAATGAAACTTTGACCTATAATTTATGGAAATAATTGTAAGAAATTCATGTGAACAATTCAAAGAGGAAAAAAGCTCTTATGAAGTAATTGGTCATTTGAAACTATAAGAATATGCATCAATAAATGAACCTTACATGAATTCTGGGATATAGTGAACCATTCAACTTCTATTAGATGCTTGTTAATACATAAATGCAATGCTTATTAACATTCATATATAAAATCTTACATGTTTTGTTTGAGGTGTACATGAAGCTGCTACGGGTTGGATTTTGGTGAATTGCTCACTTTTATTTGCATAATAATTAAACGAACTTGCTTAAATTGCAAGGCTAAGTTATGTTTTTAACCTTATGGTGATAGATATATATTATATTATGTTGTTTTCCCGTGTTAGGATGCCTCATCGGAGATGTATACCATGTAATTATTTGTGTTTTGATTTTTCAAAACACTCTGTGTACAAAGGAGACTTTGCAAAAAATTTATGAGAAATCCAACGCTTAGGAAACAATTTCACAAAATTTATCGTATGCGAAATATAAAGATGTTGAACGAATCTAATTGAACTACAACATACGATAAATAAGTTGAGGTGAGCTACATAGAGGATTGTGTAAGCTTATAAAAGAATGAAAATAAGAAGAAAGCCCAAGGTATGAGTTTTGTTTGACGCTCCTTATAAGGAATTGCGAGGATGCAATTTTTAGAATGGGGAGTCTATAACAACCCGTTTTCTACATCGTATAAATTAAATAAATTTAATTTAAAATGAAATTTTTTGAATTTATTTGTGATAAATTACATTTTGAAATTAATTTTTTTTAGTCAATTAAATTCTATTTAATAATAGATATTGATTTAATAATCAAATTAAATTAATAAATTCTTCCTAAATGATTTATAGAAATCGAATAAATTGTTTTAAATTGAATACAAAACATTTTAAAACTGTAAATAATTCTTATGTGATTAAAATAGCAAAATACAAGTGAGCTTCGAATTGAATAAACTTGCCCAATTATAGAAATATAATTTGTAGAATGAAGTGTTAATCAATTTAAATTGAGTCAAAATTTATTTAAAAATAAGTGGAAATTCTTTTAAGAAATGAAATGAATAATTAGCTAATAAAAACTAAAAAATCATTCCAGCCCAAGCCCGTATTTCTCCCTCGCGTTGGTTTTGGAAATCTCACCTCTCTCCTAGACTAAGCTCGAACCCATTCTCCTTTATTTTGATTTAGCTCTAATTCTTTTGGATTATCAGAGAATCGAAATAATGCCTAAAAAAGGAGGGAAGAAAGAATATCGCGTGAAGCATTTAGGCGTAGTGGCTGAAATCGTCGTTTGATGAGGGAAGGCCCCGATGGGAGGGCGATGGCGATTTGCGATCGTGACCTGAGGGTGCAGTAGTGAGGAGATGTCACGACTAGAGTCTACTGAGTCTAGAGGAGCGAACGATGATTTAGCGATTGGTGTATGGCTCTGGAGGTCGGTGCTATGGCTGGTGTAGGCAAGTTGATGGTGGGGCGAGGTCGACACTTCGGAGGAAGGTCGATTCTGTTGGTGGTGCATGTGCTAATTTGGTAGCGTGCATGCATCTGTGTTGAGACACACGTGATCGATGAGGGTGACCGAAGGGTTGCGATGATGAAGGTGCTGAACAGTAGGGACGTGTAGCGACGTGGTGGTATAGCGACGCTAAGGAAAGTATTGGTCTTCGCTTGATAATACGTTTAGTTTTCCTTACTCACAACTATATCTACCTTATCGTTTGCTATTTATATATATTTATCCGGTAGCTGAATTGCTTGCTTAAATTGCTTGTGATATTGGAATTGTTTATTGCAGTGCTAAATATGAATTTGGATTTGATGGTAGAGTTGTGTGTTGGTTGGATGTTCGAAATGCAAAGGAAATGTTGTCCATTTGCATTTCAATGTTTGAAATTTATTTATATATTTTGTGTATAGTGTGTTAATGGTCGAAATTCGATGGAATTCGACTCGGCCACACGATAAAATTTATTTTGATGATTTCTAGGAAATTATTTTGGATATAAATGTTATTTTGAAAATGGAAAATATTTATTTCTAATTAAGTATAAACTGATGATTTTAAACGATTTTCTATGGTTTGAAATAAATGTAATTTATTCTATAACTTATAAATTTATCATGATGTAATATTTAATTATAAATGATTATTAAATAAATTTAAAAGAATATTAGATAATTTTCAATACGAGCTATTTGTGAATTTGAATATAGTGAAAGTTTGAATTACAAATTATAGTTTGTAATGAAAAGAATTATTTTGAGATTTATAAATTTATTTTAAAGTATTACTTAGTTAAAGAAGATTATAGAATTCATATAATTAGTTTTAATTTGTAAAGTGAGTTTTTATGTTTTGGAAAATTATGTATAAAAGGAGTTGGAAATTAATTTAAGCAATTAAATTTTATATTGGAAAGATTCTAATAAAGGATAATTGATTAATAAAGTGTTTTTGAATGTTTTAAATTATATAAGTAAAGACTTGGAAATGAAATTCTGGTTTTTAAATCTTTATTTTAGAATTATGTTTTATCGTTAGAAATAAATATAATTTATTTGTAGTTTATAAATATATCAATTATGAAATAATAACCGATTATAATGAATAATGTTTGACTTCTATAAAGTGAATTTGAATGTTATTTGTACATATTTGAATATTTTTTTATTTAATTGTTTAAAGAGAGATTTTGTTGAAATTTATTATTATTTTATTTCTGAATTGAACTAGAACCTTACATATGATTTCCACATCTTCTGATTTCTCAATTCCTATGTAGATTTCAATATTGTAAATGATTCTCCGTTGATATGGATTTGTTTAGTGATTTGATATGATATGATTAGGGCTGTCAATGGATACCCGAAAAATCCAAAATCCGTCCACATCCGCATTCGAAAAGAGGATAAATATCTGATATCCGAAAAAATGGATGCGAATGCGGATACAAAGACATCCGCATCCGAAAATTATCCGTCTGGTTTTTGTCAAGATTATAGTTCAAATTATGTGTATTTTAGTGTAATGAATGATATTCATTTATTATTCTATTAAGTTAGTAGCTTATATTATATGCACTTAATGCTTATTAACTGCCCGAAACTATTTATTATCATTATATTTGTTAATTTTTAGTACTTTTACAATCAATGGGATTGAAAAATATTTATGTTAAACTAAAATTTTCTTTTTATAATTCTTGACTTATCGATTGTTAGCGGATATGATAATTATCCGATATCCGAAAATGATTTCGGATGCGGATGCAGACATGGCACTATTTGCATCCAAAAACATCCGTTGACAGGCCTAGATATGATGATGACATCTTTATATTTAAATTGTAAGATTTCATTTCTGTATGACGAGAAATTTGAATAAATGGATATGATACCATATGAGACTTTCGGTAGCACTTTTTTGATTATTCCTTGGACTTGTTATATAGATATAACTAGTGTGGATCGAGTGTAGTTTATGAGCCTTGAATAATTATCCAAATAACATATGGTGGTATGTGATGCCGTTATGTTATTTGTTTGATTATTCATTGTAAGTAAGTGTCACTCGAACGGGGATTACACTGATGTTAATATGTGATCGGTATATATTATAGCCATGTGTTGGCATGTAGGTAGAGCCGTGTGTCGGTTAGGATTAGAGCTCTAGTACTTTATAGTCATGTGTTGACATACATACATATAAAGTCATGTGTCAATTTACACCTAGAGCTATACGTAGATATAGGGTATGAATACAATATGTCGTCTACTTTTGTCGAGCTCCCTTTATGGTTCAGGAGTGAACTAGATTATCCAGTATCCACCCTCGCGTCCTAATCGTGAGGTTGTTCCCTATGTCCACGACACTGTTGTTGTTGTGATATTCGATGCACATCATAAGATTGGTAGTTGGTAGCCCCTTATGTCGCATAGGCCAGCAGTCGGGCAAGTGTAGGGTTATAACCGAGGCTATGTGTAGGGAAGTCATAGGTGGATGTGGGTTACAATGTCCGTCGAGGTAACTGAAGACTATAGGAACAGATTCGACTATTAGCTAGAGGCTAGTAAACCTTGGGTTCATAGAGCATGCTATATGCTATCGGTCTCCCTTTCTAGTTTGGGGTTATGTGTGCGCTATGGAATTGCATGTATTATTCACTATCCAATGACTTAGCTAGAGACTGTGTGTCTAAAGTGTAGTCAGTCCCCATATATCCATACTCTTCTGATTTGATAGATAGCCTTCGCTTATTGATTGCGATTTTGCTTGTGATAGATTATCTTTGTGATTTGTATGATACAAGATATCATTCGAATGATTTGTTTAGTTATCTTACATTATTTATTGACTATACAATTTTATGATATTATATTAGGGCACTGTTGTGTGTTAGCCCGATTCACTTGATGATTTCAGTTTATATTGTTATCCCTTCTTTTGACCAGGCAGTATACGGAAAAACCCGACAAGTCGGACTTCTAAGTTGTCGATGCAAGAAGCTCGGAGAGACGACTACAAAGCTCAAAGCTTAGGTACAATCAAGACCGCAAAGTGGAGGTAAACCATCCCAAAAAATTCCAAAGTCAGAAAATCACCGAGTGTGGGATATCTTTGCACTAAAATTGGGCAAACACCTCTAAATTTGAATTTGTCTAAGTCATGTTTAAGTTGGTTGATATGGAGTTTTTAATGTTCCACTCCGTTACCAAATAGTTTTTATAGTCACAGAACAGTTCATTGGCTCATAATTTGAAAGCGGTTAAAGGAAATAAGTCACACGAAATTTTGTAGTGGTTCGGCCAGAATGTGCCTACATCCACTGTCCATCTTATTATGCTCCTTTGATTTGATTACAGATACAAGTTTGATCAGAAAGAGTAAAGGAAAAACTTAGAGTAACTGGGATGGTTAAGTCTCAACAGAGTTTTCCCTTTATTCTCCAAAAGTCCATTCCCATTGTTGTGGAGCTCTGGTATTTATAGAGTGATGTTGTGAAGGGTCCAGGTGGATATAACCTCCCAGGCTTGGTTCGACATGATGAAGGCTTATCTGGTTCGGCCTGGAATTCTTCTGGTTTTGGTTCGATGACGAGGGATGTGGAGCACTTGGAGTCGCTTCTGTCCTGAGGTCGACGCGCCGTCTTGCTGGCTCAAACATTTGGTTCGGCTACTCCAAGCACCGGACCAAATGCTTAGGTTGTTGTTGAGGTTCTGTGCCGAACCAGATGTCTAGTCTGGTAACTCAGTGATGTGTCGGAGCAGATATCTGGTTCGACATCTCAGTGATGTGCCGGACCAGATATCTATTTCGGCATTTAAGTGTTATGTCGGACCAGATATCTGGTCCGGCATCTCAGTGGTGTACCAGACCAGATATCCGATCCAGCATCTCAATGCCGCGCCGGACCAGATATCCGATCCAGCATCTCAATGCCGCGCCGGACCATATATCTGGTCCGACACTTTTTGGGGATGCCGAACCAAACACCTGGTTCGGCATCCTAGTTGCCTTTTCTTTTCCTTACCTTTTGCCTTCCTTGCATGCCAAAATACCAAGCCAACACATGCCCCCCCAAGTACGTTGTGTTCTATACGACATGCTTTGTTTGGTTCGGCACTTCCTGCTGACCATTCGACTTCCTTCTCCTTGCTTTTTAAATGCTGCTCCCCTCTTCTTATTTTCCTTCTTTTATTTTCTTCACCAAATTTCTTCAACCTACTTCAATCGATCGAGGTCTGACTTGAGTTAGTTTTTATTGTTTGAACTCCAGAACTTCTGCATCTTCATCACTTGAGGTAAGGTTCTCTAAATTCGATATCTGTCCTAAGGTTTTAGGGTTTAGATTTTTAAGGGTGTTTGGTACGAGCGTGAATGGTTTTGGCTTTGAATTGAGGAAAGGAAGTGAGCGAGGGGATTTTAGAGCGATTCGATGAGGAAGAAAATTGTGCTTGGTGAAGGTGTGGTGGTGATTCCTGGTGAAATGTTGGGTCATGGCATCAGATTATCATATAAGTTGTTGGTCCACCAGATGCGTGAGGTTGAAGACTAGATCAAGAGTGGATAAGAATTCTAGTTTAAGTAGGAGCTGTGGGCAAGCATGTACCCAGGTTGCGAAGAGAAGTTTTTTGAGTAATAATTGCACTAAAATGCAAGTAATGGTTGCTCCAATTATTGTCACGTGCACACTCCAATCATGCAAGTATCATGAGGTGTTAGATGCATGACATATGCATATTTGTGCAATTATTACTTGGGCTTTTTTCCACCCTTTACTCGACCTTCAATCTCACAAGCACTTCATAGCCTCCATTTGTGTTACAAGCTAGCATAACCTAATTCGGCTAGGGTATGATATGTGTTTTTATGTGGTGTGGTTGTGTGAGTGGTTTGGCTGCAGGAGGGCGAGCTTCGGGCCAATATAGTTATCATTTGGTGGGTTTGGTTCGACATTGTGATGCCGTTCGATTTTCGGGATAGGGTAACACCAGACCAGATTAATTCGAGCACAGTGATCAGGGGTATGTCGAACCAAAGGAGGGAGATCCTGTAAACGGTAGTTTGAGTTTCGTAGGGTTAGGTTTAGAGTATGGTTTTAACCGGACCAGGCAATATGAGGCTTTAGAAGAGCGTTTAAATTTCCATTTACGATTGCATATTTACCGGGATGTTGGACTTATTCCTACTTTTTACTTCCTTGTGTAGGAAAATGTCGACTGGTCGCGAGCTCCGATATAAACATGTGTCATCACAGCCTGCCGGGGCTGGCGCTTCCTCTTCTGATGTCCCTTCCAATCTTCCAAGACAACCCAGCTTGGCATATTCTTTGGTGGAGGGCTACACACTCAACCAGACATTGGTAAGGCCTTTTGAGTGTTACCCTAGCGTGCTGACAATAGAAACGCTTAACTTCATAGCTTCGACGTTCGGGATTGTTCGCCGGGACATGATACTACCTAGACCGAATGACAGGGCCTGCTCTCCTCAAGGTGGATACATGGAATATAGTAAGTATCACTATATGTGGGGCGCAATTCCTCCGCTCACTAATTAGATCGCTGGTTTTGTGGTTTACTTGAAAGTTTCTCCCCTGCAGCTTCCATTGAACTCCTATGCCATCCTGACATGCCTATATCTGATATTCGTGTAGCGCTATCAGAGACCCCCTTCCTATAGAGAGACCAGATACTTGTATAATGTAAGGAGTTATCGAAAGAGGAGCCCTTTCATCAGCTTATAGTCGGCCCACAAATTCAAGCCAATTCTCGATTTATACTCGAAGTTTAGCATGTTCAAGAAGGAGTATTTCTTTGTGCGTGATGATGTCGTTCCTCAACATGCTTTCACTTCTGGGTGTAAGTCTCCGTCATATTTTTTCTAAGTTTTATGTTGACTTGGTTCCTTAATGCTCCATATTTTTTAGGTTGCGTGAAGGCGGCGGAGTACGAGGGGTTGAAAAAGATGGCCAAGGAAATATTAGCTATTCCGAAGGCTGAGAAGGAAGCCGCGTTCTTACTCTGCGACACAGCACTTCGCTTTTACAACTTAATTGGCCCTGGTCAATCCATGTTCAAGATCAAGCTAAGCTCAACTGAGAAGGCAGCGGGAGTCAAAGGAGAAGGGGGAGATGCAGACAAAGGCAAGGATCCAAAGGAAGAGGGTGACGGGGCCGAGTCCTGAAGAAGTTGAGGCATAAGAAGGGCGCAGTTCGTCCTCCCCGTTCGAGGAAATTTTTGCGCATACGGGATGATCCTTCTCCTGACGACGATGAGGGTTCTCGCTTGGAGGGAGACAATGAGGAGGAGGAAGGGTCAGAGGGAGATTCTGAGGCTATAAAATCGGAGGCTCATGCTTCTCAAGATGCGAAGATCATTGGTAGCGAAGGCTTGGGTGCGACTCCCCTGTAGAATGTCGAGGCTATGCGGGAGTGGCCTGAGCAGTTAGATCAATCTGAGCTAGCCCGAGGGCCAACTCTTGTCGCTGACCCCTCTCAAGAGAATGTAGCTATGTGTGACTTGGGTGGAATGTCGTTTCTTCCAGTGCAAAGCGGAACGGGAATTAGCGAGGCATTCAGGCTTTCCCTAGGTACTTTTGATTTCTGTATGGATCTATGCAGTTAATGCCCCGCTATATCCCCACTATAACTCCGATATATCTTATAGCGGATTCCTACCACTACGATTTTTCCATATATCCCCAACATATAGCCTTTCCGCTTTAATCCCCGCTATTTCCGCTATATCCCGTTATTTCCGCTATATTCCGCTATTTCCGCTATATATTCTATAAAAAATTGGATTGAAAAATGATATTTATACGCTATAAAAATTATGAAATTAATTAATTTCATTGAATTTTTGATATATGTTTAGAAATGATAATACTCTAATATTCTACTAAATTAAATTAAGTTATATAACAGTTTTACGTTCATTTACAATACATTTGCACATATTTTTATTTAAAATTATTTTTGTATTAATTATAATTCAATTGAATGTTAATTTTTCACTTAATTACTATCTATATATTTGTAAAAACAACAAGTATGGGATTTAAATGCTAGTTTAGAGTAATCCGATATATCCCGCTATATCTTCGCTACATCCCCGCTATGACTTTTTGCACCTCTACCGCATTGAATCCACCGAGCGCTTTAACTGCACAGGTATGGATTTTAGGGTACTTCTTGAGAACTTTTTGTTTTTAGCGAGTTCCGTCTCCACTTGTTCTTCAATCTAATGAAGCCTGGTCGCCGATTGTTCTTCTTCCACCGAGTGGATTCTCATCCCAGTGTATTCCCTACTTGAGTGAGAACCCATCTCGGCCACTTAATCCAGTCTCCCTTAAGGGTTTGTAGTAGCTCATAGTGTCCCAATGTATTGCATGTTTTGTGTTTATGCTTTCTCCATTTCTCTGCTCTAAAGTTGTTATTCGCTTTGTAGGGAAATGAAGAAATCCAAAGAGGAATGAAATGTCTTGGGGACTTGAACAGTTCAAATGGATGAAAGGGGCCTCCATTTCTTCTAATATGGTCTCTCAAAAGGAAAAAACCGCGCAAGGGAATGTCGAGGAAACTCCATTAGGCTTGGATAGAGGAGAGAGCCACAAAATATCCCAGAAACGCGCAAGGTCTTCGAATAAGGATGATGCCTCCCCTGGTTCTCAAACTTCTTCCCGTCGCCATCGCCAAAATCCAACTGGTCCTGAAGTGCACAAAGTGCCTAATGATTTAGGAGAAGAAAATGTTGATACCTACTCCTCAGATTTTCAACCACCGATGAGGAATCCCTTCGAGAGTCACTCTAATATTAACCCCGGCTACGCAGGTCGTCATCCAGCAGACTCTGATACTGAGTTCCTTCTGCCTTGAAATCCTTTGGTTCGGATCATGGATGAGGCAAAATCACTTGACTTTGCCAACCTAACAACGAGAATGGTCTAGATTACCGATGAGACCATAAAAATTATCGATTATCATTCCCGCCTAGCTATGGTCAGTGAGGAAGTGGGAAGTGCTAATGTACGGTTATGCTTGGAGGTGGAGGATCTTCGTAAAGCGCTCAGGGAGAAGGATGTGAAGTTGGAGGCGGTTGAAGCATCTCATGTAGCCGAGATAAAAAAAGCCAAAGAAGAAGCAATGAGAGAGGTTGCTGACTTATGCAAGGCACAGATCGACGAGGCTATCAATCGAGTTGACGAGGCTCAGCAGAAGGATCTGGAGTGGATCCTCTCTCTCAAGGGTAAGGTGAAGAAATCGCAGGAAGTCTTGGTTGAGCTGAAGAAGTTTCAGGGTGAGTGGCGGAAGGAAAAGGACCCGTACAAGGCTGAGATCGTTATGTTGAAGGCGAAACATGCCCGGTTAAGGAAGGACAAGGAACAATACATGAATAAGGTGGTGTCCCTCCAAACCGAAGTCGACAAGTCCAGCGACTTTTGTGAAATGGTTAACCAGATGCTGAAGGATACTTATTATATGTTCTGAAAATAGGGGAACCTTCAATGGATGGATGACTATCCTTAGGTGATGGCAGGAATCCATGCTCGGCTAATTGAGGAGACAAAGGTTGCGGCTGCGCAGGAGGAAGGTGCTGTGTATGATGTCGGTATGGTGAACCGTCAGTTCACGGTGGAAGAGACCAAGGCCATCGCCAAGGGATATGAACTGCTGGCGTAGGATAAGGACGATGAAGACGGTTCAGATCTTGAGGGGCTTGATGACCCATGCAACCTTACCGAGGTATCTCGTCATTTTACTTCTGCTTCGTGATTACTTATCCCAGACTATAAATCTTATGATTTTTCTTACTTGCATTGTGCAGGGATGTCTTCAGGACAGGCCGGGCCCTCAAAGGGTGATGATGAGGTGTTGCAAAAGGAGGGCGAGTCTCTCGAGTGACCCGAGTCTTCGAAGGACATGGTCTAGTGATAAGGGTGTCCCTCCTTCTTAGTCTAGTAAATTTTCCTTTCTTTTGTTGTATGTCTTTTTGGAGGATGTATGGTTGTCCTGCATATGTATATATAAATGAAATTTTTTGTACATACAGATTTTAATGTGGTAATGTTCGACTTTAATCTTTTGCATGTTTAATCTGGAATGACTTTTGTGACGTGTGATTTTTATAGTCTGCCTTGTCTACTTGTGAACGTCTTACGACTTAGTTAATCGTTATTGTGTTCTGAGACGTAGGAAACCATAAATGCGTAGTTATGTTCGTGGCCGATCGCAAACGATAATTACTTAGGCTATTGCATGTGTCATGAGTATTATTTGATTTATCTTTGCTGGCGTGCGTAATGCCGATCGTCAACTGCGAACTACCTTTAGCTGCAGCCACGCCTTAATCGTGGGGTTTATAATCGGTTCGCAGTTGCCAGCGAGCCGAACGCCAACGGTGAACTGCCTAGGCTATAAATCGTGTCTAATCCATGGCTTATAGTCGGTTCATCATTGCCGGCTTGAGGGTGCCGATCGTCAGTAGTGAATTGCCAAGGCTTGTTTCGTGCCTCTTATCGTGGCTATCTTATTTTCACCAGTGCCGGCGAGCGCCTACGATTTCTTGCAGTAGAAATAGTCATCAGATAAACAATTAAATGAAAAAATGTTTAAATAAGACAAGTAATGCGAGACACCAAATTTTTATTGTGGTTCCACTGTCTTTCTTTTATTGTTTTAGTTAATACATGCTTCTTTATAGTTCAAGAAAAATAATGGCGGAGATGTTGGAGATTCCATGCTTTCCCAAACACTTCACTGTCTAACGTTGATAAGATGTAAGCTCCATTATGAAGATCCTTATGAACAACAAACGGCCCCTCCCAAATCGGATATAGTGCTCCTGGTCATGGGAAGACCCGCTTGAGTACCAAGTCTCCCTCTTGCAGCGCTCAAGGCTTCACCATAGAGTTGTATTGCTTTGCCACCTTCTGTCTATGAGCGGCAGCTTTGAGTGTGGCGTCGTTCCTTTTCTCCTCGATCAAGTCGAGTGATATGCTGAAGAGCTCCTCGTTTTCTTCCAAATTGTAATGCATCCTTTGGTGCGAGGGGACGATTGTTTCGACGGGGAGCATGGCTTCGGCCCCGTATGCCAATGCGAATGGCGTATGCCCTATCATGGTCATATAGGAAGTTCGGTAGGCCCATAGTGTAGTAGGCAGTTCGTCGACCCATGCCCCCTTGGACTTCTCTAGCTTCGTCTTGATCAGTGTTTTCAAAACCTTGTTTAGTGCCTTGGCCTGCCCATTTTCCTGGGGATATGCTACAGCTGAGAAGCTTTGAGCAATCCCATGTTCATGGCACCAACTGGAGAATTCTTCACTATCGAATTGGAGTCCGATATCCGATATGATCTTCTGTGACACCCCATACCTGCACAGAATGTTACGTATTAGGAAGTTTATTACTATGGTAGACGAAATTTTGTTCAAAGGCTGCGCTTCCACCCATTTGGTGAAATAATCCACTGCCACTATGGTGTATTTTGCTCTTCCTCGACCCATGAGAAGTTCCCCGATCAGATCAATTCCCCAAATGACAAAGGGCCAGGGGCTGACCATCTGGATTAAACCAGTAGATGGCAGTCTCAGGATTTTGGCAAATCTTTGGCACTTGTCACATTTCTTAGCAAACTAGGCTATGTCCATGTTCAGCGTGGGCCAAAAGTATCCATAGCGTAGGATCTTCCTGGCTAGAGTTTGTCCTCCAGTGTGATCGCCGCAACTCCCATGATGGATGTTATTAAAGATATCTTTTGCTTCGTTCCCAGCAACACATCTTAGTAGTGGGTTGGAAAAACCGCGATGGTATAGTATGTCTTTCTAGATGGTGTAGCGGGATGCCCTCCATAGGATTCTCCTGACTTCGTTCTGTTCTATTGGTAAGGTTCCTTCTAGCAAGTATCTAATGATGGGGGTCATCCATGTCTCCTCCATTTCTGCGGTCGCTGTGATTTGCAGACACTCGAAACTTGGTGTGGGTTGACTCATGATGGGGGTTGCCCCCGGCATTGGCACGGTTCTTACGCTTGCCTCTTTGGCAAGGGCGTCCACCTCTTGATTTTCCCCTCACAGGATGTGTTTTATTACATAGTGGTCTAGCTCATTAATGAGTGTTTTAGCCCTTTTGAGTTAAGATGCAAGCCTATGTCCGTGAGTCTGGAATTCTCCAAGGATCTGGATCAGAATCAGTTGTGAGTCACTGTGAATACATATCGATTTGAACCCTATTTTTTTAATGATCTCTACGCCAGCAATCACTGCTTCATATTATGCTATGTTATTGGTTGCAGTAAACTCTAGTCTTAGCATGTAGCTTAACTTTTTCCCTCGGGGTGTGACTATTATGACTCCTGCTCCCAAGCCGAGCTCGTTCGACGCACCATCAACGAACATATTCCATTTGACAGTTTCCTCAGTTTTTGCCGCTGCCTCCTCATCTCGCATTGTAAACTCGGCTATGAAATCAGCTAAGGCTTGTCCTTTAATCACGGTGCGCAGATTGTAAGTAATGTCGTACTGGCTCAACTCAATGCACCATTTTAACAAGCGCCCTGACGTGTCTGGTTTATGCAGGACTTTTCTCAAGGGTTGATACGTTAGAACCCTAATGGAGTGTGATTGAAAGTAATTTCTAAATTTCCTAGATGCTATGAGCAGACAGTAAACCAATTTTTCGATCTTAGGGTATCTAGCTTCTGTGCCCGTGAATCTTTTACTAATGAATTATACCGGTCTCTGGACATGACCATCCTCTCGTACTAGTGCGGCACTTAGGGCATGGAAGGACACAGCTAGGTATAAGTAAAGACTCTCTCCATCCATCGAAGTGGAGAGTATTGGCAGCATCTGCAGATGTTTGAGCAAATTCTGGAAAGCTAAGTAGCACTCGTCAGTCCATACAAATTTTCCTTTGTCCTTTTTGTGGGCTTCGAAAAATGGGACACATTTGTCCGTTGCTTTGGATATAAATCTTCTCAGAGCGGCTACCATTCCGTTTAGTCTCTGCATTTCTCTTAGTGTTGCCGAGATTTTGACGTCCCTCAAAGCTTGTACCTTTCTAGGATTTGCTTCTATCCCTCTACCGTGTACAATGAAACCTAAGAATTTGCCCGATGATACCCCTAAAGAGCATTTCAGTGGGTTAAGCTTCATTTGGTATTTGCGTAATACTTCGAACATTTCGTCTAGGTGGCTCAGATGATCCGCTGCTCTTCTTGATTTGACAAGCATGTCGTCAACATATACTTACATAGAGTGACCAATTTGCTGCTTGAACATCTTATTAACCAGACGTTGATGGGTAACGCCGGCGTTCATAAGCCCAATGGGCATGACCTTGTAAAAATACAGGCCTAGGTCCGTGATGAAGCTAGTATGTTCTTGATGTGGCACATGCATGGGAATCTTGTTGTATCTTGAATATGCATCCATGAATGAAATCAACTCATGCCCTACGATTCCGTCCACCAATCAGTCGATTCGGGGTAAAGGAAAACAGTCTTTGGGGCCAGCATCATTGAGGTTGGAGAAGTCAATGCAGGTCCGCCACTTTCCATTGGGCTTCTTCACCATGACCGGGTTGGAGATCCATTCTGGGTAAATGGCTTCGCGGATAAAGCCATTGGCGAGCAGATTCTTCACCTCTTCATTGAGTGCAGTTGATCATTCTATCCCCATGCTTCTTGTCTTCTATTTGATCGAGATCATGGTTGGGTCAATATTGAGGGAATGAAGCTATTTCTAGGGATATCCCCACCATGTCTTCATGGGTCCATGCGAATACATCCAAGTTCTTTCGCAGGAATCCTATCAGCTGGACTTTGAGGTTCTAGTTCAACTGAGAACCTATCTTTAAAAGCCTTGTTTTGTCACGTTCATCTACCATCACATGTTCCATAGCCTCCACAGGCTCGGCATTGACCTCCTCCTCTCTATCTCTGGGGTCTAACTCGTTGAATGGGTCACTAGTATATTCGAGAGGATGGGCCTTATTTGATTGCTATGCTTCCGCATTTTTAGCGCAGAGGGCGACCCCCATGCCTTTCCCTTTTTCCTTCTTCTTGTTTTAGTGAAGTTCAGTCACGTAGCAATCGCGAGCTGCGTCTTGGTAACCTTCTACTTCTCCTATTCCGTTATCAGTTGGGAATTTTATCTTCAAGCGCTATGGTGCCAAGACTATCTAGAAGTCTGGTAATGCGGGCCATCCCAAAAATGCGTTGTAGGTAGAGTGTCCGTCTACCAGCACGAATGTTTGCTTTCGGACAACTAATCGGGGGTAACTTCCTAGCTCAACGAACAAGTCTAGCTGTCCAAGAGGCATCATGGCTTCCCCAGTGAACCCATGTAAGGGCTTATGGCATGGAGATACATCTTTCATTGATAACTTCATTTTATTGAACGCATGTTTGAATAAAATATTCACCGAGCTTCATATATCGACCAAAATGCAAAACACCTCCGCCGGGCCGATCCAGGCAGAGATAACCATGGGATCGATGTGCAGATACTGTTTTCCAACCAAATCTTCATCGTTGAAGGTTATGTCGACTCTTTCTCTCCATTTTGCGATGCGTCCTTCAGTTATGGAATGAACATATCCTTCCCTGTCTTTCAAAGATTTCCAATACCTCTCCATTTCGGTCCAACTTCCATCGGCTATATGTGGGCCTCCAGATATGGTGTGGACAATTATCTTTTCTTGGTTAGAGCGGCTCGTACTTGCTCCTTCCTTGTTGTTCCCATGCGTGGGTTGCCGAGATCCTTCGTGGACCGGAGCGGGAGAGTTGCGCCCTTTCTGCACGTATCGCTCTAGCTTCTTTTTTCGGATGTATTCCTCAATGTGATCCCACAAATGCTGGCATTCTTCGGTGTTATGCCCATGAGACTCATGGAAGAGACAATATTTTCCTATTCTAATTGTGGCTTCTGACTCTTTTTTGTATGGAGGGCGTTGGTATTTCAACTCGTGTTGAGTAACCGTGTAAATGCTCTCCACGGTGTCATTCAGAGGAGTGTACGAATTGAACCTTGGTCTAGGTCTGTATCGTCGCTTATTGCCTTTTTCAGTTCCAAAGTTGCCTTGGTGGAAATTTTTTCCTTCGTTGTTCTGTTTATTCCCCTCCACTCGGATTGGGGCACCTATGTTTCCTTGGACGTTAGATGCCTTTGCGGGATGCTTGCTATGTCAGTGGGCCGCCGCGTCCTCCAATCTCATGTACTTTCCAGCTTCATGAAAGAAATCCTGAAGAGTTAGAGGGTTTTCATTCATCAATCTTCTCACGAGCTTTGAATCTGGGTGGATGCCTCCGCGCAGCGCCATCAGTGTAAGCCTTTCATCGGCGTTTTGTACTGTTGTCGTGGCAGCGTTAAAATGGGTAAGATATTGCTGCAGCAGTTCTCCTGCTTTTTGCTTTACGTCTGACAGGGAATAGGCATCCTTGGGCTATTCCACGTGGATTCGGAATTGACTTATGAATTTTAGCTTCAACATTTCCCAAGTGCTAATAGAGCCATGAGGCAGGCAACAAAACCATATGGTTGCTAAGTCTGATAGGAACAGCGGAAAATATTTACACAGCACACCCTCTGTTGCTTCATTCATGAGCATGTGCTGGGTGCAACACTGTAAGTGGATGATTTGGTCAGATGTGCCTTTGTAAGGATCCATGGTGGGCATCTTCCATTCTCGAGGAGTGGTTGTCACTTCTATATCCTTAGTGAAGGGGATGGACACCCTTGCCTCTATCCCTCTTTCGAGTTATTCGCGCTTGAGATATTCCCTAAAGAAGCATGTCAGCCTCTCATCAGATTCTGGGGCAACCTTGGGAGAAGTGGGGGCTTCCCTTTGATACTGATGGCGTCTAGAACCTTGCTTAAGGCTGGATTGGCAATGGTTAGCTCTAAGCATGATAGGGTCAGCCACAGTCGGTCGTTGCCTGGTGCCCCCTTGATTGGGCCCAGCTCTTGATGATCTTTCAGGACCGGCTTAGGGCTGAGTCCTGACTCGGCTTCGAGTTCATGTATCTTCTTGATTGAATTCTTCATTTGTAGGGGATCGGTTCCGTCTACGCGACTCTCTAGATTGAGACTCACCTCGAGATTCAATGTTGTGAGTGGATTCCTCCATGCCTCTCAAGCGTGTCATGAGTTGGTCCACTAAAGCTTTTTGATGGCAGTGAACTGGTCATTCATCTCATTCACAACCCTATCTAAGTCTTCTCGAGTGACAGCTGAGCTTGGAGGTTGAGAGTGGGTAGCTGGGTATTCTTGATCTTCTTGGATAGGATTGAGTGTACTGGCAGTGGCCGCGCTCTTACCCTTATCAATGTTGTGCCTAGAGGGAGCCATGTTCTAATGCTAGGTTAAGGCTTGGAAGGAGAGTGGACAGAAGAGTTCGGCTCTCTATAACGTTCCCGGTGAAAGCACCAAAAATGTTTGCACTAAAATTGGGCAAACACCTCTAAATTTGAATTTGTCCAAGTCACATTTAAGTCAGCAGATATGGAGTTTTTAATGTTCCAATCTGTTAACAGATAGTTTTTATAGTCACAGAAAAGTTCATAGGCTCATAATTGGAAAGCAGTTAAAGGAAATAAGTCACACGAAATTTTATAGTGGTTCGGCCAGAACGTGCCTACATCCACTGTCCATCTTATTATGCTCCTTTGATTTGATTACAGATACAAATTTGATCAGAAAGTGTAAAAAAAAAACATAGAGTAACTTGGATGGTTAAGTCTCAGTAGAGTTTTTCCTCTTTTCTCCAACAGTCTGTCCCTATTGTTGTTGCGGAGCTCTGGTATTTATAGAGTGATATTGTGAAGGGTGCAGGTGGAGATATAATCTCCCAGGCCGGCTTGGTTCGTCATGATGAGGGTTTATCTGGTTCGTCATGGAATTCTTCAGGTTCTGGTTCGGCGACTAGGGATGTGGAGCCCTTGTAGTCGCTTCTGTCCTAAGGTTGGTGCGCCATCTTGCCGGTTCAGACATTGTTCGGCTGCTCCAAGCACCAAACCAAATGCTTGGGATGGTGTTGAGGTGTGTACCAGACCGGATGTTTGGTCTGCTAACTCAGTGTTATGCTGGACCAGATATCTTGTCCGACATCTCAGTGATGTGCCAGACCAGATATCTGGTCTGGCATCTCAGTGTTGTGCCGAACCAGATATCTGGTTTGGTATCTTAGTGTTGCATCGGACCAGATATCTGATCCGGCATTTTTTGGGCATGCCGAACCAAACAACTGGTTCGACATCCAAGTTGCCTTTTTTTTCCTTACCTTTTGTTTTCCTTTCATGCCCAAATACCGAGCCAACAGGATAGGTATCGATCCCTTACCTAGGGGGTACCAATCCCGCTTGCTAAATTTGACTAAGTGTGGGATAAGTACGGATCCCTCACCTAGGGGGTACCGATCCTACTTGCTGAATTTGACTTAGTGCGGGATAGGTACCAATCCCTCGCCTAGGGGGTACCAATCCCACATGCTGAATTTGACTAAGTGTGGGATAGGTACCGATCCCTCACCTATGGGGTACCAATCCCACACGCTGAATTTGACTAAGTGTGGGATAGGTATCGATCCCCCACCTAGGAAGTATCAATCCCACATGCTATAATACAATAAATGCTTCACCCTACACAAGGGATTGGTACCGATCCCTAAGTGTACATCCAGAGTGGCCCCCACTTCTATGTCACTCTTCTCTAGCTACATGGAGCCTGATTCAAGTATTGTTCCAGAGTTTCTATGCATCATATTGGCGATCTCCATATATAGTCTAAAGCTGTAGTTCAACCTACTATAAATCCATTGCTTAAGCCAAAAAACTCCTGAGCGACTATGCAAAACAACTTGGGAAACATGAAGCCAACATCAAGGCAAGCCGATATGAAAAGTTGCTAAGTATCTCTGCCTATATATAGGGATTGGTATTTATCCCCCTATAAGGGTCAGTACCGATATCCAACTCTAAGGGATATGAAGTTGAGATTTTTTGGGCGACTTGGTCTTGGTGGCGAGATTCTGTAGGAGAAGTTTCAGTGAGATATTTGGTCGTCTACCTCTATAAATAAAGAAGGAACGGTTCATTCAAGAGATCTTTTTTCTCTTCTACCCTGCCTACACTCTTCCATTTTTTCATAACTTCATGAATTTATACAAATCCGTGCAAATTGTACGTGTAATCTACAGTATAAATAAGCAAAATCTTTGGAGTGGACGTAGGCCAGAGTACGTCGAAGCACCATAAAACCATGTGTGTTCATTTCCTTCTTGTTTTAAATTTTTTTCTTCACTTTTTATTCTCTTCTACTTGCTATTGGGCGTTTGTGCCATTTTTTATTTAAACATTTTGGTGCTTTCACTGAAAACACTTGAACTCGCTGATCAAAGATTTGAAAAGGATTCTAAATGGCTAGACAATCAACTAGGGGCACTATTACTGCTTGAAATCAACAAAGGGCAGCCAGGCGATGTCTTTAGAAGCTAACGCCCCCGTAAATCTACATAACCTAAGATAAGATGGAGACTATGATGAACAGGATGCAAGCTAGGATGATTGCCCATCAGGAGGAGATGATGGAAAACTTTTTCAGAAGAATGGGTCAAGTAGGAACAGCTGGAGTACCTGCAAATCAGAATCAAGGAAAAGAAGTAGGAGCACATGTAGCTATAACTTAGGAAGAGAGGCAAGGCATAGGAGCAAATGGGCCAAGTGAAGGACTGGAGCAACCAAAGCCAAACCCCTATAATACGCCAAGGGTCGGTACTGACCCCCAACGGTTCGGTACCAGTCCCCCACGGCCTGGAGGCATGCTCAGGTCACCTCTAGTGGAGATGTTATGCGTCCAAGGAAACATGTTGGGCGTACCAATGCAAATTAGAATATGGAGGCGTGGGAGGAGGATTACGTGCCAGAATTCCCTCTCGGAGTCAGGGGTAGGCCAAGAATGCAAACTGTAGATTACCTTTGGATGAAAATGATAGATCTATTGAGATGATAAGGTGAGCTATAAGAAGCAGATTGTCTAATCGAAGCTTGGGAGACATAAATAGGAGTCCATTTACTTCGAACATCCGGTACGCTAGGAATCCACTGGAATTTGAACTACTAGCATTAGAGATATACGATAGAAAGTCGGACCTTACAGTTCATTCGATGAGATACATCCGGCATAGGGAAGTGCTGGGGATATCTAAGGAAGTTATGGGACGGTGTTTCCCTCTATATCTGATAGATCTAGCTATGCTATGGTTCAGGAAGTTTGAGAGCGGTTCCATAAGCATGTGGAATGAGTTAATTGATAGGTTTTTAAGACAGTTTTGGCTACACATCTCGGTGACCCAAGAATGTGTAGAGTTTATCGATTGTGAAACAAAGGGCCGGGGAGTCCCTTAGGAATTTTCTTACTAGATGCAACACTGCGGTGCCTCAGTGGATAAGCCGGATCCATCAGTGGTTTAATGGCGGTAGTTTCTGGAATTGCAGATAAGAAAAATTTGAAAGTTGCATTAGAACGGGATCCACCAATAGACCTCGTGGAGTTTTACCACGAATCTGAAAGGTTTTAATGGCAGGAGGACACTGAAGCCTATAAGGAAGAGGTGAATGTTGTAAAAAAAGCGAAGGACCACCTAGAATGGGATCCAGCAAGGACAAAGGAAAGCAGAGGTTGGACGATAGATATGATGGCTCGAAGTGGCAGAGAAGAGAACCAAAATTCTCTTCTTACACTGATCTAAATGAGACCTTGGAACGGGTCTACTTGGATACTAGGGGGCAACTCCCCTACTGAAGTCCGACAAGGGAAGAACCCATAGAGCGTTAAAGGACATTTGGAAAGTATTGCCTATTCCATGAAGTGGATGGGCATAACACAAATGATTACAAGCACCTATAGGATCTGATAGAGGAACTTTTAGAGATAACCGGTTACAGCAATATGCAAGAAATCGAACTGTGGTAAGGGAATTCGAGCAGCCGTCATCCACAACGAATGGTAATGGCCTTAGATCAAGCCGAGGATGGTCATCTCTTGATCAGGATGGCAGGAAATTGGGTCTAGTTCTCGAGCTCCATTTTCCCTTTTTTTAATAAACCATGAAATAATAGTCTAGAAACTTACTCGTATATAGGATCCTGAACGGTCGCTAGGCACGCTCTGGGCTGGATGCTAGAATATAGTGCCCGGTGAGGCAGTTACCTTAATCTTAGGCTTTATATTGTTTCTTATATTTGAATTTGATTACTAAAATCCACAGTTAATGTGATGACTGATTTTGATCGCTTTAATGTCCCATCTGGAAGGACGGGACCGGTGTGCAAGGTGCAAGTCCCCTCACCAGAATGCGAGTGGATGGGCTTGTACGATACTAATCCCTATAAAATTCCATCTCGAGGGACGGGATTGGAGTGCAAGAAGTAAATCCCCTCACTGGGATGTGAGCGGATGGTTTTACTTGTTGTCGAGTCCCCTTGTTGGAGAGTGAGAGGATTGGGCTCGGTAAGGGTCCAGAGAGACCACAAATTTGACTGCATTATGTTCCATCTGGATAGATGGAACCAGAGTGCAAGTGGACGGGTTTACTTGTCATTAAGTCCCCTCATCGAAGATTGAGTAGATTAGGCTTAGCAAGAATCGTGTTATGTCCCAACCGGAGTGCCGGACCAAAGTTCAGGGAGTAGGTCACTTCACCAGAGACTGATTGGATGGGCTTGCTCATCGTTAAGTCCCTTCATCGAAGAGCGAGTCGATTGGGCTTATTTGATTATCGATCTCGAATGACTAAGGATTTGATTAACGGTCCAGAACGACCATGAATTTGATTACCAGCCTTGAATGGCAACATATTTAACTATTGACCCTGAACGGTCATGAATTCAATAAACGATCTAGAGAGATCGAACCTGAAAATGGAAAGAAATTTGATTTTGATAAAAAAGGATTTGAACGCCTTATAATTGGAATAGAATAAACAAATCCCAAATAAATACGGGACAATTTTGATATGCAATAACTCCGAATGATGATGATGTATAGATTACACTTAGACATAGCTTAGAGTCTTAAACTGTAATGGGTTTGGAATGACCCACGATTAATAAGAGAATCCGAAGGAACTGAATGATTCACCCGGATTGAAGTAACTAGGTAACTCAACCGTCAAAGATTGGCATGATATATGTTCTTGAGAAAAAAACACCTTCCATTCACAAGGCATGCTTTGGGAGGCAAATGTTATCCCGCCTTTTGAAGAAGCGGTATGTGGACAAACTCAACAAGTCAGACTTCAAAGTTATCGAGGCAAGAAGCCTGGAGAGATGATTACAAATCTCAAAACTCAAGTACAGTCAAGACCGTAAAGTGGGGGCAAACCACCCTAAAAAATTCCAAATTCATAAAATCACTAAGTTTGGGATAGGTACCGATCCCTCACCTAGGGGGTACCGATCCCACATGCTGAATTTGACTAAGTATGGGATAGGTACCTATTCCTTACCTAGGGGATACCGATCTTACATTCTAAATTAGACTATGTATGGGATAGGTAACGATTCCTCATCTAGGAGGTACCGATCCTACATGCTGAATTCAAGTAAGTGTGAGATAAGTACCGATCCCTCACCTAGGCGGTACTGATCCCACATGTTGTATTTGACTAAGTGTGGGATAGGTACCGATCCTTCACCTAGGAAGTACCCATCCCACATGCTTGAATTCACTAAGTGCTTAACCCTGCATAAAGAATCGGTACCGATCCTTGAGGGTACATCCATAGTGGTCCCAACTTCTATGACACATTTCTCTAGCTACATGGAGCCTGATTCAAGTGTTGTTCTAAAGTTTCTATGCATCGTATTGGCAATCTCTATCTATGGTCTAAAGCACCAGTTCAACCTTTTGGAGATCCAACGCTTGGGCCAAAAAACACCTATGCAACTATGCAAAACAACCTTGGAAACACAAAGTCAACATCAAGGCGAGCTAACACGAAAAGTTGCTAAATGTCCCTGCCTATATATAGGGATCGGTGCCGATCCCCCATATATGGGTCGGTACCAATCCCCAACCTTAGGGGACATGAAATTGAGATTTTTGGGCAACTTGGCCTTGGCGGCAAGATTTTGCATGAGAAGTTTCAGAGAGATTTTTGGTCATCTGCCCTTAAAAATAAAGAAGTCATGGTTCATTCAAGGGATCTTTTTTCTCTTCTTCCTTTCCTACGCTCTGCCATTTTTTCATAACTTCATCGATTTTTACAAATCAAAGCAAATTGTACTTGTAATCTACAATATACATCAACAAAATCTTTGGAGTGGACATAAGACAGAGTGCGCCGAACCACTATAAAACCTTGTGTGTTCATTTTCTTCTTCTTTTCTTCACTTTTTATTCTCTTCTACTTTTTTTGGGTGTTTATGCCATTTTTGGTTCAATCATCTATGATGATGTTTTATTGTATGGATGATTCACCCATTTGACATTATTTTATGGTTTTTGATTTGATGAGATTTTATATGGGTGTCGACATTTGTATACTGAGTTTTGTGATGTTTTACAGATATGAAATTTTGGGATTATTGAGATGAAATTAGTATATCTATATGTACCTAGTATATACAGTGTTATATATGTTATTGACCTTGGATTTAGATTTACTCTGACCCATTTATTATTCATATAATACTCAGGTCAGTTCGAGACATTTCAGGTGTAGGGAGATGAGATCAGCTTGCGTTTACCAAGCATTGTGGAGACTAGTTATTCTATAGTGTAGTATATTATCTTGTTTTATATAGTCTCATTGTATGTATGACATGTGATGTATATCAAAACTTGTACATTTATGTATTATGGATTGTCACTACTATTGACTTTGTGACCTCTAATATTTCTGCATATTGTTTATTGTTCAATCTTGGAGACACATGTGTTTATTTCTGTGCACCGATACTGAGTACGTTTTGTGATGAGTTATATCTGATGTTTTGATATGTACTAGTGTTAGCCTAATGGAATATTCACATGCGTACCCCATATCGCCTTATTCTCCGTATTATTCAATAGTATTACTCTTTAGTACTTTTGAACGGTATATGTATAAATATGTGGGTGTTACATCAAGTCTCACTTAACATGGAGGAACATGTATCTTATAAATTACTTTAGCATTCGAAAAGGACTTCAACTTTTGCCTAAAAATCTCCAACATGACTTCACAAATCAAGAATAATTCTTTGACTTCTAATGAGTTCTTGATAACTCGAATATAGTTATTGGTAGTACAAGACTCCCAATAATATCCTTAATGATTCAAAATGCATGCTCGGTGATTATGGAAATGTAATGAGTCATTATTAAGTAAAGAATAAGATTTGAATCCTAAAATGTTTAAGAGTGCTCAAGAGAGAATAGAGTTCAGGAAATTGAATTGAGAAAGTTAAAAATGATTTCTGAAGTGATCTCTATATTTAAGTATCAAAGAGTTATGTTGAATAGTTACAATCGTTCAATCATAACCATTTCTATTCGCAGAGATGCTCACGGTTAATGGTAACTCTTCGAAATGACTTTTTAGAAAATAGCTAATATGGAGTGATCATTCGACTAAGTATAAAAAGTCAGTCTACCGAACAAGAACTTTGAATTTCGTGGAAAAATTAAATTTTTGATTATATAATAAAATAGTTGAGTTCGGTCGTGTGGGAATAGTTTTAGTCGACTGCCCTCAGTCGACTGAAATGTGTATAAATATTTTTATATATAAACCTTGTTTTAAAACATGCACGGTTCTTTGATTTCTGAAAATATATATACGCAGGTGTGTGTGTCTATGTGTTTGGGCATATGAGCTACTAAGGAGATTTTACAAGAGAATCTAGGACTAAATACATATATTTGTCTTGACGAACCATATTTCTTTGTTGCTTTTGGAATGCAAACAATGCATCTTCCTCTCTCCTTGATTCTTCGATTGAATAGCTCGTTATACGTGTATGGTATTGTATACTAGTTATACACAAAGATATAGTTTTCATTATTAAAACATAAAACAAAGGTTCTAATAAGGGCGCCATTAGTAATTTTTATATATCTTTGGAATTTCATGGATGCCTTTACTAATTATTTAGGTGTGTGTACAAGCGTTTTTACATACATGTATTAATATATGATATTAATACATATTTATTTGGGTTTAAATATACAAATAAATGCACAAATAAAGGGGAAATAGGGGACGACCACATAAGGGGAGGTGAAGGCATTTTGACTTTTGAATTTAAGAGTCACTAGTGATAGATAACTCACTAATAACACTTCTATAAATACCATTTCAAACTCCTTTATTATTCTTCTTATTGGATGATGGAAAAGGGATTTTTTTTTCGTTCCAAACCTCTACATATATGATCAGTCCCCTTTGTCCACACTTGAAATCTAAAAGCCTCCTCTCTTCAGTTGGTGATAGTACTATGATCCTTGCAAGATCAAGCAGGTGGAATCAAATTCCAAGGAGACATTCACACATTGAGGTAAGACAAGCGTTCTGATCACAAAATTGGTCAACGTTGTATTTTATTTGATTTTATAACGCCTCAACACAATAAATGATGATAGGTCATGTTTATAAATTTATTGTATAATTGTTAAAATTAATAATTGATTAAAAATAATTTGTGCACATGAATTGATTTATTATTAAATTAAACCATAATGAAAATTACATCACGTTATTAATATTTTAGTACACAAATCATATAAACATAACATTCAACTTTTCATCGCTAGAATTTAGTGTTTTTATTACTATAATTGTTGGGTTTGTATGCATAAATTAGATTTCGTACTTATGTGTAAATAATAACTTTGGAATATTGAATAAAATTATTTTGTATTTTATGATTTGCATAAATAAATAGATTTTAGACTTATATGTAAATTATGATTTTGGAATGTTAAATAAATTTATTTAGATTTTATGATTTATGTGCATAAACATAAAATACCGTCATGATTTATTAACTAACACATGCATAGATTAAATAAAAGATATTTTGGGTTTAATTAATTATATATACATATTAATTTCAAAATTAGTTCTGAAATGGAATATATATATATATATATATATATATATATATATATATGTATGTATGTAATTATTGATTATAGTTAAACCATTATTAATTTTTCCTATTGGTTGATGATAAAAAATAAGAATGTTAAGAGTCATAGGCTTGTCACTTTAAATTTGATGTATGGACTGCTTAATTGACCATCATTTATATATGTATATACGCATACATTAGTTGCAAATCCCAACAATTATTTGTATGTATACAATTTCCTTTTTGATGTTATTGTTATGTCATTGTGTTGTTATGTAAATGTATATCACAATTGTTATCTTATCATGACATTTATATCAAGGTGACTTTTCAAATACCTAAAATGATGAAACATAAAATACCTAATTAAATATAACAATACTTTAAACTAGACATGATTTAATGCTAGCTAATTTTTTTTATAATCCCTTCTAAGATCTGCTTTGGGAATTTTTTTGAAATTTACCTCATTTTTCTCATTGTAGAATATACCTAAACCAACAATGGTATCAGAGCCTAATTGGTTTATATAAATAAATAGCAAGCATTTAGGCCAACTATTGGGACTTACTATATAATAGGTGTCTAGGACGGACTATCTAAGGCTTTGGGTTGGAACAACTAGTGCCTTCTTCTCCTTGGTTTCGAACATGGTTTAATGGATAGTGGAAGTTTATAAGGTTGTCCTAAGTGTAAGGCCTAAAATTGTTTTTGGCCATTGGGCTGATTCAAATAACATATTTGAATACTATAGAATACTTTGAATTTAAAATTAAATTTAAAATATGATACTTCCTGAATTTGAAAGGTTTTTAAATTTAAATTTTAAACGTATATGTTATAAGGGTTCAATATACATGTATATTATATTTATGTATATATGTATACATATAAAATTTTAAATTGTATAAATTTTAAATATGTGTAGTAATAGAATAACGTACAAATTTCCAATATTGCTTTCAGAATTTTGAATTTAAATTTAGATTTTTGAAATTTGATTAAAAGTTTAATTAAATTGGTTTATTAAAATAAATAACTAATTAAATTTTTAATTGATTAAAAATATATATATACATATATACTGATATATATATATATATGTATGTACGTATAACCATAATGTTATAGTTGTATGATATTTCTTAAATGAGTTTAAGAAAATTATTTGAAATGGTCAAATTTAAATGAAATTAAATTAGATTTTTAACTAATTTAGTAATCAAAGATTAACTATTTTTTTTTTAAAATTCGATACATATATTATGTAAGTTAATTACATTATAAAAATCTATAAATAAATTGGACTTATATGAATATATGTAAATTAAAAACTCAATTATTATGATTAAAAGTATATATATTATAAATGTTATAATATATATATATATTATAAATGTTATAATATATATATATATATGTAAATAATAATTATCGAACATATTAGTTCAAAATTGCTTTGAGTTAACATTTAAGATTTAGTGAAATCTTTAATTAAACATATGTATAATATTATGATGTGCTCATGTGTTAGCATTTGTATATGTAGGAACATGATAAAATTAAGGAAAAGATAAACAAGTATTTAGATCAATAATATGATGTAATAAAAGATAAACATCACTTATCAGCAAATTTAAAGTCATTACAAAAAAATGTACATCACCAGAACCAGGTGTTCAACAAATCACATTGTCAAATAAATCAAACCAAGCTCTTACATAACCAAAATCATAAAATAAGTTAGATAGAAATTAAGCTCTCCTACTTTTGTTTTTGATGTCATTTCTTCGAGTGTCTTTGTGATCAAGGGAGGCTGCCTTAGTGTCCTTGAATGTTTTTGGGTCTTTAAACCTATAGTGAGTAATCCCATAATGCATGCAGATTCCCTATACCATCCCAAATTAGCTAGGCATGAAGGGTCTTTCCTTCCATTTACCCCAGGAGCAAACCTTTCACCTTGGCCTTTCGATCTTCACTTGAGCAATGACTAGAGGGTAGGTCTTCTTTAGCCTAGCACTAAGGAAATTAATCTCCTCCTTGGCGTCATCTAAATTTACATGCCCATGAACTTCACTTTGTTTTCTCTTGGAGCGCTTCAATCTGCTCGGAGGGTTCGTGAATCAGCATAGGACCTTCAGGACAAGGGAAGAGAGGACAAGCTAGAGGGAGCAACATCCATCCTAGTAGGATCCATGAGAGAAATCTCACCTATAGGAAGTGAACAAGAAAATCAGTATCGCTTTGCTTGAAGATGAACAAATTTGAGCGATGACACATGCTTATGGAATTATATGCATACCCTCATTAAGGATAATCGACATACTAGAGGTAGCAACCGTTGAACTTCCTTCTTCTTGAGAAATCGACAACTAGAACTTTGAATAAGGTAGAGCATGCAAGGGAACATAGGTTACATGCTTTGACAAGAATTGATCGAAAGAGGCCATGAGGGGAACATCCTCTAGGATCAATGCCTTCTTTGCTTTCTTCCATTTATCTTTCTCAATGATATTGGCCAAGCCAATGTAACTCTCTGAATGTCTCCACTTCTACTTTCAAGAAGCTATCCTCTACTTCCTTGAGCTTGAAAGGTTTCCCTTCAATCTAGCTTGTCTCCTTAGCCTTCTTCACTGTGCGCTTATGGATCAAAGTAATAACCTCATCGTAAACTTGCGACAGTCGACGGTGGCCTTTGGTGTACATTATTATAAGTATTATATAGAAGTTTTCCCATTGAGTCCAACAATTTCCCCAAATCATTAACCTCTTCGGATACAAAATGGTCCTTAGCCTTAAATCGGCTAATTCTTTATCTTGCTTGGCTCGTTCAAGCTGTTCAGTCAAGAATGCCTTCTCGGAAGTGACCAAGGCTAGATGTTCCTTAAGACATGTCTTCTCTTTCTTCCATTTGGCCACCACCAAATCAAACATTCTTTGTCCAAACCAGGACATCCAATTTATGAACCAAGTCACCAATCTTCTCCTTGAGTCGAGAGGCCATCTTCTTTGTTAATTTCTTGATATTTCCCGCCTTGCTTGAAAATTTCTTTTTCACCCTTTCAAGATGAAATCTATGCTCATCTCTCATTTTTCTAGCTCCACCGCATGCACCTTCTTCGGCTCCTCCATCTCTTAATCGTACTTTTGAATCCATCCATCTCTATTATGAATTTTCTTGCTATGATCAAATATGAGACATTTCCTTTCAACTTACGTATGACGAACCACCTCGCATGCCTTAACTACTTTAGCATGAAATTATGACAGCGCCTATAAATCAATAATGACCGTGGGGGTTTGTCAATAGATCGGAGAATTGTCGGGAAGGAGGTCCAGTAAGCAATCATGCCATAGGATTCTTTGGGAGAGTAGGTGTACCCTGCTTTCTACGTCATGATAACAAATAAATGTAATTAAACTAATTGGTTTGAATTCGATGTTTTATGATTTGTATTTTTGAAAATATAGTTTTACTTATTAGGTATATTTAATAAAAAGATTTTATTTAAATAAATTGAATTAATTAACAAATTCTTTTCAAAGGATATATTGAACTCAAATTAATTTTTTTAGTAAACATAAAATATTTTAAAGTATACTTTTTTTATGTTATAGAAGTAGCTAAAAAATAAATTACTTTAAATTAATACGATGGATAATTAAATAGAGTTAAACAAGTATTAAATTGGGAATTGTGTAATCATCAAAATTTACTTTGTAAAATGAAGTGTAGATCAACTAAAGTTAGATTGAAATATAATTACAAGTGAATTATTTAGAAAAGTGAACTATAAAAAAGGGAAAATTGAAGATATTTCTTTCTTAGAGGAATGAACTGTAAAATGGAAATTTAGTCTTTAATAAATAATAATTCACCCATTATATCCCCTTTACTATTTTCAATCCAAGACCCCCTTAACTTTGCCCTCTTTCTCAAATCCTTAAACTCATGAAATCAATGAAGAGAAAAAAACATGCACATAGGATGTAGTTGAAATCGACCTGGTATAAGGGATGACAAAATTGCGATGGTTAGCTGGCGGTGAAGGGGAAGAGGTAATAACGCGAGGCGGTAGTTGGCTAATGGCATGAGCAAGGAGAAGACATGAGTGATGGTGACGTGTATAACGACCCAGAATTTTGGATATTTGAAATTAGAATATTTAATTGTTTTTAAATCTTTAAAAGTTAATTTTAACTTGAATTTCAAATATCATTATTTATTGGATAATTTAATTATTGAATTTAATAATTGGAAATTGGGTAAAATATGAAATCTTGGTTTTTAAGATTTTTAAAAATAATTTAAAGGCTTATAAAATTTATATTGATAATAATGAAGATAATAAAAATTTTAAAATTGAATTTAAAAGTGGTTTGTTTAGTTTTAAAAATATATCGTATAAATTAACATTTAAAAATAGCTTTCCGAGGTACAGTCTCAGATTTCAACGAAACTAGTTCCATTGGATCCGTAATAGTATATTATTATCGAATTTCAAATTTCATAGTGTTTGGAGTTATCGTTTGATCGTACGAAACATAAACGCGCTGGAATTTATATCGAAAATTCAATATAATAATTGGGTCCAAAAAGCCATCTTCTCCATATGATCGAATTAGGACTCAAAACCTTTTCCATTACGTTCGGAATACGGGTATAACATTATAAATGCCTAGCGGCACATCTCGATAGGAGGTCAAGATTTTAAGCTATATATATATTTGATTTGACCATACCCTTCACATCTGTCTACTTTTCTTCCTATCAGCCACCTACCATTCCTTTCTTTACACACCACTTTCCCTTCAATCACCCTCCCTCTTCTTTTTAAAAATAGGCCGAACACAGTCAAATAAAAATAAAAAGAAATTCAAACTTCAAAAAAAAATTATATCTTTTAATCCGCTCAAAAGAAAAATCTCAAACAAATTCCTAAACTCATATTTCTCTACCCTCTTCGATCTGATATGCATTTTGGGTGGTTCGGCGATGGTTTTAGATTGATCGACTTCGATGTCGAACTGCAGTTCGAAACTAGGGTTTGATGATTTTGGGGGTTTCGATCACCAACAGAGCGAACAAAGTTTGGAAATGGCATCTATGGGGTCGGCGCACGCGTGGCAGTGATTTGGAGGGGTGCGGCTCAAAGGGGAAGGTCGTGACATGAGGCAAATCGAGGTGGAAGTACAGGTGACGCATTTTGAATGGAGGCCGCGGGTCGAACATGGTGGGTATGGGTAGGGCAAGCTCGTAGGGAGAATCACGATGGAGTCGTCGGGTGTTGGTTTCGAGTGGCGTGGCTCCGTGTCACTCGAAGTGGTGCACGGTGGTTTAGGTCATTCATTCTCGTGCACATACGTTTGAAGGATGGGGAAGATGAAGTGGAGGGCCGAACTTTTGGGTATGGGCTTTGTAAATTAATAAGAAAACGTGTGTAAATTTTATAATTAAATTCTTATCAACTTATAAAATTATATCTCACGAGTACCAGGTCTGTTTCGGACGATTCAAGATACGTTGGGATCGTATCGTCGGCATCTACGCATAGGAATCAGTTTGGACGAGTTTGGAGCTTCTGAAAAATTCAGACAAATTAAAACGCGTCCGGATTCAATTGAAAATGGAACGTGAATGCGACTGAAAATCAAGTTGAGTTAGTCTCACTCAATTTTGGTTTACCGTAATTAATTTTAAATGGTTAAAATTAATTGTTGATTGATTGATATAATTGCTAAATTATTATCAATTGGATGTGATATTATAATATAGTGTACATATATATATATATTGGAGTGGTTGATATCCCCGCACATATATATATAGCGGATGAGACCCTATGCGCCCCGCATAATAGCGAATGACCCTATATATCGCAATATCCCTCTCGAAGTGGGATTGGTATTTTTATTTTGTGCTAACATCTGTGGATGCAGGGGAAACAGGTTGGAGGGATCCAACTGGATTCCTCAAAAATGTTGAATTTATTTTCATATTCAGTATTTTGATATATTGGATAATTTGTAATAGATTATAGCGTGTTTTGAATTTATTTGGATGCTATGGTATTGCTGGATATATTTTGGTATTTTAAAATATCAAAAATATGAATATTGAACTTTTAAAGGAAAATAAAAAGAAGAATTTAAAGTAAAAATATTTATAGTAAAGATGGATAAATTAAAAAGTAATGAATTTAAAAAAAATAGTTTTTTTTAAATCCTGTTTAATAATTCAAGAGTATGGAAAAATAGGGATTTTTGAATAAATGCGAATTAAAGGGTTTTTAAGAATAAAACTTAAGCGATTTGTTTAAGTATAAAAGTATTTATTTTTAAATCCGAGATATAAAATAGATTTGAGAAAAATAAAGAGGGAATTTGACAAAAATAAAATATGAAATTAATGTTTTAGATTTAAATAAGATTTTTAAATCATAAAAAGGAAGTGAGATCTGAAATTAGTGGATTTTGGAATGTATTGGGAAATTTATTTAAAATGGAGTTTAATTTTGAAAATCGATTAGGTGTGATGAAACAGTGATGAAACGGGAAATGAGATTATGGAAATTAAAAACGAAGTTTATAATATATAGTGAAGTAAATTATTAGTAGAAAATTTGGAATTATAAATTCACGATGGGGATTTATAAGGAGATGGGTAAATAATTTTTAAAATAAATAGTTGTTTTATTTTTTTTAAATGTGAAAAGGGAATTTACGGAATTGGACGTAAATTAAGCTGGAAATAAATCGAGAGGGATTTATAAAATAATTGGGCTGGCTATATTGGGGTTGAAAACTTAGTTTCCGGAAAGTTAAGTATATTCTAAAAGAAATATTTTTAAGTATTAATTAGAAAATGTAAAAGTGTTTAAGAGAATGTTTTAGAAAAGTGTATTATTTAGTTGTTTAAAAAAAATTGTTAAAGTAAAAATTAATTAAGCTAGCTATAGTAGTTAATTATTATTAAAGGTTAAATTAGTATTATTATTTTAAAGGATAATTATTCAATATTAAGATTTTATATAATAGCTTTTATTTAAAAGTAGTTTTTGCCTAAAGTAACTTAGAAAATTATTATAGAAATTTCGTAAGTATTATTTTGAAAGTTATTAAATAGAGTTTTCTGAAAGTATTGGTATACTCGCGTGGCGTAATCGGAGGCAGTGAGTGCCTACAGCTAAGTCTTGAATTTCTCTGGGATAGAGACGTAACCATTGAGCCGTGATCCATGGTTTGATACCGCAGTGGTACTTTCCAAATTTATTTTAAAGGTTTTCCAAATGTCTTTAAAAAAATTAGCTTTAGTGAATTTACTTAAATCGATAAGATAAGTATATATTTTGGATAAAGAGATTTAATTTATTAAAATTAAATTAAAATGAGATTTGGAGTTTTTAGTGGAAATGGGATAATTGGTTGAATTGATTGTTTATTTGATAGTTAAATAACCGACTATCTAATCTAGACCTGAATATAACTTTGGAAATATCTAGAAGAACAATGGGAATTATATGGTACAGTTACCGTTCGAGGTGATATATTGTACGTATAAACTCGTTTCGTTCTTCTAGGACGTTTTTAAGGAAATCCGTCCACTAACGGTTATGAGGTAATCTCCAATCTTATCTTCGTCTGTTTATTTCCTAGAGAACCGGGGTTGAGTTTACCGAAGATATCGAACGTTGTTTCGAAGAGACCGGGATTGGATTTGTGATCCGAAAACCACTTTGATCCGACGAGTACGTTTTAAAAATGAAGACAAGAGCCTGGAGTCGAAGATGGAACAGTGAAGTGCAAGGGCTAATCGCTACTAATCCTAGAGTGATTCCAAAATGGATGTAGTAGGAGTAGTGCCTTCGGTTACATTCGGACCCGGAACGGACTTGTATGGACGAATGCTATCAGTACATTGTCATTAGAGGACAATGAGCATTCTAAGTGAATATTTCTAAAAAGGTAATTGTAGCCTCAAGCCTCATCAACTAGGAATGACCGAAAATCAGGGGAGATGCAGCAAGGCTAAGTGAGTCTCACCCTAGTAGGGTAAGTTTACCCGTATCTAGAGTCCCTTTTATTCGGCTGTGTGGTGCGGTTGCTGATCCCAACCTGTTAACCCGCCTTTTGGCAAGGCTGTAGGCAGGCGGATTTAACTAAGTCAGCTTCACGATTATCGAGGCAGGAACATGATGGATTCGGTTTAAAAGGATGAAGTTCACCTGTATGTGCCGCTCGGCATTGAGGTGAGGTTACGCCGCTCGGAATTGTGGTGAGGATATGCCGCTCAGCATTGAGGTGAGCTTATGCCGCTCGACATTGCGGTGAGGCTAAGCCGCTCGGCATTGTGGCAAGGTTGGGGTCGTTCGGCATTGGAAGTCGCTCGGCATTGGACGTCGTTCGGCATTGTACCTCGCTCGGCATTGGAAGTCGCTCGACATTGGACGTCGTTCGGCATTGTACCTCGCTTGGAAGTCCCTCGACATTGGACGTCGTTCGGTGTTGTACCTCGCTCGGCATTGGAAGTCGCTCGGCATTCGATGTCGCTCGGCATCAGAGTCACTCGGCATTGCCGTTCGGTCTTGGTTGCCATTCGGCATGTGTAGGTCGGCATAGTAGGAGGTCGGCGTTTTAAGGAAGGAGGTTCGACACTTGGTTGCTTCGAGTTGCAGGCAAGTTTACTCCAAGCCTTGGATAGAACTGCTTCGAGTTGTGCCTGGGAGATGTGGATCGGCATTGGCGGGACGGTGGATGTCGTTCGGTGAAGGTTGGAAGTCCATATGTAGCTCGGTCATTGGTGGAGTGGTTCGGCATAGGCCGGTCGACACGACAATGTGGGTCGTTTTTGATGAGGGATGTTGGCTTGGCTATGACCTTGGTGGGCCCGGGTCACTCAGAAAGCCCAACAACTCAGGATTTGTCTATAAATACAACATGTGGGGGTTCAGAAAAGGGACCTTGTTTCTTCTCTCTTTCTTTATATTTTCTAAGGCTGAGATTACTCTACCATCTTGTAATTGTAATCAATCATTACAGCAATAGAAAGGAAACTTCTGGAGTGGACGTAGGCCGGAGATAGCCGAACCACTATAAAATTTGTGTTCTTTACTGCTTTCATTTTAATTTTGACTGTTCTTCACATTATTACTCTCTATATTCACACTATCTCTGAGCTGTGACTGGTATTTGGTGCTTTCATCTGGATTTGGGTGTTAGTGACCAATTTTGGCACTAACACTTTGGTGCTTTCAGTGAGAACGCAAGCACTCGGGAATTTTGGAGTTAGGACTTGGATCCTAGAAAGCAATGGCTAGACCACCAACAAGGAAGCAAGCAGTGGAAAGGAGCAATCAAGAAGGAAGTCAAGCGGCCTCTTCTGGAGCTGGAGAGGATCATGCATCCATCTACATAACTCGGGACGAGATGCAGGTGATGATGAATTCTATGTAGGAGCAGATGATGAAACGGCAAGTGGAGATGATGCAGGCTCTTCTTAGGCAATTTGGACAACCAGGAACTGCAGGTGCTCAAGTTCGTGGAACTGGACCAAAGGAACTCAACCAGTGGGCAGATGGAGTGATTCAGCAGGGGGCAGCTCCCAATCAACAAACAGCTAACAATCTAGATGGACCTAGACTCGGGGGCACACCACCAGGTAATGCTGGACCGGTTCATGGAGGGATACCGGATGACGCTACGTGGCCTGACGTCGATAGGAATACAGGAGTACGTGATGAGGAATATGTGCCAGAATTTCCTCGGGGACTTGGGGGGCAGTCTGGAAACATGGATAGGGGGCAACCCTTGGTTGGAAACACTGGATTGGCTGACATTATCAGGCGGACTATTCACGGAGGTCTGACAAACAAGGATTCAGAGGGAGTTAACAAAAGTCCGTTTACCCGGAACATTAGGACAGCTAGAAATCTGCCCGATTTCAAACTACCCACCCTGGAAGTATACAACGGGAAGACGGATCCCACCGACCACTTGATGAGGTACACTAGGCATATGGATGTGCTGGGAGCAACGGAGGAGATTATGGCCCAATGTTTCCCCCTGTACTTGACTGATATTGCTGCTATGTGGTTCAGACAGCTGGAGGATGGATCCATTGGAACATGGACAGAACTGGTGGACAAGTTCTTAAGTTAGTTTCGAGTTCACATAAAAAGGCCAAAGAACGTGATGACGCTAACGTCAGTCAAACAGGGGGCGGATGAATCGCTCAGGACATTCTTAACTCGATTTGATGCAGCAGATGCTTCGGTGGATTGGCCAGATCCATCAATGGTTCTGATGGCTGCGGTATCAGGAGTCAGAGATAATTCGGATTTCAAAGTATCGTTGGTATGGGACCCACCGTTGGATCTTGGGGAATTCTTTCATGAAGCTGAGAGATTTCTTCAACAAGAGGATGCATGTTTGGACATGAGGTTAAAGGAAGTAAACGTGATTAAGGATGGAGGACTACCCGGCGAAAGCTCGGGTGGGGGCAAGGATAAAGGGAAAAGGAAGCGCTGGGGAGAACCAAAATTCTCCACTTACACAGGATTGAACGCAACGTTGGAGCGGATTTTCTTGGATACTCGGGATCACCTTCCATATCGATGGCCGGCGAGGAGGGAGCCCTCAGAACGAGAAAGGGCGTCAGGAAGGCACTGTCTTTTTCATGACCTGGACGGGCATGATACTAACAGCTGCCGGCATTTGAAGGACATAATCGAGGAGCATATAAGGAATGGTCAGTTGCGACAATATGTCGGAACTCGGAATGCGGCGGTGGAACAGGAGCAGCCACCGCCTACCTTGAACGACGAAGGCATGAGGCCCAGGAATGGTGGCCAATTGGTCATCAACTAATCTTGATGGTTTGGAATAAGTAACAAACTCCGGGCAAACGGTTAAATCACTTACTCATGTACGGGGTCAGAGATAACCCTCAGGCATGCTCTGAAATGATGGCTTACCGAGACGCCCTGGTTTGTGAAATCTGTTTTTTCCTTTGACTCGGACAGTTGCTTTTTCTGGTTTAGTTTTGGAGTTTGGTTTGAACTCCCTGTTTTGCTCGTTTTCTGGTTTGGATTCGGGTTTGGATGTTTGTTTTTTGGCTTGGTTTTTTGATATGGATTTCTGGTTTTCTGTTTGGATTTGGATTTCGGATTGGATCTTGATTGGATTTTCTCTCGATTTTGGCTAAAAGGTCGTCGAGTATGGACTATGCTGGGCAAGGGTCCGGAGAGACCAGGATTCGGCCTAGGACTTAGGCCCTATATTATCGGTTACTTTTTTAGGTCGTCGAGCATGGACTAGGCTCGGCAAGGGTCCAGAGTAACCAGTATTCGGCTTAGGACTTAAGCCACGACATTATTCGACATTCAGGGACACTGAACCAGGAACACCATGGGATTACATAACATAGGTCGTCAATTGTGGACTGCGCTTGGCAAGAACCCGGAGAGGTTACAAATTTGGATATTGGCCATGAACAGCTAAGGATTTGGGCATGGACCCGTAACAGTCCCGGATTTGGACATCAACCCGGAGAGGTCATGGACGTGGTTATTGGTCGTTGGATATGGATGGATCGGAATTCGGTCGTCGAGTTCAGATAGATATGGATTTGGCTAAGGATTTGGTTATTGGATTCAGAATTGGATATCGACTCAGAGTAGTCGTAGATTCGGATAAGGATACGGCGATGACACTTGGATAAGATGGATTGGATTATGAATCGAAAAGTATGGATGTGGATAACATACATACTTTGGATATCGGACGTGAGGCTATTCAAAACACACCTTCCAATAGCAAGGCATGTTTTGGGGGGCAAAGTGTTAACCCGCCTTTTGGCAAGGCTATAGGTAGGCGAATTTAACTAAGTCGACTTCACGATTATCGAGGCAGGAACATGATGGATTCGGTTTAAAAGGATGAAGTTCACCTGGATGTGCCGCTCGGCATTGAGGTGAGGTTACGCCGCTCGGCATTGTGGTGAGGATATGCCGCTCGGCATTGAGGTGAGGTTATGCCGCTCGGAATGGTGGTGAGGCTATGCCGCTCGGCATTGTGGCAAGGTTGGGGACGTTCGGCATTGGAAGTCGCTCGGCATTGGACGTCGTTCGGCATTGTACCTCGCTCGGCATTGGAAGTCGCTCGGCATTGGACGTCGTTCGGCATTGTACCTCGCTTGGAAGTCGCTCGGCATTGGACGTCGCTCGGCATCGGAGTCACTCGGCGTTGCCGTTCGGCCTTGGTTGCCGTTCGGTGTGTGTAGGTCGGCATAGCAGGAGGTCGGCGTTTTAAGGAAGGAGGTTCGACACTTGGTTGCTTCGACTTGCAGGCAAGTTTACTCCGAGCCTTGGATAGAACTTCTTCGAGTCGTGCCTGGGAAATGTGGATCGGCATTGGCGGGACGGTGGATGTCGTTCGGTGAAGGTTGGAAGTCCATATGTAGCTTGGTCGTTGGTGGAGTGGTTCGGCATAAGCCTGTCGGCACGGCAATGTGGGTCGTTTTCGATGAGGGATGTTGGCTTGGCTATGACCTTGGTGGGCCTGGGTCACTCAGAAAGCCCAACAACTCAGGATTTGTCTATAAATACAGCATGTGGGGGTTCAGAAAAAGGGACCTTCTTTCTTCTCTCTTTCTTTATATTTTCTAAGGCTGAGATTACTCTGCCATTTTGTAACTGTAATCAATCATTACAGCAATAAAAAGGAAACTTCTGGAGTGGACGTAGGCCGGAGATAGCCGAACCACTATAAAATCTGTGTTCTTTACTGCTTTCATTTTAATTTTGACTGTTCTTCACATTATTACTCTCTACATTCACACTATCTCTGAGCTGTGACTGGTATTTGGTGCTTTCATCTGGATTTGGGTGTTAGTGACCAATTTTGGCGCTAACACAACCACGGGGTAATCTTATTCGGACTATCCAGGTTAGGGGTAGTCCGGTCTTGTGTGGTAGGGATTGATAGGTTCGATCTCGGTACAGTGTTTCTAGACATGTACTGTGATAGGTGGTACCCTAGTGCCTAGTCATTCAGTGGGAATCCATTCCCTAATAAGCGCCGTACGGTTCTGATTGTGCCCAACTATGCTGAAACGTGAGATGCAAGCATTTCAGCTATTTGAATAAGTTTTTGTACTTAGACACTATTTTAATATCATATGGTTTTGATATGAAATGTTTTGGTTATCGTAAGGTAAAAATCCGTTGTGTTTATGTGTGGCGTGGTCTTACGAGATACCATTGATTTTCAAGGGATTTTGAAAATTTTAACAATTCAAATTGAGTGTGTTTACTCACGCTGGTTTTCCAGACTGACTCGGGTTTTATTTTATTATAATGCTTGGGTCAGACCGAGTATTACAGATACCGGACATGATGCCATGGAGCTCAGGAGATGAGCTGGATAACGAGACGTATCACATGTACTTGGTTTATATTCCACTGTGTATTGTAGGCTATATATTCAGCTTTTGTGAGGCCAAGTTATTATAACTGTCCAGTATTGTGCTATTGATTAGTATTGTACTCTGATGATGTAATGTATAAACAGTTATAGTTCTTTTAGTATAAAGATCAGTTGTTATCTATTATGTATTGTTCCGCTGTGACTGTGAGATTCTGTGTTGTTATTTCTATTTCCCTTTTCTAACTCTTTCTTCTTTTCCCTAACGATATGGTATTCCCAGCTTTCGATTGCTCGGCATTCTATAAAGTGGATGTACTGATGTCGATTTTCGGAGGTCGAAAATCCCTATCGTGATAGTTGGTATTAGAGCTGAAAGTTAAGCGATAACCTTGGCTCTGGTGGGGATTTCTCATTAGAGATAGGGTTGGTAGCGCCCTAGAATGAGTTGAGTGTATTAAAAGATATGAGCGCGTATTTGTTAGTGAATATAAAATTGTTTTATATTGTGTTGATTGGTCTATTGAGTGGCTTATGGATTCTGGTCAATATGAGTAATTAACGTTATTGATAGGGATCTCTAAACACTCGAACAGAACAATTCGACACGGTATTGTTTTAAAATCGGGTAAATGAAATAATTTTACCCAAAATATTTTTATATATAAAAGGAATAATTTTTAAGAAATTATCGTAGTTGTATATTGCTTGCTTGGGTGCTTGGAAATGATAATATTGAACTATTATCATTTGTTGTTACGGCAATTGAAATAAAAGTCTGATATTATAACCCAAGGTTAAGAAATAATTCATATAATAAAAATGAAGTTTGTAAATATGAATTTATAAATATGATTTATAATTTGAAATGGAATGAAATTCTAGAGGAATATTTAAATATAAATTTAGAAAGAGATTCTGAAGTTGGAAATTTGGAAATTTAAATCCCGTTAGTTTGAAAATGGTTTTCGAAGTCTTGGAAAAAAATGGCAATGTTATTTGGAAAATATTTGGGATAAAAATATATAGAAATGGTTTTTAAAAGAAATAAAAGCACTGGACTCACTTCGGTCGCTGGAAAATAATTCAGATGATGATCGTGACATCATCGGTGTTCATTTTCGGGTTTCAAAGGGAGGAATTGCTACCTGAATGTTTTGGATTGGAGTTGTATTGCAAAACTGGGTTTGATTTTGAAATGCAAGGGAATAATTTGATATACCAAAGGATTTTGGATATAATTGATTTCAAAAATGATTTTGAAAGGCTTAAGTAAATGTTTAAAACTCTGGAGTTTGATTTAAAATGTTTTACGGGATACAAATAAGTTTAAAAACTTATAAGAATTTGTGTTTTATTAGAATAATATTTAACTTAAGAAGAGTTAAATAAAGGTAAGTGTGATAATGAAATGAATTAAAAAAAGGTAACCAATTAAATAAAGTGAATTGGATGGAATTGGTGAATAGAATATTAGTAAAATGATAATTTAAGAAATTTTGAAATTTGATGATTGGAATGGAATTAAACTTAACTTAAGTTTAAAAATAAAAAGTGAATTTTGAGAGATTAAGCCTAGTAGGTTAAATGGAATAAGTTATTGGAACAGAATTTATTAAGTGGAAATAAATTAGTGGATGAACAAATTGATTTAATTTGTAAGTAAGTGTAATTGAAACTGAATATTGGAATGATAACTAATTTGAATTGTGTTGAATAAAGTGAAATTGAAGAATTAATTCGAGTGGACTAAGTAAAATAACAGTTTGGAAATAAAATTTATTGGGCTTTGAAATAAAATTATGGAATAACTAATTAATTGAATTAGTAAGTTAAACGGATTTGAAATTGAATTTGATTGGAAATAAATTAGTAAATGGAAGGTAAATTGAGTTCAAATGAAATTGAAAATTTAATTTGAATAGAAATGGATATTAACCAAAGTGATGAAGTGGTAATAAATCTAAGAACATTCTATAAAAAAAATGTTATAAATTGACTTAAGAAAAATTGAGGGTGAAATTCTTAAGTAAAAATTGGTATTGGAAAATATACTGAGTGGGTATTTGAACGGAGATTAAATAAAAATTGGGTGATAGGATAATTGTGAATAAGTGGATGGAAATTAAAATAAATGTCGAAAATTTGAAAGTGATAAATAAAATGATTTTGGAATTAAATGATCGGATGTGATTGGTAAATAAGGTGCAGGTAATTAAAAGCAAAAGATAAACTGATGTCTTCGATTTCAGAAACAAAATTTGATTGCCCGACAAAAGGTATGTGTTTAAATTGTTGTATGAATTTGATGGTTTTCTAATTGAGCCATTGGCTTTTGTTTTCTTTGATGATTTGGGCCATAGAAGCAGTTTTGTAGTTCTTCTGATCTAGCCGCGTAAAGGAGAAGCTGGCGAAATTTTACAAAAATATAAGGAGTTAGAAAAATTTTGAAGAAATTTTGATAATTTAAAATTTGGTTTTAAATTATAATTTGAATTATTAAGGGAATAATATTGGTTGTGATCTATGGATGAGTTTGGGAAGTTAGTAAGAGTGATAGTGCATCTTCAATCAAAATTGTTTTTGGGAAGTTATTTGAAACTGTGTGGTTTTGGAAATTTGTTATTGGGTTTTGGATCGTTCTTCTTACTTAGCAATTTAAAGGACGAAATTCTTATAAGGGGGGAGGAATGTAATGACCCAGAATTTTGGATATTTGAAATTTGAATATTTAATTGATTTTAAATCTTCAAAAGTTAATTGTTAACTTGAATTTCAAATATCACTATTTATTGGATAATTTAATTATTGAATTTAATAATTGGAAATTGGGTAAAATATGATATCTTGGTTTTTAAGCTTGTTAAAAATAATCTAAAGGCTTAAAAATTTTATATTGATAATAATGAAGATAATAAAAGTTTTAAAATTGAATTTAAAAGTTGTTTGTTCAGTTTTAGAAATATATCGTTTAAATTAACATTTAAAAATAGCTTTCCGAGGCACAGTCTCGGATTTCGACAAAACCAGTTCGATTGGATTCGTAATAGTGTATTATTATCGAATTTCAAATTTCGTATTGTTTGGAGTTATCATTTGATCGTTCGAAACATAAACGCGTTGGAATTTATATTGAAAATTCAATATAATAATTGGGTCGAAAAAGTTATCTTCTCCATACGATCGAATTAGGACTCGAAACCTTTTCCTTTGCGTTCGAAGTAGGGGTACGATATTATAAACGCCTAGCGGCACGCCTCGATAGGAGGTCAATATTTTAAGCTACGGTTTCGACACGATTTGGGATTTAAATTATATATATATATATTTGATTTGACCATACCCTTCACATCTGTCTACTTTTCTTCCTATCAGCCACCTACCATTCCTTTCTTTACATGCCACTTTCCCTTCAATCACCCTCCCTCTTCTTTTTAAAAATAGGCCGAACACAGTCAAATAAAAATAAAAAGAAATTCAAACTTCAAAAAAATTATATCTTATAATCCGCTCAATACAAAAATCTCAAACAAATTCCTAAACTCATATTTCTCTACCCTCTTCAATCTGATATGCATTTTGGGTGGTTCGGCGATGGTTTTAGATTGATCGACTTCGATGTCGAACTGCAGTTCGAAACTAGGGTTGAAAATTTTGGGGTCGATCACCAATAGAGCGAACGAAGTTCGGAAATGGCATCGCTGGGGTGGGCGCACGCGTGGTAGTGATTTGGAGGGGTGCGGCTCAAAGGGGAAGGTCGCGACATGAGGAAGATTGAGGTGGAAGTACAGGTGACGCATTTTGAATGGAGGCCGCGGGTCGAACGTGGTGGGTATGGGCAGAGCAAGCTCGAAAGGAGAATCACGATGGTGTCATCGGGTGTTGGTTTCGAGTGGCGTGGCTCCGAGTCACTCGAGGTGGTGCACGGTTGTTTGGGTCATTCATTCTCGTGCACGGACATTTGAAGGATGGGGAAGATGAAGTGGTGGGCCGAACCTTTGGGTATGGGCTTTGTAAATTAATAAGAAAAAGTGTGTAAATTTTATAATTAAATTCTCATCAACTTAGAAAATTATATCTCACGAGTATGAGGTCCGTTTCGGACGATTCCAGTTACGTTGGGATCGTGGCGTCGGCATCTATGGATAGGAATCACTTTGGACGAGTTTGGAGCTTCTGAAAAATTCAAACAAATTAAAACACGTCCAGATTCAATTGAAAACGGAACGCGAAGGCGACTGAAAATCAAGGTGAGTTAATCTCACTCAATTTTGGTTTATCGTAATTAATTTTAAATGGTTAAAATTAATTGTTGATTGATTGATAGAGTTGCTGAATTATTATCAGTTGGATGTGATATTATCTATATAGTGTATATATATATATTGGAGTGATTGATATCCACGCATATAAATATATAGCGGATGAGACCCTATGCACCCTGCATAATAGCGGATGACCCTATATACCGCGATATCCCCCTCGAAGTGGGATTGGTATTTTTATTTTATGCTAACATCTGTGGATGCAGGGGAAACAGGTTGGAGGGATCCAACTGAATTCCTCAAAAATGTTGAATTTATTTTCATATTCAGTAATATGATATATTGGATAATCTATGATAGATTATAGCGTGTTTTGAATTTATTTGGATGCTATGGTATTGCTGGATATATTTTGGTATTTTAGAATATCAAAAATATTAGTATTGAATTTTTAAAGGAAAATAAAAGGATGAATTTAAAGTAAAAATATTTATAGTAAAGATGGATAAATTAAAAAGTAATGAATTTAGGAAAAATAAATAGTTTTTTTTAAATCCTGTTTAATAATTCCGGAGTATGGAAAAATAGGGATTTTTGAATAAATGTGAGTTAAAGGGTTTTTAAGAATAAAACTTAAGCGATTTGTTTAATTATAAAAGTATTTATTGTTAAATCCGAGATTTAAAATAGATTTGAGAAAAATGAAGAGGGAATTCGAAAAAAATAAAATATGAAATTAATGTTTCAGATTTAAATAAGATTTTTAAATCATAAAAAGAAAGTGAGATCTGAAATTAGTGGATTTTGGAATGTATTGGGAAATTTATTTAAAATGGAGTTTAATTTTGAAAATCGATTTAAAAATCGATTAGGTGTGGTGAAACAGTGATGAAACGGGAAATGAGATTATGGAAATTAGAAACGAAGTTTATAATATAAAGTGAAGTAAATTATCAGTGGATAATTTGGAATTATAAATTCACGGTGGGGATTTATAAAGAGATGGGTAAATAGTTTTTAAAAATAAATGGTAGTTTTATTTTTTTTAAATGTGAAAATAGAATTTACGGAATTGGACGTTAATTAAGCTGGAAATAAATCGAGAGGGATTTATAAAATAATTGGACTGGCTATATTGGGGTTGAAAATATATTTTCCGGAAAGTTAAGTATATTTTAAAAGAAAGTTTTTAAGTATTAATTAGAAAATGTAAAAGTGTTTAAGAGAATGTTTCAGAAAAGTGTATTATTTAGTTGTTTAAAAAAATTGTTAAAGTAAAAGTTAATTAAGCTAGCTATAGTAGTTAATTATTATTAAGGGTTAAATCAGTATTATTATTTTAAATGGATAATTATTCAATATTAAGATTTTATATAATAGATTTTATTTAAAAGTAGTTTTTGCCTAAAGTAACTTGGAAAATTATTATAGAAATTTCGTAAGTATTATTTTGAAAGTTATTAAATAGAGTTTTCGAAAAGTATTGGTATACTGCGTGGCGTAATCGGAGGCAGTGAGTGCCTGCAGCTAAGTCTTGAATTTCTCTAGAATAGAGACGTAACCATTGAGTTATGATCCATGGTTTGATACCACAGTGGTACTTTCCAAATTTATTTTAAAGGTTTTCCAAAATATCTTTAAAAAATAGCTTTAGTGAATTTACTTAACTCATAATATAAGTATATATTTTGGATAAAGAGATTTAATTTATTAAAATTAAATTAAAAGGAGATTTGGAGTTTTTAGTGGAAATGGGATATTTGGTTGAATTGATTGTTTATTTGATAGTTAAATAACCGACTATCAAATCTGGACCTGAATATAACTTTGGAAATATCTAGAAGAAGCATGAGAATTATATGTCTTATGTAAGTTAAATCAATGAAATAAATATGAGTGTAAACGGCGTCAGAGATGTTTACGGGGTTTGACATCTCCTATCCAGTGTCTAACTTGAGTGCAGTAACTTAAGAAATGTTAAGGATCCGTTAAACTATCTACTATGTAGTAACATTCGCTATATACAGTAGTGTCTAATCAGTAAAGTATAATCATATAGAAAATAGCGTTAAGGGGATGGAGAACCTTAATGCGGTCGGATCTTAAAATCATAATCGTAGTAAAGCTCGATATGGTAGGTGACACGGCACAACTAGGCAATGCCAGGGTAGATATACCAATTACGCATCCGGACTGGTGGTGACGCATAGCAGCCACTACCGCCCACCTCGAACAACACTCCCAAATCAAGGGTGGCCACCAAATCAATCACAAGTAATAGAATGGTATCGAAGAAGTGTGTCCGATAAGAGGTGCTACCTCATTGGTCCGTCAATCGCTCCTGTTTTAGCCACCTTATGCCAACTCACGGGAGTTGGGTCCACGTATATACCTTAGGATCGTCGCCACCATCCTACTTCATTCTGGAAACTCCACCGCGTACACAGTTGTCAAAGTGGTTTTCGGTATCGACAGAGAGTATGTCCATATCTGATCCCGGTCTCTTTAACAACCAATCGTTATTATAACACCGTGATCATTTTAAAAATATACATACCTTTAAAAACACAATCATTACCCTTTCAAAACATATTATTTATTTCAAAATAGTATATACATCAAAAACCAAAATATTATTGCCATTTCAAACCATATCCTTTACTTCAAAATAGTATATACTTTAAAACCGAAATATTATTGCTATTTCAAAACATATCATTTACTTCAAAATAGTATATACTTTAAAACCAAATTCAATAATATATCATTTAAATAAAATCCAAATTTTCAATCACTATTCTTACTTTTAATTATAAAACTTGAAATATTCTTTAAAACCATCTTAAACCCAAATCACAAAATGCAGTCATATTCTTAATCTCAAAATTTCAATCGGTTTCAAATCAATATATTTAAAGATAATTCTTAAATAAATTCTATTTCAAATAAATTCATTTTTCAAACCATATTACTTTCAAAGTTATAACAATTTCGAAACCAATACTTTGAAAAACAATAATACCTTAATTTCAATAAAACGTTTACATTTTGATATATTTCAAGTCTTTAAATATTCCAAAATTCCCAACCAAATATGATAATCTTATATATACCTTAATTCAATTTACTATTATTTAGTTTAGAAATATTTATTTAATAAATTCAATATCACTTAAATAAAGCTCAAACTTGAAATATTCGTAAATCAAACTTAAAACATCATCAAGTTATACATAGCTTAAATTTTAGAATTTAACCATATATAAAATAATATTTATATAATATCAAAATTTAATATTTATTAAACCGTATATTTCTTTCCAAATCATAGAAAAATCACTTTAAAATATTTTATATATAGACCACGGTGCCTGTATATAATTTTCTATCCTATGGTCAAGTGATACGGATATTTATCATTTCAATCCGCAATTTAAAAATAAAAGTTTACGGTTATATATCATTTCAAACCGCAATCCCGAATGAAATGAAAATGCATAATAACTTGCAGTTTATACAATATAAAATATAGCATCCATTCATCCAAATATCAATAAACAACCATTTATTACAATCATCATCCAATTTAAACAAAACATCAATATAAAGCATATAAAATATAATAGGCATCAACAAATAGTTTATATTCAATAAAAATTAATAACTGTTCAACTGGAAGTTTATATGCAATAAATAATAAATTCAATTTAAACCCAAAAATTTTACAGTCTCAGAATTCGTCCAAACCAGCGTCAAAAGATCTGGAATTTCAATACGATCCTAACAAAAGAAACCGCGTCCAAATCCGAGTCCGTATGCAAAAGTTATGAAAATTTGAAGATTGGAAAATTCTGGTCCTAAGTCGACTTCGAGTTCAACCCGGTCCGCCGCCTCAAATACCCAATGCTTGCTCTGAGTTTTTGCCAAAACGACCCGGAGACCCGAGTCATTTTCTTCGTGACACGAAGTAGCTCCAGGGTTTTTCCCCTTGAAACCCCAAGCGCGACCCGAAGCGCGTAAATCTCGAATTTTTTTTTTTTTTTGAAATTAGATTTTGGAATTTGGGAATTAGGTTTTGTCTGCCATTGGAATGAGGAGCTAAGAAGAATATGAATTGTACGTACAGACAAATGAAGATTAGGGAGGCTAGGGTTTATAACTGTGTTTATATAGGTAGGTTAGAGATAGAGCAGATAAACTAGATAGATGAATGTGCGGAACAAACTATGGCCCGAAAAGCCCGTTCTGACCCCGGAAAAAAATTGAGTAAACCCATATATCATAATAGGTGTTTTAAAATATTCTGAGCGCGATGGAAAAAGTTTCACGTCCAAATTCCATTGTATGAAGAAGTTATGCTGAAAAAGAAATTCTCAAATTGATTTCAAAAATTGATTTCAATTAAATTGATTTCAAGGCGTTTCGCGTTTGTACGATCAAACGACAAGTCCGATCGTTACGAAACTTGAAACCCTACAATAATTCATTGATATGGATCCGATGAAACTAGTTTCGTCGAAATCCGAGTTAGTGACAAAAATGGCTATTTTTATATTAATTAAATAAATTAAGAATTAGTAAATAAATCTAATTTTTATATTTCAGTTTCGGAATTGGCAAATTTTATCACTTAAAAATTTTCAAACATTTAAAATGATTTAACAATTTTTAAATGTCAATTTATTAAAGATTAAACCAATATAACTCTTAAATTTCATAAAATTCAAAATTATATGTAAATTTCCAAAATTTCCATAAATTTTACTTTACCCATAATTATTCCATTCATATTTCAAATAGGAGGCTTGCCATTGGATTTAAAAATTATTACATAAATATTTCCCATTATTCAACTAAATTTTTAATTTAACGTAATAATTAAATTTTCATTTCATTTATTTCAATAAGTCCAACAATTATAAATTAACAAATTAACTCATTATTAAAGATTCAACTTCAAAAATTCATAAAGTTCATCATCTTGATTTACTCATTAATTCATAATTCTTTAAACCAATTCCCTTCTAAATTTTAAAGTAACCAAATTTACCAAATCATAGTATTTATTTCAATTTCTTAAACTAACCCCCTTCATTATAAATTGAATCTAATTTATTAAAATAAGTTTCCAAATTTAATGTATTAGACTCAATTTCACTTTTTAACTTACACTTAAATTTAGGTCATAATCAATTTATACGTATTCCTTTCTTAGTTACTATTTTACATACTTCTTGCATAAATTTCACAATTAACCATTATTATTAAAGTAATGCTAATAATAAATACGACCTTAATATTACTCAACATTTAAACGAACGTTACTTCATTTCCATTAGTGTGTAACGACCCCAGATTTAAATTTATTTAAATCGATAATTTATTGAATTTTTTATTAAAAATAGTAAAATAAATCGATAGAATGGAGCGAGTTTCCCCGAATCCAATTATATTCTGTATAAATCATTTAAATTTAAAATATTGTATACTTGAGCATATATGAGAAAATTTGAAGTTATAAATATATGTATATAATTGATTTGAATAAAAATTTTAAATATTGTATATATGTGTGTGAATATATATATACGATATAAAAGTGATAAAATAAACGAATGAAAAATAAATGAAAATAAAATAATAAAAACAAATGCAAAATACTTAAGCTAATAATATAAGACAATAAATATGAAGTAAAATAATTATAGAATCTTATTTAAAATAATAGAACAAAAGCATAGAAATAAAACAATACATAAGTCAATTCTTTAAAACAACATATAAGGAATAGAAATATATGTAGATAAGTATCTTTAGCCACCAAATATCTTTATATATGTATACGGCTGGAGTATGGAACAAGAAACAAAGTTAAAGAAAGGAAGACATAAAGTACAAAATGTAATACTTACCAGCCACCAAAAGATTTTCATATCAGCCGAAGTATTGCAAATGCAAAACACAAGGTACATTAACATTAAATGTTTACCTCTCTAAGTACACACAACAAATTATCATCAGCCTACAAGCAAGAAAATCTCTGCGTATAATTGTACCAGAGGAAGGAAAAAAATATAAACTTTGTACAACAAAATATGATTACCTGTACAAGATTTATCACTTGTAAACTTATTCTTTTATCAAGCCTTTTCATCTCAGTCTCATTCATTCGAAGCTAAGAAAACTGAAGCAAGCATCCTCTTGAAAACTCAAACAAAAAATTCAATTTAAACAACAACAACACAAATGAATCAAGGCAACCAGAGAATCAAAGCTGGGATTTGCAAAAGCCTGGAAAGAAAAATGGAAGCGAACATCATCTATAAAACTCAAAAACAACATTCAAATACAAAACATGATTCAAGAAGAAAATCAATCTGAAGTTTCAAAACAACAGAGCTGGTCTCTGTCTTCAACATAAAGGTGAGCAAACCTTCTACCCAGAAATTTATTTCTGTGATTAATACTGTGAGTAAACAATTTAAATTCAACTAAGTATATATTTATCTTGTCACTTATAAAGTCTGAGGTTGAAATTGACTTGTATGTATCTATATACGTGGATTTCCTCTGTGCATAAATATAGGTAGGAATGTATGCCTGTATATGTTGAAAACGCTCCTGTTTTCTTGCTTCAGAGCATAAGGCTAAATTAAAACTCCAAAGATCAAATCTCTCGATCTCTATTAGGCTGGAAGTTTCAAATATAAAGTGTAGGTATGGTCATAAAAATCAAAGAAACAATTTATCTCCAGCAACCAAGATCAAAATGTGCCTGGAAACTTTAAAATCCTGGTAATCATACATATCAATGATAAAATCGAATGTAATAAATCGATGATTCAAGTGTATGACAAGAACAATCATACGAAAACATGATTTTTAAAGCTTAAATCCTAATTTTTAAGTGTGTGGTTCGAAAGCAGTTTTGGGTTGATCGAAAAATGGGTTTCAATCAAGTCCAGGCGATTGGAGGCTCAATCGAGTTCGGGTCTTCACGTGGTGGTGGAGGAGCCTACGGTGGTGCGGGGAAAAATAACCGGAGGTGGCAGCGACGACTGTGGCGAAGGTGGCGTAAGGTTTAAGTTTGTAAACCTAGTTTTTGAGTGAAGGGAAAAATTGTACGCCGCTGTCTCGTTCGAGCATCGAGTACTTCGTGGCTTTGCGTGATGGTAGAGGGGTGGTTGACGAAGTCGAGGCTGGAGGCTCGAGTCATCTAGTGATCGGAAATGGGATGGCGCCGGGGGAAATTGGTGATCAGGTTTTCTGCTTGATGGGTTTGAGTGTACTCGATTTCGATTGAGGGTTCGTGACGAAGTTCTGGGTTGCCGAACGTTTTGGGGTAGTGGTCGCCGACATGTGGGAAGTGGTGGTGGTGGCCAGTGCTCCGGCGATCGACTGTGCACGTGCACGATGCACATGTGTGTGTCGAAGTTTGTTTTTTTTTGGGTAAGGGTCCTTGACTCGAAGATCGACTCGAGAATGTTACGTGTTTGTCTCGGAGCACATGTTGATATCTGGAGAGTTGGCTTGAGGCAGAGAGTTTTGGCTCGAACTTTTCTCAGGGAAAATGTTGGTGAAACTCGAAGTAATTGTGGCACTGGCTCGGGTAGATGCTAGTATAGATTTTTTAATAGGACCTGTTTCTGTTTTAAATTTTAAAACTAAATTTCAAATTTTTTAAAACAAGGTTTTAACTAAGTTTTAAATCAAAGTTAAAATATAAATTCAAGTCTAGTTTGGAATTTAGTTTGAAACAAATAAGTTTTAAATTTAAATTGTTTTTAATACTTAAAAATGCTTAAGTATTGAAAAAGGGAATTTGAATTTTAAAAAGGAAAATCAAATTGTGAAAGGAAGAATTGAACAAAGTTCAATCAAAATTTAAATCCAGATCTTAAGTTAATCTTGAACTTTGGATCTTGAGATAAAATGAAGTTCATAAATCTAAATATTTAGAATGAATTCAAATGTTAAAGTATATTTAAAATGAAATTTGGAAATAAATGTTTTCAAACATATTGTGGGTAATGATTAAATCATAGATAAGAATGAGTTTTAACTTAAGTTAATGAAGATTTAAATGATTTCTAATTCATTAATTATTGAGTTATTTAGAATAAATAATTTATAATTTGTATTAAATTAATTAGGGATGATAAGTTTAAAATATTTAAGTAAGGTTCAAATCGATTTCTTTCTAAGATTAATTATGTGATTAACTAATTAAGGTAATAAATTTAACGATGATTAATTTATTAAAGATTAATTAATTAATGTAAGCGGTTAGGAATGACCACTTATTGAAATTTTATTAATTAAATAGTAATTAATAAATTAAAGGTTAATTTAATTAATTAAAGATAATTAATTAAATGGTGAATTAAATAATTAAAGGTTATTTATTTAATAATTAAAGGTTGATGAATTATAATTAAAGGTTAATTAATTTATTATTTAAAGTTAATTAATCAATGATTTAAGAATAATTAATCCAAATGTTTTATAATTAATTAATGATTAATTAACCAAGATTTGTAGTATTCATAAGTAATAAATCTGATTTAAATTAATCAGATAAATTCATTGATCTTACTTATGAATGTTTGGATGCTGTTGATTGTCGAATTGTTTGATATCCCTAATATGTGATGCTTTGTGATACATCCTGATTTATGTTGTGATCTGAAATTTCTATTTCTCTGATATATTAGTATGTGAATATGCAACCCCTTGACCCGTAAACGACACTTGAATTTCGATGCGACAGGGAGTCGGATTCCAGTTGGTTATCCGAAACCCACATCGAATTATAATTGTGAATATTTGTGACCGATAAATTTATTTTATCTATGAATCTGTGAATGAAGATAAGCGTTATCGACTATACCGCTTATCGATATATCTGTGATGATTGATGTTGCACTATTGTGTGTGAAACCCCTGGACTACACTTTTACACACACAAATATGGATTTCACGTGGAAATCGGTTAAGTCACAGATAATTTAAATCTGCTGTTTTTGAAATTGAAATTTTTAGTTCAATTGATTTTGAAATTTGAAATTTGGGTTTAAAAGTGAAAAGCTTTTGGAATGGAATTTCGAATCTAAAAGTTATTTTGAATACCTTAATCGAGTTTTGAAAATTTAAATAATTTGATTTAAATTTGAATTTAAGTTGAAATTGAATCCTATGATTTGAAATTACGGTTAATGATGATATAAATGTGTTTGCATGAATTTAAACCATTTAAAAGTATCGTTTGAGAATTTGGATTTAACCCAAGGATTTTGACTCGTATAAATGAATCAGATTTCCTGAAATGAAACTGTTTGTTTTTAAAAGAATAAAAGCTTTCACATATATAAGAAATGAAATTCCAGTTTAGTTAAAGGAATTTCAAGTTTGAATTGAAAATGGTTTTCCAAGTTATGAATGAATTCTTTTTGAAAGTTATGAATTGAATCTGTTATCTTTAACAGATTTAAAATGACGATTTATTCAAACCCTTCGAAATGGAATTGTTTTGAAAACTGTAAGTTAAATCTTTGTTTCAAAGATTTAACGAGTTAATCAAATTGAAATGAGAATTAATTTGGAAAATCTGTGAATGAATCTTTTGTTTAAAAGATTAAAGTGTGGAAATTGTTTAAACCGTTGAAGGTGGTTAAAATGAATCTTTTTGTTTAAAGATTTGAAAATGGTAATTGGTTAAACCATTTGAAGAGAGATTTTGGGTAATAAGTTGTGACTTAATTGAAATCCCAATATCCATATGTTTTTAAAATATTGCGCTCATTATTCGGTTTAGCCGGGACAGGACCTTTGTGTCATATAACCCGTTCCGAATAATGATACGTCGTATATGGATAGCATTTGAAGACCGGTGGTGAAGACCGGATATTTACGAAAACGAAAGGACAACTCGTCGAATGTCTCTGCACCGACTGGTCCCCGGTATAGAGATTTTATCACCCTATGTGATGGGAAGTCCGGACGTGATTGGAAATTATCCGGAATTGCAAGGGCTTCGTGAGAAGTACCTTCGGTTCTGTTCGAACCCGGAACAGACTTGTATGGATACATGTCTGACATTACACTTTGAGATATAAAGCCGATTTCTTTCAAATACATTTCTGTTGGTGGCGGAGAATTTATTCTCTTAGCTTAACACCCTTCTCTGAGACGTACGAGCTCAGAGGTTATGTAGTTGAAGGTTATCAGCGATATATCCCAATTTGGTAATGTGACATGCTGAGTGTTGCTGTGTGATGATCAGTGTTTGATCATTTGTGATATGATCATTTGTTTGATCATTTATCTTTGTGATCATAGGTTGATCATCTGTTGACCCAAAGCGTGGCTTTTTGAAAAAGCGTAGCTTTGTGGACGAGACTTCGTCAGGGCCTCACAACCCGGAAATGGTCGAAACAGGATCGTTGCGGCAAGGTTATGAGGGTCGCGCCCTTTAGGGTATGTCATTTCCTTCTGGAAAGGGGTGGTATTATGGTATGGAGCCCTGATACTTACTCATGTGGATACACCTTCTTTATGATGTGTGATGATGGTTACGAGCGCTCGGATAAAGGTCCCAAAGGACCGGGAGGTGGCATATTCGTGAGTTACCTGTTACAGGGGTAACCCGGCCTTGTTGGCAGAGAGCAGTTTGTCTCTCGGGGCGTCCCGCCAGAGGCGTTCCCATGCGGCGGAAGGAAGTTCCTTAGCCTGACCATTTGTTGGAAAACCCAAAGAAACAATACGAACTCTGTACGGTTTTAGTTGTATTACCTGCTATGGAATGTGGCGGTAACCTGCTATTGAACATAGTAGCTATAGTAGACATACGATACTGGTCGTATGTTGGCTAAGATTAATATTATACTTTCGAAATGTTTTCTTCACTATGCACTAATAATAATATCAAGATGATTTGCGTAGTAAGCATCTTTGACTATCATAAGAAGAAATCTCCTCCAATTCTGCGTTTGCATTGTGTGTGTGGTGGGAGGTCTTATGGTAGTTTCATTTTCCAAAAGCATTGCGGATTTCAATGTTTAAAGTTCTTTTGTGTTTGTTTAAAGATAAACTGTTTTTTTTGCTCACACCAGTCCCATGACTGATCCGGAGTTTATTGTTCCCTTCCTAAACTCTGGGTGCTCATAATTTTCCACACGAGCAGTCTAGAGTTGGGTTTCTTTTCAGATATTCAGGTTTAGTAGATTATCTGGAGCTAGTTCATTCATCGGGGTTGCTTATCTTGGAGTTGTGGATTCATTCTTGTCTGAAGATCATTTGGAGTTATCATTTCTATTGATATTGTTCCACTGCTGTTGTTATCGTTTTCTTTTCCGCTGCTATTTGTTGTATCATATCTCTGATGTATATTGGTATTCATTGTATCACTCTGTTGTATCAGATATTGTATATCAATGTATTATTCTTTTCTTCCGCTGTGTTATTTACTTAATGTTGTTATAGCTCCGGCGAATCGGATTTGAACGGTCGAATCTGCGGCATTCTAGTACAACGTGAAGTACGGATGTTGATTTTCGAGCGGGCAAAACCCGATACGTTACATGTACATTTATTTCCTTATCACTTATTACCAATTCAAATTTCATTAACAATAAGTAGGTAATTTATAATATATGTTTACAAATTTTGAATTAATCGTTATTCAAACCACTATTCATTATTATTTACTTAAATTTAGCATTAATTACCTTGCATTACATTGTTTCTTAAATTCCCAATCCGATTGTAATTAATACTCTAAATAAATATGCTTACTCCTTTCGTTATTTATTAATTGTCACAAGAAACGTTTAATAATTTCAACAACATTGTAATTACTAATTACCTACATTGATTGTATACGTTTTCCATTATTATCATTTATTAAAATTATGTTCAACTTTCCATCTTATGCATATAGTTAACCTTTATATTGATTTTACCTTCAAAATTTCCAGTTATTCTCTTAACTTACAAAAAAAAACAATGATTAATTTCATTTTAATCGCTATTAATTACATGCATTGTTAACAGACAATAGTTGTCACCATTTTACAAATTTTAACATTTGAAATTTATTCTCTACAACAATTATTACCTATCAATATTAATTTGCCCATAAATACAAAACTTGCAATTGTTCTTATTATCATATTCCATTTACTATTAACAATGTTTATTACATTATATCAGTTTAATATTTTCCTTAAATCCTTATATTCAATTCATATACAGGTAAAATTCTTTTCACTACTTAAAATCATTTGAATTAACTTCGAATTACTATAAGTAGTTTATTTTTTTCTAAATTTAATTACAAACTCCTATTAAATTAACAAATTTAATTGTCGAAATTTACGGGTCGTTACACTCTCCCCCACTCAATACTTTTCGTCCCCGAAAAGGAATTGAAGGGAAAAGAAGAATTAAGAAATCTATATATATTTTATTTAAAACTTTATAACCAATTAAATTTATAAAATTAATTAATTTAGATAAAATATACCACTTTATAACTATTAAATTTTTTTTTTATTATTTATAAAGTTTGGAAAACATTTTAAAAAACTTTCTAAGTCCAAAATTTTATGGAAAATTTCGGCAGAGTCTCCTTTGTACGGAGAGGCTCGGAAGAAAATATGTGATAACCTTGATTTTTGTGAGTAATTTCATGATCTAATTTAGTTTGTATTTGTTTATTGCATTGGGAAAAATAGGAATAGGAAATTGATTTGCAGATATAAAGTATAAAACATGTACATGTGCACAAGACAGTGTACACATGCACACAGATTTCTGTGTAACAAAATTTGGAAGAAATTAATAGATAAAATAAAATAACTGATTTAGAAATACATATGCATAAAGATAGAATTTTGTCTTTAAATAAAATATAGTACAAAGAAAATAAGAGCTAGGCTGAAATAAACTTAAAATTATTTAAAGAAAGAAAGAAAAATAAAAGGCTTAGGTATACATAGGTTATACATGTATACAGTCAATCAATCTCTGGAAGAAAACAGAAGTTGCATGAAAATGGCATGAGTCCCTAAACAAGCACTTTATCTATTCTCAGTAATTTCTTTTATTAAGAAAATAATAATAATAATAATAATAATAAGAAGTCATGCATATGACATGACCAGGGAAAATTAAAAGAGAGGAACTAATTTTTGGAAAGGAAGACAAGGACTACATACCCTTTTATTTTCTTGAATCAAACCAGAGGCAGGCTATGTTTGGGATGGGGTAGAACTGACATTAGGTAAATCCATAAACCCTAGTAACAACCAAGATTTATATAAAAGGCCTAGTATAGTAAGACCATATATTTTTGTTCTTCAGTAACCTAAAAAAAAATATACAAGAGAAAATAGGAGAAGGCAGAAGACTAAAAGGGGGTTCATAAGGCATAGGAAGAAGAAGGATTAAGGTGAGTAACCTCACTGAAAACTTTGGCATTAAGACCTGAATATTGAGGCAGCCTGTTTGAACTAATTTTCTTTTACAAGTTATGTTTTATGATTGGATGACTTTGGTTTGTTAATGATTTGTTTAAGTGTAAAACCTCTATCTGATTTACCCAGAAAAATAAGAGTCATGGATTCATGATTTAAAATGTTTGTCTGTGATATGGGTTAGCTTTGAGATTGAGTGATTTCTTTTATAAGTTTTCTTTACAAGTTGTTTATAAAAATCCCCGGATTCAAGTAGTGGGTATATGGTCTGAAGGTAGAAAGAAATATGGGCTGTAACATTGTGTTGTTGCTTATGTCTCATGTTAATTAAAACAAAAGAAAATGTAGAAGTGCAATGTTGTACATGTGCTGAGCTTCTATATTTTATGAAATACCCAAATCAAATATACTTGTGGTTTAGCCAGATCATGAATCTGATTGAACCAGAGGTAAGGGAAAATATATATCTAGCAATTACTCAGGACCATATGCTTACATCTTGATCCAGTGAAACCCATAGGCAAAATAATGTGCTAAGAAGTCACCTCCCTCTTTCATGATAAAATGTTTGCTTCTGAGAATATAACTTACCAAACTCTGGATGAATACATGTTACTTGCATTATTTATATTTCTCTGATTAAGAATTGAGATGCAGAAGGGATTAGCACTGCTATGAATAATAATAATAACACTTAGTAATTTAACTAAGGACTTGGGATCTTAGGGCTACCAAAGTATAGCTTGGCAAGGGGAATATTGCAAGTTCACACATGGTATGTTTATACCCAGGGGCCTGAGTGTGCTGGGTTAACAGAGAGATGTCCCAGGCAGTGTGTGTTTAAAAAGGAGAAAGTAGCTAAATACCCTATTATAATTGATAATGAATTCTAGGAATAGATTCAGGAGAGGTCTGGGCAAAATCCCTGATGGCCAGTAAAGTTGAAAAGGGGATGATAACTGAATTGATGTTTGCATTTGGTTGTTTTGGTGCTTTTTATTGATGAATCTTATGATTGTTTTCTATGAATCAAGTCATGGTGATTATGTATATAAATAATCTGTTAACACTGAGATGAAGGAACATGCTTCAAAAAAAAAACAAGCATAAGGAAGATACTGAGTTTCTTATTCATGTAAAGTTCGTTTATAAAGAGAATTGAATGAGATCATGTTTTCAGTTGGATTATTCATACCAGACAAATAGTCTGACCCTTTTGTGTTTATGCACCATTGGGTGTCTCATATTCATATGGGGCAGCTTATGGTGATTTTGCAGGGAAATAGGAATTGCTTTGATCAGGCTTTGGATGTTAAACTGCTTAAGATTTGGATGCTATGTTTTTTTAAAGACTTTGCTGAAGTAAACTACACCTTCATGATGAACTAGATTAAGACCTATTGTTTAAAATTACTTTGAGAAACCAATGTATGGTTAATTGCTGTTTTGTAGTTGTTGAACTTATATGTCTCAGCTGAACTATGTGCTTTGTTTTGCTAAATGCTTTGCTAAGGAAAAATGAATTTTAAGCTTCAAGAACAGTTAGGCTATAATGGTAGCAAATCTGAGATTGAAAGAATTTGTGGTTTGTATGTATATCTAAAGAACTGGCATAAGAAAATCCATGTTCAAGTCAAAAATAAAATCTGATAGAAAGGGTTTGAGTTGCTTTGAAAAGAAAATAATATAGCAGGTATTTTGTAACAAAGTAGTGCAAACCAGAACAGGGCTAACATAGCCATTTTTCTTGAGCCTGGGTCAAGCCAGCAACCAAGGGTTTAAATTAAATTTTCAGATCTGTTTCTTAGCCAAAGTATATAATAGGTTAAGACAATTTTGTTAACAAGGAAAAATAAGACACTGAACTGCTCACTGACACACACATGCACAGAAACATGCACAAGTAAAAGCACAATTTACCCAGTAATAAAATCAGAAGAATTTATGTAAAATAAGGAGCCTTGAGACATAAAAATCAATAGTAATGCATTAACCCAAGTCACTTGGAAAAACCTAGTTTTTAGAAACACTATTGCTATGAAGAGAGTATTTTTAAGCAATACTCAAATAGATTTCTACCTGCAAAATTTCTGTACTCTGATTTAGGTAGAAGATGACTTATATATCTTCATATATATAAGTTCAAGATAAAATGAATAAACCAATATTTTTATATTGTCAGAAAGGTCCTGGATAGAAGAAAAATTGAATTAAATATTTTTCTTGATTAAATGGCCACTGAATGTTTTAAAAAAAAAATTATTTAAGTGGGTCATTTCATTTGGTATCAGAGCTATGTTGTTAAATAACATAGCAAAAATTTTTGTATGAATTTGTTTGCATTGGATGTATAGAAGTGTTTACTGCTTTGGATGTTTTGTTTTTTTTTATATTTACACTATTGATATCTATTATGACAGAATAAGTGATAAATTAAAATGAATTAATCTATAGAGCATTAGGCAAAACAGACTAACCTAAGTGTTATATCCATAGAGCTATGGTAGGACCCAGACATCAAAATGTAGGAACAAGTGAACCACCCATGGTGAATGTGCAAGAATTCATGAGGGCCATAAGAGATGGAGTAGGCAACAGGCAGGAAAATCCACATGAGGAACTTTCCAAACTACTCAAGACTTTTACCAATCTTGGAGGCAAAACATTTGATGGCACAGAAGGAGTTATGGGGGTTCAAAATTGGCTTAGAATTTTGGAAAGAATCTTTGCAGACATGCAACTTGAAGACCAAAGGAAGAGGCAAATTGCATCCAGGCAATTGAGAGGAGCAGCTTTGGATTGGTGGGAGGTTATCATAGCTGGAAGACCTGAAGGAGAAGTAACATGGGATCAATTTAAAGCAATGTTGGAAGGCAGATTTATCCCTGCATCAGCTAAGGAGTCTTTACTGGAGGAATTCATCAAATTGAGGCAAGGGACTATGAGTGTCACTGAGTACACTCAGAAGTTTGAATCATTGGCAAAGTATGGTGCAGTGCTCATCACTACTGAGGAAGCTAAGAATGGCAGATATATCCAAGGATTGAACCCTAGCCTTAGTAGAGCCATGCTACCATATAAGGATAAAACTTTTGATCAAGTTTTGGATTTGACTCTGAGCATTGAACAACATGATAAAGCTAGAGAGAATTTCAGGGCATTCAAAAATAATCAAAACAAGAAGGGAAAGGGTAAATTTCACCCTTATGATAAAAAGAAAACAGACATAACTTCCACCAAGAAACCAGAAGAAGCCAGAACTGCTGAAGTTAAGAAGAGGATCACTTGTTACAACTGTGGACAAGAGGGGCACATGAAAAATAGGTGCACCAATCCTAGACCAACATCCTTCAATTGTCACCATTGTGGGAAGGAAGGTCACATAAAGAGGAACTGCCCAGATTTTAAGCAAGGAAAATTAGGGGCTTTGGAAGGGAAAGGCAAGGCAGCTGAGGGATCAAATGTTGAAAAGCATGGTCAAGTTGTAGGTACTTTGCTTATCCATTCAATACCTTTAACAGTAGTATATGATACTGGGGCTACACACTCATTGATCTCTCATGATATTGCACAACAATTAAAATTGAACTGTATGATTGTTGATAAACCACTGCTAATTAGAAGCCCTATAGGTAGTTCATGTGTCATGGGTATGATGTGCATGCAACTGGGATTAAATATAGGAGGACATGTGTTTGAGTCAAACCTATATGTGTTGCAATATCCAGACATAGGAATTATTTTAGGAGTTGATTGGTTGAGTAGATATAAGGCTATCATAAATATGGAGACATCCACCATATCATTGAAGGTTTCTGATGGACAAAGAATAATCGTTCTTTGTGAGGCAAACAAAAATAGAAGTATAGCCAACCTTTCTGCATTGTCAAATGAAAAACCCATGCCTGCATTAGAAGAGATCCCCATAGTTAATCAATATGATGATGTGTTTGGGGAAGTAAGAGGAGTTCCTAATCACAGGCCAGTTGAATTTTCAATTAGAATAATTCCAGGAGCTAGCCCAGTGGTTAAAAGACCAACCAGAATGGGGCCTAAGGAATTGATGGAGTTGAAAAAGCAATTAGTTGAACTAGAAGAAAAAGGTTTTATTAGACCCAGTAGCTCATCATGGGGAGCACCAGTAGTCTTTGTTAAGAAACATGATGGATCCCTGAGATTATGTATTGACTATAGGGAATTAAATAAAGTCACAGTTAAAAATAAATACCCCTTACCAAGAATTGATGATCTCTTTGATCAATTGAGTGGTGCAAAGATATTCTCCAGGCTTGATTTAGCTTCAGGCTTTCATCAGATGAAAGTAGAAGAGGAAAGCATTAAGTATACAGCCTTTAACACCAGATATGGACTTTATGAATTTTTGGTGATGCCATTTGGCTTAATAAATGCTCCTTCCTATTTTGTTGATTTGATGAATAGGATTTTCAGAGAATACTTGGATAAGTTTGTATTAATATTTATTGATGATATACTAATTTATTCTAAGTCAGTTAGAGAGCATGAGAACCATTTGCATATAGTATTTGAGAAATTGAGACAGGAAGACTTGAAAGCAAAGTTTTCAAAATGCACTTTTTGGCAGAATGAAGTGAACTTTCTAGGCCATATTATATCAGAAAAAGGAATAGCTGTGGACTCCAATAAAGTCATTGCAGTGCAAGCTTGGAAAAGGCCTACTAATGTCACTGAAGTCAGATCATTCATGGGAATGGCTGGTTACTATAGAAGATTTATAAAAGATTTTGCAAAAATCTCAATTCCATTAACCAGATTGACTAGGAAAAATCAAGTGTTCACTTGGACTGAGGAATGTGAAAATGCCTTTGGGAAATTAAAAGAAGCACTGGTACAAGCTCCAATTCTTAAAGTACCTGAGGGAAATGAAAACTTGGTGGTGTATACTGATGCAAGTGGACAAGGGCTTGGAGCAGTGTTGATGCAACAACATCAGGTAATAGCTTATGCTTCTAGGCAGTTGAAATCAAGTGAAGTAAGGTATGCTACTCATGACCTTGAATTGGCTGCTATAGTGTATGCCCTTAAGCTATGGAGACACTACTTGCTAGGAGCAAAATTTGAAGTATATACAGACCATAAATCACTCAAATATTTGTTTTCACAAAAAGAAGTAAATATGAGGCAGCAAAGATGGATTGAACTCTTAGCCTCATATGATTTTGAAATATTATACACACCAGGTAAGGCTAATAAAGTAGCAGATGCCCTAAGTAGACAACATGCTAAAGTGGCTAGATTAATGATAGAAGAGTTTAACACTTTATCATTATTAATTGATTCAGAGATAGAAAGTGATAACATAGAAAACATGAGCTTATGCAGTGGGAAGGTAGAAATGGGAAAATTAAGTTTTATTACTCTGGGATCATAATTGAAAAATAAAGTCGCAATGCTACAAAACCAAGATCCATTTTTATTTGGAAAGAAGACACAAATATTAAATGGTGAGACAGTGGAAGGTTTTCAGTTGGATGATCAGGGCCATCTGAAGAAAGGAGAAAGAATATGTGTTCCAGCAGTGGATGAGTTGAAGCAAGAAATTTTGGATGCCTACCACAAAAGCAAATATACTATACACCCAGGAAGCACAAGAATGTATCACAACCTCAAGAGAGATTATTGGTGGAGTGGTATGAAGAGTGCAGTGGCAACCTATGTATCAAAATGTATGGTTTGCCAGCAGGTGAAGGCTGAGTATCAAAAACCCTCAGGAATGCTTCAACCTTTACAAATACCACAGTGGAAATGGGAAGACATATCAATGGATTTTATTGATGGTTTGCCTAGAACTTGGAGGGGAAATGATAGTATTTGGGTAATGGTTGATAGGTTAACCAAGTCAGCCCACTTTATACCACTGAAATCAGAAAGAAATGCTAATACCCTAGCCCAGTTGTTTATTAAAGAAGTAGTCAGACTGCATGGTATACCAAAGACTATAGTAAGTGATAGAGATACCATCTTCACTTCAAAATTTTGGCAGAGTTTTCACAAGGCAATGGGGACTGATTTATGTTTGAGTACAGCATACCATCCTCAATCTGATGGCCAAACAGAAATTGTGAACAAATTGCTTGAAGACATGTTGAGAGCATGTGTATTGGATTGGGGAGGAAGCTGGGAAGATTACATATATCTAGCTGAATTTGCATACAATAACACCCATCACAGTAGCATAGGCATGGCCCCCTTTGAAGCTCTCTATGAAAGGCCATGTTTATCACCTTCAAGTTGGCATGAGTCTGGAGAAAAAGTGGTCTTAGGACCAGAAAATGTGAAGGAGACTTCTGAAAAGGTAGCCTTGATCAGAAAAAGAATTGCCTCTGCCCAAGATAGGCAAAAGAAATATGCAGATCAAAGAAGGAAGGCAGTACAATAGGATGTTAGGGATTATGTGTTCATCAAGATATCACCCATGAAAAAGGTTCTAAGGTTTGGGAAACAAGGAAAGTTGATTCCTAGATATATAGGACCATATAAAATTCTAGAAAGAATAGGGACAGTAGCCTATAAATTAGAATTGCCAAAAGAAATGAGAGCAATGCATGATGTCTTTCATGTGTCTCAACTAAGAAGATGGGTTCATGATAAGGAAGCAATACTAGAATCCTCTAAGGATGTGCAGATTGATCCTAGAATGATCTATGAAAAGGAACCAGTGGGCATAGTTTCTAGAGAAACCAAGAAACTGAGAAACAAAGAAATTAAATTAGTAAAAGTACAATGGAGTCTAGACCCAAATGATTGGACATGGGAAGTGGAGGATAAAATCAGAAATGATTATCCCCAGCTGTTTGATTGAAGAAAAGGTAAATCTATATATATACATACTAATGAATGTGTTGGTTGAATATGCATTGTGATTTTTATCTTGTGTTGATATGCATAGTGCTTAATAGGTGATTGGTTTGAAAATGGTTTTGAAATCAGAAAAATTCATTTTTCTGAAGAGATGATACTTAAGTTAAGTATGAAAGAATTGTGGGACACAATTCCTAAAAGGAGGGGTATATGTGATAACCCTGATTTTTGTGAGTAATTTCATGATCTAATTTAGTTTGTATTTGTTTATTGCATTGGGAAAAATAGGAATAGGAAATTGATTTGCAGATATAAAGTATAAAACATGTACATGTGCACAAGACAGTGTACACATGCACACAGATTTCTGTGTAACAAAATTTGGCAGAAATTAATAGATAAAATAAAATAACTGATTTAGAAATACATATGCATAAAGATAGAATTTTGTCTTTAAATAAAATATAGTACAAAGAAAATAAGAGCTAGGCTGAAATAAACTTAAAATTATTTAAAGAAAGAAAGAAAAATAAAAGGCTTAGGTATACATAGGTTATACATGTATACAGTCAATCAATCTCTGGAAGAAAACAGAAGTTGCATGAAAATGGCATGAGTCCCTAAACAAGCACTTTATCTATTCTCAGTAATTTCTTTTATTAAGAAAATAATAATAATAATAATAATAAGAAGTCATGCATATGACATGACCAGGGAAAATTAAAAGAGAGGAACTAATTTCTGGAAAGGAAGACAAGGACTACATACCCTTTTATTTTCTTGAATCAAACCAGAGGCAGGCTATGTTTGGGATGGAGTAGAACTGACATTAGGTAAATCCATAAACCCTAGTAACAGCCAAGATTTATATAAAAGGCCTAGTATAGTAAGACCATATATTTTTGTTCTTCAGTAACCTAAAAAAAATATACAAGAGAAAATAGGAGAAGGCAGAAGACTAAAAGGGGGTTCATAAGGCATAGGAAGAAGAAGGATTAAGGTGAGTAACCTCACTGAAAACTTTGGCATTAAGACCTGAATATTGAGGCAGCCTGTTTGAACTAATTTTCTTTTACAAGTTATGTTTTATGATTGGATGACTTTGGTTTGTTAATGATTTGTTTAAGTGTAAAACCTCTATCTGATTTACCCAGAAAAATAAGAGTCATGGATTCATGATTTAAAATGTTTGTCTGTGATATGGGTTAGCTTTGAGATTGAGTGATTTCTTTTATAAGTTTTCTTTACAAGTTGTTTATAAAAATCCCCGGATTCAAGTAGTGGGTATATGGTCTGAAGGTAGAAAGAAATATGGGTTGTAACATTGTGTTGTTGCTTATGTCTCATGTTAATTAAAACAAAAGAAAATGTAGAAGTGCAATGTTGTACATGTGCTGAGCTTCTATATTTTATGAAATACCCAAATCAAATATACTTGTGGTTTAGCCAGATCATGAATCTGATTGAACCAGAGGTAAGGGAAAATATATATCTAGCAAATTACTCAGGACCATATGCTTACATCTTGATCCAGTGAAACCCATAGGCAAAATAATGTGCTAAGAAGTCACCTCCCTCTTTCATGATAAAATGTTTGCTTCTGAGAATATAACTTACCAAACTCTGGATGAATACATGTTACTTGCATTATTTATATTTCTCTGATTAAGAAGTGAGATGCAGAAGGGATTAGCACTGCTATGAAAAATAATAATAACACTTAGTAATTTAACTAAGGACTTGGGATCTTAGGGCTACCAAAGTATAGCTTGGCAAGGGGAATATTGCAAGTTCACACATGGTATGTTTATACCCAGGGGCCTGAGTGTGCTGGGTTAACAGAGAGATGTCCCAGGCAGTGTGTGTTTAAAAAGGAGAAAGTAGCTAAAGACCCTATTATAATTGATAATGAATTCTAGGAATAGATTCAGGAGAGGTCTGGGCAAAATCCCTGATGGCCAGTAAAGTTGAAAAGGGGATGATAACTGAATTGATGTTTGCATTTGGTTGTTTTGGTGCTTTTTATTGATGAATCTTATGATTGTTTTCTATGAATCAAGTCATGGTGATTATGTATATAAATAATCTGTTAACACTGAGATGAAGGAACATGCTTCAAAAAAAAAAACAAGCATAAGGAAGATACTGAGTTTCTTATTCATGTAAAGTTCGTTTATAAAGAGAATTGAATGAGATCATGTTTTCAATTGGATTATTCATACCAGACAAATAGTCTGACCCTTTTGTGTTTATGCACCATTGGGTGTCTCATATTCATATGGGGCAGCTTATGGTGATTTTGCAGGGAAATAGGAATTGCTTTGATCAGGCTTTGGATGTTAAACTGCTTAAGATTTGGATGCTATGTTTTTTTAAAGACTTTGCTGAAGTAAACTACACCTTCATGATGAACTAGATTAAGACCTATTGTTTAAAATTACTTTGAGAAACCAATGTATGGTTAATTGCTGTTTTGTAGTTGTTGAACTTATATGTCTCAGCTGAACTATGTGCTTTGTTTTGCTAAATGCTTTGCTAAGGAAAAATGAATTTTAAGCTTCAAGAACAGTTAGGCTATAATGGTAGCAAATCTGAGATTGAAAGAATTTGTGGTTTGTATGTATATCTAAAGAACTGGCATAAGAAAATCCATGTTCAAGTCAAAAATAAAATCTGATAGAAAGGGTTTGAGTTGCTTTGAAAAGAAAATAATATAGCAGGTATTTTGTAACAAAGTAGTGCAAACCAGAACAGGGCTAACATAGCCATTTTTCTTGAGCCTGGGTCAAGCCAGCAACCAAGGGTTTAAATTAAATTTTCAGATCTGTTTCATAGCCAAAGTATATAATAGGTTAAGACAATTTTGTTAACAAGGAAAAATAAGACACTGAACTGCTCACTGACACACACATGCACAGAAACATGCACAAGTAAAAGCACAATTTACCCAGTAATAAAATCAGAAGAATTTATGTAAAATAAGGAGCCTTGAGACATAAAAATCAATAGTAATGCATTAACCCAAGTCACTTGGAAAAACCTAGTTTTTAGAAACACTATTGCTATGAAGAGAGTATTTTTAAGCAATACTCAAATAGATTTCTACCTGCAAAATTTCTGTACTCTGATTTAGGTAGAAGATGACTTATATATCTTCATATATATAAGTTCAAGATAAAATGAATAAACCAATATTTTTATATTGTCAGAAAGGTCCTGGATAGAAGAAAAATTGAATTAAATATTTTTCTTGATTAAATGGCCACTGAATGTTTTAAAAAAAAAATTATTTAAGTGGGTCATTTCAAAATATAATATAAATATATCAATATACCACATATAATATCCAAAATTTAATATCCCAACACGGAAATACAATATAATAGCGCTATAAACCGTAACCCGAAAACGTACCTATTTGTCGGGCAATTAACGCTTATTTATGGAACCAAACGCAGTAGCAATTTGCTTCCATAACCTGCATTTCGCTTATATAAATCCGATAAGCGTTAGAAATTTTATAGAATGAAATATTTAAGTTGTTCAATCACTAACAACAATCAATACAACAACCATCCATTTCAACAACAGCATACACAACAAATACAAAACAACCATTCAATAAAAAAACAAATAGTTGTTCGGGTTCAAAACTTGAAATTGTACGGAATGAAAATAACTATCAAGTGCTTCATTTACTCAACAGTCTTAGATGGAACAAAAATAGATTATTTATTCATCCAACAACTTCAAATTTCCTTACCCAACCAACCATAAAACAAGCAATAACAATTCAAACCAACAAACCAAATTAACTTATTATAAATTTATTTCGTACTTTAGTTGTTTGATTTCCTTTCTTTCATTTATTCAGTGATTACTTCATTTATTTTCATTTTATTATTATTTTTTCTATTTTATTTAGAAATAACTTCAACCCTTTTCATAAGTTTACAATTTCCCTTTATTATATTACACTCATTTATTTGCACTTACTACTTACTATTATTCATTCATTTATTATTTCGTGATCTTATTTATCCACACTTTAATTACTTAAGTTTATAATCATTCATTTTTCACACTTACCTTTAATTATATTTACTTGGTAAAATTTCAATTATAACTTAAGTTTATAACATTAAATTATCCTTTAACAGCAATTTCATTGAATACTTTCATTATTTCAAAATTCTACTTGTATAATATTCTATTACAATTTAAACACTTGCAACAAGGCATACAACTATAAAATCAATCATTCATTCATATCAAACAAAAGAAATAGTTGTTCAGGTTCATAACTTTAAATTGTACAGAATGAAGAATAAACTACTAAGTGTATCCTTCACTCAGCAGTCTTAGGTGAAACTAAATAGATTATTCCTACATCCAAACAATATTAAAGTATCCTTGCCCAAACAACCATGAGCCAAACAAACAACAAATTCAACAATAGATCAAGTTCATTATTATTAATTTCATTCCATATATTGTTGTTTTATTTCCTCTTTATTCATCATTTATTTTTATCCATTCAACCAAATTCCTTGGTAGGTAAATTTATTACTTAAGTTTTACAGTTATTTTCCAGTATTCATCTTTTATTCTAAGGTAATGTCACATACCGAAATTTTCGACTTTCGAAAATTCGACATCGATACTCACTTTATCGACTGCCGAGAAATCGAACGCCAGAAACTCGAATAGTGATGGTTTTAGAAAGAAGAAGTAGAAGAAAAAGAGAAGAAGAAGAAAGCAGAAGAAGAAAGAAGAACAACAGAACAACATCAGAACAGAAAACAATATCAGAATCTCACATTCGCAGCGGAACAATATATAATAGATAAACACTAGTCTTTTAAAACAAAGAACTATATCAGTTTATACATACATCAATCAGAGTCAATATACAACTCGATACAACAATGGACAGTTATATAAACTTGTCCTCATACAGAATACACAGCGGAATAAATAATATCAGATACAAATACTACGTCTCGCCATCCAGCTTGCTTCCAAAGCTCCAGAATATCCAGAATATCCTGATAACATAACTCTAGGCTGCCCGTGTGGAAAATAGTGGGCACACAGAGTTTAGAAGGGAACAATAAACTCCGAGTCAGTCATGGTGACTGGTGTGAGATCGTAAAACAGTTATTTTTCACAAAGAAAATAAAACAAATTCGCAATGCTTTTGGAAAATGAAACTACCATAAGACCTCCCGCCACACACACAATGCAAACGCAGAATTGGAGGAGATTTCTTCTTATGATAGTCAAAGATGCTTACTACGCAAAATCAAATCATTTTTGATATTATTATTAGTGCATAGTGTAGAAAACATTTCTAAAGTAGAATATAAATCTTAGCCAGCATAGGTACCATTATAGTATGCTTGCTATAGCTGCCATATTAGATGGCAGGTTCTACAACTAAAACCGTACAAGGCTCGTATTGTTTCTTTGGATTTCCAACAAATGGTCAGGCTAAGGAACTTCCTTTTCCACGATGGGTACGTCCCTGGAATAGATGACCCGAGAACCTAACCGGATCTCTGCCAACACAAGGCCGGGTTACCTCTACAAAAATAGGTAACTACTGACACGCGTATGCCATCCCCCGATCGTAACCGATCTTCCCGAGTATCCCCGATTTCCAACAAACCACATAGTAATAATAATGCAGCAACCACATAGGTTAAGTATCTGGGCTCCATACCATGATACCACCTATATCCATAAGGAATGACATACACTAAGGGCGCTACTCCCTAGAACCTTGCTGCATCCTTCCTGTTTTGACCATTTCCGGGGTGTGAGGCTCGACGAAGTCTCGTCCACAAAGCTACGCTTTCTACAAAGCCCTGCTTCGGGTCAAACAAATGATCAACCTATGATCACAAAGATATAAGATCAAACAAATGATCATATCGCAAATGATCAAACACTGATCATTTCATAGCAACACTCAGTATGCCACGTTACCAAATTGGGAGTATATCGCTGATAAATTTCAACTACATAACCTCTGAGCTCGTACGTCTCAGAGAAGGGTGTTAAGCTAAGAGAATAAATTCTCCGCCACCAACAGATATGTATTTGAAAGAAATCAGCTTTATATCTCAATCTGTAACGTCAGACATACATCCATACAAGTCTGTTCCGGGATCGAACAGAACCGAAGGCACTTCTCACGAAGCCCTTGCACATCCGGATAAATTTCTAATCACGTCCGGACTTCCCGTCACTAAGGGTGATAAAACCTCTAAATCGGAGATCAGCCGATGTAGAGTAACTCGACGGTAATCCTTCCGTTTTCAAAATATCCGGTCTTCAACACCGGTCTTCGAATGCAATTCATAACGACGTATCACATATTCGGAATGGGTTATACGACCCCATGGTACTTTCCCGGCTAACCCGAATAGTGAGCGCTTATTCAAAAATAAGTGTGGCATTCAATTTCATCCAATTCACAACAAATACCTATCTAAAGGTAATTATCGATAGTCGGTTATTTAACTATCAATAATGATGCGCAACATCATCAGATTCCAAATAATTTTCCAAATTATTTATTTTCCAAAATATCTTTACCAGATATATAATTTTCCACACTTAACCATTTGAAAACAATTTCAAATCAACTTCCACATTTTAATTTATCTTTAAAAGATAAAATCTCAAAACAGTTCATTTCATATTGGAAAAGCATTCCCATACTTATTTAAAAATAAGTAATTCACAAATCATTTATTTTCAACACTTAGAAAATATTCAATATACTTAAATCAAAGTTAAGTATATATTTCATTCTTTAAGGAAATCATTCTTTAAACACATTTTATTTGAGTCAAAACGAATGTTACGTAAAACATTGTTACGACAACTCAAAATCACTAGTATAGGGATTCGAAATTTAGATAGATATATATAAATCCCAATACTACATAAAACATTTCCTTTCGGAAATCATTTACTATAACAACAGTGTTATAGTCCATCATTTCCTTAAATTCCTCGAAAACGTCTATTTCAACAATAAATGTTGAAATCTATGTATTCGATACTTATCACGTTTTAAAACATCTTTTTAAAATAATTACTTCATTTCGTAAATATCACTTTTCCAAAACATATCCATTTTATTTAATAATATATTCACTGTCCAAAATCGTGAATATACTTCGTTATCCAAATTCAACATTCCTACACGTTTTATTTAAAGGCTTATCCACTGTCCAAAATCGTGAATATAATTCCTTTAATTAACTTCTACAATTCACTTATCAAAATAAGTGATTTCGGATTTATAAACAACGTTTATAAATCACAATTTTATATTTTATAACAATTTCAAGTTATGAAATATCTTATTTAAACAATTCCATTTGACTCATTTATATAACAAAAATCCAATTCATAAGTTGATAACTCATAATTCATTTATTTTCAAAATCCTTCATCTTATAACTTCACAAATCGTATATCTACTAATATTACTTACTTATAAAATCCGTTTATAAGTTCATTTTAACATTTATAGAACTCCTAAATAATCTCCTTATTTTTATTTATAAAATAACAATTTTATACATCTTCTATAAATATAATCCATTCATAATAAGTCGAAAATTTCAATTTAACCCAATTACAATTTAATCAACTTATATTTCAAAAACCACATTCTTATTATATCTTCACAAATCTCATAATTTTATAACACGAAAATTATAACATTTATTTATTTAAAATGAATTAATTCCAAAATTCAATAAAACGTATACTTTCAAATAATCACTTTGAAATCCTTTTAAAAATAATATCGTTATTTTTAACTTCAAAAATGGATCCGATGATGCTACAGCATCAAACAATCAATCACAACAATCAAATATCATATATCATCATATGATAACAGAATATATCACAATATCTGTAAATAATCAATACGGTGAGGAATCCAGTTGGATCCCTCCAACCTGTTTCCCTGCATCCACAGATGTTAGCACAATACCAATTCCGCTCCAGTACGGAATTATCGCGGTATATGGGTTTAATAAATATTATCCGCTTACTAACGGCGCAATAGGGTCTCATCCGCTATACGAGGCGGGAAATCAATCAATCCAATATATACATATGCTAATATGTATATATTGCTATATATAGATATATATCCTACTATATCTAATATCACATCCAATAGCAATCAAATCAATAACTGAAAATTCCACTTTTCAATTCTTGAGTGAGAAGATCTCACCGTGATTTTCTCGATAGCAATTCGTAGCGTTTTATTTCGAATGAAATTAAACGGACGTTTAATTTCACTCAAAATTTTCACTGACCCCGATCACTTCCAATCCAGTTGCATCGCGTAGTATTCGACGATACGAAGCCAACGCTTTTCGTTTCGTAATTTTCCGACCTTGCAGCAAAAAGTTATCGTATTTTAAACATCGTACAAATTTAAATACAAATTAATATTCACTTTCTTTTAAAATTAATTCCAGATCTAATCATCACCGTTAGATCTAGCTTGAAGGAATCACGGTCGCACACACATTCTTCCTTCCCCCTTCCAGTTAAAACACGCGACATCAACCCATCTTTGCCGCCTCCAAACCCTAATGACGCGACCACCTACCGACCTCCAGACCCCATCAAACCACCCCCATTCGAACGCCATTGACGAGAGCTATCCCCAGCTGGAATCACGATGAACTCGGTCGTCCCTAGGCTCGGCAAAACGAGTGCATACCGGTGACAGTCGTGTGCCTCTAACTTGCTCTACATCGTGAATTTTGCAATCACCACCGTTGGATATTAAAGCTCTCGTGATGCTCTCCATTTTTGTAGTTGGAACTTTCATTAATTGATCGATGGATTGCAAGAGAATTGAGGACGAAGATGATTGTTTCTCAGCCATTCATTGTACAAGAGGCGGCCGGCTGATGAAACCCTAGCTTATTTTATTTTGATTTTCTTTTGTGAGAAAATGGGTCTATTTATAGAAGTTTTGACGAACACTATTCATCCAGAATTTCCAAACTCAGATTTACGCACAGTGACTAGCGTTTCTGGGGTTTATCCCACGTTCTGAACACAATGGAACAGGTTTCGAAAGCTAATTCGATCGTCTATGTGAGATATGGATTTAAACGATCAATTTAAATTAAACCGATTTAAATCAATTTCGAGGCGTTTTGGTTTGCCCCGGACAAACGGTAAATCCAAAAATTACGAAATTTGAAACCATGCAAAAATATCACATTACGGATCCGATGAAACTGGTTTCGTTCAATTCTGAGACTGTTCGAAAATTGGCTATCTTTACAGTCGATAATTAAATATTAAATATTCAATTTTCATAGATTAACTCCAATTTCAATTTTAAAAGTTCTATAACCTTTCTATAACTCCAGTATGATTAAATAAAATTTTCCTAATCAATTTCAATCATTTTAAACTCGATTTTCAATTATCTCTGGAATTTCAATCATTAAATTATCGATTTAACTGACCAAATTAAATCCAATATCCTTTAAATAAATTATTCGACTTATTAAATTCATTTATTAATATTTAAAATCAATTAAATATTCGAATTTTAATTATCAAAAATTCTAGGTCGTTACAAACTTCCCCCCTTAAAAGAATTTCGTCCTCGAAATTACCAAGTAAGGAAAAAGAGTCCTTAATTCGTCTACTATTTTCTCAAATTCAAATAGTTTTATCAAATTTTTTCAAATCAAATCTTTCTACTAAAGATTTGTTATCATTCAACTAAATTTCTAGATTCATAGTTTTCAAACATCATTGTTTTCTTAACAATTCAAATTTAAATTCAAATTCAAATTCAAATTTTAAATTCTCATAATTTCTCAAAAATTTTCTAACACTCGAAATTTTCGAAAAATTTCGCCAGCGTCTCCTTTGCGCGGCTAATACGGTACAACTACAAAACGTCCCTACGGACTCTCAGATTTCAAAAAGAAAAAGAAAAAGCCAAGCGGCTAGACAAGAAATCATCAAATCTCATATCGAAATTTAAATACTTACCTTTTGTCGAGCAATTCAGACTTATCTTTGAAATCAAATCCAATTCCTTTATACACCTGTATGTCCTACTAGCCATAATATCTAGTTATAACATTCAAACCAATTTGCAAAGTCTATTACAAAATTTCGATACTTCTTATATCAACTTTACTTCCCTATTGAAGTTTCATATTCATTTTCATTCAATTTCACATTTCACATTTCATTTGAATTTAATTCACAATTCCAACCTTATTTGGATTCTATTTAACTTCTGAATATTGAATTTTATCAATTATTTTTCATTCACAACTGCATCATTTTAAATTAGTTTCATTTACTAATTTATCACAAATTGTAATTCACTTTATTCAAATTTGTTTTCAACATTCAGTTTCAATTCCAGTTTTATTCTTTCGTTCATTCCCAAAATTTATTTTCAATTTGCCATTTTGGTTTATAACCACTCATATTAAACTGGATTTCAAATTCCATACGAATTTAATTCATTTCACTTTATTTAATTTATTCACTTATACTTAATTTAATTTAACTCCATCCTTTAAATTGAATTTATCCTATCAATTCAAATTGTATAAGTTATCAACTTAATAATATTTCATAAATATTTCTACATAGTATTCCAGAGTTTACCAACATTTCAAAAATCATTTTGAAACAATTCAATTTATCCTTTGAACTTCAAAAACAAAACCCAAATTTTTCAAACAACTTCCATTTAAAACAATTTGGCAGCAATTCCTCTTTTGGAAACCCGAAAATGAACACCAGTGATGTCGCGATCATCATCGGAATTATTTTCCAGCGACCGAAAAGAGTTTTAGAGCTTTTCATTCCTTCAAAATACTTTTCAAACCTTCGAAATCCATTTTCAAATCAAAAATGATTTAAACTTTCAAATCTCCAAAATTTTCAAATTCTTTTCAAACATTTCCAAAAACTTTTCTGGAATTCTACTTCAAATTATAAGTCACATTTATAATTTATATTCTCAAATTTCATTTGTATGTGAATTTATTTCTTAACTTTGGAGTTATGATTACAATTTCTTATTCAATTTCATATAATAATGATAACATTTTCAATATTATCACTTTCCTAACAACCATGCAACCATATACTGTAGTACTTTATAGAAAAACATTTCTTTTCTATACAAAAATAGTTTTGGGCAAAATTATCTCATTTACCCTATTTAAAACAATACTGTGCCGAATTGTTCTATATAAGTGTTTAGAGATCCCTATCGATAGAGTTGTACGGACAATACCGACCAGAATCCATATACCACTCAACAAACCAATCATCACAATATAAAACAATTTTATATTCACTAACAAATACGCACTCGTATCTATTATTACACTCAACTCATTCTAGAGTACTACTGACTCTATCTCTAATGAGTAACACCCAACAGAGCAAGGTTGTCGCTTAACCATATGCTCTGATACCACTCTGTCACATACCGAAATTTTCGACTTTCGAAAATTCGACATCGATACTCACTTTATCAACTGCCGAGAAATCGAACGCCGGAAACTCGAATAGTGATGGTTTTAGAAAGAAGAAGTAGAAGAAAAAGAGAAGAAGAAGAAAGCAGAAGAAGAAAGAAGAACAACAGAACAACATCAGAACAGAAAACAATATCAGAATCTCACATTCGCAGCGGAACAATATATAATAGATAAACACTAGTCTTTTAAAACAAAGAACTATATCAGTTTATACATACATCAATCAGAGTCAATATACAACTCGATACAACAATGGACAGTTATATAAACTTGTCCTCATACAGAATACACAGCGGAATAAATAATATCAGATACAAATACTACGTCTCGCCATCCAGCTTGCTTCCAAAGCTCCAGAATATCCAGAATATCCTGATAACATAACTCTAGGCTGCCCGTGTGGAAAATAGTGGGCACCCAGAGTTTAGAAGGGAACAATAAACTCCGAGTCAGTCATGGTGACTGGTGTGAGATCGTAAAACAGTTATTTTTCACAAAGAAAATAAAACAAATTCGCAATGCTTTTGGAAAATGAAACTACCATAAGACCTCCCGCCACACACACAATGCAAACGCAGAATTGGAGGAGATTTCTTCTTATGATAGTCAAAGATGCTTACTACGCAAAATCAAATCATTTTTGATATTATTATTAGTGCATAGTGTAGAAAACATTTCGAAAGTAGAATATAAATCTTAGCCAGCATTGGTACCATTATAGTATGCTTGCTATAGCTGCCATATTAGATGGCAGGTTCTACAACTAAAACCGTACAAGGCTCGTATTGTTTCTTTGGATTTCCAACAAATGGTCAGGCTAAGGAACTTCCTTTTCCATGATGGGTACGTCCCTGGAATAGACGACCCGAGAACCTAACCGGATCTCTACCAACACAAGGCCGGGTTACCTCTGCAAAAATAGGTAACTACTGACACGCGTATGCCATCCCCCGATCGTAACCGATCTTCTCGAGGATCCCCGATTTCCAACAAACCACATAGTAATACTAATGCAGCAACCACATAGGTTAAGTATTTGGGCTCCATACCATGATACCACCTATATCCAGAAGGAATGACATACACTAAGGGGCGCTACTCCCTAGAACCTTGCTGCATCCTTCCTGTTTTGACCATTTCCGGGGTGTGAGGCTCGACGAAGTCTCGTCCACAAAGCTACGCTTTCTACAAAGCCCTGCTTCGGGTCAAACAAATGATCAACCTATGATCACAAAGATATAAGATCAAACAAATGATCATATCGCAAATGATCAAACACTGATCATTTCACAGTAACACTCAGTATGCCACGTTACCAAATTGGGAGTATATCGCTGATAAATTTCAATTACATAACCTCTGAGCTCGTACGTCTCAGAGAAGGGTGTTAAGCTAAGAGAATAAATTCTCCGCCACCAACAGATATGTATTTGAAAGAAATCAGCTTTATATCTCAATCTGTAACGTCAGACATACATCCATACAAGTCTGTTCCGGGATCGAACAGAACCGAAGGCACTTCTCACGAAGCCCTTGCACATCCGGATAAATTTCTAATCACGTCCGGACTTCCCGTCACTAAGGGTGATAAACCTCTAAATCGGAGATCAGCCGATGTAGAGTAACTCGACGGTAATCCTTCCGTTTTCAAAAATATCCGGTCTTCAACACCGGTCTTCGAATGCAATTCATAACGACGTATCACATATTCGGAATGGGTTATACGACCCCATGGTCCTTTCCCGGCTAACCCGAATAGTGAGCGCTTATTCAAAAATAAGTGTGGCATTCAATTTCATCCAATTCACAACAAATACCTATCTAAAGGTAATTATCGATAGTCGGTTATTTAACTATCAATAAAGATGCGCAACATCATCAGATTCCAAATAATTTTCCAAATTATTTATTTTCCAAAATATCTTTACCAGATATATAATTTTCCACACTTAACCATTTGAAAACAATTTCAAATCAACTTCCACATTTCAATTTATCTTTAAAAGATAAAATCTCAAAACAGTTCATTTCATATTGGAAAAGCATTCCCATACTTATTTAAAAATAAGTAATTCACAAATCATTTATTTTCAACACTTAGAAAATATTCAATATACTTAAATCAAAGTTAAGTATATATTTCATTCTTTAAGGAAATCATTCTTTAAACACATTTTATTTGAGTCAAAACGAATGTTACGTAAAACATTGTTACGACAACTCAAAATCACCAGTATAGGGATTCGAAATTTAGATAGATATATATAAATCCCAATACTACATAAAATATTTCCTTTCGGAAATCATTTACTATAACAACAGTGTTATAGTCCATCATTTCCTTAAATTCCTCGAAAACGTCTATTTCAACAATAAATGTTGAAATCTATGTATTCGATACTTATCACGTTTTAAAACATCTTTTTAAAATAATTACTTCATTTCGTAAATATCACTTTTCCAAAACATATCCATTTTATTTAATAATATATTCACTGTCCAAAATCGTGAATATACTTCGTTATCCAAATTCAACATTCCTACACGTTTTATTTAAAGGCTTATCCACTGTCCAAAATCGTGAATATAATTCCTTTAATTAACTTCTACAATTCACTTATCAAAATAAGTGATTTCGGATTTATAAACAACGTTTATAAATCACAATTTTATATTTTATAACAATTTCAAGTTATGAAATATCTTATTTAAACAATTCCATTTGACTCATTTATATAACAAAAATCCAATTCATAAGTTGATAACTCATAATTCATTTATTTTCAAAATCCTTCATCTTATAACTTCACAAATCGTATATCTACTAATATTACTTACTTATAAAATCCGTTTATAAGTTCATTTTAACATTTATAGAACTCCTAAATAATCTCCTTATTTTTATTTATAAAATAACAATTTTATACATCTTCTATAAATATAATCCATTCATAATAAGTCGAAAATTTCAATTTAACCCAATTACAATTTAATCAACTTATATTTCAAAAACCACATTCTTATTATATCTTCACAAATCTCATAATTTTATAACACGAAAATTATAACATTTATTTATTTAAAATGAATTAATTCCAAAATTCAATAAAACGTATACTTTCAAATAATCACTTTGAAATCCTTTTAAAAATAATATCGTTATTTTTAACTTCAAAAATGGATCCGATGATGCTACAGCATCAAACAATCAATCACAACAATCAAATATCATATATCATCATATGATAACAGAATATATCACAATATCTGTAAATAATCAATACGGTGAGGAATCCAGTTGGATCCCTCCAACCTGTTTCCCTGCATCCACAGATGTTAGCACAATACCAATTCCGCTCCAGTACGGAATTATCGCGGTATATGGGTTTAATAAATATTATCCCCTTACTAACGGCGCAATAGGGTCTCATCCGCTATACGAGGCGGGAAATCAATCAATCAAATATATGCATATGCCAATATGTATATATTGCTATATATAGATATATATCCTACTATATCTAATATCACATCCAATAGCAATCAAATCAATAACTGAAAATTCCACTTTTCAATTCTTGAGTGAGAAGATCTCACCGTGATTTTCTCGATAGCAATTCGTAGCGTTTTATTTCGAATGAAATTAAACGGACGTTTAATTTCACTCAAAATTTTCACTGACCCCGATCACTTCCAATCCAGTTGCATCGCGTAGTATTCGACGATACGAAGCCAACGCTTTTCGTTTCGTAATTTTCCGACCTTGCAGCAAAAAGTTATCGTATTTTAAACATCGTACAAATTTAAATACAAATTAATATTCACTTTCTTTTAAAATTAAGTCCAGATCTAATCATCACCGTTAGATCTAGCTTGAAGGAATCACGGCCGCACGCACATTCTTCCTTCCCCCTTCCAGTTAAAACACGCGACATCAACCCATCTTTGCCGCCTCCAAACCCTAATGACGCGACCACCTACCGACCTCCAGACCCCATCAAACCACACCCATTCGAACGCCATTGACGAGAGCTACCCCCAGCTGGAATCACGACGAACTCGGTCGTCCCTAGGCTCGGCAAAACGAGTGCAAACCGGTGACAGTCGTGTGCCTCTAACTTGCTCTACATCACGAATTTTGCAATCACCACCTATATTAAAGCTCTCGTGATGCTCTCCATTTTTGTAGTTGGAACTTTCATTAATTGATCGATGGATTGCAAGAGAATTGAGGACGAAGATGATTGTTTCTCAGCCATTCATTGTACAAGAGGCGGCCAGCTGATGAAACCCTAGCTTATTTTATTTTGATTTTCTTTTGTGAGAAAATGGGTCTATTTATAGAAGTTTTGACGAACACTATTCATCCAGAATTTCCAAACTCAGATTTACGCGCAGTGACTAGCGTTTCTGGGGTTTATCCCGCGTTCCGAACACAATGGAACAGGTTTCAAAAGCTAATTCGATCGTCTATGTGAGATATGGATTTAAACGATCAATTTAAATTAAACCGATTTAAATCAATTTCGAGGCGTTTTGGTTTGCCCCGGACAAACGGTAAAACCAAAAATTACGAAATTTGAAACCATGCAAAAATATCACATTACGGATCCGATGAAACTGGTTTCGTTCAATTCTGAGACTGTTCGAAAATTGGCTATCTTTACAGTCGATAATTAAATATTAAATATTCAATTTTCATAGATTAACTCCAATTTCAATTTTAAAAGTTCTATAACCTTTCTATAACTCCAGTATGATTAAATAAAATTTTCCTAATCAATTTCAATCATTTTAAACTCGATTTTCAATTATCTCTGGAATTTCAATCATTAAATTATCGATTTAACTGACCAAATTAAATCCAATATCCTTTAAATAAATTATTCGACTTATTAAATTCATTTATTAATATTTAAAATCAATTAAATATTCGAATTTTAATTATCAAAAATTCTGGGTCGTTACAGGTAACTTCAACCTATTACTTAAGTTTATTATTATTTATATATAACATTTAAGTCCATAACAACTAGAACATCAATACTTATTAATTTCATTTATTCATTTTTAAATTAATTTACTTTGCATATTTATTCATTTACTTAATTTTATTTATTCATTTATTAATAATATTCATGTTCAATTTTAGTTACTTGGCATAACAGTTATACTTTAATTCTTATTAATAAAAGAAATTTACTGAATATTTCATTACATAAGTTTACTTGTACAATTTACTATACATTTTCTTATTAAACATTTTCAACTTTTATAAATTTTTGGTAAGTTATATTTATGCTTTTAAAGACTGAAATTGAAAGTTGTACAAGTTTTCTCATTTCTTTTAATTATTTTAATGTTCAATAATTATTTCCTTTATTTCATAGGTTACAATTTCAACTTTCATTTAATACCATTTATATCCTAGCATTAAATCTCTTATTTCCTCTAGAGGTTTCAATTTATTAATTACCTACGTTCCAATTCACTTCAGTAATTAGGACTATTTATTAATGGAAACTTAAGAATTAAATACCGGGTTTTATTCAAAAATCATTTTAAAATAATAGATAATATATATACTTATAATTTATATATCCAATTATATTTAAAAAAATTTAAAATAAAATAATATTGTAGTAAAACTACTATAGTGGCCTTCCCACTTTGAAACTCGAAAATGAATGTCGATGATGCGGCCGCCATCACCGAAATTATTTTCCAGCGACAAAAAGGGGAGTACAACTTATTTCTTTGCGGAATTTCTTTTAAAACGTTTCTTCCAAATTCTATTGAAATATTTATATCAGAAAATACTTCTAACAATATTATTATTATATTCCAAAATCAATTGAAAGAAATCTTCAAAAACCCGGAACTTAAGCTCTAAATTTCCAAATTTCATTTATTTTATTTTGCAATCTTATTTCTATTATTATTTACACTTTATTACCTAACAACCAATCTATTGCAGCCAAATATAGATATCATTTGAAACATTTTATTTTATATATAGAAAATATAATAGGCAAAATTATTTCATTCACCTATATTAAAAACAAATATTATGTCGGTCTGTCCTATTAAGTGTTTAGAAACCCCTATTGATGTCACAGCGTCCCATGCATCAACTGAAATTTATAAATACAAAACGGAACAGATTACCACAATATTAAAACCTTTTATAACACTAACAAATACGCTCTCTCATATATATACACTCAGCGACTCCCATAAGGTATTACTACCCTATTAGTAAAGAGTCAAACCCCACAAAGCTAAGGTTTATCGCTAAACCAAAGCTCTGATACCAACTGTAACATCCCACCTTTTTGTACGCTTAAGCAGACACACATGTCGACTTAAACCATACAGAAGGGCGGATTGCTATGGGGTAAATAAGAAAAAGTGGAGAAATAAAAGAAACAAAATAGAATCTTGCAGCGGAACGATAAAATATAATAATCAAATAACAGTTCATGAAGCTGTTTTACAAAACATTTGATTATACTTATACAATACATATCAGAGTTACACATACCAGAGAATGATAATTATGCAGCGGAATACAATGGTGTAGTAGAATATATAACAAATAGTAATAATAAAATCTTTGTCTTCGTCCTTCAGAAATAGGGCCTTCAAATCCTGAAATGCTCAGGCTGACCCGAGCGAATTGAAAAAAAAACAAAACACTCGAGTCAGAACTAAAAGATCTTATGTAAGTTAAATCAATGAAATAAATATGAGTGTAAACGGCGTCAGAGATGTTTACGGGGTTTGACATCTCCTATCCAGTGTCTAACTTGAGTGCAGTAACTTAAGAAATGTTCGGGATTCACATCTCTTAAGGATCCGTTAAACTATCTACTATGTAGTAATATTCGCTATATACAGTAGTGTCTAATCAGTAAAGTATAATCATATAGAAAATAGCGTTAAGGGGATGGAGAGCCTTAACGCGGTCGGATCTTAAAATCATAATCGTAGTAAAGCTCGATATGGTAGGTGACACGGCACAACTAGGCAATGCCAGGGTAGATATACCAATTACGCATCCGGACTGGTGGTGACGCATAACAGCCACTACCGCCCACCTCGAACAACACTCCCAAATCAAGGGTGGCCACCAAATCAATCACAAGTAATAGAATGGTATCCAAGAAGTGTGTCCGATAAGAGGTGCTACCTCATTGGTCCGTCAATCGCTCCTGTTTTAGCCACCTTATGCCAACTCACGGGAGTTGGGTCCATGTATATACCTTAGGATCGTCGCCACCATCCTACTTCATTCTGGAAACTCCACCGCATACACAGTTGTCAAAGTGGTTTTCGGTATCGACAGAGAGTATGTTCATATCCGATCCCGGTCTCTTTAACAACCAATCGTTATTATAACACCGTGATCATTTTAAAAATATATATACCTTTAAAAACACAATCATTGCCCTTTCAAAACATATTCTTATTTCAAAATAGTATATACATCAAAAACCAAAATATTATTGCCATTTCAAACCATATCCTTTACTTCAAAATAGTATATACTTTAAAACCGAAATATTATTGCTATTTCAAAGCATATCATTTACTTCAAAATAGTATATACTTTAAACCAAATTCAATAATATATCATTTAAATAAAATCCAAATTTTCAATCACTATTCTTACTTTTAATTATAAAACTTGAAATATTCTTTAAAACCATCTTAAACCCAAATCACAAAATGCAGTCATATTCTTAATCTCAAAATTTCAATCGGTTTCAAATCAATATATTTAAAGATAATTCTTAAATAAATTCTATTTCAAATAAATTCATTTTTCAAACCATATTACTTTCAAAGTTATAACAATTTCGAAACCAATACTTTGAAAAACAATAATACCTTAATTTCAATAAAACGTTTACATTTTGATATATTTCAAGTCTTTAAATATTCCAAAATTCCCAACCAAATATGATAATCTTATATATACCTTAATTCAATTTACTATTATTTAGTTTAGAAATATTTATTTAATAAATTCAATATCACTTAAATAAAGCTCAAACTTGAAATATTCGTAAATCAAACTTAAAACATCATCAAGTTATACATAGCTTAAATTTTAGAATTTAACCATATATAAAATAATATTTATATAATATCAAAATTTAATATTTATTAAACCGTATATTTCTTTCCAAATCATAGAAAAATCACTTTAAAATATTTTATATATAGACCACGGTGCCTGTATATAATTTTCTATCCTATGGTCAAGTGATACGGATATTTATCATTTCAATCCGCAATTTAAAAATAAAAGTTTACGGTTATATATCATTTCAAACCGCAATCCCGAATGAAATGAAAATGCATAATAACTTGCAGTTTATACAATATAAAATATAGCATCCATTCATCCAAATATCAATAAACAACCATTTATTACAATCATCATCCAATTTAAACAAAACATCAATATAAAGCATATAAAATATAACAGGCATCAACAAATAGTTTATATTCAATAAAATTTAATAACTGTTCAACTGGCAGTTTATATGCAATAATAAATAAATTTAACTCGCAAATTTTATGCAAAAATAAAATTAAATAACAATTAAATTTAACTAAATGTTATCTAACTGAGATGATGATTAAATATATGCCCAAAGAATCATAGATAAATTTTAAATCACATCAAAATTTAATTTAACAAACATAAGAAATCTTAGAAGTTGTGAGTGGGTTAAAACACTCACCTTTTGAATTTAAATTAAATTTAAATTCAATTTAAACCCAAAAATTTTACAGTCTCAGAATTCGTCCAAACCAGCGTCAAAAGATCTGGAATTTCAATACGATCCTAACAAAAGAAACCGCGTCCAAATCCGAGTCCGTATGCAAAAGTTATGAAAATTTGAAGATTGGAAAATTCTGGTCCTGAGTCGACTTCGAGTTCAACCCGGTCCGCCGCCTCAAATACCCGATGCTTGCTCTGAGTTTTTGCCAAAACGACCCGGAGACACGAGTCATTTTCTTCGTGACACGAAGTAGCTCAAGGATTTTTCCCTTTGAAACACGAAGCGCGTAAATCTCGAAATTTTTTTTTTTGAAATTAGATTTTGGAATTTGGGAATTAGGTTTTGTCTGCCATTGGAATGAGGAGCTAAGAAGAAGATGAATTGTACATACAGACAAATGAAGATTAGGGAGGCTAGGGTTTATAACTGTGTTTATATAGGTAGGTTAGAGATAGGGCAGATAGACTGGATAGATGAACGTGCGGAACAAACTATGGCCCGAAAAGCCCGTTCTGACCCCGGAACGAAATTGAGTAAACCCATATATCAAAATAGGTGTTTTAAAATATTCTGAGCGCGATGGAAAAAGTTTCATGTCCAAATTCCATTGTATGAAGAAGTTATGCTGAAAAGAAATTCTCAAATTGATTTCAAAAATTGATTTCAATTAAATCGATTTCAAGGCGTTTTGCGTTCGTACGATCAAACGACAAGTCCGATCGTTACGAAACTTGAAACCCTACAATAATTCATTGATACGGATCCGATGAAACTAGTTTCGTCGAAATCCGAGTTAGTGACAAAAATGGCTATTTTTATATTAATTAAATAAATTAAGAATTAGTAAATAAATCCAATTTTTATATTTCAGTTTCGGAATTGGCAAATTTTATCACTTAAAAATTTTCAAACATTTAAAATGATTTAACAATTTTTAAATGTCAATTTATTAAAGATTAAACCAATATAACTCTTAAATTTCATAAAATTCAAAATTATATGTAAATTTCCAAAATTTCCATAAATTTTACTTTACCCATAATTATTCCATTCATATTTCAAATAGGAGGCTTGCCATTGGATATAAAAATTATTACATAAATATTTCCCATTATTCAACTAAATTTTTAATTTAACGTAATAATTAAATTTTCATTTCATTTATTTCAATAAGTCCAACAATTATAAATTAACAAATTAACTCATTATTAAAGATTCAACTTAAAAAATTCATAAAGTTCATCATCTTGATTTACTCATTAATTCATAATTCTTTAAACCAATTCCCTTCTAAATTTTAAAGTAACCAAATTTACCAAATCATAGTATTTATTTCAATTTCTTAAACTAACCCCCTTCATTATAAATTGAATCTAATTTATTAAAATAAGTTTCCAAATTTAATGTATTAGACTCAATTTCACTTTTTAACTTACACTTAAATTTAGGTCATAATCAATTTATACGTATTCCTTTCTTAGTTACTATTTTACATACTTCTTGCATAAATTTCACAATTAACCATTATTATTAAAGTAATGCTAATAATAAATACGACCTTACTATTACTCAACATTTAAACGAACGTTACTTCATTTCCATTAGTGTACATTTATTTCCTTATCACTTATTACCAATTCAAATTTCATTAACAATAAGTAGGTAATTTATAATATATGTTTACAAATTTTGAATTAATCGTTATTCAAACCACTATTCATTATTATTTACTTAAATTTAGCATTAATTACCTTGCATTACATTGTTGCTTAAATTCCCAATCCGATTGTAATTAATACTCTAAATAAATACGCTTACTCCTTTCGTTATTTATTAATTGTCACAAGAAACGTTTAATAATTTCAACAACATTGTAATTACTAATTACCTACATTGATTATATACGTTTTCCATTATTATCATTTATTAAAATTATGTTCAACTTTCCATCTTATGCATATAGTTAACCTTTATATTGATTTTACCTTCAAAATTTCCAGTTATTCTCTTAACTTACAAAAAAAAACAATGATTAATTTCATTTTAATCGCTATTAATTACATGCATTGTTAACAGACAATAGTTGTCACCATTTTACAAATTTTAACATTTGAAATTTATTCTGTTTGCACAAAAAATGGACAAACACCTCAAAGTTGTATGATTTAGTAGATCTTATGTTATTCTTAGTAATTTGAGCGACTTATGCAAATACGTAAAAAACAGGGGCTAAAATTTAAAAAGACACGCAGATTTATAGTGGTTCAGCCAGAATGTGCCTACGTCCACTTTATATGTTATTTCTCTTCTTTTGTTGTGATTACAAGTACAAAGCTTTGGTGTAAGTAAAAGAAAGTTGTTTGGAGAGTTCCTTCCGTGCTTGAGCTCTCAAAACTTGTCCCCATTGTTGTACCCCTGCCCCTCTATTTATAGAGTGAGGCTGGGGGCAGGGGTCTTGGATGTATATAGCTGCCTGTGGGCCTGGGCTGGAGCAATCTGGCCTGGCAACGTTCTGGTTCGGCGAGGCTTCATTCGGTAGTGGTTGGAGCAGTGGTGGTTCGGTATGCAGTGCTTCGATTTGGTTCGGCGAGGCTTCATCCGGCATGGGTGGAGGAAGCTGATTCGGTAGCTCCCTGGTTCGGCGGTAGTTGGGATATACTTGGTTCGGCTGTTGTTTGGACCGGTGGTAGGAGCTTGTATGCTTGGTTCGGCTGTTGTTTGGACCGGTGGTAGGAGCTTGGTTTCTTCTGGCTCGGTAGGGGTGAAAACACACCCAACATTTGCCCCCCAAAGCGAGGTATATGCTGGTATATAGCTTGCTTTGTTTGACCCTGGTTGTTCCCGTTCGGTCTTGTGCGCCGAATGCTTTGGTTCGGTGGCCCTTCCCTTGCCTATAAATATGGGCGCTATGCTACCGTCGTCTCCTCACCGTTTGAGATAGCCAAAACGACTGACTTTACCGAATCAAAATTTCTGCCTTCTGCCGAATCAGCTGGGCTTAGCCGAACCAGGTGATTTCTCTTAACCGCCAAATGAACCTTTGTTACCGAATGGGTCTTAGTCCTACCGAATGAAAATGGAAGAGTGTGATCGCCGAATGAACATTAGGAGTTTGAATTCCGAACGAACCTAACACCGAACGAACTTAACACCGAACGAACTTAAAAACTTCCCGTGTCGAATGGACTTAGAAACTTCCCGTGTCGAATGGACTTGAGAATTTTTCTGTACCGAATGATTTTTTATGCTTCGAATGACAAATTAAATTCCAGAAATCATATACTCGCTTGTTTTATACTTTCGTATCTTTTGCTTTGCAGATAAATGTCTCGCAAAGTGGAAACTCGCTCGGATAAAAGGAAGTCCGGGGGCGAAGGAGAGTCCTCGGCCGTGCCCCCAGCTCAATCAGGATCGGAGCGTCATGGGCCCGCCCCAAGGTCATTAGTGGATGGACATGGTCCCCAGGAGCTGCTGGATTCCCCGCCTGACTGCTTTCCTAGCTCTCTCAAAGAGGAGCAGCTCGATGTTATATCTCGTTCCTTTGGGATCGATAGAGCCCTCATGCTGTTGCCGGGCCCAGGAGTCATGCCATACAATCCTCCCGAAGGGTACTTTGCTTATAGTAGGTACCATTGTATGTGTGGTGCTATCCCGCCTCTCAATGCTTGGGTAGTCAGCTTCCTCACGTATCTAAAGGTGGCCCCATTCCAGCTTCAGCCCAACTCTTATGCCATACTGGCGAGCCTTTTCGTCATCTTTCAGAGGAAGTACGGGCGCCCTCCTTCCAACCGGGAGATCCGGTACTTATATAATTTGAGAGGCTACAAGAAAGGATCCCCATACATTAGTTTGGAGTCAGCTGTGACCTTCAAGCCGGTCTTGGACTTGTACTCTAAATTCAGCATGTTCAAGAAAGAATGGTTCTTTGTTAGGGACGACTCCGTTTCAATCCGGCGATTTACCTCTGGATGTAAGTTGATGCTTTTACTAATAATTTCTATTCCGATTGCGATGCTTCTTCTCATACTTTCTCATTTTGCTAGCGACAGGTGGCTTTCCGGTGGTGGAGACTGACCGCCTGGTTCAGACGGCGGCTGAGATAGAAGCCATTCTTGGGAAATATAGATCATCTGCCTTCTTGATTAGAAATGCGATCCTTCTGGAATATAACTTAATCCTTCCGCAGCAGTCTGTAGTTAAGCTGAGGGAAACGGCGGAGGAGAGGGCGGCTGCTCAGACCAAGGAGGGTGTTACGGCAGAGAGTGGCAAGAGGAAACCTTTCACAAAACCTCCAGCTGTCGGAGGCAAGAAACTCAAGAAAACAGATGGTCCCTCCCCCAGCAATTGTCCACTTACCCGAGAGGAGGAAGACATAGAGGAGGAAAGAGGCGAGGGTGGAGATGGTCGGGATGGTGACAAAGGTGGCGATGGCATCGGGGCCCTACTCCCTGGGCAAGCAGGCGAGATTCAGGAGTGGACGGACGATGCGTTCCACCAGGCTTTTGAGGGGTTGGATGAGGCTCCGGCTTTGGTAGAGAAGACCGGGAAGGCGGACAAAGCCGGGACTGGTGCAAGTGAGTCTTCTCCGACCATTCCAGCCAAGGTGGCTCCGACGACTCAAGGTGAACTCTTGACTCCTGCATGCTTCATTAATGATAGGGACTTAGGAACATTTTATGACCCGCTCCCGTCCTGGAATGAAATCCGGGACTTATTGCAGTATCCCACTCCTCCCCAGGGTTTGTACAACCACAGCTGTGTTTCTTTTCCTTTTTTTTTAACTTGTAATTTACCGCGTTTCTCGAATCGTATAGTAATGTAAGATTATGACATTTGTTCTTTATATCAGGAGCAGGCAAGACGTCCAAAGCTTCAGACCTTCGACACAGGCTTGAGCAATATAAACTTTCCAAAATTTCTGCTAAGCCGAAGCCCCCAACCCAACGCTCCGGGGACGTAGTCGGCTACCGTCCTCTTCTTGGGGTCATCGAAGAGGGTATTCAGCAGAGGAAGAGGAGTCATCCTTTATCCGAGACTTCGCCCGATCCTCAGCCTCCGGCTCAGCCTATTCATGATATTACTGAGGAGGGTAGCGAGTTTGCACCTTCTCCGTACCCGTCCGGAAACCCTTCTGTTATTCATATCGACCGTCCCGACTTGGCCCGTAATCCATTTGCGGGTCATCCTGATCTGGATCCAAGTTCTCATGATATTACTTTTGACGAAGTCACTGGTGAACACCTTCTCCCCCGTAACCCCATGGTACGAGTACTAGATGAAGCCAAGTCCTTAGATCTTGATCTACTCACCACTCGTATAGTCACTATGGGAGACGAGGCCAAGGCTAATATTGATCGGGTGGCAGAGGAGACCAAGAAGCTGATGGGGCATCATGCTCGGCTGGTTAAGGCCGGAGAGGAGATTGGGAGCGCCAATATCCGACTTCGATTGGTGGTTTCGGATCAGGCCAAACAGCTTGCGGATCAGGCTATTCAGATTTCTCAGCATGAGGCTGCTACTGGGCGACTAAGGAAAACCATGGAAGAGGCCAGTCGGGCCGAATTGCGGAAAATGGAAGCTGCTTGCAAAGAGCGGATTGACATGGCTATTGCCACGGTGGATGAGGTTCGGAGAGCGGATCTCGAGCAGGTGGAGGAATTGTCCGAGAAACTTGAGGCTGCAGAGCTTGCTCAAGCTAAGTTGAGGGAAGAGATGAAGGTGATGCGGAGGTCCCTTCAGGCTGATTGCTCGAGATACAGATTGGAGAGGGATGCTGCCGTCGAAAGGTTGTCGGCTTCCGATGCCCGGATGAGGGAGTTTGAGGAGAATGAGGGAATGATGGATGACATGCTCCAGGACATGTATTTCCGGACTTGGAAGCAGGGCAATCTCTCTTGGATGGATGATTATCCCAGGGTCATGGCCAAGATCTATCTTCGGGCTTTGGAGGAGGCTAAGGCTGATGCAGATAAAGAAGGTGGAATGGTCTTCAGTATGGATGTGGTCACTGCCCAGTTCACCAAGGAGGAGAAAGTGGCGGTAAAGGAGGGTATGCGGCTGCTAGCTGCTGAGGAGGTAGGTGTGCAGGTGGAGGATGACGACCAGGATGGTCAAGAAGCAGGTGCTGGTAAGTCTTCCTTTCTAGCCTTTCCGTTAACTTGGTTACTTATCACTAATGAATCCTTTTTATGACCGGACAGGCGGGCAACAGAGCAAGGACAAAACTTCGACGCAACCGGCTCCCTGATTAGACCTGGAAAATTCTTCTTGTAGGCTTGGCATTGCTGTATCTGTTAGTCTTAAGACAGTAGAGTAACTTCTAAGTTGTAATTCTTGCTACTTGTAATAATCAACATTATTCTTGACGTGTAATTTTTTAACTTAAGCTGATTTTGTCGTTTCTTGAATATTTGTTGCTATTTCGACATATCGTATGAGAAATGTAGCTATGTATATTCTTGTAATTAAATTGTGTTTGATGTTAGACTCTGGTTCTACACCATAAGTTTATGACTTGCAATATTAGCGTGTGGTGTTAACAAATTATAGTCATGTATTTGTACATAAAAGAAGAAAATACCGCCTTTCATGTTTTAATCGTAGATGGCAGTCTTGAATATTTTGTAGGACCGAGCATGGAATGTAGTCGAATGTCCTGCCACTGTGAGTCCCTACACCCATTGGCGAGTATCTCCTACTCTGTATCATGTACTTTAGGGATTGTTATAGGGGATAGAAAAAAAAAAGCTTTTTAAGTAAAATTGAAATACGTGAAATACTAAAACTTCCAATCACGGAAGGCCTTCGATGTGCTTAAGTTCGTGGCAAACGGGTTTTGTAGTCACTTTCCCTAGCTGTGGGTCTTGGAGACATTTGTCACCCATCTTACGCCTCCGCGGGGAGTTAATTCTTTTTTACCACAGCCGCACTTAAGACACATCGGAGCCGAGATCGCGCACAGTAACTACCCCGGCCATTATGGCCCGTAATCGTGGGTATTATTCGATTTACTGTGGCCGGCTAGCGTGGGTGCCGATCGTCAACTGTGAACTGCCCCTGGCTGGCCACACCTTATGTTGGGGCTTATAGTCGGTTCACAGTTGCCGGCGAGCCTAACGCCGTAATGAGCTGCCTCGGCTATAGTCGGCCTTCTCGGTGGCTTATAATCGGCTCATTACAGTTGGCTTTAAGGGCCGTCGCGAGCAATGAGTTAACCCGCAGCAGAGGGATGCTGGAGCAAAAGTGTCTCATTGGCGAGGGCATAGATTCGCATAGTACCTGTTAGGTCTTGTCCAGGTGAAGTTGTGTTGTGGAGTGCTTTGAATAGAAGTGCTGTATACTCAGGATTTTGTTCAACAGAAAAGGATAAAGTTAACAAGCAGCCAAGATACAAAGGAACAAAAAAAAGAGACAAGGTTTTTTAAAGTGGTTCGGCACGAAAAGGCCTACGTCCACTGATTCTCTTTGTTAATTCACTTCATATGGGCAGTACAAGTTAAGAAAAGTATCGACGGAGGTGTTGGATGTTCCATGCCCTCTGGAACACCTCTCCGTCCACTGTTGACAAAATATAGGCTCCGTTGTGGAGATCTTTATGAATTACATATGGTCCATCCCAGATTGGGTCTAGTGCTCCGGGGTGAGGGAAGATTCGCTTGAGGACAAGATCCCCTTCTTGCAAGGTACGATGCTTGACTTTGGAGTTGTATTGTGCTGCCACTTTTTGCTTGTGGGCTGCTGTTTTGAGGATTGCATCGTTTCTTCTCTCCTCGATTAGATCCAAAGACATGTGAAGGAGTTCTTCGTTCTCTTCTGGGTTATAGTGTATCCGACGATGGGAAGGCACAATAGTTTCAACTGGGAGCATAGCCTCCGATCCATATGCCAAAGAGAAAGGAGTGTGCCCTGTCGATGTTCTGAAAGATGTGCGATAGGCCCATAGTGCCGTAGGAAGTTCATCCACCCAAGCGCCCTTTGACTTTTCGAGCTTCTTTTTGATTAGAGTTTTCAGAATTTTGTTGACCGCTTCGACTTGTCCGTTTGCCTGGGGATATGCTACGGATGAGAAGCTTTTATGAATTCTGTGTTCTTGGCACCAGTTGGCGAATTCCTCGCTGTCAAATTGAAGTCCATTGTCTGATATGATTTTGAGTGGGACTCCGTAACTGCATAGAACATTTTTGATCAAGAAGTTAATAACTTTTGCTGAAGATACTTTATTTAGAGGTTCCGCTTCCACCCATTTGGTGAAATAATCAACTGCCACTATAGCATATTTGGCCCCGCCTCGGCCCATTGGTAGCTCGCCGATTAAGTCAATTCCCCATATCGCGAAGGGCCAAGGGCTGGTCATGTGAGTAATCTCGGTTGTTGGTAGCCGAGGGATCTTAGCAAATTTTTGGCATCTGTCACACTTCTTGACGAAATCTAAGGCGTCCTTGCTTAAGGTGGGCCAGAAATATCCGTATCGGAGTATCTTTTTTGCTAATGTTTGCCCCCCGGTGTGATCTCCACAGCTCCCCTGATGGATGCTGGATAAGATTTCCTTGGCTTCCCTTCCGGCGACACACCTTAATAATGGGTTAGAGAAACCGCGCCGATAGAGGATGTCTTCTTGTATTGTATAGCGGGACGCTTTCCTCAAGATTTTCTTAACTTCATTACGCCCGTTGGGTAGTGTGCCACCTTGTAGGTAGTCTCGGATGGGAGTCATCCAAGTTGCTTCTTCGGCTGCGGCTATCAGATTCACTTGCTCAAAACTCGGGACCGTTTGCTTGGAGATGGTTACTGCCCCGAAGATGGCGATGTCTCTCATACTCGCTTGCTTTGCCAATTCGTCGGCCTCTTGGTTCTCTTCCCGAGGGATGTGTTTGACTAAGTACTGATCCAATCGGCTGAGAAGCAACTTGGTCTTCTTTAGATATGCTATGAGTCGTTCCTCTCGAGCTTGGAATTCTCCTAGTATTTGATTAACAATAAGTTGAGAATCGCTGTGAAGACACAAAGAATTGGCTCCGATTTCTATGGCAATTTCTAGTCCAGCTATCACTGCTTCATATTCTGCATCGTTGTTGGTGGCAGCGAACTCCAACCTTATAGCATAGTGCAGTTTATTTCCCCTGGGAGTGATTATTACCACACCTGCCCCCGAGCCTTGTTCGTTAGATGCACCGTCCACAAAGAGATTCCACTTGATATCTTCCGTTATTTCCAGTTGCTCCTTATCCTCGTTGGTAGTGAATTCTGCAATGAAATCAGCCATGGCTTGTCCCTTGATGGCGGTGCGAGGGTGATAGGTGATATCATATTGACTCAGCTCAATACACCATTTAAGTAGTCGCCCGGAGGTGTCGGGACGATGGAGTACCTGCCTCAGTGGTTGATCGGTCAGAACTTTGATGGAATGGGATTGGAAGTAGTGACGTAGTTTTCGTGAAGTGATTAGTAAACAGTATGCTAACTTTTCAAGTTTAGGATATCTGACTTCTGCCCCAGTAAACCTTTTACTGACGAAGTAAACTGGTCGTTGCGTGCGGTTGTCTTCCCTTACCAAGGCAGCGCTTAAAGCGTGAGACGACACAGCAAGGTATAGGTATAATTCTTCGCCTTCGCTTGGGGTCGAGAGTACCGGTGGTTTCTGGAGGTGTTCGATTAGGTTAAGGAAAGCGGTTAAGCATTCGTCCGTCCATTCGAACTTTCCTTTATCTTTCTTTAGAGCTTCGAAAAAGGGGACGCACTTGTCCATTGCTTTGGAGATGAATCGGCTTAGGGCGGCCACTTTTCCATTTAGGCTTTGCATCTCCTTTCGGGTGGAAGGTATCTTGATGTCCCTTAATGCTCGGACTTGTTCAGGGTTTGCTTCTATCCCTCTGGCATGAACGATGACTCCTAAGAATTTCCCTGACGACACACTGAAGGAGCATTTTAGTGGATTCAACTTCATTCCATATTGCCGAAGTACTTGAAACATCTCGCCTAGGTGGCTTACGTGATCTTTGGCTTTCCGCAATTTCACCAGCATGTCGTCCATATATACTTCCATAGTTTGTCCTATTAGCCCTGCAAACATCTTGTTGACGAGGCGCTGGTAGGTGGCTCCTGCATTTTTAAGTCCGAAAGGCATCACTTTGTAGAAGTATAAGCCCCGGTCGGTGATGAAACTAGTGTGGTCATGGTCGGGAGCATGCATAGGAATTTGGTTATATCCTGAGTATGCATCCATAAAAGATAGGAGTTCGTGCCCGGCTGTGTTGTCTACAAGTTGGTCGATTCTGGGAAGCGGGAAGCAATCCTTTGGGCAGGCGTCGTTTAGGTTGGAGAAGTCAATGCAGGTCCGCCACTTCCCATTAGCCTTCTTTACTAGTACCGGGTTGGCGACCCATTCTGGGTACACAGCTTCTCGTATGAAGTCATTGGCGAGTAGATTCTTTACTTCTTCATCGAGGGCTGCTGATCGCTCTGCCCCCATACTTCTCTTTTTTTGTTTTACAGGCGCCTTGGTAGAATCAATGTTTAATACGTGGCATGCTATGTCGGGGGAGATTCCGGTCATGTCAGCGTGTGACCAAGCGAACACATCCAAGTTATGGCGGAGAAAATCAATGAGTTGTTCCTTCAATTCAGCTTTCAGCTGCGACCCAATTTTCAGTAGCCTACTTGAGTGGTGCTTGTCTACAGATATAAATTCCATAGCCTCTGCAGGCTCGGCGGTGGCCTCCTCCTCTTTGTCCCTAGGGTCTAATTCATTGAAAGGGTCGCTGGTGTATCGAAGAGGAGGGGCTTTCTTTAGTTGCTATGCTTCAAGGTTTTTTGTGCAGAGGGCAATCTCTACACCTTTCCCTTTATCTTTCCTGTGGTTGTTGCGAAGTTCGGTTACATAGCAGACTCGTGCAATATCCTGGTCTCCTTCCACTTCCCCTACCCCATTGTCTGTTGGAAACTTCATTTTCAGGCACCATGGGGCTAGGACAATCTGGAAGTCAGACAAGGCTGGTCTTCCTAAGAAGGCGTTGTAGGCCGAATGGTTTTCTATCAGCACAAACGTCTGTTTCCTTACAACGGAGCGGGGATGGCTTCCAATCTCAACAAAGAGGTTCAGCTGCCCGAGGAGCATCTTCGCATCTCCAGTGAAACCGTGTAGTGGTTTATCGCAGGGAGATACATCCTTCATTGATAGCTTCATTTTGTCGAATGCGTGTTTGAACAGGATATTTACAGAGCTTCCAGTGTCTACCAGGATTCGGTAAACTTCGGCGGGACCGAGTCGGGCAGAGATAACCATGGGATCCATGTGAGGGTACTGTCTTCCTTCTAGGTCGCGTTTACTGAATGTGATGTCATCACTTTCTTTCCGCTTTGGGTGGCGCTCTTCTATAACCGTATTGACACAGTCTCTATTGTCTCTAAGCGACTTCCCATATCTTTCCATCTCTCTCCAACTTCTGTCTGCGATGTGCGGACCTCCTGAGATGGTATGGACCACTATCTTCTCCTGACTAGAGCTGCTAGCATTGTGGTTTCCTCTGTCGGTCCCTAGTGAGGGTAGCCTCGAGTTTTCATTGGCCGGGGCTGAAGTCCTGTCTTGACTTTTTACATAACGTTCCAGTTTCTTCCTTCTGATGTGTTCCTCAATCAGATCTCGAAGATGATGGCATTCATTGGTATCATGTCCGTGAGATTCGTGGAAGCGGCAGAATTTTCCAGACTTCTGTGCGTTATCTGATTCCTTCTTGTATGGTGGGCGTTTGTATCTAACTTCGCCTTGGGTGGCAAGGAAGATATTTTCGACGGTCTCGTTCAAAGGGGTGTAAGTGTCGAATCTTGGTCCTGGCCGATATAGGCGCTTTTCTACCTTCTTGCCCCCAGCATTGTCTCTGGAATCATTTCTTCGAACGTCCCTCGCCACAGCAGGGGCGTTGCCATGGGTCGTCTTACTTTGCTGTCCTGACTGCTCCTCAATGGCAGCATCCTCAAGCCTCATGTATTTCCCGGCTTCATGGAAGAAATCAGGTAAAGTGGCTGGTTTTTCTTTTGTCAATCTTCTAGCAAATTTAGTGTCTGGATGCACCCCACTGCAGAGGGCCATTAGGATAAGCTTTTCATCGGCATCTTGAACTGCGGCTGCTGCGGCGTTGAATCTGGTTAGGTATTGCTGCAGCTTTTCTCCAGGTTTCTGTTTGACGCTGGATAAGGAATAAGCGTCCTTAGGTTGGTCCACATGGATGCGGAACTGACTGATAAATTTTTCTTTCAACATCTCCCATGAGCTGATGGATCCTTGGGGTAGATGACAGAACCAGGAGGTAGCAAGATCCGCTAAGAAGAGCGGAAAGCATTTGCATAGTACTCCCTCTGTTGCTCCACTCATGAGAATATGCTGCATGTACCTCTGTAAGTGTACAACGGGATCGGAGGTTCCTTTGTAGGGTTCCATTGTTGGCATCTTCCATTCTCGGGGGGTGATAGCAATTTCGATATTGCGGGCGAAAGGGCTGGTTACCCTAGCGCCTATCCCTCGATCTCTTTGCTCCCGTTGGACACACTCCCTGAATAAGCGTGCCATCCTTTCATCAGAACTTGGAGCAGATAGAAATGAGTTTGGTTCTGTTCTGTGGGATTGATTCCGTCCAGACAACCTGTAGGGATGGTATCGTCTATCATTCCTCATATTTTCCAGTGGCTGCCTTTGATCTTCTGGGAGCATGCTTGGGTCAGCTACAGTTGGCCCTTGCCTTGATCTTCCCCTGTTGGGTTCTGATCTAAGCACTTCCTCGGGTCCAACTTCGGGCTGAACTCTAGCTCGGTCCCGTTCACTGGTGTTTCTGTGGTTAGGCAGCATGACAGGCTCAGCTGCAGTTGACCTTCGCCCGGTACCTTCCCCGTTGGGTTCGGTACCAAACGTTTCCTCAGGCCTAACTTCGGGCTGTGCTCGGTCTCGGCTCCTACCACGGCTACTTCTGCCGTTAGCTCCTTCGAAGAAGGAGGATCTTTGCTGTCTCTGGGACCCTCCAGACTGGGACTCGCCCCATGATTCAGTGTTGCGGTTGGATTCTTCAGCGTCCCTCAAGCGTGACATGAGATGGTCCACCAAGGCTTCCTGCTGGGACGTGAAGCGGTTAGTTACTTCAACAACAACTCTGTCCAAATCTGCCCTAGTGATTGCTGCAGGCTGTTCTGTGGCAGGAGTGGTTGGGTTAGCTTGTCCTTCATTTGTTACCGTTGTTGGAGGAGGACGATTTACTTGATTCGTGACAGCTGGATCTGGAAGACTGCTGGATGCGATGTTTTTTCCTTTGTTAACATCTTTTCTCTGTTTGGGAGGCATGTTTTCCAAGTGGCGGACGAGGCTGTTAGGAAAACTTGTTAAGCGGATGAAGCTGAAGCTTCGAGCTTCTAGTTCTCAGTGAAAGCACCAAAAATGTTTGCACAAAAAATGGACAAACACCTCAAAGTTGTATGATTTAGTAGATCTTATGTTATTCTTAGTAATTTGAGCGACTTATGCAAATACGTAAAAAAAGGGGCTAAAATGTAAAAAGACACGCAGATTTATAGTGGTTCAGCCAGAATGTGCCTACGTCCACTTTATATGTTATTTCTCTTCTTTTGTTGTGATTACAAGTACAAAGCTTTGGTGTAAGTAAAAGAAAGTTGTTTGGAGAGTTCCTTCCGTGCTTGAGCTCTCAAAACTTGTCCCCATTGTTGTACCCCTGCCCCTCTATTTATAGAGTGAGGCTGGGGGCAGGGGTCTTGGATGTATATAGCTGCCTGTGGGCCTGGGCTGGAGCAATCTGGCCTGGCAACGTTCTGGTTCGGCGAGGCTTCATTCGGTAGTGGTTGGAGCAGTGGTGGTTCGGTATGCAGTGCTTCGATTTGGTTCGGCGAGGCTTCATCCGGCATGGGTGGAGGAAGCTGATTCGGTAGCTCCCTGGTTCGGCGGTAGTTGGGATATACTTGGTTCGGCTGTTGTTTGGACCGGTGGTAGGAGCTTGTATGCTTGGTTCGGCTGTTGTTTGGACCGGTGGTAGGAGCTTGGTTTCTTCTGGCTCGGTAGGGGTGAAAACACACCCAACATATTCTCTACAACAATTATTACCTATCAATATTAATTTGCCCATAAATACAAAACTTGCAATTGTTCTTATTATCATATTCCATTTACTGTTAACAATGTTTATTACATTATATCAGTTTAATATTTTCCTTAAATCCTTATATTCAATTCATATACAGGTAAAATTCTTTTCACTACTTAAAATCATTTGAATTAACTTCGAATTACTATAAGTAGTTTATTTTTTTCTAAATTTAATTACAAACTCCTATTAAATTAACAAATTTAATTGTCGAAATTTACGGGTCGTTACACTTTTAGTTCTGACTCGAGTGTTTTGTTTTTTTTTTCAATTCGCTCGGGTCAGCCTGAGCATTTCATGATTTGAAGGCCCTATTTCTGAAGGACGAAGACGAAGATTTTATTATTACTATTTGTTATATATTCTACTACACCATTGTATTCCCCTGCATAATTATCATTCTCTGGTATGTGTAACTCTGATATGTATTGTATAAGTATAATCAAATGTTTTGTAAAACAGCTTCATGAACTGTTATTTGATTATTATATTTTATCGTTCCGCTGCAAGATTCTATTTTGTTTCTTTTATTACTCCACTTTTTCTTATTTACCCCATAGCAATCCGCCCTTCTGTATGGTTTAATTCGACATGTGTGTCTGCTTAAGCGTACAAAAAGGTGGGATGTTACAGTACAGTTACCGTTCGAGGTGCTATACTGTACGTATAAACTTGTTTCGTTCTTCTAGGACGTTTTTAAGGAAATCCGTCCACTAACGGTTAGGAGGTAATCTTTGATCTTATCTTCGTCTGTTTATTTCCTAGAGAACCGAGGTTGAGTTTACTGGAGATATCGAACGTTGTTTCGAAGAGACCAGGATTGAATTTGTGATCCGAAAACCATTTTTGATCCGACGAGTATGTTTTCGAAATGAAGACAAGAGCTTGGAGTCGAAGATGGAGCAGTGAAGTGCAAGGGCTAATCGCTACTAATCCTAGAGTGATTCAAAAATGGATGTAGTAGGAGTAGTGCCTTCGGTTACATTCAGACCCGGAACAGACTTGTATGGACGAATGCTATCAGTACATTGTCATTAGAGGACAATGAGCATTCTAAGTGAATATTTCTAAATAGGTAATCGTAGCATCTAGCCTCATCAACCGGGAATGACTGAAAATCAGGGGAGATGCAGCAAGGCTAAGTGGGTCTCACACAAGTAGGGTAAGGTTACCCCTATGTAGAGTCCCTTTTATTCGGCTGTACGGTGTGGTTGCTGATCCCAACCGTGGGGTATTCTTATTCGAACTATCCCGGTTAGGGGTAGTCCGGGCTTGTGTGGCAGGGATCGATAGGTTTGATCTCGGTACAGTGTTTCTAGACATGTACTGTGACAGGTGGTACCCTAGTACCTTGTCATTCAGTGGGAATCCATTCTCCAATAAGTGCCGTACGGTTTTGATTGTGCCCAACTATGCTGAAACGTGAGATGCAAGCATTTTCACTATTTGAATAAGTATTTGTACTTAGACACTATTATAATATCAGATGATTTTGATATGAAATGTTTTGGTTATCGTAAGGTAAAAACCCATCGTGTTTATGTGTGGCGTGGTTTTACGAGATACCTTTGATTTTCAAAGGATTTTGAAAACTTTAACAATTCAAATTAAGTGTGTTTACTCGCGCTGGTTTTCCAGACTGACCCGGGTGTTATTTTATTATAATGCTCGGGTCAGACTGAGTATTACAGATATAGGACAGGATGCCATGGAGCTCAGGAGACGAGCTGGATGACGAGACGTATCACATGTACTTGGTTTATATTCCGCTGTGTATTGTAGTCTGTATATTCAGCTTTTGTGAGGACAAGTTATTATAATTGTCCAGTATTGTGCTATTGATTGGTATTGTACTCTGATGATGTAATGTATAAACAGTTATAGTTCTTTTCGTATAAAGATCAGTTGTTATCTATTATATATTGTTTCGTTGCGACTGTGAGATTCTGTGTTCTTATTTCTGTTTGTGCCAAAAATGGTCACAAACCCAAAATGTCATGAAAGCACTAGTGTATGAACATAGATCAACAATAAATGATCACCAATCACAGATATAAGTAATGTAGAGGATAAAAAATGAAGAATAATCAACTTAAAACGGAAAGAAATAGGCAGAGACACAAGATTTATAGTGGTTCGGCTATCTCCAACCTACGTCCACTCCAAAAGTTAATCTTTTATTGACTTTCCTTGCTGGTTACAGCTGATTACAGTGGATTATAATGAACAAATTCGAGTACAACAGTAGCTTAGTAATGCAAAGGTGTTTTCGGCAGAGTCTCGACGTTGGATAACCTAAAGATCCCTTTTCTCTAGACTCTGACGTGCTATTTATAGGCGCTCTATGCAAATATCTCACTTAAACTTTAGGAGACTTCTTCTGGCACGTAAGTGGGCCCACGCGATCGATCCTAGGTGATTTCGACTCGATCCGTGATCGATACGAACCAATTTCATATCGATCAAGATGTAACAACCCGTATATTTGGACCATTTAAATTGACAATAATCCACACATGTCAACTTAAATAGTACAAAACACGAATCATAAATGGAGTATATGTATATAAATGAGAATCATCATAGAATCACAGAAAATATAACATAACAGAATAGTGCAGCGGAATTACAACAATGTCATAATAGTAGTTCATGAAGCTACTAAGAAAATACAACAATGTCTCAAATAAAAGAAATACAACAACATAAATGTCCAAATAGTCCAAATGGAAAGAACAATACTGATAAAGATAAGATAGTCTTCAAGTCTTCAGCTCCAAGTAAGCAGCAACAGCAATCCTCAGTCTGATCTGAGCATATGCACAAACAAACACTCGAATCAGGACATATATTCTTATACAGATAATATGGTTAAAAATTTGAAATAACAATAACTCAAAGATGATTGGAATAAGCATCTTTCAGGATCCGATAAACTATCTATATATAGTAGAGTACGATAAGTAGATAATGTCTATCAATAATATAAAGATATCAAAATAGTGTTAAGTCATGGCCCATTCCACCCTTAACACATTTTTATTCCCAAAAGCATATACAAGACCGTAGTTTCCCCAAAACCGGAAGTCACCAGAGGGCAATCCATATACTAAAGGTACAAATCAAAATCGTAGTGGTCGCGCATAAATGGAATACAAGTATGACAAGGCACATGAGGCTATACCCAAGGTAGTGATACTACCGTTCGCCTGATCCGGACTGGTGAGAACGCAACGCCGCAGCGCCCGCAACACCGTGAGACAACACTCCTAATTCAAGGGTGCGCACCAATCAATCACAAAGTAAAAGAATAGTTTACGAAGAAGTGTGTCCACTTGAGGTAGCTAATCCTCCATTGGCCCGGCACAGCTCCTGTTTTAGTCATTTCCAATTTGACACAAGTGTCAAGGCTATCCATTATCGTTCACTTTCTTCAATCATCAACGTTCGTCAATCCAACCACTTCATTTTGGATCATCACTTCGCGTATAGTTATTAAAGTGGTTTCCGGTTTAGAAAGTGAGTATGTCCCAAACCGACTCCGGTTCCTTTAATAACCTTCGTGATTATAACACTGATTGGTCGTTAATATATTTCAAAACCATTTCAATTTCAATTTGAATTCGTAAATCGACAATTCGTTAGTCTTTCGAAATCAATTTCCAAAATTACGTTTCAAACTTTCCGATTCAATTTCAACATTTCTAAAATTCAATTTCAAAGTTTCGATTAAACCATTCAAATATTCATTGCATTTTGTATATAAGTTCATTTCAAAATCACTTAACTAAATTTTACGTTCAAATCGATTTAAATCAATTATCGCTTCCATTCGATACTCATTAAATTGATTTATCATTTAACAATTTCAATTAAATTTCCAATTCATTACGTTACGTCTTAAGTTCGATTTCATTATCAAAGTTTACAACTTATTTACAATTACATTTGTCAAATCCAATTCTTTAAATTACAAGCCTTTCAAATTTTCTGATAAAGCGCATTCTATTTCTTATCAAAGAAATTCCTTTCAAATTTCAAACTTAGTTAAAACTTATTTTCACTTGTTCAAAATTCAATTTCTCTTAATAAAGATATTCAATTCAATTTAATTGTAATTCGATCTCATCAAATTTCAATAATTTTAAATCTTAATTATTAATCATTTCAAACTCATTCATTAATAATTCCAAACTTAATTAATAATAAATTCAAAATTTATTAATTATTTCAAACTTCATTATTAATAATTTCACAACTTAACTATTAATAATTTCAAAAGTTAATTATTAATAATTTCAAAACTTAACTATTAATAATTTCAAAAGTTAATTATCAAATAATTTCAACACTTAATTTTTAATTATTTCAAAAATTTATTATCAAATAATTCTAAATTTAATTATTAAATAATTAAATTTTAAACAATATTCTTTTTGTCAATTACTACTTTAATATTCGTTCCAAATTCAAATATTCACATTTACATTTATTCCAATTTAAATTCCAAATTATTCAAAACTTTGTTATTCGTCAAATAAAACTTTATTTTTATTTAAATCAAAACATTTGACCAATCGGGTTTTATTTTAATTTTCTATCCTAAGTCAAATTGTTTGGGTATTTATCATTTCAACCCGATTCCATTTAAATTCAAAATCAAAACATACAAAGGGAACTTGCAGTGTGATAGCTGGGATGGTGTCAAAGTAAATAAACAAGCAATAGCATCCATTCACAACAATTCAACAATTTCAAATAATCCCGAAATAATCGTATTAATTCGCGTTTGTTATTTATGCCAATTAATATAACTATTTCTAGAATCTACTCTATCATTTCAAGTAGATTAAAGATTATAACATTTCGGTTTCACTTATCGTTCAATTTCAATTACAACAGTTAATTCAATACGTTCAATAGTCCAAAGTGACATTACTCAAATTCTACGTGTCAATTAACTTAACAATTTAAAGGGTCAATTTAATTAATCAATATTTATCATATAAAAGGGGTCAAGTTAACAATCAAAATTCGACATATATAATTCATTTTAAATCGTTAACCATCCTATATCCAATTTTAACTTGCAAATGATTTATCACTTAACAATAACAATTAACATCCAATTCAACATCACATAGCAATCATTTTCAATTCAAACTTGCATAAGAATATAGTCGTGAAAATTTATTCACCTTTCGTGGATAAAGAAATTTGGCGGCGAAGCACGAAGAAGCAGAAAAGAGACGCTACAGCACAAACAACGGACACTGTAATATCGACAAAAGCAAACGATATTAATACAATGAACGTTTGTATATAATTTATAAATATATATAAATGTGCTTACCGACGATGGAGAAAAGAACAAAAGCTGAAGATTGGCGATGCTGCAAAAGACGCTCAAACGGGTGCTTCTGCACACAACGAAAAGAAAATCGGTTACTAACAACACAACAAATTCGATACCGATCAATTTCTTTTTTTTTCTTTTCTTCCCTTTTTCTTCAAACACGCACACATTCACTAGACACTACACATAACACACACAGAGCACTACTTGTCCATTGATACGCATGCCCCTGGAAATGCACTAAATTCATATACGTAACCATATTTTTTTCTTTTTATAGGACAAGCATAGTTTCTATACGCATGACTTCCACCACATTTCTACCCATCCCCTACAGCAAGCTACACACTTGTTCACTCACACACGCACATGCGTGCACTCATACGTGGCCATGCAAGGCTAGAAGAATGGAGACGGGGATGGTGGTTGGTAGGCGTGGAGGTGCGAAGGTGAGTTGACTGTGTGGCGGTTGGGGCGGGCTGGGTCAGGAAGTGGCGGAGCGGGGTTTGGCAGAGAGGAGGCATGGACGTGATGGGTTAGAGGCTGTCGGTGGTTGGTGCTCTCGCACGCACGGCGGAGGGCAGTGGAGGTTGGCTGGGGACGATGGGCTGAAGGCGGTCAGGGAGGTAGTGGAGATTTCTGGTGAGCAGTGCGTCAGGGGCTGGTGCCTTTAAGGACGTGGGCTGGAGGGTGGCAGCGATGTGTTGGGCTCGATTGGAGAGGGCTGGGGTGGTTGCAACTTGTGGCGTGGGGTGGAACGAGTGGGTTGGTGCGTGCCTTTTTTTTTATAGTTACAGAAACGAACAGAAGGAAGGAGGAAGAAATGAGGGAGGAAGGTGTGTTACCTGCAGCCTTTGAATTTTGTGAAGAGAATAGTGAAATGAGAATGGAATTGACAGTGGGATGGAATAGAGAATGAAGTGTTTCCATTCACTTTGAACTTCAATAACGTAATAAATTTTTCTTTAATTCCCAACGTTTCGTACGCTCCGTTTCACAACAAATTTCAAAAGTCTTCACAACCCTTCAGGCAACCCCTCTGTATTCCCAAGCAACTCCTAGCTACTATCTCCCAACTAACTCATTTAATTTCAGCTGAGATAAATTTTGTATTGCTTGTAAACGGCTGAAGGAAATTTGGGCTGAGTATTATTTAACTGGTCCGTCCGGAACCGATGAAATAACACGAATAATTTTACGTCGGACTCCGATTTACACAAATAAGTATATCGTTTTGATCAGTGCGACAATGCGGTTCCAACGGTACACAGATTATGGCGATACAATGATTTTATAACATTTGCATTTACACCGCTTAAATTGTACGATTTGCAAAACAATTTAAACGGAGCAGGCGATGACAGTTTTAGACAAAACGAATTATAAAATCTTTATCAGAATAATTTTTACAACATAACTGTGTAAAAATATTTGGATTTGGAAGATAAATTTTACGCAGCTTTATATTGACTGATATACAGTAAAACGCAAACGGATTTTACTGTAATATTTTTCAACGAAACTTTTTCTATGTCCATATCTAACTAGACGTATGTCACAAATAAAGTTTGGGCGTAAATTGAGATCGTTATAATTTCAAATTTTTTATTGAAACGATGAATTTAAAATTTAAAATTGGGTCGAAAATTTAGGGTCGTTACAATCTCCCCCACTCGAAACTTTTCGTCCTCGAAAAGGAACGAGACGAGTGAAGTAGAAATGAAATAAGTAGAAAAGTCAAGATAGATTTCGAGAATTTTGAATGGTACCTGAAATTAATAGTTCGGGGTTTGAATCCCGAATACTATCCTCAGTTTCCCATGTGCAATCTCGCTCATCTGCACTCCACTGTACTTTGACGAGATTTACCGACTTCCTTCTGAGTTGCTTTGTCTCACGATCGACTATCCGAAGTGGCTTTCGCTCAATAGTCAAGTCAGGCTCAATAACTATCTCTTCCAACTGAGCAGTGGGAATGGTCGTAGATGGATCGTGTACAACTTTGCGAAGATGTGAGACGTGGAATACGTTGTGCACCCCGGCGAACTTCTCTGGCAATGCAACTCTATATGCTAATGTTCCGACTCTTTCGGTAATCTCAAACGGACCAACAAATCTGGGAGCTAGCTTTCCCTTCCTTCCAAATCGAACAATATTCTTCAAAGGCGATACTTTCAGAAATACTTTGTCTCCTACACTGAATTCGAGATCTCTTCTCCTTTTGTCAGCATAGCTCTTCTGTCTATCCTGTGCCGTCTTTATCTTCTCTCTGATTTCTTCGACTTTTTCAGAAGCTTCCATAATCATTTCTGGTCCAAGTACTAATCGATCTCCAGACTCGATCCAACAAGCTGGCGATTTGCACGGCCGTCCATATAAGGCTTCGAACGGTGCCATACCAATGCTTGCCTGGTTTTAAAGGATAATTAATTCAAATTCAAATATACTTATTCAAATTTGAAATTCAAATTTTTTACCTGGTAACTATTATTATAAGTGAATTCTACCAAGTGAAGATGGTCTTCCCAAGATCCACCAAAATCAATAATACAAGCCCGGAGAAGGTCTTCCAAGATCTGATTCACTCTCTCAGTTTGGCCATCTGTCTGAGGATGATATGCTGTGCTCAGATTCAGTTTGGTGCCCAAAGTATCCTGAAATGCCTTCCAGAATTTACTGGTGAAAATAGGATCTCGATCGCATACAATACTAGATGGTACACCATGAAGTTTAACAACTTCTCTCATGTATATCTCGGCCAAACTCGAAGCTGTACGAGTGGTCTTGACTGGAATAAAGTGAGCGGACTTTGTCAGTCTGTCGACAATCACCCATATGCTTTCGTTACCTTTTCTAGTCCTTGGTAGCCCATCAATAAAGTCCATAGAAATCTGCTCCCATTTCCAACCTGGAATCTCTAGCGGTTGGAGCAATCATGCTGTCTTTCTGTGATCAGCTTTAACTTGTTGGCAAGTGGTGCACCTACTAACATAGATAGAAATATCGCGCTTCATTCCACTCCACCAATATAGCTTCTTCATATTTTGATACATTTTAGTGACACCGGGATGAAAAGAAAGCGAAGACTTATGGTTTTCTCTCAGCACTTCTTGTCTTAAACAATCAACATTAGGAACACAGATACGATTATCAATTCTCAAGATTCCATTACTATCAACATGTGCACCCACTTTATTATCAGCATTTTCAACTCTACCAAGAACTATTTCTTTGACGCGATAAAGCAAAGTGTCCTCGTATTGCTTGGCTATAATACGATCCATAAGAGCTGGGGAGACGGAAAGCTGGAATAACATCCCTTCAACAAGATTACAACATATCATAGCTTGGTTACTGCTCAAAGCATCGGCTACGACATTTGCTTTTCCCGGAGTGTAGTTAATATCAAGATCATATGCAGCTAGAAATTCGAGCCATCGGACTTGACTCTGATTCAAATCCTTTTGCGAGAAGATATATCTCAATGACTTGTGGTCAGTGAATAACTCGAATTTTGTTCCCAATAGATAATGCCTCCATAACTTAAGAGCAAATACAACCGCAAGAAGCTCTAAATCGTGGGTTGCGTAGTTTGTTTCATGGGTCTTTAACTAACGACCCGCATAGGCAATAACCTTTCCTTTCTGCATTAAAACTGCTCCAAGTCCATCTCGACAGGCATCTATATAGACAGTCAATCCTTCGCTACCATCAATAACGGTAAGAACCGGGGCAGAGGTCAGCTTTCGCTTCATCTCATTGAAAGCTGCTTCGCACTTTTCGCTCCAAATAAATTTCACATTCTTTCTGGTCAGTGCGGTAAGTGGTGCGGCAATACGGGCAAAGTTTTCTATAAATCTGCAGTAATAGCCGGCCAAACCTAAGAAACTGCGGATGTCTGTAGGAGTTTTGGGAGTCTCCCAATCCTGCAAATTCCAAAGATTCGAATTAAGAAAAGATAAGTAGTTTTTGATAGAATTGACAAGTAAGAATAGAACTTACATTGATTACGACGATCTTAGCTGGATCGACCGAAATCCCATTCTCTGAAACAATATGGCCAAGAAATCGAACTTCATCCTTCCAAAAGTGACATTTTGAAAAACTTGGCTTTAAGCTGATGACTGCGTAGAGTTTCAAGAACAAAAGCCAAATGTGACCTATGCTCTTCCTCATCCTTAGAGAAGACGAGAATGTCATCGATGAAAACAAGAACAAACTTGTTAAGAACATCCCGGAAAACTCTATTCATTAAGTCGACAAAATAAGCTGGAGCATTAGTAAGACCGAACGACATAACTAGCCATTCAAAGAAACCAGTCTCAGTGCGGAATGCTGTCTTAGGAATACTCTCCTCGACAATTCTGAGTTGGTGAAAGCCAGTAGCCAGATCGAGTTGAGAAAATACTTTAGCTCCATGAAGCTGGTCGAATAGATCATTGATGCGGGGCATCGGATATCGGTTCTTGTGTGTGAGCTTGTTCAGCTCTCTATAGTCCACACACATTCTGAGGGAACCATCTGATTTTGTGACGAACACTACTGCAGCACCCCATTCTGAATGACTTCGCCGAATCAAACCTTTAGAAAATAAGTCTTCAATTTGAGCATTCAGTTCAGCTTTTTCTTTAGGAGCCATTCTCCGAGGAGGAAGAACTACTGGTCGGGCACTAGGAATAAGGTCAATGCGGAATTCGATTTCCCGCGGTGGTGGTAGAGAATTGACTTCTCCAAACACATCAGAAAAGGATTGGACCACTGGAGTGGAGCTTAGTTCATTTGGATGGGAGTCAAGTGAAAATATAAAACTCCCAGCATATTCTTGAGGTGATTTGCCTTCTATAACCAAAGGCATGCTCTTGTCATCGATGAGAGAGACTGTTCGAGCTTTGCATGAGATATTGGCTTCGAACTTCCGTAGCCAATCAATGCCTAATAGTATATCGAATGCTTCGAATCCGAGGACATAGAAATCCCAAGTGAAGTGGTGAATGCCATGCATAAGAGTGACATATTTACAAACCCTTCTAAGGTTAGCGGGCCCTCCAATAGGGTTTGATACACATAAGAAGGTAGATGAAAGAATGGGTTCCAAACCAAGTTTATTGCACAAATCAATAGATATGAAAATATGTGTTGCTCCGGTATCAAATAGAACTTTAACTGGTAAAGTATGCAACATAAAAATACCCTGTAATGTACCTTGGTTATCAGTAGGAGCAGGTGGGGTAGGTGGATCATGGGCGGAAGAAGTCATAGCAAATACGTCGGCCGTCTTTCCTTTTTTGGACATAGGACAATCTCTCTTGAAATGGCCTGGCTGCAGACATACGTGACAGAGGTCGTTCCTGGTATTCTGAGGAGGCGGAACAGCGGCACCGGCAGATGTTGGACAGCTATTGGCGTAGTGACCCCTCTGGTCGCACTTGAAACAAGTGATGGAGGATATGTCAATAGGCTTCTTCTGAGAATAGCCAAGCCCGGATTTCTGCTGCCAATTCTTCTTTTGTTGCTCAAAATTTTGCTTCCTCTTTCCCGACTGATTAGCTGGAGTCTGAGTAACTGGGGCTTTAGGGACAGATGTTCCCTTGGGCTTTCCCTCGTATCGAAGAGCGAAATCCATCAACTCAGTGAAAGTTCCATGGACATGAGCGTTGAGGAGCTCGTAATACTCTGGGCGTGCGCCATGTATGAACTTCTCGTTCTTCAGTAGAGGTGTGTCAATCAAGCCAGGTCCGAACTTGGAGAGTTCGTTAAACCTCCTTTCGTACTCAGTAAAGGTCATGCTGCCCTGCTTGAGATCCATGAAAGACCAATAGAGTTGGGCCTTCCCAGCAGCTGGCATCCACTAAGCCATAAAGGACTCCCTATTACAAGTGATATGAAACGAATCAAAATTATGACGAGATAAGATAGAAATTTATTTAGTTGGAATTTAGATAGATTACTACCTAAACTGGGCCCAAGTGATGGTTTCCTCATCAGTTCGAGAAGTGACTGATTCCCACCAATCTTGAGCAGCATCCTGAAGCTGCCAAGCGGCCAACTTGCGCTTCTGAGCATCTGCGATCTCTAAGCCAGAAAAGATCCTTTCCAAACTCTTTAGCCATTGTTGTGCTTCGATAATACTCTCGGAGCCAGTAAATTTGACTCCTCCAAGCTGAGTATACTCCTTGCTAAGAGTGGAGAATCGGACTGCGGGAGCTGGAGCATGTGGACCAAGAGCATTTCCACCCCTGCCTCTAACATTTCTTCTAGTAGCCATCCTGGAATACCAAAAGTGATTTAGAATCAAAGATAGAAATTTATAGAACTTAAGGAAATTCTATTCAACGAATTCAATAAGAAAGATGAATCAAAGGAGGTGGATTCTGCAATGATTCTCCTCATTCTAGGGTATGTTTACCCTATCTCTAATGAGCTTTAAACTCCACAGGCTAAGGTTATCGGGAACCAAAGCTCTGATACCAACTGTAACAACCCGTATATTTGGACCATTTAAATTGACAATAATCCACACATGTCAACTTAAATAGTACAAAACACGAATCATAAATGGAGTATATGTATATAAATGAGAATCATCACAGAATCACAGAAAATATAACATAACAGAATAGTGCAGCGGAATTACAACAATGTCATAATAGTAGTTCATGAAGCTACTAAGAAAATACAACAATGTCTCAAATAAAAGAAATACAACAACATAGATGTCTAAATAGTCCAAATGGAAAGAACAATACTGATAAAGATAAGATAGTCTTCAAGTCTTCAGCTCCAAGTAAGCAGCAACAGCAATCCTCAGTTTGATCCGAGCATATGCACAAACAAACACTCGAATCAGGACATATATTCTTATACAGATAATATGGTTAAAAATTTGAAATAACAATAACTCAAAGATGATTGGAATAAGCATCTTTCAGGATCCGATAAACTATCTATATATAGTAGAGTACGATAAGTAGATAATGTCTATCAATAATATAAAGATATCAAAATAGTGTTAAGTCATGGCCCATTCCACCCTTAACACATTTTTATTCCCAAAAGCATATACAAGACCGTAGTTTCCCCAAAACCGGAAGTCACCAGAGAGCAATCCATATACTAAAGGTACAAATCAAAATCGTAGTGGTCGCGCATAAATGGAATACAAGTATGACAAGGCACATGAGGCTATACCCAAGGTAGTGATACTACCGTTCGCCTGATCCGGACTGGTGAGAACGCAACGCCGCAGCGCCCGCAACACCGTGAGACAACACTCCCAATTCAAGGGTGCGCACCAATCAATCACAAAGTAAAAGAATAGTTTACGAAGAAGTGTGTCCACTTGAGATAGCTAATCCTCCATTGGCCCGCCACAGCTCCTGTTTTAGTCATTCCCAATTTGACACAAGTGTCAAGGCTATCCATTATCGTTCACTTTCTTCAATCATCAACGTTCGTCAATCCAACCACTTCAATCTGGATCATCACTTCGCGTATAGTTATTAAAGTGGTTTCCGGTTTAGAAAGTGAGTATGTCCCAAACCGACTCCGGTTCCTTTAATAACCTTCGTGATTATAACACTGATTGGTCGTTAATATATTTCAAAACCATTTCAATTTCAATTTGAATTCGTAAATCGACAATTCGTTAGTCTTTCGAAATCAATTTCCAAAATTACGTTTCAAACTTTCCGATTCAATTTCAACATTTCTAAAATTCAATTTCAAAGTTTCGATTAAACCATTCAAATATTCATTGCATTTTGTATATAAGTTCATTTCAAAATCACTTAACTAAATTTTACGTTCAAATCGATTTAAATCAATTATCGCTTCCATTCGATATTCATTAAATTGATTTATCATTTAACAATTTCAATTAAATTTCCAATTCATTACGTTACGTCTTAAGTTCGATTTCATTATCAAAGTTTACAACTTATTTACAATTACATTTGTCAAATCCAATTCTTTAAATTACAAGCCTTTCAAATTTTCCGATAAAGCGCATTCTATTTCTTATCAAAGAAATTCCTTTCAAATTTCAAACTTAGTTAAAACTTATTTTCACTTGTTCAAAATTCAATTTCTCTTAATAAAGATATTCAATTCAATTTAATTGTAATTCGATCTCATCAAATTTCAATAATTTTAAATCTTAATTATTAATCATTTCAAACTCATTCATTAATAATTCCAAACTTAATTAATAATAAATTCAAAATTTATTAATTATTTCAAACTTCGTTATTAATAATTTCACAACTTAACTATTAATAATTTCAAAAGTTAATTATTAATAATTTCAAAACTTAACTATTAATAATTTCAAAAGTTAATTATAATTTAATTTCAACACTTAATTTTTAATTATTTCAAAAATTTATTATCAAATAATTCTAAATTTAATTATTAAATAATTAAATTTTAAACAATATTCTTTTTGTCAATTACTACTTTAATATTCGTTCCAAATTCAAGTATTCACATTTACATTTATTCCAATTTAAATTCCAAATTATTCAAAACTTTGTTATTCGTCAAATAAAACTTTATTTTTATTTAAATCAAAACATTTGACCAATCGGGTTTTATTTTAATTTTCTATCCTAAGTCAAATTGTTTGGGTATTTATCATTTCAACCCGATTCCATTTAAATTCAAAATCAAAACATACAAAGGGAACTTGCAGTGTGATAGCTGGGATGGTGTCAAAGTAAATAAACAAGCAATAGCATCCATTCACAACAATTCAACAATTTCAAATAATCCCGAAATAATCGTATTAATTCGCGTTTGTTATTTACGCCAATTAATATAACTATTTCTAGAATCTACTCTATCATTTCAAGTAGATTAAAGATTATAACATTTCGGTTTCACTTGTCGTTCAATTTCAATTACAACAGTTAATTCAATACGTTCAATAGTCCAAAGTGACATTACTCAAATTCTACATGTCAATTAACTTAACAATTTAAAGGGTCAATTTAATTAATCAATATTTATCATATAAAAGGGGTCAAGTTAACAATCAAAATTCGACATATATAATTCATTTTAAATCGTTAACCATCCTATATCCAATTTTAACTTGCAAATGATTTATCACTTAACAATAACAATTAACATCCAATTCAACATCACATAGCAATCATTTTCAATTCAAACTTGCATAAGAATATAGTCGTGAAAATTTATTCACCTTTCGTGGATAAAGAAATTTGGCGGCGAAGCACGAAGAAGCAGAAAAGAGACGGTATAGCACAAACAACGGACACTGTAATATCGACAAAAGCAAACGATATTAATACAATGAATGTTTGTATATAATTTATAAATATATATAAATGTGCTTACCGACGATGGAGAAAAGAACAAAAGCTGAAGATTGGCGATGCTGCAAAAGACGCTCAAACGGGTGCTTCTGCACACAACGAAAAGAAAATCGGTTACTAACAACACAACAAATTCGATACCGATCAATTTCTTTTTTTTTTCTTTTCTTCCCTTTTTCTTCAAACACGCACACATTCACTAGACACTACACATAACACACACAGAGCACTACTTGTCCATTGATACGCATGCCCCTGGAAACACACTAAATTCATATACGTAACCATATTTTTTCTTTTTATAGGACAAGCATAGTTTCTATACGCATGACTTCCACCACATTTCTACCCATCCCCTACAGCAAGCTACACACTTGTTCACTCACACACGCACATGCGTGCACTCATACGTGGCCATGCAAGGCTGGAAGAATGGAGACGGGGATGGTGGTTGGTAGGCGTGGAGGTGCGAAGGTGAGTTGACTGTGTGGCGGTTGGGGCGGGCTGGGTCAGGAAGTGGCGGAGCGGGGTTTGGCAGAGAGGAGGCATGGACGTGATGGGTTAGAGGCTGTCGGTGGTTGGTGCTCTCGCACGCACGGCGGAGGGCAGTGGAGGTTGGCCGGGGACGATGGGCTGAAGGCGGTCAGGGAGGTAGTGGAGATTTCTGGTGAGCAGTGCGTTAGGAGCTGGTGCCTTTAAGGACGTGGGCTGGAGGGTGGCAGCGACGTGTTGGGCTCGATTGGAGAGGGCTGGGGTGGTTGCGACTTGTGGCGTGGGGTGGAACGAGTGGGTTGGTGCGTGCCTTTCTTTTTTTTATAGTTACAGAAATGAACAGCAGGAAGGAGGAAGAAATGAGGGAGGAAGGTGTGTTACCTGCAGCCTTTGAATTTTGTGAAGAGAATAGTGAAATGAGAATGGAATTGACAGTGGGATGGAATAGAGAATGAAGTGTTTCCATTCACTTTAAACTTCAATAACGTAATAAATTTTTCTTTAATTCCCAACGTTTCGTACGCTCCGTTTCACAACAAATTTCAAAAGTCTTCACAACCCTTCAGCCAACCCCTCCGTATTCCCAAGCAACTCCTAGCTACTATCTCCCAACTAACTCATTTAATTTCAGCTGAGATAAATTTTGTATTGCTTGTAAACGGCTGAAGGAAATTTGGGCTGAGTATTATTTAACTGGTCCGTCCGGAACCGATGAATTAACACGAATAATTTTACGTCGGACTCCGATTTACACAAATGAGTATACCGTTTTGATCAGTGCGACGATGCGGTTCCAACGGTACACAGATTATGGCGATACGATGATTTTATAACATTTGCATTTACGCCGCTTAAATTGTACGATTTGCAAAACAATTTAAACGGAGCAGGCGATGACAGTTTTAGACGAAACGAATTATAAAATCTTGATCAGAATAATTTTTACAACATAACTGTGTAAAAATATTTGGATTTGGAAGATAAATTTTAGGCAGCTTTATATGGACTGATATACAGTAAAACGCGAACGGATTTTACTGTAATATTTTTCAACGAAACTTTTTCTATGTCCATATCTAACTAGACGTATGTCACAAATAAAGTTTGGGCGTAAATTGAGATCGTTATAATTTCAAAATTTTTATTGAAACGGTGAATTTTAAATTTTAAATTGGGTCGAAAATTTAGGGTCGTTACACAAGATTTGGTCTAATCGAGTTGAAATTTGGCGTGAGCATTCTTTAGGTCGTACGTATGCTCCTGTGAAAATTTTATAGCATTTGGACTTATGGGTTGCAAGATACGATCGATACAAAATATAACTTCCTCAACGTCATCTAGTCCGCATTGATCAATTCGTATCGATGCTCATTCGTGTCGATACCAAGCACGTGTGCATCGGTGAAGTGGCGCTATTTCTAAGGCTAGATCCCATTTTCATGCCGAGTTGAATGCTTCTTCCCTGAAATCATGCTTGCTTCTCGTTCATGTCCAAAACATGCTTCGAATCCATTATTTCGCATCTATTAGTTTCTGTCGGTCTCATCTGTGTTCATCAATTCGTATCCACCGGCTGCTTCCTTGTTGGTATCTATCAGGCTATTGCCATGGATCGATACAAACAAGACCGATACGAGTTCTGCCTTCGATTCAAAGTATGCCGCCATCTCCATCCTGACTGATACGAACACTATCGACTCAAACCCATGTTGATCGATACGAACATCATCGATTCGAAGCATACTGCTATGCTCCATCCCGATCGATACGAAACCTTCAAGTTGAACAAACCGTCGTGTACCCATCTATTCAATCCAAGTCCATATCCACCGAGTTGAAACCCATTTGGCCTTCCTACCTGATCGATACGAACGCGCTGTTCGTATCCATACTGGACCGATACGAATTCACATCGATTCGAATGAGATCTCCTTGTGCACGTATCCATCAATTTCTTGAGCAAATGAACTCCGTTTGACCTAAAATTTGAAACATAGACTTTCCTAGCCTCGATCATCATTCCCAATCGATCCCGCCTTGATTAGAGCTCAGTCAAATTTTGACGACATCGATCAAAGCCTTGTTTCCAATTGATTTCCAATCCCGATATCCATCCTTTCTAGCCAATTTGTTGATATTCCGGCCTAGACCAAAAGGTGGGATAACATTTGCCTCGCAAAACATGCCTTGTGGTAAGAAGGTGTGTTTTGAATAGTTCCGAATCCGACATCCGAAGTCCATATTTCGTCCATAGCCATACCATCCGATTCATAATCCAATCCCTTACCAAGCCATGCCATCCAAGTGCATCGTTCTTGACTGCTCCGAGCCGATGTCTGATTCCAAATCCAGTAACCAAAGCCTTAGCCAATTCCATATCCATCCAAACCCGATAACCGAGTCCTAATCCATCCTTATCTAATAACCAATAACCGAATCTAGGACCTCTCCGGGTCGATATCGAAGTCCTTTGCAGTTCATAGCCAATATTCATATCGATAACATCTCCGGGTTCTTGCCAAGCACAATCCACACCTGACGACCATGGTCCAGTGTCCTTGAACGTTGAGTATTTGCCATGGCTTAAGTCCTAAGCCGAATCTTGGTCGCTCCGGACCCTTGTCGAGCATAGTCACTACTCGACGACCTGAAATAGTAACCGATAATATATGGCTTAAGTCCTAGACCGAATTCTGGTCTCTCCGGACCCTTATCGAGCATTGTCCATACTCGACGACCTAAATAAGTCGATTTTCCACACTCGGACAAAGCGACTTACCCCTTGCCAGGTATAATCCATACCAGACGACCATTTACCAAAAGCCAGATAAAAATCCAATCAAAGTCCAATCCAAAATCCAAATCAAATTGGAAAACCAAAAATCCACATCCGAAATCAAAACCAATATCCAAACATGAAAACAATCATCCAAACAAAAGTCGAAACCAGAAAACAAACAACATCAGGAGTTCAAACCAAACTCCAAAACCAAGCCAAAAAAGACAAATGTCCAAACCAAAAGAAAAAACAGATTTCACAAACCATAGCATTGCGGTTTATTATCATTCAAAGCATGCCTAAGGGCCATCTCCATCCCCGTACATGAGTAAATGACTTGGCCGTCTGCCAGTAGTTTGCTACTTATTTCATATCATCCCTGTCAATTGATAACCAATCGACCATCATTCCTGGGCCTCGCGCCATCGTTGTTTGAGGTAGACGGTGGTTGCTCCTGTTCCACCGCCGCATTTCGAGCCCCGACATATTGTCGCAACTGTCCATTCCTTACATGCTCCTCAATTATGTCCTTTAGATGCCTGCAGTTGTTAGTGTCATGTCCGTCCAAATCGTGGAAGAGACAGTGCCTTCCTGATGCCCTTTCACGTTCTGAGGGTTCTCTCCTTGCTAGCCTACGGTTGGGAAGGCGGTTCCGAGTCTCCATGAATATCCGTTCCAACGTCTCGTTTGATCCCGTGTAAGTGGAAAACTTTGGCTCCCTCCACCACTTCTTAGCTTTTCCTGATTCGTCATCCAGCTTCCTTTTTCCTTTATCTTTATCCTTATCCGAGCATCCGCTGGATGGCCTCCCATCCTCAGCCACATTCACCTCATTTAGTTTCATATCTGAACACGCATCTTCCTGCCGAAGGAATCTCTCAGCTTCGTGAAAGAATTCCCCTAGATCCATTGGTGGGACCCGTATTAGGGACACTTTGAAATCTGAATTCTCTCTGACTCCTGATACTGCTACCATTAATACCATCGATGGATCCCGCCGATCCACCGAAGCAACCACTGCATTGAACCGAGTTAAGAAAGCTCTGAGTGATTCGTCTGTTTTTTGCTTTACTGATGTTAGCGTCATCACGTTCTTCGGCCTTTTGATATGAACCCGAAAATGCTTCAGAAACCTGTCCACTAATTCTATCCATGTCCTAATAGATCCTTCTTCCAACTGTCTGAACCACATAGCAGCTATATCCGTTAAGTATAGAGGGAAACATCAGGCCATCACTTCCTCTGATGCCCCTAGCACTTCCATATGTCTTGTGTATCTCATCAAGTGATCAGTAGGATCAGTCTTGCCATTGTACACTTCCAAAGTAGGTAGCTTGAACTCTTGTGGATTCCGAGCAATTCTGATGTCACGAGTAAACGGACTCCTGTTTACTCCTTCCAGATATATGTTTGTCAAACCTCCGCGCATAGTTCGCCTGATAATCTCAGTCAGTCCAGCGTTGTCCGTCAAGGGTTTCCCCCCGAGTCCCCGAGGGAATTCTGGTACATACTCTTCATCCCACGCTCCTACATTCATTCCAGCATCTTGTTGTGTGGTGCCACCTGGAATTCCTCCATGGATTGGTCCATTGTTGCCGGGTGGTGTGCCCACATGTCTGGATCCATCCAGATTAGCAGTTGCGTGCTGATCAGGGGTTGTGCCTTGTTGAGCTGCTCCATTCGACTGCCTGTTTAGTCCTTCTACTTCAGCTCCATGGATCTGAACTCCTAAAGCTCCAGCTGTTCCTGCTTGTCCAAACTGTCTGAGGAGGTTCTGCATCATCTCCTCCTGCCTTTTTAGAAATTCTTCATGCATAGCTCCCATCATCATCTCCATCTCGTCTCTGGTGATGAAAGCTGAAGTCTGATTAGCCCATGATGATGTCTCCTGGCTTCCTTCGTGCTGACTTCTCTCGGCTCTTTGTCTTCTACTTGATTTCCTTGTCATAGCTCTTTAGATCTGAACCCTTAAGCCTTCAAATCCGAACTCCAAATTCGGTATAGCGGTTGCTAGTTGTTCTCAGTGAAAGCACCAAAGTGTTTGCGCCAAAAATGGTCACAAACCCCAAATGTCATGAAAGCACTAGTGTATGAACATAGATCAACAATAAATGATCACCAATCACAGATATAAGTAATGTAGAGGATAAAAAATGAAGAATAATCAACTTAAAACGGAAAGAAATAGACAGAGACACAAGATTTATAGTGGTTCGGCTATCTCCGGCCTACGTCCACTCCAAAAGTTAATCTTTTATTGACTTTCCTTGCTGGTTACAGCTTATTACAGTGGATTACAATGAAGAAATTCGAGTACAACAGTAGCTTAGTAATGCAAAGGTGTTTTTGGTAGAGTCTCGATGTTGGATAGCCCAAAGATCCCTTTTCTGTAGGCTCTGACGTGCTATTTATAGGCGCTCTATGCAAATATCTCGCTTATACTTTGGAAGACTTCTTCTGGCACGTAAGTGGGTCCACAAGATCGATCCCAGGTGATTTTGGCTCGATCCGTGATCGATACGAACCAATTTCGTATCGATCAAGATTTGGTCTAATCGAGTTGAAATTTGGCGTGAGCATTCCTTAGGTCGTACGCAAGCTCCTATGAAATTTTATAGCATTTGGACTTGTGGGTTGTAAGATATGATTGATACGAAATATAACTTCCTCAACGTCGTCTGGTCCGCATCGATTAATTCGTATCGATGCTCATTCGTGTCGATACCAAGCACGTGTGCATCGGTGACGTGGCGCTATTTCTGAGGCTCGATCCTATTTTCATGCCGAGTTGAATGCTTCTTCCCTGAAATCATGCTTGCTTCTCGTTCGTGTCCAAAACGTGCTTCGAATCCATTATTTCGCATCCATTAGTTTGTGTCGGTCTCATCTATGTTCATCAATTCGTATCCATCGGCTGCTTCCTTGTTCTTATCGATCAGGCTATTTCCATGGATCGATACAAACAAGATCGATACGAGTTTTGCCTTCAATTCGAAGTATGCCGCCATCTCCATCCTGACTGATACGAACACTATCGACTCGAACCCATGTTGATCGATACGAACAACATCGATTCGTAGCATACTGCTATGCTCCATCCTGATCGATACGAAACCTTCGAGTTGAACAAACCATCGTGTGCCCATCTATTCAATCCAAGTCCATATCCACCGAGTCGAAACCCATTTGGCCTTCCTACCCGATCGATACGAACGCACTGTCCGTATTCATACTGGACCGATACGAATTCGCATCGATTCGAATGAGATCTCCTTGTGTACGTATCCATCAATTTCTTGAGCAAATGAACTCCGTTTGACCTGAAATTTGAAACGTAGCCTTTCCTAGCCTCGATCATCATTCCCAATCGATCCCGCCTTGATTGGAGCTCAGTCAAATTTTGACAACATCGATCAAAGCCTTGTTTCCAATTGATTTCTAATCCTGATATCCATCCTTTCTAGCCAATTTGTTGATATTCCGGCCTTGACCAAAAGGCGGGATAACAATTTCTATTTCCTTCTTCTACCTCTTTCTTCTTTTCCCTAATGATCTCGTATTCCCGGCATTCGATTGCTCGACATTCTATACAGTGGATGTACCGATGTCGATTTTCGGAGGTCGAAAATCCCAGTCGTGACAACGTGTGTCCTAGGAGAGGAGCAACGTGATTGCGGCTATAGTTTGGGGATGATGGTAGTAATTCTCAAGTAGCGCTCGAACATTACTTTAGGGATCTATTGTTGGTAATGGCACTCATCATTTTGGTGAGTTATTCCTTACTCACAAATCTATATTTAGGTTATATTTTTTCGATAGTATGTGATTATGGACTATTGTGTATAAAATTTGATTGGAAAATTGATTTAATTGGTCGTTCTTCAACCAATCATTTTGGTGAGTTGTTAAACACATCTATATTTAGGTTCAAATGCATTCTGTGGTTTTATCTTGTTAAAATGGTTGACTTTAGCGTTTGGAATATTATAATTAATTCTATGTTTGATTATGGATTTTCATGTATGTTGAAATTTACCAAATTGCGAAGGAGACATTATCCAATTGCACTATGATTCTTGTAGCATGATTGTGTAATGTATGTACATTATTTGTGTGGTCGGATTTCACCGAAAAACAACTTGGATCGCCTAATAATTCTCTATTAGTAAATGATATTTAATGGTGTAGTTTTGCATTAAATTTTGCGACGTTGGTTGTTCTATTGTTTTAATTATTTTAAATGCTTTTTAAAATCCTTAAAATGATTTTTTATTTATTTTTTATTCTTATTAAAATTATTTTAGAAAAGTTGTTCAATTTTGTTCAATTTTTGAACTCATTTCCTTATTCTAAGCTTTTAAATGAGTTTTATTTATTTATAAAATCCTTTGAAATCACTATTATAATTCTATTTTAAATCCGATGATATTTCAAAAGGAAAAATAAAATATATTACTATTTTACAAATACAATATGGAAGTAATTATTTCATTTTAATTTATTTTTATTTTAAAAGCTATTTAGATATTTTTAAAAGAGATTTCAAGCCTTTTAAAATATAAAGCTCATTCCCAAAAATAATTATAGGGCTTCGAAAACGCTTGAATAAATCTCTTTCTATATTATGAGAAGTACAAATAAAGTGTAGGGTAAAAGGAAAATAACCCATTTCAAGTTACTTTAAGAATAAAAGGCTATATAAGTAATTTTAAAAAGGTTTTCATGCCTTTGAAAACGAAATAATCAATTTTCTAAAAATGAATTAAAGACATAGAATGGTCTTAATAAAATTATATTTCTATAAAATATCTGAAATACTTAATTTATACAAATATTTGAATTCATGAATTACTTCGATGAAGTATATTTTAACTAGAGAAGCATTACAAATGTTTTAAATGTGTTTGGATCTTTTAATGAAGTATAAAATTTTTTGTATGATATATTTAAGATTCTTTAGATTGGTTTTATTCACCTTTTTATTTTCTACGTAATGAGAAATTTAAATAAATGATTTAGTAGTACTAATTGGTATGAAACTTTCGGTAAAACTTTATTGACTATTTAGATGACTATTATGTAGAATATTTGAATGAGTAGAACTTACTAACTTATAGTAAATATTCAAGTAACATCTAGAGGTATGGGACACACGGGCGTTACTTGAGTGATTAATTATGAGAAGTATATAACACTTTTCATCAGCATATATCAGTTGTGGATAGTGTGCCTCATGCTCGCCTTACGGAGGGCATGTGTAACGAACCGGGCTTTTCGACCCTCGAAAATCGACACTAATACGTCCATTGTATCACATGCCAAGTAATCGAATGCCGGAAGACCCGATTGTTAGAGAAAAGAAAGAAGGAAGAAGATAAGAAGGAAACTAAACAACACAGAATCTCACTGCAGAATGAATAATCTATAATATACCATAAATCTTTACACAAAAACAAAACTGTAATATATTTATATACATACATCAATCATAGTATACTAACCTATTTCAGCTTGGACAATTATAACAGCATGTCCTCACAATTGCTGATAAACATAACAATGAATAGAGTGGAAAATAACCATCTACGTGAATACGTCTCTGGGCCTCCAATTCGTCCCCTGAGTCTTCCAAGCATCCAAACTAATCTGTAATATGCTCGCTCTGACCCGAGCATTATAACAAAATAACACCCGAGTCTGTCTGGAGAACCAGCGTGAGAAAAACACACCCAACTATATTTTAAAGTTATATAAAAAATCTTTGAAATCAAAAGGTATCTCGTAAGACCATGCCGCACATAAACATCGATGGGTTTTTACCTTACGACAACCAAAACCATTTCTATAGAAATCCATTTATATTATAATAATGTCTAAAGGAGAAAATAATAATAATCAAGTAGCTGTGATGCTCGTGAGTGTACATCACAACAATACTAGGTATATAATCGAAAATCAATAAGGTGTGTTCACTAATTGTGGTGTATTTCCATGGAGGTATCCTTCTGAAGCAGCATACATCCCTAGTGATGCACATAGGAAAAACATAGCTGGTCTTGCTAAGATCGAGTGCATAACCCCATGCATGCATAACAACTATAAGTGACATCTAGGAGGAGCTGACTACACCCTATGCATTTGCCAACCCTACTAGCCATGCCTCATATATCTGGTTTTAGTCATTCCCGCTGATGAGGCTACATCCGGCATTCCATCTTACGCACCATCACCAAATAGATCATGGAATCCCACATGGATTCCAGTACCCCAACGGGTCTCTGAATCACACATAGACTCCCACATCTCAATTAAATCTTGGAATCAAGCCCGTATTCACATACACGAACGGGTCTCAGAATCACACATGGATCCCAACATTCCTATATATCACTAATCTCCTCCATAGAACCGTATATGTTTGATTCGAGTCATCTCTTACGAGTACACTCCTCCACTTTCCGAGTGCTCCACAAAACCAAACGCGATTTGCGGAATGCCCAATACTGGTTCTTTTGGAAATAATCAGACAATACATAAGAGCGGGGATCACCCCCTAACCGTTTAAGTGGACGGATCTCCTTATCATTTGTCCTAGAAGAACGAAATGAGTTTATACGTATAGTATAGCACCACCAATGGTATTTGTAACATATAATTCCCGTGTTTCTCCTAGATATTTCCAGAGTTAATATCCTTCTGTGTTAAGTAGCGAATATTTCTATGCCACCAAAATTAAAAAGGATTACATATTTAAGCCAAGATTTGATAGTTGGTAATTTAACTATCAAATAAATAAACATTCAAACAAAGACTATATTTCATAAGGAAAACCAACATTGTTTAAGCATATAACCGACCACTAGCCTTGTTTTATAAACCTTTTACGAATAAAAACCACATGTAAATTTTTTTATAGGAATACTTTTACAAAATATATCCACTAATTCCTATATTCTCAATACTTAGAAAATATCTATATACTTATCTCAACAGTATAAGTATATTTACAAAACTGAGAAAGATTCTCTTTTTATTCGACTCTCAAATCATTTATAAATCTCCTTACAATTCTCCAAACCATTTATAAACCATTTTATAAACCTTCCAAAATCCATTTATAATTTCTTTATAAAAATTCAATCCCTTATAAGCTTCTTATACATTTCAAAATCGCTTATAAACCCTTTTTGAATCCATAAACCATTTATAAAAACTTCTTTTATAAGTCTATAACCTTGTTTCTAAAATTTGTTTATAAATATCTAACTATTTATAAACTCTTTCTCCTTGCAAATAACCTTTCCTTACGTCTTTAATCCTTTTAATAAATTTCTTTATAGGATGCAAGTCTTTCAACTCTATTCATAGTCTTGGAAATATTTATAAATAATTAAAATCATTTACTTCAAACATTATTATATAATAATAACTATTAACAATGAAAATTATAAATAAATGGAAATCATTGACTTTAAATATCTTAAAATAATAATTAATCAATCTAAATGATTGTTTAAGAAATAATAAAAATTAATCTTCACCATTTTATAATTAAAAATTATTTATTTTAAAACCTTATCAATAATCCTTATTATTAATTCCAAACCATAATTATTCTTAAATAATTATCCTTATCACATTTTGATAATTCTTTAAATCCATATTATTATAAATAATTAACTTTAAAACAATACCAATAAAATTAAATAACCTTAAATGAATACTGTTATAATTAATTGACTTTAAAACTATATTAATATAATTGAATACTTTTAAAACTATATTACTATAATAAAATAACTTTAAAACAACATTACTACAATTAAATAACCTTAAAATAATGTTATTAAAACTAAATAACTTTAAACCAATATTAATATAATTAAATAGATAATCCTAAAAAAATTCGAAACCTAATATCGGATTTAAAAATCGTTACTTGTCTCAAAACCAATTCCGACTAAATCAGCAATTTATAGTATTTTTAAATACTAATTTGAGGCCGATAGTTACCAAATACTTAACCAATATCGATGTTTATTTTCTATCGCTACTGGGTATTATTTTCAAACATATAACGACGTTATAATCATAGTGTTCATAATCATATTTATTATCCAATAAACCATATAAAAGAAATATCATTGTACAATTCAATATTAACAAGGATTCCCGTTGGATCCCTCTAACCTGCTTCCCTGCATCGTAAATGTTATATAATCATAAAATATAAACCAACCACTTTGAGGCGAGATTCATATATAAAGGATCATCCGCACTTACAAGGGAACGTAATAGGGTCTTATCCGCTCCAATAGGCGAGAATATATCCAACTAATAAATATAATAGTTCATCCAAACAATCATTCAACAATTTTTATCAACTATATATCATACTAGTGATCCAAGAAGGTGAGTTTAACTCACCGAAGTTATCTGTTGTCTCCGAGACGTTCTGGTTTGGAACTAAAACTGGACAACATCCGATTTTATCCCAAAATTCAATTGTCTCCATTTTCGTTCAAACTAGTTTCGTTGCGAAGCTTTCATCGATACGAACACAATGCAAAAAGTTTCGTTCCAATCGGACCTCGTATGAAGGAGTTATAAATTTTATAAATTAACAATAATTAAAAGCTAAAATTTAAAGAACTTAAATATAATTTCAAAATTACCCTTCAAAACTTCTTCTTCCCTAAATCCCCTGATATGCTTCCCTGTACTACTCAGTGCACATGAACGTGCACGCATGGTGGTCCTCCTCCTCCGCTCACCTACACGATCATTCGACACCACCTTCGGACTCCATTACCTTCCCTCGTCTGATTGCACACCATCACGAAGCCTGCGCCTCTTCCTCTTTGATCGCGACCAAACAACCAACGAGCCTCCCCTGTCACGATGCAATCGCCACCAAGGCGACGCACGCCACCAAAGGTTGGCCACAAGTGCTAATTACCTCCCTGAATCTAAATATGACATTCAATTCACCCAACTTTTCTCCCATATGCCACAAACCCAAGCCCTAGTTTTAGCCCCAAAATCATGGCCACTGTCGATCTTCAAAAATTATGCTGCAACCTTCAAAACCCATATCAGCATGAATCTTTTATCAAATCGTGAATTTTAAAGTTTGTTTCTAATTTTTTCATTAAGTAAATTTTGAGATATAAATTTTTGAATGTCTTACTCTCTTTTTTCTCACTAACCCATATAAATAGTTGAGGGAAGAAATATCATAAAAGGGTGTGGGTTGTACAGTGTATGGTCAGATCAATGGTTATAGGTCAATGGCTGATGTGAATGGGCAGGTAGTGTATGGTTAAATCGAAGAAAATATATTATTTAAAATTCAAAATATCTAGCTATATAATTTCGAACTCCGATCTAGACGTGCCGCCTGGCGTTCTATATGTTATACCCCTATTCCAAACGCAATGGAACTTGTTCCAAGACCTAATTTGATCATATGCAGAAGATAGCTTTTTGAACCCAATTATTATATTAAATTTTCAATATTAATTCAACGCGTTTCAATTTCGCATGACTAAACGATACATCTGATTGCTACGAAATTTGATGACATATTATAATTTCTTATTATGGATCCAATGAAACTAGTTTCATCAAAATCAGAGAAAGCGCCTTGGAAGGCTATTTTTATATGTTATTTAAAACGAGTTATTTTCAAAATCAGTTAAATCACTTTTAAATCCAATTTAAAAGTTTTATTACCTTCATCCTTATTAATAGAAATTAATTAAGCCTTTAAATCATTTTTATCCAAATAAATATCCAAGATTCAATTATTTAAACGATTTTCAATTATTAATTTCAACAATTAAATTATCCAATAAATCGCTATAATTGAAATTCGAGTTATTAATCTATAAAATTAACTTTTCAATATTTAAAATTAATTAAATATCCCAATTTCAAATGATTGAAATTTCTGACTCATTACAGCATGCCTCATCCTCATCTAAGGGATGGCATGCCTCATGCTCGTCTTATGGATGGCATGACATGCGCTTGTCTTATAGATGGTGTGCCTTATGCTTATCCTATGGATGGCATGCCTTATGCTCGTCCTATGGATGGCGTGCCTCGTGCTCATCTTATGGATGGTGTGCCTCGTGGTCATCTTATGGTTTGACTTGCCTGCCGGTTATCATTTGCTTTAACTTGTTGTATACTAGACTTTTGGACTTGATTTGGAGATGCTTGTTTTGCCATATTTTTATGATTGCCTATGGCAAGCATGATATTTTTTTATGACATGGTGATTTATATATGGTTTTGCTATTTCTTATTTCAGGTTAGCATATATATTTAAGTTATGACTTTATCACTTGAAATTACATATGCTTTATTACTATGATCTTACCCATTGAATTTAGATATAATCTGACCCATTTATTATTTTAATAATATTCGAGTCAAATCGAAACATGATAGGTACCTGGACTCACTAACTTTGGATGTTGGGCTGGCTTTTGGAGATAGATATATCATTTTGGTTTAGTCCTTATATATATAGTTATATGACTCTTGTATGAGATATCGTGACTCATAATGTATATACTTTTTGGCACTCGTCTAGTAATAGTTATGTATGCATTATATGTAGGTCTAGTGCTTACATTTTGTAGATTCACATTATATATTTTGTTATGGCATGTATTATATTTTCCACTGATATATTGTATATTGTTGTATTATGGATTAGCAAACGTGTTTATTACTTTGTGTTGTGCGTATACATCCTTTATTACCATATAAGGTAAAGCAAAACGTTTCAGCGTTAGCCTAAGGGAATATCACATGTGGTAGCTCCTAATAAGCCTTATTCTCCGTATTACCATATATATTAGTATGTAATATTCTTTTTTAGTATGGGTTTAGAGGTGGGGCATTACACCGGGGTGTTAGAGTAGGTTCAGAACAATATAGAATATATGTGACTTAAGCCTTGACCTAAGAGTGACTTAGACTCCCTATTTCCCCTTGGGGGTAAGGTAGTTACCCTATATAAGAGGGATATTAGGAGCATGCGATGATTACGGGGGTAATCATCTTGGAATGTACTTTTCATTTTTTCTATTATATATTATCCTTATCTCTACTTCTTTTATGTGTTTGTCCCTATGTGAAATGGAAGTTTGTGGAGGTATGAAGGAAGTAGTTGCGAGGAAAACCAATAGTGTCAGCATTGGTGATGTTGAATAAACCTCTATGTAGGTTGGTTGAGAATGAAGCAGCTTGTTTAGGGAAGCTGTAAGAGACCCTAAACCGAATATTACATTTTGAATACTTCACAACACTAAGTTGTGATAAAGAAAGTTTGAGTAGAAGAATCCAATAGTGATCAGAGTGCGCAGCAGAAGCTGGTAGATAGTTTTTCGCTGAAGGTGATTGTTTACCTGTGTGATATATAGGCGTATTGTTGTACCAATGTTTGTTTTTATTTGGGATTAGTCTAGAATGCGAGAGTTGAGTAGGAGTTACCACTCAAAGAATTTACAAACCCATTTGAATCAAGAAAATGTCAAAAGAAACTAGCGGTTTCTCCAAAACTAAATCGTTGGGGAATAACAAATAATTTTAAGAGAATAACATTTATAAAATATATTATATATAATCAAAATATGGAGTATAAAGAAAAAATATAAATAAAATTAAAATATACTTAATAGATTGTGTTCATGTTTTGTGAATAGATCAATATGGTGTGATGTATTGCTTTGATTCCAAATGGTGGATAAATTGATACGTATATATAAACGTCATAAGTAATTATTTTTATGTAAACAAGCATGTAATTTTGGTAAGTGTGAATATTATTTTCGTAAAATGATTGAAAATGAATTTTAATGGTTCAGTTGTGTTGAATTGTCCGTTGAGTGGTATACATTTTGGACGATATGAGTACCTAACGTATTCGATGGTAGTTTCTAAACATTAAAACGAGGCAAAACCACCGTAGTACTTTGAAAATGGTATAAGAAATGTTTTACTTGAAATTGTATGTAGTTTTATAAAGTAATATATATAAAATTTTAGAAAATGAAAATATAATTTTTGTAGATTTAAATATTTTTGGACAATGTTTGCAACCATTGAGTGTTAGTGTGAATTTGAGATCAACGCAAGGCGATATTGATATAAGATCCTAGCCAGTCAACTTTGTATCCATTTAGCGAAATGAATTGCCAAAATTTATGGCATGGCAACGTTGTATATTTTACTATAAATTAATTTATGGATTATTGTATGTAAATATATATTTGTTTATGTTTAAATCAACATAATTTTCTAGTGGAATATATATACATGTGGATATATAATAGATTTGTTTTGATATGTAGATGAATTTTCTAACAAGAATAATAAAGTAAAAACATATATATCACCTATTTTATTTATAAAGATTTACTAAGGAAATATGAGGGAATGTTATGTATTTTAAAACACATCTTAGAAAAAAAAATTTATGCAAAAATGTTTAGAAATCACATTCAAAAGAAATAAAATTGATTGAAAAAAATAAATATTTATTTATTTATGAAATAAAGGATAAATATATGGAGATAAATTTTTTGCAACTTTATAAGTTTAATTTGCTAATGAGAATTTAAATTTTTGCAACTCTTAGTTTTCAAAAATAAGATTTTAAAATATACAGTGCTAACCAAGTTTTTAACCAAGCAGATTTCAATTGGAAGTAATAAAGTCAAAACGAAAAAGAAATGACTCAAGAATTGGAAACACAATCAAAAGGAGAAGAGAATGGGGTTCAAGAAGTTTCATGTGAATTTGTGCTAAGTATGGCTCTTGGTATTGAGAGCTTTATTCTCTAGCTTGCGACTTCCAAACCTCATATTCTTTATGCATTACTACAGCCATTCATCATCAAGTGCTTTTCTTGGAAATTCGGCAAGCAACCTTGAAGATTGATGAGAAGAAAGCATGGAAAGCAGAACAAGATCAGCAATATCAAGTAAATCACCTGAAAGAACTTGATCTTCATGGAAATGAGTTTGGAGTACATCAAGTAGAAGATAAGAGAGCAAGACAAGTGAAAACTATAAGTTTCTACCAAGTGAAAGCTCTCGGTATCGATAGCAGCCTCTCAGTACCGAGAGGTCTTTCTCGATGTTTGGGCCAGCATGCTCAGTTGTGCACCTTTGGGCTTGCTTCTAGACTTTGAACCAAGCAAGCTACTATACCAGTAGAGTTGTCTCTCTATAAATACCAACCCTATAGAAACCAAAAGAGGACCTTGGACTCTGCTTCTCCTTCATCTCCTGTCTCTCTACACAATAATTACCTAGGCAGATACTTTTGTTGGTTCTAGGCTTAAGAACCTATCAACCCTTTGTACCAGTGACTCTAATCTCTCTCTAAACCTCTATCAAATCCATAATTAATAAAGTATAAAGTTGACGTAGGCCAGAGATTGCCAAACCACTAAAAAAGATTTGTGCCTCTATACTTTTTTATGCTTTTTTGCACTTTTTTGTTGATTCACCAGATCTAATTCTACAACAGGTTATATTTGGGAATTGTGCCAATTTTGCATCAACATTTTGGTGCTTTCATTGAGAAATCCAACTCAGGGTTAGATCTATCTTGCTATTTTGGATTTGAAGAGGTCCAGTGGCTAGATCCAGAATTTTTGCTTGAAAATTTTTGAAATTTGCTATGTGAAGGAAATGCTCACCGAGTTGAAGTCCAACGGATCGACAGGAGTAGTGTGATGAAGGAAATGCTTACCAAGTTGATGTCAATAATCAATAGGTGATAATAGGATCATTTGCTCAACAAGAAGTGGTTACTAGAGGATAGCTTGATAAGATGTTGCAGGAATTGAACCAAAAGATGGTGGATATCATAAAGCTTTAATGGAAAAGATGGATGCTTTGCTAACCCTGCAACCATATAGAACTAGGAGAACTAGAAGGGAAACTTAACTTGGATTAGAACAGGAAAACTCCTCTTTTTTGGTAAAAATAGAAGGGATGGAAAACAAAAACAGAAGGAAGGAGTTGCTGCAGTTGTTAGAGGACTTACATGAGGAACAAAAGTGCTCCACCCACAAGGAGACCACTCGGTACCGATAGGATTTCTCCCGGTACCGATAGGATTTCTCCCGGTACCGAGTGGAATTTGGGAGATTAGGGGGAGAGGAAGCAAAAGCAATGGATGTTTTAGACTTTGAAGGTGACCTACAATTGGACAATGGATATCTTGAGCTAGATGTTGAGGCTAACGGAGACGGAGTTCAAACAGCCGCAATTGGACCAACCACATGCCCATGGAATACAAAAGGAGTGGTTCTCCTCGAGTTTGGAGGACCTAGGCATTAGCCGACAAACCGAGACTGTTTGCGAAGTCAAACACTCGGTGCAGCCATTGACAGTCGACCTTTGGAGTACCATTCCAGTGAGGAATATATAACTAACTCTGTTAAACAGTTGGTTGAAGAAAGTAAAGGTGGAAATAATGAGGATTAGGGTTCCGCACTAAGCAGAACTCCATTCACGTATAATATTTTGAGAGAATAATATCGTAGGAAGTTTACAATGCCTACTATGCCATCGTACAATGGGACTACCGATCCTTAACAACATTTATTCTAGTATGAATGGCACATGGACAGTGCTGGGGCAACGGATGTTGTTCGATGTTGATGCTTTCCTATCTTCTTGTAAGAAATTGCATTGATATGGTTCACAGGGCTCACGCCAAGATCCATATTGACTTTTAATGAGTTGGCTATGAATATCATGGAACAGTTCCGAATGCATGCTGCATGACCCAAGGACGTGATACCCTTGTCGATCTTATCTCAAAGGCCTAAGGAGTTACTTAAAGGGTTCTTGAATCAGTTTAATGTTGCTATTATTGAAGTAAGTAATTTGAAGGAAGATCTTGTATTTATGGCTTTGGTCTAGGCATCCACCTAGATATGGATTTTGGAAGATGGCTGAAGACGAAGCAACCTACAACCATGGAAGAGTTCCATCGAAAGGCAAATCAGTTTCTCTGCTTGGAGGAAGCAAATTTAGCTTTAGAGAATACTGATAATGCACAATCAAAGTAGGTTATACAAAGAAATGTGGCGGTTGAATAATCGGGAGGTCGTACTGGTAATGCAGCAACTAATGCTAGAAACTCTGGTAACCAGAAGAAACAGAATCAAGGCCCCAGTGGTCGGTGTAACGACAATAAGAAATGTCAGAGGAACTTGAAACCAGAAGATCATACTCCTCTAAGTGATACATTGGAAAATATATACCTAGCTACTCAAGGAATGGAACGATATAAGAAACTGCGAGAGTGGCAACCGAGCAGAAAAGGCATTCAGGAATTTTTTTTTCATTTCCATGAAACTCAAGGACATGACACAATGAGTGTCGGCATTTAAGGACCTCATCGAAGAACTGATAAGGAAAAATAATCTCAAACGGTATATTAAAGGACCATAGGAAGGGGGCCAAGTTCCAAGACTCCTAGGGCTGCTTGCACAAGGGAATCAATCTGAACCAAGCAGAGAGGGGCCTAAGAAAAATGATGGAAAGTTGATTATCAATACGATAACTGGGGGACCTCATCCAGTGGAGATAAGCTGAAGGGAAATGGAATGATAAATAAGCTCGCTAAAGCATGTATTGTAGGAGGGCTACTTTGCTGTAGAAGATTGAGCTCCGACCAAGCAGCAGAGATAACAACTAATGACATCGTATTCAGGAATAAGAATGCTGATGCAGTCGAAGTGCCATCTTCGACCCCATAGTGGTAACAGTTGTAATTGGATCGAAAACTATACGTCAAGTCTTGATAGATACTAGGAGTTCTACGAACATACTATTCAGGAGAAAATTCGATCAAATGAAGATCAACATGAAGGAGGCGACGACTTGTAAAACCAAGATTCAAGGGTTTACAGGTGAAGCAAAACATCTAATTTGGATGATTGGTTTGCTTGTGGAATTAGGCAAAATAGATCGCATGATAGTCCAAATTCATAAATTCGTTATCGTTGACGAGTACTCAACATATAGTGCCTTCTTGGGTCGGCTTGCTCTGGCTGATTTCACGACAGCACTAGCACCTTGGTGTTTAGTGACGAAGTTCCCTACGGAGAATGGGGTTAGATCAATAAAAGGAGACCGTAGCACCGGAAGGGAACGTTATGTTGTTGAACTGTAAGAAGCAAAGCGACATGAGAAAGGAAAGAATGTGGAGAGAAATCTTCACATTTGGGATTCACAAGCATAGCAACTGAAGCGTGGCCCTTGGCTTAGGAACCATAGCAAGTTCGACAAGTCTATGGATCCTAGGAAGAAGTCAGGAGCAGTGCAAGCATCACCGGGTAAGCTAACGGTGAATGTCCCGATCGACATGCACGATCCAACTTGAGTTCTAATGATTGGATCTCGGCTCAGCACTAGATTACGAAAGGAATTGGTTAATTTCTCTCGAGGGAATTAGGATGTATTAGCTCGGATGCATTCAGAAATGTGTAGGATATCATCGAAGAAAGCATGTCATGCACTGAATATCAATCTGAAGCATGTCGGTAAAGCAGAAGAGGTGCAGTCTTGGTCCGAAGCGATTCACTACATTAAAGGAAGAAGTGGATAAGCTATTAGCGAAAGGCTTTATCCGTGATGCTTTATACCCCGATTGGGTATCCAATCATGTATTAGCCAAGAATTCATATAGGAAATAGAAAACGTGTATTGACTACTTGGAACTGAATAAGACATGCTCGAAGGATAGATTTCCTTTGCCTAGGATTTACAAACTGGTAGATGAGACTGCAGGGCATGAATTGCTCTCCTCTATGGATGCTTTTTCAGGCTATATGCTGATCTCAATGCATATACTAGATCAATAGAATACTAGCTTTATAATGGACTTGGGATTATATTTCCACCGTGTTATGTCGTTCAGTTTGAAGGACGCCAGAGCCACATACTGGAGACTGGTAAATTCCATGTTCAAGAATAAAATCGGGCAGATGGTGGAAGTATATGTAAAAGACATGCTTGTGAAATCACGAGTTTCTCAAAACCATTTGCATGATCTTTCAGAGATGTTTGATTGAAGTTTTATAGAAACACGGAATGAAGCTAAATCCCTTAAAATATTCTTTCGGAGTAGCATCAAGAAATTTCAGGGATTTATTGTTAATGCACAGGGCATCGAGGCTAATTTGGAGCATACAAACGCCTTGAGGAATGTAACTACCCCGACCATGAAGAAACAACTTCAAAGATTGAATGGAAAATTGCTACTTTGAGTCAGTTCATCTCAAGGGGGATAGATAAGTGTGTACTCTTCTTCGACGCCCTCGAGAAGGGGAAGGAAAACTTTGAATGGAATCGGGACTACAGAATGTCTTCGAAGAATTATTGAGGTAATGAAAACACCACCTGTTTTATCCAAACTACTTGACAGGGAGGATTTGTTTGTCTACTTAGTAGTGTCAACTCATGCACTGAGCACAACATTGGTACGTGAGGGGGCGAGGATTTAAAGAGCAGTTTAATACATCCGCATGTAGTTTACTAGAGCTGAAAAAAATCGAAGAAACTTGCATATTGCTTCCTAATTGCATCTAGGAATTTACGACCGTATTTTCAGGCTCAACCAATCAAAATACCGATGGACCAGCCTATGAAGCAGGTGTTAAAACCACCCAAGACTTTAGGAAGGTTGCTAAAGTGGAATATCGATTTTAGTTAGTGCAATATTACTTACAGTCCAAGTAGACCGATAAACGTATAAGTATTGGCAGACTTCATCGTCGAGTCAGTTATTTGTCGATGGAGCTTCAAATGAACATAGCTTAGGAGCAGGAGTATTATTCAAAATGCCAAAAGGACGATCAATCTATTAGACATTGAAACTAGAATTTCCTTTGACTAATAACAAAGTTGAGTACGAGGCGTTATAACAGGATTGACGATAGCCAAGGAACTTGGGATAAAGACGCAACATATATTTTGCAACACTAAACTAATGGTTTGCAAAATCAAGCAGGAATACCAGGCAAAGGGAGCGAGACTAGCCCCTTATATTTCAAAAGCTCTGGAACTACTTGAAGACGTAGAGCATTATATGATAACGCTCATCCCTTGAGAAGAAGAAAATGAAGGCTAATTCATTAGCTAAGTTAGCTTGCTCTAGGAAGTGCAACTAATCGGATTGGTTATGATGGTTGTTTTGACGGCTCCGAGCATAGATCAGATGGACGCCAACTGGTTTCTCGTGTCCACAAAAGAGGAGGAGTTATGGATGACCCTAATCTTGGACTATCGGATCAATGGAACTCTCCCGAAAGATAGGAATGGACGGCAGAAACTCCCTCGGAAGGCACCACAATTCATGATGCAAGACGGAGTAATGTACAGAAGAGGATTCTCGACTCCTCTACTTTGGTGCATAGCTAAAGATAAGGGTAGGAAGATCCTCATGGAAGTCCATGAGGGTAGCTGTGGTGGTTACATTAGGAGGCAGACTTTGGCAAAGAAGATACTACGCTACAGCTATTTTCAGATAATGATAAACTAGGATGTTGTTGACTACACCAAATGTTGGACAGATGCTGAAGGTTTGCAAATATTCTAAGAGCCACATTGATGAAACTTATGCAAATGGTCAGCCCATGACCATTTGTGATTTGGGGAATCGACATTATCGGTTTGCTACCAATTGTGAAAGGAGGAGTCAAATATGCTATCATTGCAATGGATTACTTTAAGAAATGGGTTGAAACGTCACTTTTCATGATTATAATGAAAAAGGTAATCAATTTTGTAATGAAGAATCTTATTTGCAGGTTCGAAGCACCCTAGAAGACCATCACAGACAATGTAACTCAGTTCGAGAAAACTAAGTTCAAGGACTTCTACAAGCGATACAGAATTAAGAAGAGCTTCTCCGTAGTGGCACATTCGCAGGCCAACAGGCAAGTGGTAGCAGTTAATAAGATCATCAAATCTACCTTGAAAAAGCAATTGACTAGACTAAAGGCAGCTGGATTGATGAGCTTCCTCTAGCACTATAGGCTTATAGGATGATAAATATTTCTACAACTGGACACTCATCGTTAGCTTCGACATACAGATCGAAAGTGATGATCCCTTTAGAACTAGAAGTCCCTTCTCATCGTAAAAAGTATATCTAGCCAAAGTTGAACGGGGAGCTCTTACTCGAGCCTCTCGACTTTGTTGATGAGAAAAACGAAGAAGCCAAATTAAGGGTTGCTGCCCACCAAAATGGGTAGCATGACACTTCAACGCTAAGGTTCGCAACCGCACCTTTGAGTAGGAGATCTCATTCTCAAACTACTCTTCTTAGATACGAGAGCACTTGGCCCGAACTGGGGAAGAACCCTACACAATTGATTAGAAGCTCGAAGATGAAACTTTCAAGCTAGCAACCATTGATGGAATCCTAATCCCGTGTGCTTGGAACGACGACTTACTGTGACACTATTACACAAAGACTTTCTCAACTTGCTTTGGCAAATAAGCCACCCAAGGATATTGGGGGCACTGTAAATAGGAAGGACATGCCACTTCTTCGGCTCATGAATAAAGCCAGCTTCTTGAACCAGTGGAACTATGTTCTTGTAAGCAATATTCTATGTCGTGCGACTAGCGGCACAACCAAGAAAATGCTCCGCTACCCTCAAATAGTGGACAAGGATCGTGGACTAAAACCACCGGGTCGAAGGGGATAATCGACTCAAACCGTCGGTCGATGGGGAAAATTGACTCAAACCGCCAGATCGATAAGGAAAATTGACCCCTAACCTTTTAAGAACCAGCGTTGCCCAGAGATAGGCGAAGTCAGGAAGGTCTAAACCACTGGGTCGATGGGAAAAATTTACTCAAACTACCAGGTCGATAGGAAAACTGACTCCTAACCTTTTGAGTACTGGCTTTGACCAAAGATAGGTGATATCAGGAAGGTCTAAACCGCCAGGTCGATAGGGAAAGTTGACTCGAACCGCCAGGTCAACGGGGAAAATCAACTCCCATCCTTTTGAGAACCGGCGTTACCCGGAGATAGGCGACATCAGGAAGGTCTAAACTGTTGGGTTGATAATGGTACTTGACTCAAACTGCTATGCCGACAGGTTAAATCGGCATCAAACCTTCTAAATTCGGCATTACCCGAAGATAGGCAACAATGAGAAGGTTCGTTGACCCGATCCAGTAGTCAATCAGATCACTCGGCTCATGCCTTTAGGAATTCGCCGTTACCCAGTGATAAACAATGTTAAAGGAGGAATTCTTGAATTGGGTTGCTAGTGTGTTGGTTTCTGAAGATAGAACCTAGTGCACAGCCAGGTTTCCAACTATGAACTTAGAAAAATTCAATTACAGCCCGAAGTTGGGCAGCACCAAGAAAATAATACTTGGAATCAAGTCATGAAATCATCGATTCCCAGAGATAGGAGCTGGTATATGAATGGAAATCTCAACAACAGCGCTAGCAACTAAGTAGGGTACGCTTGGCCAAGGATAAGCGAGGATAGTCGTAAAGGCTCGAGAATAGGAATTTATCAAGCTTTTCCGGTCCAGGAGGATCGAAAAAGCACGTTTAAACTAGGAGCAACCAAAAAATTTCCCCACAATGTTGTTAACTTATAAATGCCCAGATTCTAGCATTTGAAATGATAAATCCCCGAACAAAGATAAGCATGCAAACAACTGGTTGATAGGAACCCGACTAGGAACTGACGGGAATAACCACAGGGTTGGTTAAGTAACAGTTCTATTTTTCCAAACAAAACATTACGGCAGCTAAAAACATGGTAAGTAACAAGATATGACTAAAGCAATTGTAGGAGTACTATTCATATCCACAGAGATGCAGTAAATAAGCATATTGCGTAGAAACAGATGTGTATAATATAGAAAGGTTGCAGCTAAGCTGTTATATTATATACATAGGCAATATTATATCAGTATGCACAGTAAAGTATATAAAGGTGCTTAAAAGTAAACAAGAGAACGATTATAGGAAAACTCGATCTTTCATTACCATAACTTTTATGTACATCATGAAGCGGGGGCCGTACCTGCACAATCTCAGCCTATTAAAATCAAGAAAGCAAAAAGATACAGACTCCACAACACAAAATACACGACTCTTGACCAACACGCTTCAAGTACTATCTAGTTAGTCTTCCGCTTCTAGCAGTCTTTGCCACTAGAGCCTCCAGGATGATTCTTACGATTTTTATCTCATCTTTAGTCACCCTGCCTGGGGGAGTATCATCCTCTGAATGGATATACCCTTCACCAACTATGACATGAGGGTTGTCAGATTTGTCGGCAGGAGCTTTACCGGGCCCAGTCTTGGGAGGCCTGAGCTTAGTTACTAAAGCTTGGAGGTAGGGCTTGTTAGAGTAGAACCTGTGGGATTCTTGGTGTTAGGCCCAGCTTTCACCTTGATCTTATTGAATCAGCCTTCAACCTCTCCACCATGTTGAGAGAGTCAGTCGGATCTAAAGCACTGACTATAGTGATGTCTACTTCTTGAGACATGGAGATGTCCCCCAGCCATTCCAAGGATGCAATCTTCTGGGAATCTGAACCAGGCCAAGAGATGGAAGGCAAGAACAGAGTGCCAAGCCCCGTTGAAACACAAGTCAAACGGTGAAGATTGCTTTGGTTCCCAAGCCCTAAGTAGGTGGCTGAAGTGGAGGAAGATATGGTTGACCTACAAGTTGGCAAACATAATGATAAAGTTTAATGATGGATTCACGAGAGAACTGAAGCTTCTCAAAGATCATGAAACAAGAAATATCCTTAAGGTTAGGCTCTGATCCTTAAAATAAATCGTGAATTCTGCCTCTTTGATCTTGTGCTCCGCCTATTGACCCATAGAGGAAGGAATGTAGGGCTCGTGAGAAGTAACTGCTGTAGAAATTAGAATCACATGAGCGGTTTCAGAGCTAACGCCCGTAGGTGCAGGAACAGTCACCACAAGCCCTCCTGATTTTGGAATAATAGATTCATGTTGACCCAAAGAACTTGGGCCAACAAGTGTCTGGGGCAACAATAGTAGTAGGTACGTCAGAATCTCTTCTTAAAAGCTCTTTGGCATGCATCGTGCCTGACGGTCCTATGACTTCCCCAAGAGGATTCTCGTTGGAGCTGCGAGTGGGGATGGAAGATCATGTATGAACTCTAGAGCTGCTGGTACAGGTGACTTAGTAATAGCAAATCTATCAGGAAGTAGTAAATTGCACCGTCGTAGATAGTTATTCATTAGAAGGAATGTTGTGGTGCAGCGATGGAAGTTGATTTCTCTTAGACTATTAGCGTGGTCTCGTGCTTACTACGAGCATCTCGAGCCGGAGTGCTTATGGAGAAACAAATGGTAAGTTGAGGACTTGAATGGAAGAAATCCAGGTACGAAGGAGGCAGAAGTGAAAGAACTTACTTCCAGATAACTAGAACAGGTTAAAGCAAAATTGACATCGAATAAAAATTACTTGTTTTTGAAGTGAAGCTTCTCAATAACTTTGCAAAGGCACCAAGCTTCAATGATCATATAGGATGGACAATCCCGCCTTTGCTTCAAATGCAATGGATAAGTAAGCTTGTTGAAAGTTGAAGCTCGATTGAACTGACTCAAAAAAATAATATAAAGAGAAATCAAAAGAACTTATCCATTAGGATGAACTTGGGACAGAGCTAGCCCAAGCTCTTGGAGAATCATCCGTAAAAATGGATTGAAAGACAGGATGGCACTACCCAATCACATGTCCTAATTACATGCCATGTACCCTGGTGGAGGGTGACATGTATGCTCAGCTCTCGTCGAAAGGAGAACGTCATCCTTAGGGATGCCATGTTGATGACATTTGTTCTGGCAGGTGGTCCAAAACTCTTAAATTTATATACTCGATCAAAAGAAGAGGCTAATTTTCCATCGGCTCTACTGGAATTACCGAGCCTTGCAATTATGATGTGATAGAATGGCCGGGCCTAATAAGAATAGTTGGCGAAGCCTGAGCTGTAAAAGATCCATCTTTAGGAGGAGTAGACATGCCTTCGCCAGACTTGAAACACGACGATCGATGAACCATTCTAAACAAGAAAATATGGCATTCAATATGGCCAAGTATGTTTTATTTTGAATAATAAGACCCATGTGACCAGCAATCGGAGTCCAAAAGATGTCAACATGTGTTGACCAATCAGATTTCAATCGTTAACTAGGGCATGTGAAAGTGTTGGTCTATACAGTGTGAGTCCCGTGTCCCATACATGATGAATGGACCATCCTGTGTAGATTACCTACTTATGATAGATAACATGTCACTTCGTAGAATGGAACTGTTGTTCGAAGCGATACAGAAGCCTTTCTTTTCAGGAACACAAGAAGTACAGCAATAGGAAAAGCAAAGTGATGGAATCATCCGACATTACCATTCTTGAAGTGTTCTGTCCCACTGGAATTTGAAAGACAATGCATAATTGGTCGTGCTTTGATAGGAGTTGTCAAAGATGAAAAGCCAAACTAGTCTTCGAAATGGCCTATGTTCAACCTATGCTAAGTTCAAGCTCACCCTAAGTCAAGCCAAACCCTAAAACACCTTTATCGAAAATTTTGACCAACCCCCATCCAGGGCAATCACATCCAGCACAATCAATGATCATTTCCATGCTTGGAGAGATACAACCACCAAACTTAAAGTACAACAAGAATTCGAGAACAAAGAAGTCGGTGGAAGGAATCGGGCCGGAGCATTTTGAGTTATCGATGAAGGGTTTGGCGGCGATCTAAGGCGACAACAACCTAATCAGCGGTGATGAAGATAAGGGATCGACGGTGGTGGTTTCTTGGAAGCAATGGAATCTTGGTCTCATGAAGTCGAAGGATTTGGCAGTAAGAAGTCTTGGGAGCAGAAGGATTCGGTAGCATGAAAGCAAAAGTGAAAGTGGGCTAAAAGTTCCAAGTGTGGAAGTTTATATAAGCTTATGGGGGAGATGAAAGGTCTCGGTACCGATAGCTCTTTTTATCCTGAAATTTGTCAAAGGCATGGAAGAGGGAGAAGCATACTAGATTAAGGAAATTGAAGGAATATCAATCGCATAAAAGTAACATTTTAAGGCAATACCTAAATGATCAACTAGATTCACCACATAGAAAGTTATAACTTGTCTCGATCTAGAGCACACTTTGTTTTTAATGAAAGCATAATCTGGGGGACAAGTGTTAATCGAGTTTTTAACCAAGCGGATTTCAATCGAAAGTTAGAACATCAAAACGAAAATGAAACGACTCAAGAACTTGGAAACACAATCAAAAAGAGAAGAGAACGGGGTTCAAGAAGTTTCATGTTAATTTGAGCTAAGTAAAGCTCTCGGTACTAAGAGAATCCTTTCATTACCGAGAGGTCCATTCTCTAGCTTTGCTCTTCCAAACCCTATATACTTCATGTGTTACTACAACAAGTTGTCATCATGTACTTTTCTCAGAGATTTGATAAGCAACCTTGAAAATTGATGTGAAGAAAGAAAACAAAGAAGAACTAGATAAGCAATATAGTGTAAATCACTAAAAAGAACTTAATCTTCATGGAAAAGAGTATGAAGTTCATCAAGTAGAAGGTAGGAGGGTAAGATAAGTGAAAACTAGTTTCCACTAAGTGAAAGCTCTTGGTACCGAGAGGAACCTCTTAGTACCGAGAGGTCTTTCTTGATGTTTAGGCCGGCATGCTCACTTATGCATCTCTGGGCTTGGTCTGGACTTCGAACCAAGCTGGACCCTATACCAGTAGAGCAGTTTCTCTATAAACACCAACCCTATAGCGACCAAAAGAGGATCTTGGACTCTGCCTTCATTTCCTATCTCTCTACACAATAATCACCTATGAAGATACTTGTGGCAGTTCTAGGCTTTAAAACATGTCAATCCTTTGTACTAGTGACTCTAACCTCTCTCTAAACCTCTATCGAATCAATAATAAATAAAATATATAGTGGACGTAGGTCAGAGAGTGCCCAACCACTATAAAAATCTTGTGGCTCTCTACTTTTTTAGGCCTTTTTGCACTTTCTTGCTGTTTCTACTAGATCTAATAATACAACAGGTTATATTTGGGTGTTGTGCCACTTTTGGCGTCAACATACAACTTGGTTTATTCATTGTATTTGGGGTATAAAATATAATACATATATGCAATTTTATTAATTAATGTCTTCAACATATGCATGAGTTACAAAAATTAAAAATGTGTGGTTTAAAATAAATCTTAAAAGTGGATTTATATGTTGGAAAAAGTTCTCGAATGATTGAAAATAATATTTCAACTAGTGTTTGATAATTAAAAATGTAAAATTTTGAATTTATTATGAAATATTTGATTCTTGGAATTTTTTTAATCTATGGGTTATTTAGAAAAAAAATATTAAGTGGAAGAAAAATAAATGATACGAATATGATAGTTTGGAATTAAAGCTTCCAAAGAAAATTCTATATGAAAGATTTTCAGATTTCTGAGGGATATTTCTGAAAATGAACTTTTATAAGGAAAATAACGTTGTTTTTTTAAAAAAATATGCGTATAATGAAATTGTGAAGGAAATGAAATATTAATGAAAAATAATGTTATTCTTTAATAAGAAGTATTTTGTAATAAACACTAAATTGGAATTTTGAATCTTGGGATTTTTAAAATTGAAATTGAAGTAAACTTGAAGTTGTGAAAATGAAATTATTAATTTTTCAAATTTTTTATTCTTCCGTCATAATAGTAACATTGATGTTATGATCGAAATCCACCAATTTCTCATTCATTAGAAATAAATTTTTCATAAGCAATAACTTTCCTGTTAATCATGTATTTGAAAATTTGAAGTTACTATAAAATGTTGCTTTGAATAAATGAATGGTTTTGGATAATGCAGACATTTTTTAAGCTAAAACAATGATTTGTTTAATCATAAATCTCAAATCATTAATTCACTTTTAGTGATTTTATATTTGTTAGAAATCTGTGTCGTTAAAGAATAATTTTTTCATGAAGTGCAATGAAAAATTGTGATATTAACTATTGTTAAAATTTGAGTTAAAAAGAAAGTACATTGTTTTGCTGAAAATAGAAACTCTTGAAAAATGTGCTATATTCATTTGCTCTTAACTTTCAAACGACTTATCTGATTTTGTTGATCCTGAATTTTCTTGAAAGCTAAGTAGATAAGGACAAGTTTGTTTTCAATGTTACATGAGCAAAAAATGTAGATTTATAGAGTGAGCATGCGCTTTCATAACCATTTTAGATTTGACTACCTATATTAAAAATCTCATAACTCATGTTATACTCTAAATTTTTGTAATTCATAGGTGTTTTGGAAAGCTAATGTACAATGCAACAATTCAATCTTTTAAATCTTTGCCTAACTTTCTGTTCCGACCCTGAAATTTTATCGAAAAGTAGGCTAAACTTGAACATTATATTGCTTCTATGTTAAATGAATGTTCATATCTTTCTATATAAGGCTAAGTGTATCTTGAGATGAGAATAGGTACTCAAGAGAACCATTTGGGCTAATTGGTGATGTCAGCTTGCTTTTGATCGCATAGTAATAAGGTAGCTCGCTTAAAATGCTAATAAAGAGGTATATTTTATGCTATATGGAGATATATGTATTGTCATATTGTTTTCCCTACGTTTTGGGATGCCCTATTATTAGGATGTATATATATTATGTAATTTTATTGTGTTGAGATTTTCAGAACGTTCTTCATACAAAGGAGACTCTGTCGATTATTTTTGAAATATCCAACATTTATAAAACTTTCACATAAATTTATTGTATGTGAAAAAATAGAAAATCGATTATTGGTGTATTTAAGTTTATAACATATGATAAGATAACTGAGAGAAAGCCACATAAAGGATTGAGTAAGTTTAAGCATGTTAGGGAATTGTAAGAGTACAAAGAAAGTTAAGGGTATTAGTTGTGAATGATGTCTTCACTATAAGAAGTTGCAAGGACACAATTTTCAAAAGGGAAGCTCTATGACAATCCTGCTTTTTATATCGTAATAATAAATGAATTTAATTAAAATAAAATATTTAACTTCGAATTTTGATAATTTTTATTTTTGAAAATATAGTTTTACATACATGGTTTATTTGGTAAGAGATTTTGTTTAAATAAGTTGAATTAATTAATAAACTTTTTTCAAAGGATATATTGAGCTCGAATAAAATGTTTTAATAAATAAAATGTTTTAATAAATAAAATATTTTAAAGTGTAAATATTTTTTATATGATTGATATAGTTGAAAAATAAATTACTTTACGTTACTAGATGGATAATTAAATAGAGATAAATAAGTACTGAATTTGGAATTATGCAATCATCAAAATATACTTTGTAAAATGAAGTCTAAATCACTTTAATTTGGGTTGAAATATAATTATAAATAAATTATATATAATTGAGAAATATAAAGAAAGGTAAATTTAAGATATTTCTTTTCTAAGGGACTAAAGTGCAAAATGGAAATTTAGTCCTTAACAAATAAAATCTACCCTTATATCTCCCTTTCTATTTTCGACCCAAGACCCCTTCACTTTTCCCTCTTTCTCAAATCCCTAGACTCATGAAATCAATAAAGAGAAGCAAAAAGAATGAGCAGTCGCCCATGGTTGACATCGACATCGTCGATGGGGACAGGGATGAAACTACAATGGCAGCTAGTGGTGATGGGGAAGAGGCTACGATGTGAGAAGGTGGTCACCCGATGGCATGAGCAAGGAGAAGAAGTGAACGACATTGATGTCATTTGAGAGGAGCAGCGTGATGGTGGCTATAGTTTGGGGAGACGACACTAGTTCTTAGGTGGGGCTCAGACACTGTTTTAGGGCCGTATTGTTGGTATTGCACTAATCATTTTGGTCAGTTATTCCTTAACTCACAAATCTATATTTAGCTTATACTTCCCGTTTGCACGTGATTGTTGACCGTTGCGTATAAAATTTGATTGGAAAATTGATTGAATTGGTTATTCTTCAATTCATCATTTTGGGGAGTTGTTAAACTCAAATCTATATTTATTTTCAATTGCATGCTATAGTCTCATCTTGTTTTAGTGCTTGAATTGGTTGAATTGGGTTTTTAGAATATTGGAATTAATTCTATGTTTGATTGTGTAATTTCATATATGTTAAAAATTACCAAATTACAAAAGAGATGCTGTCCAAATGCACTTTAATTCTTGTAGCTTGATTGTATTATGTATATACATTATTTTTGTGAATGGAGCTTATTATACCCCAAGAATTTTTGAAAGAAAAGAAAATAGGTTGGCAAAGGCATTGTTAAATAATGGAATGTCTAAGTCATCATGATATAGGAAACTATTGATTAGAACCCTTATAGTCATCGCAAATTGATATAAGGAAAATATCAAAAGACAAAATTAAGCTATCGTGTATTGGCTCAATAAAACTTCCGTGTATTGATCCAATAAGGCAATAAAATACTAAAGTGATCCAGAAGCATTTCTTAGGTCCAATGTGAAGTAAGACATTAGAGCCATTATGAAGCAATTCTAAAAGCCATCGTGAAGCATTTCTTAGAGCATCCATAAAGTAAGACATTAAAGCCATTGGGAAGCATTTCTATAACATTCCCCACTTCAAGACTCAAAGATGAATGTCAATGATGTTACAGTCATTACTAGAATTATCTTTCAGCGATGGAAGTGAGATCAATATATTCAAATATTGACAAAGTAAACAGAACACCAAATATTTTCATTCCACAATAAATTTATTTATATTCATTACATGCATTTCCTTCAAAAATAATCCCAAAGTCATACCCACACAGGGGTCAAATAACAATAGAAAATAATCTAGTAAGAGTCAGGTCAGTAATGATGATGCCGCCTGGACTACTTATAAATAGCGGAAATAATAACTTTATTTGCTAACAAGACCTTTCACTCTATATTCGATCTGCATACTACGGCTCTTACTTTTAAACCTGCCTAATCCCATAAACCCAACCTACTCAAATGATTACCCGTGAATTTATAGGGAATATAATGATAAAAATTTGGATCGGACATAAAGTCCGTCTTAAATAATACTTACCTAAAACAAACATATAGTGAGACCACACCATATTGCATGGAATGGATTTCCCCCTTACTTTTCACAATCATCATGGTGAAACAATCATAGTTGCTGACATCCTTGGTCCCTATTAAGTTCCCAATTTAGATTAACCCTTAATCTGAGATTTCCATCTTCTACTGCGCCTAAGGCACAGTCTGCAAGGCGCCTAGAATCAGAACCCAGTAGTATCCTCTTAATTCATTTATTAAATTTAGACTACCTGGACTCAGCCTCTTGCAGTATCCCTTTAGTTCATTCATTAAGTTTAAATTGCATAGACTTAGCCCCTATAGTATGATTTATTTATTAGTTAAGCTCTAGACCACAAAAAAATAGCCACATATAGCCCGTTTGTATTTACTTATTTAAATTGTTGACTTCTGTTAAACGGCCACCCATAGTCCCTAAACATTTGTTTAATTTGAAACTGCATAGATTCAGCCCACCGTAGTTTCTTTGAAGTTGAATGCCTCTCCTCACCTTCCTAAGGTGTGCATTCGAGTGAGTGTCCCACCCAGCATCAATAGCCCATCCAACCCTATCTCTAGAACATGAGGTCTTTTCCTTGCCAATCCTGGCCTCTCCTTGAGTCCTACCTAATGATTTTATATTAGGTTTCATTCTCACCCTTCATTGGCACAGTACCATCCTGCCCCAACCTGCTAGAGCAATACACTCTTCCCTTATTAAGTGAATGCTTTTAAATTATGGCACAGTGTGTCCTTTATATATGGCGGTGCAGTTTAGTCTCTTCCAACTTTACATTTTTGCGGCGCAATATTTCTTGTACATATTGCGATGTAGATCCGATTTCCCCTAAAAGTCCCTAGATCCCATTGGCAAATCACTATCTGATCCTCGTATGTACGGTTCTCTTATGAATCGTATGGCCACCGCCTCAGTTCGATACTAAACAAAGTTTGACACATTTGACAATGTCTTTACATGTGTTGCTACCTAATTCGTCATGATTTCACTTTCTGTTATCAACTCTCCTTTCCTTTTCTTTTCAGCATTTATATGGATCTGGTCTCCAATTCATCTAACACTTATCTTGCCGTATAATTTTAAATTATAAACGACCACGCAATACCCTTTTCCCAGAGCAGTACACGCTCTATATTAGCTTATTTTCTATATAGAGACCTTATTAAAACTCAAATAAAATTCATAGATAATCGTTTTAATACATTTTATTCTTTACTTTTTTGGATGTTCTTCTTATTTATCTTTTAGGTATTCTCCTGCAAAAATTCATAATAAATTATATTGACGTTGGAAACCTTTCAAACTAAAAACCCACTTCTAAAATCATGATTAGAACATCATACAAAAAAATTTAGTATAAAGAAATCTTTAGAGTAGGGAAACACATCTAGACCTCTCATGTTCACCGATTTTTCCCCCCAAAACATTCATTAAACTTTTTGGTTGATAATGAACATATGAAACTCCATAATATAAAAGTATACAAGATCATACCGAAACCAAATGGTTTGGAGCAGAAAAATAGGTTTAGTATTACTCACCTAGATCTCTAAAATATTTTGCATTTCCTTATCTTCTCTTTATTTTCTTCCTTCAGGCTACCACAATTAATGTTCCTCTCTAGGCTTTATTTCATTCATAGTAGAATGATTGAAGGGAAAAGAGTAATACTTATTATCCCACAATAATTTCATCTTGGGCACTGTTATCCCGCCTTTTGGCAAAGTCATGATATCATCGATTTGACCAGAGACAGATAGTCATCAGCTCGAACAGCCAGTTACGTACGATACTGTAGATGAGTCGGGCAGATTCGAACCAAGACCCAATCGAAGTATAGCAAGCAGGAAGAAGTTAGCTTGGTCCCGTGAAGTTATATTTCAAATCCCAAGTCAATTTGAGTTGGTACGCATGAGTCACGGATGAAGCAAGTATTTTGTATGGATTGACCAAGAACGATCCATGGAACAGTTCAAGTCATCGAAGAACAATCAATACCTTGAGATCCATGAAGCCAATTCATGTGAGAATTTCAGAGCATCAACAAAATGGAAAGTGGAGCATGCAATGACGATTGCGCATCCCAAAGCGGAAGTTGGAGGAAGGCCGATCGTTATGCACCGATCGTTTTAGATGATTCAACATAATGATCGGTGTACTTCGGTGTGCATTCTAGCTTTGACCAAGATCGATCCATATCTCACAATCTACAACTCAAAATGACACCATAATTTAGGATCATTGTTAATAGGTATGTGGGACCCTTCAAGAATGATCGCATCTTGATTGGAGCGAAGAAAAAGGATCGGCTATCTTTAGGTCGATCGTTCCTGATCATCGAGTTAACATGTCCGATCAATGTAATGGGCCCCTCTAGACCTGGAGAGCCTTCTTGCAAAGTTTCAACCCGATCCATGCATGTCTTCTACTATAAATACTATAGGCATAGCTTTAAAAAAGGGATCCCTCTGGCTGTTGGGGAGGCTCTACCATTTTCATTCTTGAATCTTGTATTAATGGATCTTGCCTGATCCAAACGTCTTTGTAATTGAAATCCAAGGTAAGATCAATAAAAATATAAAGTGGATGTAGGCCAAGATGGACGAACCATTATAAAAATCTGTATGTTCATTTACTTTTTCTGCTCTGTTTTTAATTACATTCGTTGTTCAATCTCCATGAGATTCTACGGGTGTCGATGCCCATTTTTGGCTTCAACATTTTGGTGCTTCCATTGAGAGATGAATTATCAGCTCGATTGGATCTCATCTTCTACAGGTGAATTTTCATGTTCGCTTGATAAGATCTAGCTTTTGATCGATAAGTTTTCCATTCTACTTAGATTTGAAAGAGATCTAGATGGAAACTATTTCCCAAGGCCATAAAAGCCAAGCCTACCTCCCTTGCAGAAGAAGGAAATCATGAGATCAGTCACCGATTAGCCATATGTTTAATGAATGTGCATACATTTTCAAGTTTCAAAGCATATGAGAACGATCGAAAATCGGCTATGACTCATACACATGCAATGAATGATCGTTCATCATGGATTCATACGCCTCATCATGTTAAACGAACGTTTCCTACGGTGGTTCACAGTGGTCATTTCACCAGCTAGGATATGGACGATTTTTCCTTTACACGATCGTTTCTATCGATCGTTACTTTATGATGGTTTTCATACGACCGTTCTAGTTAGTCCCCTCACCAATGATTCTATACGATCGTTTCTTATACGATCATTCCAGTGGCAAACTTAACCTATCGTTCCAGATTAGTTCATTAATTGATCGTTTCGAGATCACTGAATACAACCAATCATTTTTCTATTAACGTATTCATCCTCGTAACCGATGGTTCCAGATTAACTTCCTAACCGATCGTTTCGAGGCCATAGAACTAATCGTTTTTTGTTAGTATATCCATCAACAAATGCTCAACCATCCACTTCTGCTTCTTTCGGCAGTCTACAATAATTGTATTGAAGTTCCTCGAAGCTAATATCCTATGTTACTATGGAGAGGTATGGATGAATGGCATAACAAATTTCATTGGGGCTGGGTGTTGACAAATATTTGACAACTACAACACCAGGCAAGATCTTAGGACCCTCGCTCTGGCCCAAAGCAGGACGGGGGTAGGGAAAAGTTGTTCCCAAAGCAAACATTGAAGTAACTACAAGAGCCGATCACCAGGCCTTCGAATTTAGTGACTCCAAGAAAAACAACGATTGACTCTAAGCAAACTGGTTGTTGACTCCAAGCAACTAGCAGATTTTCTCGGGTCTGACTCCAAGTAACCGTCCACTAATCGGTCAATACCGGTCCATCTTGCTTCGTTCATATCTTGGGCATGTGTACATCATTCACAAGCAAAGTAGTTGTAGCCTAAGAACGTACCAGATTGACAATGATAAAAACATCTGAATCCTATCAATAAAGAAATCTGGTGATTAATTGAACCACCCACGGTAGACTCCCGGTTGAGAAGGACTTTGATAGAGTGGAATAGCGAGCATACGAAATCGCTTCACTTATTAGTAAGATTTATTACTATCTCTTTTGAATTGTTCCTATTTCAATTTCAATTGTATTGCGAACTACGACCAACTTGAACTAAACTACTTCCAAAACGATGCAGGTGACCAAGTGCTTAGAGTTAGCCGTTAGCCAATCTCCGCAGACCCTAATCGAACTTGTGAAATTTTTATCAAGACGAATGTGATTCGACCGTTCATCTTCTACCCAATGCCCCTAAATTGGGGTCAAGGACACGAAATGAAAGAAACCCGACAAGGTCAAAATCCAATAAAAAGCGAAGTATAAACAATTCAGGCGGAAAAACGACTGCCCACAAGACAACTCTAAGTCCCTAGAGTGAGGATTGGAGTATAAACAATTCGGACGGAAAGACGACTGCCCACGAGAAAACTTAAGTCCTCGGAGTACGGACTGGAGTATTAACAATTCGAGCGGAAAAATGACTGCCCACGAGAAAACTTTAAGTCCTCGGAGTGTGGACTGGAGTATAAACAATTCGGGTGGAAAAACGACTGCCCACGAGAAAACCCTAAGTCCTCGGAGTGCCGACTGGAGTATAAACAATTCGGGTGGAAAAACTACTGCTCATGAGAAAACCCTAAGTCCCCAGAGTGTAGACTGGAGTATAAACAATTCGGGTGGAAAAACGACTGCCCACGAGAGAACTCTAAGTCCTCGGAGTGCGGACTGGAGTATAAACAATATAGGCGGAAAAATGACTGCCCATGAGAAAATTCTAAGTCCTCGGAGTGCGGACTGGAGTATAAATAATTCGGATGGAAAAACGACTACCCACGAGAAAACTCAAAGATTTGTAGTGCGGACTGGAGTATAAATAATTCGGACGGAAAAATGACTGCTCACGAGAAAACTCTAAGTCCCCAGAGTGCGGACTGAAGTATAAACAATTCAGACGGAAAAACGACTGCCTATGAGAAAACTCTAAGTCCTCGGAGTGCGGAATGGAGTATAAACAATTCGGGCGGAAAAACGACTGCCCACGAGAAATATCTAGGTCCTCGAAGTGCGGACTGGAGTATAAACAATTCGGGCGGAAAAACGACCGCCCGCAAGAAAAATCTAAGTCCCCGGAGTGCGGACTGGAGTATAAACAATTCGGGCAAAAAAACCACTGCTCACGAGAAAACTCTAAGTCCCTAGAGCGCAGACTGGAGTATAAACAATTTGGGCGGAAATACGACTGCCCACAAAAGAAATCTAAGTCCCCGGAGTGCGGACTAAGGCATGAACATAAATCGAGCATGAAGCGACCGCTTGTAGAATAACTCTAGCTCCCTAAAGCACAGACTGAAGTATAAACTCCGGGGATAGATGAACGGATTTCGACTGTTCTCTATCCCATAAACTCCAACCTGAAATCGACGGGATGAATACAAACTACTAAAAGCTGGATATGACAGCTCAAAAAAGCTCCGGTTCGGTGTTCCACATGACTTAAGGCGACGACCACATCGAGGCCTGCAAAACTAATCAGAGTGACGTCCAAAGTTACGGGCAACTAAGAATATCGCGCCGCTGGGTCGACAGTCAATATCCATCCACACCAAACATAAGCGGATGTGACTCGGACATCCTTTGGAAAATTTCGATCACTGAAGTGCGAATAGGAGAATAAGCCGTAGATGAATGTGACTTGCCTATCCATTCTTCAAATCCTCGTGCAGAGTAAGGCGACACTTACGCCGAAAGTGGACGTGACTGACCATCTAGTACCCAACTCACGCCTGAAATTCAACGGAGCATTGAAGTATTCCCTTTTAAAAAAACAAGAATACTCGCGGCTCGGTTTTCTATCACTTAGCTTGATTCCACGATTCGACGGGGAAGAGTATAAAGCTAAAGTAAGCATAACCTACTTTTCTATTTATCGACATATACCCAGGACTTGAGGGCACGAGAGAGAAACAAGATGAATGTGAATCAACCATTCATTGATCATCTTTAAGTCTTTTGGAGATTTGGAGGGAGTATAAACACGATTGGAACGAGGCTCGACCATCCGCACAGTACATTTATCAACCCGAGACCGGAGGTAGAAGTGTGATTGTCCAAGGAATGACAGTGATAGCTCGAAACTGCGACTCATGTCCAGAGTTTACAACGACTCGAGGCCACGATCGTAGAGAGCCCTTAAGATGGATTAATCTAATCAGTGTTCAATTCAACAAGCAACGAGTCACAAGTGCATAAAATAAAAAATGTTATAGCTTGGACATTTAAACAAGTAAATGCAGAAATCATACGTAAGAACAAATTCTTATTCGCATGGAACTAATTATACACCACACAAGACTACTCAAAATACAAGAATAAAGTAAAGGGCCACGCCCAAACAAATACAATCAATGGAAAGAGAAATGATTATCTGAATTATTTACAGGTCCGAAGGTTACTTTTTGGATTTTTTATCCTTCTTTTTCTTCTTCGGAGTGATTCCCTCTGAACTACCGCTCGACTTCCTCTTTGACCCTTTGTCGCCTCGGCTTTTCTTTGAAGGAGTCTCCTTAGCTGTATGGATCGAAGCGGTATCGTCTTTGGAAGTAGGATGGATGAGGGCATCTTCAGCATAAGAAGCAAGTGGAGCATCATCCAGAGGAATCATCCCTCCAGGAGGGATTGTCTGAAGTGGGGAAGGAACCGGTTCATCTGGGACCGACTCAACAGGCTCACCCTTTACCTTCCTTTTTGAAAGTTCCTCTCTTTCAATCCGCTCCTTCATACTGAGCCCGCCGATGTGTAACACCCCCCTACTTAGAGGCCCGAAACTAATGGCTACGGATGCTGCAATTATCCTTAGTTATTAATCCTCGGCGACCAAATACGTTGATGTTAGATACATTGATACACAGATCACAAGAATATGGAAAAAAATTAACAAATTAAAAACACATTCCCACATTGCATTCAAAACATTTCATGTCCATTACATAATCCCACAAACGTTAACCACGTTTAGAAAAATATAATTATTACACATATGCCAAGTGTGACATATGAAGATGCCTCCTTGGTTGATCAGAGCACAGAATAAGGCTATTAAGTCCACCTTTACATCCAAAATACACAGCGGAAAAAGATAACTCTAAATAACTAACTGCCTCTTGCACGCCTCCGAAAGCTTTATTCGTCTAAGAAGAGAACCTGGAAACCCTAAACCTCAAACTACTCAAAATCAATTGAATACCCGAGAGTTTAAGGGGAAAACAAAAACTTCGGGTCAGACATAAAGCCTGGTGTAAATAATAATCTAACACCTCAATCCATTTGGATATCTAGTGAGACCACGCCACTTAGCGGAACAGGTTTTCCCCTCATTAGTATCCTAAAACCTTTTCAAAACCATATACTGTGCTTCTGCATCCACAATGGTTAAAACGTAGCATTTAAAACATTTATGAGGATATGCATATATATATATAAACATCTTGGATTTCCCATCCCCGGTTTAATTGACTCACGGTCATGATTATAGTTTCTAGGGTCACTATTAACCCATTAGTTTTCATGGGTTTATTAGTAACCTTTTTATAATTTATGGACATCTTGTCCTATTTCATAGTTCCATGGGATCACTAAGAACTTATAGGCCCCTGCCAATTAACTTTATAGATTCATGGGTCCCCCTAAACCTATTGGTCATTCCAATAACTCATCTTTTATCCTAGTTTTCATTGGTTGACTAGTAACCTATGGATTACTCCAGTAACTTCCTTCTTAGCCTAGTTTTCATGTGTTGACTAGGAACCTTTTGACTGATGTCAATACTTAATTCAGATATAGTTTTCATGGGTTTACTACAAACCAATTGGCCCCTAGCAACCATCCTTAATGCATAGTTTTCATGGGTTTACTATGAACTTGTTGGTTATCCACAATATCTTTCTAAATCATAGTTTTCATGGATTTACTATGAACTTATCTCCCGGACAACTTCAAGGTTTGGGCATCCTATATTTTGGTCTCCCTGACTCCCTGGACGCAATTCTACTCATTCAGGAGTTTAATCAATTTTTATTAACTACTGGGTTAACCTACTCGTTCTTCCACCCCTTTATCCCTAAAATGCAGTTGTGGGTCCTTTATCATGTGAATATATTCATATTTGAAGAATCAAACATTACAACTTACAATGCCACTCCTATAGGTTTAAAGTCCTTGAAATACTTTTCATATAAAACATAGTTAATCCCTTTAACCTATATTTTTTTCAAGGCAATACTTCTTCAAATTTACATACTTAAAGTCATTTCAAAACTCCTTTATTTAGCCATGGAATTTTCCTTTAAAAATGAGTTTGGGTTTAAAAAGGCTTTCGACACCTTCGACACCGTGCTTTTGACTTCATTGGACAACCTCCTTCGAAAGCACTAAATTCTGTATTTAAAACATTAGGCTCTTGCTTTTCGAATACTTTAAAACATCTCTTTCGAAACCTTTCGACCTTGTTAAAGTATTATCATATTAGTATAGAAGCATAGCTTTGAAACCATTAAAAAAATACCCCTCTCGAAACCATTGAAGGTTACCCTTCGAAACCATTGAAAGTCCCCCTTTCGAAATCATTGAAGGTTACCCTTTGAAACTAATACCTTTTGAAGTCATTGGGTTTATATTTAAATAATTATTTTGGGTCAAAGTGAACATAAGCGAAAGCATCTCTTTCGAAACCATTCATCAGTTTATAAAAGTATTGGGGAAACTTGATGGTGTCGAAACCATCTTTTCGAAAGCATTAAAATATCTGGGTAAACAATTGAAGGTTGGCTTCGAAACTCCTTCCGAAACCATTGCCTTTGAAACCCCTAACCCCTTTTGAAAGTAGTAGGAAATGGCTTATATTTATAAAAACAAATCGTACCTTTCGACAGCATTGATGTCCTCAATACCATCGAAAGGCATCAAATCATAGAAGGGTTTTAGCTTGGTCGAAACTACCACTTCTGAAAGCTTCAATTAAAGACTAAGTAACACCTTCGAAAGCTACTATTTTAAACAATGGCGGCAACTCCCCTTCGAAAGCTTCTTTAGAAATACCCTTTCGAAACCATTGGTTTCGACTACTTCGAAACCTTTTTATAAACAGGCAAACGCTTTACTTTTAAAACAATAGAAAACAAAGGAACCAACCCCTTCGGAAGCTACGTTTCGACACCCTACCTTCCGCCTTTCTCTAATCCACTACGTACCAGCTAACTGATACCATGTGTATTAGTTTACTGGTTTCGACTAGGTTGGAGGCAGAAGCTCTAGGTCGAAAGATCCTTCAAAAGAAGGCGAAACCCAAATTTCTATGCTAAAGGGTGATTTTACTAAATAAAGTGAACGTTTTGTGACTAACTTGCCCACTTGTAAATACATGATTGGTTACATTAAACTTTCAGATTATTTTACTAAAATTTGCTGCATTTTCTCTGATCTAAGACCAAAAAACATTTAACAAATAAGCCCTTCCTATTAACAAACAATTAAATCATTTAGGTCCTCCTTTCGAAATAATTTAATTTCCATACTAAATTACTTAGTAAAAACCTTAAAAATTCCAGAAATTCACTTTAATCATGTTATCTAACATATCAAAATTTCAGACCCAAATTCTTAATATATTTTCCAAAATAAATTAATAAACCCAAATAACCATATTTTCCTTTGAAAATTCATAACTAATTCTCCACGGCTTAGAAAATTATAGAAATTGAAACTCAACCCCAAAATCTTGTTTCTCATAACATATAATTTTTCCATGGCATTTAAAAATCATTTAACCTCGGTTTTACCGTAAAACCGTGCATATCTCCTTTGAAACAATATTGTTTAATCTAAACAAATTATAAATCAAACATATCATCATCCAATATATCATAAAAATACGTACCTTTAAATCCGAAATCATATGATTAAAATTCCAAAAATAGAGATGTAGTGATTATTATTCACCTTAGCTTGGATAAGGAAATTGTAGATTGATTGCGATTGATTTCTTCTTGCTTGATTCCTAAGCTTTACTTGATTTTCTCTTCTTTTCAACCTTCTTAATGGCCGGCCTTGATCTTTCTTTTTCTTACGTTTTTTCTTATGATGAAAATGAACATGTATGGCTAAGGAATAATAGTATAAGGGTGGGAATATGGGCGGCTATTTAACATAATGCCTTTATGTTTAATTAGTTAGCACTTAACCATTTATAAGTTCATTCAATTTAATTAAGCACGGCCACCTATATTCATTTACCAATCTCAATTCCCTGTATCACTCTACATTATTCTATTTAATTTTTTCTAATTAAATCTACTAAATAATGTTATTAAAAATTAGGAGTGTTATATGGTGGGATCGGATGAACTAGTGATCACGAATTCTACGTCAAAAAGGATTTTGTGGTGCAGGTCGCTTCCCTCCTTGAATAATGCCTCCATGAATTGGTCATCAAAAATGAAGGCATCTTCATGAGTGCTTGGAGAGGTAGTTGAAGTTGTAACTCTAATAGATTCTGTCATGACCGTTTGCGACTCTAACTGTGGCTCTGGTGAAGGGAGAGGAGCAATGCCTGACCGATCCAAAGCTGAGAAAAAATAGGCGAAAAGGTTAGAAATATCAATCAACGGCACCCCAACTCTGTGAGAGAAAGGAAAAGTCTACGAAATACCTTCTTCGGTATGAACTCTAGGTTGAGCTGGAGCATCTTCAGAAATGCTCTCAAGAATTGGGGATAGACGTGGTTTGTCCAGATCATACCTAAGGATAGTTGAGGAGCTCGCTGTAGAGCTAGACATGGCATGGGACGCCGAGGGCAATTCGGTTGTGATATTGGAGTGTGCCGATCCAGATCCTTCACCTACTTCATGTGAAGGAGCAACCACAGATTCTTTCTAAAGAGAAGTCTGAATGTCATGTAACATTTTGGGTTCATCGCCCAATAGCACTTCGCTTTCAAGTTTGGCTACATCGACGTCCTCTGAACCATGAAGTTTCTTCTCTTCTTTGATAAGAAATTCCCAAGCGTGATGGAGCTGGTAAGGATAGTCTTCACTAAGCCATATCAAATTCCTATGCTTGAGAACGTTGGCGTTGTAGAGAACGAGAAGCGGGTCGAGTTCATTCATTATACCTTCTTTGACCTTGTCTTTGGTCGCTTCTGTTTCGCATTGAATGAGCACGTCGATGTTTTCGGCCTTTTCAATAGTTGCGTCTCTCTCCAGCCTGACATGAACCAACTCTTCATAAAAATCTTGAATGATCTTCTGAGCATCATCCTTTTCTTTAATCGCATATTCAAGCTTGGCTTTGAGCTTGACTATTTCCTTCAAGGCCACCGACTCATTGTTCCGAGCTGCGTCTCGCTCGAGCATTATCTCCTGGTTGCGGCGATGCAATACTTGAACCATATCGAGATGACTGGTTTTCATCTCCTCTATAGATTTCATGGAGGCATCAGGTTTTCCTTCGGCTTCTGTTAAGGCGGTTCTAGAGGCCTCCAGCTCATTCGTCAAAGTGTCGATGAATCTTTTGTCCTAGGCCTCTTGTCGCTTAAGTTTTTCGATTTCTATTGCACGCTCGAAGGAAACTTTTGACATTTTTTCCACTGTCTTCACCCATTCTTGATATTTCAAGTGGATACCGGTGACGCAATCGATGGTCATCTTCTGGACATCATCCGGAACCCTCTTTAAATTGGGAGAAAAATAGAATCTTTCAAAGCATAAACTTGGAAAATCCTCTTGAAGTTGCGCCATACGAACATTTAAATCAATTGGAAGATCTTCAGAAGCAGCTTCAACTCTGGTACTTTCTTTACCAGGTCTATGAACGACAGTGTATTCGCCATGGCGGCAGTGATCACTCGGCCATTGAGACTGAGATTGAACCAAGGATTTTGGAGGTATTGGAGCGGTAGAAGAGCCGCGAAGGGTCTCGATGGGCAGGTCCCTATGCTCAGCTGGTCTTCCAAAATCTTTTCAAGGAGGAGATCTCGATCTATGTATATCCTGAGTAGGCTATCCCTATCATCTCTCTCTTGATAACCCCGGTCGCAGCTGGGGCGATAGCTTGAATCATAATAATCTCGACTACCGCGATAGGAGCCGGATCGCAATCCTGATGACTGATGTTGTACATCCCGTAGAGAATCGAAGATGCTCCTCTTCCTCACCATCGTTGCTACAAAGAAAAGCGGAAATCTATCGACTTTGAGTATTAGAAAGTACAAGTCAGGTACAATACAGTGTTGAACGGTGCAAGTGTGTGTGAGTGTCCTAGTGTAACCCCCCGATAGACTAGGTGCAGGAGCTTTGCTCATCGGTGTAACCTCCCCTCCGAAAGTAGGGATCTCCAAGCCAATTCTTATAGGAGACTTTGACCCTCCAATGCTCACGTTAGTAAAATGATAGGCATCAAGATCAGGTGGAATTGGTAGATCGGACAGAGTGTCTAGTGGTAGATTAATCGATGACTTAGATTGATCAGAGTTGTGAATTATTGGAAGCCGATGTGCGAATGTTTTCTTTTTTCTCTTAACCGTGGCCGGGGGTTGTGAAACTTGTGAGGATCCGACACCAACCCCAGGGTCAGGTCTATCATCCTCATGACCAGGTGCATCTTCACTGTGTCCTCCAGCACCAATATCGGCAGACTCTTGAGTACTCGTGACTAGGGGCACCACGGGACCGGATTGACTATCTCTCTGACCGATCATGGCCCATGATCTGATCCCAGCCGTCTATGCAGTTTTTGTTATCCCTACGTTGTGGCCCTCCCCTATCAAGCCAAAAGTGACGAGACGTTCGTCCCTGAGCAAAAATTTGATATTTCTACCCTCGGGTAGAGCATTCTTCAAAATTGAGACTGCCTCTTCGTAAATATCGCCGCTAGGCCGGGTAACGACACTTGTAAATGATTAACATCGTCAGAAGGCTATGAGGATAATAGTTTCCTATGTTATTATGAAATTGGTGGATAACACTTACGCCTTTCTAGCTACTATCAAGCGAAGCCAGGTGGGCAGCGAATCAAGAACAATTCGCTCTTGAAGGCACTTAATTTGTTCCATGTGCCGGTCAAAATTTGGCATCTGTTTGCTGACTCGAGAAATGTGAACGATAAACTCCATGTCCACCGTTTGAAGTAAAGATAAATCAGATGCCATCGATAGTGGGAGGACGGTGTAGAAACTTTATAAATACCATATAAGTGCAGTTGAGGAGCGCATAACCATTTGGATGGAGTTGTGCAGGAGCTATCCTTAGATAATGTAAGATCCCCCGAATATATGGATTGAAAGGCGGGATGCATCCTGCCCCACACATAAACTTATTACAAGCTGTATACTCTTCGAAAGGTCGATGAGCCCTATCATTTCACGAGGGAACTAATACTCCGCTAAAGGGAATTCCGTGCCTGCTGCGGATTCTCTGGAGAGCGTCTTCCCTAATTTTTGAAGCCAACAAATCAGGAGGGTTTTCGAGGATGATTGCGTCCTCTAAAGTATCAGACATAGGTTTGATAACTACTGGCGGAAAGATAAGAACAATTTCAGAAAGATCAAGTTGAGGACCCAAGCTTTCCAGTCGTTCTGAATCGCGATTGAGCGGCAGACTATCAGACTTAGTCGCCAAACTAGATTCTACGTCGGAATTAGTCCAATGCGACGATGATCCAGCTGGCATGGTTGCGGAGCACCCGGAATGTCTGGATTCCCCTGCTATTAAACTTAGTAAGAATCATAATTAGAAGAAATAACATGTGCCCCCCAATGCATAGTGAGTGCTAGTGTTGTGTGATAAAGTGTTGTCCATTATAGTAATAAGTTGTGCAAAACTAAAGACAGAAAAGACGATAAGAATTAGAAATTTGTCCGGAGAGACCGCCATATCTGATCGTCTCAACTGTTTCTACATGTTATCGAGAAACGATGCAGCTTGAGTTTCACGAAAGATCGTTGGCCAACATAAGTTTGATTGTTATCTAAGTTAAAGATGAGTTTTAACATGATAGTTAAAGGTTTTAGTTCATGACATTTGTTCTAAGGCAATTTTGTTACTAGTCATGAAGGTCATATCGTATGCAAGCTATACATGTTAGCACCAGAATTGGTCACTAACACCGAAGAGTAGATTTATGTAGAGAGATTAATGAAGATAGTAAATTTAAACAAAGGAATATGTGCAACAGAAACTGCGGAAAGAAGAACACCAGAATTATAGTGGTTCGGTGTAACTGCCTACGTCCACTGTTAATGTAATCTTCATTGCTTTTCTTGAAAACTTGAATACAGATTTGATCCGTAAACCAACTACTTGTATACAATTTTAAAGTCAAAGAAATGAGTACGTAAAATGGCAGAGTTTCCCCAGAGTTCTCGAAAAAGGTCCCTTTTCACTGCGCCCCTGCCCCTCTATTTATAGACGAAGATAGGCTGGACTTCCTTCTCAGGCCTAGAAGCAAAGATGACTTGGACCAAATATGTTAATCTCAGGCTGGCCGATCCAGGCATGCCGAACGACCCTCGGCCGAACAAGGAATGCCGAACCACCGCGGCTGATTATTGGCTATTAAGAAAATAACCCGAAGTAACCTCTAAAGAACTCAGAGCAACTCGTAGTGGATCTCGTAGCAAAGCAATGTCAGCCTCCTCACCTCGATGTTAGCTTCCAAGAATTGGCTAACTCCTTCACCTCTTACCGAACCATTTTTGACTGAACGGCACCAACTCCTCTTCTACGAACAACACCTGCTAACCCATCTAGGCCGAACCATACGCGACTTACGTCGTTGACCGAGCCACGTGTTCCAAATCAATCTGACCGAGCCATGCGTTCTAGACCACTTCGACCAGGCCATGAGCACTGAAACTAGAATGGGCAAAAACTCCTTAGCCGAACCATGTATTGCTTCACTCCCTTGACCGAGCGGTGCACGCCGAAGCATTTGGACCGAACAACATATACGGAACTACCCAATCCGAATGAAATCATAACTCCCTCAGCCGAGCGACGAACTTCTCCTCTAAGCCGAGCGGTATATCTAGAGTTCCTCCCAACATCTTTCTTTGGCCGAGCGACATACGTTATCTCACAAGACCGTATGACACACGTATCCCCTCCCTCGGCCGAACCATGCATACAGGTCAACCCATGTATATAGGCCGAACCACAAAGGCTAGATCCATTCCACACATCTCCAACCCCTTATTAGCTTGAGTCTGGTCCCGACCAAATCAAAACCTCTAGGACTATCATCTTGTAGCCGAACCAAGTGGCTGGGTAACATTACATTGAGGTGAGGAGGCCGACATTGCTTTGCTCTAAGATCCACTACGAGTTGCTCTGAGTTCTTTAGAGGTTACTTCGGGCTATTTTCTTAATAGCCAATAATCAGCCACGATGGTTCGACATTCCTTTTTCAGCCGAGGGTTGTTCGGCACACCTGGATTGGCCAGCCTGAGATTAACATATTTGGGCCAAGTCATCTTTGCTCCTAGGCCTGAGGAAGTCCAGCCTGTCTTCGTCTATAAATAGAGGGGCAGGGGCGCAGTGAAAAGGGACCTTTTTTTCAAGAACTCTGGGGACCCTCTGCCATTTTACGTACTCATTCCTTTGAATTTAAACTTGTATACAAGTAGTTGGTTTATGTATCGAATCTGTGTTCAAGTCTTCAAGAAAAGCAATAAAGATTACATTAACAGTGGACGTAGGCAGTTATGCCGAACCACTATAATTCTGGTGTTCTTGTTTCCGAATTTTCTGTTGCACAAATTCCTTTGTTTAAATATACTATCTTCATTAATCTCTCTACATAAATCTACTCTTGGGTGTTAGTGACCAATTCTGGTGCTAACATTTTGGTGCTTTCACTGAGAACGCATTCTCAGGCTGTTAGGATCTCCTTTGTTGCTACTAGATTGAGGAAATTTCCCGAAGAAGATCCGAGTTCATTCAAAAGAAGTCCATTGATTCTACTCAGAGTTCCAACCGATAACTCTATGATGGGAAGGCCACGTACTAGATCAGCCTCCCATAATGCAGATGTCAACGAGATCGCTAGCGTCCAACAAGTAGGACCTAGCAATCAACAAGCTAATCCGGGCACAGGGACCGTCACCGCCCAAAACCAAACGGAAGTTGTCACCAGAACGGAGTTCAACGAGCTGATGAGACAACTCGTAGAGAGCAGGAGATAGCTTAGCGAGCATGTTCAAGCTAATGCCAACCTCATGACTCAACTTACTTAACAATAGCATCAGAATGCTGGAGGAAGTCCCGCTTCCTACTCCTCGTCCGATAGCTCTACTTCATCTAACGAACCTCCCAAGCGTAGATGCCATAGAACTGAAACAACGCAAACAAGTGCAGCTGAACGATCGACCAAGGATGGTCTAAGTTCCCTACCTGGAGCCATGGCCCCTCACTTACACCAGGGAAATCGAGCTCAAGCTGAAACAGGAAACTTAGGACTTGGAGCATGAGTGGAAGGTGGACGACTGGCTCACCAAGGTCATGATGAAGCATGTCCCCAGGATACACATTTGGTAGATCGCCAAAAGAGGAGGCACCAACCGGAACGGTCCCGTAGAACTGATTCCAACTTGCCGCCTTCCATACAAACCCCAGACCTATCAGCCATAGTCAAACAGCTGATGAGGGAAAATCAAGGTTTATCTAATGATAATTGGGGCGTATCTAGGAGTCATACTCCATTCACAGATGTTATCCTACAGGCTGAGTACCCCAAGAAGTTTAATATGCCGACTATCCCGGCCTACGAAGGGAAGACTGATCCCCGACAACATGTAATGATGTATGGGTGGATGATGGATTCGGCTAGGGCAAACGATTCAACAAAATGTAGGTGTTTCCCAATAACTTTATCTGGAATCGCTACCATGTGGTTCACCCGACTTCCTCCGTGGTCTATCTCCAATTTTGATAAGTTAGCGACGAAATTTGTGGAACAGTTCAGGATTCATGCCACTCGTCCCAAGGACGTTATGTCCTTGTCTAGTGTAATTCAGGCCCCAGGGGAGTCATTAAAGGAGTACTTACAAAGATTCCACGTTGCTGCTACTGAAGTTAGCAACCCGAATGACCATGCCATTTTAATGGCCGTGATGTGAGGAGTAGATCCGGATTCGGAGTTTGGTGATTGGTTGGCAGGGAAGTCTCCGGCTACACTGGAACGTTTTTCTTCAAAGGTGCACTAATTTATAAGAAGGGAGGAAGCCAGGTGGACGAGGCGAGATAATGCACCAGGACCCGACAAGGAGACTGTGCAGAGCAACATTGTTGTAAAACAATCTAGTGACAACTCTAGAAAAGTCCAGGTCAATGTTCAAAACAAGCCTGAGCAGTCAAAACGATCCGGAGGAGGAAATTCCGAAAAGTGAAAACCAAGGATCCCTACAATGAATACACTCCTCTAAATGCATCTTTGAAAAATATTTACATATCGACATGTAATACTTTCCAATATCGAAAGCCACGCCCAAAAGAGTCCACCGAGGAGCAAAAGCGGACTGGGAAGTATTGCCTCTTCCATGAGACTTATGGGCACAATACCGAGGATTGTAGGCACCTCCATGATGCGATTGAAAAGCTGATTCGACAGAAAAAGTTATAGGAGTTTGTAAAGAATCCTCAGGAAGGCAGACAGGGGACATCCGACCCCAATCGCGGACAGGCTCCAAGACGATCTGAGGAACCCATTCGGACTGGAGGTAGATTAGTCATAAACACAATAGTCGGTGGGCCTCACCCTACAGATAAGAATTGGCAAGAAATGGAGCGCTATGCTAGTTCCCTAAAGCATGCAGGTTTTGAATGTTGTTCAAACACGGAAGATGGGACTCCGGCTAAGCAGCAGTGAATGATGACGGATGATATAGTGTTCAGAAGTAGAGATGTCGATCAGTTAGAGGCACCTACCATTGATCTGATGGTCATCTCGGCCACTATTGGGCCAGCTTTTGTGAGAAGAATACTGATTGATTGTGGAAGTTCTGTTAACATCATCTTCAAAAAATCATATGACCGGATGAAGATGGAGACAAAGGACCTAAAACCATCTAAAGCCTGTATCCATGGCTTTAATGGTGCGGCTACTGATGCAGTGGTTTTGTTGAATTGCCAGTTGAACTCGAAGAAGGTGAACGTAGGAAGGTGCAGATCCTACCGTTCGTTGTTTTGGATGTCGATTCTCCGTATAATGTGTTTCTGGGTCGATCGGCCCTGGCAGAGTTTAGGGCAGCTTTGGCCCCGTGGTGTTTAACCTTGAAATTTCCAACGGATAAAGGAGTTGGTGTTGTGCATGGTGATCAGGCGACTGGTCGTGCGTGTTATGTGGCTGAGCTGAGAGAGGTCCAACGAAGAGAGAAAGGAAAGGTTGTGGACAACTCCGTCCGCATCCGAGTCACTGGAGATTGACAAGTAATGCCCGAGCCTTGGCTCGGGCAACATGATCGGATCTATAGAGACATAGATCCGAGGGACGATGATGAGGAACCCAAGGAGGCAAAAGCAGCACCGGCTGAACTAACGATTGACATTCCAGTCAACCGCGATGACCCATCGCGGGTACTTAAGATTGGATCACAACTCAACCACTCGATGATCGAGGATCTTACTGATTTCCTCCGAGCAAATATAGATGTCTTTGCTTGGACGCATTCCGATATGTGCGGGATTTCTCCCGCCATTGCGAGTCATATGTTGAACATAGACCCGAAATATGTGCCGGTGAAGCAAAAAAGGAGAGGCATGGACCCAGAGAGGTCCGTTGCTCTCAGAGAGGAGGTGGACAAACTCAAAGCCAATGGGTTCGTCCGCGACGCCCTCTACCCAGAATGGGTCTCTAATCCCGTACTAGTGAGAAAAGAGAATGGGAAATGGAAGACCTGTGTGGATTACTCAAATCTGAACAAAGCATGCCCTAAGGATAGTTTCCCTTTACTCAGAATTGATCAACTGGTCGACTCAACAGCAGGACATGAGTTATTATCATTTATGGATGCGTACTGGGGATATAATCAAATCCCAATGCACATTCCAGATCAGGAACACACTAGTTTTGTCACAGACGTTGGACTGTACTGTTATGTAGTGATGCCTTTCAGATTGAAAAATGCAGGAGCGACTTATCAACGTCTGGTGAATCGGATGTTTAAAGACCAAATTGGTAGGACTATGGAAGTCTATGTGGATGACATGCTCGTGAAGTCACGGTAGTCAAACGACCACAATCGAGACTTGGCGTAAATGTTTGGTCTACTCAGGTATTACGGAATGAAAATCAGTCCTCTGAAGTGTTCCTTTGGCGTTGCGTCAGGAAAGTTTTTGGGTTTCATTGTTAACGCACGAGGAATTGAAGCTAACCCAAAAAAGATTCAGGCTATACGAGACATACAAGTGCCCAAAACTATAAAGCAAGTACAAAGCCTGAACGGAAAAGTGGCCGCGTTGTGTGGATTCATATCCAAAGCGACAGACAAATGTATTCCCTTCTTCGATGTAATAAAGAAAGGGAAGAGGAATTTTGAATGGACGCCCAACTGCGAGGATGCATTCCGAGCTCTGGTAAAACATTTGGAAAGTCCTCTGGTGCTGTTGAAACCTTTAGATCATGAAGTGTTGTATGTATACTTGTCCGTATCTCAACATGCCATCAGTACGGCTTTGGTTCGCGAGGAGAACCGAGTTCAAAAGCCAGTGTACTATGTCAGTAAATGTTTAACGGGGGTAGAAAGAAATTATCCTAAAATTGAGAAGCTAGCCTACTGCTTGGTGATTGCATCACACAAGCTTCGTCCATATTTTCAGGCGCATCTAATCGGTGTTTATACCGATCAACCTTTGCGACAGATACTCCAACGACCAGAGACCTCAGGAAGGTTACTGTAATGGAATATCGAGTTGAGTCAATTCGACATCACCTACCAGCCATGGAGGGCTATCCAAGGGCAGGCGCTAGCATACATCATCGCAGAATTCACTATATCGGACGAACCAAACAGTGATGATGTTATTCCCATCATCCGATGGAAATTATACATCGATGAGGCATCCAACGACCATTGCTTTGGGGCTTGAGTCATTCTTGTAACCCCTGAAAACCGATCAATTTGTTATGCTTTGAAACTAAATTTCCCATCTACAAATAACGAAGCTGAGTATGAAGCACTGCTTGCTGGCTTAAAACTTATCAGGGAACTCGGAATAAGATCGGTTGAGATCTTTTGTGACTCACAATTGGTGGTATACCAAGTACGAGGAGATTATCAAGCAAAGGGCCAGAGGCTTGCTCCATACCTCGCTCGGGTTCAAGAACTGTTGGCAGACCTTGAATATTACGATATTTCACATTTCCCGCGTGAACAAAAAAAGGAAGCCGATTCATTGGCAAAATTCGCAAGTGCTGGCAATGCACAGCAGACGGGCTTGGTTTCCGTCGGAGTTTTACAATTTTTGAGTATAAACGAGATGGAAGTAGATTTTGTTCTAGAAACAGAAATTGAAAGGGAGTCATGGATATCCCCATTCAAACAATACTTACTATATGGGACTTTGCCCGATAGAAAGAACGAAAGACGACTAGTCATTCGCAAAGCTTCACGATATATAATGCAGGACGGAATAATGTATCGGAGGGGATTCTCGGTTCCTTTACTTCGGTGCATCGCCCACGATGAGATAAAACGAGTCTTGAGGGAAGTTCACGAAGGAGAATGTAGTGACCATACTGGAGGGCAGACCCTAGCAAAAAAGATCCTCCGCTATGGATACTATTGGCCAACTGTAAATCGTGATGCTGCGGACTACGTAAGAAGATGTGACAAATGTCAAAAGTATGTGAAAATCCCAAGTGCTCCGCCTACAGAACTCACACAAACGGTTAGTCCCTGGCCATTTGCAATTTGGGGGATCGATATAATCGGTTCCTTACCAATTTCCAGAGGTGGTGCAAAATATGCAATTATTGCGATCGATTACTTTACCAAGTGGGCAGAAGCAGAGGCTTTAGCTATGATCACCACCAAAAAGGTAATTAATTTCGTTGTACGAAACATCATATGCCGTTTTGGCCTTCCACGAACTATCATCACGGACAACGGAACTCAATTTGAGAGTAAGGAGTTCAAAGAATTCTGTCAAAAATATCGCATTGAGAAAAGGTTTGTAGCAGTCGCTCACCCTAAAGAAAATGGACAAGTTGAAGCCGAAAATAAAATAATCAAACCAATATTAAAGAAACATTTGGAGAAGGCTAGAGGCAAGTGGGTGGATGAGCTTCCGACAATGCTCTAGGCTTATGAACCACCCACAAGTCCACGACTGGCCACACTCTGTTCACCTTGACGTACGGCGCTAAAGCAGTGATACCCGTGGAACTTGGAGTTCCTTCTCATCGGGTATCTTATTATGATCCTAAGACGAATCAGAATCTCTTATTGGAATCGCTGGACTTTGTTGACAAAAAACGCGAAGAAGCTGATTTAAGAGCGACTGCATATAGGCACCGGGTTGCTCGATATTATAATGAAAAAGTTCGACCGAGAATTTTCGACGTGGGTGATCTCGTTTTGAAGCGAGTCTTTCCGACCCCATCACATCTGAATCCCACATAGGAAGGTCTGTATATCATCGAACGAAGGCTTGGAGAAGGAACTTTCAAGCTAGTGACCGTAGATGTCATGACACTACCCCACGCATGGAATAGCGAGCATTTGCGTCGTTATTACACTTAGTCTATTTCTTTTACATTTTAGTTGCAATTATTTCCAGTGTATGTTGATTTTGTTGCCCTTAGTTTTTGGTATGTAATAAGACAATTCAGTTTGTTTCCATTTGTTATGATCAATAAAGGCTTGAAGCCGTCGTTTCTATGAACTACTGATGTTTCCGTATGTTACAATTCTATGACATAAATTAAATTACATTATTCTGCCTGGCGCATGAACGCGCACCCAAACTTAAAAATTTCTACGTCCCCGGAGTACGGACTAGAGTACTCTGAGTCCCTAGAGTGCGGACTAGAGTATAAACGACTTAAAAATCTCTAAGTCCCCAGAGTGCGGACTAGAATACTCTGAGTCCCCAGAGTGCGGACTAGAGTATAAATGACTTAAAATCTCGAAGTCCCCAGAGTGCGGACTAGAGTACTCTGAGTCCCCAGAGTGCAGACTAGAGTATAAACGACTTAAAAATCTCCAAGTCCCCAGAGTGCGGACTAGAGTACTCTGAGTCCCCAGAGTGCGGACTAGAGTATAAACGACTAAAAAAATCTCTAAGTCCCCAGAGTGTGAACTAGAGGACTCTGAGTCCCCAGAGTGTGGACTATAGTATAAACGACTTAAAAATCTCTAAGTCCTCGGAGGGCGGACTAGAGCACTCTGAGTCCCCAGAGTGCGAACTAGAGTATAAGCGACTTAAAAATCTCTACTTTGAGTTCCTAGAGTGCGGACTAGAGTATAAACGGCTTAAAAATCTCTAAGTCCCCGGAGTGTGGACTAGAGCACTCTGAGTTCCCAAAGTGCGGACTAGAGTATGGGCGACTTAAAAATCTCTAAGTCCCTGAAGTGCGGACTAGAGTACTCTGAGTCCCCAGAGTGCGGACTAGAGTATAAACGACTTAAAAATCTCTAAGTCCCCTGAGTGCGGACTAGAGTACTCTGAGTCCCCAGAGTGCGGACTAGAGTACAAACGACTTAAAAATCTTCAAATCACCAGAGTGCGGACTAGAGTACTCTAAGTCCCCAGAGTGCAGACTAGAGTATAAACGACTTAAAAATCTCTAAGTCCCCAGAGTGCGGACTAGAGTACTCTGAGTCCCCAGAGTGCGGACAAGAGTATAAATGACTCAAAAATCTGTAAGTCCCAGAGTGCGGAGTAGAGTACTCTGAGTCCCCAGAGTGCGGACAAGAGTATAAAAGACTCAAAAATCTCTAAGTCCCCAGAGTGCGGACTAGAGTATAAACAATTCAAGCTAATAACTCAGCCTCTGGAGCACAGGCTAAAATATAAGAAATTTAGAAATCTCCGAGTCATGCGGAAACAAACGAGAGTTTAAGTGACCCACACAACCCTGGATTTCAGGTACAAGATGGGTGGTGAAGCTAAGTAGCAAAGATCATCAAAAAACAAAATTTTATTTACTAATCGAGAATTCAGTTTCACTACAACTTCTCCTGAACTCGGAGCAAAAAATCTATTTACAACGACTACGAGAATAAATAGAGATAATTACATAATCCAGGCTTATTCGTGTTGAGTGAGGCATGATAGCTACTTTTTTGACTTCTTCTCCTTCCTCGCTTTCTCCGAAGACTCCTCCCCCAAGCGTTTTTTCTTGGACGCCTTGCATACTAGGGGAGTGGTGCCTAGGGAAGGAAGAGGAACTTCCTGGGGCGAGGTTCCACCGGGGAGAATAACCTTCAGGGGCATGTTCAATGGATCATCAAGTTCCACCACCTGAGGCTCAACCTTAATCTCAGCTTTCTTCTTCTTCTCTTCTATGATTTTCTCCGCCATGCTCGATTTTGAAGTGTGTTCAGAGGAGCCCGTAATCTCAACTTCATCATGTATCTCCACGGGCGATAAATTTTCAGATTTGTCTTCATCGAGCGCCTCGATCACTTGAGAGTCGGGTCCAGGAGTCTCACCAGTCTGAATTGCCTCTCCCGTTTTCCCCTCCTTTTCTACGGCAGCATCGCTCCTTGGAGTTGGCTCGGGATCAGAATGGCCTACATGAAATCGTAAGAGACAAATGTTAGGATACATTTATTATTCGCCAAAAACGATGGCCCTTTGAACTCTAGGAGGAAAAGCTATGTACCAGTTTCTGGCTGACTCTCAACGGTTCGGGGAGTTTCACCTTCCGGAATAGGAGATAGAGCATGAATATCAAGTCCAGGCTTCTCGGGGTCATAGCCAATATGCTGCTCGAAGGGATCGAGTGATGGGCGACTAGTTGGATGAATAGGAGGAGGAACTGAGGACTCGGTTCTAGATGGACCGACAGTGTCATTTTTTCCTTTCGATGAGAAAGAGTCCCTTCCGTAAAGGGCCTTTGCCGCAGATAGGTCAGTGTGCTCATTCTCGCGAAGCATTTCCTTCACAAGAGACTCCTCATCCACCTCTTCAGTTCCCAATTCGACCTTTTTAATTTTTATTAGAGTGTCCCATGCTTCGGCCAAAGATTCGAGGTAACCCTCGCCAAGAAAAGTTAGGTCGCAATGCATGAGAACTCGAGCGTTATACTCGGCTATGAGTGGATCAAACATGCACTTAATTTCCTCCCTACCAGCCTCAGCAGCCGCCTCGAGGTGAGAATCGATTTCTGAGAGTGCCATTCTTTTTCCCTCTTTAAGGGCCGCGCCCTTCAGCGCTTCAACTTTGGAGAGCTCCTTATCAAGTTTTGCTTTTAATAGTCATGTAGCGACAATCTCGTCACAATATCGTTGTGACTGCTCTTGAGCTGCAGTTTTTTCTTCTTTTTCTTTGAGGAGTAGCTCCTCCAATTCTTTAACTCGCGAAGCAAGAACATCCTTTTCTTTTCGGTTGGAATCCTTTTCTAAGGCTAAAGCGCCACAGCGTTGAATTGCCTCATCAATTTCCTTTTTGTGTGCGGCTTCCAGACGATCAACTGCTTCAGTTGTGTCTTTAGCGGTTTTTTGAGCGGCTTCAAGCTGAGATTTATACGAGGAAAGCTCTTCATCTTGGGCTTTGATAATGTCTTTATCGTGAATAGCTTCGAGTTTCAAGTGATTGATTTCATACTGACGTTCCACCGAAACTTCTGAAACTTTTTCCACCAAATAAACAAATGCATCGTGCTGGATGTAGACATCATTATTGAAAGCAATGGCACTTTGTTTAACATTCCCTAGAATAGGATGGATCGCCGGAAGAAACTTTAGTCCATCAAAGCATATTTTTGGAAATGTAGTTTTAAGCTCAGCTAGCTTTTCTGCTATCGATGGATCATGTGCAAGGCCAGAGGAAGTTTGTTTAGTCGAAACTGCAGATTTCTTGTGAAGCTCATGGGATTTCCTAGTTCTTGATGAACCAAAATATTGATAACGAGGAGCTTCAGATTGAGACCCCCTTTGAGTAGATTTCTCCCTGCTATGCTCTAGTTGAGGAGGAGGATCGTTGGGGTAGGAAGAGTGGATGTAAATTTTCCTTCGAGACGATGTATGGTGGGGACAATAGTCTCTATCTCAGCGTTTTTCGGGCCCCGAGTCTCGGCTAGAATGATGAAAGATAGAGGAACCGCGAAGGCGGTCGAAGCCGTGTGAGCGTCCCATGTCACCTGCACAGAAATCAAGTGAAGACAAGTTGGAGACGATCATACGATGCTAAAACTTAAGTGTGGGGTGGAGAGTGAGTGTTAGTGAGTGTCCTAGTGCTTCCCCCCGATGGACCAGTTTCTTTATCTTTACTTATCAGAGTTTTTTCTCCTTGGTGATGGGCTTGAACGCCTTCGTCGCCTCTCGTGGGCGAGTAAAGTTTTAGGGCTTCTGGGTCGTCGAAGCCGTAATTGAGCAAGTCATCGGGGATGGTGAGATCTGATAAGCCTTTTAGTGAACCCTCTAAGTGTTAGGGAGATGGCTCCTTTTCCATCGGAGTAATTGTAACCTTCGAGGATCCTCCCACTGTCTTCTTCCTTAGTTTGTAGGCTAGTTTCTTTTTCCCCTTTGATGGGGGAGGCGGTTCATCGATGTCGGGTGAATCGATCACCGGTTCTGAGAGAGGACTTATATGCTCGTCGGACGCTTCAGAAACCCCGACCTCTCTAATCTCACCTTCCTCGGGCATGTCGGAGGCCCCATCTGTAGGAGGCATCGAAGACCCGACCTGTTCTTTACCCTTCTCTACCGCGGGTCTGGTTGGGGAGACTAGTTCGACAACCTTCTGCCAATAGCCCAAACTTTCAAAGTGACTCATTGGAAATAACGACTTTGGTCTCCCGATCCTCCACGGGAGTAGCACGAATGGCCTCGACGGCCTCAGAATACCTCGCACCTTCAGGACGTGGGCTGATGCTTGCAAAAGACCAATGGAAGTTTAGAAAAAATGCACTTTATGCCTCAGGTAAGTAACAAGTCTGAAAATGGAACTTACTCCCTTCCAACCATCTTCTCGCAAAGCCAAGGGGCAGCGCACGTAGAACCACTCCTACTTATATTGGGAGAATTTACTCCATGCCCCCATCAGGATATGACACTTAGAGTGTGGCTCAAGGAAAATGAAAGAGGGGCTGTCAGATCGTCTTTTAAACCGATAAATGTAGCGAATATCCTCGAGAGTGGGGAGCCTGGACAAGATGCTCATAAAGAGAATACAAGTGCCAAGGAGAAATGCATGACTATTGGGGTGATGCTGTGCCGGAGCGATCCCGATGTACTGCAGCACCTCACGAAGAAATGAATTGAACGGTGGCACACTCCCGACCCAGCACATGAATTTGTCACAAGCTGTATATCCAGCTTGGGGCAGGTGAGGACGATCTTGTCCCGATAGAATTAATACGTCGTCAAAAGGGATTCCGTGGATTGAACATAGCGGCAAAGGGCAGTTTCATTGATTCTTGAAGCTTGAGAATTAGTTGGATTGTCTAGGCTGATTGCTTCATCTATTGCATCGGGTGCCGGGCCAATAATTACAGCGGATGGATCCGGAATACCTTGCGTGGAGGTCGTTGGTGGATCCGAATTACCTACTTCCTCCTGTTGAGAGCCTGGACCAGGCTTACTGGAAACTGTAGCAGAGCTCGACTTTCTGGACATCTTTAAAGAGCAATGGATGTAAATAAAATCATGTTTAAACTATACTTGAAATACAATTGAAATCAGATATAACAAATAATGATATATCCCCTCGTGTTGTGTGTGCACTAGTGCTACAACTGAAATGCGAGCAAAGGAAAAATTAAAGTTCGAGGCACAAATGTGTTTTGATAGAGTTTTAAGTTATTGTCTTCAGAAACTGTCATCGCTGGCTGTCTCCTACAGTTTGTTCTATGGTTGACAGTAGTGGTTTTGGAGTTGGACATTGGCACCACAAGATGTGAAGACTGTCATTTACGTTTGTTAAGTTAAGTTTGCATTGGTGACCATTCATATTGCAAGGGAATTAGTTTAAGTCAAGTGCTTAGGCTTGTATACTTTCTTGTTTGTCATGCTTTATCCAATTTGCTTAAAGATGGTTATGGAGATAAGTCACTCAAATGTGCCTTGTGATCAGGTTAAGACACTTCGGATTACCAATGCCGACCCACACGCTCGTTACTTCTCCTTAATGACTGAACGACACTCACACCCTCTCTATAGACCGAATGACACTCACACCCTCTCTCTAAACCGAACGACGCCCTCTCCCTCTACCTCCCTAGCACTACTACCACAAGAGATCTACCAAACAATAGACTTCCACCCAACCTACTGACTCGGCATTGACACTCAGCCTACACCTTCTAAACTTACTAACTCCTACCGACCCACTTCCACTTCCTACTCCCTTGTTCCCTATTAGCCAAACGACTTCATACCAGATCACCAATTCAACTCAACTTCAACAACCTAACAACCATGCTCCCTCGCTCAGTGGCCCAACTGGAACCTGTGTCCCAAAGACCACTGACATCCTTTTCCTTTCTCCTCCCTATCTCACCGGCCTCGAAATCAGTTAAAACTATATCGAGTTCCAACCCTAAGGCATGTTATAGTCTCAGATTCGTCTTTCTCATCTACAACGACTCATACCATCCGTAATTTGAAAAAGATTCGTGAATTCGAATTTGGGAAAGTCCAAAGAATGGAAAATTCATACCTAAGAGAATGAATCGAAGCTTAGGGAACTGTTAGATTTGGGACCGAAGTTCGTTTAGACTCGTTATCAGGGGGAGTTGCGGAGAAAACGTACAGGATTTAGGATGAGAAAGGAAGGTTGAGGCGGTAGCCGAAGTTCTGGGGAAGGTAAATTAAAAGGTCCTGTAGAGTTGAAGTGAAAGTAAAGGAAAGAAGAGGGGAAGTGTTGGCTTTTATATGAAGAAGGGAAGGTGAACATGCATTACCCTGTAGAACCGGTCTGATCACCATAGTGAGTCGGTGAATGAACGTAGCCGAATGGTACCGAGTAGACTGACTGCATGGCTCGATGTTCGTACGCTGAGCCATCTATAAAAAAAAAGGGAGAGAAAAGGGATATAACTAAATAAAAATTATATAAACGTAAGCACGTGATGATCGGGAAGTTAGCCAGGTTTCGACCTTCGTGAGATCGTAGACGTTCAGCTTTTGAAAGCAGGAACTGATGATTGATTCAAAGCGTGTCGTGTTGTTTCACACGACACACTTTGGAGGGAAAATGTTACCCGGCCACTTGGTTCGGCTACAAGATGATAGTCCTTGAGGTTTTGATTTGGTCGGGACCAGACTCAAGCTAATAAGGGGTTGGAGATGTGTGGAATGGATCCAGCCTCTGTGGTTTGGCCTATATACATGGGTCGGCCTGTATGCATGGTTCGACCGAGGGAGGGGAGACGTGTGTCACACGGTCTTGTGAAATAACGTATGTCGCTCGTCTAAAGAAAGATGTTGGTAGGAACTCCAGATATACCGCTCCGCTCAGAGGAGAAGTTCGGTGTTCGGCTGAGGGAGTTATGGTTTCGTTCGGATTGGGTAGTTTCGTATATGTCGTTCGGTCCAGATGCTTCGGCGTGCACCGCTCGGTCAAGGGAGTGAAGCCATACATGGTTCGGCTAAGGAGTTTTTTCTCAATCCAGTTTCAGTGCTCATGGCCCGGTCGAAGTGGTCCAGAACGCATGGCTCGGTCAGATTGATTTGGAACACGTGACTCGGTCAACGACGTAAGTCGCGTATGTTTCGGCCTAGATGGGTTAGCAGGTGTTGTTCGTAGAAGAGGATTTGGTGCCATTCAGTCAGAAGTGGTTCGGTGTGAGGTGAAGGAGTTAGCCAATTCTTGGAAGCCAACATCGAGGTGAGGAGGCCGACATTGCTTTACTCTAAGACCCACTACGAGTTGCTCGGAGTTCTTTAGAGGTTACTTCGGGTTATTTGCTTAATAGCCAATAATCAGCCGCGATGGTTCGGCATTCCTTGTTCGGTCGAGGGTCGTTCAGCACGCCTGGATCGGCCAGCCTGAGATTAACATATTTGGGCCAAGTCATCTTTGCTCCTCCGCCTGAGAAGGAAGTCCAGCCAATCTTCATCTATAAATAGAGGGGCAGGGGCGCAGTGAAAAGGGACCTTTTTTCGAGAACTCTGGGGACACTCTGCCATTTTACGTACTCATTTCTTTGAATTTATACTTGTATACAAGTAGTTGGTTTACGGATCGAATCTGTATTCAAGTCTTCAAGAAAAGCAATAAAGATTACATTAACAGTGGACGTAGGCAGTTACGCCGAACCACTATAATTCTGGTGTTCTTGTTTCCGCAGTTTCTATTGCACATATTCCTCTATTTAAATTTACTATCTTCATTAATCTCTCTACATAAATCTACTATTGGGTGTTAGTGACCAATTTTGGTGCTAACATGTATAGCTTGCATATGATATGACCTTCATGACAAGTAACAAAATTGCCTTAGAACAAATGTCATGAACTAAAACCTTTAACTATCATGTTAAAACTCATCTGTAACTTAGATAACAATCAAACTTATGTTGGCTAACGATCGTTCGTGAAACTCAAGCTGCATCGTTTCTCGATAACACGTAGAAACAGTTGAGACGGTCAGAAATGGCAGTCTCTCCGGACAAAATTCTAATTCTTGTCGTCTTTTCTGTCTTTAGTTTTGCACAACTTATTACTATACCGGACAACACTTTATCACACAACACTAGCACTCACTATGCACTAGAGGGCACATGTTATTTCTTCTAATTATGATTCTCACTAAGTTTAATAGCAAGGGAGTCCTGACATTTGGAAGAGCCTTCAACCGAATCAGCCCTTTCAAATGCATATATAGCCTTTCGAAATGGTTAGAGCCACTCTCACCTATGAAGGAAGAACAATACATCTATTACTATAAAAGCATAAGGTATCGAACTAGTCAGAGCAGAAGCTTTCGAAGTAGACCATTTACAATAAAGCCTTTTGGGTATTTCAACTCCTTTAAAGATGAAAAAAGGCATGTTTCGACAGCATCGAAGGTCAGCGCCCAAGTCGACTGATTCGACACATCAATATTCAAGTTAAAAGCACATCAATAGACCTTTCGACAAGGTCGAAAGGCTATCAAGCAACTCCTTTCGATGAAGTCGAAAGGAAACAAAGCAAGAAAGAGAAGCCCAGCCACCAGCGGCAGTAGAAGAATGACTAAAACCCTTTCGACCAGGTCGAAAGGTATGGCTCAATAGTTACTCACGAAAGCAGAGAGGTTGACCTTTCGACCATGTCCAAAGCTTGGGATCGAAAGGTCCAGCCCGCACCTATAAATATGACCCTAGGGGTCAATTATAAGGGATCCGATTTCTTTCACTTCTCACTTGTTCTTTCTTAAGCATGTAAACCCTAGTTCCTAAATCAAATTAGGAATTTGGTCAATTTGTACAATTGAGTTCCCTAAAAAAAGGATTGTGATAATCACGTTTACTTAGCAGCTCAGATTTCCTTATTTTTTTCATAATATGTCAACCTGCAGTTGAGTTGATCGAAGAGAGCCCTTTCGACCAAGTCGAAACCCTAATTTTTCTTATTTCCTAAAAGCCTTAGGTCAAATCTACTAGATTGTAAGTGTGACCCCTTTCGACGGAGTCGTAACCTTTTCAGCTCGGTTATTTCCAAAGTCTATTAGGTCCCTAACCCAAGCTCCCTTGTCCATGTCGATGGGTGGTTTCAACAGAGTTATCAGTCAACCCATTTGAAAGGATTTACCGAAAGAGAAACTACCCTTTTAACTGTGCCGAAAGGTACCTAAGACGAGTTTCTGATCACCTCTACTTATCTGAAAAGCTTTAGCAATCTCCACTCATTCAAAAGGAGGTTTCGAAAGCGTTAATCATACTCCAATTTGAAATTTAAGGTGTTCACAAGTTTTTTTGTCAACATTTTTGGCGCTAGAAGTAAGGCTCGAACTTCCGACCTTGTAGTTACTTGGAATAGAAGAGCCTAGATATTATGTATGGAACCACTATTCCAAATGGTTGCATGAATCTACAGAACTACTCACTACTAACTTATAGATCTAGGAATCGTTTGCATAAACTTATTAAGTTTACCTTTACTAGACAAATTTCATATTTTGTGCTTATACTATATGAATTTCTAATAATTTATTTGTTAGATGAGATCCTGACAAGATTCTTGGTTAAATTTCTGATTTGTTTTCATGAAAACTTCACTCTGGGTTTTATCAATCCTAAACCATATATTGACTTATATATTTACTTATGGGTTTCACATTCTTAGTTTTATTGGTGAATTTCCATAAGTGGTTTTTTACTAAATTCCTGGTTTCGTGAATTCCCAATTCCCTTATTGGATTTTATGTTGATTTATGGACTTTATATATTTGGATTTTCATGACGATTTCTCATTGATTGTTTGTTTTTATGAGTTCTTGACTTCTAAACTCCTTTATTGGATTTCAATGATGGTTTATGAACCTCCCACTGATTTTCTGACTTCGAACTAGAATAAGTTTAGAGTATATTGTTTGGCGGATGCGATTCCAACAGGTTTCTAATTACATTTTTGAATTTTTCAGTTTCTTCTTATAATAATCTTCCATTTCAATAGAATCTAAGTTTCCCTGGCAATTTTTGTGAAGATTTGTGAATTTCACATTCCTGATTTCCTTATATAGGTTTTTGATGATCTTTTATTAGATTTTTGACTTGATGAATGCAAACATTCCCTGTTGATTTTCATAATGATTTGTGAATTTCCGATTTCCTTATTGGATGTATGATAATCCCTTATGAGATTTTTGATTTAGTGAATTTCAAATTTCCTTGTGAATTTTTATGATGATTGATGAATTTTGTATTCTTAATTTCCTCAATGAATCTTCGATGATCTCTTATTGATTTTCTAATCTCTTATTGGATTTCAAACAGTGAATTTTGAGTTTTCTTACTGGATTTATAATTATTTATGAATTTCCTTGATTGGAATTCTGATGATCTCTTGTCGTTTTTCTACACTTCACTGTGGATTTCGATGATGATTTATGAATTTCATATTCTTGATTTCCTTACTTGGATTCATGATGATCACCTATCGAATTTTTGGTCTTATGAATTCTAAAGGTTTTAATTGGTTTTCATGGTGATTTGTGGATGTCACATTCTTGGTTTCATATATAGATTTTTGGGACGAATTCTTGCTGGACATCTGGTTCCTAAATCCTCTATTCTCCTTATTAATCTTCATGATGATTTATGGGTTTCATATTTCTGATTTCCTTGTAGGATTTTTGATCATCTCTTATCCGATTTTTGATTTTAAAAATTTTAGATATTGTTATGGAATTCTCTTGATGATTTACGAACTTTTTATTAGATTTCTGAATTTGAATTGTATGCAAGACTTTCTCAATACCAGTTAGACTTCCATCAAAGTGCAGGGATGAAAAACAAAGTCATAACAAAGATACTAGATAAGACCACCGAAAGCATTAAATTAGTACCTACAGGATGAAGGAAACCTAACTCAAGAAAAGGAGATCTAGGGTATATGATAAATTTCTTCGAGGGTTCATTTATTTAAGCCAATGTCTGCTAATCAGGTGATATTGTTCCACATTCTTAATAAGAGAGGTCTAATCACATGTTGTTCAAAATACTTAATTCCTAAATAACACTTGGAACATTGACTTCACAAGCTTAGGATTATCCATTAAAGTTTCATAGTTAGGTACGATTCTTATAAAAATTGTTAATTATTTTGCAGGAAGTAGAGAGAAAGAATCGTTATATTTTTTGTCCTAAAGAACAAAAGCTTCTTTCATACTAGGGGGCTAAATGTTATCAATAAAATATTCACAAGAAAAAAGTATGAAATAAAGGGTGAGAGCATTGATAAAGATCAGAAAGCACGCCAGCGATACCTTTCGAGAAAGGTCGAAAGGACGTTTCTATAGTGTCAACAGAGAGCTTTTGACAAGGTCGGAGGCTACTCTTCAACGTCAATATGCAACGCACTTCCTACACGTACACTAAACCATTCAAAATGTTTGGTTTCGTTTGAATGTATACAAATCGGAAGAGCCTTCAACCGAATCAGCCCTTTCGAAAGCTTATATAGCCTTTCGAAACGGTTAGAGCCACTCTCACCTATGAAGGAAGAACAATATATCTATTACTATAAAAGCATAAGGTATCAAATTAATCAGGGCAGAAGCTTTCGAAGGAGACCATTTACAATAAAGCCTTTTGGGTGTTTCAACTCCTTTGAAGCTGAAAGAAGGCATGTTTCGACAGCATCGAAGGTCAGTGCCCAGGTCGACTGATTCGGCACATCAATATTCAAGTCAAAAGCGCATCAATAGATCTTTTGACAAGGTAGAAAGGCTATCAAGCAACTCATTTCGACGAAGTCGAACGGAAACAAGCAAGAAAGAGAAGCCCAGCCTCCAGCGGCAGTAGAAGAATGACTAAAACCCTTTCGACCAGGTCAAAAGGTATGGCTCAATAAACACTAACGAAAGAGGAGAGGTTGACCTTTCGACCGCGTCAAAAGCTTGGGGTCGAAAGGTCCAACCCGCTCCTATAAATATGACCCTAGGGATCAGTTGTAAGGGATCCGATTTCTTTCACATCTCACTTGTTCTTTCTTTAGCTTGTAAACCCTAGTTCCTAAATCAAATTGGGAATTTGTTCAATTTGTACAATTGAGTTCGATAAAAAGATGATTGTGATAATCGCGTTTACTTAGCAGCTCAGATTTCCTTATTTTTTCATAAATATGTCAACCTGTAGTTAAGTTGATCGAAGAGAGCCCTTTAGACCAAGTCAAAACCCTAAGTTTTCTTATTTCCTAAAAGCCTTAGCTCAAATATACTATATTGCATGTGTTACCCTTTCGACAGAGTCGAAACCTTTTCAACTCTGTTATTCCAAAGTCTATTAGGTCCATAACCCAAGCTCCATTGTCCGTGTCGAAAGGTGATTTCAACAGAGTTTTCAGGCAACCCATTCGAAAGGATTTACCGAAAGAGAAACCACCCTTTCGACTGTGCCGAAAGGTACCTAAGATGAGTTTATGATCACTTCCACTTATCTGAAAAGCTTTAGCAATCTCCACTCATTCGAAAGGAGGTTTCGAAAGCATTAATCATAATCCAATTTGAAATTTGAGGTGTTGACAAGTTATCTTGTCAACAACTACCTCGATGCCTATGCAATCACTTTGCCCTTCTGCATCAATACTGCCCCTAACCCTGAGCCAATGCATTGGCATACACAGTCATATCATCATTCCCTTAAGTTAACACTAACACAGGTGCATTTATCAACCGATGCTTCAATTCCTAGAATGACATCTCACACTTCTGCATCCAAGCAAACTTCTCACCCTTCCTAGTCAGCCTCGTCATTGGTGCAGCTATACGAGAGAAGTCCTTAATGAGTCTCTGGTAATAGTCAACCAATCCTAAGAAACTACGCACCTCGGTCACTCTTCCACCCATTTACTGTGTTAACCTTCATGGGATCTACCGCTAACCCTTTTTTCGAAACCACATGGCTTAGGAACTTCATTTTCTTTATCTAAAAATGACACTTAGAAAATTTCTCTTTCAACTTGTGTTGTCTCAATGTCTCCAACAAAAGCCTCAAATGAACTGCGTGTTCCTCCTCATCTTTCGAGTATACCAAGATGTCATCTATGAACACCAACAATTATCTATCTAACTTGTCTTAGAAAATTCTGTTCATCACATCAACAAAGAATGCAGGTGCATTGGTTAATCCAAATGGCATTACTAGCCACTCATATGAACCGTACCTCATTCTGAACGCATCCAAAAGATTTCTTTCCTCTGCAACCTTCATCTAATGGAATCCTATAACCAATTCTAGCTGCGAAAATACCTTAGCTCCCTTCAACTGATCCAACAAGTCATCAATTCTCGACAAAGGATACCTATTTTTCACCGTTCTCTAATTTAGATTTTAATAGTCTATGCACAGTCTTAAAGACCCATCAGTCTTCTTCATAAATACTATTGTGATCCCCCAAAGTGAGCTACTTGGCCTTATAAAGCTTTTTCCTTCTAATTCTACCAACTACTTCTTCAACTCCTCCATCTCCTTTGGATGCATTCTATTTGGTGGTCGACTAAATGGTTTGGTTCCAGGTAACAGCTTTATATGGAACTCTACTTCCCTAGAGGTGAGCAACCCTAAAACCAGTTTGAAGACATCAGCAAACTCCTACACCACTCGCACTGCTCCTAGTTCTTCCTTCTTCGAGGTAAAGCAAACAAGACAAGTTTTCACTAAGTTCTAGACTCCTCTAAAACTACAAATACTCTTTCGTTTTGGTATGGGTGACTCTAAGTTATTATCCTTTCAGTGCGGTATATTTTAGCATAGTAATGTTCCAGCCAATCCATAAATAATATAAACTCAAAGCCTATGAAGTCAAACATATAGGGATCACACAAAAACATACACACACCTAACTCAATCTCTAAGTCAATGCATCTCAATTTGAGAGTGGCATATCCCCCTATCGAATTTACTACATATGTGACTGTGACTGAATAGGTAATCCCTAACCCCAGTCTATCAATCAAATCTTTAGATATAAAGGAGTGTGTGGCCCCAGTATTAAATAGTACTCTAACTAAAATACTAAAAATCAAAGCCATACCTTCTAGATTGTCCTTTGCCTTTTTCCTCGGCAAATTGTCCTTCCCTTAGTCCCTCCAAAGCATAAACCTTTAAGCCCTCGATAGTCCTTCTTCAAATGTCCCACCTTACAAAACTTGAAGCACTTCACTCTTCTAAGATTCTTTGGCATTGGACACTTTGTTCCATAGCGCCTCTTCTATCCGTAGTAAAAACAAGCAACCTTTAAGGTAGCAATCTCTCCACCTTTTCCCTTTGGTACTCCCTTATTGCCTTTGGTATATGGAGTAAACTTCTTCTTCTGCTCTGCTTTGGGTCCCATCGCCATTCTTCTTTTTTCCTGGTACATCCTATCATATCAACAAGCCATGTCAACAACAAACTCCAAAGGAGATGCTAAATGAATCTTTACCTTATGGTCAAGACCCTACTTCAAACCTCTAATGAACTTCTCAATTTTCTTCATTGGAGAATTAATGATCTCCCTGCCATACTTAGCTAAAGAGTTAAACATCTGGATGTACCCCTTTACTGTAAGGTCATCATGTTTTAGATCAATGAACTCATTTAGCAGCACACTCTGATTAGACTCTTATATGAACCAAGCCTCAAACATTTCTTTAAACTTCTCCTAAGTAATTTCCTCATCTGGGGTCTCAGCAGTTACTATCTCCCATCAATCCAACGCATTCTCAGGCATCTGCCTTGATGCCAATATCCTCTTCTATGCATCGTTCAGCCCTAAGTCTCCAAATATGTGCTCATAAACTCTAAGCTAATTCAGCACTTCAATTACGAGCTTCTTCCCAGTAAATATCTTCCCTCCAAAGCTTTTATAGTCTTTGTTCATCCTTGAGAAGTCCTCTCTCAATACCACAGGCCTAGGCCCAACCACCACCGACATGTTCTCCCGCATCATGTGAAACATAAACTCTCTAAACAAAGCATTCACGTACATGCCAGCAACATTTGCAAGCTGTGCAGCTTTCTCCCCTACTGCCCTGGGGATTCCCCCTATTTTCTCCATTGGTCTGCATACTTTCAGCCTCCCTCCTTATACTTTTCACTTCTATCGTAACTCACCCACTTCTCAAATACATCTTTCCTTTTCTATTAAGCAATTCTTCATTAGAAATGAGGAGAAAGATAGCAAAACAACTATAGAAGGATAGATATGTATATTATAATATATATATATATATATATATTCAGCAAAGTACAAGTACGTTATATATAATAGCGTATACCCTCCCCAGTTGTTCTATATTTCTAGCCATGTTTTACTTAAGTGTCCCTGACCTATGCTTTGATACCAAATGTAACATTCCCCACTTCGAGACTCAAAGGTGAATGCCAATGATGCTGCAGTCATCACCATAATTATCTTCCCATGGCAGAAGTGAATTCAGTATATGCAAATACAAACAAAGTAAACAGAGCAGCCAAATATTTTCATTCTATAGAAATTTTCTTAATATTCATTACTTACTTTTTTTTCAAAATTAACCCAAAAGTTGTACCCACATAAAGGTCAAATAACAAAGAAAATAACATAGTAAAGAGTCAGATCAACATATGATGATGCTGCTTGGACTCCTTATAAACAGTAGAGACAGCATCTTTATTTGCTAACAAGGCCTTCTGCTCTATCTTCGATCTACGTACTGTGGCTCTTACTTTTAAACCTGCCTAATCTCATAAACCCAACCTAGTCAAATGATTACCCATGAGTTTATGGGGAAAACAGTAATAAAAATATGGATTAGACATAAAGTCTGGTGTGAATAAAACTTACCCAAAACAAACTATAGTGTGACCACACCGTACTGTATGGAATGTGTTTCCCCCTCACTATTCACAATCATCATGGTGAAACAATCATATTTACTAACGTCTGTAGTCCCTTTTAAGTTCCCAATTTAGATTAACCTTTAATTTGAGATTTCCTTCTTCTACTGCGCCCTAGGCATAGTCCCCACTATGCGCCCCATTTAGGTTTTGTCTTTTATCTAAGTACTACCTAGAATCAACCTCCAACAGTATCCTCTTAATTCATTTATTAAATTTTAATGGCCTAGACTTAGCCCTTTATAGTATCCCTTCAGTTCATTCATTAAGTTTAAAATGCATAGACTCAGCCCATGAAGTACCCTATATTTATTTGTTACGCTTTGGACGACAGAGAAACAACCATATGAAGCCTCTATGTTTTATTTATTTAAATTCTGGACTATTGTGAAATAGCCACCGGTAGTCCCTAGACATTTGTTTAATTTAAACTGCGTAGAATCAACTCGCTGCAGTTTCTTGGAAGTTGAATGCCTCTATTACCTTCCCAAGACGTGCACTCGAGTGAGTATCCCCACCTATTGTCAGTAGCACTTCCGACCCTATCCATAGAACATGAGTTCTTTTTCTAACTAGCCATGGCCTTTCCTCGAGTCCTACCTAATGGTCTTATATTAGATTTTATTCTCTCCCTTCCTTGGAGTAGTACCACCCTATCCCAACCTTCTAGTGCAATACACTCTTCCATTATTTAGTGAATGCTTTCAAATTGTAGCATGGTATGTCCTCTATATATGGCGGCGTGGTTCAGTCTCTTCCAACTTTATATTTTTGTGGTGCAACATGTCTTTTACATATTACAGTGCAGATCTGCTTTCCTATGTAAGTACTTGGATCTCCTTGGTAAATCACTATCTCGTCCCTGTATGTGCAGTTCTCTTATGGAACGTAAGGCAGTCGCCCAGTTCCATACTAAACAAAGTCTAATACATTTGACAATGTCTATACATGTGTCGCTACTTAATTCATCATGATTTCACTTTCCGTTATCACGGTGTCCTTTACTTTTCTTTTCAGTTTATATATGGATCTGGTCCTCTATTCATCCAACACTTGTTTTGTCGTATAATTTTAAATTATAAGGGACCACATAGTATCCTTTTCCCCTAGAACAGTACACACCCTATACTGTCTTATTTTCTTTATAGAAACCTTATTAAAATTTTAGAAAATTCATAGGTAAATATTTTAATACAATTTATTCTTTATTTCAATTTTTTTGGGGATGTTTTCCTTATTTATATTTTAGGTTTTCTCCTTTAAAAATTCTTAATAAATTATTTTGACATTGAAAATCTTTAAAAGGAAAACCCCATTTCTAAAATCATGATTAGAACACCATATTAAATTTTATAGTATAACGAAATCTTTAGAGTAGGGAAACACGTCTAAACATCCCACGTTCATCTATTTGTCCCCCAAAACATTCATTAAACCTTTTGCTTTTAATGAAAATTCATATGAACTCCATTATATAAAATTATACAAAATCATACCTATACTAAATGGTTAGCTATGGAAAAATGGGTTTAGTATTACTCACTAAGATCTATAAAATATCTTGCATTTCCTTACTTTCTCTTTGTTTTCACTCTTTAGGCTACCACCATTAATGTTCCTCTTAAGCCTTTATTTTATTTTTAGTAGAATGAAATGAATGAATGAATGAATGAATGAAAGAGTAGTACTTATTATCCCAAAATAATTTGGGTTTGGGCCTTCATATTCTTTTTCATTAATTCATTACCCATTTTTCTTCTTATTTAGCTTATCTTAGCCCATTAATTAATTCATCGAGTTAATCAATAATTGTGGGTTGTTACAATTTCTTAGAGCCATCATGAAGTAAAACATCAAAGACATCGAGAAGCATTTCTTAGAGCCATCGTGAAGTAAGACATTAGATCCATTGTAAAGCATTTTATAGAGCCATCGTAAAGCATTTCATAGAGCCATCGTGAAGCATTTCTTAGAGCCATCGTGAAGTAAGACACTAAAGCCACCATGGAGCACTTCTTAAATCTATCAAAGAAGGAGGCACTAAAGTCATTGTGAAGTATTCCTTAGAATCATTACAAAATGAGATATTGAAATCGTCATGAAGTACTTCTTATAGCCATCATGGTGTATTCCTCAAAGGATCGTGAGGAGAAACATGGAGTCATCATGAGACAAGATATTAAAAGAACTATCATGAAGAATCCCTCAAAGAAATCGTGAAAGATTTCTTATGGCCATCATGATGAATACTACAAGGACGTTGTAAAATGTTCCATAAAACCATTAAGCTATCATGAAGAATCTTTCAAAACCATTGCAAAGTATTCCTTAGAGCCAAATGAAATAGATCTCGATGCCATCATGAAGAACTCCTCAAGGCCATCGTTAGTTAAAAACCAGAATGAATAGATCCTCATAAAATAAGTTAATACATGCCAGTGTGATATGAATAAAAGGCTCTATGGATGAGACTAAATCTCTACTGCTCTTGGATGCCAAGTGACACGTGGCACAAATCCATAGGTAGAATTTTCTATAAATAGACATGTACCCCTAGAAAGGATGACTTTTGGAATGTATATTCTTCCTCATTTTCAATTTTTATTTAGATTAAAAAAAGCTTGAACAGAAGTCATCAGTGGTCGATTAGACAAACATGATTTCATGACTTAATAAAAGAAGGACACGAACAAATGACAATTTGCATAATGACTTTTTTGCCCTCCTTCTAGTGCCACTTGACTATGAGTTCTATCATACTGATGTGCCCTCATTCTCTTGAGGTTAAGCACATTGGTTTGACCCAAATTTAGCATTAAAATTATATGGTGCTTTTATTAAGAATTGAACTCTAGACCTAGTTTTGAACTCGCTAACAATCATTCTTACACAATGGGAAAATCGTCTAAGAAAGTGAATGTTAATCATGTCAATCTTGAAGATAATATATCTTCCTAAATTAATATATAGAATGTGGAAGTGGAACAAATATCCAGTCCAAATGAAATGCCCAGGGAAGAAAATAAACTCCAAGTTATGAAATGGAATTGGAAACTATGCATGGACTTATTGAATAGTTAGTCCCTCAGAAAGCTTCAAAAACGTCAAAAAGGAAAAAAAAAGTGAGGAAGGAAGAACTTGAGCCTCTATGAAGGAGAGCGGAAGAATTGAACTTGAAAATTAATAATGCTGGAAAAGTACTTTGGGGCCAAAGAGAAAGGATGAAAATTGCTTGACTCAAAGATCAAACATAAGTTCAAGGTCACCATTTGAACAGTCTGCAAGCTCTGCCTCATATATGCAGTATAAGCCAAAACAGAAAAATTATGAAAATGATGAAGCATATTTGAGAGATCTAACTAACAAGATGAAAAAGATATGGTCGATCTAAAAGGAAAAAGGACAATGTATCCAATGGTTAACAACAACTTTAGGGGAGCACCATTCATAGAGAAAACTATGGTTGTAGCCTAACCATCCTATATTAAAATTTCATCTATCAAATACGATGGCACAACTGATCTAGATGATCATCTAATGGAATTTGAAAGCTAAATAGATCTGTATGACGCTCCAGGTGTAGTGCGATGTAGATTATTCCAACCATAATCTTTGGAGCTGCAATGAAATGGTAACGATAATACAGGGAAAGAATGATCTATTTTTAGGAGCAGTGTGCATTATAGTTTTGGCACAATTTTATACTTCAAAACAACCAACAACTAATGCGAGTGTACTGGCTAAACTCAAATATAAACCTAGGGAACTGTTAAAGGATTACTTGAAGCAGTTTAATCCAGAAGCTAACAAAGCCAAGAGAGTAAGTGACAGGGAAAAGATGATGGCGATGAAATCTGGATTGGTAGAAAACACACTTTTTTGGAAAGAATTGTATATGACACAAAGACTTACAGGATTTTCACTTTCAAGCCGACAAGCTTATACAGATGGATGAGATATTTCATAACAAGTGGAATTAAAGGGAAAAAAAGGAAATTTTGCAATCCTAAGCAAGAAAGGAAAATTGGATGAATTCACCAAAGCGAACTCTGTAGAATTAAGCAACCTTATTTAATATATATATGTTGTAACCAAGGATGAAATCAACTACCCAGTATCATTCAAGGCAAGAACAAACCCAAAACCAAATAAAGAAGGGGACTATTGTGATTCCACATAGTGAATAGGCATAAAATTAACGATTGTTGAGTTTTAGCTAGAACTATTAAATATGATCGGAAAAGGTGTTTTAAATGAGTTTGTCAAGACTAACCCTAAACTCTTATGCGGCAAAAAACCACCAATTAACAACACCATCATCTTGGAAAATGAGCTCCCCTAAGATCTCTTGCAACTAGTCAGTCACATTGACGTTATTCATGGAGGACTGCAAATTGTAGGCTAAGTAAAGGGTCAAGGAGAAGTTGTGTGAAAGAGGCCAATGTAGGCATATACTCGATAAGTGAAAAACCTCCCTTTAAATCTTTTAAGGGCTCCATCCTAATGCTGGACTTGGTAATAACCCCAAAAGAGCTAAGTGGAGTCAAGCACCCCCTCATGATAACTACTCAAACTAGGCTTTTGCTCATATCCAAGATCCCGGTAGACACTGGTAGTGCAGTAAACGTAATTTTCAATAACACCTTTGAATGGATGGGGATTCCATAAAAGAAGCTCGAGCCAAGCCTAAAACCGATCTTTGGGTTCAACAATAAAGGTTCTACTTCGGTCAACCAAATCAAGCTATTTTTTCAAATTGATACTCCTCCATGTTCAAGGATGTTTGAAACCCTATTCGTAACCATGTACCAATTTTCATATTATAATGCATTCTTTAGGAGATCGGCACTTGATGAAATTGATTCCTTTGTCCCACTAGAATATGTGCTGGTTAAATTTCTTTGTAAAACTAGATAGGGAACTATTCTTGATGAGCAATTTGGTCCATGTGAAATGGATTTCACAACGTTTGAATAGTATAATAAAGTAGGGGAATCTTGTTTAAGACCCAAGTTAAATAACTATAATCAAAGTAAAAAGCCCTTGCACATCAATCATCAGGAACTAATACCCAAGGAAAATAAGTCACCACTTCAACCAAAGACAAATCGGGTAACTATGAAGGAGACCAAATTCAGAACAAGGAAAAGAAAATGAGAAGAATTAAATTTACCTATTCAAGACGAAAGTGAAATTCTCAAACAAAAAGTGTTGGACATGGATTCTAGAGATATACGGGAGAATTCACAATCCATGGAGCATTTTGAAGAAATAAAGTTAAACCCTCGAGAGTCTACCAAGATTGTGAAAATGGGCAGAAGAATGAACAAAATAATAAGAGGGGGATTAGTCTCGTTTTTACAAAAGAACACATATCTATTCACATGGACTCAAGCCGACATAGAGAGGATTGACCCAGCTATAATGTCTCAAGCACTCAAATATAATCCTAAATTTGTTCTGGTGAGATAGAAGAAGGGGCTATTTGGAAAAACTCGGACTATGACATAGAAGGATGAGATAAAGAGGTTACTGAAGATCCAATTCATTAGGGAATTTTTTTACCCGAAGTGGTTGGCAAACCCAGTGTTAGTTAGAAAGTCTAATGGAAAATAGAGAATATGTGTTAATTACACCGATCTAAACAAGGCGTATCCGAGGGATTATTATCCACTACCTAGAATTAATCAATTTGTTAATGAAACTAGTATTCATAAATTGCTATCTTTTATGGATGCTTATTCAGGTTACAATCAAAATTCTGATGTTTAAACCCGATGAGAAGCATATTAGTTCTGTAATGGACTGGGAATGTATTGATACAAAGTGATGCTATTTGGGTTGAAGAAAGAAGGAGCAATATATCAATGGTTTATGAATAGAATATCCAGAGACCAAATTAGGAAAAACATGGAAGATTATGTGGATGACATGTTGGTAAAACCAAAAGAAGAAGTTGTCACATGGAAGATTTAGGGGAAATGTTTGACATATTAAGAAAGTATTAGATGTATTTAAACCCATAGAAATGCTCTTTTGGAATTTAGTCCGGTAAGTTTTGGGTTACATTGTAAGCACATGATGCATTCAGGCTAATCCTGACCAAATAAAGGCATTAGGTAACAGGGCACCACCAAAAATGTGCAAGAAGGTGATGAGACTAAACCGACGAGTTGTAGCCCTAATCGCTTTATATTCAAGGCAACAAACAAACGTATTCCTTTCTTTGATGTAATCAGGAAAAAGAAAATCATTGAAAGGATAAAAAAATGCCAAAAAGCTTTTCAGAATTAATAGATCGTTTAGAGAAGCCACTGATACTTTCAAGCCTAATGGAAGGAAAACACTAATTCTTGTATACGGCCATTTCAGAACTTCCGATCAACTCAGTCTTGATGAAAGTAGAAAACGAAACTCAGTTACCAGTTTACTACATAAGTAAAAGGTTAAATGATGCCGAAACAACGTACCTAGATAGAGAAGCTAGCATATTGTCTGTTGTTAATAGCATGAAAGCTAAGGTTGTATTTTCAAGTGCATCCAATAAAGGTCTTGACTAATTACCATTAAGACAGGACCTTAGCAAACCTAAAGTCTTTGGAAGACTGGAAAAATGGGGAATGGAGCTTAGTGAATAAGACATTTGAGTATTTATCCAGGGCATCGATCAAAAGACAAGCCTTAGCAGACTTTATTACGGAGTGCATGGGATTTATCGAGGAACAGCAGGAAAAGGAAAATAAACTCGAGCCAAAATGGCAATTGTATGTGGATAGGACATTAAACAAACAAAGTTCTAGAGTAGGCTACATTGTGATTACTATCGATGGACACTGGCTACATTACGCTATGAAACTAGGATTTTGACAAACATAAATGTAGTCGAATATAAGTCCATGGTTATAGGATTAACTTTAGTGCAACAAATCAAAATCACCTGGAAGGAAGTATTTAGTGATTCACAGCTAATGGTAAATCAGCTAAATAAGACATACCAAACTAAAGATGCTCGCCTAGCCCAATATGTCAAAAGAATTCATAAGATGCTAGTCCAGTTCGAGGATTTTTCTATTGATCAAATATCAAGAGAAAGAAATGGACAAGCAGACTCTTTGGCAAAATTAGCAAGCTCCCAGGAAGCACCTAAGGTAGTCAAAATCATCCTAGTTGGATTCAAGCATACCTCCAGCATTATAGGTATTCTAGAAGGTATTCTGATTTGAAAATATTTTGTTAAAATGTATTTCTATTAACTAACATTTTAGTGGAAATTGTTATTTGAAAAATAGAGAAATGCTTTGTTTGAAGAGTACTTTATAATAAATATTATACGATTTTAAGGGTATTTATTTCAAAGGTATTTGATTAAAAAATATTTTAATAAAAATATATTTTATTTTATTTAAAAGAATATTGAGAAAATGCACTACTAAAGAAAATATTTGGAAATATTTTGATTTAAGAAGTTGTTGAGTAAAGTGCGGAGGAACATTTTAATTTGGGTGAATTGTTTTATTCAAGGATATTTTAGAATTTGGAAAAAAAATTGTTTGGAGTTAATTTTGGCTGTACGTATTCTTACTTAAAGGATAGTTTTTATAAACGATGGTTTGGAAGGAAAACATTCTTAGGTAAATCACTTTGGTCACTCTACTTTGAAAAGTGTTTTATTGGGAAAAATATTTGAAAAATGTTTTTATTGTGAATGGGTGCGTTATATCAAATTTTTAAGTTAGGAAAATATTTTACTATAATGAGAATAATTTGATTTAGAAATATATAATTGAAAAAATAAAATATTTGATTTGGGAAACAAACTTTGTAGGTGTTTGTTAAAAGTTTTTCATTGGAAAGGTATTTTAGTTTAGAAATTTCTATTGGAGAACATTTTGAGAACTATGAGACCAGACTAAGTGGGATGGGGTGTGAGACAACTAGATGATATAAACTTTGGGTTTGCCCAGTATTGATGATATAACTTTTATGCCTGTTATGTGTGACTTTTGCTAATGAGTTGTAGGGATGTCTAGTTTATTCCCTTCTAGAGAGAGTTGAATTATGATGTCATGGTTACCCATTTTGATGAATAGGGTATAAATAATTTAAATATGAATTCATTTGTCTACTTTAATCATATCTGCTTACTTTGGTTGAGTTGATTGCATTATTCTTATGTTTGTTAGGTGATTAGTTAAGCTAGGGAAAATTTTGCTACTTTGTTCGACTGTGGTTCTTTGTGACATGTTTGGTTAAATTAATCTCTTCGGCTTGCTTTATATTGTTGTTTTTGCTTATTTAGCTATGTCCTTATTTTAATTGATTGTTTGTTTGGTTAACTTGTTATGGTTGTTTCTCTTGTATTCTAGATTATAATACTTGTTATGTATGATAATTGAAGTTGGGGTAGTCATTTAATGTTGACTTTTAATGGAGTGTACATTAGAGAAACTAGTGGGATATTAAGGAACATATTTGGTTTAGTCATATGAGATGGCATAATTTACTATAATGAGGAAGACCATGTGTTCATATTGACCAAGAGATGTGACGATGTTTCTTAAGGATGAGTAATAATGAAAGGAGAGTTTTAGTGACCATAAGCTTGGTGGGTGCCATTGAGGAATCAAAAAGAAAGGTGGGAGGTCGATTGCATCTTTACTATATGGAGTTTGACATACATATATTTCAAAATCTATTTTTGTATGAATGATTACTAGCTTCCATAGGGTTTTTAACTTCAATAATTACTTTTATTTTGATTCTTAAAGTAGTTTATACAGTTTGAAAATTTTTAAAGCGATGTTTTCTCGAAATTATTTTTAGTTGATTTCAGCGGAAAAAAATGAAAATAGTTTGAAATGGAGAGATTTTTATTTGAAGAAAATATGGATGCGTTGATTTGAAAATGAATTTTTTTTTGTATAAATGTTTTGATTTAACAATGTATTAGAACTCTCGCCGTTAGCGGTCCAGATCCTTCTTTGGTATTTTGGGATAGTCATTCCCATCATGAAATGAAGAAGTCGCCACAATATGATAGTTGAACCAAAATTTTGACGTGATTTAAAGGTTGGAAAACATTGGGTTCCAATGTGGATATACATGCCAAGGGATCATTAATGACAAAGGATTTGATGTGTGCTCGTAAAGAAGGCTTAGGTGGGCAAACACACCGTAGGTCATCTCAATGGGCTTGCCTTGGACATCTGAGTGTCTCTAGGATCTAGCCGTCTGATGGTAAGGATTCTATCATTCTGACAATTGTGGTGTTGAGTATTTTTTGACCTTATGATGGAGATTATTTGTGTCATCTTACATCCAAGGGCACTTGATTCGAGATCATCTAAGTGGGTATAGACTTCCCAACCATTTGGGTGGGTTTGGGATATGCAGCTAGAACATTAGTAAGTGGTCATGTTATTTATGGATGTAGCAATGAGTAGGCATATATATTTCTAAGGATGTAGCCATGAGTTGGCACATATATCATTTTGAGGGTGTAACCACAAGTAGGTGTAGATGATATTTTGGAGGGTGTAAATATGAGATGTTACACAAATTATTATGACAAATGGATTACCACAAAGTTCATCAATAGTTTTGAGGATACACATATTATTGGTCGATGTATAGTCAATATACGGGTTAACACATATGTGTTATTTATTGGTATGTTAGTGTGATAATACCATTAATTTTGAGTTTGTGTGCTTTATTTTGATAAGCAATACTGATTGTTGGTTTACATACTTACTAGTATATGCATGCTTGAACCAACCTGAGCTTTATTGTGAACTTTGTTTATATATGGTTGGATTATTGAGATGCATGATATGGATTGTGAATAGAGTTGACCTATAATTCAGATTATTTCACACTTTGCTAATGCGCTATTATTTTTGCATGGTATAGCTTTGGATTCAAAGTTTTGGAAATGTGTGTGTTACTATAGTATATGTGTGTAGAAAATTGCATTTATTATTGTGAATGGTTTTAATTATGTCACAATTGATAGTGCTATGCGGCTGTCCTAAATAACTTTAGAAGTAGTTAGTTTGTGATTATTATATATTCTTATATGTGGAAATTAGCCACAAGGGTCTCTTTAGCTAGTGCAATTAGTTTTTAGGACGCACAACTGAAATAATTACTTTTAAGGACAAAACACAAAATAATTAGTTTCTAAGGCCTAAAAACCTATAAAATTATGTCCTTGAAAGTAATTAGACTGCTGACTTTGTCCTTAAAAGTAATTATTCTACTGACTTTGGCCTTGTAATTAATTTCTATGGATGTATGTCCTAGAAACTAATTGGACTGCAAAGTTTGTCCTTCTAGTGAAATGCCCCTTCTTATATTTTGTGGTTAAACATATGACATATATGATGCTTTATTGATTGGGTCGGGGGCAGTTTTTGGGGAATTGCATAGGCACAATTCTTTTTTGGAAGGGAGGATATAGCGGTTGACGAATTTGGCACATTAGTTATGAATTAAATATCAACATCCATTCAAATAAAACCAATGATAAAATACAATTTTGATCAGAGTTGTTGTAACACCATAATTTTGATTAACATTATTTAAGATATTTAATTAGATAAATTAAATTAAATAATATATTGACATAAGGAGAATGAGATTGATACTTAAATTTGTTGTGCCTTAATTAGTTGGTAAATAAGATTAAACATAGAAAGAAAGGAGGAATGAGTGCAATGTAAAATGGGAACAGATCCTTATTTCCTAAGTCAAACCCTACAAATGAAATAGAGAAGAGAGGTCGGCCATTACTAGACATCTAAGTAGAGAAAAAGCTAGGGAATCAAAGAATAAAGCTTAGGGGAATCAAATCAACACTTAAGTCTCAATCTCTTTATCTAATCAAGGTGAACGATTGTTATCCATTTCACTATTGCTTGTTTATTTCGGTTTTATGCCTAACCCCGAACCATATGTTGTTATTATGCCAATATATGATTGATTGGTTTATTATATGCTTGAATGATGAATTATTTGATTTATTATGGAATTATTAATAGGTTTTAAGAGTGAAAACCTAGTTTATCACATCTAATTGATTTGAAATTTGGATATTATGTTCATAACATTATTTTAGAAGTGGGCTTTAAATTTCATAATTTTTCAAGCAAGCATGAATATTTTATGAATTTCCTAAGTGAGGAAAATGATTTATTTTGGGTTTTAATTATTAAAAATTATTAAATAACGTTTTTGGTCCTAAAATTTATATATATTAAAGAATAAGTTAATCCAGATTTATTGTTATTTTTGGGGATTTTTCCCAAGTGTTTATAATTTTATATGAATTTAATAGGCTAAAAAGCTTGATAATTGTATTAAAATAATAATATAAATTTAATGGTTTGCAAATTATTTTGGAAATGATAATTCTGATCTATAGCAGTTTTCTAAAAAGGACTTGATAAAGAATTTTATTATCCAATAGCAATTTGACAAGGATTGGAGTTGATGAAAAGAAATTATTTTTAAAGAAACAAAATAGTCCTTATGTTAATTGCGAGATTACCACGGTGTTATTAATCCATGCCTAAGTCTATTCATACCGTAGCTATCAATGCCACTTACTTATGTCGCATTTATCTTTGTTGACTTAATGATTTCGCTAGTTTTCAATATCAACTCCTTAAATATTTTCATGTCGCATGTTTTATATCGTCAACCTTTAAATAATGGCAACAATGTCGCATATTTTATATTGGCTATAGTAATACTGCAAGTATTGCTTTCGAGATAAAGGTATTATGGAAACAATTCCACATATTTTATATCGGCTATAGTAATAAAGGTATTATGGCAACAATGCCACATATTTTATATCGGCTATAGTAGTGCCGCTAGTATTTCTTTCGAGATAAAATTATTGAGGAAATGATGCCGCCTATTTTCAATATCGACATTCTTTATTGTGGTGGCATAGTAGATATGGTTTTATATAAATGATAGCAATGATTTATGATATTTATGTCGAAGGTTATCAATGTCGACATTCTTATATTTCCAATTTCAAAAGCTTTATATTATGCAAACCTTATAATTTATATAATATGCTATGCGACATAGATGATATCTGCCGTATGGCTATGTGTTTTATTAAATTAGAACTGTCTATTAATAGCGATATAGAAGGGATGCGATAATCTATGTAGGAAATATTGATGTCGCACTTTATTAATACAATTAATTTTATTGTATGGCTTTACAACCAAAGGTTTTAGAGGTGCGACGACCTCAAATTGGTTTCAAAATTAATGAAAGCGATTTTATAAAAGCATATAACTTGGCATGATGTTTTTGATAAAATAAAGGGCTACAATTTCCTTGTTTTAAGTATGATTAAAGGGTTAAATCATTAACAAAGAATGTATTCAAGGAAATAAAGAGGGTATTTAGCCCATAATTTTCTAGTGAAATTGTTGTTCCTCTCACCATTAGATAAATTATGATAGGATAAATTGACTCAAGGAATAGAGAGCAGGGAAATAGATAATGGAACTGGTGTAGGGTAGTGTCCTATACTTCAACTGTTAGCCCCTAGTTGACGTAAGTCCACAATTCCTATGCATGGAGCTTTGCTAAGGGTAAAACTAAAAGTAGTTTTACGCACCGAAAGGAATCTATAACTTAGATAGGTTATCTGTTGGCCTGCAGAACCATTAGGTTCATAGTGAGCCTAGCAAAACTATAAGAAAGACAAATAGTCAGAATAACACTAAGACTATTGTATTTGGATGGATAGTCCGGTTTCCTCCTAACGGTAAGTTGGAGAAGCTCAAGTCTGCCATACAGTGTTGTAGTAACCTTGGAAAAACTATAAAGTAGAGACAGACGGTCAATTAATTGAGGCAGATTGTTTAGGTTTACCCATTTAACATGCATATGATTGTTTATATTCATTTAACCGTTGTGAATGTAGGAGCATGATTGTGATTGACATATTTTCAGAAGATACCAGTGAAAGGAAAATCCATTCTGCTTCGCGGCGTGGTCTCAAATATCAAGATGGCATATTATTATTCACACCGGACATTTTGTATGAACCTAAGTTTTTGTTTTTCCCCTTTAACTTTCAAGTGCTCATTTGAGTAGTATAAGAGTAAGGTTTCTAGGTTTTAGGTTTGACGAATAAAGGTGCTACAGACATGCAGGAGGCAGAAACTAGCTATATAAGAGCCTATTTATGTCTGTTGTGTTGTTATCATTTTGTTTGAATGTAAGTAATGGCAGAAGTTGAATTTTTCTAGTAGTAAACTCTGATCAACCAAGGGGCATCTTCATATGTCGCTCTTGGAATATTTTGTAATAATTATATTTTATCTAAACCTGGCCAACATTTTGGGATTATTTAATGAATATGGAAATTGTAAATGAAATGTGTTTAAAAAAATTTCATATTCGTGTACTTCTGATGATAACGATACTATTAACTGATCTCATTTTCTCACTGTAATACTATTAATGACTAAAGCATTAGTACTGCTTATTTTTAGGCCTTAGAATGCGGGATGTTACAACTTGGTATCAGAGCGAAGGTTTATGTAAAACCAATAGAATTTTGGACTTCAAAAGAGCTGTTGAAAACATAATCCTAATGAATTAAAGAAGGAGATTGGGGTATGGGATAATGCGATAACACCGTATTTGTATTTGATATATATACATATATATCCTATCTTTATTCTTCCCTCTCTCTTAGACCATTCTTCTATAGCTTACTAAGATTTGAATGCAGATTTAAGGAAAGTAAGATATGAAGGTAGGTAACAGAAGATTGAATCTCGGTGGAGGAAGAACCACAACCAATGGAAATGTTAGGCCTAACACTAGGAGGAATACGAGTCGACAAACAACGACTAATGTGGGTGCTGGAACACCGCTGGTCGATATGGGAGCTATGTACCAGTTCTTTGTCAATATGATGCAAGATGGAGTTGCAGCTGGATTTGTTGGTGGTAGTGCTGGAGGAGCAAATCCTATAGTTTCGGTTGTCAACTACTATGTTGTGCCGAGTCGGGATTATGCAAGACACGGAGGAAAGCCATTTATTGGAACAGAGGATGTTATCGATGTTGAGAATGGGCTATTTCACTATGAAAGGTTTTTTGCTGATTTAGGCCTAAACGATGAGAAGAAGAGGAGATTGGCATCCAGGCAATTACAAGGAGCTGCGTTGTACTGGTAGAATAGTGTAACTATGGGGGTACTAGAGGAGAATTAGACTTGGGCCGAGTTCAGAGGAGGTTTGAAGAGAGATTCATATTGGCAATAGCCAGGTCAACTTTGCTCAGAAAGTTTGCTAAATAGGAACAAGGTGATATGTCAATGCTTGAGTATGCAACCAGATTTGAGGAGCTGTCCAGATATGGATGTGCCACCGTGGATACCATAAACAATATGGATGAAAAGTTTATTGGAGGATTGAAACCAAAGCTTGCCAAAGCAACATTACCGCATCTTAGAGACCCTTGTGATGTAGTAGTTAAAATGGCATTGAGGAACGAAGAGTTGCTTACGCTGTTTAGTAGTAATAAGCTGACAGAGGCTCAGGGTGGTCAAAGTTAGAATAGAAAGTTCTTTATGAAAAAGGGAGCTTGGAAGGGAGGAGCTTCCAAGAAGGGAAAAGCTAATGTTGTTTTCTACAAGTGTAACAAGATTGGGCACTTTTCCGACCTATGTCATTCCGAGGATGGAAAGAAAGTCATTGGAAAAAACAATATTAAGTGTTTCGACTATGACCAGATAGGGCATTACAAGGAACAATGCAAAGAACCGGCTAAGGTTGAGGAAGGAAAACTATTTTCATTGGAACCGTCTGCCTCGAGACCAATAGCGGAGGAGAAAAAAAGCTGTAATGGGAGGTATGCTTTTGATTCATGGCATACTTGTTAGAGTATTGTTTGATACTGGTGCATCTCATTCTTTTGTCTCTCATTGGTTGGTAAATAAGCTTAGTAAGAACCATCATACCTTGTTACTTCCTTAAGAGTTGCGAATCCTATAGGAGGGTATGCAACTCTTGGGATGAGTTGAAACCATTTAGAGTTTGAATTGCTAAGTCATATATTTGCCTATAGTTTGCATGTTTTTGATTTAATGGGCTTTGGAATTATGTTGAGTACAGATTGGTTAAGCAAATATGATGCTAGGATATTTGCCAAGATAGGAAAATATTACTAAGGAACTCTAATAGTAGCGATAAAATTACATACTCAATAGAGAACTCGAATTTTGATGTTTATGCATTATTGGTGCAATGGAGGAGGAAGACGAGTTGAACCAAGTTTTTTCGTTAGAGAGTTTGTAGATGTCTTTGAGCCATTGATAAGATTACCGCTGAAATGAGCTATTGAGTTTCGAATAGATCTTGTACATGGAGCTAAACCCATAAGTAGACCGCCTAGCAGAACGAAACCCACTGAGATCAAGGAATTAAAGGTGAAGATGGTGGACATAGAAGGAAAGAGTTTCATTAGACCAAGAAGTTCGCCTTGGGGAGTGGCCGCGATGTTCGTGAAGAAACCAGAATCATTGAGAATGTGCATCGATTATCATAAACTGAATTAGAAGACGATAAAGAATAGATATCCCTTGCCAAGAATAGATGATTCATTAGATCAGCTGGGTGGAGCCAAAATATTTTACTAGTTGGATTTGGCGACAGGGTTCCGTTAATTGAGAGTGGCGGAGGATACTATTCCTTTGACGGTGTTCCAAACAAGATATGGTTCCTTCGATTGGGTAGTAATGCCATTAGGGTTGACTGACGGCTTGCTTTCTTTGTAGATTTGATGAACCGATCTTCGGAGAGCATTTGGATAGGTTCATGTTAGTATTTATATATGACATCCTGGTATATTCTAGGAATGAGCGAGATCATGAGACTCACCTTAGAATGTTCTTAAGATGTTGAGGCAACATTAATTAAAAGCAAAGTTTTTGAAATGTCATTTTTTGGAAGAAAGAAGTGAAGTTCCTTGGTTATGTAGTATCAGAAAAAGGGTTGTCAGTATAACTAGCTAAAATTGAGGCTGTTAATAATTAGAAGAGACTCAAGATGGTGATTGAGGTAAATAGTTTTCTTGGATTAGCTGGCTATTACCGTAGATTTATCAAGGATTTCTCTCGTATAGCAGCACCGATGAACAAACAAACAACGAAGGATGTGAAGTATGTTTGGATCGATAAATGTGAGGAGGCATTCCGAATGCTAAAACATTTATTGACCAATGTGCCTATGTTAGTTATTCCAGCTGGGAATCAAGATTTGGTGGTGTATACTGATGTGCATGGAACATGATTAGGAGCAATATTGACGCAAAATGGTAAAGTGATTGCTTATGCTTCTCGATAGCTTAGATCGCATGAAGTTAGGTATCAACTCACGATTTAGAGTTTGCAGTTGTAATCTTTGCTTTGAAAGTATGGAGACGTTACCTTTTGGGAGAAAGATTCGAGTTGTTTATGGATTATAAGTCTTTGAGATATTATTTCTCTCAAAAGGATTTGAATATGAGACAATAGAGGTGGCTAGAGTTCATAGTAGCTTATGATTTTGGTATTGGGTATACGCTAGGGAAAGGAAATAACGCAGTTGATGTACATAGCAGAAAACATCAAAATGCAGTATTAGCCATAATAATGGAGTGGAAAGATGTAGAAGCATTGACTACTTATAGTATGAAGTTAAGGTCGATGATTAGTTCTAGTCGGTATACTGTTATGTTGTCTTGTTCAGAAGTTCGATCAGCAATGATCGAATGGATTGCTTCTTAACAGAGAGATGATCCATTATTAGCTAAAGAATCATTATACTCAATGGTGGATCTTAGACTGATGATTTGAAAGATTGTTATCTTGACCAAAATGGATGGTTGATAAAGAAGGGACGACAGATGTGGGAGACTTAAGGAAGGAAGTTCATAGGGAGTGCCATCGATCGAAGTTTATCATTCATCCTGAAGGAATTAAGATGTACCAGGACATGAAGAGAAGTTTCTTCTAGGAAGGTAGGAAAAGGGATGTATGCTTATGGATAAAGCAATGTCTAAATTTCCAATAAGTGAAACCTGGGCATCAGAAGCCAAGAGGTTTGCTTCAACCTTTAGATATACCAACGTGGAAGTGGGATTCTATATCTATGGATTTCATTGACGGGTTGCTAAGGTCGAATAGGATCAATTAAAGTATTTGGGTTATAGTTGATAGACTGACAAAGAGTGCACATTTCATTCCCGTTACGTCGACAAGGACAACACCTGTTTTGCATAAGTTATTTAAGAAAAATATTTTAAGAATGCATGGGATTACTAGTAGTATAGTAGGTGATAGAGATTCTTTATTCACTAGCGAATTCTAAAAGAGTCGGCAAGAGGTTTTGGGCACCAAGCTCAAGTTGAGTACTGCTTACCATTCTCGGACAAATGGGCAAACAGAAATAGTTAAAAAAATCTTGGAAGATTTGTTATGAGCTTGTGTGTTAGATTTTGGAGGATCGTGGGAAGACCATCTACACTTTGTTTCATTTTTGGAAATTTGTTATTCTCATTTTCTATAAAAACAACACACTCCTTCAATTTTTCACTTTGTTTCATTTTTCCACTTCTTCCTTTCCATTTCTTCTCTACTTTTTCCATTCTTATTTCCTAATGAAAATAAATTAAGGTTCACTTCTTTCCACCCTGAATTCAAAACACAAATCTCTAAAACAATTTCTATTTCTCTCTACGTTACTTATTCACCAAAAATAAACCAAAAATCCCATTTTGTAAGCAAGGCCAAGCCCAACACCACCATGGCCGAGCCTTTTAACCTTCCTTAGGTCTTAAAAATCAAGTTTTGTAGAAAAAAGCTAGGTCTGTGTGTTGTTTGCAAAGTTGCGGTAATTTTGGTGAAAGATCGTGTTTGCAAAGTTGCGGTATTAGTTGGATTGGTTCCCGCTTGAAAGCAGATGAAATATAGGATTACACGAGGGACTTTAAATGAAGTCGAAGTTTTCGCAGCGAATAGGTCGCTGCATGCACTTTTAAGTGCATATGAAATGATTTACAGGGGACATTGTGTAAAGAGGCTCAAAAGAGTTCCTCGCATTGTGTTTTTATATGTATGCTTGTATATATAAATATTGTGAATGTTGCTTAGTATAGTTAACATACTTGAGTTGGTTTTTACTCGATATCGAGATCCCATGTTTTATTTAAATTAGTTTACTATTCCATTTTCGAAGCACTTTTAAAATTGTTTTAAAGGATTTTCCAAACTCAAGTCATGTTTTCATATATTTTTATAAAGACGCTAGGAAGTGGTTTAAATTTATTAAAAGGGTGTTTACGTTATAAAGGAAAATGTTATCTTTTTAAATCAAACTTTAGTTTCTAAACAAAAGATTTTTGGAAAAGTTTTAACTACTAGTAAATACCAAAATATTGAATTGTAACGACCCGATATTTTCAACCATTCGCATCCGCACATGTCGGACTTGAATTGCTCAAAATATCAGATTGTAAATATATATTTGGCAAAACTCGGCATATACAGTAAATAAATAATCACAGATCACAAACACAGAGTAATATAACAATAATGCAGCGGAAACAAAGAATAGTAGTTCTTGAAGCTACTATATATATAACAGAGTTAAACAAGATGTAACAAAAGTCTCGAATACAAAGATATCTCAATACAATAGTCAAATACAAGATCTGAATACATTACTGGAATCAACTGAATAACAGATAGTAGAATCGATAGATAGCTGGATCTCCAAGCGAAGCTCCAACTCCAAAGGTGAGTCTCGAATACTGGTACACTCAGTCTGACCCGAGCGTAAAGAAAACACAAAACACTCGAGTCAGGATTAACATTCTTATATCAATAAATCCAACTCAAGTGAAATATCAACTGAAATACAAGTAACTCAAAGGATGTTTGGGATAACCATCCTCTAAGGATCCGTTAAACTATCTACTATGTAGTAGTGTACGCTAAGTAGATAATGTCTAATCAATAAAGTACGATATCAAAATAGCGTTAAGTCATGGCCCATTCCACCCTTAACACATTTTATTCCCAAGAGCATATACAAGACCGTAGTTTCCCCAAAACCGGAAGTCACCAGAGGGCAATCCATATACTAAAGGTACAAACCAAAACGTAGTGGTCGCGATAGGATAAACAGTATGACAAGGTACATGAGGCGATACCAACTAGGATACTAGTAGTTGCGTGATCCGGACAGATGTTGGGCATAGCAGCTACTACCCCAACACCGCGAAACAACACTCCCATGATTGAGGGGTGCACCCAAATCGAATCACAAAAGTAATAGATATGGTATCGAAGAAGTGTGTCTGCTAGAGGTGGCGAACCTCAATGGCCCGGCGCGGCTCCTGTTTTAGTCATGTCAGGGGTCATCCAAAATCGTTCTCTTTGTTCAGTCAACGCGTTCATCAAACCATCCACTTCGTTCTGGATCAACACTCCGCGTATATTAGTTATTAAAGTGGTTTCGGTATCGACAGAGAGTATGTCCATATCCGATCCCGGTCTCTTTAATAACTATGTATTATTACACCGATGGTCATTTAATAAACTTTCAAAATATTTATATTTCCAAACCGACATATCATTGCCATTTCAAAACCATATCAATACGATATCACTTTCACTTTAAATAAATCCATTTCCAAAATCATATCACTTTCCAAAGTTATAACGCTTTCGAAATCATAGTCTCTTTTAAAATAAAAAAATCAAAACATTTTGGAAATCACAGCTTTGAAATCATAGCATTTTGGAAATCATAGCATTTTGGAAATCATAACACTTGGAAATTATAGCATTTTGGAAATCATAACACTTTTCTTTTAAACAGTTTAGATATTAAAATTAGTATATATAATAGAATAGTTTATAAATAAAATAATTTATATTAAAATGATTTATATTAAAATAGTTTATATTAAAATAATTTATAAAGTAAAATATCAATAGTTTAAATATAATTTAAAATTACTTTATAAAATAAAATAGTTTCCTCAAATTTCACAAATCGATTCAAATTAACTCGAATTCCAAAATTTTAATTTAATCAAATCTCAAATCATCAATTTCAATTCGATTCAGTTTCTAAATAACCATTTCAATCTATCGATTTCAAATTCATATTTAAACCATAAAATAAGCCATTTCAATTTCAATATATTTCAAAGCTTTAAATATTCAACATTTCAATAACATCTAATACAACTTCAATTCACAAATTTCAAATAAACAAAATATCCCATTTAAATTTATATAAATTTGAAATATTCATTAAAGTCACTTTTAATCAAATTCAAGTTAAAAACATACCTTTAGAATTTCAAATTTAATAAATTTCAAATCAAACTTATTTAAGTATAATTCTTAAATAAGCTTACTTTTGAAATTTTAATGGCGTCTCTTTCGTCTTCGTCTTCTTTTTCTCTTGACTCTGCCTCGTTTCCGCCTATTCTTTCCTCCTCTTCATCTACTTCTTCCTCTTCATCAGCTCTCCATCTTCCTTCATCTTCTTCAATCCCTACTTCAGCTCTTCATCTTTCTTTTACATCTTGTCAGTCTGAATCTTTGGTATCTTCTATCAAGAAGGATTCTTCTTCTATTAATTCAAATTGGTCCTCTTTATTCAAATATTTACCTTGTAATGCTGGTTCTTATAAGCCTATTCATTTTGAGATATCTCGGGATAAATCTCCGAATGTTTTACCGGATCTTGTTAGGGAGGAAGGATTGAAATACTGGGAAAATCATTTGGTTGGTTTCTTTTTGGATGGTACGCTTTCTTTCTTGACTGTTGTTAATTTTTTGAAAACATATTGGAAGCTTAAAGGTGAAGTTGATTACAAATCTGATGGGTTTAATTTCTATTTCAATTTTCCAATCAAGAAGATAAGGATTATGTTCTTAACTCAGATCCTATTTTTATAAGGGGAAGAATGTTCATAATTACTAAATGGGATCCATCTTTTGGTATTTCTCAAGCTCAAATCAAGAAAGTGCCTATGTGGATTCATTTTCATAGGATTCCTATTATACTTTGGACTTTGACAGGGATTAATTGGTTGGCTTGTCATGTTGGTAGGCTAATCTGTTTTGATAATAGTACTGAAAAGATGCAGAGATTTAAGTATGCAAAGGCTTTAGTGGAGATCTCACCTGATTTTGAATTACCAGATTCTATTCCTATTCCTCAATTGGGAAATAACTGTCCTGATGTTCAACTGTCATATGATTGGAGACCCAAAATATGTACACATTGTAAAATCTTTGGTCATGATACTGTTAGTTGTGAGTATGTTAATAAGGATGAAGATATTGATGTGAATAAGGTGAATGTTTTGTTGGAGAATGTAGATAAAAATCAGGGTGATCATGATATTGATAATAAAATTAAACAGGGATGGAAAAATGTAAATAGGAGAAATAAAGGAGTATGGAAAAGGAAGCAATCTGTGGTTATAGAAAAGATTCAATCAATTGATGATCCTATTGGAAGCATGGAAAATGAAAAAGGAAAAGAAACTGAGATGAATAACCCAAATAGTTCTTGCCCAACTGTCACTTCTAACTCATTTTCAGTTTTATCAAATCTTTCTCTTGATAATTCTAAGGATAGTATTAGTAGTGATGCTAATCCTTTGGTTACATCTTCTTCAAATGGAAATATCTCCAATTCTTCAATTGAGTCTGCTGTCAATGTTGTAACTTTTGGTCATAACTCTACCTCTGTTTCAACCTCATGTAGTTCACAATTTAGTACTCGGTCTTCATCCATTCTTGGTTCCAGTTCATCCTCACCTTATCTGCATTTGTCTCCTCCTAATCATATTATACTTCATCCTCCTTCTGTATCAAGTGAGTGTACAGTTGTCATGAATAATTCTAGTACTAATTCTGTGAAAACAGGTGATCTCAATAAAGGAAAAGATTATAAGCCTCAGGAGGTCTTACCTTTATCCTCATCAAAAAACAATTCTCATCCAAGACATACAAGGAAGAATCCTTCACCATTGCTTCCTCCACTTCCTATTAAATGAATAATATTGCATTTTGGAATATAAGGGGGGCAAACATACCCTCTAAACAGTTTGAGAATAGGAATCTTATAAAGGAAAAAGATATACATTTGATGTGTGTTTCTGAAACTAAGCTAGACATTCATTCTACCATTAAGGCTATTCGTTTGATTTCTCCTTCTTGGTTATATGATAATAACTTTGTTGAATCTAATTATGGCAGGTTGCTTACTTTATGGAATCCTCATATTTTCAAGCTTTCCAGAATAAGTGCCTCTGATCAATTCTTTCATTACAATTGTACTCATTTGCCTTCCAATACCAATTTCTTTCTCACTTCTGTTTATGCTCAAAATTCTTTATCTCTGAGACAGGTCTTTTTAGATCATCTTCCATCTTTAAATTCATCTTCTTTTCCATGGCTAATAGGTGGTGATTTTAATTGTATGTTTGCAAGTAATCAAAAATATGGTGGCTGTCCTTTATCTCTTAAAGATATTTCTCCTTTAAACAGTGCTATAATTCAATCTAAGCTAATCTCAGTTAAATACTTTGGTTCCAATTTCACTTGGTCTAATAGTAATAGGAGTGGAAATCCAACTCTATGTAAACTTGATTATATTTTCATAAATCTTCCTTTTCTTCATTTATGGCCAAAATCTTTTTATCGCATACTCCAGCCTTCTTTATCTGATCATTGTCCATTAATTTTTCATTGGGGAGTTGATAATTTTTGTGGAGGGAAACACTCATTTAAATTTTTTAATTTCTGGACTAAGCAGGTGGACTATCATGTTATTCTAAAACAGGTTTGGAATATGCAATATGGCAAGGATCCTCTGACAAATATTACTCTCAAGATGAAAGCACTTAAATTTCACCTAAGGAATTGATCAGCAACTAATTTTGGTAAGGATACTAAACTCTCTACTCGGATTAGGAATGAGCTTATTAAGATACAGGAAGACTTGAGTGCCAGGCCTTTTGATTCTATTTTACAAAATATTGAACTGCAATTAAAGAATGATCTAGAGCAAGTTATTGAAAAGGAAGTGTCTTCTCTCAAGCAGAAAATTCATTTGAGAATGGAAAAAGAGGCAGATAGGAATACTAAGTACTTCCATAATTTTCTAAAGGTAAAAAGAAACCGTGAATGTATTTTTCAGATCAAGGATATGAATGGAAATATGGTGAAATCTTTTGATGGTATTAATGATGCTTTTGTTCAATATTTTACATCTATTTTAGCTCCAACCAATTTTTTCATTCCTGATATTAAACCTCTTTTTGACATTACTCTTCCAACATTATCCACCTCACAGTCTATTTCTTTGATTTGTGAAATATCAGATAATGAAATTAGAACTGCAGTTTTTAGTTTGGACAGTAATAGTTGTGGAGGTCCAGATGGTTATAATGCACATTTTATACAACTGAGTTGGAAAATAATTGGTTTTGATATTGTAAAAGCCATACAATACTTTTTTCATCATAACAAGCTTCCAGTTGGGCTGTTTGCTACTGCCATAGCTTTAATTCCCAAGATTGTTAACCCAACATCAGTTGCTGATTTTAGGCCAATTTCGTGTTGTAATATCATTTATAAAATCATATCAAAGGTTTTAGCTAATAGATTACAATTAGTTTTGCCATCCATTATTTCCAATAATCAAGCTGCATATGTTAGTGGAAGATCAATTAGTGACAACATTCTCCTGACTCAAGAATTATTGTATGGTTATGAGAGGAAAAACATTTCACCAAGGTGCATGTTGAAGCTGGACATTAGGAAAGCTTTTGACTCTATTGCTTGGAACTCTATTTTAGGTGTTATGTCTAGGATGAATTTCCCAAAACCTTTTCAAGCTTGGATTTATACATGCATATCATCACCTATGTACTCTATTTCAAGAGAGGGTGGACTGTATGGTTATTTTAAAGGGGTTCAGGGTGTTAGGCAAGGTGACCCAATTTCAGCATACTTGTTCATAATTGTCATGGAGCTTCTAAATTCTATATTGATGGATCTTGTTGTTAAAAAAGGCCTTCAGCTTCATCCCAAATGTAAAATACCACTCATTACTCACCTTCTCTTTGCGGATGATCTAATTATCTTTACAAAGCCTACTTATCAGAATATTCAGAGTATTATTTCCTCTCTGCATTTGTTCTATTCTATCACTGGTCTGCAAATTAATCTTTCAAAATCAAATATTTTGGTTGCTGGTTTAAATTCTGTTCAGAAGAATGATATTATTAAGTACTCAGGTCTTCAAGAATTATCCAAAAATGCATATTATCTGGGTTTTCCTATCTCTAGTTCTAGAATTACCAAACAAAATTGTTTGCCACTCTTTGAGAAGATTATTGAGAGACTTCAGATTTGGCCAATTGATAAATTGTCACAAGCTGGTAGGCTAACAATTATTCAATCAATTGCTGTGGCTATGACAACTTATTGGACTAGGCATTACATTCTCCCAGTTAAACTAATCAATATGATTTCTAGTGCCCTCAATAAATTCCTCTGGCATGGTGACCCTTTTTCTAGAAAGCTTATTCCTATTTCTTTTTATAAGTTGTTTGATGCTAAAAAGTATGGTGGACTTGGAATTACTAATATTCTTCAATGGAATAAGGCTGCTATTTCAGTGTACTTCAATAAGATCTTTGAAACTGAAAAGAACTTATGGTCTCAATGGGTTAATCATAATCTTATTGGCAAGAGGAATTTTTGGACAATGCCCATTCCACAAAACTGCAGTTGGAGTTGGAGGTGTATTCTCAAGCTTAGGGAGACTTTTATTCCTTTCTTACAATGTAATTATGGTTTGATTAAAGGTTTGTCCTTCTGGCATTCTCCATGGGCTAAACAAGGTTTGATCTTAAGTTCTGTTGTTAATTATAATCTGAGAAGAAATTCAGGAATTTCTGAGCAAGCTACAGTTGATGAGTTTATACATGATGATTGTTTAGCTTTACCTTATTCCAGCTCCTTTCAACTAAGGAATTTATGGAATCTCATCACTAGTAACCCTATTAAAAATAATGACAATGTTCTAATCTGGTCAAATAAAGGTAAGAATCATTCTATTAGACTTATTTACAATTTTCTCTGTCAAGATGGTTCTCAATTTCCCTGGCACTCAAGAATTTGGAAAACTGGTGGTAATGCTAAAGAAAACTTGTTGCTGTGGAAAGTGATGGCAAATGCTCTAAATACCAAGGATAAGCTTTGTAAAATGGGTATTATTTCGGAGGATTTATGTGTTTTCTGTAAATCTGAAACTGAATGCAATACTCACTTGTTTTTTGAGTGCACTTTTGTATATCAGATATGGTATAGGCTTCTATCTAATGGTGGATTTTACAAACCTTCACCAGTTAGTTCAATTGAATGGTTTAATGTTTTTAAGGCAACAAGATGGAAGACTCGTGTGACCAGGTTATTGCTAAAGCTTCTTAAGAGATTGATTTATGCAGTCTGGACTGAAAGGAATAATAGAATTTTTGGTATTGGCAGTAAGAATTCATCTCAGCTATATAATTTGATTCATGGCAGTATACTCAGAGACTTAAAGGCTGATCCTACTTGAAATTTTTGAAAGGATTTAATCACTTTCTTACAAACAGCTGTCTTCTGGATTGATAGATACACCTTTCTGGCTTATCACAGATCAAGATTGTATGTTTAGGATTATATTTGTTTAGTGATGATGCTTAGTTTTATATTTGTGTTTCAAATTTGTAAATTTGTACTTTGGTTAGTTTATTTTCATTGAGCTGTCAAGATGATTATAACAGGTTGCTAGTTTAGAGGCATTGTGTATGTTGTAATGTTACTTAAGTCAATAAAATGAGTTTATGCTCTTGCTTTTCAAAAAAAAAAGTATAATTCTTAAATAAATATAATTTCAAATCAATTTCAAATCATTATAAACTCTATATTTGAAAATATAGATATTAAATAAATACTTAAACATATTATTTATCAACTTTATTAAATCAACTTTAATGAATCTTTAAAATCAATATTTATCAAAACCATATATTTCTTTTCAAAACCATAGAAATCATGTTCAAAATATTTATATATTGACTAACGGTGTCTGTATATAATTTTCTACCCTATGGTCAAGTGGTACGGATATTTATCATTTCAATCCGCAATTTAAATATATACGGGTATATATCTTTTCAACCCGCAATCCCAAATTCAAATAAATTGAAAATCGCTTGGGTTTATCATTTCAACCCATAACGATTTTCTCCTATTCTACAGATCGTTCGGGTATGTATCATTTCAACCCATAGTAAATTCTATACTAACAGGGAACTTGCAGAGTGATAACAGATATGATAATAATATAATAATGGTACAGGCATATATCATCAGTATAAATAACAGATAAGGTGTCAGATGTCATAGGTGAACAGATACAGATGGTGGCCTATATATATCAATATATATAACAGATAATGGTGTCAGGTGTCACAAGTGAACAGATACAGATGATGGCATAGATATAGCAATATAAATAACTAACAGCAGCATATTTCAATTGTCGTTTTAATTGAAATCAAATTTAATAAATATAAGAACGTTAATCGTGAGTGATTGCTCACCTTTCAAGGCTAGAGAATTTGACAACAAAGCAAGCTACGAATTCCAAAGCACAGTGAGAAGGGCACGAATTCGACGGACAAAGCTGATCGATAAGGAATTGATGAAATAAATCAGAATCATTTAGATAGAAACAGAATATATATACACACACACATATATTTAATTTCAAATCAATATTAATTTAAACACATGTTAAATTAAATATATATATATATATCAAAATCATTGTTTTTAAATAAACCCATAAAATAAAACTAACACATCTACATACTGTAGTTTGAAATAAGTACACATATATATACTAAAAAAAATGCAAAATATTTGCAAACAAGTTATTAGAACTCACATATAAAAATATGTGACTATCTCATAATATAAAGCTCTAAATAATATAATTTCAATACAACAGAATATACATCTTATACAACAGATCCTATATAACTATATATATACTTTACATAAATAAACTAATATAAATCATGTGCTACTTTACAATACTGACATTATAAGCTTCCAGACCATACATATCTCATATTACCCAATATTTATACAACTCGGACAAAAAATTTATATTGTTCTCTGGCCAGTACAATAGAAAAATAGAAAGAAAAAGAGTGGAAGGGATGGTTGCGTGGAGAGAAGGAGAAGCAGGGAAAAGTTGAAGTGAAAGAAAGTGAACAGGCTTTATAATATACAACCATATTATATAATATATTTTGGTTTATATGCACAAAATGAAAAGACAAAAGTAGAAAGAAACGAACCAAACTGAAATGAACCAGCGAATGTTATAAAGTGCATAGTAAATATTAAGTCACGAGCGAAAATTTCAGAAAATATTAAATGCAAACAGCTGTTGGATGTGAGCAGGTAAAAAGATGAAAAGATAGATGGAAACAAAAGGTTTTTAAAACGGCTACCGATACGGTCCGACGTTTTACAGATTCTGCTGCGTACCGGACTTCAAAACATAGAATGGAATATATCACAGAGATCAACACGACGAGACGATCAAAACGGTATACAGATATCAGTGATACGACCGAACTATCAAAAGTCGATATCGGTACCGAAAATGCTGCAAATCTTATCGAAAATAAGATAAACGAAGCAATAGCCGTTCAAATTTGAAGAAACGAAATATGACGTCTCACTCAGAAGATGGTTTACAAATTTATTATAAAAAAATATTCAGGTTTGGAAAACATTTTTATCATCACTTTTTAACTGATTTGAATTGAAATAAAATTACACCAGAAAATAAACTTCCATATTATCAGATGAAAATTTACCATTTGCTATGTTTATATAGACGTATTCAAAATATCAATTTTTTTTTATTTCAAAATTTTATCATTTAAAATATCACAAAATCTCAGTTAATTATGTTATTAAAACCATTAAAATTTATGGGTCGTTACAAGAATTAAGTTTCAAAGGAAAATTTTAAATGATTTATAAGGTCTTTGTTTTAAAACAAGGGATTTCTTTGCCTGTACCATTAAGTAACATAAAACAAATATGAATAATAGTGTTAAAATGTTGAGATGTTTATGGTAAGTAAGTTATCTTATATTTAACACTAAAAGCTGACGAGTAAAACTTTCCTTTATGTGTGAGATCTAGAATTGGAGTATCGTAACTAAGGCAAGACGAGGTGCAAACATTACCCTAACTTACCTGACTCAATTCTGGATGAGGGATTGAGAAGTCAAAATGTCGAAAATGTGATCAGTATAAGAGGGTTAATTTCAATAAATGGGTCATGATTAATTAAGTACATGGAGAGTACTTCATCATATACTTGACACCAAATTCTAAGGTATGGGAACTCGTTTCTATCCTGTGAATTAAGATTGTATGTCGAGGCAAGGATAGATTTTCTAACTTGTTTGACTTCATTGTTAATCGAAGGAATAGTACTGTTTGAAATTGGAAAGTGATGATGAGTATAAGATGTCCTGTTTTTCATACGCAAATTATACTTACATTCAGATAGCGGTTTGTTCACTATCGACAACTTGACCAATTTTGACTTAGTAAGCATATAAAAGCTTCGCGATTTCATACGGTTTGAGATCCCCTGGGGAGGACTCAATACTATGAAACGTAGTTCACTTTTTAGAAAGTATATTCGAGATCTCGGTGGGGAAACTTATATTTAATGACATTCTTCTATACAAACTGAAATTAAGTCAATCGTAAATTCATCACTTTAGTTTAAAGACACCAGTTTCAAATAAGTATGGTTTATCTTAACCACTTCAAACTAACAAAGATTCGTGATCTAAATCATGGTAAAGTAAGCTATGGCGTTGTAATACCATTCCTGAGGGTGATTCCAAATGGAAGGTTGTAAGTTTATATGCTTTTTCAATCTCGAAACAACTTGTTTGGATGAATGCTAGCATTCAATTGTCACCTGAAGGGCAGTGTTAGCATTCCATGATGGGTTTGCTAAAAAGGGCAATCGTTACCTCAAGTCTCATACCCAAGAATGACTAAAATTGGGGATATGCTTCAGGGCTATGTTGTTCGCTACCATTAGGGTATGATTATCCCTGATCTAAATCGATATTATTTTGGATATATGTTTCGGGCGTAATACAATTGTTAATTGCAACCGAGGGATGATTATATTCGGTACTGTCCAATAAGGGATAAGCCGGTCCTGATTTGCAAAGGTTCCATGTGAGGCCCCCGATACATTTTTTAGAGATGTACTGTGGCAAGCGGTACCCCAGTAGCAATGTCATTGTATGGAATCCATTTTCCAATACGTGCCTTATGGATTTAGTTGTGTCCAAATATACCGGAACGTGAGATGCAAGCATTCCAGCTATGTTATATATTTATTTTAAACCTTAGACATTATTATAATATCGCAGAATTTCTTATATAAATGTTTTGGTTATTGTAAGGTAAAAACCGGTACGTGATTATGTATGGCATGGTCTTATGAGATATCTTTATTTTTGAAGGGTTTTAACTATACAAATTTATATATTTTGAGTTTACTCGCACCAGACCGATGTCTGACACGCGGTTTTTCTTTGTTTCTCTTAAACTCTTGTGTACTCTAATTTTTGAGTAGCCAAGTAGTCCAAGTTGCCACGGATGCCTTTTAGAGGAGCGAGGAGCATTGAACAGGAGGCTTCACCATTATCTAGTTATAATTGTCCCTAGCTAAAGTTAGTATTTGTTGTAACTTTAATGTTCCATTTTGGAAGTGACCATATGTACTATCTTATGTTCTATTTTATGTGGTTTCCCTGCATTGAGAGATTCTATGTTTCTTTCTTTTTGACTTATCTTTTCATTTACCCCAACGGCTTGTCTTTCGGACACCTAGATGATAGGCACATGAATATCGTGGATGTATTAAGTGTCATCTTAGGAGTAAGAAAGGTGGATCGTCACACGTGGTATCGAAGCTTAGATTGAGTGAACAACTAGGCCTTGGTTGGGGTCAACTCTTTAGAAATAGGTTAATAATACCCTAGAATGAGTTTAGTCTATGAAAGTGTGTACATGTAAATTTATTCGTACATGCATACATACATACATACATACATACATACATACATATATGTATGTATATATTTGAGATATTTTGATTAGCCTTGATATGTTTGATTTAGTACCCTTTTCCGTAAGATAATCTAGTCCAAGTATTCTAAAGTTATCTTGCTATATTCAAGTAGTAAGAGATTATTAATAGAGAGAGACGAGCAAGAGGAGCTGGTAGTACCACGACCACCAATGGTTGAGCTCCGAATGTTGGAAGAGTTGGAGTAGTTGATGAGGCAGTACATGTGCAGCGCCGTGTTAACTTTGCTGCTTTCTGCAATAATTATACTAATCTGGGAGGAAAGCTGTTCAAGGGCATGGAACCCATTATCGAAGTCCAAGGTTGGATTCGTTCTTAGGAAAAGATCTTCAAGGAGCTAGATATCTCAAATAAGCAAAAACGTTTCTTGTCATCTTGGCAATTACAAGATGGAGGACTAGCATGGTGGGATTAAGTCATAGCGAACATCTTAGAGGATGACTTTTCTTAAGCAAGGTTTAAAGAGGTATTTGAAGACTAATATATGCATGTTGTGGGGAAGATCCGTCTGTATAGGAGCTTTTAGGATCTTACATAAGGAGATTTGTTAGTAGCTGAATATGAAACCAAATTCAATGAGTTATCATGATTTGGCTCGGGACTGACTTATACCCCTCTTAAGAAGAATGAGATGTTTGTAGTTGGGACGAGTGAATGATTTCATAGGAAGATGACCGAACCAATAGAAGGAATCTTTTATGGACTTAGTGGATATGGCTTCGCGATATGAAGTTATTGAGAAGAAGAAGCCAGCGACAGTATCCAACAGCAAGGGAAGAAGCATTAGTAGGAAAGTCAGGAGAAGATAAGGGAAACAAGTATAAGGATATTGATTGTTATCAGTGTAATCAGAAAGGCAATATTGCTAGATTCTATAAGAATTATGGAGTTCCGAGTGACAAACGGGACCTATTTCTCCGATGGTTCAGAAGACACTCTACTACAACCGCCAGCAACCAGGGCATATGGTGAAGGATTGTCCACTGATGAAGAGAGGCCAGCAAGCCAAGGTTTATGCCATTAAAGATGAACCATCGACCTTAGTAGATGATAAGGGGTAAGGAGTTCTTGAAGGTATCTTAACTAATAATGTAATTTTAGTTCGAGTATTGTTTGATGTTGGACCTTCTCGTAGTTTTATTTCTAAATGATTCGTTGATAAATTGGAACTTACCACAAGAATTGTAGAACCCATATTTGTGTGTCCAACTCTATAGTTGGTATAACTAATATGTGTATAATTGGTGAAAATGTACAAATTACTTACCATACCTACCATTTTCATGGGACATCTTTGTATTATATTTTAATGGGCTTGAGGTTTTGCTTGGTATGAACTGGCTGTCGGAGAATGAAGTTGTCTTAGATTGTGTGGAGAGGACGATAGTATTAAAAAGAAATAAGGGAAGGGAAGTTGAAGTATTATGTGAAGAGCCTAGTAGGTTGGTGAGTAGTTTCCTTTATGCACTGGATTCGTCCCAAAAAGTGTTAGGGTCGATAGTATTTGTTAAGGATTTCCCAGATGTTTTTGAAGAAGTTAACAGTCTACCTCCATATCGGGATATTGAGTTTTGTATCGACTTAATCTTTGGTTAGAAACATGTTATTCACCCTATTCATAAGATGGCTCTGAAGGAAAAATTGGAATTAAGAATCAAACAGATGATTTGCTGAATGATGGACTAATTAGACTAAGTCGCTCAAGTTCAGAGCAGTTGTTTTATTGTGCCAAAGTAGAGGTTCCCTAAGACTTTGTGTTAATTACCGTGAGCTAAACAAACAGACGGTTCAGAACAAGTATCCATTACCCCGTATAACGTCATGTTCGACCAACTACATGGTGCTCGAGTATTCTCACCAATAAATCTTGGCACAGGATTTCACCAGTTAAGAATAGCAGAGGATAGTATACCCTTATAGCATTCATAGGGTTGGATTGTTTCTTCAAGTGGTCGGTTATGCCTTTTGGGCTAACCAATACACCCGCTTATTTTGTAGATCTTATGAATTGAGTTTTTAGATATGTGCTTTATGAATTTGTGTTAGTCTTTGTAGATGATATTCTTGTTTCTTCTGAGACCAAGGAGGAACACAAACGCCATTTGGAAGTGGTGCTTGAAATGCTAAGGAAACACGTTTTAAGAGCTAAATTCTTTAAGTGTCATTTTTGGAAATTGAAAGTAAGGTTCCTCGAAAATCTGGAGTTAAAGGATGGTATTTCGGTTGATCTAGAAAAGGTAGTAGCTATTCAAGAAAGACACCATTGACTCCAACCGAGATCAGAAGCTTCTTAGGCTTAGCAGGATATTATAAGAGATTCATCCACGACTTCTCCAAGATCGCCTCACACTTAACAGACTTAAAAAAAAGGAAGTTAAGTTTATTTGGACTTCAAAGTGTGAAGAAGCGTGCATTGAGTTAAAGAAGAGGTTAACTAGAGCTCCAATCTTAGCTATTCTGGATGGAGATGGAGGGTTGATTGTGTATACGGATGCTTGTGGTGTAGTTTTGGGTGCAGTACTGATGCAGCACAGAATAATTATTGCTTATGCTAGTGGGCAGCTGAAGCCTCATGAGAGAAATTATGCAACAGATGATTTGGAGTTATTAGCTATTGTATTTGTATTAAAGATGTGGAGGCATTACTTATTAGATGAAAAGTTCGAGCTCTTCAAGGATCAGAACTCCTTGAAGTATCTTTTCACACAGAATGATTTGAATATGAGGTAATAGCATTAGTTAGAATTTCTAACGGCATATGACTTCGATATTTTATATACACGAGCAAAAGCTAATGTGGTAGCAGATGCCATAAGTAGAAATGCTGTTTTGCCTCTTTTGGAAGTTACTCCGACTCTACTCGAAAGGATTACAAGCAAGCGAAGAGAAGACAGACATCTTATAGAGTTTATTCAAGAAGTTGAACAAGGACGATGTTCGAGTTTTGAGATAGATGGCCATGGGATATTGCGAATGAACGGAAGGTTATGAATTTCGGATGTTGATGGTCCTAGGTAGGAAGTTTTAGTAGAATGCCTTAAATCTAAGTTAAGTATCAACCTTGGAGTTACTAAGATGTACCAGGATAGAAGGCGAGTATTTTGGTAGATAGGAATGAAGAGGGACATTTCAATTTATGTTAGCAGATGTGTGATTTGCCAGCAAATCAAAGGTGATCATTAAAGGACTTCTAGATTACTACAACCTCTTAAGATTCTGAATTGGAAATAGGAGCGAGTATCAATGAATTTTATATAAGTTTTGTTAGATCTAGGAAGGGTAATGAAGGCACTTAGGATATTGTCGACTAACTAACCAAAAGCGTGCATTTATTCTGATAAAACCGACTAGAACTATAGCAAGCTTGGAAATTTTTTATATGAAAGAGATTGTCTGATTGCATGGAGTTCCAAGTAGTATTGTAAGTAATCGGGATCTGGTTTTTACAAGTCAGTTTTGGAAAGCATTGCAAGCAGCTTTGGGAACAAAGTTGAGTCCTCAAACTGATGGTTAAACAGAGAGAATGAACAGATTTTTAGAAGATCTTTTGAGAGCTTGTATCTTTTACTTCGGAGGTTCATGGGAGGATCTTCTTCATTTGGTTGAGTTCTCTTATAATAACAGTTATCAAGAAAGTATTGGCATGACAACCTATGAAGCTCTTTTTGGACGACTATTCAAATCACCGTCATGTTGGATGGAAACCTAAGTCGATTAGTACCTAGACCTGATATGATTCAGCAAGCCGTAGAGAAGGTAGTTATGATTGATTGGAAGATGAAGGAAGCTCGGGATAGACAAAAAAGCTATGTCGATCGAAGGCTTAGGGATTTAGAATTTTTAGTTGGGGACTTTGTGTTTTTCTAAAGATTTCTCCGATAAGAGGAGTTGTAGAGTTTGGGAGAGCAAGAAAGTTGGCACCTAGATATGTTGGACCTTTTCAGATTCTTAAGAGGATTGAAACGCTTGCCTATCAAGTTGAGTTGCTGAGAGATTGGTAGGGTTACATAATGTTTTCATGTATCCCATTTAAGGAAATATATGCATGGTCTGTCACTTATTGTTGAGCCAACTATTCAGGAAGACTTGGAAGTGGAATCGAACTTAACCATACTAAGACTTCCAGATCGCATTGTTGATCATGATGTAAAAAAATTGTGAAATAAGGTCGTTAGACTGGTTAAAGTTCAATGGAACGAAGATTCAAGAGGCCATACTTAGGAAATTGAGTATAACATGAGAGAGGCTTATCCCGAATTGATGATAGATTAACAGTACGCGTTGTGTACAAATAGTGTACTCACCACTTATGTTGTAGTTGCTTAGTATATATCTCTTTTGTATGTGTTGTATTGTATATGGTATAACTTATAAGTCCTTTTTAAGTTATCTTTTTGTGTGTTAATTTCGGGACAAAATTCTTTTAAAGGGGAAGAATGTAACGACCCATAATTTAATCACTTTAAATATGAATATTTGGTGTATTTTTAAATAATTAAATAATGAATTTTATAACTCAAATATAGCACTTTTAAGTAATAACTAATGATAGTAAAAAAAATTAAAATTTGGTTTACAAAAATAATTGGTTTGGTGAAAAATCAAAAATGTTACCAAAAATCATTTTTCGTATTTTAGACTTTTCATAGTCCAAAAGTTGACGGAACATGTTGTGCATACTAGTGTATATATGCACACATATATACAAATAACAAATACATTTACTAATTGATTATTTCAGATAAAAATAAGTTTAGAAATATACTTAAGTTATTAAAGTGAAAGTAGAGCTTTCTTTTATAATTTAAAATTAACAAAAACACAAAATCTAAGACAAAAGGACATAAGAAAAGAGTGGGAGTGATGGCTTTGAGTAACAAGGGGGCTGTGTGTTTTCATGATGGTAGGAGTGAGTTGTCAATAACTTGTGGAGGGTATTAACTTAAGGTTACTTTGGTAATTTGCTATTCTTATTTTTTATAAAAACAACACACTCCTTTCATTTTTCACTTTCCATTTCATTTCATTTTTCCACTTCTTACTTCTTCCTTTCCATTTCTTCTCTACTTTTTCCATTCTTATTTCCTAAAGAAAACAAATTAAAGTTCGCTTCTTTCCACCCTTAATTCAGAAAAAAATAACTAAAACCATTTTCGTTCCTCTCTATGTCTCTTATCACCAAAAACAAACCCAAAATCCCATTTTATAAGCGAGGCCGAGCCCACCACCACCATGACCGAACCTTCTTGATCTTCCCTAGGTCTTAAAAATCAAGTTTTAAAGAAATAAGCTAGGTCATTGTATTGTTTGCAAAGTTGTGATAGTTTTTGTGAAAAATCGTGTTTGTTTGGGTGAGTGAAACTCACTTAAAAGCAAGTTTAAAATTTATTATTTTGTTAAAATAATTTAGGCTGGTTGCTTATGTTTATAAGTGTATATAATTGTTATTGGTTGGATTGGTTCCCACTTGAAAGCGGATGACATATGGGATTTGATAGGGGACTTGAAATGAATTCGAAGTGTTCGTAGCGAATAGGTCGCTACGACACACTTCGAAGTGCATATGAAATGATTAAAGGGGACTTTGTGTAAAGGGACACAAAATAGTCCCTCGCCTTGTATTTTTATATATGTGCTATATATATAAATATTGCGAATGTTGCTTAGTATAATTAACATACTTGAGTTGGTTTTACTCGACATCAAGATCCCATGTTTTATTTAAATTAGTTTACTATGCCATTTTCCAAGAAATTGTATAAATGTTTTAAAGGATTTTCCAAACTAGAGTAAAGAGGTTAGAAAGTGGTTTGAAATTTATTAAAAGGGTATTTACATTATAAAGGAAAATGTTATCTTTTTAAATCAAACTTTAGTTTCTAAACGAAGGATTTTTGGAAAAGATTTTAACTTACTAGTTTGAAACCAAAATCTAGAATTAAGTTTCAAAGAAAACTTTTAAATGATTTTTAAGGTCTTTGTTTTAAAATAAGGGATTCCTTTGTATGTGCAATAAAGCTAATATGAACTATAGTGTTAAAATGTTAAGACATTAATGGAAAGTAAATCGTCTTATTTTTAGCACTAAAAGTCAATGAGTAAAACATTGCATTATCTATCAGACCTATAATCAGAGTATTGTAACCAAGGCAAGGCGGGATGCAACCATTACCCTGACTTACCTGAATTCAGTTCTTAACAAGGGATAGAGAAGTCGAAATGTTGAAAATGTGATAAGTATAAGAGGGTTAATTTGGATAAATGGGTCATGATTAATTAAATATATAGAGGGTACTTCATCATACAATTGACACCAAATTCTGAAGTATGGAAACTCATCTCTATCCTGAGAATTAAGAATGTATATCGAGGCAAGGATAGTTTATCTAACTTGTCCAACTTCATTGTTAATCGAGGGATAATACTATTTGAAATCAGAAAGTGATGATGAGTATAAGTTGTCTGATTTTTCATATGCAAACTATACTTACACCCAGATAGTGGTTTGTCCACTATCAATAACTTGACCTATTTTGACTTGGGAAGTATATAAAAGCTTCATGGATTCATACAGTTTGAGATCCCAAGGGAGGACTCATTACTATGAAACGTAGTTTGCTTTTAAGAAAGTATATTCGAGATCCCGATGGGTACTCTTATATATATTTGCATACTTCTAAAAGGACCGAAGTTAAGTCAATCGAAAATTCATCGCTTTAGTTTGAAGACATCGGTTTCAGATAAGTACGGTTTATCTAAAACCACTTCAAACTAACAAACTATTCATGATATGAATCATGGTAAACTATGTTATGGAGTTGTACTACCATTCCTGAGGGTGATTCCAAATGGAAGGTAGTAAGTTTGTGTGTTTGTTCGATCCCGAAACAACTTTTATAGATGAATGCTGGCATTTCATTATCGCTTGGAGGGTAGTGTTAGCATTCCAAGATGGGTTTTCTAAAAATGGTAATAGTTACCTTGAGCCTTGCACTCGAAAATGACAAAATAGGGGATATGCTTTAAGGCTATGTGGTTCACTACCATTAGGGTATGATTATCCCTGATCTAGATCGATATTATTTTGGATGTGTGCGTGGGGACCATTACGATTGTTGATCGCAACTGAGGGATGATCATATTTGATACTATCGAATAAGCGGTAGGACGGTCTTGATTTTCCTGGGTTCCATGTGAGGCCCTGTAACACCCCACGTTTTTACAGTAATTAATTAATAACTAATAAATGGTGAAAACGGAAAATTTACAAATATTGGAATTTGACCATGAAACTTATACTATTGATTTGTGGCGATTTTATGATCAATTTTCATATATAAACTTCTCCGATCGGAGATCAAACGAAAAAGTTATTAATGTTTCAAGCTTTTGCATCAGAAATAATTATATATGTAAATTTGGTAATAAAATCAATTAGGACTAATAGATGTTAATAAGTGTAATTATTAAATTAAAAATCCTATAGGATTTATAAAAAGAGTAAGAATTGAATGAGGCAAAATAACAAAGGAAAATAAATCTCTCAAATCAACTAAAGAAGGAAACAAATCAACCAGAAATCAAACAACGTCGAAATGCACCAGAAATTCATGAGCCAGGTCGACCATGACCTGTCCACAGTTGACCTTCAGAGGTCGACCTAGGGTTAGGGCGGTCGAACCACCTTGTCATGAAGGCGGTAGTAGATGGAGGCCGTATGACCTAGATCTGATTTAATTCTATCCGACGGTTAGCGCTGATTTGAACCTCTATATTATAACTCGTTATTTTTCCAATGAGTGCGAAAACTCTGCCATTTTCCTTTCTCCTCCAAAATTTATAAATACACAAAAATAGAATAAATTGCACGAATACACTTAGGAGAAGAGTAGAAAATGATAAAGGATAGAAAATATGTTCAAATCTGGTTGCTACATCAAAGGTAAACTTTTAGATCCGATTCTAATTAATAAATCCAAATCTAAATCTCTTTTCTCTAATCCAATTTCTAATAGATCTATATAAAATATCGTCTATGGATCCAAATAGTGAGTCAAAAATTAGGGAATATGGATAATAGGGTCAGATCTGGATTAAATCTAGAGATTTAGGAGTGCTAATTAAAGGTGAGTGGGAATATTATATGTTTTTATATAATATTAAATTATATCATTGCAGATCTATTCCTATATGCCTAAGAATTGAATTATAATTGCAAGTGCGTAATGATTAGAATTATAATTGAAAGTGCCTAATGATTAGTTCTATTTCTATAATTAAGTAATGATTAGATTTAATTCTGTAGTTGTGTAATGATTAGATTTATTTGGTATTTCTACAACAATTGAAATGAGTATAATCATAGTGAATGCGTAATCATTAGGAACTTGTTTTATTTTACCGACATGAATTAAGTTGAAATAAACTTTATTTTATTATTTAGAGTTTTTGTGATATTTTAATGCATTGGAACTTGATATGTTGCAAGTAGATTTTCGCATATTATCAAGTTAAAATAAAGAAAAGTGTGATGTTTGAAATAACAAGGAATGCACAAATTAAAATAAACATAAAAAGATGTACAAAACAAGGAAAATTTCCGTGTTTTTTACTGTGTATTTCAAGGGAAATTGAAAAGGAAATTCCTTATAATTACAAACACCACACAAACATCTCCTCTTTTGATAAGATATGGAAATTTAATGTGTTAACATAAGTTGAATAAAAGTTTAATTCAATATATTAAAATATAGTAAATCCCAAGACTTAAACATTAAGACAGGAATGAAATAAAAATACCAATAAGATTGAAAGTAATGTAATAGAAAAATGCGAAGTTATAATCAAGAATAAAAAGGAATAGAAGATAAAATAGAATGGAAATCATACTGAAACTAATGAATGCATTAGCAACGATATTGATAACTAAGAATGAGAAGTGGTAAATGAATTTGTTAAAGTGATAGATAAACGCATAATAAAATGAAGACGCAAGGTCAAACATCAAAGATATTGGGGCAATAAAGAAAGTGTAAGAAGAATAAATATACATGAATATGAAATATGTATATATGTAGCTTCGGATATGCGTTTATGACGGGTGTGGATAATTATAATTTAATATGTAAATTATAGAAAGAAAATTACATTAAGAGTCATTAGAGTAGGTTAAAGTGAGAAAGCATATTCAACCGTAGGACCCGTAGAGAGTATATGCTGGCGTATAGATGAAGGGATACCCACAGGTTATGTTAGTGCTTAGAAGGAAACCTCTGGAATTATAGGCACTGGGCAGACCTTTTGCGGATGACGAGACTATACAAACACTGTAGAGTAGTCTGCTTCAAATTTATGTAAAGGAGGGTATTTCATTGATTGCATTAGGCAATCTAAATAGACGGTGGTAAGGATCGGACACTATGCAACATTATGTGGTACCAGGTTAAAAGTCAAAGGTTAGGAGTTGCATAGGTTCCGAGTATGCCATCAGTCCCTTGCGGTCAACGGGAAGGACAGGGTTACACCTAATTGATCATCGCCGCGTACCAAGGTTGATTCAATTGGGCAATACAACACCACAGTTGTTTGCTAGTTTGTTTGTTAGGGCATGACTAAATAACCCATATTGAGATTCCTTCAAAATATGGATGGGGTCGTTTGTGGATCCGATTCCATGTTATAAGAAGCAGACAGAGTAGAAAATTCCCAAAGAGATCATGGCTTTATGGAGGAAAGGTCATCGGTGTGCACTAGAGGATTTCCTCGGGATATACGGTGACGAGATCGTGATACGATGAGGCGTTGAATCTTAACGAGGTGCAGAACAAGAGATATTAAGGGATATTATCTAGGTCCATTAGGGGACCATGGGATATATATACATACATTGGATGTAGATGGGAATGGTTCGTATGCAGAGATAGAGGAAAAACGAATAATAATATAATCGGACGTAACATGAAATAGTGAACAATCGGCATAAACTAGTGTTATGTATAAGGTGTATAATTTTCCAATCACTAGAACGTTGTTCTGACCCCCTCTTCATTACAACCCACAGGATAGATTGAAAGACAAGTACTGGTCTTTGGCACGTTCGATGCCGACAAGGATAATTGATTTTGGAAGTGTCAAACCTTGGTCAGTACTTATGTGATCTATTGTATTTTAAATTATTCCACTGCAAGTTTTTTTGTTAGAGCTCTGATATGCATCCCTTTTCTTTATTTGCAGAATACCAAACCAATAATTCGCACTTGGGTGGACTTGGGTTTTCGATTTAGCGAAAATTCAAGCCCATTGAGGTATGGGTTGTTATAGGCCCTCGGTGCATTTTTCTAGAGGTGTACTGTTGCAAGTGGTACCACAGTAGCCTTGTCATTATATGGATTCTATTTTCCAATACGTGCCTTACAGACTTAGTTGTACCTAAATATGCTAGAACGTGAGATGCAACCATTTAGCTATGTTATATATTTATTTTAGATCTTAGAAATTATTATAATATCATAGAATTTCTTATCGAAATGTTTTCATTATGGTAAGGTAAAAACCAATTTGTGTTTATGTGCGGCATGGTCTTATGAGTTACCTTTATTTTTGGAGGGTTTTAAGTATAAAAATTTATATGTTTTGAGTTTACTCACACCAGACCCATGTCTAACCCGAAGTTTTTCTTTCTTTCCTTTTAACTTTTGGGTACTCTAATTTTTATGTATCCAAATAGCCTAGGTTTTCATGGATGCCTTTTAGAGAAGTATGGAGTGGGAGGCTTCACCATTATCTAGTTGTTATTTGTTCCGCTGTGTGTGTATAATATGTATCAACATTGTAGGGGCAAGAAATTATAAATGTCCTTGGCTAAAGTTAACCTGCCACAACTTTGATGTTTTATTTTTGAAGTGACCTTATGTGCTATCTTATACACTACTATGTGTGATTTTCTTACGTTGTGAGATTCTATGTTTCTTTCTTCTTGTCTTATCAACGGCCTGTCTTTCGGATGCCTAGATAATCGCCACACGAACACCGTGGATGTATTAAGTGTCGTCTCAAGAGTAAGGAAGGCAGATCGTCATAATCAATTCAGTTTAACAAATGTTAGTACAAAGTATTTCGGTGACACGAAGCCATACATGAAAGATGGTAAATAGAAAGGCAAAGAAGGAAAAGGTAGGGAGAATTTCCACTAAGGAAAATTCCCCATCTAAGTTCAGCTTTGGCTTGCACCAGGCATTCAGGTGCCTGAATGCCAAGATTCAATTGTTTGAAATTCAAGGAATTCATCCTGCAATATTCACGTGTATTTTAAACATTTTAAACAGTTTAGATATGTGAAATATAGGCCAAGAGTCTAAATACCTTATTCAAAGGTGTGAACTACTTTGTTGAGGGAAGTTAGGTTTTTTGTTTTCAAAATTGAGATTTTGGGTTTTCGGGTTCGTTTCGAGGACCCATATTATGCTTGTAAGGTTTGGGGTGACTATAGAAAAATGTGATTAGTTTAGGATGATAAATCTATCTTGGGAAACATGTTATTGATGTCGGACAAGATAGAACTACGACAATGATTTGAGACGCGGTTCAATTTCTTATGTGGTTTATAGAGTTGCCCCATGGATTTTGGATGTGATGACCAGGGTATTACTATATACGATTTCATATGATATTGCATGTACAAAGTAAGCATGTTTACCTTCCTTATAATTTTGGGATTTGACATTTTAACATCATTTGTAATATGAGGTGTGGTTGTTTCGCTTATGCATGTTTGGGGACACTGATTCGGGGATAGAGTTCTATCACGGTAAAAAAGTTGATAGACCTCGGGCTACTTCATATCAAAAGGAGATCTACCTCGAGTTAATTATCCCATGTCCCATTATTAAAAAAATGATAGCAGTTAGTCACCGATATATCGATTACTGTTAGATACGATCGTAGGTGGTGGATGATACATTGAAGTGTCTTAGTACTGGTCTTAGACTCTAATAAGAGAATCAAGGCCCACTAGTCTAGTGTATGTGATGCTTGAGTCATAATTAGTGCCATGATGATTAGTATAAGATAGACATTTTATGCATAATGAAGCATTGTAATAGGAATATGCAAACTGGTTGGATGCAAGTGAAGATGTAGGTTGAGGTATGGTTTCATTACCTCAAGTATTGCTATCGTAGTGTATTGGTAATCATGTAGAATAGTGATATTTCATTTTTGCTAGACTTTTTGTTTGACACTCTCTTCATTTTTTCTTTTGTTACCCATTCTTTGAGTAGGTTGACTAGAAGTGGAAATTTGTGCTAGCTGGAGGCGATTCATAGAGGCATAGCTACTACTACATTTATATATATCCAGTATTTGGGATATTAACATGTAGACTATATATATATATATGTATATGTATATGTATATGTATATGTATATGTATATGTATATGTATATGTATATGTATATGTATATGTATATGTATATGTGTGTGTATATGTAATATGTACTGAGATCTTTTGCAACACCAACACCCAAGTGTTAGTCCATGAGTTGATGGTTTTGATGACAACAACCTTAGAATAAGATTATAAAATATAAATACTAACATTATAGTTTAGATATATATGTATATGCAAGATTTAACCATGCAGGTACCAAGAATGAAGACTGTACAGTATAGAGATGGAATATATCAAGATTGAAGACTCATGAGTATCAAGATTATCGAGAGTTCAAGATTTCAAGATAAGTATTGAGTCTAGAATTATGTTAAAACTTCGTAATAGCACTGAAATCTTCACTCCATTTTTCTTTTGGGATAGAACCCATTTCTACCTTTTTAGTGGCTTACAAACCCACGACAAGTAGCTTACAAACCTACGACAAGTGGCTTACAAACCCACGAACATCCTGGTTTTGTACAAGTTCTCGAGTCATGATGTGATGAGATATTCTGCAGGAAGAAGCTTGCAAAACTACTTCAAAATGATTTTCAAAACTACTTCAGAAAGATTTTCAAAACTGCTTTTCAAAATGTTTTAGCCTTAAAAATTATCTTTTCAAATGATTTTCAAAAAGGTGTTTTAGCCTTAAAATATTCTTTGTTTTTGTTTTTAATAAACTCTTGTTTTTAAAACTTCGTTTGTTTTAAACTATCTTTTAATTATAATATATTTATACTTAGATTTAAATATAAAATTATAGTAAAATTTTATATATATTATTCTCTATATTCATCTATGTATTTTATCTATATTCAAGTATATTTATAAAGTTTAAATAGCTTTTAATATAATATAAAGGTTATTTTCAAAGAAAAACAAAATATCAAAATTTCCTTTGGGATGTTGACATGCCCTAGTACCCCATGTTGACATAGTGACAGTTAGATTCAAAAATTTGAATTTCAAAAGAAGTGTCTATTCGCCATAACCTTTCACGAATGGACATGGCTGTTGTTTTTCTATAAATAGGGGTTGGTTTCAACGAATTTTATAATAGATTTTCTGGTTTTTCACTTCTCTTCTTCTTCCACATTTTCTTATTCAAAATCCTATCATCACTCTACCAAAATCAACATTGAATCTAACTAGATCATCTCTGGTTTGATTCTCTATCACTATCTCAACAAGATCCCAGTGCTATTCAGAGTTATAGGCTTCTTTGTAATCTATCTAGCGAGAAAAGGTGTGATTGTAGCCTTGGAAATCAATCAAGCGAGAAAAGGTGTGATTGTAGCCTTGAAAATCAATTGGGTGAACTTGTTACCCCAGAAATCAAGTATCTATACCCAGAGGATTGTGATTCTAGAGGGTGTACCTCGTAGCCTTGAAACCGAGGGTTGTAATTGTTGAATTGCTTTTGAAAGGAAATCCGTACTTAGTTGTGCGGGACTGGATGTAGGGTAACTCCGAACCAGTATAAAATCCGGTGTGTTCTTTCCTTTACTGCATTTACTTTATTTCTGTATCTGTGTTTGTTTCTGTGATTATATCTGTATCTGAATATTGCATACATTTGTGTACAAATCAACAATAACTCAAAAAGATTTAGTAATTTCTTATAAACACTGTTCACCCCCCCTTAGTGTTCATTCTAGCCTTAAGATCCATATTCTGCATTCCTCACACCAAGGACCGAGGGCAAGCTTCATACGGATAATTTGATATTGGAAGATTCTATAGGCTGGTTACCGTAGGCTAAAGGTTATTGCAAGAAGTCGAGCTAAGTTCAAGAGCCAATACCGAGAGCAAGGTTTACTGATTTAGGTCAAGAGTAGATTCTATGGATAAGTTGAAAGTACTGAACATGAAAGTAGTCAAGAGAATTGAGGTTTGTAATGGTTCAAGATAAATCCTTATATCTGCTTTGTCCTTTCCTTCTTTAGGGACTTATAATAAAGCTGGAAAGCTATTGCAATGCTAGGTCAACTAAGTTCACCATTAATGGTTTACTACAAAATCTCCAATATAAGAAAATGCAATTTCGTAACTTAGTATCTGAAATATGATACTACCAAAAAATCCTTTTTGCATTAAGATCTGTGCCTATTTATAGCCACCTAGAGAAGACACAGATTGATGACATGGCATACACTATTGAGCTAAGATGATAAATTATTGATACTTGGCAGTGATCTGGCATGCTTTAAATATAGCATGTAGACTAATGACATATGCTTCATGGCGACTTCTCTTCAGCTCTATCTAGAATGTACATGTGGATGGTTGAGACTTCATAGTGTTATAGTAATGCAACACGCTCTTTTGGTTGATCTAGTCTTTCTTAAGGCTTTGTTCCCTAGGAGTATTACTCCCTTTGGCATTCAGTTCTCACTTAGTAGTCTTCACTTATAAACAACTAAACAAGATTTTATGCTACCTTGACCTTTCGGTTCAGGCTTTTGGTCTTAGGTCTTTAGAAAGTAAATTGAGTTAACTAAACATTTAGTACCATAGAACCTTAGAAATGAAACCCTTCGGGCTTTATACTTTACGGTCTAAGTATGACAACCTTATCAAGATTACTTAGGGCTTAGGGCTTAGGGCTTAGGGCTAGCAGCTAGACCATCCCATTCATCCATGTATCTTTGCTATCTAGAATGAGCTATCTGCAGACCCTTCGGCCTTATCTATTTTATATAAAAGTCCTTCAGAAAAATAAGGTATAACACATGCCCCTTAAAATTCACTTTGGATGAAGGCTAAGAGGATTTTGAAGGTTTGGTTTAGGTCCTTTTGCCGACGGCTATCACTCATGAAGGAGATAACATGTCCATTGCACATTTAATTCTATTAACACATGGCATTATTTGAGTGGTCCTTTTGAAAATCGACTTCTCTTTTTCTGTGCAAGGATGATTTTCTTTCTACCATTGCATCTTTTTAGAAAAAGTAATAATATTTTATTGCAATAGCTACTATGATCAATGGTGGAGATTTTATTACTATTATTTTATCTTTTTAACACTAACGTATAAAAGTTCTATCTATTCTTATTCCCCGTTTAGTTTATTTTCATAGCATTACATCACCATTAAATTTCTCAAAAAGCTTTAAGCGCTTAATTTCTCTTCTCCATATACCACCACACTAGTAAGTTGTAATCTCTTTCATACCTATTTTCATTACGTCTAATTCGAATTTTACTCGTTTTTCATTGATTAGTAAATTGATTTCGCATATTCATATACTTTTATTACCTAGTTTTGTTTGATTCCTTTTGGTATTTTGATAGATTTTACTATGATTAATCACTAGTTTTAATTAGGGATTATTGACGTTTACTAGATTTGTACTTAATCTACAGAATTCTTTTAACCTTATAATTGCTAGTTTGGTAGTTTGTTGTCTATGCAATTGATTTGAATTCATAATCGAACATAGTTTTGACTTTGATTATGGCCAACTAGTTGATATTACTCTTTAGGTTAGTGAGTTGACATTAATTATAGCCATTTGATTTAGTTTGCACCATTTTGAATTTTTGAAAAGTATTTATGCTTTTAGTGAAAGTTGACATGGGGTTCAAATTAAAATATCTTAATTAGTTTAATATAGTTATTGCTAATATGGTTGATATGAACATATAAATCGGTTTTGTTTGATTAACTTCAATTGAGTTATGGATGTTATTATTGTCACAAAGAATCGTAATTGTGTTTTGCTTGGCAGCAATTATTGTCACATTATTTTATTAGCGAGGCATATTATTTTATTAGCCGTAAATGAATTCGTCCTTGAACATGCGAGCGAATCTCGGCCAAATTCTTACCGACCACGATATAACTTGGGTGGAGACCAACACTCATACCTATTAACACATGGGATGTCCCACCCGAGGGGTGCTTCCCATGGCGATGGAATATTTGAATCATGTGGTTTCTCTCCATATTGCTCCATTCTTCATTGACATACTTCACTTCTACAATCTAAACCCATTTCAACTTCCTTACATATCCTACAATACTCTTTCGATGCTCAAAGTTATATATTTCTTAAGAAGATATGAGGGGATAAAAATGGAAGGGATAAATTATCTTTTTGACCTCTAAGACTCTAAATCATCGACTCACGTTCCTACTTACTATTCACAAATAAGAAAAAATACAACCTCTTATTAAACCCATCAGCAAAATAACCATCGAGACGTGTTTTTATGCTAGATCAACCAAACATTAGATTATCATGAATTTTCCGAAAGCTAGTAAGTTTTTATTTAACTTAAATACTTTTATGTCGAAACTAAGGTTATAATTCTAACCTTGTCCTTTATCTTATAGAGAAACTCAAAAAGCCTCAATGTTGCCCAAAAAATTGGTGCAACACCCCAATATCAACAAACAAATATAAAAACATAGAAATCGAAGAGAAAGAGGCAATATTTTTATTATGGTTCTGCAAAATTTTCAGCATATGTCCACTTCGATGTTTTTATTTAAGAACTCTCTCTAGAATACAACAAGTACAATCAAATTTCAAGTTACAATCTCATAACTCTCGGTTTCACTCAAAGTCCTATGAGATAAAAGAAGAGGAAGATCGATTCCCATTCAAACTGAAGGTAGGCTGCTATTTATAGATGAGATCCAGCATGATTTTTTCCATCCTAGGTTTGAATGAGTTGGTATTCCAAGATCGAAAGTTTCAACATGAAGAAAAGGTCACCGCACACGTTTCTCACGGCGATCGAACAACTCAGTACTGATCAATATAGGCCGCTACCGACCTATTTTTATGCGTTGTTTCTTCAAACTTTCACCCTAGTGGTCGCCCAACTTACATTGCACGTAATCCAATGAAATAATAATGATCAATACCGACCCAAAACAAGTCAACACTGACTTATTTTTGTATCCTAAAACTTCAAGTTTCCTCCATAGTTGTAATCCCTAAGTCCTAGGTACACGAATTGAGGCATCTAAATGGATCGATACTGACCAAAATAGGTCGGCGCAGACTTGTTTTCACTTAGTCAAATCTTAGCCAATTTTGTTGTACTTCTTCATTTCTCCATTCTTGATTGCTTCTATGTCTTTGAACTTATTCCTTTATCATTTCATAATATAGTTTATCTATTTGAATCTATTTTGATAGTGGAAATTTTTTTTGGAAACACTTGCTCTATAAAGCATGCTTTTATGGAATACAAATGGAGCTTTGCTCAAGAACTTGTATCAAGGCTGGTAAATTGTCATCAGTTGTGCTTTCTTGCTACCTACAATACCAAATGTGGAAAAAAATTCAGTTCCGTCTGATTCACCTATAAATCAAAGATCGTTCTAGACCCATCATGGCTAAGGACTCAAGTCCTTGTCTAAAAGTAAATCATAAATCACAATCATTCGACGGTCCAATGAGTTTTATGTGTCATAAATCATACATTTATCATAGTGGTCGATAACACTTGATTGCAGTATTACTTATAAATTGTTAGTATCACCCAACATTCCATTATAGGTAAACCCAACCAGAACAAGGCAACGACCTTCATCAATCATTCAACTATCATTTTCAAATCATTTCCAATCAAAAGGCTATCGGATCTTGAAATCAAAATTTTGATCCCTTCAAATCGCAAATCTATATTGAGCCTATCTGCTCGCTCCTTGGCGAGGTGACTCAATGTTTAAAGCACATCCATCTGCTCACTCTCTGGTAAGGGAACTCACTATCCTATACAAGCCTATCTACTCGCTTTTCAACGAGATGACTTACATCTCATGATTTGTCCCCCCATCTTTCGTTGGGAGGACTACAATCTATCAGTTTATCAAATATAAAGGAAGCTACATTCCAATAGCATTCCATAACAATATCAAAACTAAATTTCATTTATTATCCATAATCAGATCATCCAAATATCCTTATTCAAATAAAAATGCATCAAGAAAAAATCAAAATATCTAATCCAATCAAGGATCACTCTAAGACTTTAACTCAAAGCATGCCTATGGGACTGATCGAGATCCCAAACATATGTATGTAGCTCAGTAGTAATACTTTAATGTTTATTCAAAGGAAAAATAAAATGTAGAAAATAAACCTTATTCCAGTTCATCCAAATCATTGGACAACCATACACAAACAAGATCCTCGCCTACGACTGATACATCCACCATAACTAGTGGTTGCTCTTGCTACACCACTATAATATCTGCCAACGTTATTAAGTCTCGCGGGTATCTACATTCATCCGTCTTATATCCATCTTGCTCATGGAAAAGGTAGTGTTTTCTAGATTTCCTCTCCTATTTGATAGGCTCTCTCTTTAATAGGTTTCTTATAGAAAACCTGCTCTCTAGTATAAAGAAAGATCCTCTTCGAGGTCTCTATCAAATCAATGTAAGAGGAAAACTTTGGTTCCCTCTTTTTTCATTTCATTAATTCGAAGCCATCATTGGCCTTTTTTTCCTAAATCTTACCTTATATGGTCCTCCATCCTCCATAGTATTAACCTTGCTATTCTCGTTTTCCCCATCTTCATAATGCAAGTATCTCTCAGCTTGATAATAGAAATCCACTTAATCCACTAGCGAAACCCTTCATAGTGCATTCTTGGAATCAACCTAATTAGCAATTCCAAAACTCACTGCCATTATAAATATCAATGGGTCTGGTTCTTAAAGTGCAGTAGTAGCTGCGCAGGATATGGTAAAGTAACTTCGTAAAGTTCCATTCTCTCCCTGCTTCACACTTGAAAGCGTTATCAAAATTCCTCAGTCGTACTATATGAATTCTAAACTGGTTTATAAATCTCTCCAATAATTCGATCTATGTGTTGATGTACCCATTATCAAGTTAGCGAAACCACATAGCTATTAACTCTATAAAGTAGAGTGGGAAACATTACTCCATCACTTCCTCCGAAGCACCCAACACTCTCATGTGTTGGATATATCTCATTAAATGAACGGTCAGATTAGTCTTTCCATTAGATGGTTCAAATGTATGTAACTTGAAATTATTTAATTTCTAGTTTACATCGTCCAAACTCCAATCTGGAGCCCCACCTTGAAGCGCCTATCTTATCATCTCCGCCATCTGATTATCTTGATTTAATTGAAATCCCTGAGGCTGTATGCCTTTGATCCATGGCTTCACCAAGCCCTCCGTTCATGTGAGGATCTTATGATTCTCTTTCATGCTACCAAAAGTTTGCGTTCTGACCTCGATTCCCAGGCTCAAGATCGTTTCCCCGGCATGCTCCATCATGCTCAATATCCATGATAACCTTGCCCCTTTTCCATATCGATCGGCACCAATTGGTACAGGCCAATCGATATCGACTAGTTGGTGTTCAAGGGGATTGGGTCCATCTTGTCTGTTTCATTCATTGTGCATCTGTTTCGGTTTATGGCCTTCAATTCTGATTTCCAACCACTCTTACTTCTCTTTGATATTCCACCCTTTGGAAGAATTCGTTCATTATCTCCTCCTATCTAGCTAATAGTCTCTTTTGCATACTTGTCATCATCCCTTCCATCTTTTCGCTAGTCACATAGATAGAAGGCAGGTTCGAACTAGTGGACACTTTCTAGTTGCCCCCATGCTGTTGTTGACCTCCTATAGCAATGGCTTTCTTCTTAAATGGGCTCTTCATCTTCTACAAATAAGATCCTAAGTTTCTTGATGGAAGCTCGAAAATTGTTTCCAAGAAAATTAGTACAGCACCCCAATATCAAAAAATAGATATGAAAATGTTGGAATCAAAGAGAAAAAGGCAAGATTTTTATAGTGGTTTGGCAATGTCACTGGCCTAAGTCCACTTAGCTATTTTCATTTATGAATTCTCTATGGAACACACCAATTTACTAAATTTTTTGTTACAATCTCATAAACCTTGGTTTTACCCAAAGTCATATGAGAGAGAAGAAGAGGTAAGTCAATCCCCCTTTTAGTTGAAGGTACGCTACTATTTATAGACGATATCTCAACATGAATTATGCTATTCTAGGTGCGAATGAGTTAATATTCCAAGATCTGAAGTTCCGGCACAAAGAATAATTCATCATGCATATTTCCTAAGATGGTTAAACAATGTAATTTCAATCAAAATCGATCAGTACTGACTATTTTTTATGTGTGGTTTCTTCAAACTTACGCCGTGTGGGGCCTCCAACTTACATTGTAGTGTGGGTAGACTCCCATCCTCGCAAAAGACTAAAATTGTTAAGATGGGTCATGGTTCTACGTGGAAGTTGAAGGAATGAGAAGAGAGCGCTCTTTTGGCTCTAGTTAAGAGTTTGGTTGAAGTTCGATGGAACTCAAAGATGGGGAAATAATCCTCTTTAGCCAATACAAGAAGATGTGGACTAGGAATATGTACGACCAAATAAAAATATTTCAAACGACTTTCTGATGAAGCTATTGCTAAGGATTAGAGCCAAATGAACCAAATGCTTGATCAACTCCTTTAAATTAAAGGTTATTATGAGTACGGGCTTGAATCTTTAGGTGCGTAAGGGGTCCCATAGGACTATCATTTGTTTTAATTGAGGGAGAACTTGATCGTATTATGTGAATAGTACAAGATACAAGTCTTCGTCTTACTACATATTCTATTCTTAAGTCAATCATCCTAGGTCCCCGGAGGGTAAGCCGGACTACAATCATACGAGATCTAAGAGAAATTAAGTTTCGAGGAGCTCTCGCCAGGAAGCACAAGTAGTGTTTACATGTCGAGGGAAGGCTGTCATAGAGGAGTAAACTAATATGAATAATATCTTATTTTCATTTGCAAGCTTGTATTTCTATAATAACTTTACTTTATAATTTTGTAATATTTATCTATGCATTTCTCTTTTTTCCTGTAATATAATTCTATCAATGTCTATTTTAGCAAGCAATTTTGATAGCTTATATTGCCATTTCAAATACTTACGTTATCGTCTTGTCTAACTTAAAGGAGCTCTTGTTCTTTCAATGTCATAACTTTTCATATTAATGCTTTAGATTGTCGTTAACAAGAAAACTTGCCAACACCCTAAAGTTGAGTTTTGAGTATAAGCGATTCTTTTGAAACCCCCTTTTCAAATAGATGAAGGCAGTTGATACCTTTCGAAAAGGTAAAGATAGTTAAAAACTCTTTTTCAATACTTTTCAATACCTTTCAAACTAGTTTAGTTGGTTTAGGAATCTTTCAAAACCTCCTTTAGAAGTTGTAATGACCCGAATTTTCAGACCAGTCAAAAATCGCTGAAAAAACCTATCCGTTCTAAAACCTCGAATGAAAACTACCAACTTAATGCACAATATTTGATAAATATTCAACACTATAAAATGTATAGGATACAATTTCAATTTTACAAGTTATCAAAGTAATCAATTTAATCTACTTGATGTTCTTTAATACATACCAAATAAATACAAATAAATCTACTGCTGCACAACTCTGATGAGAAAGACAGCAATAGTCATTCCTACTAACTCAATAAACATGTCAAATGCGGGGTAAAATAGTAAGCGGGAAAAATACATTAATACACGATATATAGCAAACAATAAAGAGAAAAATGTTATGTTATTATTGTGGTTGCATCACTACCACTTGTGACTGCCTACGTACCCCTATCTAATTGGGTACCCAATTAGATACAGAATCAAGCCAACGTAGTTCTCCTAACACAAATAGGACTCATGGAGCCTACGATGCAACAGCGAATATGCAATTCCCAAAACTACCCACTTAGGCTTAATCTTTAATTTTAAATTTCCAAAATCTAATTAACTTTATTGTTGTAACAGCCCGTATATTTGGACCATTTAAATTGACAATAATCCACACATGTCAACTTAAATAGTACAAAACACGAATCGTAAATGGAGTATAAGTATATAAATTAGAATCATCACAGAATCACAGAAAATATAACATAACAGAATAGTGCAGCGGAATTACAACAATGTCATAATAGTAGTTCATGAAGCTACTAAGAAAATACAACAATGTCTCAAATAAAAGAAGTACAACAACATAGATGTCCAAATGGAAAGAACAATACTGATAAAGATAAGATAGTCTTCAAGTCTTCAGCTCCAAATAAGCAGCAGCAGCAATCCTCAGTCTGATCCGAGCATATGCACAAACAAACACTCGAATCAGGACATATATTCTTATACAGATAATATGGTTAGAAAATTTTGAAATAACAATAACTCAAAGATGATTGGAATAAGCATCTTTCAGGATCCGATAAACTATCTATATATAGTAGAGTACGATAAATAGATAATGTCTATCAGTAATAATAAAGATATCAAAATAGTGTTAAGTCATGGCCCATTCCACCCTTAACACATTTTTATTCCCAAAAGCATATACAAGACCGTAGTTTCCCCAAAACCGGAAGTCACCAGAGGGCAATACATATACTAAAGGTACAAATCAAAATCGTAGTTGTCGCGCATAAATGGAATACAAGTATGACAAGGCACATGAGGCTATACCCAAGGTAGTGATACTACCGTTCGCCTGATCCGGGCTGGTGAGAACGCAACGCCGCAGCGCCCGCAACACCGTGAGACAACACTCCCAATTCAAGGGTGCGCACCAATCAATCACAAAGTAAAAGAATAGTTTACGAAGAAGTGTGTCCACTTGAGGTAGCTAATCCTCCATTGGCCCGGCACAGCTCCTGTTTTAGTCATTTCCAATTTGACACAAGTGTCAAGGCTATCCATTATCGTTCACTTTCTTCAATCATAAACGTTCGCCAATCCAACCACTTCATTCTGGATCATCACTTCGCGTATAGTTATTAAAGTGGTTTCCGGTTTAGACAGTGAGTATGTCCCAAACCGATTCCGGTTCCTTTAATAACTTTTCGTGATTATAACACCGATTGGTCGTTAATATATTTCAAAACCATTTCAATTTCAATTTGAATTCATAAATCGACAATTCGTTAGTCTTTTGAAATCAATTTCCAAAACTACGTTTCATAACTTTCCAATTTCAATTTCAACATTTCTATATTTCAATTTCAAAGTTTCAATTAAACAATTTCAATATTCATTGCATTTCGTATATAAGTTCATTCCAAAATTGTCTAACTAAATTTACGTTCAAAACGATTTAAATCAATTATCGCTTTCATTCGATATTCATTAGATTAATTTAACATCAATCAATTTCAATTCAATTCCAATTCATTACGTTACTTCTTAAGTTCATTTTCATTATCAAAGTTTACAGCTTATTTACAATTACACTTATCAAATCCAATTCCTAAATTACAAGTCTTTCATTTGTTTCGATAAAGCGCATTAAATTTCCTATCCCAGATATTCCTTTCAAATTTCAAACTTAGTTAAAACTTATTTACACTTGTTCAAAAATTCAATTTTTCTTAATAAAGATATTCAATTCAATTTAATTTAAAATTCGATCTCATTAAAATTTCAATAATTTCAAATCTTAATTATTAATTTTTCGAACTCATTCATTAATAATTTCAACTTAATTGTTAATAAATTCAAAAATTTAATTATTAATTATTTCAAACTTCTTTATTAATAATTTCACAACTTAACTATTAATAATTTCAAAAGTTAATTATTAAAAATTTCAAAACTTAATTATTAATAATTTCAAAAGTTAATTATTAATAATTTCAACACTTAAATTTTAATATTTCAAAAATTTATTATCAAATAATTCTAAATTTTTATTAAATAATTAAATTTTAAACAATATTCTTTTATCAATTACAACTTTAATATTCGTTCCAAATTCAAATATTCACATTTACATTTATTCCAATTTAAATTCCAAATTATTCAAAACATTTTTATTCGTCAATTAAAAACTTTATTTTCATTTAAATCAAAACATTTGACCAATCGGGTTTTATTTTAAATTTTCTATCCTAAGTCAAATTGTTGGGTATTTATCATTTCAACCCGATTCCATTTAAATTCAAAATCAAAACATACAAAGGGAACTTGCAGTGTGATAGCTGGGATGGTGTCAAAGTAAATAAACAAGCAATAGCATCCATTCATAACAATTCAACAATTTCAAATAATCCCGAAATAATCGTATTAATTCGCGTTTGTTATTTACGCCAATTAATATAACTATTTCTAGAATCTACTCTATCATTTCAAGTAGATTAAAGATTATAACATTTCGGTTTCGCTTGTCGTTCAATTTTAATTACAACAGTTAATTCAATATACGTTCAACAGTCCAAAGTGAAATTTGTCAATTCTACGTGTCAATTAACTTAACAATTTAAGGGTCAATTTAATTAATCAATATTCATCACAAAAGGGGTCAAGTTAACAATCAATTCGACATATATAATTCATTTAAATCGTTAATCATCCTATATCAAATTTTTAACTTGCAATTAATTTATCACTTAACAATAACAATTTACATCCAATTCAACATCACATAGCAATCATTTATCAATTCAAACTAGCATAAGAATATAGTCATGAAAATTAATTCACCTTTCGTGGATAAAGAAATTTGGCGGCGAAGCACGAAGAAGCAGAAAAGAGACGGTACAGCACAAACAACGGACACTGTAATATCGACAAAAGGAAACGATATTAATACAATGAACATTGTATATAATTTATAAATTATATAAATGCGCTTACCGAAGACGAAGGAAAGAACAAAACTGAAGGTCGATGCTGCTGCGAAAGAAATCAGTCGGTCGCTGCAACAACAGGCAACGAAAACGGTTACTAATTTGGCAACCAGAAAAGATGTTAGACGTAAATGCTCTTCTGCAATATACAATACTATTTGTAATCACAGTTTCAAATTTTTTTTTTATTTGCTGTGACTCATGAAACCCAGCATTTCTACAACACACTTTCAACTACATCACCCAACTTCACGCATAACTTCATCTTTCTCCCTTGCATACCATACACGCACGCAAATATATTTCCCCATCTTTCTTCCCTTTTTGAACTACACGCAACCCCTTTATATTTTTTTTTTTGTATACACTCACTCAATGAATACACACAGCAACACAACTTTCTATACATATTTCCCACCTTATCTCCATCACAACACAATCTAACCCATTACACAGTACGCAACACACACGTGCGTGTACACTACATGCACGCTGGAGCACTGTAAACACACGGCAGAAACATGGCTCGGCGTGTGCTCCAACAGAGGCCGGGAAGTGGCAGGTGGTTCAGGTGGGTGGGACGGCGGCGACTGGGTCGGCGCGTGGGTGGTGGGGTTGGGCAGCGGGGTCTGGGCTGGTGACGCGGTCGGATGGAGGCAGGACGTGGCAGGGGAAAGTTCGGGTGCGAAGTGCAGGCGGCCAAGGAAGTAGGCAGTGGGTCAGGGAGTTTCGGCGTGTGGACGTGGGGTTGGGTGGCAGCACGTCAGGGTGGAGGACTGGGTGGTGGTTTGAGGCGAGAGACTTGGGTTGTGGGCTATGGAGATGGGGTTCGCTGGTGGCAGGGAGTTGCGAATGGATGGGTGAGGTGGTGACGTGAGGCGGAGGGTGGTTATGGTTTTGCCGAGGCCATTTATTTTTCCCGAAGAGAAAAGAAGAAAAAAAAATAAGGAAGAAGAGGAAGATGTACCTGGAGAGTTTTGAAATGTAAAGAGTGGAATGGAGATGAAATGAAAATAGGAACAGTGAGAAGATGAAAATGAACGGAATGCTTTCTTTTAACTTTAGAAATAGTAATAAATTTTTGAACTCCCAAACGTTTCACCTATTCCCAACGCAACCCTTCACCCTTCATCTCCCCACTAACTCATTTAATTTCAGCTGGGGTAAATTTTTGTATTGCTTGTAAACGGCTGAAGGAAATTTGGGCTGAGAATTATTTAATTGGTCCGTCTGGAACCGATGAATTAACACGAATAATTTTACGTCGGACTCCGATTTACACAAATGAGTATACCGTTTTGATCAGTGCGACGATGCGGTTCCAACGGTACACAGGTTATTGCGATACGATGATTTTATAAAATTTGCATTTACGCTGCTTAAATTGTACGATTTGCAAAATAATTTAAACGGAGCAGGCGATGACAGTTTTAGACGAAACGAATTATAAAATCTTGATCAGAATAATTTTTACAACATAACTGTGTAAAAATATTTGGATTTGGAAGATAAATTTTACGCAGCTTTATATGGACTGATATACAGTAAAACGCGAACGGACTTTACTGTAATATTTTTCAACGAAACTTTTTCTATGTCCATTTCTAACTAAACGTATGTCACAAATAAAGTTTGGGCGTAAATTGAGATCGTTATAATTTCAAAAATTTTATTGAAACGAGGAATTCTAAATTTTAAATTTGGTCGAAAATTTAGGGTCGTTACAATCTCCCCCACTCAAAACTTTTCGTCCTCAAAAAGGAACGAGACAAGTGAAGTAGAAATGAAATAAGTAGGAAAGTCAAGATTGATTTCGAGAAATTTGAATAATACCTGAAATTAATAGTTCGGGGTTTGAATCCCGAATACTATCTTCAGTTTCCCATGTGCAATCTCGCTCATCTGCACTCCACTGTACTTTAACGAGATTTACCGACTTCCTTCTGAGTTGTTTTGTCTCACGATCGACTATCCGAAGCGGCTTCCGCTCAATAGTCAAGTCTGGCTCAATAACTATCTCATCCAACTGAGCAGTGGGAATGGTCGTAGATGGATCGTGTACAACCTTGCGAAGATGTGAGACGTGGAACACGTTGTGCACACCGGCAAACTTCTCTGGTAATGCAACTCTATATGCTAATGTTCCGACTCTTTCTGTAATCTCAAATGGACCAACAAATCTGGGAGCTAGTTTCCCTTTTCTTCCAAATCGAACAATATTCTTCAAAGGCGACACTTTCAGAAATACTTTGTCTCCTATACTGAATTCGAGATCTCTTCTCCTTCTGTCAGCATAGCTTTTCTGTCTATCCTGTGCCGTCTTTATCTTCTCTCTGATTTCTTCGACTTTTTCAGAAGCTTCCATAATCATTTCTGGTCCAAGTACTAATCGATCTCCAGACTCGGTCCAACAAGCTGGCGATTTGCACGGCCGTCCATATAAGGCTTCGAACGGTGCCATACCAATGCTTGCCTGGTTGATAAAGGATAATTAATTCAAATTCAAATATACTTATTCAAATTTGAAATTCAAATTCTTTACCTGGTAACTATTATTATAAGTGAATTCAACCAAGTGAAGATGGTCTTCCCAAGATCCACCAAAGTCAATAATACAAGCCCGGAGAAGATCTTCCAAAATCTGATTTACCCTCTCAGTTTGGCCATCTGTCTGAGGATGATAAGCTGTACTCAGATTCAGTTTGGTGCCCAAAGTGTCCTGGAATGCTTTCCAGAATTTACTGGTGAAAATAGGATCTCGATCGCATACAATACTAGATGGTACACCGTGAAGTTTAACAACTTCCCTCATGTATATCTCGGCCAAACTAGAAGCTGTACGAGTGGTCTTGACTGGAATAAAGTGAGCGGACTTCGTCAGTCTATCGACAATTACCCATATGCTTTCATTACCCTTTCTAGTCCTTGGTAGCCCATCAATAAAGTCCATAGAAATCTGCTCCCATTTCCAACCTGGAATCTCTAGCGGTTGGAGCAATCCTGCTGTCTTTCTGTGATCAGCTTTAACTTGTTGGCAAGTAGTGCACCTGCTAACATAGGTAGAAATATTGCGCTTCATCCCACTCCACCAATATAACTTCTTCATATTCTGGTACATTTTAGTGACACCGGGATGAAATGAAAGCGAAGACTTATGATTCTCTCGCAGCACTTCCTGTCTAAGACCATCAACATTAGGAACACAAATTCGATTATCAATCCTCAGAATTCCATTACTATCAACATGTGCACCCACTTTATTATCAGCATTTTCAATTCTGCCAAGCACTATTTCTTTGATGCGATAAAGCAAAGTGTCCTCATACTGCTTGGCTATAATACGATCCATAAGAGCTAGGGAGACGGAAAGCTGAAATAACATTCCTTCAACAAGATTACAACATATCATAGCTTGGTTTCTGCTCAAAGCATCGGCTACGGCATTTGCTTTCCCCGGAGTGTAGTTAATATCAAGATCATATGCAGCTAGAAATTCGAGCCATCGGACTTGTCTCTGATTCAAATCCTTTTGCGAGAAAATATACCTCAATGACTTATGGTCAGTGAATAACTCGAATTTTGTTCCCAATAGATAGTGCCTCCATAGCTTAAGAGCAAATACAACCGCAAGAAGCTCTAAGTCATGGGTTGCGTAGTTTGTTTCATGGGTCTTTAACTGACGACCAGCATAGGCAATAACCTTTCCTTTTTGCAATAAAACAGCTCCAAGTCCATCTCGACAGGCATCTGTATAGACGGTCAATCCTTCGCTACCATCAATAACTGTAAGAACCGGGGCAGAGGTCAACTTTCGCTTCATCTCATTGAAAGCTGCTTCGCACTTTTCGCTCCAAATAAATTTCACATTCTTTCTGGTCAGTGCGGTAAGTGGTGCGGCAATACGGGCAAAGTTTTCTATGAATCTGCGGTAATAGCCGGCCAAACCCAAGAAACTGCGGATATCTGTAGGAGTTTTGGGAGTCTCCCAATCCTGCAAATTCCAAAGATTCGAATTAAGAAAAGATAAGTTGTTTTTGATAGAATTTGACGAGTATGAATGGAACTTACATTGATTACAGCGATCTTAGCTGGATCGACCGAAATCCCATTCTCTGAAACAATATGGCCAAGAAATCGAACTTCATCTTTCCAAAAATGGCATTTTGAAAACTTGGCTTTAAGCTGATGGCTGCGTAGAGTTTCAAGAACAAAAGCCAAATGTGACCTATGCTCTTCCTCGTCCTTAGAGAAGACGAGAATGTCATCGATGAAAACAAGAACAAACTTGTTAAGAACATCCCGGAAAACTCTATTCATCAAATCGACGAAATAAGCTGGGGCATTAGTAAGACCGAACGGCATAACCAGCCATTCAAAGAAACCAGTCTCAGTGCGGAATGCTGTCTTAGGAATACTCTCCTCGGCAATTCTGAGTTGGTGAAAGCCAGTAGCCAGATCGAGTTGAGAGAATACTTTAGCTCCATGGAGCTGGTCGAAGAGATCGTTGATGCGGGGCATCGGATATCGGTTCTTGTGTGTGAGTTTGTTCAGCTCTCTATAGTCCACACACATTCTGAGAGAACCATCAGATTTTGTGACAAACACTACTGCAGCACCCCATTCTGAATGACTTCGCCGAATCAAGCCTTTAGAAAATAAGTCTTCAATTTGAGCATTCAGTTCAGCTTTTTCTTTTGGAGCCATTCTCTGAGGAGGGAGAACTACTGGTCGGGCACCAGGAATAAGGTCAATGCGGAATTCGATTTCCCGCGGTGGTGGTAGAGAATTTACTTCTCCAAATACATCAGAAAAAGATTTGACCACTGGAGTAGAGCTTAGTTCATTTGGATGGGAGTCAAGTGAAAATATAAAACTCCCAGCATATTCTTGAGGTGATTTGCCTTCTATAACCAAAGGCATACCCTGGTTATCGATGAGAGAGACTGTTCGAGCTTTGCATGAGATATTGGCTTCGAACTTCCGTAGCCAATCAATGCCTAGTAGTATATCGAATGCTTCGAATCCGAGGACATAGAAATCCCAAGTGAAGTGGTGAATGCCATGCATAAGAGTGACATATTTACAAACCCTTTTAAGGTTAGCGGGCCCTCCAATAGGGTTTGATACACATAAGAAGGTAGATGAAAGAATGGGTTCCAAACCAAGTTTGTTGCACAAATCAATAGATATGAAACTATGTGTTGCTCCGGTATCAAATAGAACTTTAACTGGTAAAGTATGCAACATAAAAATACCCTGTAATGTACCTTGGTCATCAGTAGGAGCAGGTGGAGTAGGTGGATCATGGGCTGAAGAAGTCATAGCAAAAACCCCGGCCGTCTTTCCCTTTTTGTACATGGGACAATCCCTCTTGAAATGGCCTGGCTGCAGACATACGTGACAGAGATCGTTCCTAGTATTCTGAGGAGGCGGAACAGCGGCACCGGCAGATGTTGGACAGCTGCTGGCGTAGTGACCCCTCTGGTCGCATTTGAAACAAGTGATGGAGGATAAGTCGATAGGCTTCTTCTGAGAATAGCCAATCCCAGATTTCTGCTGCCAATTCTTCTTCTGTTGCTCAAAATTTTGCTTCCTCTTTCCCGACTGATTAGCTGGTGTCTGAGTAACTGGGGCTTTGGGGACAGATGTTCCTTTAGGCTTTCCCTCGTATCGAAGAGCGAAATCCATCAACTCAGTGAAAGTTCCATGGACATGAGCGGTGAGGAGCTCGTAATACTCTGGGCGTGCGCCATGTATGAACTTCTCGTTCTTCAGTAGAGGTGTGTCAATCAAGCCAGGTCCGAACTTGGAGAGTTCGTTAAACCTCCTTTCGTACTCAGTAAAGGTCATGCTGCCCTGCTTGAGATCCATGAAAGACCGATAGAGTTGGGCCTTCCCAGCAGCTGGCATCCACTGAGCCATGAAAGAATCCCTATTACAAAAGGTATGAAATGAATCAAAATTGTGATGAGATAAGATAGAAATTTTATTTAGTAGGAATTTAGATAGATTACTACCTAAACTGGGCCCAAGTGATGGTTTCCTCATCAGTTCGAGAAGTGACTGATTCCCACCAATCTTGAGCAGCATCCTGAAGCTGCCAAGCGGCCAACTTGCGCTTCTGAGCATCTGCGATCTCTAAGCCAGAAAAGATCCTCTCCAAACTCTTTAGCCATTGTTGTGCTTCGATAATACTTTCGGAGCCAGTAAATTTGACTCCTCCAAGCTGAGTATACTCTTTGCTAAGAGTGGAGAATCGGACTGCGGGAGCTGGAGCATGTGGACCAGGAGCGTTTCCATCCCTGCCTCTAACATTTCTTCTGTTAGCCATCCTGGAATACCAAAAGTGATTTAGAATCAAAGATAGAAATTTACAGAACTTAAGGAAATTCTATTCAACGAATTCAATAAGAAAGATGAATCAAAGGAGGTGGATTCTGCAATGATTCTCCTCATTCTAGGGTATGTTCACCCTATCTCTAATGAGCTTAAAACTCCACAGGCTATGGTTATCGGGAACCAAAGCTCTGATACCAACTGTAACAGCCCGTATATTTGGACCATTTAAATTGACAATAATCCACACATGTCAACTTAAATAGTACAAAACACGAATCGTAAATGGAGTATAAGTATATAAATGAGAATCATCACAGAATCACAGAAAATATAACATAACAGAATAGTGCAGCGGAATTACAACAATGTCATAATAGTAGTTCATGAAGCTACTAAGAAAATACAACAATGTCTCAAATAAAAGAAGTACAACAACATAGATGTCCAAATGGAAAGAACAATACTGATAAAGATAAGATAGTCTTCAAGTCTTCAGCTCCAAATAAGCAGCAGCAGCAATCCTCAGTCTGATCCGAGCATATGCACAAACAAACACTCGAATCAGGATATATATTCTTATACAGATAATATGGTTAGAAAATTTTGAAATAACAATAACTCAAAGATGATTGGAATAAGCATCTTTCAGGATCCGATAAACTATCTATATATAGTAGAGTACGATAAATAGATAATGTCTATCAGTAATAATAAAGATATCAAAATAGTGTTAAGTCATGGCCCATTCCACCCTTAACACATTTTTATTCCCAAAAGCATATACAAGACCGTAGTTTCCCCAAAACCGGAAGTCACCAGAGGGCAATACATATACTAAAGGTACAAATCAAAATCGTAGTTGTCGCGCATAAATGGAATACAAGTATGACAAGGCACATGAGGCTATACCCAAGGTAGTGATACTACCGTTCGCCTGATCCGGGCTGGTGAGAACGCAACGCCGCAGCGCCCGCAACACCGTGAGACAACACTCCCAATTCAAGGGTGCGCACCAATCAATCACAAAGTAAAAGAATAGTTTACGAAGAAGTGTGTCCACTTGAGGTAGCTAATCCTCCATTGGCCCGGCACAGCTCCTGTTTTAGTCATTTCCAATTTGACACAAGTGTCAAGGCTATCCATTATCGTTCACTTTCTTCAATCATAAACGTTCGCCAATCCAACCACTTCATTCTGGATCATCACTTCGCGTATAGTTATTAAAGTGGTTTCCGGTTTAGACAGTGAGTATGTCCCAAACCGATTCCGGTTCCTTTAATAACTTTTCGTGATTATAACACTGATTGGTCGTTAATATATTTCAAAACCATTTCAATTTCAATTTGAATTCATAAATCGACAATTCGTTAGTCTTTTGAAATCAATTTCCAAAACTACGTTTCATAACTTTCCAATTTCAATTTCAACATTTCTATATTTCAATTTCAAAGTTTCAATTAAACAATTTCAATATTCATTGCATTTCGTATATAAGTTCATTCCAAAATTGTCTAACTAAATTTACGTTCAAAACGATTTAAATCAATTATCGCTTTCATTCGATATTCATTAGATTAATTTAACATCAATCAATTTCAATTCAATTCCAATTCATTACGTTACTTCTTAAGTTCATTTTCATTATCAAAGTTTACAGCTTATTTACAATTACACTTATCAAATCCAATTCTTAAATTACAAGTCTTTCATTTGTTTCGATAAAGCGCATTAAATTTCCTATCCCAGATATTCCTTTCAAATTTCAAACTTAGTTAACTTATTTACACTTGTTCAAAAATTCAATTTTTCTTAATAAAGATATTCAATTTAATTTAAAATTTGATCTCATTAAAATTTCAATAATTTCAAATCTTAATTATTAATTTTTCGAACTCATTCATTAATAATTTCAACTTAATTGTTAATAAATTCAAAATTTTAATTATTAATTATTTCAAACTTCGTTATTAATAATTTCACAACTTAACTATTAATAATTTCAAAAGTTAATTATTAAAAATTTCAAAACTTAATTATTAATAATTTCAAAAGTTAATTATTAATAATTTCAACACTTAAATTTTAATATTTCAAAAATTTATTATCAAATAATTCTAAATTTTTATTAAATAATTAAGTTTTAAACAATATTCTTTTATCAATTACAACTTTAATATTCGTTCCAAATTCAAATATTCACATTTACATTTATTCCAATTTAAATTCCAAATTATTCAAAACATTTTTATTCGTCAATTAAAAACTTTATTTTCATTTAAATCAAAACATTTGACCAATCGGGTTTTATTTTAAATTTTCTATCCTAAGTCAAATTGTTGGGTATTTATCATTTCAACCCGATTCCATTTAAATTCAAAATCAAAACATACAAAGGGAACTTGCAGTGTGATAGCTCGGATGGTGTCAAAGTAAATAAACAAGCAATAGCATCCATTCACAACAATTCAACAATTTCAAATAATCCCGAAATAATGGTATTAATTCGCGTTTGTTATTTACGCCAATTAATATAACTATTTCTAGAATCTACTCTATCATTTCAAGTAGATTAAAGATTATAACATTTCGGTTTCGCTTGTCGTTCAATTTTAATTACAACAGTTAATTCAATATACGTTCAACAGTCCAAAGTGAAATTTGTCAATTCTACGTGTCAATTAACTTAACAATTTAAGGGTCAATTTAATTAATCAATATTCATCACAAAAGGGGTCAAGTTAACAATCAATTCGACATATATAATTCATTTAAATCGTTAATCATCCTATATCAAATTTTTAACTTGCAATTAATTTATCACTTAACAATAACAATTTACATCCAATTCAACATCACATAGCAATCATTTATCAATTCAAACTAGCATAAGAATATAGTCGTGAAAATTAATTCACCTTTCGTGGATAAAGAAATTTGGCGGCGAAGCACGAAGAAGCAGAAAAGAGACGGTACAGCACAAACAACGGACATTGTAATATCGACAAAAGGAAACGATATTAATACAATGAACATTGTATATAATTTATAAATTATATAAATGCGCTTACCGAAGACGAAGGAAAGAACAAAACTGAAGGTCGATGCTGCTGCGAAAGAAATCAGTCGGTCGCTGCAACAACAGGCAACGAAAACGGTTACTAATTTGGCAACCAGAAAAGATGTTAGACGTAAATGCTCTTCTGCAATATACAATACTATTTGTAATCACAGTTTCAATTTTTTTTTTATTTGCTGTGACTCATGAAACCCAGCATTTCTACAACACACTTTCAACTACATCACCCAACTTCACGCATAACTTCATCTTTCTCCCTTGCATACCATACACGCACGCAAATATATTTCCCCATCTTTCTTCCCTTTTTGAACTACACGCAACCCCTTTATATATTTTTTTTTGTATACACTCACTCAATGAATACACACAGCAACACAACTTTCTATACATATTTCCCACCTTATCTCCATCACAACACAATCTAACCCATTACCCAGTACGCAACACACACGTGCGTGTACACTACATGCACGCTGGAGCACTGTAAACACACGGTAGAAACATGGCTCGGCGTGTGCTCCAACAGAGGCCGGGAAGTGGCAGGTGGTTCAGGTGGGTGGGACGGCGGCGACTGGGTCGGCGCGTGGGTGGTGGGGTTGGGCAGCGGGGTCTGGGCTGGTGACGCGGTCGGATGGAGGCAGGACGTGGTAGGGGAAAGTTCGGGTGCGAAGTGCAGGCGGCCAAGGAAGTAGGCAGTGGGTCAGGGAGTTTCGGCGTGTGGACGTGGGGTTGGGTGGCAGCACGTCAGGGTGGAGGACTGGGTGGTGGTTTGAGGCGAGAGACTTGGGTTGTGGGCTATGGAGATGGGGTTCGCTGGTGGCAGGGAGTTGCGAATGGATGGGTGAGGTGGTGACGTGAGGCGGAGGGTGGTTATGGTTTTGCCGAGGCCATTTATTTTTCCCGAAGAGAAAAGAAGAAAAAAAAAATAAGGAAGAAGAGGAAGATGTACCTGGAGAGTTTTGAAATGTAAAGAGTGGAATGGAGATGAAATGAAAATAGGAACAGTGAGAAGATGAAAATGAACGGAATGCTTTCTTTTAACTTTAGAAACAGTAATAAATTTTTGAACTCCCAAACGTTTCACCTATTCCCATCCCAACGCAACCCTTCACCCTTCATCTCCCCACTAACTCATTTAATTTCAGCTGGGGTAAATTTTTGTATTGCTTGTAAACGGCTGAAGGAAATTTGGGCTGAGTATTATTTAATTGGTCCGTCTGGAACCGATGAATTAACACGAATGATTTTACGTCAGACTCCGATTTACACAAATGAGTATACCGTTTTGATCAGTACGACGATGCGGTTCCAACGGTACACAGGTTATTGCGATACGATGATTTTATAAAATTTGCATTTACGCCGCTTAAATTGTACGATTTGCAAAATAATTTAAACGGAGCAGGCGATGACAGTTTTAGACGAAACGAATTATAAAATCTTGATCAGAATAATTTTTACAACATAACTGTGTAAAAATATTTGGATTTGGAAGATAAATTTTACGCAGCTTTATATGGACTGATATACAGTAAAACGCGAACGGACTTTACTGTAATATTTTTCAACGAAACTTTTTCTATGTCCATTTCTAACTAAACGTATGTCACAAATAAAGTTTGGGCGTAAATTGAGATCGTTATAATTTCAAAAATTTTATTGAAACGAGGAATTCTAAATTTTAAATTTGGTCGAAAATTTAGGGTCGTTACAATTGTTTTCAAAATATAATTCTTTTCGAAAATAATCTCTTTGGACCAAACTCTTGATTTCATTTCAAATTATTTGAAATAATAATATATACATCCTTTGTATCATACTATACTTCACTTCGGGATCTTAAAACAAATCACATTTGAAATATTTATTTGAAAATCCTTAAATACTACTGTAAAAGCATATCAAAATATATGCAACCAGATCGGGAGGTTACTCCCAATAACAAGGCAATTAGATCACAGCCTTCCGAAAAATAAATATAGATATGTATATCCCTCTTTAACGAGAGCGAACTATACTGAGGCTACAGAACATCTGCACCTGGCTTGCCCACATTTTTAGTTATGGGTTACCTGAATCTTTGGTAACATAACAAATCATTTTATACCCCGAAGTGACAAAATAATTTACACTAATAATTACAAATACTTCTAATACACAATAATTTCCATTTCCAAATCCTTTCAAAAATCATCTTAAAACCATCGGGTTAAGTCCTTAAAATTCTTTCCGCTTTATAAAACATTTTTATAAAATCATTCTTTATGTAAATCACTTTTATATAATATAACTTCAAAATATTCATTTCCAAATATTTCTGTTTCTTTAAATATTTCACAAACTTTAATTTATGAAAACCAACTTTGAAAAAAATTCCATTGATGACAAATTATTATAATTAATTATAACAAGTAAATGAATCAATATTATCGCCAAACATCTTTTAGTCAAATCATGAAATAAGTCATAAGGTGTTAGCTACAATTATTTTCTACCCAGCTCATGCATATGGATAATTAATTGCATATAAACTGGTGGAGCAAAGTCAACAATCAATAATAATAATCAGTGCTCATAAACTGGGCGAGCCTAATTCAAACAATCAATCAATGAAATAAATATAACCACAATTGATAATCAATGCTTCATTCTATCAAATATTTATAAGATTTTATTTTATCTTGGGTTAAAATGGTTTGATATTTATTTTTAAGCACCCGGAGTTTCCCTTCGACATGTTTCGTCCCTCGCCCAAGTCTCCTTGGATCTCACAGACGAAACAAGTGTATTAGTCATTTCCGCATACCCTATTAAGTATTTAACTTCCAAATTTTAAAATACTTAATTAACCATCCAAATAGTGAAACAAGGAAATAAAACCATTGTTTTAGCAAACAAAGTAAACAAGCATCCAACAAGTGTTTTCAAACAACACATAACACTTAAAGTTCCTTCAACTTAGTAATGATTTTAATGAACTTAAAGGAATAAATAACTTACTTTGGATTCCACTCCGTCAAACTTTATAGCAAGGAACTTCAGATTTAAACCATACTTCCTACCAATTTTACTAACTTTGTCACTACGGATTTTGATTGTAGCTTCGCTACTATTTTCGAAAACTTCTTGAAATCAGGCTATAGCTCCGCTATCCTAGAAGTTGAGATGAAAAGAGGTGGAGATGGCTTCTAGGTGGCCATGGCCTTCGGTGGATGGATGGAACTTACTAGCTTGGACATGACTTAAGTGGTATACTTTTTTTGTCGATTATTTTTGCCATAACTTTGTTACGCTTTTGGAATTTTTTTAAGGAGGCATGGAAGCCATTAAAGAGTGGAAGAAGATCTTGTAAATGGAGAAGAAAGGTGTGAAAAAGGTGAGAAAGTGTGTTGGTATTTATAGGAAAAAAATTGGATTAAAATAATGTTTTATAAAAAGACCAAAATACACTTTGCTTATACTTTAAGCAAGCTAATTTTTTCAACACTTAACATCACATTTCAAATCATTACTTTATGTCATTTTCACTTAAGTATTAAGTAAAGAATATAATAATTATGTTTGTTTGATTTAATATTTACTTTTTGACTTTTATAACACTTTTTGTCTTTTTATGCTTACTTTTTGTTAATTACATTCTAGAATTTTATAAGTATGTTTAGTAAAAGTAAAGTTGATTGGTGAATTAATTAATACTTATACTATTTGTATATATGTTCATATATAAGAAAATAAAGTTGCAACAACGTTGCGACAACTTTAAATCGACAAAACGTTGATTTTCGACAAAATGTTTTACGGTCACATTTTGACATTTTAGTTAAACTATTTATTGATGTAAACCAAATTTAAAAATAAATTTGTATGATGTTATTAAAAAATATAAGCTCTCATAAATTAATTAAAATAATTTATTTAACCATTGAAACTTACTTTTCTTAAATCAGGATTTTGTCACTTTTGTCGATATAAGCAATTATTCCTATTTTTATGTATATTTCTCTTTGCAAATCCTATCTATTATTATTTAAATCATAGAATGTTATATATTTTATATTTGAAATCACTTTAAATAGTATAATTTAAAGTGATCAAATTCTGGGTCGTTACATTCTACCCTACTTAAAAGAATTTCGTCCTCGAAATTACAAGGACGGAAAAATATAACGAAAGAACAACAATTAACGAAAGTTAAGCACACCAAAAATAGTAATGTCACCCATAACCTCGTCGGAGGTACGGTGCCTTATACTATCCATTTTATTTATCAAACTAAGGTAGTTTCATTTTTTAAAATTCCTAGGTTGATTTATTAACCTAGAAAAATTTACTTAGGCACCTAACCTAAGCTATGATACCAAATGTGAACGACCCGGGTTTTCGAACCAATCAAAAATCATCGAAAAACCCGTCCTTTCTAAAACCTCGAATGAAAACGACCAACTTAATGCACAATATTTGATAATTATTCAACACTATAAAATGTATATGATACAATTTCAATTTTACAAGTTATCAAAGTAATCAATTTAATCTACTTGGTGTGCTTTAATAGATACCAAATAAATACAAATAAATCTACTGCTGCACAATTCTGATGAGAAAGACAGCAATAGCCATTCCTACTAACTCAATAAACATGTCAAATGTGGAGTAAAATAGTAAGCAGGAAAAATACATCAATACACGATATATAGCAAACAATAAACAGAAAACTGTTATGTTATTATTAGGGCTGCACCACTACCACTTGTGACTGCCTACGTACCCATATCTAACTAGGTACCCAATTAGATACGGGATCAAGCCAACGTAGTTCTCATACCACAAATATGACTAATGGAGCCTACGATGCAACAACGAATATGAAATTCCCAAAACTACCCACTTAGGCTTAATCTTTAATTTTAGTTTTCCCAAATCTAATTAACTTTATTATTTTCAAAATATAATTCTTTTCGAAAATAATCTCTTTGGACCAAACTCCTGATTTCATTTCAATTATTTGAAACAATAATATATACATCCTTTGTATCAAACTATACATTACTTCGGGATCTTAAAACAAATCACTTTTGAAATATTTATTTGAAAATCCCAAAATACTACAGTAAAACCATATCAAAAAATATGCAACTAGATCGGGAGGTTTCTCCCAGTAATAAGGCAATTAGGTCCCAGCCTTCCGAAAAATAAATATAGATATGTATATCCCTCTTTAATGAGAGCAGACTACACTATGGCTACAGAACATCTGCACCAGCCTTGCCCACATTTTTTGTTATGGGTTACCCGAATCTTTGGTAACATAACAAATCATTTTATATCCCGAAGTGACAAAATAATTTACACTAACAATTACAAATACTTCTAATCTACAATAATTTCAATTTCCAAATCCTTTCAAAAATTATCTTAAAACCGTTGGGTTTAGTCCTCAAAATTCTTTCCGTTTTATAAAACATTTTTATAAAACCATTCTTTATATAAATCACTTTTATATAATACAACTTCAAAATATTCATTTTCAAATATTTCTATTTCTTTAAATATTTCACAAACTTTAATTTATGAAAACCAAATTTGAAAACAATTCCATTGACGTCAAATTATTATAATTAGTTATAACAAGTAATGAACCAATATTATCGCCAAACACCTTTTAGTCATATCGTGAAATAAATCACAAGGTGTTAGCTACAATTATTTTCTACCCAACCCATGCATATGGATAATTAATTGCTCATAAACTGGTCGTGCAAAGTCAACAATCAATAAATAATAATCAATGCTCATAAATTAGCCGAGCCTAATTCAAACAATCAATCAATGAAATAAACACAACAATAAATGATAATCAATGCTTCATTCTATCAAATATTTATAACACTTTATTTTATCTTGGGTTAAAATGGTTTGATATTTATTTTGGAGAATTCGGGCTTTCCCTTCAACATGTTCCGTCCCTCGCCCAAGACTCCTTGGATCTCACAGAAGACACAAGTGTACTAGTCATTTCCGCATACCCATTAAGTATTTAACTTTACTTAATTAACCATCCAAATAGTGAAATAAGGAAATAAAACCATTGTTATAGCAAACAAAATAAACAAGCATTCAACAAGGGTTTTCAAACAACATATAACACTTAAAGTTCCTTCAACTTAGCAATTATTTTAATGAACTTAAAGGAAGAAATAACTCACTTTGGATTCAACTCCGTCAAACTTTATGGCAAGGAACTCCTGATCTAAACTATACTTCCTACCAATTTTACTAACTTTGTCACTACAGATTTTGACTATAGCTTCGCTACTATTTCCCAAAACTTCTTGAAATCCGGCTATAGCTCCGCTATCCTAGAAGTTGAGATGAAAAGAGGTGGAGATGGCTTCTAGGTGGGCATGGTCTTGGGTGGATGGATGGAACTTACTAGCTTGAACTTGACTTAAGTGGTATACTTATTTTGTCGATTATTTTTGCCATAACTTTGTTACGCTTTTGGAATTTTTTTAAGAGAGGCTTGGAAGCCATTAAAGAGTGGAAGAAGAGCTTGAAAATGGAGAAGAAATGTATGAAAAAGTGAGAAAGTGTGTTGGTATTTATAGGAAAAAATTTGAATTAAAATCATATTTAATAAAAAGACCAAAATACCCTTTGCTTATACTTTAAGCAAACTAATTTTATCAACACTTAACATCACATTTCAAATCATTACTTTGTGTCATTTTCACTTAAGTATTAAGTAAAGAATATAATAATTATGTTTGTTTGATTTAATGTTTACTTTTTGACTTTTATAACACTTTTTGTCTTTTTATGCTTACTTTTTGTTAATTACATTCTAGAATTTTCTAAGTATGTTTAGTAAAAGTAAACTTGATTAGTGAATTAATTAATACTTATACAATTTGAATGTATGTTCATATATAAGAAAATAAAGGTGCAACAACGTTGCGACAACATTAAATCGACAAAACGTTGATTTTCGACAAAATGTTTTACGGTCACATTTTGACGTTTTAGTTAAATATTTATTTGTGTAAACAAAATTTAAAAATTAATTTGTATAATGTTATTTAAAAATATAAACACTCATAAATTAATTAAAATAATTTATTTAACCATTGAAACTTACTTTTCTAAAATCAAGATTTTGTCACTTTTGTCGATATAAGCAATTATTCCTATTTTTGTGTATTTTTCTCTTTGCAAATCCTATCTAATATTATTTAAATCATAGAATGTTATATATTTTATATTTAAAATCACTTTAAATAGTATAATTTTAAGTGGTCAAATTCTGGGTCATTACAGATGTGGTCTAGGTGGATTGAGGTTAGGTCCTAATGATCTAAAGGTTTTTGCTGAGTTGATAAGTTTCATTTAACCTCAAATGGTAGCCTTTCGATTATGTCGATACAAGCAAACTATAATCGAAATCATATAAAAATACTAAATCAATATCATATCCAGGAATACCATAAACTTGCTTTGAACAATATATTCTTTTATTGCTAGTAGCTTAAGTAATACAAAGTAGTCAAATCCCCGATCTAATTTTAGAATTAGGGTTTTTAAATTAAAGAAAGTACAAGAATCAAGTGAATCAATTCGGATCCCCTAAACAAGACCCCTGGGGTTTTATTTATAGGTGCTGGTTGACCCTTTCGAACAAGACCTTTTGACATGGTCGAAAGAAGTACCTTGAAGACCTTTCCCTGCCACTAAAGCTTGGGCACCCTTCTTCTTTGCTTCAAAATAGAACTTGATTTCTTTTGACTTCGTCGAAAGGGTTAGGTGTGCTCTCCACTTTGTGCCACTATGTTGTTGCCAGTAAGAAAGATAAGAGCTTTCGACCCTATCGATGGGTGTATCTCTGTGTCTTTAAAGGAGTCTAAACATAGCAGAAAGTTTAAGGGCGAAAGGTAGCTTTCAAAGGCATAAATGTTGACTGAAGTGGATCCCCCACTTTCTTGTGTGTTGAACTTAAACGAACTTTACTTTATAACTATGAATGGTCTCGACCAGTTTAAAAGGCTGATTTTGCTTTCGAAGGTGTAGCTTTGTCCAAATATTCTTTTGTGGGATGTGAATGAAGGCAACCCAGTGTTTCGAAAGGTTTGGTGCGTATGTTAAGGCTTGCGATCTGTTGCCTTCGAAAGATGTTGTCCATTAACTCATTCAGAATGTCATCATGCATGTGGAAGCTATTGTTTCGAAACGAAATAATGGAAGTGGAAGGGTACCTTTGTAACCTTTTGACCTCTTTGAAAGCTTATAGAACATTCAACTTTTGCAGATGCATCCCTTCGACTCCTTCGAAAGGTCTTGTTATTGCTATCTCTCTTTGTAAATCCTTCTTTTGCATTTTCCCTGGTTTTAACAAGGTTGAAGTGAATATTGGTGGTAACACTTGCCCCCCACCCTTGCGAAGGGATGCCTCTTGGCTTTTCAAGTCAACTGCTTCGATACCCTTTTTTATTTTAGCATAGAGATTTCATACCTTTTTATATTCTTGCATAAATCCTGGCCAATTATTTTAATTTGATCGTATGGTTTGTCCTCCATGGTGACTTTTCTTATAAATCACGCTTCCTTCTTCCCCCCTTTTCATTTACCTACGATTAAAAACTTACAACAAGAATCAAAATTTTCAATTTCCTTACAAATTCCTATTTCCAGTAAACAATAGCTTGCATTCAAGGTAAATCCTCATTATCTTATATTTTTCGAACTAATTCACCATGCTAAATTCTTGTTTTAAAATTCGTTGGGTTTGAAATTGTATTACTGTTTTAAGTTCGTAAAGATGATTCGAGTTTTTCGTTTACATGAAATTATCCTTTATATTTATTTATATGTTTATTCCATTCAATTTTATGGTATTAATTTTGAGTTGGAACTCAAGTTTGTCAGATTTGGGGACTGTTTGTTATTGCTGCATATGAACCCAAGCTTAAACTCTATTACACTCAATTCAAACTCTCTCTTTTTGCTTTGAGCTTGAATTTGGATTTTTGTTGTTATTGAGTGTAAATTCATGCTCGACTCAATTTAATCGTTGGCTTCTTGAAATATTGGATTGAAAATTGAATTAGGAAAAGAAAAAATTATTCGGTAGCTTCATAGAGAAGATTAAGTTATATGAATCATAACTTGACATTGTAATTTGACTTTTATACCCCTTCGAAAGGGTTGAGGCAGCTACTTCCGCTTTGCTTTTTCAACCTCTTCGAAGGAGTCAAAAGGAGGTCCAGTATCTGTCTTTTAATTGATCCTTTCAAAGGGGTTGATGTAGCCAACATGAAGTGGACTTCTTCAAAACTAGAAATATGTTTCATTATATTCTGCCACCTTTCGAAGAAGTCGTCTTAATGTGTTTCATTCGATGGTCACATAATATATACTTTCGAAAGCTTAATTTTATTTTATAGGTTTCGAAACCTCTTATATATAAATGGGGATTTAACCTATCATTGAATTCAGGCTCAATTTTGATTTATTCTAGAAGGTCTTGAAAGTTAGAAACTTACACTTCTCATTCATAAATTGGATTGAGAATAGCGTGTTTTGTTTAAGTTGACAACCTAATCAAGCCTTTCAACTTGATCGAAACCTCCCATATTGAAACGAGTTTAGTTGTTTGTATGCTCGAAACCTTACACCCATTTTAACTTACTCGAAACCCTTTGTAGACAATAGGGTTATAACTACCATTTTATAAACATTATCGAAATGTTCCAAAGCCTTTTTATTTGTATTAAAATCACTTGAATCTAAGTCTTTCGACTTATGGGGAATATAGTGTTTTGACAATATTCGTATTCTTTTAGCAGAACAAAATTTGTTAGTTTCGACATTATCAAAGGGTTTATTGGATTTAATTGTAAATGTTGTTAACGTATATATATTCAGACAAGTAATATATGGTTAGTTGTTCCTTTTTAGTAGTAAAATTTTCTTTAGGCTTTTGACATTGTCGAAGGGTGTTTTTAGGTGTTTCCATTCCATCTAACCCTTCAACATCATCGGAAGCCCAATGAATTTTATGACCCAAATTGACTTTAACATCCCTTTAAAGATATTAAGTTATATAATTGGTTGATATTTGTACCATTGCATTAGGTTTTTTGACATTTTTGAAAGGTGTTAATTATAAAACAAATTATAACTTTTAATGAAATGATTTCACCTGACAAAATCATAGGCTTGAAAAAGGCCTCCAAGAAACCTGAAAAAGTTATAGCCCAATGGCAGAATCTTCTCCAAAGAAGGTTGAAGCCGTCTCCAAACATTCTCTAATATCTTCTCAGGATGAGGTTGATGCCATTCTGAACGACTTTGGCATCAATAGACTGGAACCATTCCCCCTAGCAATAGCGATACCGATCAAAATCCTCCCGAAGGGTACTTCTCATATTCTGCCAATCATATTTTGAATAGTGGTTTCCTTCCCTTCCCAGATTTCTTGTCTAAGTTCTTGATGCAGCCAAGGAAGCAAATTTGACGATGTAAATCGAATCCGTCCAGGATCTCACACGATTAGCGAAAATAATCAGTGAATCGATGATAAATCGATGAAATGATACAATGATGAATCGATGGATTGAAGATACCCAAGATAAAGGCCCAAATCCGTTGATCACGAAGATACCGGATTCTAGCAATCTTCGACACGTTGATCGCGTACAATGCCGTGAGAGAAGATCTACAATTCTTCGAACGTTAATCAAGCGCACTTGATTCCGTGAATTGGCTTCAACAATCGTTGATTCGAGCGCACTCGAATGCCGAAGGTGGAGATAGGAGACCACACTTAACTACCAATTTCAAAAGAGGCATAAAGCTCTCAACAAATTTTATTCAAAATCAACTCCCTCCAAATGAACCAACACCCGCCTATTTATAGGCAAATACAACTCACGCACACGACTTAACAAATACGCGACTTAACGATATAACAATGTACGAGTTACATATACATGACTTAACAGATACGACATACATGCGACTTAACAAAGTACAACAAACGACATAAGGTAAGAATACAAATGACATACGACTTAACAAATTACAACAATATACATATCACACGACCTAACTTCATGCGACATAAGGCAGCTCAGCTTCTGCAATGACTTAGCGACTTAACAGCTTGAGCGACATAAGCTTGAGCAACATAAGAAACATGCGAAATAACCGGAGCTTTGCCACCTAAGCTTTACGACATAAGGAATGCGGCATGGCAGCGACTTAACTAGATTTTGTTCGCGACTTACTGAAATTGGCTTAGGTCGTTCGCGGCATACGATTTCGCGACCTTCTACTTCACGATTCAATTCTTCAGCGACCTTGGAGTTAGGTCTTACGCGACCTAAGGTGTGTTGCTCACGACTTAAGGCAAACGACTTAAGACTTAGCTCGGTAGTGTAAGGTCGCGACCCTCTAGGTCGTAACTCGCATAACTCGCTGGCGCTAGGTCGCGACCCTCTAGGTCGTAACTCGTTGGGCTTGTCGCTAGGTCGGTCAATGTGACTCGCTAGGTCGCATATAGCCTGTGAGCAACCTAAGATGATTGTCTCGTGGCATGCTGCATCATCGTTTCCCCGCCTTTTCACCCCTTTAACTCGTTCATATGACTTAGTTGAGTCGTTAACTTGTTCCAGCTTCAAATCTTAAATTGGAATATCAGGCTGGGCTGCATCATCCTCCCCTGGTTGAGAAAAATTCGTCCTCGAATTTAAAAGTTCTTCCTCATTGGATTGTTCCTCTCCATAATAAGGTATAAGATGTTTAACATTAAACACGTCAGAAGTGTACACATCCTCCGGCAGCTTCAACCTATAAGCATTTTCATTGATCCGTTTCACCATCTTTACAGGACCAATCTTTCGAGCTTTAAGTTTATTGTATGCTCCCACTGGAAAACGATCCTTCGTTAGTATAGCATATACTAAATCTCCTTCATTAAATTCAGCACTTCTTTGCTTTAGATCCGCAGATCATTTATGTTATCCCACCTTTTGGAAAAGCTGAGATACCCAAAACTGACTGAAAATCAATAATAACTAGCCATGAATATCAACTACGCATTGCAGGATAACCATGGATATCGATGAATTTTGGCCGAGTCCAGATCGGGCTACAACTGACAAGACATGACAAGCAGAGCCATAAAAGCCAGTGCTCCAAATTTCAGGTTAGTCGGAGTTCATATGAGGGAGATATGATTGATACAAGTTAAAAGGACATGCTGTTCGTACCCATCGGTGAGTTAAGGTGATGGTTTGTTCGAATCCATCAGGAAATCATCACATTGGCTTGTTCGAATCGATCGGTTCCGTACCCATCAGAATGATGTCACCTCAACCTATTCAAATCTATCCTAGAACTTTGTTCGAATCAGAGTTGTTCGAATCCATCCGATATTGGACTCCTCGCATCGATCTAGAAGCGGTAGCGTCGTATCGGTCTAGCTCGTATCCACCATGGGCAAAACACTTCGTATCGACCAAGGGTAGACCTGGTTCGAATCGATTATAGAGGCTTGGTTCGTACCCATGTGGTTCGTGGTTATTCGAATCGATAGCGCATAAGTCCTTCTTTGTATCCATCGCTCAAAATGGTCACTTCGTGTCGATAGCAGTTGCAGTGATCGATATGCAGATCGCCAATAATAATCGATGCGAACAAGGACTACGTCGAATCGATAACTGATTTGAATAAAGACAAAGACACATGGATGCGAATAAAGGGTTGGTACGAGCGAAGCTTCGGCGCTAGATGCGAATGACTCGTTCGACTCGGCAAAAAAGGTGGAGCGATCCAAGATTTCCGCACCACGTCATCTCATGCGCACGTTCCTTGATCGAGTCGAACAGATGGGTACGAAACATGGATTCGAATGCAGTAGTACACACGAAAATACAATCTTGTATCGATCATAACTCATGAACCATTGATCCAAATGCAATGAAATTTTCACAGCATCTTGCGTGCAAGGTAAAGAACAATCCTGCCAAGTTTCAGCTCAGTTGGATCATTTCTTGATGGATACGAAATTGCTTCGTATCGATCGTAGATCAAGCCGAAACTTGGTGGGGTCGGTCGCGCGGGCCCCTTCACGTGCCAGAAGAAGTCTCTCGAAGTTTGGGCCCGACCTCAGCCTCCTACGCCTATAAATAGCCCCCTGAAGCCTGTAGAAAAGGGATCTTTTTGGCCACTCAACGTCCAGACTCTGCCGGATTCAATTCTACTTTTCTCCATTGCTGTTATACTCGAATTCATTCATTGTAACTGCTGTAATCATCTGTAATCAGCAAAGAGTATCAATAAAAGATAAAAATCATTGAAGTGGATGTAGGCCGGAGATAGCCAAACCACTATAAATCTCGTGTTCTTGGGATTTATTTCTGGATTGCTGTTTATTGCTAGCTTAGATCTAAGATTTGTGTTTGAATATTACTGATTTGTATTCATACACTGGTGCTTTCACAATACTTGGGGTTTGTGACCATTTTTGGTGCAAACACTTTGGTGCTTTCACTGAGAAGAACTAGCATCCGCTACGCAAGATTTGAAGTTCAGATTTGAAAGCTTGAAGATTTGAAAGACAATGACTCGGCAAATAAGTAGAAGGCAAAGGGCTGAGAGAAGCCAACAAGGGGAAGTCAAGAGGAATCCTCTGGTACTGGAGAAGAACCAGCTTCGATCTACATCACTAGGGACGAAATGGAGACCATGACCAATTTGATGCACGAAAGAATAATGAAGAGCCAACAGGAGATGCTGCAGAATTTCTTTGAGCAGATGAGAACTATGGGAACACAAAACTTAGGACCAGCTACAGCGGCTGTTAATGTGGAACAAGGAGCCACGATTGCGGGAACCAATGAAGGTCAGGTTCAAGGTCAGAATGCAGCTCCAGATGGCAATCAACAAGGACTTGGGGGCAGATCCTCAGGATCTGATGATGGAAGGCATACAGATGGAGCTCAACAAGCTGGAGCCAACGCTGATGCTAGCGGGCCACACGAAGAGTATGTACCAGAATACCCTTCAAGACCAAGAGGGCAACCCCAGGATGGAGACGAAAAGATGGATGGATTAGTGCGACGACTCATGAGAGGAGGATTTTCTAGCGGAGGGTTGGAAGAAGTCAGTCGGAGTCCGTTCACTCCGAATATCAGGAATGCAAGGAACCCTCCAAAGTTCAAACTACCAACGCTGGATCCGTATGATGGGAAGTCGGATCCGACCATGCATATTACCAGATACATTAGACACATGGAAGTACTGGGAGCATCTGAGGAAGTGATGGCACGATGTTTACCTTTATTTTTGTCAGACTTGGGTGCACTTTGGTTCAGGCAATTAAAGACTGGATCGATCAGGACATGGGGCGGGCTTGTAGATTGCTTCATGGAACAATTTAGGGTCCATGTAACAAGACCCAAGAGTGTGATGACTTTAGCTTCGATAAAGCAAAGGACCGGAGAGTCCATAAAAGGTTTTCTACTACGATTCAATGCAACGGTGGCTTCTGTAGATCGCCCGGATCCGTCAATGATTTTGATGGCGGCGGTGGCAGGAGTTGGAGAAGGCACCGAATCAAAGATTCATTGATAAGAGATCCACCACAAGATCTTGGGGAGTTTTACCATGAAGCTGAGAAATTCATTCGATTAGAAGAATCATGAGCCGAGAGGCAGGAAGTAAATGCTGCACAAGGCGAAGGAACCGCCAGGGAACAGTCCAGGGCAAACAAAGGAAAGAGAAAGCAGGATGACGCACATGATGGTCCTGATAAACGGAAGAAATTGCGAGAGCCTAGATTCAGGCAATACAAAGATTTGACGGCAAGCCTAGAAAGGATTTACACTGAAACTCGGGGGCAACTCTCCTATCGAAAACCACCCAGGAGAGATCCCACGAAGCGGGAACGCAGGACTGGAAAATACTGCCTATTCCATGAGCTGGATGGGCACACAACCGATGAATGCCACCACCTAAGGGATGAGGTGGAAGAACATGCCAGGAGTGGTAGATTGCTACAATATACCAGAGAACGGGCAGCGACAGCAAGACCTGAACAACCACCGCCTCCACCTAACAGGAATGATCCTGGATCGGGATCACGACTCGTCATCAACTGATTATGGTGCCAGGGGCCAAGTTCAAGATTTGGACTTCGGTCGATTAGTTTTCTTAGATTTGATTTCCATAATAAAACGGCTATACCACTTACTCATGTACGGGAACCGGAGAGATCCCTAGGCATGCTCTAAGATGAAAATAGACCGCTCCGCCCGGAGAGGCATTGTCTTGTTTTTCCTGGTGTTTGAGATTGAACATCTAGGATTTGAATTTAATAAAGAAACATTTATTGAAATAAACCTTTGACCGGAGAGTTAAAGGATAAACATTAAATATCAATATAAAGATGATCGCTTTATGATCCTACCCGGAGAGGCGGGGTCCGGAGTGCAAGAAGTGAGTTGCTTCGCCGGAGAGCGACAGGATCGACTCACTTAAGCATCGTTTCCTATTCACTGAAGAGTGATTGGATCGGGATTCGATAAGAGCCCGGAGAGGCTGTGATCGGCCGACGATTCAGGTCAAGACATCGCTTAATGTTCAGATACACTGAACTGGAGTGCAAGAAGTGGGTCACTTCGCCGGAGAGCGACAGGATCGACCCACTTAACGTTGTTTCCCCTTCACCGGAGAGTGACAGGATGGGATCCAGCATGAGCCTGGAAAGGCTACGATCGGTCCAGAACAACCAAGACATCGCTTTACACCCTAACTGGGGCCAGAGTGCAAGGAATAAAAAGCAAAGCCGGAGTGCAATAGGATCTTTCTATTCGATCGCTAAGTCTGGGATGGGCTTGACAAGGGTCCGGAGTGACCGTCGATAGTACGGAGAGACTATAGAATTTCATTCTTAACTTCCACTGGAAGAAATTGATAACGATTCGGCTTCGAACAGCCATGGACTCGATTGAAAATGCTATAAGCTCTGAATAAAACATGAAATCACTGCATTCAATTTGAGACTAATCAAAACACACCTTTTACCAAAAGGCATGTTTTGGGGGGCAAAGTGTTATCCCACCGTTTGGCAAAGCTGAGATACCCAAAACTGACTGAAATTCAATAATAACTAGCCATGAATATCAACTACGCATTGCAGGATAACCATGGATATCGATGAATTTTGTCCGAGTCCAGATCGGGCTACAACTGACAAGACATGACAAGCAGAGCCATAAAAGCCAGTGCTCCAAATTTCAGGTTAGTCGGAGTTCATATGAGGGAGATATGATTGATACAAGTTAAAAGGACATGCTGTTCGTACCCATCGGTGAGTTAAGGTGATGGTTTGTTCGAATCCATCGAATCCATCATATTCGAATCCATCAGGAAATCATCACATTGGCTTGTTCGAATCGATCGGTTCCGTACCCATCAGAATGACGTCACCTCAACCTATTCAAATCTATCCTAGAACTTTGTTCGAATCAGAGTTGTTCGAATCCATCCGATATTGGACTCCTCGCATTGATCCAGAAGCGGTAGCGTCGTATCGGTCTAGCTCGTATCCACCATGGGCAAAACACTTCGTATCGACCAGGGGTAGACCTGGTTCGAATCGATTATAGAGGCTTGGTTCGTACCCATGTGGTTCGTGGTTATTCGAATCGATAGCGCATAAGTCCTTCTTCGTATCCATCACTCAAAATGGTCACTTCGTGTCGATAGCAGTTGCAGCGATCGATATGTAGATCGCCAATAATAATCGATGCGAACAAGGACTACGTCGAATCGATAACTGATTCGAATAAAGACAGAGACACATGGATGCGAATAAAGGGTTGGTACGAGCGAAGCTTCGGCGCTAGATGCGAATGACTCGTTCGACTCGGCAAAAAAGGTGGAGCGATCCAAGATTTCCGCACCACGTCATCTCATGCGCACGTTCCTTGATCGAGTCGAACAGATGGGTATGAAACATGGATTCGAATGCAGTAGTACACACGAAAATACAATCTTGTATCGATCATAACTCATGAACCATTGATCCAAATGCAATGAAATTTTCACAGCATCTTGCGTGCAAGGTAAAGAACAATCCTGCCAAGTTTCAGCTCGGTTGGATCATTTCTTGATGGATACGAAATTGCTTCGTATCGATCGCAGATCAAGCCGAAACTTGGTGGGGTCGGTCGCGTGGGCCCCCTCATGTGCCAGAAGAAGTCTCCCAAAGTTTGGGCCCGATCTCAGCCTCCTACGCCTATAAATAGCCCCATGAAGCCTGCAGAAAAGGGATCTTTTTGGCCACTCAACGTCTAGACTCTGCCGGATTCAATTCTACTTTTCTCCATTGCTGTTATACTCGAATTCATTCATTGTAACTGCTGTAATCATCTGTAATCAGCAAAGAACATCAATAAAAGATAAAAATCATTGAAGTGGACGTAGGCCGGAGATAGCCGAACCACTATAAATCTCGTGTTCTTGTGATTTATTTCTGGATTGTTGTTTATTGCTAGCTTAGATCTGAGATTTTTGTTTGAATATTACTGATTTGTATTCATACACTGGTGCTTTCACAATACTTGGGGTTTGTGACCATTTTTGGCGCAAACAGTTTATACTTCTCATTCGTCTTCTCCAATCATTCCTGAACGATTCTATGGCATTCTGTCAACCCATCAACAAAATCAGCAGCCTGCTTAACTGTCCCCTTCGGTTGTGGCACTATCGTTAAATCCAACGGCCCCTTTGGCAAGCTTGAATATACAATCTGAAATGGACTGAAACCCGTACTACGGTTGATAGCATGATTATGAGCAAACTCCGCTTGACATAACTTCACATCCCAGCTCTTCAGATTATCCATCACAAGACACCGAAACAAATTTCCCAGCGATCTGTTCACAATCTTGGTTTGTCCATCCAACTGCGGATGATAAGCACTACTGAAATTCAGCTTTGTTCCCACCATCTTCCACAAACTCAGCCAAAAATGACTCAGAAATCTGGTATCCCTGTTCGAAACTATAGATTCTGGTAAACCATGCAAGCGATAGATCTCTCTAAAGAACAACTGTGCCACATGGACTGCATCTGCCGTCTTCTTGCAAGCAACAAAATGTACCATCTTCGAGAAACGGTCCACCACAACATATATAGAGTCATTTCCCCGTTGAGTCCTCGGCAAGCCCAACATAAAATCCATGCTTACATCAACCCACAGTTTTGTAGGAACAGGTAAAGGCATATACAAACCCGCATTTGTAGCTGTCCCTTTCGAAACTTGACAAACATGACATCTTCGAACAAACGTTTCAACTTCCCGCTTTATCGAGGGCCAATAATAAGACTGAGAAATCAACTACAATGTGCGATCCCGACCAACATGTCCTTCTTCATGCAACTCTTTTACAATTTTCATTCTCAAGCTGCAATCTGGTATGCACAATCGATTCCCCTTGAATAAGAATCCATCTACCACCACAAACTCATCAGTACTCCCATCCTTGACTTTCTCAACAATCTTCGCAAAGTAAGGATCTTCCTCAAACAATTCTGGCAATAGTTCAAATCCTATCACCTCAACCTTCATCGTTGTCAACAAATGATTCCTCCTGCTCAAGGCATCAGCTACACGCACTACGCCATAAATGGCCTTCTGCAACACAAAAAAAATGTTGGGTCGGGCCCAAAAAATGTTGCCATAGGTCTATTGCAACACTTTTCGGGTGATGCAATTTTTGTCGTTGCCTTAGACCTCAAAGGCAACATTTTGACTATCTAAGGCAACATAAGTAATATTGTTGCAATAGAACCCTATTTGGGTATATAGCAACATCCATAGGTGTTTGTAGCAACATTCCAAAATGTTGCTATAGATATTAACTTTCTGAATTTGTGGGGCCCACAATGTAGAGCATATTTGATTTTTTAATAGAAATAAATATTTATTTAATAAAATGCTATTGCACAGAATTTGATATTCAAACAGTAATTTATTTAAATAAATATTTTATTTCAACATTTGAAATAGTACAAATTCCCGACTCCACTATTTTACAATTCAATGATATATAACACTGATATTCACATATACAGATATTCCTCGCTACATCACTCAGTTCACTCATTACATTTGTAGTTTCAATTTATACACACACCGACACTGACGAATATAGACATGCACTAACCCGTTCAGCAATGCTGTGAGGATCAATTGCCTGGCCACGTCGTGCACGGACACGTGGTTTTGCAGAACCATTAGAAGCAATAGTATTATTAGCTTGAGCTGAATCATCCACTTGATGCTGTAGAATATTTCCTTCAATAGATCGTGGCAACTTCAACGTGAAAAAAAAACATCGATAAGATGAGGAAAATTAGTCACAATCAAATGTGGACTAGGATATGACAGCCTAAAACCATAGCCATGTCACAAAAAAAACAAAATTTGATGGTTACGAGCTACAAACTTGTTGGTAAGCATGAAATACAGGCGAATTATTCAAAGCAGATTCTGGCCCCATGGAAAAAGATGGTATTTGAAAGTGTTTCATCCCATTTTGCTCCTGTAACTTTACGTTAGGTTGATAAGCACAGAATTTCACCCAAAAATAAAATAATAACAATAATAATAAAAGACCAAATGATAGAGAAGCATGACAAACCTGATTATGAAGATGCAAAGTACCATTCGACAATTTCATATGTTGGCCACCATTGAAATTTGATGAATTTTTGGACTGAAGTCCATTGCAATCCTACAGAGAAGACAAATAGGAGTCCGATTAGTAATACAGATACGCATGTTATATGTTGTGATATTAGTTCCATGTGGCACACAACGAGCTGTCTCCATATGTATTGGCTTTTCGGTGATACCCAGTGCCCACAAGTACCAACTTAAATAAATAATATAATAATTAACAAATCATAGTATACGTCGACAATTCTCATCGGAATTTAATATGATTTTACTGCAAATAGGTCCCAGTATGTAGGATGAAACATGTCAACTCAGTGGACCACTATAATAAACATGCAATAATAAGCAGTATTTTGTGCAAAAAGAACAAAACAAGTCTTGCTGCAAATGATTAAATAGAAACCAAGAATGCATTTAGAATCACCGACTGCAGCAATGGACTGAAGCAATGAGGAGACATCTATGTAGGTTTATACTCGGATTTGTACATTAAGGAGTTTCATCGATATGGACACACATGGCTCAACCATTCGACTCTTTTCATAAATGTTTACATGTAATATTTCAGCAAGGGTCTATTGTGGTATGAAACAGATATCATATCAGCCGTACGAGGCTGCACACTAAACCACAATAATAGTGGGCCTGTAACAGGTTAGCACATCAGGTCCATTGCTTCCAAATAAATGGGTAATTCAATGGCTTTAAATTCTTAGCTATAGGAACATTAGTGATACAATGGTCCAGTGATGATTATCAATTTTCATTTGTTCTACAGAAGTTAATTTTCCTACCACCTCCTTCTCAGAACATTACTTGAAGGCATGTGAAACCTACTTTGTGGTCCAAACAAATAGCATCATGGGCATATAGTGTATATATCGTATGATTTGTGGAAGAATAAAAAAAGTATGTGTATTTCAGCGTGGGCATGGATACATTTCCCTTACATACCAAACCACGCGGTAGAGTTAATTATCAACAGCTAGCAACTATGCATGAGGTTCGATTTGCATGTCATAACAGTACCAGGGAAAGAACATCAACACGCAAAAATGCAATAGGTTGTCCATACAAACAACTTTTGACCCATGAATGAGAGAACATATCAGAAACAACATGCTGATACTTATGCATGGGTTTTTTTTTCCAAATATTGTGCCATGCATATTGTAACGAGTGTAACATTGTCCAAAGCAGCTTAACAGTTAGTTTTGTGCACATATACACACCTTGTGAAGTTTCATTAGGTGCTAGTCAAAATTTATATGATGTGCAATGAACTTGGTAAAACGCAAAAACAACAAAGATGATAAAAATGCAATATACATATTTTTGGAATATAAAGCTCTGGCATTCAGAATGTCATGACCTATAGAAATATATGTAAATTTTTGGTTGAGGCCTTTTATCAAATGACGAGCAGGCATTCATAAAGTGCAAAAGTAAAACAAGTAATTACTTAACGCAACATCAATAAATAAATTGAAACTGAATCTGTTGCAAAGATACAAGTATTAGATCGATTATAACCGAGTATACGTGATGATTTTATTTATCTATTTATTTTACATGGAAAAAAACTAATAAATCCGTACAATTTTCAAATCAAATGTATCATATCATTACCAAGAATTTATTTCCAGTCAGCATCACCAGGGGCAACTTTTCTATTTCTTCACTCTTTCATATAGGAATCTTGTCCCAACTTTTGCAACTCAATGCCTTAGAATATTATTTTGTAAAAGGCAGAATATGCTGATTCTAAGTGAACTTATCTGAAGTAAATGGAAGAATATGCCGAGGTCTCCACCAGAGACCAGAGCATCCACTGCGTGGCACCTTCTGGGTACGGCACAGGATGATATTTTGCGTGCGAGATTCGAGTCATTGTTCGTGATGTCGACGATGATGGAACCATCTGGATGGCAGGAAAGGAGGCCGGTATCGGGTTCGAGGAGATGGATCGGAGCGGCGTCATTTTTTTTAAAGTCGGTGGAATAAAAATTAGGGATTGGAAAATTGGGGGTGAGAAACGAAAGCGGGTGAGTGAAAAGTAAAGCGGGAAATGGAAATTGGTAAGGTGTGGATCGATGGTGTGGATCGACGGTTGAGATTTTGTTTTAAATGGTGGTGTGGATCGCTGAGGTGTAAATTTTTTTTTAATTTTTTTAATTAGAATATATCTATGGCAACACTATATAAAAATGTTGCATCGTGTTACACTTGTTTAGCTAGAGCAACACATTTTTATGGCTAAGGTAACACCAAAAATACAACGTTGCAGTAGGACCAAAATTTTATAGCTGTCGCAACATTTTAGCTAGCAACACCTTGCAAAAATATTGCAGAAGGTCATCTATGGCGTAGTGACGATTCGTCACCCCTGATTTGTGCTTTACAACAAAAGTAAACTGCTGCAGATACGCGACCCATGAAGCGTGTCTGGCTGAAATTTTTTCCTGCCCTTGCAAATGTTTCAAAGCTTCATGATCCGTATAAAGAACAAACTCCTTCTGAAACAGATAATGCCTCCAGTGCTTCACAGCTTGAACAATTGCGTAAAACTCCACGTCATAAGTGCTATATCTCAACTTGGCTCCAGACAACTTCTCACTGAAATAAGCAACTGGTCTTCCATTCTGACTCAATACTCCACCAATCCCAACCTTCGAAGCATCAGTGTGTAACTCGAACAATATCTGAAAATCCGGCAGTACCAGAATCGGTGCTGTCGTCAAAAGTGTCTTGATCTTCTCAAAAGCTAACTCTTCTTCCTCTGTCCACACGAACATCTTTCCTTTCATGCAATCGGTTACATGTGCCATCACACTGCTAAAATGTGGAATGAATCTTCGATAAAAAGATACCAACCCATGAAAACTCCTCACTTCAGTAATTGTCTTGGGTTGTGGCTAACTCCTGACAGCTTCCACTTTGCTTTCATCCACTTGAATACCCTCCTTCGATAGAACATATCCCAGAAACAAAACACTGTGCGTCATGAACACGCACTTCTTCGTTGCTGCATAGAATTTCTCCTGTCGTAGAATAAACAGCACTTCTCGCAAATGCTGGATATGCTCTTCCATACTCCCACTATAGATCAAAATATCATCAAAGTAAACTACTACGAACTTCCCAATAAATGGTCTGAAAATATGGTTCATCACTCTCATAAAAGTACTAGGAGCATTTGACAAGCCACACTACTACAAAACATGCCATTTGCATCGGTTGTTTGCCCCCCTTTTGCATCAGTTCAACAACCGATGCATATGCAACCGATGCAATAGGCTTAACACTTTTGCATCAGTTCTGAAACCGATGCAAAAAGGTCTATTTTGCATCGGTTGTTACTAACAACTGATGCAAAATATCATGGTTGGTTGCTTGAACACAGCCCCCATGTTGCTTCGTTTGTAATGAAAACCGATGCAACAAAGGAACTTGTTGCATAGGTTGTTGTTAAAAACCGATGCAAACTAATCCCTCTATTTCATCGGTTTTTTATAGCAACCGATGCAAACTAATCCCTCTATTGCATCAGCTATTTATACCTGATGCAAAAAAGCCATTCTCAGAAGCCATTATTACAGTACTTAAATAGACTATATATATATTATTGATTATAACAAACAATTATTGCATGCAATATTACAATCATTCAAAATTAAATTTGATGGCAAATACATAAACAGATTTAATAATTCTAAAAAAAATAAAAACTACTCCCCCTCTCAACAACTTCACCATTACCCTGAACTTCACTGCTTAATACCAACTTTCACTGTCTACATATCACCTTCATCACTATTCCCATCAATATCATCTACATATCAACAAGCTCCTGCCAGTACTACCCTCCGACCACTTGCAAACTTCATTTTACATTGTTTACTGTCACAAAACTATGCAACCATTCCACCAATATTCCACTGCCAAAACATAAAACATCACTTCTGTTCCAAGCCATACAACAGTCCCCTCCATCAAAATCCACACCTAATCACTTGCATACTTCAAAAAACAGTGCACATATCTCTGTTACATTGTTTTACTGTTACGTTGCTTCACACCACATTGCTGTGCACTGCCCCCATTCTCTGTTCCTAACAGCATCACCGTCCTACCCTAACACTACTACACAAAGATCAAAACGGCCTCTTCACGCAAGCTACTAACATCACAACTACTACACAACGACCACTTAAACAACCAATCGCTGCTTGCTGTTAAACCCACCTCTTGAATCACCAACTACCTTCAAAACCACCCTTCAAAACTGTAACATAACCCCTCCGACCATCTTCAACAAAGAACACTACTGCTGCTCCACTCTTCAAAACCATCAAACCATTCTACAAACGCTGCACACCCAACCTACAAACAAACTTCACCATACACACTGTCTTCCCACTTCTGTCATCACATTACTGTCACTCTAACTCTCACTGCCTTCAACCACCATCTCCTCCTCTCTGATAATCACAACCTCAACAGTGCCAATACCTCAACAGTCATATTGTTTCGACTACACAACATTACATCGCTATTTCTACCACTACACTAGCTTCCACCCAGCATACACCCAAACCTTGCAAACAACCCACTACATTAGCTTCCTGTTGCAAACCAGTTCTTACATTAGCTTCGACATCTTCTGCAAATCTACAACAAACAACTTGCAGCAACACTACACCATCCTACAACACATCAACCATCAGTTCTCAGGGTGCTGACAGAGGCAAATGCAACGGATTGTTCAGTGCTAGCAGTGGTTGATCAGGTATGTACGTTTGATGGTATGCAAGGAGTTATTGTAGGGTAGTTGTGGCAAGTATTGGCAATAGATGAACTTGTAGTGGTTTAGTTGGATGGACTGTCGATTGTTGTCTGGATTTGGGTTAGTTGGTTTGTGAGTAGTGAATGTGATGTGCGACAGAGGTGATAAAGGTTGAGCTCAGTAGCAGTGGGGGTTTGGTGATGGTCTGTTGTGACAAGGAGAGTGGGAAGGCAGTGATTGGATGGTATAGTGTACAGAAATGATGTTTGGGTGGTTGACTGGAAGATGCACAATCGAACAGTCAGGTGATGTTGTGAAATGCAAGAGCTTAATGGGTTCAAGGTTTGATATGGTGATGATGTAAGTAGTGGTTTCGGGGACCGGCAGTAAGTGGTTCTGACATCTACTGAGGATGGTGGTTAGGTGAAGTTGCTATGTTGTATCAGTTGAATGATGGAGAAGTTTACAAGTCTGGAAGTTGAGGGTGACTGTTGTTGACTGGTGCACAGATATGCTTGAATGTGCACATTCCAACCACTGACCTCAGCAACATACCACTGTTTGCTTGCTCGCTCTCCACTGTCAGTCCAAACACCACAACATCAACCTTTGGCAGCTACATCATCTCCAAACACTCAATCACCACAACACAGAACTTTAGAACGGTCCTGCCATACACTCAGTAGCTACCTGATCTGCTCTTATGGAATGCAAGAGGTATTAGCAAGTTGGCTTGTCTGTTGGGTAATCCACTATATGGATAATAATAACCAAAATGTTAGAAGACTAAAATGTGCAAGGGTGTTGGTAGGCTTAAAGACTGGGGCAGAACTAAAGAAACGTGTTAGAGAAAAGGATAATAAAGGCAATGTTTAGGGTGTAAGATGTAGAGTATGGGTACGTGCCTCCTATGTGTGTTAATTGTAAGTGCTTTGGTCATATTGAAATTCAACATGCTAAAAATAGTGCCATCTATCAAAAAACTTTAGAAGGCAAAAGTAGAAAATTAGAAATCCCCAGTGGTAATAAAACAAGTGACCATCGTTAAATGAACACGTAGAGTCGATTCTGGAAACTCTCAAAACCCAAACTATATTGATATACAAAATACAGAGATAATTACACCTAAAAATGGGCAACAGTTTGACTGAGAAGCCAAATTCTAAAGCTCTGTCAGAAAACCAGGAGGGGAACTAATCTAGGAGGGAGAGGCAATCCTAAGGAAAAACAGGAGTGTAAGCAGTCCAAAAGCCTATTGTAGGTTCTGAAAATAAGAAAACAACTAGAAATTGAGATACAACCGTATAAATATATCAAAACCAGCCACATAATTTGTAACTCATAGTCAGCAGAATCACATGAATATTGAAGCCTGGTGAATTGAACTATAGCCAATGGGAGAAGTGAGCCTGTCGGTTATTAAGACCGTTTCTTGGTTGTGTTTGTTAGCACAATAATTACACTCAAAATTAAGACTAATTAGGTACAACAATCCACATTTTTGATAGCTAAAAAAAGCGTTGTTACTCTCTAATTCTAACAGTTTCTACATTGCTGTCATTAATTATTTGTAAAAGCTTACATCAATCAACAATATCAGCTCAGAAGAATATTAAATAAAAACATTTTTGTATTTGATAAACAACTTTATGTAGATGGGTAGTAGGAAACCACACCCTACTTTGCACACATTCTCACATGCTCAATTTTTTTAAATTTTTTTTTTTGCCTCATCTTTAATTTCATTTCTTTATATCATTATCATTATCTCATCAATATAATTAATATCATTATCATTGTCGACCTTCTCCCTCTTTTAATTTCTTAATGTTAATGTCACTTTTTATCTGAGAATCATGTACCGTCTTCTATGTCTTGGCTTTAACCAAAATTTCAAGCAAAGTTAAGTCTATTTTGTGCATGTGGTCCTAGTCAAATATTTAAAAGTAAGTTCGGTTACCTCAACTTTTCTCAAAATCTTTACTGTCTGAAAAATCCCTGCTCTCTCTTATTGCATACAATACAATCTTCAAACAAAAGCGTCAGTCCTACAAATAAATCAAAGCAAAAAAAGAAAAGAAAAAGAAATATGTTAATTTGACATTACAGATCTTAGGCTAGTAACATGAGAAAAAATCAGATTGAACATATGTTACATTTGAATAAGTAAATAAAACATTAAAAAACAAACTCACTTCCTTCCAATAAGCCTCTTGACATCTAAAATGGTTCTTTCAACGTTGGCAGCTGCTTGATTCTTTGCAGCCTGACCAATGAGTCTTTCACTATTGGTGAAAGCAACCCATGAAGGAGTGATACGGTTACATTGGTCGTTAGCTATAATCTCAACATGACCATTCTTGTACACCCCAACACATGAATAGGTGGTTCCAAGGTCAATACCAATGACTGTACCTAACTTTGTAGCTTCTTCTTTGGCGATTGCAAAAGCAAACCCTGCACAGAAAATTTTATATTTAGGCTTTGTTTGCTTGTTGATTAATAGTTCCAAAAAAAAAACTTTAGAAAACTCCATATGAAAACCAATTTACATGTAATTAATTCAAACCTGTTAAAAATAATACCAAAATAGAAGATTATTATCAAAAAAATGCATGTACATAAGTTAACCAATTTCATAACAACTAGCATACCCCCAATACATGATGTGCGTGCACATGCACATGCATACATGGAAGATGTTCAGTGTTTATCAACTAAGTAACATATGGATATAATTGTTTATAATGCTTAAGTGTGATTGAATGAACATATGCATGTCTGTGTAATGCCCTATTTGAATATTCATAGATTTGGTTTGATATACATAACACAGGAGGTTTGGGTTATTGTACATCACACATGAATAGGATGAATAGAATAATTCAAGCAAAAATGCTTGAGTGGGTGGCCATTTTCCAAGGCGAAGTACATGTACAGGACGTGCAAATTAAACAATATAGGATGTGCAATAAGTAAGGCTGAGACCATACTTATTGAAAAATCACAACCATTAAAATGGAAAATGGAAAAAAATTATTTCAACATAAATCGTTAACACAACCATTAAAAAAACATTAGAAAAAAACATTTTTACTGCACACAATGTTCAGGTTAGCAGACCAATTTCTTTATTATACCCTGATAAAGCAGATAGACAGTTTACCATCCACATTTGGCAACATTGATTAAGGTAAAGTAAGGAACAAACACATGTACAAATCAATATATACGATCGAATAATGGTAATTGAAAAATCACGCTGGCATAAACCATCATCACTATGTGATACTGCCTTCCAATTCAGACTGTATGCTCTATGTCATATTTGAGAAAACACGAAGCTACAATTGCTCTTTAGTATTGACTTTCACTGTCAGTGATGATAGTGGCATGAAAAAATGATAAATCCCATGTTTAACATTAAAACAACAACCCAAAGACTGATGACTTAACCTTCTTGCAGTAGGCAAACCAGGAGAAGTACAATTTCAGTATGAATTGATCGAGTAAAGTCGAATTCAAATTATAATTGTACACCAACATTTTTTTGGAAATTAAATAAACTGGCTACTTTTTAATTTTGTTCTATAATTCAACAATGCTAGCACCAACATCGTAAAATACAATTGGTTAGTGATACTTCCTTCAAACACACATTGTCTGTATCCTATCATATTTGGGAACAAGGGAAGCAACACATGATCATTGATGATAACATACAAAGCCAGTGATGTCAAGGGAATGGTAAGGTAATGAGACACACCTAGTTTGTTAAGAGAAATCAATTATATTAATTGCGATCTAAGTCTATACTAAAAGTCAAGAATGGTAGCAATAGTAGTAAAACTATTTCATAAGACTCTCGTATGACTAACAACAATTAGTTGGGTGTTCGAATGTCCCAACCAACATTAGCAGGGTTGAAGAAGTGCAAAATAACAAACAATTATGTTCTATAAATAAGCTGACGAAACAATCAGATATTGTGGACGTCAATTGGTTAACACAAATACACGGTAGTAACTTTGGAGATAGATTACAGTAAGAATTCACCTAGAAACCATATTCACAAATTTAGAGATAGATTTGTGAGAAATTACTCACCTTAAATCCTTAATTAAATAGCAGCGCTAAATAATTGCATCACCACCAGACGCCTAGCCTAGCCCGCCATCACCTGAATGCAGCCACCACCAACGCCCACACCTTCGGCCACGCAGCTCGACCTCCGCCATATCACTACTCTAATCTGCGGTGGCTCCAATAGCTTTAGGTTTGAATGAATTTGCAATTTGAGATTTACCCGTTTCTTGCTTTGTTTAGATTTCCAGAATTTGTTAACCCTCTCTTTTAGTTGCCGTCCTTTGTTTAAACAATGAGGAGAAGATTTTTTTTTCGGAGTGGGTTATTGAGGAGGAAGGCGTACATTTGTACGTAGTAACTTTGGAGCCAATTTTTCATTATTTCCCACCTAAAATTCATATCTTTGCCATCAACCTACAGTTGCATCGGTTGACTTTAAAACCGATGCGACTAAAACTATTTGCATCAGTTCTATCTTAATAACCGATGCAAATTTGATTTTTTACTACCTATTGTTTTCCACGTACCAATTGCATCGGTTTTTAACATAGAACTGATGCAAATAGTTCTATTTGCATCATTTTTTACTTCAACCGATGCAAATGAGGCGAAGCAATATGCACTTTTTGTACTAGTGCCAAACGGCATAACCAGCCATTCGTATGGATCTTCCCTAGTTTTAAAAGCAGTCTTCCACTCATCCCCCGGTCTAATACGAATCTGATGGTATCCACTCTTCAAGTCAATCTTTGAGAACACAACAGCCCCACTCAACTGATCAATCAAATCATCGAACCTCGGCATAGGAAACCTGTATCTCACAGTGATCTTGTTTAGAGCCCGACTGTCCGTACACATCTACCAAGTCCCATCCTTCTTCGGTACCAATAAGGCTGGCACTGCACAAGGACTCAAGCTCTCCTGAACACGCCCTTGTTCTAACAACTCCTCCACCTGCCTTCTCAGTTCCTCATGCTCCTTAGGACTCATCTTGTAATGTGGCCTGTGAGGTAATGCCGCCCCTGGCACAAGATCAATCTGATGCTGAATATCTCTCAACGGTGGTAACTCCTTTGGCAACTCTTCAGGAAACACATCTCTGAATTCTTCCAACACTGGTTTTACTTCCTCTGGAACTTCAACAGATTCAGTAGCTTCATGTCCAATCAACAAAAACACCTCTGGACTCTCCTCTACTTCTTCAACAAACTCCTTCAAAGTCAACAAAGTCTTCAGCTCCTCAATCTCTTCTTACTTGCTCTCTCCTTGCTGTGTCTTCTTCGGAACTAAAATGATCTTAGTATCCTCAAACATAAAGCTGTAGCTATTAGTTCGACCATCATGCTGCACTACTCGGTCATACTGCCATGGTCTTCCCAAAAGCAAGTGACAAACATTCATCTCCACCACATCACACCAGATCTCATCTTTATACTTCTTCCCAATAGAAAATGGAACATGAACTCGCCTATCCACCTTCACCTCTCCTCCTTTCCTTAACCACACTAACTTGTAAGGATTTGGATGCTTCTCCGTCTTCAACTTCAACTTTCTCACAGCTTCGGTAGAAATGATATTGTCACAACTTCCCGCGTCAATCAAAAATTTACACACCTTCCCCAGTATAGTGGATGTCGACTGAAAGATATTACTCCTCAACCAACTAGCCTCCTCTTCCTGCTTCGGTGTCAAACATGATCTCCTCAACATTAGATTACATCCTTCATCTCATGATGCGATATCCTGTTCATCCTCCTCAACTGGACTAGAATAACCTTCATCAACATCCTCACCTTCCTCTTCAGCAATCATAGCTCGCCTCTTCGGTTTTGGGCATTCATTACTCTTGTGACCCACTTCCTAGCAATTATAACACTTCAAACTATTGTTGACCTTCGCCTTCGTAACTTCATTCACAACTGGTTTACTGACAGCTTTAGAAACATTGGAACTCCCACTAGCACCCTTGCTCTAAGTATTGGAACTTGGAAACACACCACCTCCTCGTCTTCCCTGCTTCTCCTAAGCCAACGCCTTCTGGTGCGCTTCAGCCATAGATCTAGGGTCAAATATATTTACCATATCCTGGATCTGGATCCTCAACCACCCAACAAACCTAGCAATCAATTGTTCCTCCGTCTCCATAATCTCATTTCGAGCAATCAGTTGATAAAACTCATCAGCATAATCATTAACATCTTCGTCCCTTGCCTCAGATTCTGCAACCTCTGATACATGAGTGTTGATAATTGTAAGGCAAGAATGTAGCCTTCATCATCTTCTTCATTTTCTCCCAAGCAATAATTTTCGACTTCCCCATCCGTTCACGTGTAAGTTTGGTTTGCTGCCACCACGCCATAGCTCTCCCTCTCAACCTAGTAGCAACCAACTTCACTCGACGATCTTCCGGAACCTCCTTGAAATCAAAGATCTCTTCAACATTAGATAACCAATCTAGAAATTCTTCAGCCTGCATACCACCCTTAAACTCTGGAATTTCAATTTTCATTCCGGACTCCCATTTATGATCATACTCTGAATGATTTCTTCCTTGGTTTCGATTTTGACCATGAACACTACCACCATCAAACTCCTCATCAAAATCTGATGCATATCGATGTCGATCATGACCACCAACATCTCTACCACCACCATATCTACCACCAACATCCCTTCGATCTATATTCCTATCACGATCGTCAACATTTCTGCGATCATGATCTTCTCTTCTCTCCCGATCTGAATGTGGTGAAACTCTATTTCCCCCATGGCTCGATCCAGGTGAAACCCTTCTTCTACTTTGATTCAATTCAAGCATCATTCTCTCTAATCGACCAATCCCCTCATTCAACTTCTCATTGAAATTCTCGTTGATTTGTTGTTTCATTTCATCAGCCTCTTCTCTTCCATACAAAGCATTAACATTGCGATGACGTTGAGCTCGTCTCGGTGGCATGATTGAACTTTAGACAAATCTTCAAAAATTCAAACTTCACTCCGGCGCGCAAAAATCCCAATGATCAAAATTCAAACACTTTCCAAACTTTGATCCAAAATGATATGGATCGTAACTCCCAACTTGTTGCAACTTCACGATGAACACGATGAACACCAAACTTCTCAACAATGCAAATTCGATCTCCAAACTTCAAATTTTCGAAACCCAATTCTCCAAATGATGCAAACTTCTTGCAATCTAGCTCTAATACTAAAATGATGCAGCCAAGGAAGCGAATTCGATGATGTAAATCGAATCCGTCCAGGATCTCACACGATTAGCGGAAATAATCGGTGAATCGATGATAAATCGATGAAATGATACAATGATGAATTGATGGATTGAAGATACCCAAGATAAAGGCCCAAATCCGTTGATCACGAAGATACCCGATTCTAGCTATCTTCGACACGTTGATCGCGCATGATGCCGTGAGAGAAGATCTACAATTCTTCGAACGTTGATCAAGCGCACTTGATTCCGTGAATTGGCTTCAACAATCGTTGATTCAAGTGCACTCGAATGCCGAAGGTGGAGATAGGAGATCACACTCAACTACCGATTTCAAAAGAGGCCCAAAGCTCTCAACAAATTTTATTCAAAATCAACTCCCTCCAAATGAACCAACACCCGCCTATTTATAGGCAAATACAACTCACGCACACGACTTAACAAATACACGACTTAATGACATAACAATGTACGAGTTACATATACACGACTTAACAGATATGACATAAATGCGACTTAACAAAGTACAACAAACGACATAGGGTAAGAATACAAACGACATACGACTTAACAAATTACAACAATATACATATCACACGACCTAACTTCATGCGACCTAAGGCAGCTCAGCTTCTGCAACGACTTAGCGACTTAACAGCTTGAGCGACATAAGCTTGAGCGACTTAAGAAACGTGCGACATAACCAGAGCTTTGCGACCTAAGCTTTACGACATAAGGAATGCGGCATGGCAGTGACTTAACTGGATTTTGTTCGCGACTTACTGGAATTGGCTTAGGCCGTTCGCGGCATACGACTTCGCGACCTTCTGCTTCACGATTCAATTCTTCAGCGACCTTGGAGTTAGGTCATACGCGACCTAAGGTGTGTTGCTCGCGACTTAAGGCAAACGACTTAAGACTTAGCTCGGTAGTGTAAGGTCGCGACCCTCTAGGTCGTAACTCGCATAACTCGCTGGCGCTAGGTCGCGACCCTCTAGGTCGTAACTCGTTGGGCTTGTCGCTAGGTCGGTCAATGTGACTCGCTAGGTCGCATATAGCCTGTGAGCGACCTAAGATGATTGTCCCGTGGCACGCTGCATCATCGTTTCCCCACCTTTTCACCCCTTTAACTCGTTCATACGACTTAGTTGAGTCGTTAACTTGTTCCAGCTTCAAATCTTGAATTGGAATATCAGGCTGGGCTGCATCAGTTCTTGACCCATCTGTTCATTGCACTCATCCAGTTATCACCTAATGTCTATACATACCTTCTATCTTTAGAACTTATGGCTCTGGAGTCAGGTATTCCTTCACTAAATGTTGAAGTTCTCAGTTATTTAGTTCGCCTAGTCAAACTCATCAATCTGAACAACCAGATTTTCAAAGCTAATCCCCCTAAAAAAACTAATTTCAGAGGGGGTAAATAAATTTAGAGACTAGGAGACGCGGTTTTTCTTCGTCAAATGTTTTTCGAACATCAATGTAGTCTTTTCCTCTCCTCATAAGTTGATCATAATCTTTACCTTTATTCAAATACTCTCTTTCGCTAATCTACGCTTCGTTATCAGGTCCTAGTAACATCCCCCACTTGGAGGCCCAAAACTAACGGCTACGGATGCTGTAGTCATCCATAGTCATTAATTCTCAGTGACCAAATGCGGTAATGTTAGATACATTGATATAATGGAAACACATGGATATGAAAAAATTTAAACTATTAAACAAATTTCTCATTCCATTTCAAATCAAACTTTAAATTCATTACATAATCCCAAATTCATGAACCATGTTCAAAGAAAATATAATTATTACAACATACGCCAAGAGCGACATATGAAGATGCCACTTGGATGATCAGAGTATATACATAGGTCATTAAAAAACTTTGCATTTACATCAAAAACAATGGAATCATAAAGAAAAGAACTTCTAATAGCTAGCTTACCTCCTGCATATCTCCGGAAGCTTATTCATCTAAAGGAGTACCTGAAAACCTCAACTCTCAAACTACTCAAAATTAATTAAGCACCCGAGAGTTTAAGGGGAAAACATAAACTTCGAGTCAGATATAAAACCTGGTATGAATAATAACCTACCATCTCAAAACATTTAGATATCTAGTGAGACCACGCCCTTAGCAGAACGAGCTTTCCCCTCACTAGTACTTACCCAAAAATTTATAGTAACCATATACTGTGCTCCTACATCAACAATGGTTAAAAACATAGCAATTTAAAATATACCATGATGATATGCAAACAAGTAAAATATCCTGGATTTCCCATCCCCATAAATTTGACCATTTGTCTCAGTTATAGTTTCTAAGGTCACTGTTAACCTATTAGTTTTCGTGGGCTGACTAATAATCTGTTTAAAGCTTATGGACTATCTGTCCGGTTTCATAGTTTTCATAGGATCACTAAGAACCTATTATCCCCTGCCAATAACTTCATTCAATTATTTCATGGGTTCTCCCTGAACCTATTGGTATCTCTAATAACTTCTCTTATATCATAGTTTTCATTGATTAACTATGAACCTATTGATCTCTGTTAATAACGTTATCCAGATATAGTTTTCATGGGATCACTACGAACCTATTGGCCCCAGCCAATAACTCTTTCCAAACATAGTTTTCATGGGTTTACTATGAACCTGTCTAAGCTGACAACTTCTTGATCAGTCTTTGGGCATCTTATGTTCTGGTCTACCTGACCTCCTTGATGCAACTCTATTCATTCAGGAGTTAACTAAATTTATATTCACTACTGGGTCAACCTAGCGGGTTATTCTGCCATTACTCCCCAAAATACAGTTATGGGTCCATTATGTAGTGATGTGTTTATATAAGAAGCATATACAATAACATAACAATACCAACATTTAAGGTTTAATATCCTTGAAATCATTTTCACATGAAACATGGTTAATTCATATAACCCATTCTTTTTTCAAGGAAAGCTTCTTCAAAAACTCCAAAATTTAAAAACAATTTTAAAGCTCTTTTATATTACCATGGGTTTTTTCCTTTAAAAATGAGATTGGGTTCTTTGTTTTGAAAACTAAAGCTTTTGAAACCTTAGATCTTTACTTTCGAACCCATTAAAACATATCTTTCGAAAGCATTCAAATCTTCTTTTCAAAATACTTAAACATATGCCTTTCGAAACACTTTAAAATTTCTCTTTCGGAAGCATCAAATCTTCCTTTTGAAACCATTAAAATATTTCTTTCGAAAGTATTAAAGCATATCTTTCCAGTAGAAGCATAGCTTCGAAACCATTTGAAAGTACCTCTTTCAAAACCATTGGGTTTAATCTTAAATATAACTTTTGGGTCAAAGTGAACATAAGCAAAAGTACCCCTTTCGAAACCATTAACCTTTAAATAAAAGAGTTTGGGGAAAACAGATGGCTTCAGAACCATTGTAACATTCCCCATCTTGAGCCAAAAGCTAAATGCTACAGATGTTGTAGTCATCTATAGTATTAACATATAGTGACAAAATACGGTAATATTAATGGTATCCATAATATTAGAGTCATATGAATATGAAATAAAATTATCACAGATTAAAACAACTTTTCCGATTACATTTCAAAACAATATTTCATAGTCAGATTACATAATCTTATAACGCTACCCAAGTTCAGATCAAGTATAATTATTACAAAATACGCCAAGAGCGACATATGAAGATGCCCCTTGGATGATTAGAGGACTAATGGACTAACTGTCTCACTACAACACAGTGGAATTTAAAACAAAATAACAATAACTCTTAAATAGCTATCTGTTAGCCTCATGCTCGTCTCCGGTAGCTTTATTCGCCAACCTACTAAAACTTGAAAAACTCAAACTCTCAATCTACACAAATCAATTTTGAGCACCCGAGAGTTTAAGGGGAAAACATAAACTTCGAGTCAGACATAAAGCCTAGTGTGAATAATACTATACATCTTGGTTATCTGATATTAAGTGAGAATATGCCGCTTAGCGGAATGGGTTTTCCCTCACTAATATCCCTTTAAAAATAGATTTTTTGCAAATCATAATCTTGCAACCAAAATGGTTAATCAACTGATTATATCAATAATAGCAAATATCATATATGCTTAAATAGGTAATAACTGGACCAGCTATGCGAAAAAACTATAGTTTTGTTTGGCTAACTACTAACCTTTGGCTGACTCAGGCCTACCAAACAAAATATCAAATGGTCTAACACCTGTTAAACAAGTCTCTGGATGGTCTGTCCTTAACTTACTTCTCCGAGGGTCAAATGATCCTAATGGTTTTGCGGGCTCACTAATAACCTATCTCTATACATATATATTCCTTTCTGTGTGTAACCATCATTTAAGCCTTACTGTGACTAAGCACTACACATTGGAATTTTGGACCAAATTAGCTAGTGGCTAATAGCTAATGAGTAGGGCGCGACCCTACACCGGTCCCATTTAGTCTTCTAATCTGAGTCACTTTATTAGGGTTAACTACCCTTCAAAATTATCCTTGAAAACCTTTTTCAAAATGATTTAATCCCTTTAAATCATACATATACAAGGAAAATATACTCTTTGCTTTACTCTAAGCTATTTGCCATGTTATTTGTATACTTTACTCAAAATAATGTTGATGAAATATAATGAGGATTGCCTATCCCTAAAAAAAGTTAAAATCCTTTTTAACTTAAAACACTTAGGCTATATTGCCAAGGTAGATCATTCGAAACCTTTGTTTAAAATCTTTAAACAACCCATTCGAAACCATTGAAAGTACCCCTTTCGTAACCACTGAAAGTAATCCTTTCGAAACCATTGAAAGTACCCCTTTCGATACAAGTAAACTGCTTTACTTTATAACCTTAGACCGAAAGGCCAAAACATACCTTTCGAAACCATTTTTAATAGTCCTTTCAAAAACATTAGAAACCTCTCTTTCGAAATCTTTATAAACCTTAGACATCCTCCTTTCAAAACATCAAACTTGCCTTTCGAAAGCAATCGAAAAAATTCCATTTAAAATGCTTTAAGTACCTTTCGAAACCATTTGGTAACCTCCCTACAAAACCATAGTTTAAACCTTTTGAAAGCATCGAAGTCCTTTACCATAATCAAATCTTTCGAAAGCATAGGGTACAAGTAAAAGCTTGTCGAACATAGTTTCGAAACCATTAAAACCATTTAAGTCAAACCCTATGGGTTTATCTTTCAACGGAACAAAAGGGTCTTAAAACAACCAAGTCAAAAGTACTCTTTCGAAAACAGTTTTCCTGAGTAAAGAAAGTGGAGGGTTTCAAAAGCATTGGAGAAGCGGATCTTATTTATAAAACAAAGGAACCCTTTCGAAGACACTGCTCCGAAAGGTAAAAATGCGACAGGTAGGGGTTTCAACTCCATCGAAAGCATTTACTTTAAAACAGAGGCACAACCTCATTTGAAAGCATCCTTTCTTTAAAACCATTGACTGAGTCGAAAGCTATCTTATTTGAAACCATTCCTTTTGAAAGCAAAGCAAGCACATTTCCATTTGAAAGACATAAAAGGTTTCGACCCCTCCGGAAGCATATGTTTCAACCCTATACCTTTCACCTATCTCCAATCCACTACGTACCAAGGTTTGATACCATGTGTTTTGGTTTCGACTGAGGTTAGAGGCGGAGGAATGAAGTCGACAGGTGGCTTCCGAAGATGGTAGAACAGCGGAATTTAGGAACTCTGATTTTTAACTTAAAAGGGAATTTTCTTTTCAACTAACCTGCTTATTTGTCATTATATAATTGATTTCCTTTTTCTTTTTCAAAATCTTTTTTCAGGAAATGATGCTGAACTCAAAATTATTTATTTAAAACATTTGCAAAATGCCCCTTCTCCTATTTTAAATATATAAAACATTTAAGTTCCATACCCTAAATAATTTTATATACTAAACAAAACACTTAGTGTAACGTCCCGGTATTTTCAACCATTCACATCCGCACATGTCGGATTTGAATTGCTCAAAATATCAGATTGTTAATTTAAAATTAGGCAAAACTCAGCATATACAGTAAATAAAATAATCAAAGAATCACAGATACAGAGTATATAATAGAATGCAGCGGAATAGCTAAATAGTAGTTCATGAAGCTACTATATAAACAACAGAGTTTGAAATAAAATACAACAGAATATCTCAAATACAGACTGATGACATCTCTGAACAAATCAACCGGAGAAACTGAAAGTTGAATCGATAGTTGGATCTCCAAGCGAAGCTCCAAACTCCAAGGTGAGTCTCAAATGCTGTATCACTCAGTCTGACCCGAGCGTAAAGCAAAACACAAAACACTCGAGTCAGGATTAACATTCTTATATCAATAAATCCAATTCAAGTGAAATATCAACTGAAATACAAGTAACTTAAAGGATGTTTGGGATAACCATCCTCTAAGGATCCGTGGAACTATCTACTATGTAGAAATATATGCTATTAACATCCAAACGTCATTATAACACCATGGTCATTCCAAAATAATTTATACTTCAAAACAAAAATATCATTTCCATTTCAAATATATATTTTCCAAATTATAGCACTTTCGAAAAGCTAAATTGATAATCTCATATATATCTCATTTTAACTTCATTATTATTTAGTTTTGAAATATTCACTTAATAAATCCATTATCATTTAAATAAACCCCAAATTACAAAATAAACTAAATATTTCTCCAATTTATTTAAACTTGACATATCCATTTAATCACTTTAAATCGGAATATAGTTACAAAATTATATCTTAAAATCCTCAAATTCAATAAGTTTCAAATCGATTTAATTAAATCAAATTCTTAATTAAATACAATAAACCCAATTAATATTTCCAACCTTAACTTATAGAAATCATTAAAAAATCTATTTTGTTGTAATTTTAACTAAATACTTATACATATTATATATTAATTAAATCACACTTTATTAAATTAAAACTTATTATTTAATCTACTTTATATTAAAACTTATTTATAAAATATTTCAATATTAAGTAAAACCATATATACTTCCTTTAAAAACCATAGAGATTATTTTCAAAATATTTATATATAGACCGACAGTGTCTGTATATAATTTTTATCATATGGTCAAGTGATACGGATATTTATCATTTCAATCCGTAGTTTAAAATATATATACGGGTATATATCATTTCAACCCGCAATCCCAAATTCAATTCAAATGAAAATCGCTTGAGTTTATCATTTCAACCCATAACGATTTTCTTCTATTCTACAGATCGTTCGGGTATGTATGATTTCAACCCATAGTGAATTCTATACTAACAGGGAACTTGCAGAGTGATAACAGATATGATAATAATATAACAGGCATATATCATCAATATAAATACAGGTAATGGTGTCAGATGTCACAGGTGAACAGATACAGATAAGAGCATATATAACAATGTAAATAACTAATAGCAGCATATTTCAATTGTCGTTTCAATTGAAATCAAATTTAATAAATATAAGAACATTAATCGTGAGTGATTGCTCACCTTTCGAGTCTAGAGGGAATAGACAATGATATGGGTTACAGATCCAAGCATGAATTTCGATGCAAAGCAAATTTGGCACGAATTTGACGATCAAAGCTGATAAAGAGGAATCGATGAGAGCTAATCAGAATCAGTTAATAAAAATTAAAATGAAAAATATATTATATTAATATACTAATGAAATCAACATTTTGATTTAAGACAAATATTAACTAAATAAAATTCAAAATCATTATACTTAAAACTTAAATATTAAAATCAAAGTATATCAAAAATTGGACAGTATAAACAGCCTTTAATATATATTAAACTAATATCTTGCACATCTAATTTAACAAGACTCAAACATCTACTATATAAATATAATATAAAATACTTAATAGATATTCCAAATCCAACAAAAATGTAATATACGCACCTATATATATGAATCTCCTTATAATACACTTGTGTAAAACAAAATCCTATATATATATATAACTGTGAATATACTTAAACTTATACAATCGAAACTAATATATTTAAAATTATATACACTTCCAACATTATTATATACATACATAAGAATCGAAAGATTTACATACAACAAAAAGTATTTATCACAACCTATAGGTGTATACTTTAAAACAATTAAAATATATAATATATTATATAATACCTATATATATATAAGATAGAATATGGCATATTATATACACAGTAACCCAATATGTGAAATATGACTAATATAGACACAAGCATGTTACTGCACATGCAGAGAATATCTATTTGCTTTACTATTCATATGCATAATATACGAGTAAACCATTTTATGTAGACTAGTATATAAATTTATACTTTACAATACTTAAACAATGCGAGAACAGACACGTATAAATCATGTCTGACATATACAAATTTATAAATCAACTTATATATATACTTTACAACATCATATATTTAAATATGTACGCACCTATATCATAGCTTATATAATATATATATATAAATAACACATGCGTATACTCTAACATAAATATATATATATATATATATATATACTTGTAGAGTATGAACAGTTAACATATAAATGATGTATGAACTCCAACCGGTAATGTATATATATACCGTAACAGAGAGTTCAAACTTTTTATATAAATAAACTTATATAGTTATATACGTAACAAAACACAAACATGTATATATTATTATTTTCGAAATTCCCTATACATATATATATATATATATATATATATATATATATATGCATATCTAACCAAATATATACTATATATATAGCAATTAGTTACAGTATGTATAAGCTTGTGCCTAAAACTAACAGCACATACCACTCAAAGCTTGTATATAAACTAAACAAAAGAGAATAGAAGGCTGACCCTAGGAGATGGTTAGAAACAGAGATGGATGAACTGGAGTGTAGCAGCCGTTGTCGCTTGTTCCAGAGAGTACTCGGCTGCAGTTGATGGAGGATGGACGGGCTTGGCTGAGGGGATCAAAGGTTAGCAGGGGTCAGACACGTGGATCTGGAGGATGGCGGGTTCGGGTCTGTGGTGTGATGGTGCGGATGTTGGCCGAGAAGAGGATGAGCAGTTGGAGGCCGTGACGGGAGGAGGGGATGCTGGCTTGAGGCTGAAGCCGATGCGGGTTAGGGACAGTAAATTGGAAGGGGAGCTGGCATTTGGCTAATATAGATCTAGTATAATATACATAAACTTGGCTTTTAGATACAAAGAATGTCACGAAGCAAAGTGTGAGAGGAAGAGGAATAGACCACACAAACCAACATATACATTGAACAGTGAAATAATAAAAGTCAATGGTTACCTCTGGGAATAGAAAAAGGCAAATGACTGTTCAATTAATGCACGTTGGAAATTGAATATTAACGAGAAGTTTAAAAGCTAAAAATTTGGAACCGATACGATTGAGCGTTTCACGGTTTCCGCTGTGTACCGGACTTCAAAACACAGAATTGAATATACCACAGAGATTAGCACGACGAGACGATCAAGACGGTATACAGATATCAGTTGTACGATCATCCTATCAAAAGTCGATAATCGATACCGAAAATGCTGCTAATTTGCCAGAAATAAGATAAACGGAGCAATAGCGATTCAAATTCGGGAAAACGAAAGGTAACGTCTCACTCAGAAGATGATTTTCAAATTTACTATGTAAAAATATTCAGGTTTGGAAAATATTTTGTTACCATCAATTTTTAAATGATTGAAATTGAAATAGAATTACACAATAAAATTTACTTGCATATTTTCTGATGAAAATTTACCATTTGCTATATTAAAATAGACGTATTCCAAATATCAAATTTTCATTTAATTACGTTATAAAACAATTAAAATTTGCGGGTTGTTACACTGACACTGATATACGTTGCTATCCCGTACGGAAAAATCTAAACGGAGCTAGAAACGTCCGAATTTCATGAAATAGATTACGCAGTCTTATTCAGAGTGTTCTAAATAAATTTTCTCATGTCGACATGTGACGACCGCCCATGACCCCTACACTGAACCTAGAGATAGTGCGCTGTAAAGTGTGCCAGACAGCCATGGACGATTGTCAAGGTAAATTAAAACAGCAGAATCTATCGTATTACTCACAGCGTATGGACAAAATACAATAGAATATATATATAGTGAAGCTTCACAGAATAGAATCTCATCAATAAAACTTCATAATAGTTGAATACAAACATCTAAATAGTCAATACATCAAGCCTCACTACATAACACTCAGAGAATATACAAGCAGCAGAACATCCAGTACATATAGTAAGAAAACAATATGCAATCCTCCAGCTCGTCTTCGTCATCAGCATCGTGGAAAGCAAGAACAGCACCTGTCACCTGCTACCTAGTCTTCCCGTCCCAAAATGGACGAACAGCCCAAGGCAATAAGAGTTAAAACATAAAGCCTTGAGTCAGACAACTGTCTTAGTGAGTGGTAAAATTAACTAACAACATACCAAAAGAGCATAAAGGAAAAGGAATAGGAATACAACCCTCCCACTCCACCTCTTTCTACAGTGATAGCCCCCAGACACACACTAAGCAGAAGCAAACATAGCAAATCATACAAATTAAAGTAAAGCAATTATCACTCGAGTCAAGGGCGATGTTTTCCAAGTACAAACCCCCAAGGCCTAAACCAAGATCAGATAAGCACCCAGAAAATACCGCTCTTGAGACTGAATGACGATACAACCAAACATCCATGACTATGGCTATCACTGTTATCATTGCTTCGATATCATCGTTAATTGAATGACCGGCTCATTCTTTCATTCGTCCGTCAAGGGCTAATGGAAACCCCGGTTCTAGACATAACTCCGCACGTCGTCAAAACCCGTGCCTAGGACTATCGAATCTGCCTAGAGTACTTGACTACCAATCAGTAGCCTTCAGGGCCTATCGAATCTGCCCAACGTACTCTTGCTTTGAGCATGCTAGAACCTTCAACAACGATGAGATCTCAGCCTTCTAGTCATCCTCCTCGACGACTATTTCCATACTAGCTCAAGCGCCTCTCGAGCAAACTATTATCCTCAAACTCGAACCATTTCACCGAGTTATCAACATGCTTGGAATGATCCCGTCTGGATTAGACCAAGACTATCTCATATCATGCCTTGCTTCATCACATCCTAGCAAAGCCTCATCTTAACATCATCATCATCAAATCTATCCATATGAGCTTCATCATCCACTACATATGCCACGAGCAGCTTTCTCTATTCAAGAGCCTTTCACTTAGCTTTTGAATCATCTTCGACCATCTTGTCTAAATCAAATCATCAATCATCTAATTCATAGCAATCAATCAAGTCAAACATTAATCCAAGTAATCAAGCATTCAAATATGATCTAATGAACAATTATAACAATAATGGAAATTTTGTAAATAAAGAGTCTAAAGTCTAACAAGCATGAAAACATGAGTAATATCTCTATAATCTTGATGAATGAACTTGCATAGGTTAACATGTAGTAATATGGATGTCAAATCATCATGAACAATGGATCTATACTTAAGTTTACAAAAATGCATGAAAATCACTACTTTACACAAAATCAAGCCAACGATCCGATATACCCCTTTGGATCCGTGTGAGAGATAATCACCACTCACCAAATCACCTAAACACCTCAAAAGCAACACACTTCAGATCTGGACAGCGAAGAATCTAACTCGATCTATCACAAATCCGCTTCAAACGATGAAATCTCTCTTTGATGGATGTAGATCTTCAATCTAAGCTCTTGAATCTTCAATTCGATCTTCGATTTGGATGGAAGGAAGCACAAGATTAAAGTGGAGAAAATAAGTGAAGAAGTGTAGAACTCGAGCTCTCAAAATGGCAGCACTTCATCGCTTCAAAATCCGGATCCCAAGAATGAAGTAGAACCCTCCTATTTATAGGTTGATTTCCCTTAGGTCGTTTGCTCTTAGGTCGTCCACGACCTAAAAACCCCACGACCTAAAAACCCACGACCTAACAATTCCAGCCTACGACCTAACACATGCGCATCAACGCGACCTAACGCATAAGCGCTTCTACGACCTAACGACCTAACTGCACATGCGCTTCCACGCGACCTACGACCTAACCCAGATGCAGCTTAGCTCTTACGCGACCTAACACACACAGAAGCTCACGACCTAACTAACTTAGCTAGGAAACGACTTAACATCTTAGGTCGTCTAACGACCTAACTACTCCACTGCTGAACTTAGGTCGCTCACGACCTAACTACGCTAACTCACTAACTCTTATACCGTTAGCTCTTAAGTCGCTAACTAATAGGTCGCTAACCACTAGGTCGCTCACTACTAGGTCGCTAAATACTCTAGGTTACTAACCCTTAGGTCGCTAACTCCTAGGTTGTAGTCTTCCCTTAAGTCGCTCAAACCTTAGGTCGTCTACTCCTTAACTCGCCAACTTCCTTAGGTCGCTCCAAACTCTCATACGACCTAAACCACTACGACCTAAACCAAAATCCTTAGGTCGCCAAATTCTATAGGTCGCTCCTATCTCTTAGGTCGTTCACTCGACCTAACCTACCCCACGACCTAAACCATCACACGACTTACCCTCCAGACAACCTAAGCTCTAGTCGACCTAAACTCTGGACGACTTAACAATACTAACAGTCTGATAATAACTGTTTTACGATGTTTCAATCCGTAAAAATACGGGTCGTTACATTCTCTCCCCATTAGGAATTTCGCCCCCGAAATTCCAAACAACCAGAGTAATCAAAGACTATCCTGCATGCCTACCATCCATATCAATTAACAAACCATGCATCCAATTCTAACTTAGCATGCAGAATTCTAAAACTAGAACAAGTTACAATGTCGTTAGATGAAACGACACCTTAGGGCCATACCTTGAAGAGTTTAGGATGAGCTGCCTTCATCCTCTCTTCCACCTCCCATGTACAGTCGTTATCATCATCACTCCATTGTATCTTGAGCAACTTAACTACCTTCCTCCTAAGCTGTTTCGTGTCGGTTTCCATAACACGAAGCGGCTTACGAGGTCTCTTACCGACTGGACCAACTTCGAAATCTTCACAGCTATCAGTAGAAACCACTGTATTCGAGTCGTGCACATACTTCCGTAGATACGATACGTGAAAGACATTGTGCACACCCGACATCTTTTCTGGTAACTCCAATCTATAGGCGAGTTTCCAATTCGCTCGATGATCGGGAATGGTCCAACAAATCTCGGAGTCAATTTCCCTTTCTTCCCAAATCGAATAACATTCTTCAGTGGAGAAATCTTCACAAAAACCATATCACCTACGTCGAATACCAAATCCTTACGACGCTTATCGGCATAACTTTTCTGTCGGTCTTGGGCTGCCTTCATTCGTTGCCGAATGATCTCTATGCAATCCGAAGTCTGTCGAATCATCTCTGGACCAAGCATCAGCTTTTCTCCGGTCTCTAACCAACATGTCGGAGAATTACACGGTCTTCCATACAATGCTTCATACGGTGCCATACCAATGCTTGATTGGTAACTGTTATTATACGAAAATTCTACCAAATGAAGGTGATCTTCCCATGATCCTCCGAAATCTAAAACACAAGCTCTGAGGAGATCTTCCAAAACTCGGTTGACTCTCTCGGTCTGACCATCTGTTTGAGGATGATAAGCTGTACTCAAACACAACTCGGTTCCTAAAACTTCCTGAAAGCTCTTCCACAATCCACTAGTGAACAATGGGTCTCGATCGCTCACTATACTCTATGGAATACCATGGAATCGAACTATCCACTTAACATACAACTCAGCCAACTTTGATGCAGTCCTAGTCGATCGAACATGAATGAATCTTGAACTCTTAGTCAGACGATCTACAATGACCCAAATTCCTTCATTTCCCGTTCTTGTTCTAGGTAGTCCATCAATAAAATCCATCGATATTTGCTCCCACTTACATGTAGGAACTTCTAATGGCTGAAGCAATCCACTTGGCTTCTTCTGCTCGTCTTTTACCAACTGGTAGTTCATACACTTGGAAATAAAATTTCCAACATCCTTGTTCATACCTTCCCAGTAATAGGTTCTCTTCATATCCTGATACATCTTATTTCCACCTGGATGAATTGTCAACTTCGAGTGATGATTTTCCTTCAGAACTTCACTTCTCAATTCATCTATATCGGGAACAACTAGTCGTCCTTGCTTCTGAAGCCAACCTTCTCGATCGACCTCGAATCCTTTATCCTTTTTTGGGTCCAATCCAGATTCCAAATCACGGATAATCTTGACAAGCTTATCATCTCGCTTTTGGCTCTCGCCAATTCTTTCCACAAGAGTCGGTCTTATCGATAAGTTTGCCAACATCTCAGGTTCCAATTCACATCTGTGCCTGAAGTCAAATCCAGCTAAATACTCAAGATTCTTCCATTCTGAAAACATGGCTCCCAATCCTGCATGTCTTCGACTTAACGCATCTGCCACTGCGTTACCCTTTCCCGGAGTATAAGCTATACCAAAATCATATGATGCTAAAAACTCTAACCATCGTTGCTGCCGAAGATTCAAATCCTTTTGGGAGAAAAGATACTTCAACGACTTATGATCTGTAAACAACTCGAATCGAACTCCCAATAGATAATGTCTCCACATCTTCAGAGCAAATACAATCACCGCTAACTCCAAATCATGAGTCAGATAATTCCTTTCATGCGGCTTCAGTTGTCGACTTGCATACGCAACAACTTTACCCTCTGCATCAGCACTGCTCCAAGTCTTGTACCACATGCGTCGGTGTAAACCACCATCTCATCATTCCCACTTGGAATAGTCAAAACAGGAGCACTTGTCAATCGCTCTTTTAGGAATCTGAAAGCTTGCTCACACTTATCATCCCATCTGAACACTTGGTTCTTTTTCATCAATCCTGTTAACGGTGCAGCTACCTTGGAAAAGTCTTTGATAAATCGACGATAATATCCTGCTAATCCAAGAAAACTTCTCACATCGGATGCATTCTTAGGTCTACCCCAATCCTGGATTGTTGCTACCTTGGCGGGATCAACCGCTATTCGATTTCCAGAAATAATATGGCCTAAGAACCTCACTTCACTCTTCCAGAAGTGACACTTCGAAAACTTAGCCTTCAGCTGATGTTTCCGTAAGATTTCCAAAACAATACGCAAGTGCGTCTTGTGCTCTTCTTCAGTTCTGGAATAAATCAGAATATCATCCACGAACACTAGCACGAACTTGCTCAACTGATCTCTGAACACTCTATTCATAAGATCCACAAAATATGCTGGCGCATTAGTCAATCCAAATGGCATTACCAGCCACTCAAAGAAATCGGATGGTGTCCTGAAAGCAGTCTTCGGCACACTATCCTTAGCCACTCTTAACTGGTGAAATCATGTTGCCAAATCCATCTGAGAAAACACCTTAGCTTCGTGAAGCTGATCAAACAAGTCATCTATTCTCGGCAATGGATACTTGTTCTTCTTAGTCACCTTATTCAGCCCACGATAATCCACACACAACCTCAACGATCCATCCGCTTTGGTTGCAAACACAACTGGGGCACCCCATTCGGACACACTGCACCGAATAAATCCTTTCTGCAAAAGATCATCAACCTGCACCTTCAACTCCTGCTGTTCCCTAGGCGCCATCCGCCTAAGAGGCATCACAACAGGTCTGGCTTCCTCAACTAGATCTATACGAAACTCGATCTCTCTATGCGGCGGTAACCCTTTGACCTCGTCAAAGACATCCTCAAATCCATTAGCAATTGGCACAGATGACAGTCCATCCCGTGGAACAACCAGCGAATACATGAAGCTCATGAAGACGCCTTCTTCATGCTTACATCGTATCACAATCTTTCACCCCTCCACATTCTCGACTGTCACCTCCAACCTATCACAATCAACCTTTGCTGCATACTTCCTAAGCCAGTCCATACCCAAAATAATTCTGAACCCCGCAAAGTTCAGAACAAAACAATCACAAACAAAAGAGCAATCATGACTCGATACAATCAGACCACGGCATAACATACACAAACAAGACGAACCCCCAACTGGATTAGTCACAACCAATGGCCTATCAACGATATCCGGTTCTAAACCCAACCGGCCTACAAGTTCACTACAAACAAAAGAATGCGATGCCCCAGTATCAAATAGAACTCTAACTGGAACACCACATAGGAAAAGAGTACCTTGAACCAGTACACTCTTTCCTTTCTCTTCAACAGTAGGAGCTTTCGAAGATGATGGAACAGCTCCCAAAGCATAAGCTTGCACAATCTGCTTTTCCCTCCGCGGTTCTGGACAATTCCTCCTAACATGCCCCAGCTTGTCACAGTTGTGGCACTTCACCGGCACCTTCGGATTCTTGCAATCCCTAGAGAAATGGCCCTTCTGCTGACAATTGTAGTAGGTCACTTCGCCCTTTGGCTTCTTCTGGCCATCCTTACCCTTTTGTTGCTGCTGCTTCCTCTTCTTGTTTCCACCCTGCTGTGGTTTAGATTCTTCCTTGGTCATAGCAACAACAAACCTTTCCTTAGGAAACAGATTCTCATGCCTGAGAGCTTTCTCTACTAGCTTCTCAAATGGATTGTCCAAATGATCCACCAACTGCCTCCCAAGATAACTGTCCAAGCCTGTCACAAACTTCTCGTTCTTCTGGTATGAAGATTCAATATACGACCGGGCATACTTGGACAAAGCTTCAAACTCAGAAACATACTCAAGAACTAGTCTTCCACCTTGCTTGAGCTCCACAAACTTCTTAAACAGAACAGACTTCTGAGCCGTAGAAATGAACTTAGCTTCAAATCTGGTTTGGAATTGCTCCCAAGTATTCTCTTCCTCTGGAGTATCAATGGTGATAGAGTTCCACCAATCAGAAGCTCTCCCTTGAAGCTGTCTTGATGCTAACTTCCTCTTAGTTGCATCCTCAATTCCCAAATCACCAAAGATCCTTCTACAAGCATCTATCCATCTTTGGACCTCAATGGTTGATTCTGTTCCCAAGAAAACCTTCCCTCCAAGAGCAGTATAGTCTTTACACAACTTAGCAAAATCCACTGGTTTCGGAGTTTGGACTTGAACTCCAACATCAACTGCTGTCCCCGGAACTGGTATCCTTCTCATGATCGAAGTCATCATAGCTTCGAACATAGCTGCATAATCAGCAGTCCCCTCAGCAGCACGGCCTTCCCTAGTAGCTGGTCTCCCTCTTCGACTCATCCTTAATATCTATAGAAAGGAATGATTAGCACATCTTGAGAAACAACTGCATAAAGGACTCAAACTTTTCTAAGCTACTATATTATATATAGTAATCATCCATCAAAATACAATTACGTCTCTCATACACAGTTACGTCAGCGAGCGTTGGGTAAAATCGATTAACCAATGCTCTGATACCAAATGTGACGACCGCCCATGACCCCTGCACTGAACCTAGAGATAGTGCGCTGTAAAGTGTGCCAGACAGCCATGGACGATTGTCAAGGTAAATTAAAATAGCAGAATCTATCGTATTACTCACTGCGCATGGACAAAATACAATAGAATATATATATATAGTGAAGCTTCACAGAATAGAATCTCATCAACAAAACTTCATAATAGTTGAATACAAACATCTGAATAGTCAATACATCAAGCCTCACTACATAACACTCAGAGAATATACAAGCAGCAGAACATCCAGTACATATAGTAAGAAAACAATATGCAATCCTCCAGCTCGTCTTCGTCATCAGCATCGTGGAAAGCAAGAACAACACCTGTCACCTGCTACCTAGTCTGCCCGTCCCAAAATGGACGAACAGCCCAAGGCAATAAGAGTTAAAACATAAAGCCTTGAGTCAGACAACTGTCTTAGTGAGTGGTAAAATTAACTAACAACATACCAAAAGAGCATAAAGGAAAAGGAATAGGAATACAACCCTCCCACTCCACCTCTTTCTACAGTGATAGCCCCCAGACACACACTAAGCAGAAGCAAACATAGCAAAGCATACAAATTAAAGTAAAGCAATTATCACTCGAGTCAAGGGCGATGTTTTCCAAGTACAAACCCCCAAGGCCTAAACCAAGATCAGATAAGCACCCAGAAAATACCGCTCTTGAGACCGAATGACGATACAGCCAAACATCCATGACTCTGGCTATCACTGTTATCATTGCTTCGATATCATCGTTAATTGAATGACCGGCTCATTCTTTCATCCGTCCGTCAAGGGCTAATGGAAACCCCGGTTCTAGACATAACTCCGCACGTCGTCAAAACCCGTGCCTAGGACTATCGAATCTGCCTAGAGTACTTGACTACCAAACAGTAGCCTTCAAGGACTATCGAATCTGCCCAACGTACTCTTACTTTGAGCATGCTAGAACCTTCAACAACGATGAGATCTCAGCCTTCTAGTCATCATCCTCGATGACTATTTCCATACTAGCTCAAGCGCCTCTCGAGCAAACCATTATCCTCAAACTCGAACCATTTCACCGAGTTATCAACATGCTTGGAATGATCCAGTCTGGATTAGACCAAGACTATCTCATATCATGCCTTGCTTCATCACATCCTAGCAAAGCCTCATCTTAACATCATCATCATCAAATCTATCCATATGAGCTTCTTCATCCGCTACATATGCCACGAGCAGCTTTCCCAATTCAAGAGCCTTTCACTTAGCTTTTGAATCATCTTCGACCATCTTGTCTAAATCAAATCATCAATCATCTAATTCATAGCAATCAATCAAGTCAAAAATTAATCCAAGTAATCAAGCATTCAAATATGATCTAATGAACAATTATAACAATAATGGAAATTTTGTAAATAAAGAGTCTAAAGTCTAACAAGCATGAAAACATGAGTAATATCTCTATAATCTTGATGAATGAACCTGCATAGGTTAACATGTAGTAATATGGATGTCAAATCATCATAAACAATGGATCTATACTTAAGTTTACAAAAATGCATGAAAATCACTACTTTACACAAAATCAAGCCAACGATCCGATATACTCCTTTGGATCCGTGTGAGAGATAATCACCACTCACCAAATCACCTAAACACCTCAAAAGCAACACACTTCAGATCTGGATAGTGAAGAATCTAACTCGATCTATCACAAATCCGCTTCAAACGATGAAATCTCTCTTTGATGGATGTAGGTCTTCAATCTAAGCTCTTGAATCTTCAATTCGATCTTCGATTTGGATGGAAGGAAGCACAAGATTAAAGTGGAGAAAAGAAGTGAAGAAGTGTAGAACACGAGCTCTCAAAATGGCAGCACTTCGTCGCTTCAAAATCCGGATCCCAAGAATGAAGTAGAACCCTCCTATTTATAGGCTGATTTCCCTTAGGTCGTTCGCTCTTAGGTCGTCCACGACCAAAAAACCCCACGACCTAAAAACCCACGACCTAGCAATTCCAGCCTACGACCTAACACATGCGCATCCACGCGACCTAACGCATAAGCGCTTCTACGACCTAACGACCTAACTGCACATGCGCTTCCACGCGACCTACGACCTAACCCAGATGCAGCTTAGCTCTTACGCGACCTAACACACACAGAAGCTCACGACCTAACTAACTTAGCTAGGAAACGACTTAACATCTTAGGTCGTCTAACGACCTAACTACTCCACTGCTGAACTTAGGTCGCTCACGACCTAACTACGCTAACTCGCTAACTCTTATACCGTTAGCTCTTAAGTCGCTAACTAATAGGTCGCTAACCACTAGGTCGCTCACTACTAGGTCCCTAAATACTCTAGGTTACTAACCCTTAGGTCGCTAACTCCTAGGTTGTAGTCTTCCCTTAAGTCGCTCAAACCTTAGGTCGTCTACTCCTTAACTCGCCAACTTCCTTAGGTCGCTCCAAACTCTCATACGACCTAAACCACTACGACCTAAACTAAAATCCTTAGGTCGCCAAATTCTATAGGTCGCTCCTATCTCTTAGGTCGTTCACTCGACCTAACCTACCCCACGACCTAAACCATCACACGACTTACCCTCCAGACAACCTAAGCTATAGTTGACCTAAACTCTGGACGACTTAACAATACTAACAGTCTGATAATAACTGTTTTACGATGTTTCGATCCGTAAAAATACGGGTCGTTACACGACATATTTAGGTTTCGAAACACTTTTAAATTCAACTGTTCTTAACTGATTTAAACTGAATTCCTAGCGACCGATAGAACATCTAAATTATTCGACGAAAATTTGCTATTTGCTATGTCTAGATGGACGCATAACAAATATCAAATTTCCATCATAAATTCTATTGTTTGTTTTAAATGGTAGTTTCAGTTTATTATATTCAAAAAAAATTCACCTTTATTTAATTTCAAAATAAACTATATTTCAAATTAATATAATTGAATATTCATTGGTTCAAAATTTCTAGTTCCTTAATTAAAATGCTAATATTAACTAATGCAATATTAAATTCTCAATTTTCTCAATTTCTGAATCGTTTAACTAATTAAGTCTTATTAAATTAAAATTTAGATTTCTTCCTTTTATGTAAAATCCAATTATACTAAATTTTATTAACAAATTAATTTCAATAGCTTGGTATGTAAGATGAGCAAAAACCAAGACTAAAATTTAAATAGGTTTGAATACATAATTATACATTTATTGTTTACAAATAGATTAGAAGTTAATTTACAATTAAAACCCAATTCAAGTTAATCATACATTTATTTCATGCTTTACACAATATTAAATCTATCCAATTAAACTTTTTATTAAACCATACGTTTGAAATCGCATACAATAGTTGTCACTTTATTAAATCAAAACAGATGTTACAATTCAAAGTAAATTTTATTTAAAATCCTAAATTTATAATTTCGTACCGTATTAAATTCTAAATTTTAAATTTTCTTCTTTTCGAAAAATACGGATCGTTACACTCTCCCCCACTCAAAACTTTTCGTCCTCAAAAAGGAAAGAAGACAGGAGAAAAAGGGTAAAGCAGAATAGATAAAGCTGAGCAGATAAGGTAGATTCAAAAGAATAGTATCAGGCACTTATAATTAATTTAAAACCATAAAATTTCAATTTCAAATGTTAATACAAAATTTCTTTGTTGAAAATACTTTTATAATAAAATAATTTTATATCGAAACAAATTTTCCTTTCGAAAATACTTTTATAACTCGATGTCTCACAAGTTTATCCTCGTTCTTGCAGACTATGGCTATGCGTTGATCAGGCGCAAAGCTAGAATTCTCCAAGTACTTAGTAGACTTGTTTCAACACCCAGTGAAAATACTGGAAAAACCTTCAAAATCGATATGGAAAGTACAATCCAAACAAATCAACCGAACCGAATCATGGATCGCAGATACACAATGGTTACGCCTGTGTCCCCCGGAAAACATCCGTACCTGTAAGCCGTCACGGCCTTGCAAATTTCGCCATGATAACCAAAAACATGTAGACTGTGGATACACAATGGTTACGCCTAGATCCCCCAGGAAACATCCGTACCCTTTAAGCAATCTCTGCCTTGCGGATTACGCTACTAACACGACCATAGATCGCAGATACACAATGGTTACGTCTGGATCCCCCAGGAAACATCCGTACCCGTGAGCCGTCACGGCTCTGCGAATTACGCAATGCAGTCGAGTTCGTAAGACCATGGGTAACGCCATGGAATTCGATGGACACTCGAGTATCATATCCAGAAAACCCAAATCAGAGAGAATAATATCGATAGAATGAATCCTAAATGTGGCCACAAATAGGATATCAAACAAAAGGCACTTTCCATATCTTTACTTCGAAAATATGTATCATATGGTACCTTTTCAAGTCAATTTCAAATATCATACTTATATAAAGTCCATTATATATAAGATTTCATTTTCAAATCGAATACTTTCGAAAATCAAAAGTATATCAAATCACACTTATATAGACTTCGATTATATAAGATTTCGCTTTTCAAATTGAGTACCTTTTCAAATCAATAGTTTCAAATCAACTTCATACTTATACAAATCAATTTTATATAAGTTCGATAACTCCCAAATCAAGTATTTAGTAAAATAAGGTTCTCAATTTCAATTTGTTTCAATATCAGTTCAGTTTCAAAATCATATACGATTTCACCAAATTATTCCTTCCAAATTAAATATCTTCAGTTTCAAAGTTTCCAGAATAATAGGTTTTGAAAATAATCCAAGTTTCCAAATCAACATAATTTAGGTCAAACAAATTCATATCCAAATCATCATATAAATACTAGGTTTTAAATTCCAATCTATTTTTTCGAAACCAAATATTTTCTCAAAATCAATTATACCCAAAATGATTACCAAGTTTATAACCATCCCTTTAAATCTTTAAACTATTTATTTCTATTGGAAAGACCCAATTTACCTTTTGAAAATTATTATTTTATATATATATATAGTTTGTAAAAGATGTTACTAAGTTAAAACATTTAAATTAAATTTTATCCAAAACATTTCAAAACTAAATTTCATATTAGTATAATTCAAACTAGTCTTATTTATTTACTTAACAAAACAGTTTCAAACTTATTTAAATCATATTACTTCATACTTAAACATACAAAACTAAACTTATATACTTTATCAAATAATTTATACCTTTCGAAATTCCTTAGCTTTGAAAATTAAACCTTGATTTGGAAGTGCTCGAACATTCAAAATAGTCGGAGAAATCAAATTTCCAATCCAAGAGTTGGAAATCAGCAACTAATTAGTAAATCAATTTCGAAAGATAGGTTTATACCAAATCAAATCCGAAACTCGAGGACTGAACACCGGGCTTACTTCAAATCGTTTCAAATATAAATACATATATCTTTCGAATATCAAACCATACTTCGGAATTTGAAATCAAAATTGGTTTCACAAAATCAATCGCATAGCAAAGCTACTAAAGTGGCTTATCCCCCACTCTGAAACTCGAAAATCAATGTCGATGATGCGTGCACTCATCACCGAAATTATTCTCCAGCGACATAAGTGAGTTCTGGACTTCTATTTTCTTGAAAACTTCTTTGAAATTTCTTCGAAATCATTGAAACTCATTTGAAGTCATTTGAAACATTTCTTATTCGGAAAATACTTTCAATCGTATCATTATATATTTTCAAAATCTTAAAACCAAGTTTCAAAATACGTGAGTTCAATCTCTCAAAATTCCAATTTAAAACCCTTCAGTTATAAATCATTTTTATATAAATCAATTCCTTATATATTTTTCAAAATTTCAAATCCTTTCAAAACTTTAAATCCTCGTTTTAAAAAGGTATATAATCCTTATCGAAAACATTTTCACTTTTATATATATAATATAATCATACTTATCAAAATAATAATTTCGATATATAAACAATTTCTAAAATACAAAAAAACCTGATTTTCAAAGGACGATTCAAGAATGGATTTCAAAACAAAGATAGAGATTCAAATTAGAGGAACTCTAATTAAAATAGAATTCTGATTCGAAGATAGGCTCGAACGAAGATGAGATAATTAAATTACAAAATAGAAGATGGATATACTTATATAAATCGCGGGAGACCTTAACCGGGTCAATCGTGACTTCAGGAATATGATCGATGCGGGATTCTAAGGCAAATCGACATTCGATCGCTAGAGATAGAATTCGGCATAGCAAAAGATAGCAGCATCTAAACCGAGGGTATAGAAATCTCCGGTGAATCAATGCTAATTGGTAAAGGAGTTTCACCTCGTTGCAAATCATTCAAAGATTGGCGGGGTCACCGATTTTTATAGAGATCATTCAAAGTAGAGTTATGGGATGCTCCAGAATCGAAAGAATACAAATAAGGGAAGACAAGAATGGATTTCAGAACAAGTGGGAGTGTTCCAAAATACAAAGGAAACCGAATCAAAGAGGAAGAGATTCAAGCACGAACAAAAGTAATTCTGTGATTAAATCTACTACATATGCTAAGTTTTGCCTAAAACCAAAGCTCTGATACCAACTATAACGGGACGTCGCCAGTGGGGTAACACCCACTGTAGCATACAGCTGTACATGTGTTCTGCCTTTACGGCCAGACTCTCGACTGCACCAACCTCGTAGGGACATGTAGGAGTAAGAGTCATCCGCTCGCTACCAAACCCAAATGCGAGAACCTTCTATCATGCTGCACCCGCCAAGTGCATAGGCAGACACACATGTCGGACTTGAATTGCTCAAAATATCAGATTGTTAATTTAAAATTTGACAAAACTCAGCATATACAGTAAATAAAATAATCGCAGAATCACAGATACGGAGTATACAACAGAATGCATCGGAATAGATAAATAGTAGTTCATGAAGCTACTATATAAACAACAGAGTTTGAAATAAAATACAACAGAATATCTCAAATACAGACTGATGACATCTCTGAACAAATCAACCGGAGAAACTGAAAGTTGAATCGATAGTTGGATCTCCAAGCGAAGCTCCAAACTCCAAGGTGAGTCTCAAATGCTGTATCACTCAGTCTGACCCGAGCGTAAAGCAAAACACAAAACACTCGAGTCAGGATTAACATTCTTATATCAATAAATCCAACTCAAGTGAAATATCAACTGAAATACAACTAACTTAAAGGATGTTTGGGATAACCATCCTCTAAGGATCCGTGGAACTATCTACTATGTAGAAATATATGTTATTAACATCCAAACGTCATTATAACACCGTGGTCATTCCAAAATAATTTATACTTCAAAACCAAAATATCATTTCCATTTCAAATATATATTTTCCAATTATAGCACTTTCAAAAAGCTAAATTGATAATCTCATATATATCTCATTTGAACTTCATTATTATTTAGTTTTGAAATACTCACTTAATAAATCCATTATCATTTAAATAAACCACAAGTTACAAAATAAACTAAATATTTCTCCAATTTATTTAAACTTGACATATCCATTTAATCACTTTAAATCGGAATCCAATTACAAAATCATACCTTAAAATCCTCAAATTCAATAAGTTTCAAATCGATTTAATTAAACCAAATTCATAATTAAATACAATAAACTCAATTAATATTTCCAACCTTAACTTATAGAAATCATTAAAAAATCTATTTTATTGTAATTTTAAATAAATACTTATACATATTATATATTAATTAAATCACACTTTATTAAATTAAAACTTATTATTTAATCTACTTTATATTAAAACTTATTTATAAAATATTTCAATATTAAGTAAAACCATATATACTTCCTTTAAAAACCATAGAGATTATTTTCAAAATATTTATATATAGACCGACGGTGTCTGTATATAATTTTTTATCATATGGTCAAGTGATACGGATATTTATCATTTCAATCTGTAGTTTAAAATATATATACGGGTATATATCATTTCAACCCGCAATCTAAAATTCAATTCAAATGAAAATTGCTTGGGTTTATCATTTCAACCCATAACGATTTTCTCCTATTCTACAGATCGTTCGGGTATGTATGATTTCAACCCATAGTGAATTCTATACTAACAAGGAACTTGCAGAGTGATAACAGATATGATAATAATATAACAGGCATATATCACCAATATAAATATTGGTAATGGTGTCAGATGTCACAGGTGAACAGATACAGATAAGAGCATATATAACAATGTAAATAACTAATAGCAGCATATTTCAATTGTCGTTTCAATTGAAATCAAATTTAATAAATATAAGAACATTAATCGTGAGTGATTTCTCACCTTTCGAGGCTAGAGGGAATAAACAATGATATGGGTTACGGATCCAAGCATGAATTTCGAAGCAAAGCAAATTTGGCACAAATTTGACGATCAAAGCTGATAAAGAGGAATCGATGAGAGCCAATCAGAATCAGTTAATAAAAATTGAAATGAAAAATATATTATATTAATATACTAATGAAATCAACATTTTGATTTAAGACAAATATTAACTAAATAAAATTCAAAATCATTATACTTAAAACTTAAATATTAAAATCAAAGTATATCAAAAAATTGCACAGTATAAACAGCCTTCAATATATATTAAACTAATATCTTGCACATCTAATTTAACAAGACTCAAACATCTACTATATAAATATAATATAAAATACTTAATAGATATTCCAAATCCAACAAAAATGTAATATACGCACCTATATATATGAATCTCCTTATAATACACTTGTGTAAAACAAAATCCTATATATATATATATATATAACTGTGAATATACTTAAACTTATACAATCGAAACTAATATATTTAAAATTATATACACTACTAACATTATTATATACATACATAAGAATCGAAAGATTTACATACAACAAAAAGTATTTATCACAACCTATACATGTATACTTTAAAGCAATTAAAATATATAATATATTATATAATACCTATATATAAGATATAATATGACATATTATATACACAGCAACCCAATATGTGAAATATGACTAATATAGACACACGCATGTTACTACACATGTAGAGAATATCTATTTGCTCTACTATTCATATGCATAATATATGAGTAAACCATTTTATGTAGACTAGTACATAGATTTATACTTTACAATACTTAAACAATGCGAGAACAGTCACGTATAAATCATGTCTGACATATACAAATTTATAAATCAACTTATATATATACTTTACAACATCATATATTTAAATATATACGCACCTATATCATAGCTTATATAATATATATATATATATATATAAATAACACATGCGTATACTCTAACATAAAAATATATATATACTTGAAGAGTATGAACAGTTAACATATAAATGATGTATGAACTCCAACCGGTAATGTATATATATATATATACCGTAACAGAGAATTCAAACTTTTTATATAAATAAACTTATATAGTTATATACCTAACAAAACACAAACATGTATATATTATTATTTTCGAAATTCCCTATACATATATATATATATATAGATGCATATCTAACCAAATATGTACTATATATATACAGCAATTATTTACAGTATGTATAAGCTTGTGCCTAAAACTAACAGCACATACCACTCAAAGATTATATACAAACTAAACAAAAGAGAATAGAAGGCTGACCCTAGGAGATGGATAGAAACAGAGATGGATGAACTGGAGTGTAGCGGCCGTTGTCGCTTGTTCCAGAGAGTACTCGACTGCAGTTGATGGAGGATGGACGGGCTTGGCTGAGGGGATCGGAGCTTAGCAGGGGTCAGACACGTGGATCTGGAGGACGGCGGGTTCGGATCTGTGGTGTGATGGTGCGGATGTTGGCCGAGAAGAGGATGAGCAGTTGGAGGCCGTGACGGGAGGAGGGGATGCTGGCTTGAGGCCGAAGCCGATGCGGGTTAGGGACAGCAAATTGGAAGGGGAGCAGGCATTTGGCTAATATAGATCTAGTATAATATACATAAACTTGGCTTTTAGAGACAGAGAATGTCACGAAGCAAAGTGTGAAGGGAAGAGGAATAGACCACACAAACCAACTGTTGGGAGTGTTTCCACCTACTACCGGACCAAACTTCCTTCCTACTCATAACCGAACCAACCACTGCTCCACCCTACCGAATCAACTCATCACCGGACCAGAACCACCGGACCACCCCTCACAACTCATCACCGGACCAGAACCACCGGACCACTCCTCACAAGCTCATCACCGGACCAGAACCACCGAACCACTCCTCACAACTCATCACCGGACCAGAACCACCGGACCACTCCTCACAACTCATCACCGGACCAGAACCACCGGACCACTCCTCACAAGCTCATCACCGGACCAGAACCACCGGACCACTCCTCACAACTCATCACCGGACCAGAACCACCGGACCACTCCTCACAACTCATCACCGGACCAGAACCACCGGACCAATCACAACTCCACTCACCACTGGACTAACTCCATTCACAACCGAACCAACCTGGCCAGGCCAGATTACATCAGCCCAAGCCCACCAGCAGCTGTATACATCCTAGACCCCTACCCCTTGCCTCACTCTATAAATAGAGGGGTAGGGGTACAACAATGGGGGAGAAGTTGGAGAGCTCAAGCACGGATAGAACTTTCAAACAACATTCATATACTTGTATCAAAGCTTTGTACTTGTAATTTGAATAGAAAAGGAGAATAACATATAAAGTGGACGTAGGCACATTCTGGCCGAACCACTATAAATCTGCGTGTCTTTTACAGTTTAGTCCTTGCTTTTCATATATTTGCATAAATCACCCAAATCACTAAGAACAACATAAAATCAACTAAATCATACAACTTGGAGGTGTTTGTCCATTTTTTTTGCAAACATTTTTGGTGCTTTCATTGAGAGCTGAAAGCTCGAAGCTTCAGCTTCTTCCACATAACCTTCTTCCTAACAGCGTCGTTCATTGCTTGGAAAACATGCCTCCCAAGCAGAAGAAAGATGTTAACAAAGGAAAAAACATCGCAACCAGCAGTCTTCCAGATCCAGTGGACACATACCAAGTAAATCGTCCCCTTCCAGCAATAGTACCAGATGAAGGTTAGGCAAATCCGACAACCCCTGCCTTAGAACAGCCGGCAGCAATTACTAAGGCAGATCTAGACAGGGTTGTGGCTGAAGTGACTAACCGTTTCACATCCCAGCAGGAAGCCTTGGTGGACCATCTCATGTCACGCTTAAGGGATGCTGAAGAGTCCAACCGCAACACTGAATCATGGGGTGAGTCCCAGTCTGGAGGATCACGGAGACAGCAAAGATCTTCCTTCATCGAAGGAGCTAATGACAGAAGCGGCCATGGTAGGAGTCGAGACCGAGCTCAGCCTGAAGTTAGACCTGAGGAAACGCTTGGAACCGAACCCAACGGGAGAGGTACCGGGCAGAGGTCAACTATAGCCGAGCCTGTCATACTGCCTAACCATGGAAACACCAGTGAACGGGGCCGAGCTAGAGTTCAGCCCGAAGTTGGACCCGAGGAAGCGCTTAGATCAGAACCCAGCAGGGGAAGATCAAGGCAAGGGCCAACTGTAGCTGACCCTAGCATGCTCCCAGAAGACCAAAGACAGCCATTGGAAAATGTCAGGAATGATAGACGATACCATCCCTACAAGTCATCTGGACGGAATCAATCCCACAGAGCAGAGCCGAACTCATTTTTATCTGCTCCAAATTCTGATGAAAGGATGGCACGCTTGTTCAGAGAGTGCGTCCAACGGGATCAAAGAGATCGAGGCATAGGCGCTAGAGTAACCAGCCCCTTCGCCCGCAATATCGAAATCGCCATCACCCCCCGAGAATGGAAAATGCCAACAATGGAACCTTACAAAGGAACCTCCGACCCCGTTGTATACTTACAGAGATACACACAACATATGCTCATGAGTGGAGCAACAGAAGGAGTGCTGTGCAAATGCTTTCCGCTATTCTTAGCAGATCTAGCTACCTCCTGGTTCTGCCATCTACCCCAAGGATCCATCGGCTCATGGGATATGTTGAAAGAAAAGTTCATCAGCCAGTTCCGCATTCATGTAGAGCAGCCCAAGGATGCTTACTCCTTATCCAGTATCAAACAGAAACCCGGAGAGAAGCTGCAGCAATATCTAACCCGATTCAACGCCGCAGCGGCCGCAGTCCAAGTTGCCGATGAGAAGCTTATCTTAATGGCCCTCTGTAGTGGTGTGCACCCGGATACTAAATTTGCTAGAAGATTGACAAAAGAAAAACCAGCTACTCTACCCGATTTCTTCCATGAAGCCGGGAAGTATATGAGGCTTGAAGACGCTGCCACTGAGGGGCAGCCAGGGCAACAAAATAAGGCAGCTCACGGCAACACGCCCGCTGTAGCAAAGGATGTTCGAAGAAATGATTCTAGAGACAATGCTGGGGGCAAGAAGGGAGAAAAGCGCCTATATCGGCCAGGACCGAGATTTGACACTTACACTCCTTTGAATGAAACCGTCGAAAACATCATCCTTGCCACCCAAGCCAAAGTTAGATACAAACGCTCACCATACAAGAAGGAATCAGATGACGCGCTTAAATCTGGAAAGTTTTGCCGCTTCCACGAATCTCATGGGCATGATACTAATGAATGCCATCATCTTCGGGACTTGATTGAAGAACACATCAGAAGGATAGACTGGAACACTACGTAAAAGGTCAGAACAGGACTCCAGCTCTTGCCAATGAGAACCCAAGGCTACCTTCCCCAGAGATAGGTGGACGAAATCGCAACACTAGCGACTCCGGTCAAGAGAAGATAGTGGTCCATACCATCTCGGGAGGACCACACATCGCCGACAGAAGCTGGGCAGAGATGGAAAGATATGGAAAGTCGCTTAGAAACAATGAAGACTGTGTTAATTCTGTTATAGAAGAACGCCACCGGAAGCAGAAAGAGAGTGATGACATCACATTCAGTAGGCGTGACCTAGAGGGAAGGCAGTACCCTCACATGGATCCCATGGTTATCTCTGCCCGGCTCGGTCCAGCCGAAGTTTTCCGAATTCTAGTAGACACTGGAAGCTCAGTAAATATCTTATTCAAGCATGTATTCGACAAAATAAAATTATCAATAAAGGACGTTTCTCCCTGCAATAAACCACTACACGGTTTCACTGGAGATGCGAAGATGCCCCTCGGGCAACTGGACCTCTTTGTTGAAATTGGAAGTCATCCCCGCTCCGTTGTGCGGAAACAGACATTTGTGCTGATAGAAAACCACTCGGCCTACAACACCTTCTTAGGAATTCCAGCCTTGTTTGACTTCCAAATTGTCCTGGCCCCATGGTGCCTAAAGATGAAATTTCCGACGGACAATGGAGTAGGGGAAGTGGAGGGAGACCAGGACGTTGCTTGAGACTGCTATGTAACTGAACTTCGCAGCAACCACAGGTAGGATAAAGGGAAGAGTGTAGAGGTCGCCCTCTGCACAAAAAGTTTGGAAGCATAGCAACTAAAGAAAGCCCCTCCTCTTCGATTTACCAGCGACCCTTTCAATGAATTAGACCCCAGGGACAAAGAGGAGGTGGCCACCGCCGAGCCTGCAGAGGCTATGGAATTTGTATCTGTAGACAAACATGACTCGAGTAGACTATTGAAAATTGGGTCCCAACTAAAAGCAGAGTTGAAGGAACAACTCATTGACTTTCTCCGCCACAACTTGGATGTATTTGCATGGTCACATGCTGACATGACTGGAATCTCCCCTGACATAGCATGCCACATACTAAACATTGATCCTACCAAGGCGCCCGTAAAAAAAAGAAAGAGAAGTATGGGGGCAGAACGATCAGCAGCCCTCGATGAAGAAGTAAAGAATCTACTTGCCAATGACTTCATACGAGAAGCCATCTACCCAGAGTGGATCGCCAACCCGGTGCTGGTAAAGAAGGCTAATGGGAAATGGCGAACATGCATTGACTTCTCCAACTTAAATGACGCCTGCCCGAAGGATTGCTTCCCACTTCCCCGAATCGATCAACTTGTAGACAGCACGGCCGGACACGAACTCTTATCTTTTATGGACGCATACTCAAGATACAACCAAATTCCCATGCATGCTCCCGATCAAGACCACACTAGTTTCATCACTGACCGAGGATTGTACTGCTATAAGGTAATGCCTTTCGGACTTAAAAACGCAGGAGCCACCTACCAGCGCCTCGTCAACAAGATGTTTGCAGGGCTAATAGGACAAACTATGGAAGTGTATGTGGATGACATGCTAGTAAAGTCAAGGAAAGCCGACGATCACGTAAGCCACCTGGGCGAGATGTTTCGAGTACTTCGCCAATACGGAATGAAACTTAACCCTCTAAAATGCTCCTTCAAAGTATCATCAAGAAAGTTCTTGGGATTCATCGTCCATGCCAGAGGGATTGAAGCAAACCCTGAACAAGTCCGAGCTCTAAAAGATATCAAAATACCTTCCACTCGAAAGGAAATGCAAAGCCTGAATGGGAAAGTGGCCACCCTAAGCCGATTCATCTCCAAAGCAACGGACAAGTGCGTCCCCTTCTTCGAAGCTCTAAAGAAAGACAAAGGAAAGTTCGAATGGACTGATGAATGCTTAACAACTTTCCTTAACTTAATCGAACACCTCCAGAAACCGCCGGTACTCTTGACTCCAAACGAAGGCGAAGAGTTATACCTATACCTTGCTGTATCATCTCATGCTCTAAGCGCTGCTTTGGTAAGAGAAGACAACCGCACGCAGCGGCCATTATACTTTGTGAGTAAGAGGTTTACAGGGGCAGAAGTCAGATATCCTAAACTTGAGAAGCTAGCATACTGTCTACTAATCGCATCACGAAAACTGCGACACTATTTTCAATCCCATTCCATCAGAGTTCTGACCGATCAACCGCTAAGGCAGGTACTCCATCGTCCCGACACTTCTGGGCGACTACTTAAGTGGTGCATTGAACTGAGTCAATATGATATTACCTACCATCCTCGCACCGCCATCAAGGGGCAAGCCATGGCCGATTTCATTGCTGAATTCACTACCAACGAAGGTAAGGAGCAATCAGAAATAGCCGAAGACATCAAGTGGAACCTCTTTGTGGATGGTGCATCAAACGAACAAGGCTCGGGGGCAGGTGTGGTAATAATCACTCCCAGGGGAAATAAGCTGCACTATGCTATAAGGTTGGAATTCGCTGCCACCAACAACGATGCAGAGTATGAGGCAGTGATAGCAGGATTAGAACTTGCCTTAGAAATCGGAGCCAATTCTTTATGTCTTCATAGCGATTCTCAACTTATTGTTAATCAAATACTAGGAGAATTCCAGGCTCGAGAAGAACGACTCATAGCATATTTAAAGAAGACCAAGTTATGTCTCAGTCGATTGGACCACTACTTAGTCAAACACATCCCTCGGGAAGAGAACCAAGAGGCCGACGAATTGGCGAAGCAAGCTAGCATGAGAGACGGCGCTATTTCCGGAGCAATAGCCATCTCAAAGCAACTGACCCCAAGTTTTGAGCAAGTGAATCTGATAGCTGCAACCGAAGAAGCAACTTGGATGACTCCCATCCGAGACTACTTACAAAGTGGCACACTACCCAACGGGCGTAACGAAGTCAAGAAAATCTTGAGGAAAGCTTCTCGCTACACAATACAAGAGGACACCCTCTATCGGCGCGGTTTCTCTAACCCCTTATTAAGGTGTGTCGCTGGAAGGGAAGCCACGGAAATCTTATCCAACATTCATCAAGGAAGCTGTGGAGATCACACCGGCGGGCAGACTTTGGCAAAAAAGATACTCCGATATGGATATTTATGGCCCACCTTAAGCAAGGACGCCTTAGATTTCGTCAAAAAATGTGACAGATGCCAGAAGTTTTCTAAGATTCCGCGGCTACCAACAACTGAAATTACTCAAATGACCAGCCCCTGGCTCTTTGCAGTATGGGGAATTGACTTAATCGGCGAACTGCCAATGGGTCGAGGTGGGGCCAAACATGCTATAGTGGCAGTCGACTATTTCACCAAATGGGTGGAAGCAGAGCCCCTAAATAAAGTATCTTCAGCGAAAGTTATTAACTTCTTGATCAAAAATGTTCTCTGCAGGTACGGAGTCCCATTCAAAATTATATCGGACAATGGACTTCAGTTTGACAGCGAGGAGTTCGCCAACTGGTGCCAAGAGCACGGAATTCACAAAAGCTTCTCATCCGTAGCTTATCCCCAGGCGAACGGACAAGTCGAAGTCGTCAACAAAATTCTGAAAACTCTAATCAAAAAGAAACTCGAAAAGTCAAAGGGTGCTTGGGTGGATGAACTCCCTACGGCACTGTGGGCCTATCGCACATCTTTCAGAACATCAATGGGGCATACTCCTTTCTCTCTGGCATACGGATCAGAGGCTATGCTCCCAGTTGAAACTATCGTGCCTTCCCACCGTAGGATCCACTATAACCCAGAAGAGAACGAAGAACTCCTTCACATGTCTTTGGATCTAATTGAGGAGAGAAGAAATGATGCAGCCCTCAAAGCAGCAGCCCACAAGCAAAAAGTGGCAGCACAATACAACTCCAAAGTCAAGCGTCATACCTTACAAGAAGGAGATCTTGTCCTCAAGCGGATCTTCCCTCGCCTCGGAGCACTAGACCCAGTCTGGGATGGACCATATGTAGTTCATAAAGATCTCCACAATGGGGCTTATATTTTGTCAATAGTGGACGGAGAGGTGTTCCAGAGGGCATGGAACATCCAACACCTCTGTCGATACTTTTCTTAACTTGTACTGCCCATATGAAGTGAATTAACAAAGAGAATCAGTGGACGTAGGTATTTTCGTGCCGAACCACTTTAAAAAACCTTGTCTCTTTTTCAACTTGTTCCTTTATGTCTTGGCTGCTTGTTAACTTTATCCTTTTCTGTTGAACAAAATCCTGTGCATATAACATTTCCATTCAAGGCACTCCACAGCGCAACTTCACCTGGACAAGACCTAACAGGTACTATGCGAATCTATGCCCTCGCCAATGAGACACTTTTGCTCCGGCATCCCTCTGTTGCGGGTTAACTCATTGCTCGCGACGGCCCATAAAGCCAAATGTAATGAGCCGATTATAAGCCACCGAGAAGGCCGATTATAGCCAAGGCAGCTCATTACGGCGTTCGGCTCGCCGGCAACTGTGAACCTACTTTAAGCCCCAACATAAGGTGTGGCCAACCAGGGGTAGTTCACGGTTGACGATCGGCACCCACGCTAGCCGGCCACAGTAAATCGAATAATACCCATGATTACGGGACATAATGGCCCGGGTAGGTACTGTGCGCGATCTCGGCTCCGATGTGTCTTAAGTACGGCTGTGGTAAAAAAGATTAACTCCCCACGGAGGCGTAAGATGGGTGACAAATGTCTTCAAGACCCACAGCTAGGGAAAGTGACTACAAAGCCTGTTTGCCACGAACTTAAGCACATCGAAGGCCTTCCGTGATTGGAAGTTTTACTATTTCGCATATTTCAATTTTATTCAAGAAACTTTTCTCCTATCCTCTGTAACAATCCCTGAAGTACAGGACACAGAATAAGAGACATTCGCTAATGGAAGCGGATACTCACAGCAAGACACTGGACCGCATTCCATACTCAGTCACGCAAGACATTCAAAGCTGCCATCTATAAGTAAAATATGAAAGGCGGCACTTTCTTCTTTCATGTATAAACACATGGCTGTAATTTGTTCACACATCACACCAACATTGCAAAACATGAAATTATGTTTTAAAAAAGAACTTGACATCAAACACAATTGAATTACAAGCATACGCATAGCTATATTTCTCATACGACATGTCAAAATAGCAAAAATATTCAAAAACGATAGAATCAGCTTAAGTTAAAAAGTTACACATCAAGAATAATGTTGTTTATTACAAGTAGCATAATTACAACCTAAAAGTTACGTTACTGTTTTGAGACTAACATATACAACAATGTCAAGTCCACAAAAAGATATCCAGGTCAAATCAAGGAGCCGGCTGCGTCGGAGTTTTGTCCTTGTCCTGTTGCCCACCTGTCCAGTCAAAGAAAGAATTCATTAGTGATAAGAAACCAAGTTAACGGAAAGACTAGGAAGGAAGACTTACCAGCACCAACTTCCTGACCATCCTGATCATCATCCTCTACTTGCACACCTGCCTCCTCAGCAGCAAGCAGCCGCATACCCTCCTTCACTGCCACCTTCTCCTCCTTGGTAAACTGGGCAGTCACCACATCCATTCTGAAGACCGCGCCACCCTCTTTATCCGCATCAGCCCTAGCCCCCTCTAGAGCCCGGAGATAGATCCTGGCCATAACTCGGGGGTAATCAACCATCCAGGATAAGTTACCCTGTTTCCAAGTACGGAAATACATATCCTGGAGCATCTCATCCATCATCCCCTCGTTTTCCTCAAGCTCCCTCATTCGGGCCTCAGAAGCACGCAACTTATCAACGGCAGCATCCCTCTCCGATCGGTATCGTGAGTGGTCCGCCTGAAGGGATATCCTCATCGCCTCCATCTCCTCCTTCAACCTGGACTGAGCAAGCTCCGCGGCCTCGAGTCTACCCGACAATTCCTGTGCCCGCTCGAGGTCCGCTTGTCGAACCTCATCCACCGTCACAATGGCCATGTCAATTCGCTCCTTGCAGGCGGCCTCCATTTTTCGCAACTCTGCCCTGCTGGCCTCTTCCATAGTCTTCTTCAGTTGCCTGGATGCGGCCTCGTGCTGAGAAATTTGAATGGCTTGATCGGCAAGCTGCTTAGCCTGGTCGGAGACCATTAACCGTAGCCGAATGTTAGCACTCCCAATTTCCTCCCCGGCCTTGACTAGTCGGGCATGATGCCCCATCAATTTCCTGGTCTCCTCAGCAACCCGTTCAATATTCGCCTTAGCTTCATCCCCCAGAGTTACAACCCGGGAAGTAAGCAAATCGAGGTCCAGGGATTTAGTTCGTCAAGCACCCGTACCATGGGATTGCGAGGGAGAAGATGCTCACTAGTAACCTCATCGAAGGAGATGTCATGAGAGGCCGGGTCCAGGTCTGGATGACCCACAAACGGGTTACGAACCAAGCCAGGGTGATCTATCGGGGTGAAGGTTGGATTCTCGGACGGATGTGGGGAAGGCATAAACTCAGTATCATCCTCCGTAATATCGTGAATAGGCTGGAGTGGGGCCGGAGGACCAGGAAGAGATTCAAATGTAGATCGACTCCTCTTCCTCTTCTGTATATCTTCTTCAATAACTGCAAGAAGAGTACGATAGCCGACTACGTGTCCAGGACGGTTAGTAGGAGGCTTCGGCTTGGCGGAAGCTTTGAGGAGTTTGTATTGTTCAAGCCTGTGCCGAAGATCTGAGGTCTTGGCCGTTTTGCCCGCTCCTGGAATGAAAACCAAGTGTCACCAGCATGTATTGAGCCATCATTCAAGAATTAAAGAGAAATTCACCTTGAATCGCAGAAGTTGCCTCAGTAGAAGCGCTCCCGGAAGATAAATCGACGCCGGTCCCGACCTTACCAGCTTTCTTGGACTTCTACGTTTCCTCCAACTCTTCGAAGGCTTGGCGGAGAGCGTCATCTTTCCACTCTTGAATCACGCCCGCCTACCCGGGAGGCAAAGCCCTGGTGCCATCACCGCCCTGTCCTTCGCCACCATCATCACCGTAACGATCACCGTCACCTTCTCTACCACTTCCGCTCTCCGCCTCACCTCCTTCGTCCTCACCTTTTTCCTCCTCCTGAACATCTAGATGTGTGCTGGGAGAGGGTCCATCGGACTTCTTGAGTTTCTTCCCCCCGGCGACTGGATGCATCGAGAAGGGTCTCCTTTTGCTGCTTTTCGCCGTGGCCCCTCCTATAACTTTGGCAGCTCTTTCCCCAACCGTGTCTCTCTGCTTAACCACGGACTGATGTGGAAGGATCAGGTTGTGCCCCAGAAGTGTAGCATTCCTGATCAAGTAAGAAGCCGACCTGTCCCTTCCCGTAATGGCTTCTATTTCCACAGCCATCTGAACCAGGCGATCATTCTCCACGACCGCAAAACCACCTGTCACTAGCAAGAAATAAAAACACATAAGAAGAAGCATTGCAGTTATAACGGAAATTATATATAAAGCTTCACACTTACAGCCGGAGGTGAAGCGACGGATGGAAACGGAGTCATCCCTGATAAAAAACCATTCTTTCTTAAACATACTGAACTTCGAATATAAGTCCAGGACAGGCTTAAAAGATACGGCTGATTCCAAGCTGATGCATGGAGACCCCTTCTTATAGCCTCTCAAATTGTACAAGTACCGGATCTCCCGGTTGGAGGGAGGACGCCCGTATCTCCTCTGGAAAATGACAAACAGGCTCACCAGGATGGCGTAGGAGTTAGGCTGAAGCTGAAACGGAGCTACCTTCAAGTAGGTGATAAAACTGATTATCCAAGCATTGATCGGGGGAATGGCCCCACACATGCAATGGTACCGACTATAGGCGAAATACCCTTCGGGGGGATTATATGGCATCACTCCCTCCCCGGGCAAAAGCATGCGCGCTCTGTCAATCCCAAAGGAGTGGGAGATAACATCAAGCTGCTCGCCTTTCAGAGAGCTTGGGAAACAGTCAGGAGGTGAGTTCAGAAGCTCCTAAGGGCCATACCCATCTACTAGTGACCTCGGGGTGGACCCATGACGTCCCGGTTCTAATTGAGCTAGGGGCACTACGGAAGGATCTTCTCTGTCTTGGGATTTCTTCTTTTCTGATCGGGTTTCCACTTTATGAGACATTTATCTGCAAACACAAAAAAGCACGTCGTTAGAACGAGGGAAACAAACGAGCAAGTACGTACGGCCTAGGATTTCACTCATAATTCAAGTGATAAAAGTGCATTTGGTAGTTCAAGGCCGAAAAGTCATTCGGTATTCAAACTCCCCTATCTCATTCGGCATTTCCAACAGGGACTCATTCGGCACTCGGATTCATTCGGTAGTCCAAGGCTGAAAGGTCATTCGGTATTCAAACTCCCCTGTCTCATTCGGTATTTTCTACAAAGGTCCATTCAGCATTCGGATTCATTCGGTAGTACAAACCATAAGGGTCATTCGGTAATCACCTGATTCGGTATGATTTGGCAATATGGTTGATTCGGCAGAAAGATCTGATTCGGCTATCTCACTTGGTAGGGAATAACGAAAGCCTCAAGCCCATACTTATAGGCAAGCCCAAAATAGCCGAACCAGATAATTCGGCATTTGGAACCGGATGAGGGCGTCCAGATAAACAAAGAGCGCCATACACAAGCATATGCCCCACTTTGGGGGGCAAATGTTGGGAGTGTTTCCACCTACTACCGGACCAAACTTCCTTCCTACTCATAACCGAACCAACCCCTGCTCCACCCTACCGAATCAACTCATCACCGGACCAAAACCACCGGACCACCCCTCACAACTCATCACCGGACCAGAACCACCGGACCACTCCTCACAAGCTCATCACCGGACCAGAACCACCGGACCACTCCTCACAACTCATCACCGGACCAGAACCACCGGACCACTCCTCACAACTCATCACCGGACTAGAACCACCGGACCAATCACAACTCCACTCACCACCGGACTAACTCCATTCACAACCGAACCAACCTGGCCAGGCCAGATTACATCAGCCCAAGCCCACCAGCAGCTGTATACATCCTAGACCCCTACCCCTTGCCTCACTCTATAAATAGAGGGGTAGGGGTACAGCAATGGGGGAGAAGTTGGAGAGCTCAAGCACGGATAGAACTTTCAAACAACATTCATATACTTGTATCAAAGCTTTGTACTTGTAATTTGAATAGAAAAGGAGAATAACATATAAAGTGGACGTATGCACATTCTGGCCGAACCACTATAAATCTGCGTCTTTTACAGTTTAGTCCTTGCTTTTCATATATTTGCATAAATCACCCAAATCACTAAGAACGACATAAAATCAACTAAATCATACAACTTGGAGGTGTTTGTCCATTTTTTGTGCAAACACCAACATATACATTGAACAGTGAAATAATAAAAGTCAGTGGTTACCTCTGGGAATAGAAAAAGGCAAATGACTGTTCAATTAATGCACGTTGGAAATTGAATATTCACGAGAAGTTTAAAAGCTAAAAGTTTGGAACCGATACGATTGACCGTTTCACGGTTTTTGCTGTGTACCGGACTTCAAAACACAGAATTTAATATACCACAGAGATCAGCACGACGAGACGATCAAGATGGTATACAAATATTAGTTGTACGATCATCCTGTCAAAAGTCGATAATCGGTACCGAAAATGTTGCTAATTTGCCAGAAATAAGATAAACGGAGCAATAGCGATTAAAATTCGAGAAAGCGAAAGATGATGTCTCACTCAGAAGATGATTTTCAAATTTACTATGTAAAAATATTCAGGTTTGGAAAATATTTTGTTACCATCAATTTTTAACTGATTGAAATTGAAATAGAATTACACAATAAAATTTACTTGCATATTTTCTGATGAAAATTTACCATTTGCTATATTAAAATAGACGTATTCCAAATATTAAATTTTCATTTAATTACGTTATAAAACTATTAAAATTTGCGCGTTGTTACACTGACACTGATATATGTTGCTATCCCGTACGAAAAAATCCAAACGGAGCTTGAAACGTCTAAATTTCGCGAAACGGATTACACAGTCTTATTCAGAGTGTTCTAAATAAATTTTCTCATGTCGACATATTTAGGTTTCAGAACACTTTTAAATTCAACTGTTCTTAACTGATTTAAACTGAATTCCTAGCGACCGATAGAACATCTATATTATTCGACGAAAATTTGCCATTTGCTATATCTAGATGGACGCATAGCAAATATCAAATTTCCATCATAAATTCTATTGTTTGTTTTAAATGGTAGATTTCAGTTTATTATATTAAAAAAAAATCACCTTTATTTAATTTCAAAATAAACTATATTTCAAATTAATATAATTGAATATTCATTGGTTCAAAATTTCTACTTCCTTAATTAAAATGCTAATATTAACTAATGTAGTATTAAATTCTTAATTTTCTTAATTTCTGAATCGTTTAACTAATTAAGTCTTATTAAATTAAAATTTAGATTTCTTCCTTTTATGTAAAATCCAATTATACTAAATTTTAATAACAAATTAATTTCAATAGGTTGGTATGTAAGATGAGCAAAAACCAAGACAAAAATTTAAATAGGTTTGAATACATAATACATTTATTGTTTACAAATAGATTAGAAGTTAATTTACAATTAAAACCCAATTCCAGTTAATCATACATTTATTTCATGCTTTACACAATATTAAATCTATCCAATTAAACTTTTTATTAAACCATACGTTTGAAATCGCATACAATAGTTGTCACTTTATTATATCAAAACATATGTTACAATTCAAAGTAAATTTTATTTAAAATCCTAAATTTATAATTTCTTACCGTATTAAATTCTAAATTTTAAATTTTCATCTTTTCGAAAAATACGGATCGTTACACTTAGGAAACTTCTTAGAATATTCCAATAAATCACTTTTAATACATTTTCTAACATTTTTAAATTTTTGACCCATAGCCATTATATATTGGCCGTAAATAATTTTAAACCCAAATTAGCATTTTCTTTACTAGAAAATTCATAATAAATCCACAATAATCCAGAAAATTATGAAACTTGAAACCCATCTTCAAAATATTATTTCTGACCTCAGATTAAAATTGCAAGTAATTTGGATGTTACCTTATAGGTTTTCTAAATCGATTCTCATCATAAAATCCATATAAAATAGCCTAAATCATCAACAAGTATATATCCACTTTGAAACAATCAAAACATTTGCAAAATACTTTCGGGTTCAATCTAAAACCAAAAATAATCAAATACATGAGATGTAGTAATTATTCACCTTTGTTTTTATGTTAAGGAGTTGAGATTTGATCTTGGATTTAAGTTGATTAACTTCTTCCTCTTGATTTAGCTTATCTTCCCCTCTTTTTCTTCTTTAATGGTGGCCTGCCTCTAAGTTGATTTTAGTTTTGTGAAATGAACGTGTAAAATGAAATGGTACGAAGGCTTAGGGTATATAAATATGGCTCATTCCTATTTTACCCTTATCTAATTCATTTTGTTTTTCCTTAGTTCATTAATTCAATTAGGCATGGCTACACCCTTATTATACATATCTCAATTCTTTTAATCAATTAATCTTTTCATTATGCTAGCTAATTAAATCTCATGAATAATGTTATCAAAAAATTAGAGGTGTTACAGTCTCCCCTTCTTAAAGAATTTCATCCTCGAAATTACGATAAGGCACCCATCAAAATCAATCAAAAATGTAAAATATGCCATGAAACAAGTCTGGGTAAGTATCTCGAATCATGCTCTCAGTTTTTCAAGTACAGTCTCTCTCGTCGTCACTCCACTGGACTTTGACTAATCTGACCATCTTGTTCCTTAGCCTCTTCTCATCTCTCGCGACTATACCAACTAGCTTTCTAACTATAGTCAGGTTCGGCTCTACTACTAAGTCATCTAACGCAGTCGGTGCTATAGAAGTCTATGGATCTCGAACACACTTTCTTAGATGAGAAACATGAAAAACAACGTGGACTCCTGCCAAACTACACGGTAACTCTACTCTTTACGCGAGTTTCCCGATCCTCTCAACAATGAAATGGTCCAATGAATCTCGGTGCCAACTTTCCTGAATTTCCAAACCTGATCACACCTTACATCGGTGACACTTTGATGAAAACTTGATCTCCCATTAAGAATTTCAAGTCTTTCCGTCTTCTGTCGGCATAACTCTTTCGCTTGAATAGAGCTTCCTTCATTCTCGCTTGAATTAACTCAATCTTTTCTGCAGCTTCTCTCACCAAATCCGGACCAAAAACTAACCTATCCCCGGTCTCTAGCCAACAAGCAGGAGATTTGCATGGACTTCCATACAAAGATTCAAATGGTGCCATCCCTATACTAGTTTGATAACTGTTGTTATATGAAAAATCGACTAAGTGTATACGATCTTACTATGATCCTCCAAAATCTAGTACACAAGCTCGTAATAACTCTTCCAAGATTTTGTTAACTCTTTCTGTTTGCCCATCTGTCTACGGATGGTAAGCGGTACTCATCTTGAGCTTTGTACCCAATGTATCATGTAGACTCTTCCAGAACTCACTGGTGAATAAGGAATCTCTATCGCTTACTATACTACTAGGAATTCTGTACAGTCTAACTATGTTCTTCATGAACAACTTAGCCAAAACAGGTGTCGTTCTAGTTGACTTAACTAGAATGAAATGGGCACTCTTGGTCAATCTATCCACTATGACCCATATACTTTCATTTCCTCTACTATATCTTGGCAACCCATCTATAAAATCCATAGAAATAGAATCCCATTTCTAGACTGGAACATCTAAAGGCTGAAGTCACCCACTTGGCTTCTGATGTTCAGATTTTACCTACTAACAGTTCAAACACTGCTTCACCCATAAGCATACATCCTTCTTCATACCTTCCTAGAAGAAACTTCTCTTCATATCCTGATACATTTTAGTTCCTCCTGGATGAATAGTGAACTTCGAAAAATGGCATTCCTCTAAAACTTCCTTCCTTATGTCTCCCACATTAGGAACACTTAACCTACCTCTCTTTCTCAACCACCCATTCTGGTCATGACTAAAATCCTTTAAGTCATCGCTCTCCATTCCTTCCTTCAACCTTTTGATCTGTTCAACAAATACTGGATCCTCCTCCTATTTAGAAGTAATCTTTTCGATCATCACCAGTCGAACTTCTAAATAAGACAACACAATAGATCCTCCACCAGACCCAGCTTCAGATCTCCACTGCACTCTGCAAGTCGACAATGCTTCCAACTCTTTCCACTCGGCTATCATTGCTAAGACTGCATTCTGATGTTTTCTACTAAGTGCGTCTGCAACTTTGTTGCCCTTTCCTGGTGTGTACTCAATACCTAAGTCATAAGCGGCTAAAAACTCTAACCACCTCTGCTGTCTCATATTCAGCTCCTTTTGAGAGAAAAAATACTTCAACGACTTATAATCTGTATAAAGTTAAAACCTCTCCCTCAAAAGATAATGTCTCCACACCTTCAATGCAAATATCACCGCAGCTAATTCCAAATCATGCATTGGATATCTAACCTCATGCAGTCTAAGCTGTCGAGAAGCATAAGTAATCACTTTACCTCTTTGCATTAACACAGCTCATAACCCAGTTCCACACGCATCTGTATAAACTACCAAATCTTGATTCCCCTCCGTAACAACTAATGTAGGTGAATGGTTCAATAAGTGTTTCAAGCTCTGGAATGCCTCCTCACACATATCGGCCCAAACAAACTTCACATCTTTCCGCGTTAGCTTGGTCATCGGTGACGCTATCCGCGAAAAATCCTTAATGAACCTCCGATAGTATCAAGCCAATCCAAGAGAACTCTTTATCTCAGTCACCGTCTTGGGTCTCTTCTAATTATTCACCACTTAAATCTTAGTCGGATCTACAAACAACCCTTTCTCTGAGACTACACGATCAACAAACTTCACTTCTTTTTTCCAGAAATGACACTTCGAAAACTTCGCCTTCAATAGATACTGTGTCAACGCCTCAAGCACCACTCTAAGATGAACTTCGTGCTCCCTTTCATCCTTGGAGTATACTAAAATATCATTATTGAACACCAATAAGAACCTATCCAAGTGCTCTCAGAAAATTCTGTTCATCAAATCCACAAAGAATGCTGGCGCATTAGTTAGTCCGAACGGCATCACTAACCAGTCATACGTTCCATATCTAGTTCTAAACGTCGTCAAAGGAATACTATCCTCTGCCACTCTAAGATGATGGAACCCTGTCGTTAAATCGAATTGCGAAAATACCTTGGCTCCACTTAACTGATCGAACAAATCATCAATTCTAGGCAATGGATAACGATTCTTTATCTTCTTCTCATTCAACTTACGATAATCGATACATAACCTTAACAATCCGTCCAGAATCTTAGAAAACACTGCTGCTCCCCAAGGCGAACTGCTTGGTCTGATAAAATTCTTACCTTCCAGATCCACCAACTGCACCTTTAATTCCTTCATCTCAGTAGGTGTTATCCTGCTTGGTAGCCTACTCACTAGTTCTGCTCCAGACACCAAATCTATCCAAAACTCAATGGCTCGTTTCGGTGGTCCAACTATGGGTTTAAAGACATCTGCGAATTCTCTAACCATGAAAACTCGACTCAACTCGTATTCTACCTCCACAACACCAAACAAAGCATTCACCTCACAACTAGGGTTTTCTATGGTATATACAATCTGACCACTACGGTCAGGGTGTCTAAGCGATATTTTCCTGTCATGGAAAATATCCTAGCATCGTACTTAATTAACCAATCCATACCCAAAATAATTCTGAATCCAACGAAATCAAACACATGCAAACTGAAAACAAAGGTATGACATAACAAATAAAACTCTAGTGGTCACATCTCATCCTAAAAGTCGCATACCCTCCTATTGGATTTGCAACCCTTAAGGAAGTAACTAGGTACGTGGGTTAAGCTTATCTACCACACAATGAGATATGAAAGACTGTGATGCACCAGTATCAAACAGAACACTAACTGACATACAATGGATCGAAAACGTACCTTCCAACACTGCCTCCCCTTTCTCTTGCGCTGTTTGTCCCAATGTAGTAGGTTCCAACGCAAATATTTTCCCTTTCCCATCCTTTGCTGGCTCCTTGCATTGGTTCTTGTAATGACCAATCTGATCGCAGTTGAAACATCTAACTCCCTTCTTCACAGTAGCCTTCTTTCCCTTGCCTGTCAGCACTCATGAGTTTAATGCCCCTTCTTATCACACTTATAGCAGACAAATTCTGCCTTCCCCTTCTTCGCAACTCCTCCCTTCTAAGCCCCTTTCAAAAACTTTCGCTTCGGACCCTGTCCCACCAGGACTTCCTTGGCCCTATTCCTCTCAAAAGAAGCAAGCATATCCTCTTGCCTCAAAGCCATTTCAACTACAAAATCATAGGGATCTCTGATATGAGGTAATGTAGCACTGGCCAACTCGGTCTTTAACCCCCTAATGAACTTCTCGTTCCTCTTCATCACTGTATCCACAATGGCATATCCATACTTAAACAACTCCTCAAACCTTCTAGCATACTCTAACACCGTCATGTCTCCCTGTTCCAATTCAGTAAACTTCCTAAGTAAGGTAGACTTGGCAACCTCAAACATAAACCTCTCCTCGAATCTTCTCTGAAACTCAGCCCAAGTCATATTCTCTTCGTTTACCCTGACTGTCACACTATTCCACCAGAATAAAGCTGCTCCCGGGAGCTGTCTCGATGCAAGCCTCCTCTTCTGCTCATCATTGAGCCCTAGATTAGCAAATATCCTTTTGCAATGAAGCAGCCAATTCTCAACATCAATTGCGTCCTCAGTTCCGATGAATGGTTTTCCTCCTAGCTAAGCATAGTCTCTACTTAGAATAACATAATTATTCACCACTTGAGCTTCCTGGTTTCCTCCTCCAGCGTTACCTCCAACTACTCCATTATCAATTCCCACTTGCATCATGTTCACGAAAAACTGATACATCGCTCCCATGTCAACTTGTGGGGCTCCAGCACCAACATTTCCAGCTTGAGCCTGACCTTGGTTCCTTCTCGTATTTGGTTTTGCATTTCCATTTGTGGTGGTGCTTACCCCTCTAAGGTTAAATCTTCCACTTCTAGAATCCATATATGTATTCAAGCCTTATGAGATACAGAAGAATAGCCTTAGAGAGATAGGAGAATAGAGATAATGTGTATACTTATATATATAGCAAATACAAGTATGTTACTATAACGTTATCCCATACCCTGATCTTATCTCCAATTCCTTAGGATTATGTTTTCAAAAAAATCATTTTAGTTTAAAGTTTTTCATAAACCTATGCTCTGGTACCAAGTTGTAACATCCCTTATCTTGAGGCCAAAAGCTAAACGCTACAAATGCTGCAGACATCTATAATATTAACTTCTGGTGACAAAATAAGGTAATGTTAATGGTACCCATAATATCAGGGTCACATGAATATGAAATAAAATCATCACAGATTAAAACAACTTTTCTGATTACATTTCAAAACAATATTTCATATTCAGATTACATAATCCCATAATGCTACCGAGGTTCAGATCAAATATAATTATTACAAAATACGCCAAGAGCGACATATGAAGATGCCCCCTTGGATAATCAGAGGACTAATGGACTAACTATCTCCGTACAACATAGCGGAATTTAAAACAAAAAACGGCAACTCCTAAATAGCTATCCATCAGCCTCCTACTTGTCTCCGGTAGCTTTATTCGCCAACTTACTAAAACCTGAAAAACCCAAACTCTCAATCTACTCAAATCAATTTTGAGCACCCGAGATTTTAAGTGGAAAACATAAACTTTGAGTCAGACATAAATCCCGGTGTGAATAATACTTTACACTTCGGTTATCTAATATTAAGTGAGACCACGCTGCTTAGCGGAACGGATTTTCCCTCAATAATATCCCTTTAAAAACAATTCTTTTTGCAAATTATAATCCTGCAACCAAACTGGTTAACCAACTGATTATATTAATAATAGCAAATATCATATATGCTTAAAACAGATAATAACTGGACCAGTTGTCTGGAAAAATTATAGTTTTGTTTGGCTAACTAATAACCTTTAGCTGACTCGGGCCTACCAGACAAAATATCAAATGGTCTAACACCTGTTAGACAAGTCTCTGGATGGTCTGTACTTAACTTATTTCTCTGAGGGTCAACTGAACCTAATGGTTTTGCGGGCTCACCAACCTATCTTTGTACATATATATTAGTTTTTGTATGTAACCATCATTTAAGCCTTGTGACTAAGACCTACACACTGGAATTTTGGACTAAATTAGCTAGGGGCTAATAGTTAATGAGTAGGACGCGACCCTACACCAGTCCCATCTGGTCTTCTAATCTGAGTCATTTTCTTAGGGTTAATACCCTTCAAAATTTTCCTTGAAAACCTTTATTAAAATGATTTAATCCCCTTAAATCATACATATACAAGGAAAATATACTCTTTACTTTACTCTGAGCTATTTTCTACATTATTTATATACTTTACTCAAAATAATGTTGATGAAATATAATGAGGATTACCTATCCCTCCAAAATAAGTTAAAACCCTTTTTAACTTAAAAAACTTAGGCTATATTGCCAAGGTAGATCATTCGAAACATTTGTTTAAAATCTTTAAACAACCCATTCGAAACCATTGAAAGTACCCCTTTCGTAACCATTGAAAGTACTCCTTTCAAAACCATTGAAAGTACCCCTTTTGATACAAGTAAACTGGTTTACTTTATAAGCTTAGACCGGAAGACCAAAACATACCCTTCGAAACCATTTTTAATAGTCCTTTCGAAAACATTAGAAACCTCTCTTTCGAAAGCTTTATAAACCTTAGACATCCTTTTTTCAAAACATCAAACTTGCCTTTCAAAAGTAATCGGAAACCTTCCATTTAAAATGCTTTAAGTACCTTTCGAAACCATTGGGGAACCTCCCCTTCGAAACCATAGTTTAAACCTTTTGAAAGCATCAAAGTCCTTTACCATAATCAAACCTTTCGAAAGCATAGGGTTCAAGTAAAAGCTTGTTGGACATAGTTTCAAAACCATTAAAACCATTTAAGTCGAAACCTATGGGTTTGTCTTTCAACAGGACAAAAGGGTCTTAAAACAACCAAGTCAAATGTACTCTTTCGAAAACAGTTTTCCTGAGTAAAGAAAGTGGAGGGTTTCCACACCATCGCTTTCAAAAGCATTGTAGAAGCGGCTCTTATATATAAAACAAAGGAACCCTTTCGAAGACACTGCTTCGAAAGGTAAAACGGCGACAGGTGGGGGTTTCGACCCCATCGAAAGCATTTACTTTAAAACAGAGGTGCAACCTCATTCGAAAGCATTCCTTCTTTAAAACCATTGATCGAGTCGAAAGCTATCATGTTCGTAACCATTCCTTTCGAAAGCAAAGCAGGTGCGTTTCCATTTGAAAGCCACAAAAGGTTACGACTCCTCCGAAAGCATATGTTTAGACCTTATACCTTTCGCCTATCTCTGATCCACTACGTACCTAGGTATGATACTATGTGTATTGGTTTCGACTAAGATTAGAGGCGGAGGAATGTAGTCGAAAGGCTGCTTTCGAAGATGGTAGAACAGCGGAACCTAGGAAATCTGATTTTTAACTTAGAAAGGAATTTTCTTTTCAACTAACCTGCTTATTTGTCATTATATAATTTGTTTCCTTTTTCATTTTCAACATCTTTTTCAAAAAATGCTGCTGAACTCAAAATTATTTATTTAAAACATTTGCAAAATGCCCCTTCTCCTATTTTAAATATATAAAACATTTAAGTCTCATACCTTTAATAATTTTATATACTTAACAAAACTCTTAGGAAAATTCTTTGAAAATTCCAGTAAATCATTTTTAATACATTTTCTAACATATTTAAATTTCTGACCCGTAGCCATCATATACTAGCCGTAAATTATTTTAAACCCAAATTAGCATTTTCTTCACTAGAAAATTCATAATAAATCCAAAATAATCCAAAAAATTATGAAACTTGAAACCCATCTCCAAAATATTATTTCTGACCTTAGATTAAAATCGCAAGTAATTTGAATGTCATCTTATAGGTTTTCTAAATCAATCATCATCATAAAATCCATATAAAATAGCCTAAATCATCAACAAGTATACATCCACTTTTAAACAATCAAAACATGGCAAAACAATTTAAAAAATACGTTCGGGTTCAATCTAAAACCGAAAATAAAAAAACATGAGATGTAGCCATTATTCACCTTTGCTTTGATGATAAGGAGTTGAGATTTGATCTTGGATTTAAGTTGATTAGCTTCTTCCTCTTGATTTAGCTTATCTTCCCCTCTTGTTCTTCTTTAATGTTCGCCGACCTCTAAGTTATTTTTAGTTTTGTGAAATGAACGTGTAAAATGAAATTGTATGAAGGCTTAGTTTATATGAATGTGGCTCATTCCTATTTTACACTTATCTAATTCATTTTGTTTTTCCTTAGTTCAGTAATTCAATAAGGGACGGCTACACCCTTATTATACAAATCTCAATTCCCTTAACCAATTAATCTTTTCATTATTCTATTTAATTTAGCTAATTAAATCTCCTGAATAATGTTATCAAAAATTTAAGGGTGTTACAACCATCCTTTCTAAAGCTTTAATCTTTTAAGTAAACAATTGGAAGGATAGCTTCGAAACACCTTTCGAAGCCATTACTTTTGAAACCTTTAGTTTAATTGGCTATTGGAGCCTTTTCGGAAGCTTTGCGAAGCGGCTTGTTATGTTTATAAAACAAAGCTTGCCTTTTGAACTCATTCAAAACTTTTACCCTATTCGAAAGGTATGAAGATGGCAGCAAGGTTTCGACTTGGTTCAAAACTACCCTTTCGAAAGCTTCTTTTTAAACAAAAATGTGCAACCCCTTCGAAAGCTATTTACTCCTTTGAAAGCATGGTTTCGACTCTATACCTTCTGCCATTCTCCAATCCACTACGCATCAAAGCATTGATACCATGTGTATTGGTTTCGACTTGATTGGAGGCAGAGGTATGGGGTCGAAAGGTTACTACTAGAAGTGGCAAAATAATAAATCTGTACAAAACTATTTTGTTGCCTTTTTAAGTAAATGCTTTTCAACTAAATTGCCTATTTGTAAAAATATAATTGGTTGCCACAAAATTTACCAAAATCTTTTCTACAAGACTACCGAATTCGTCCAGAATTAATTAAAAATAATTAACAAAGAAGCCCTTCCCTTTAACAAAACAATTAAGACATTTAAGTCCTCCAACATAAATAATTTAACTTACATAGTAAAATTTCTTAGGAAATATCCCCAAAAATCATCATAATTTACTTTAATATATTATCTAACATATAATAATTTTAGACCCAAAATCCTGTGTGTATAATAGATGAAATAAATTTTTAAACCCAAATAATTATTTCTTCTTTCAAAAATTCATAATAAATTATCCATAGCTTGGATAATTATGAAAATTTAAACCCATCTCCATAATAATGTTTTACATAACATATTAAATCCTCATGGCATTCAAAACCCAATATATATGATTCTAGCCTTAAAATCGAATAAAACATTTATCAAAAATACTTGTTTGAATCAAACATATCATTTAATCCAAGCATATCATCATTAAAATCATCATAAAGGTTTTAAACTTAAAACTGGAATCAAATTATCTTTAAAAACAAAAATGAGATGGTTTTGATTATTATTCACCTTGCATTGGATAAGGAACTTGAGATTTGATCTTGCTTAATTCTCCTTGCTTGATTCCTTAGCTTTTAATTGATTTCTCTCCTCTTTTCCCCTAGGTTATGGCCGGCTTGAGCTCTTTGATTTATGTTTTAGAATTATGAACTTGTGAAATGAAAATGGGAATAAGGGTTTAGGGGTTAAGGGTTATGGTGGACGGGTATTCCTCATAATACCCTTGCCTTATTCTCTTATTAGTTAACTTATAAAACCATTTCCACAAACTCATTCTTTTAAATTTTATTTAGTTAAGCACGGCCTCTATTTAATTTCCAAATCTCAATCCCCTTATCACTCTAATCTTTACATTATTCTATTTAATTTATCTAATTAAATCTGCTGAATAATGTTATTTAAAATTAAGGGTGTTACAGGCTCCCCTCCTTAAAGAATTTCTTCCTCGCAATTTAGTGAGGACTAAATATTAAGCATAACCCATAAGACAACATCCTTCTTCATACCTTCCCAGTAGAAGCTCCTCTTCATATCCTGATACATCTTGGTTCCTCCAGGATAAATCGTAAATTTGGATCGATGACATGCTCTCAAAACTTCATTCCTTAAGTCCACAACATTCTGAACAAACAACTGTCCCTTCTTTCTCAATCATCCTCTCTGGTCAAGGCTAAAATCCTTTAGATCATCGATCTCCGACCCAACCTCAAGCCTTCTAATCTTCACGGCTAATAATGGATCCTCTTTCTGCTTAGAAGCAATTCTTACGATCAACATTGGTCGAACTTCCAAACAAGACAACATGGTGGTGCCCTGACTAGAACTAGCACTCGATCTTAACTGCACACTAAAAGTAGTCAAAGCTTCCAAATCTTTCCATTCTGCCAACATAGCTAACACCACATTCTGATGTTTTCTGCTAAGAGCATCCGCAACTTTATTTCCTTTATACTCTATACCGAAATCATAAGCTGTTAAAAACTCCAGCCACCTCTGCTGTCTCATATTCAACTCCTTTTGAGAGAATAAATATCATAAAGACTTATGATCTGTATATAGCTCAAATCTTCCCCCTAAGAGATAATGTCTCCATATCTTCAATGTGAAGGTCATTGCAGCCAACTATATATCATGAGTAGGATATCTTACTTCATGCGGTCTAAGCTATCATGAAGTGTAGGCAATGACTTTACCTTTCTGCATCAACACAGCGCATAATCCAGTTCCACATGCATCGGTATACACCACCAACCCCTGGTTTCCATTTGGAACCACTAACACAAGCGCATTGGCCAACAAATGCTTTAACTTAAGGAATGCTTCGTCACATTTGTCAGACCAAGTAAACTTTATGTCCTTCCTGGTTAGCTTAGTCAAAGACGCTGCTATCCCCGAGAGGTCCTTAATGAATCTCCGATAATAGCCAGCAAGTCCAAGAAAAACTTCTAATCTCAGTCACCGTCTCTGGTCTCTTCCAGTTATTAACAGCTTTCTTATCTGGATCGACTAATATACCCTTCTCCGAAACCATGTAACCAAGAAACTTAACCTCTTTCATTTAGAAATGGCACTTGCATAACTTCACTTTTAGCCGATGTTGCCTTAGCGTCTCAAGTACTACTCTAAGATGATCCTCATGCTCTCTTTCATCTCTAGAGTATACCAAAATGTCATCTATAAATACCAGTATAAACCTATCCAAGTACTCTTAGAAAGCTTGGTTCATCAAATCTACGAAGAAAGCTGGTGCATTCGTTAACCCGAATGGCATTACTAACCACTCGTACGAACCATACCTAGTCTGAAACGCTGTCAATGGAATACTATCCTATGCGACCCTTAGCTGATGGAAACCTGTCGCCAAATCCAATTGGAAAAATACTCTAGCTCACACAACTAATCAAGTTAATCATCGATTCTCGGCAAAGGATTCTTATTCTTGATCGTCTTCTCGTTTAACTTACGATAGTCAATACACATCCTTAATGACCATCCGGTTTCTTAACGAACACAACGGCTGCACCCCAAGGCGAACTGCTTGGTCTAATAAAATTTCTCCCTTCCAGATCCACTAGCTGCATCTTCAATTCCTTCATTTCGGTTGGTGTCATCCTACTAGGTGGTCTACTTACAAGTTCAGCTCTAGGCATAAAATCTATCCAAAACTCAATGGCTCATTTCGGTGGTGATCTTGTAACTGGCTCGAAAACATCTGCAAATAATCTTGCTACTCGAACCCGACTTAACTCTTCTTCTACTTCTATAGCACACAACAGAGTTGTAACATCCCCCTACTTGGAGGCCCAAAACTAACGGCTACGGATGCTGCAATCATCCATAGTTATTAATCCTCGGCGACCAAATACGGCGGTGTTAGATACATTGCTACACAGATCACAAGAATATGGAAAAAAATTAACAAAATAGAAACACATTTCCGCATTCTATTCAAAACATTTCATATTTATTACATATCCCACAAACGTTAATCACGTTTAGAAAAATATAATTATTACACATACGCCAAGAGCGACATATGAAGATGCCCACTTGGTTGATCAGAGTATATAGTAAGGCTAATAATTCTGCCTTTCTATCCAAAATACACGGTGGAAAAAGATAACTCTAAATAACTAACTGCTTCCCGCATGCCTTCGAAAGCTTTATTCGTCTAAGAAGAGAACCTAGAAACCCTAAATCTCAAACTACTCAAAATCAATTAAGCAACTGAGAGTTTAAGGGGAAAACAAAAACTTCGAGTCAGACATAAAGCCTAGTATGAATAATAAAATCTCAATCCATTTAGATATCTAGTGAGACCAAGCCACTTAACGGAACGGGTTTTCCCCTTATCTCAATCCATTTAGATATCTAGTTAGACCAAGCCGCTTAGCGAAACGGGTTTTCCCCTCACTAGTATCCTAAAACCTTTTCAAAAACCATATACTGTGCTCCTGCATCTACAATGGTTAAAACATAGCATTTAAAACATTTATGAGGATATGCATATATATAAACATCTTGGATTTCCCATCCCCAGTTTAACTGACTTCCGGTTAATATTACAGTTTTTAAGGTCACTATTAACCTTTTAGTTTTCATGGGTTTACTAATAACCTTTTTATAATTTATGGAAACCCTGTCCTATTTCATTGTTTATATGGGATCACTAAGAACCTATAGGCCCCTGCCATTAATTTAATCAATTCATGGGTCCCCTTGAACCTATTGGTCATTCTAATAACTCCCTTCTTAGCCTAGATTTCATGGGTTTACTAGGAACCTATGGATTACTCCCTTAACTTCTTTCTTATCCTAGTTTTCATGGGTTGACTAGGAACCTTTTGACAGATGTCAATTCTTAATCCGGATATAGTTTCCATGGGTTCACTACAAACCAATTGGCCCCTGCCAACCATCCTGAATACACAGTTTTCATGTGTTTACTATGAACCTGTTGGTTATCCCCAATAACTTCCTAATCATAGTTTTTATGGGTTAACTATGAACCTATCTCTCGGACAACTCCAAGGTTTAAGCATCCTATACTTTGGCCTCCCTGACTCCCTGGATGCAATTCTACTCATTCAGGAGTTTAATCAATTTATATTCACTATTGGGTTAACCTAGCCGGTTCTTCTACCCCTTTATCCCCAAATTACAGTTATGGGTCCTTTATTATGTGAATACATTCATATTTTAAGAAGCAAACATAACAACTTAACAATACCACTTTTGTCGGTTTAATATCCTTGAAAACATTTACATATAAGACATGGTTAATCCGCTTAACCTATACTTTTATCAAGGAAATACTTCTTCAAATTTAAATACTTGAAATCCTTTCAAAACACCTTTATTTGGCCATGGGTTTTTCCTTTTTAAAATGAGTTTGGGTTTAAAAATAACCTTTCGACAACCTCAAAACCTTGCATTCAACCTCATAGAATGATTTCCTTCGAAAGCATTAAATTCTATCTTTCGACAACCTCGAAAGCCTCTTATGGAATAACTTTCACAACCATAGGTTTTGACTATGTCAAAAGCCCTTTGTAACCAGGCAAGCGCTCTTTCGTTTAAAACAAAGGAACCAACCCCTTCAAAAGCTATGTTTCGACACCCTACCTTCCACCTTCCTCCAATCCACTACGTACCATCTAGATGATAACATGTGTATTGGTTTCATGGTATAAGGTTTCGACTAAGTCAAAATCAAAAGCTCTGGGTCGAAAGGTCCTTCCAAAGAAGGCGGAACCTCCTTTTCTGAGTGAAAGGCTGTTTTTACCAAATAAGGTAAACTTTTTGTAACTAACTTGCCTACTTGTAAACATTTGATTGGCTATCTTAAACTTCCAAATAATTTGGCTAATATTTTCCGCATTTTATCAGATCTAAAATTTAGATAACTTTTAACAAATAAGCCCTTCCTATTAACCAAACCATCAAATCATTTAGGTCATCCTTTCAAAATAATTTAATTTCCATACTAAATCAGTTAGTAAAAATACCCAAAAATTCTAGAAATTCACTTTAATCATATTTTCTAACATATCAAAATTTCAGACCCAAATTCATGATATATTTCCAAAATAAATTTATAAACCCAATGAACCATATTTTCCTTTAAAAATTCATAACTAATTCTCCACGGCTTGGAAAATTTTAAAAATTGAAACTCAACTCCAAAATCATGTTTCTCGTAACATATAATTTTTTTCCATGGCATTTAAAAATCGTTTAACTTCGGTTTTACCCTAAAACCATGCATATCTCCTTTAAAACAATATTGTTTAATCTACACAAATTATAAATCAAGCATATCATCATACAATATATCATAAAAATGAATTTACCCTTAAATCTGAAATCATATGATTACAAAACCAAAAATAGAGATGTAGTGATTATTATTCACCCTAGTTTGGATACGGAAATTGAAGATTGATTGAGATTGATTTCTTCTAGCTTGAATCCTAAGCTTTACATTGATTTTTCTCTTCTTCTCTTCTTCCTAATAACCGGCCTAGCTCTTCCTTCTCTACAATTTAGTTTTGCTTATGATAAAAATGAACGCGTATGTCTAAGGGGATAATAGTATAAGGATGGAGAATGTGGGCGGCAAATGTCCATAATTCCCTTATGTTTAATTAGTTAACACAACCATTTTATGCTCATTTGATTTAAATAGCACGACCACTACTTTAATTAACCAACCTCAATCTCCTTATCACTCTACATTATTCTATTTAATTTATTCTAATTAAATCTCATGAATAATGTTAATAAAATTAGGGGTGTTACAGGCTCCCCTCCTTAAAGAATTTCATCCTTGAAATTCAGTAAGGACAAAATAACAAACAGAGCAATCATCTGTTACAACTTCTAACATCCATACTAGCCTACCCGACTAGCAACTAATCTATATAAATCAAATACATACATACCATCAAAGCAGATCAGGATAAGCATCTCGAATCCTGTCCTTTGTCTCCCAAGTACATTCTTTCTCGTTGTCGCTCCAATGAACTTTCACCAACTTGACTGTCTTGGTCCTCAATCTTTCCTCATCTCTGGCTATAACCCAAACTGGTTGTCTGACAAAAGTCAAATCGGGCTCTACTACCAAGTCCTCTAACTCTGTTTGAGGAATAGTAGCCTCTGGATCATGCACAAACTTATGAAGATGAGACACATGGAATACATTATGGACACCTGCCAAACTGCTCGGCAACTCTACTCTGTACGCGAGCTTTCTAATCCTTTATATAATCTGAAATGGTCCAACATATCTCCGGGCTAACTATCCCGATTTCCCAAACCGTACCACACCCTTCATCGGTGATACTTTAATGAAAACCCTGTCTCCCACTGAGAAATCTAGTTCTTTACACCTCCTATTTGTGTAACTCTTCTGTTTGGATTGAGCTTCCATCATCCATCCTCGGATTAACTCAATCTTTTCTGACGCCTCTCTAACCAAATCCGGACCTAAGACTAATCTATTTCTAGTCTCTAACCAACATGCCAGCGATTTGCATGGCCTTCCATACAAAGCTTCAAAAGGCGCCATTCCTATACTAGTCTGATAACTATTATTATAGGAAAACTCAATCAAATGTAGGTGATCCTCCCAAGATCCACCAAAGTCCAATACATAAGCTCTCAATAAATCCTCGAGTACCTTATTGACTCTCTCTGTCTGCCCATCTATCTGTAGGTGATAAGCTGTACTCATCTTGAGCTTGGTACCTAATACCGCTTGTAGACTCCTCCAAAATTCGCTAGTGAATAATGCATCTCGGTCGCTGACTATGCTACTAGGAATCCCATGAAGTCTAACTATGTTCTTCATGAACAACTTTGCCAAAACAGGTGTTGTCCTGGTTGACTTGACTGGAATGAAATGGGCACTCTTGGTCAACCTGTCCACTATAACCCATATGCTTTCATTTCCCCTATTCGACCTTGGCAACCCGCCTTTAAAATCCATGGATATCGAATCCCATTTGCATACTGGAATCTCTAAAGGTTGAAGCAATCCACTTGGCTTTTGATGTTCGGCCTTCACTTACTGACAGTTAACACACTGCTTAACCCACAAGCCAACATCCCTCTTCATACCTTCCCAACAGTAGCTCCTCTTCATATCCCGATACATCTTGGTCCCTCCTGGATGAATTGTAAACTTGGATCGATGACATTCTTCCAGAACTTCTCTCCTAAAGTTCTCTACATTCAGAACACATAATCGTCCCTTCTTTCTCAACCATCCCTTTTGGTCAAGACTATAATCCTTCAGATCATCGATCTTTAGTCCTACCTCAAGCCTTATAATCCTCTCGGCTAAATCTGGATCTTCTCTCTGCTTAAAAGCTATCCTTTCGATCAATACCGGTCGAACTTCTAAACAAGACAACACGGTAGTACCCTAACTAGAACTAGCAGTAGATCTCAACTGCACACCACAACTGGCCAAGGCTTCCAGATCCTTCCAATCTGCCAACATAGCTAACACCACACTTTGATGTTTTCTACTGAGAGCATCTGCTATCTTATTTCCTTTCCCACGAGTATACTCTATACCGAAATGATAAGCAGCCAAAAACTCTAGCCACCTCTGCTGCCTCATATTCAACTCCATCTGAGAGAATAATATCTTAAAGACTTATGATCGGTAACAAACTAAAATCTCTCCCCCAAGAGATAGTGCCTCCAAATCTTCAAGGAGAAAATCACCGCAGCCAACTCCAATTCATGAGTAGGATATATTACTTCGTACGGTCTTAGCTGTCTAGACACGTAAGCAATAACTTTACCCTTCTTCATTAATACTACTCCCAATCCAGTTCCACATGCATCGGTGTATACTACCAATCCTTGGTTTCCATCTGGAACTACCAACACTGGAGAATTGGTCAACATATGATTTAACTTAAGGAACCCTTTCTCACATTTGTCAGACCAAACAAACTTCGCATCTTTCTGGGTCAACTTAGTCAGTGGCGCTGCTATTTGTGAAATCCTTATGAATCTCCGGTAAAAGCCAGCAAGTCTAAGAAAACTTCTAATCTCGGTCACCATCTCTGGTCTCTTCCAATTGTTCACAGCTTCGATCTTACCTAGATCGATGGACAATCCTTTCTCTGAAACCATGACCAAGAAACTTAACCTCATTCTTCCAGAAATGACACTTGGAAAACTTCGCCTTTAGCTGATTCTACCTCAGTGTCTCTAGCACAACTCTAAGATGATCTTCATGCTCTCTCTCATCCTTAGAGTATACCAAAATGTCGTCTGTAAACACCAACATGAATCTATCCAAATATGCTCGGAAGACTCGATTCATCAAATCCACAAAGAAAGCAGGTGCATTCGTAAACCCAAATGGCATCACTAACCACTCATACAAACCATATCTAGTTCAAAATGCTGCCAAAGGAATGCTATCCTCCGCCACTCTTAGTTGATGGAACCTTATCGCCAAATACAATTGGGAAAACACCTTGGCTCCACTCAACTGATCAAACAGATCATCTACCCTCGGCAGAGGGTACCTATCCTTGATCGTCCTTTCATTTAACTTACGATAGTCGATGCACATCCTTAACGACCCATCTGCTTTCTTCACGAAAACCGTGGCCGCTCCCCAAGGCGAACTGCTTGGTCTAATAAAATTCCTTTCCTCAAGATCCACTAGCTGCACCTTCAATTCCTTCATCTCCATCGGTGTCATCCTGCTAGGTGATCTACTCACAGGTTCAGCTCCTGGCATAAGGTCTATCCAAAGCTCAATAGCTCGTTTCGGTAGTAATACCATAACCGACTCAAAGACATCAGCAAATTCCCTTGCTACTCAAACCTGACTAAGCTCTTCTCCAACCTCCATAGCACTTAACAAAGTCCAAACACTCCTGTTGGAATTTTGAGAAGATGATTCGGTCTTGACTATTTGGGTGTCTCAATGATATTTCCCTATCTTGGCAAAATATCCAAACCTCATACTTACCCAACCAATCCATACCCAAAATGATCCCGAAATTTACGAAATCAAAAACATACATACTGCATGCAAACTTATGACCTAACAAATCAAGTTCTAACTGGTCACGTCTCATCCCTAGAGTTTCATACCCTCATATTGGATTCGCAACCCTTAAGGAAGTAACAAGGTAAAGGGGTTCCATGCATAACTATCAACCAAATACTATGGTATAAATGAATGTGATGCACTGGTATCAAATAGTACCCTAACTGGTATACTCTGAATCGAAAGCGTACCTTCCATCATAGTTTTCCCTTTCTCCGCTGCAGTAGGCCTAGAAGAAGATGGTGGTCAAATAGCAAAAACCTTACCTCTGTCTTCCTTGACTAGCTCTGGACACTGATTCTTGTAATGCCCAACTTGGTCGTAGTTGAAGCATTTCACATTCTTCTTCTCTACAGGATTTTTCCCTTTGCATGTCCAGCACTCGTGAGCACAATGACCCTTTTATCACACTTAAAGCACACCAAATTAGCCTTTGCCTTCTTGGCAGCCTCCCTTGTAACACCCCATATTTTTATAACATTATTTAGAATAATTAATTGGATAAATTAAATAAATTAATGTAGAGACTAATAGGTGGAGAATTTTATAGATAAGGGTAGTCGTACCATGTTAGCGCATTAATTAAAATAAGATAACCTAAACAAAGGTGTTAGGAAATAAAAAGGGAAAAATGGGAGAATGGGAGGGGATTATACCCTAAACCCTTAGGAATGAAACTCACGTTCATTTTCATTTTACACAAACTAAAATTTCCTAAGCCCGGCCACCATTTTTATTCTCAAAGAAAAGACTAAAGCTAGGATTCAAGATAAATAGGATAATCAACTAAATCAAAATCAAATCTCACATCTATAATCTCAAAGCTAAGGTCAATAATTCTTATATCCCAATTTCTTTTAGTTTTCAATTTTAGGATTAGACCCGAAATGATTTTGCAAGTATATGCCATGTTTTGATGATTAAAGTTATATATATATATATATATATATATATATTGTTGATGGATTATATATGTTCATGTTAGTTCTTATGATATGTTTGAGATGAAAACCTTATTTAATGACATCCAAATGCCTTGAAAATTTAAATATAGGTCTGAAATGATATTTTAGAGATGGTTTTCAATTTTTATAATTTTCTGAATTAATATGGATTTTATATTAATTTTCTAGTGAAGGAAATTATTTATAGGGTTATAAATTATTTACAGCTAAAATAATGATTATTTGGGTTTGAAATTTGTATATGTCGGAAAACATATTAAAATAGATTTTTTTGGAATTTTTCCAGATTTTTTCTAGGTGTTTTGATGAATATATAAAATTATTTAAGGTATGTGACTTAAATGTTTTATATATTTAATTAAGGAGAAGAGGCATTTTGTAAAATAAAATGATTATTTATTTTATTTTTAAAATAATGGCAGCACATTTCTGAAAAGTAATTGTTAATCAATGAGAATTTGACAATCAAAGGCAGGTTAGTTGAAAAGATTTCTTTTTTAAGTTAGAAACAAAGAAATCACATTTTTTACATGTTTCATCCTTTACGGCAGTAAACCTTCCGACCCAGACCTTTCGACAAGGTCGAGAGGTTCAAAGCTTTCGATAAGGTCAAACCAATGCATATGGTATCAAGCTACTTGGTACGTAATGAATTGGACAAAGTCGAAGGGCTCTAAGTCGAAAGGTTGATGGCCAAAGAGGTTGGGGTATGTTTGTTATATAAACCAAAAGTTTTCACCTGCTTTGCTTTCGAATAAGAACTTTCGACTTGGTTGCTTTCGATCAGGTCAAAATGTTTAAAAGAAAGGTTTTAAACCTTTCGACACAGTCGATGGGTTACTGCCACTTTATAAATGTTTTTTTAAACCTTTCGATAAAGACGAAAGGATCACTTGTTTTAAAAACTAGCCGCTTCTCCATGCTTTCAAAAGGAAGCTTTCGACTTAGGTGATTCACCCTTGTTTTATAAATTGAAGTAAAACCCAAAGCTTTCGAAAGAGTTGTTTTAAAGGATATGTTTAAAGCTTTCAAAGCAGAACTTTTGACAAAGTCGAACGGTTGCTTCAAATGGTTTCGAAAGGTTTTAGTTGAATGATTTCGAAAGGTTTAGTTTAATGGTTTTGAATGGTTTATTGAATGGTTTCGAAAGGTTTTAGTTGAATGATTTCGAAAGGTCTAATTCAATGGATTCGAAAGGTTTAAATGGAAGGTTTTCCAAGGTTTTCTAAGGCAATGGTTTAAAGTGGTTTTAACGTAGGATGTCCTAAGTTTTATAGCTTTCGAAAGGTATTCTTTTCAATGGGTTCGAACGGTTTGGCGAATGGTTTTGAAAGGTTTGAGGAATGATTTCGAAAGGTTTGATATTGGTTTTTGAAAGAGATGATTTCAAAGGTTTAGGAAGAGGTTCTTTTAAATGGTTAAATGTTTTCATCAACTAAATTTTGAGAGAAGAATATATATATATATATATATATATATATATATATATATATATATATGACATGGTGATATGATTTTGAGTAAAGTATAAAGATTATATACTTTTCCTTGTTTAAGTTTGATTTAAAGGTTTTAAATCATTTTGAAAATGTTTTCAAGGAAAATTATGGGAGGGGATCCTGAAGTGAAAATGACTCAGATATTAGAATACCAGATGGGACTAGTATGGGGTCGTGCGCTATACATTAGCAGATGGCCCCAGCTAATTATTTGTCCAAAATTCCAGTGTGTAGGGCTTTGTCACAGGTAGACTAAAATTATGATTACACAAAAAAAGGAATATATGTTTGTATATAGATAGGTTATTGGTGAGCCCGAAAAACCATTAGGATCGGGAAGACCTGGGAGATGATTAAGTTAGGGACAGACCGTCCAAAAGTGAAGTATTTAACAGATAGTTAAGGACAGACCATCCAAATGGGAAATGTTTAATAGATAGTTAAGGATAGATAATCCAAAAGAAGAAAATCTAACAGGTGTTAGGTTAATTTTGATTATATTGTCTGGTAGGCCCGAGTCAGCTAGAGGTTAAAAGTTATCCGAACAAAACTTGTGTGTTTGAACAGATAGTTCATTATTACCTGATATTTATGTATGTTTACATAATGATTGCTTTACAGTATTTAACCATTGTGGATGCAAGAGCACAGTATATGGTTTTATGAAAGGTTTTACAAAGATATGTTTTAAAAGGATGTTAGTGAGGGGAAACCCGTTCCGCTAAGCGGCGTGGTCTCACTTAACATAATTATTCCGGGATGTATAATATTATTCACAGTTTATGTTTTCCCCTTAAACTCTCAGGTATGATGACGAATAAGCTACCGGAGGCATGTAGGAGGTGAACGGATAGCTATTTAGGAGTTACAATTCTTGTTATGTTTTGATGGATTTTCCACTGTGTTGTTTTGTATTAGGTCTATTATGACCATATGACTCTGATCAACCAAGGGGGTATCTTCATATACCGCTCTTGGCTTATTTTGTAATAATTATGTTTAATCTGTGCTTGGGAATGTTTTGGGATTATGTGTTGTGAATGTGAAACAAATGGTTTTGAAATGTAATGAAGTAAAAGTTGTTTTTGAAATCTGTGATTTGTTTCATATTCAAGTGCTTTTGATATTATTGATACGATTAACAAAGCCGTACTTAGTCACCGGAAGCTAATACTATAGACGACTGCAGCATCTGTAGCGCTTAGTTTTGGGCCTCTAGATAGGGGATGTTATAGCTTGGTATCAGAGCATGGTTTATGAAATACTTTAACTAAAAAAGTTGATTTCTGAAAACATAATCCTTAGAAATTAGAGTTAAAATCAGGGTATGGGATGACGTTTTAATAACGTACTTCTTTTGTTATATATATAAGTATACGCTATATCTCTATACTCCTATCTTAGTTAGGCTATTCATCTGTATCTCATGATGTTTGAATACAGATATGGAGGGAAGAAGAGGCAAAGTAAATCTTGGAGAAGTTAGCACCACCACTAATGGAAATGCCCGACCAAACACTAGGTGAGGTCCCAGTCAGGCAAAATCTAAAATTGTTGGTGCAGAAGTTCCCTAGATGGATATAAGAGCAATATATCAGTACTTTGTAAACATGATGCAAGCTGGAATAGCAGCTGGAGTTGTCGAAGGTAATACTGCTAGAGGTGGAGCTCAAGAAGTTCCGATGGTCAATCAGTATGCTAACTTGAGTAAGGATTATACCAGGCTTGGGGGGAAACCGTTTCTTGGTACTGAGGATGCAATCGAGGTGGATAATTGGCTACTGCATTATGAGATATTTTTTGCTGACTTAGGATTGAATGCTGCATAGAAGAGGAGATTGGCTTCGAGGTAGCTGCAGGGAGCTGCTCTATTCTGGTGGAATACTGTTACTGCTGGAGTTGATGAGGAAACCATAACTTGGGAGGAGTTTAGGAGAAGGTTTTCAGAAAGATTTATGTCTGTAATGGCGCAATCGGTGTTGGTGAGGAAGTTTGAAAAGTTGGAACAAGGAGATATGTCCATCTTGGAGTATGCGAGGAAGTTTGAGGAGTTGGCCTGATACGGATATGCTTTGGTAGACACCGTGATCAGGAGGAATGAAAAGTTTATAAGGGGCTTGAGGCCAGAGTTGATAAGTGCCACTTTGCTGCATTTGAGAGATCCTAATGATGTAGTGGTTGAAATGGAATTAAGGCAAGAAGAGGCGTTGGCTTGCTTGAGGAAGAAGATGAAGGAGGCCCATATGGGACAGGGCCAGAAAAGGAAGTTTTCCAGAAGAAGAATGCTCAGAAGGGAGGAGCACAGAAGAAAGGAAAGGCTGAAGTGGTTTGCTACAAAGGTGATAAGAAGGGACACTATGCTAATGAGTATCGTACCGGGAATGGAAAAGGAAAAGGGAAAGAAGCTGTTGGAAAGAAGAATGTTAGATGTTTTAATTGTGATCAGTTCGGTCATTACAAGAACAAATGCCCTGAGCCTGCTAGAGATGGAAAGGGACAGATGTATTCACTGGAGCCCGCAATTCCAAGGCCAGTTGTGTAGGAAAAAGGGAAGGCTATTCTGGGAGGCTCGCTGCAGATTCACGGTATGTCTGTTAGCGTTATATTTTATACTGGAGCATCTCATTCTTTTATTTCTCAATGTTTGGTAGATAGGCTTAACCTACAACCCTCATACTTAGTTACTTCCTTAAGGGTTGCAAATCCAATAGGAGGGTATGCAACGCTTGGGATGAGGTGTGACCATTTAGAATTTGATTTGCTAGGCCTTACTTTTGATTGTTGTTTGCATATGTTTGCCTTTGTGGGATTTGGGATTATCCTTGGGATGGATTGGTTAAGTAAATATGATGCTATGATATTTACCATGATAGGAAAATATCACTTAGTCACCCGAATTGTAGTGAACAGATAGTTTATACTGTAGAGAACCCTAGTTGTCATGTGAATGCTTTATTGGGTATTATGGAGTTGGAGGATGAGTTGCATCAATCTTTGTAATTAGAGAATTTGCTGATGTATTTGAGCCGGTAGTTGGACTGCCACCAAAACGAGCCATAGAGTTTCAGATTGATTTGGTGCCTGGAGCAGAGCCGGTGAGTAGGTCGCCGAGCAGGATGACACCTACAGAGATAAAGGAGTTGAAGGTGCAGTTGGTGGATTTGAAAGGCAAGAGTTTTATCCAACCAAGTAGTTCACCTTAGGGGGTTGCCGCAGTGTTATCTAAGAATCTGGACGGATTGTTAAGGTTGTGTATCGATTATCGTAAGTAGAACGAGAAGACGATAAAGAACCGATAGCCATTGCCGAGGATTGACGATTTGTTCGATCAGTTAAGTGGAGCCAAGGTATTTTCTCAACTGGATTTGGCGATGGGATTTCATTAGCTTAGAGTGGCTAAGGATAGCATTCTTTTGATGGCGTTTAGGACAAGGTATGGATCGTACAAATGGTTAGTTATGCCATTCGGACTAACTAATGCACCGGCATTCTTTTTGGATCTGATGATTAGAATTTTCCGAGAGCACTTAGATAGATTTGTATTGGTCTTCATAGATGACATTTTGATATACTCTAACGATGAGAAGGAACATGAAGTTCATCTTAAAGTTGTGCTCAAAACGTTAAGGGAGCATCAGTTGAAGGCAAAGTTTTCGAAGTGTCATCTTTGGAAGAAGGAAGTGAAGTTCCTTGGTCATGTCATCTCAAAGAAAGGCTTGTCCGTAGATCCGACTAAGATTGAGGCAGTGAATAATTGGAAAAGACTGGAGACAGTGACCGAGATTAAGAGCTTTCTTGGATTGGTTGGATATTATCGAAGGTTATAAAGGATTTTTCGCGGATAGCTGCACGATGACTAAGCTTACGCGAAAAGATGTGAAATTTGTATGGACTGATAAGTGTGAGGAAGCATTTCAGAACTTGAAACACTTATTAACCCATGCACCGGTGTTAGTGGTTCAAGAAGGGAATCAAGATTAAATTGTTTATACTAGTGCGTGTGGAATTGGATTGGGAGCTGTGTTGATGCAAAGAGGTAAAGTGATTTCTTATGCTTTTAGACAGCTCAGACCACATGAAGTTAGGTATGCTACGCATGATTTGGAGTTAGCTGCCGTTATATTTGCTTTGAAGGTGTGGAGGTATTATCTTTTAGGAGAGCGATTTGAGCTTTACACTGATCATAAGTCGTTGAAGTACTTATTCTCTCAGAAGGAGTTGAACATGAGACGGCAGAGATGGTTGGAGTTTATCGCTGCTTATGATTTTGGAATTGAGTACACACCCGAAAAAGGAAACAAGGTGGCGGGGGATCATGGGAGGACCATCTTCATCTAGTCGAGTTCTCGTATAACAATAGTTATCAGAATAGTATTGGGATGGCACCGTTTGAAGCTTTATATGGAAGACCATGCAAGTCTCCCATATTTTGGTTAGAGACCGGGGATAGATTGTTTCTTGGTCCGGGTTTGGTAAAGAAAGTTGCGGAGAAGATTGAGTTGATCCGAGTTTGGATGAAGGAAGCCCAATTTTGGCAGAAAAGTTATGCTGATAGAAGAAGGAAAGATTTGGAATTTTCTATCAGAGACTATGTTTTCGTTAAGGTTTCATCGAAGAAAGGTGTGATGAGATTTGGGAAGTCAGGGAAGTTAGCACCTAGATTCGTTGGACCTTCCGTATTGTTGAGAGGATCGGGAAACTCGCTTATAGAGTAGAGTTACCGAGTAGTTTGGCTGGAGTCCATGATGTTTTCCATGTTTCTCATCTTAGGAAATGTGTCAGAGACCTGGAGACTACCATAGAACCAACAGTGTTAGAAGATTTAGTAGTAGAACTGGATTTGACCATAGTTAGAAAACCAATTCAGACTGTGGCTAGAGATGAGAAGAAGTTGAGGAACAAGACAGACAAGTTAGTAAAGATTCAGTGGAGTGACGATGCTAGAGACTGTACTTGGGAGACGGAGAGCAGGATTAGAGATTCTTACCTTGATTTTTTTGATGATATGTTTTACCTTTGATTGTTTTGTTGTGTACCTTATCGTAATTTCGAGGATAAAATTCTTTAAGGTGGGGAGTCTGTAACACCCCATATTTTTATAACATTATTTAAAATAATTAATTGGGTAAATTAAATAAAATAATGTGGAGATTAATAGGTGAAGATTTGTTATAGCTAAGGGTAGCCGTGCCATGTTAGCGCGTTAATTAAAATAAGATAACCAAAACAATGGTGTTAGGAAATGACAAGGGAAAAATGGGAAAATAGGAGGGGCTTATACCCAAAACCCTTAACTCGCGTTCATTTTCATTTTACTCAAACTAAAATTTCCTAAGGCCGATCACCATTTTTATTCTCAAAGAAAAGACTAAAGCTAGGATTCAAGAGGAGGATGATAATCAACTAAATCAACATCAAATCTCACATCTATAATCTCAAGAGCTAAGGTGAATAATTATTATATCCCAATTTCTTTTAGATTTTTGTTTTAAGATTAGACCGAAATGATTTTGCAAGTATATACCATGTTTTGATGATTAAAGTTAACTACACACACAAACACACACACACACACACACACACACACACACACACATATATATATATATATATATATATATATATATATATATATATGTTGTTGATGGATTATATATGTTCATGTTAGTTTTTATGATATGTTTGACATGAAAACCTTATTTAATGACATCCAAATGCCTTGAAAATTTAAATTTAGGTCTTAAATGATATTTTAGAGATGGGTTTCGATTTTCATAATTTTCTGAATTAATATGGATTTTATATTAATTTTCTAGTGAAAGAAATTGTTTATTGGGTTATAAATTATTTACGGCTAAAATAAAGATTATTTGGGTTTGAAATTGTTATATGTTGGAAAACATATTAAAATAAATTTTTTGAAATTTTTCCAGATTTTTCCTAAGTGTTTTGATGAATATATAAAATTATTCAAGGTATGAGACTTAAATGTTTTATATATTTAATTAAGGAGAATGGGCATTTGGTAAAATAAATGATTTTTTTTTTTTTTAAATAGTGGTAGCAAATTTTTGAAAAGTAATTGTTAACCAATGAGAATTTAACAAACAAAGGCAGGTTAGTTGAAAAGATTTCCTTTTTAAGTTAAAAACAAAGAAATCACATTTTTTACATGTTTCAGCCTTTACGGCAGTAAACCTTCCGACCCAGACCTTCCGACAAGGTCGAGAGGTTCATAGCTTCGACAAGGTCAAACCAATGCATATGGTATCAAGCTACTTGGTACGTGATGAATTGGATAAAGTCGAAGGGTTCTAAGTCGATAGGTTGATGGCCAAAGAGGTTGGGGTATGTTTGTTTTATAAACCAAAAGCTTTCACCTGCTTTGCTTTCGAATAAGAGCTTTCGACTTGGTTGCTTTCGACTAGGTAAAAATGTTTAAAAGAAAGGTTTTAAACCTTTCTACATAGTCGAAAGGTTACTGCCGCTTTATAAATTTTTTGTTTTGAACCTTTCGACAAAGATGAAAGGTTCACTTGTTTTAAAAACTAGCCGCTTCTCCATGCTTTCGACTTAGGTGATTCACCCTTGTTTTTATAAATTAAAGTAAAACCCAAAGCTTTCGAAAGAGTTATTTTAAAGGATATGTTTAAAGCTTTCGAAGCAGAACTTTCAACAAAGTCGAAAGGTTGCTTCCAATGGTTTCGAAAGGTTTTAGTTGAATGATTTCAAAAGGTTTAGTTTAATGGTTTCGAAAGTTTTATTGAATGGTTTCGAAAGGTCTAATTCAATGGATTCGAAAGGTTTAAATGGAAGGTTATTCAAGGTATTCTAAGGCAATGTTTTAAAGTGGTTTTAAAGAAGGATGTCCTAAGTTTTATAGCTTTCGAAAGGTTTGCTTTTCAATAGGCTCGAAAGGTTTGGAGAATGGTTTCGAAAGGTTTGAGGAATGATTTCGAAAGGTTTGATATTGGTTTTTGAAAGAGATGATTTCAAAGGTTTAGAAAGAGGTTCTTTCAAATGGTTAAATGTTTTCATCAATTAATTTTGAGTAAAGAATATATATATGACATGGTGATATGATTTTGAGTAAAGTATAAAGATTATGGGAGGGGATCCTTAAGTGAAAATGACTCAGATATTAGAATACCGGATTGGACTAGTATGCGATCGTGCGCTATACATTAGCTAATGGCCCCAGCTAATTGTTTGTCCAAAATTCCAGTGTGTAGGGCTTTGTCACAGGTAGACTAAAATTATGATTACACACCGAAAAGAATATATGTTTGTATACAGATAGGTTATTGGTGAGCCCAAAAAACCATTAGGATCGGGAAGACTAGGGAGATGATTAAGTTAGGAATAGACCTTCCAAAAGTGAAGTATTTAACAGATAGTTAAGGACGGACCGTCCAATTGGGAAATGTTTAATAGATTTTTAAGGATAGATAATCCAGAAGAAGAAAATCTAACAGTTGTTAGGTTAATTTTGATTATATTATCTGGTAGGCCTGAGTCAGCCAAAGTTAAAAATTATCCAAACAAAACTTGTGTGTTTGAATAGATAGTTCATTATTACCTGATATTTATGTATGTTTACATAATGATTGCTTTACAGTATTTAACCGTTGTGGATGAAGGAGCACGTTATAAGGTTTTATGAAAGGTTTTGCAAAGATATGTTTTAAAAGGATGTTAGTGAGGGGAAACCCGTTCCGCTAAGTGGCGTGGTCTCATTTAACATAATTATTCCAGGATGTATAATATTATTCACACCAGGCTTTATGTCTGACTCGAAGTTTATGTTTTCCCTTAAACTCTCGGGTGCCCAAAATTAATTTGAGTAGGCTAAGGGACTGAGGCCTTTTTCAGGTTTTAGTAGGATGACGAATAAGCTATTGGAGGCATGCAGGAGGCAAACGGATAGCTATTTAGGAGTTACAGTTCTTGTTATGTTTTGATGGATTTTCCGTTGTGTTGTTTTTTGTTAGGTCTATTATGACTATATGACTCTGATCAACCAAGGGGGTATCTTCATATACCGCTCTTGGCGTATTTTGTAATAATTATATTTAATATGTGCCTGAGAGCGATTTGGGATTATGTGTTGTGAATTTGAAACAATTGGTTTTGAAATGTAATAAAGTAAAAGTTGTTTTTGAAATCTATTATTTTTTTCATATTCATGTGCTTCTGATATTATTAATACCGTTAACATAGCCATATTTAATCGTCGGAAGCTAATACTATAGATGACTGCAGCATCTGTAGCACTTAGTTTTGGGCCTCTAGATAGGGGATGTTACATCCCTTCTCTGGGCTCCCTTCTTCTTAAAGAATTTCCTTTTCTTTCCCTGAGGACCTTGGGGTTCAATTGGCTTCTCCCTAGCAGAAACAGCAAGCATCTCTTCATGGCGAATTGCCATCTCCACTACCACATTACAAGGCTCTCAGACATGAGTCATTGGTCATTCTAGCTAGCTCTGGCCTTAGTCCTCAAATGAATCTTTCATTCCTTCTGATGTCAATGTTTATAGTGGCATATCCATATCAAGATAGCTCATCAAACTTAGCAGCATACTCGATTACTGACATATCTCCCTGTACAAGTTCCATAAACTTCCTCATCAGCTCTGACTTAGCTACCTTAGATAGAAACTTCTGCTCAAACCTCATTCTGAAATCAGCCCAAGTTAGTTCTTCCTCCGGAACTCCGGCTGTCACACTATTCCACCAATGGAGCGCTGCCCCTTGCAACTGTCTAGAGGCCAGCCTCCTCTTTTCCCCATCATCCAAGCCTAAATCAATAAAGATCCTCTCACAGCTCAACAGCCAATTCTCAACCTCAGCAGCATCCTCCGTTCCCATAAATTGCTTTCCACCCAAATTGGTGTAATCCCTGCTCTGTCTAGCATAATTATATCCAGCCGAAGCTACAAGATTAGCTCCTCCAACATTACCAGCGGCTCCTGCTTGCAAAAGATTAGTGAACAACTGATACACCATCCCCGCATCTACGGGCGGATTTCCAACACCTACATTGGTCTCATCATTTGGATTAGCATTAGCCTATCGACCTTGGTTCCTCCTGGTATTAGGTCGAACATTTCCGTTGGTTGTGGTGCTTCCTCCACCTAGATTTCCTCTTCCGTTTCCTTCTTCCATATCTTCTTTCTCGTAAATCTGCATACGAGCCTTAGTAAGATACAGAAGAACGATCTAAGAGAGAGTGGAATACGTACTTAGATATATACTTATATATCAAATACAAGTACGTTACTATAGCGTTAACCCAAATCCCGATCATATCTTTAAATTCATTGGATTATGTTTCAAAAAACTTAGGTTTTACATTTCTTTTAAAGTTTCATAAACCTATGCTCTGATACCAACTTGTAACATCCTCCTACTTGGAGGCCCAAAATTAACGGCTACGGATGCTGCAGTCATCCATAGTTATTAATCCTAGACGATCAAATACGGCAGTGTTAAATACATTGATACACATATCATAAGAATATGAAAAATTTTAACAAATTAAAAACACATTTCCACATTCTATTCAATACATTTCATGTTCATTACATAATCCCACAAACGTTAATCACGTTCAAAAAAATATAATTATTACACATATGCCAAGAGCGATATATGAAGATGCCCCCTTGGTTGATCAAAATATATAGTAAGGCTAATAAGTCTGCCTTTACATCCAAAATACACAGTGGAAAACGATAACTCTAAATAACTAACTGCCTCTCGCACGCCTTCGGAAGCTTTATTCATCTAAGAGAGAACCTAGAAACCCTAAATATTAAACTAATCAAAATCAATTAAGCACCCGAGAGTTTAAGGGGAAAACAAAAACTTCGAGTCAGACATAAAGCCTGGTATGAATAATAATCTAACAGCTCAATCCATTTAGATATCCAGTGAGACCAAGCCGCTTAGCGGAAGGGGTTTTCCCCTCACTAGTATCCTAAAACCTTTTCAAAAACCATATACTATGCTCCTACATCCACAATGGTTAAAACATAGCATTTAAAACATTTATGAGGATATGCATATATATAAACATCTTGGATTTCCCATCCCCGGTTTAACTGACTTCCGGTCAATATTACAGTTTCTAAGGTCACTATTAACCTTTTAGTTTACATGAGTTTACTAATAACCTTTTTATAATTTATGGAAACTCTGTCCTATTTCATTGTTTCCATGGGATCACTAAGAACCTATAGGCCCCTGCCATTAACTTAATCAATTCATGGGTCCCCTTGAACCTATTGGTCATTCCAATAACTCCCTTCTTAGCCTAGTTTTCATGGGTTGACTAGGAACCTTTTGACAGATGTCAATTCTTAATCCAGATATAGTTTCTGTGGGTTCACTACAAACCAATTAGCCCCTACCAACCATCCTTAATACACAGTTTTCATGGGTTTATTATGAATCAGTTGGTTATCCCCAATAACTTCCTAATCATATTTTTATGGTTAACCATGAACCTATCTCCCAAACAACTCCAAGGTTTAAGCATCCTATACTTTGGCCTCCCTGGATGCAATTCTACTCATTCAGGAGTATAATAAATTTATATTCACTATTTGGTTAACTTAGCTGGTTCTTCTACCCCTTTATACCCGAATTACAGTTATGGGTCCTTTATCATGTGAATATATTCATATTTGAAGAAGCAAACATAACAACTTAACAATACCACTCATGTGGACTTAATATCCTTGAAAGCATTTACATATAAGACATGGTTAATCCCTTTAACCTATACTTTTATCAAGGAAATACTTCTTCAAATTTAAATACTTGAAATCCTTTCAAAATTCCTTTATTTATCCATGGGTTTTCTTTTTTAAAATGAGTTTGGGTTTAAAAAAACCTTTCGACAACCTCGAAACCTTGCTTTCGACCTCATAGAATGATCTCCTTCGAAAGCGTTAAATTCAATCTTTAAAACATTAGGCTCCTGCCTTTGAATACTTTAAAACATCTCTTTCGAACTCTTTCGACCTTATTAAAGTATTATCACATAGTATAGAAGCATAGCTTCGAAACCGTTCAAAAATACCCCTTTTGAAACCATTGAAGGTTACCCTTCGAAACCAATACCTTTTGAAACCATTGGGTTTATATTTAAAATAACATTTTTGGGTCAAGTGAACATAAATGAAAGCATCTCCTTAGAAACCATTCTTTATTTCAAAAAGTATTGGGAAAACTTGATGGTGTCGAAACCATCCTTTTGAAAGCATTGAAACATCAAGGTAAAACAACTGAAGGTTGGCTTTGAAACCCCCCTCCCCCCTTCCCCCGAAAGCATTGCCTTCAAAACCCCTAACCCCTTTGGAAAGCAATAGGAAGTGGCTTGTATTTATACAACAGCAGTACCTTTCAACAGCATTGATGTCTTCAATACCATCGAAAGGCATCAAACCATAGAAGGGTGTCGACTTGGTCGAAGCTACCCCTTCCGAAAGCTTCAAATAAAATCTAAGTAACTCCTTCTGAAGCTACTTCTTTTAAAAAAAAGGCAGCAGCTCTCTTTCAAAAGCCTCTTATGAAATACCTTTCACAACCATAGGTTTCGACTATGTCAAAACCCCTTTATAACCAGGCTAGCGCTCTTTCCTTTAAAACAAAATAAAACAAAGGAACCAACCCCTTCGAAAGCTACGTTTCAACACCCTGCCTTCGGCCTTCCTCCAATCAACTACGTACCATCTAAATGATACCATGTGCATTGGTTTCGTGGTATAAGGTTTCAACTAAGTCAAAGGTGAAAGCTCTGGGTTGAAAGGTCCTTCCAAAGAAGGCGGAACCTCCTTTTCTGAGTAAAAGGCTGTTTTTACCAAATAAGGTAAACTTTTTGTAACTAACTTGCCTACTTGTAAACATTTGATTGGCTATCTTAAACTTTCAAATAATTTGGCTAATATTTGCCGCATTTTATCGGATCTAAAATTTGGATAACTTTTAACAAATAAGCCCTTCCTATTAACCAAACCATTAAATCATTTAGGTCCTCCTTTCAAAATAATTTAATTTTCATACTAAATCACTTAGTAAAAATCTCTAAAAATTCTAGAAATTCACTTTAATCATGTTATCTAACATATCAAAATTTTGGACCTAAATTCTTGATATATTTTCCAAAATAAATTTATAAACCCAAATAACCATATTTTCCTTTAAAAATTCATAACTAATTCTCCACGGCTTGGAAAACTTTAAAAATTGAAACCCAACTCCAGAATCATGTTTCTCGTAACATATAATTTTTTCTATGGCATTTAAAAATCATTTAACCTTAGTTTTACCCTAAAATCATGCATATCTCCTTTAAAACAATATTGTTTAATCTAAACAAATTATAAATCAAGCATATCATCATACAATATATCATAAAAATGGATTTACCCTTAAATCCGAAATCATATGATTATAAAACCAAAAATAAAGATGTAGTGATTATTATCCACATTAGTTTGGATAAGGAAATTGGAGATTGATTGAGATTGATTTCTTCTAGCTTGAATCCTAAGTTTTACATTGATTTTTCTCTTCTTCTCTTCTTCCTAATGGCCAGTCTTGCTCTTCCTTGTTTACGTTTTAGTTTTTCTTATGATAAAAATGAACGTGTATGGCTAAGGGGATAACAGTATAAGGGTGGAGAATGTGTGCGGAAAATGTCCCTAATGCCCTTATGTTTAATTAGTTGACACTTAACCATTTTAAGCTCATTCGATTTAAATAGCATGGCCACTAAATTAGTTAACCAATCTCAATTTCATTATCAATCTACATTATTCTATTTAATTTATTCTAGTTAAATCTCCTGAATAATTAATAAAATTAAGGGTGTTACAAGAGTACAAGCACTCTGGTCAGAATCCTCAACAGAGAATATAATTCGGTTATGACTATCAGGGTGTCTTAGCGATATTTCCCTATCATGGCCAATTATCCTAGCATCGTATTTACCCAACCAATCCATACCCAAAATGATTCTGAAGTCTATGGTAGCAAAAGCATACAAACTGCATGCAAACTTATGACCTAACAATTCAAGTTCTAACTTGTCACATCTCATTCCCAGAGTTGCATACCTTCCTATCGGATTTGCAACCCTTAAGGAAGTAACAAGGTATGTAGGTTCTAAACATAACTTACCAACCAAACACTGAAATATAAATGAATGTGATGCACCGGTATCAAATAGTACATTAACCGGTGTACTTCGAATCAAAAACGTACCTTCCATCACAGACTTTTCCTTCTCAGTAGTAGTTGGCCTAGCAGACGATGGTCCAACAGCAAAGACTTTTCCCCTATCCACCATGACAGGGTCTAGACACTGATTCTTATAATGCCCAATCTGGTCGCAGTTAAAGCACTTCACACCCTTCTTGTCCGCGGCCTTCTTCCCCTTGCCAGTTCGGCATTCATGAGCACAATGACCCTTCTTATCACACTTAAAGCAAACCATATCAGCCTTCGCCTTCTTGCCGGCCTCTCCCTTCTAGGTTCCTTTCTTCTTAAAGAACTTCCTCTTCTTACCCTAAGAACCATGGGTTTCAACCTGCTTTTCCTACCTATAAGTAGCGAGCATTTCCTCATTCCGGATTGTCATTTCAACAACAACATTACAAGGATCACGTAGATGTGGCAGGGTCACCCTAGCAATCTTGTGTCTCGGCCCTCAAATAAACTTCTCATTCCTCTTGATGAAGGTCTCAATGGTAGCATAACCATATCTGAACAGCTCATCAAACTTCACAGCATACTCAACCACCGACATCTCACCTTGCACTAAGTCCAGGAACTTTCTCAACAATGCTGACTTGGCAATTTCTAAAGGAAATCTCTCTTCGAATCTCCTTTGAAATTTTTCCTAAGTCAACTCTTTCTCGAGAACTCTAGCAGTAACACTATCCCACCAATGAAGCGCTGCTCCCTACAACTGTCCAGAAGCAAGCCTCCTTTTCTGCTCATTGTTTAATCCCAAGTCAGCAAAGATCCTTTCACAATGCAAAAGCCAATTCTCAACTTCTATAGCATCCTCCGTTCCCAAAAACGGCTTCCCACCAAGACTGCCATAATCCCTGCTCGACTTAGCATAGTTGTGGCCAACTGGGGCCACGGGATTAACTCCTCCAACAATCCCAGCATTACCCCCAACTACTCCTACGGCAGCTTCTGCTTGCACTAGATTGACGAAGAACTGATACATCATCCCCATGTCTACTGGCGGATTTCCAGCACCTACGTAGGCATTTTCATTTGGATTAGCATTTGCTGGTCGACCATGGTTTCTCTTGTTGGGTCGAGCGTTTCCATTTGTTGTGGTGCTTCCTCCACCGAGATTTCCTCTTCTGTTTCCTACCTCTATATCGTCCTTTCTTGTAAATCTGCATACGAGCTTTAGTAAGATACAATGGAACGATCTAAAAGGGAGGGGAATACGTACTTATATATATATATATATATATATATATATATATATATATCAAATACAAGTATGTTACTATAGCGTTAACCCAAAACCGGATCTTATTTTCTGATTCATTGGATTATGTTTTGAAAAATCTTTTTAAGTTTAAAATTTCTTTTAAGTTTCCATAAACATATGCTCTGATACCAACTTGTAACATCCCCCACTTGGAGGTCCAAAACTAACGGCTACAGATGTTGCAGTCATCCATAATTATTAATTCTTGGTGACCAAATGCGGTAATATTAGATACATCGTTATAAAAAAACACATGTATATGAAGAAAAATTAAATTATTAAACAAATTTCTCATTCCATTTCAATCAAACTTTAAATTCATTACATAATACCAAATTCATGAACCACGTTTAGAGAAAATATAATTATTATAACATACGCCAAAAGCGACTTATGAAGATGCCCCATCGGATGATCAGAGTGTATACGTAGGCAATTAAACAACTTTGTCTTTACATCAAAACACAGCGGAATAAAAAAGAAAAGAACTTTTAATAGCTAGCTTGCCTCCTGAACGTGTCCAAAAGCTTATTCGTCTAAAGGAGTACCAGAAAACCTCAACTCTCAAACTACTCAAAATTAATTAGGCACCCAAGAGTTTAAGGAGAAAACATGAACTTCAAGTTAGACATAAAGCCTGGTATGAATAATAACCTACCATCTCGAACCATTTAGATATCTAATGAGACCACGCTGCTTAGCGGAATGGGTTTTCCCCTCACTGGTATCTTACCCAAAAATTTATAATAACCATATACCGTGCTCCTACATCCACAATGGTTAAAAACATAGAAATTTAAAATATATCATGAAGATATGCAAACAAGTAAAATATCCTGGATTTCCCATCCCCATACATTTGGTTGTCTATCTCGGTTATTGTTTTCTAGGGTCACTATTAACCTAATAGTTTTCATGGGCTGACTAATAACCTGTTTAAAGCTTATGGACTATCTATCCAGTTTCATAGTTTTCATGGAATCACTAAAAACCTATTGGCCCTTGCCAATAAATTCATTCAATTATTTCATGGGTTCTCCCTGAACCTATTGGTATCTTCAATAGCTTCTCTCATATCATAGTTTTCATTGGTTGACTATGAACCTATTGATCCCTATCAATAACTTTATCCAGATATAGTTTTCATGAGATCACTACGAACCTATTGGCCGCTGCCAATAACTCTTTCCAAACATAGTTTTTATGGGTTTACTATGAATCTGCCTAAACTGACAACTTCTTGATCAGTATTTGGGCATCCTATGATCTGGTCTACCTAAACTCCTGGATGCAACTCTATTCATTCAGGAGTTAACTCAATTTATATTCACTACCGGGTCAACCTAGTTGGTTATTCTGCCATACTACCTAAAATACAGTTAAGGGTAATAATACCAACATTTAAGGTTTAATATCCTTGAAATCGTTTTCACATGAAACATGCTTAATCCCTTTAACCCATTCTTTTTATCTAGGAAAGCTTCTTCAAAAACTCCAAATTTTAAAAACCATTTCAAACCTTTTTTATATTGTCATGGGTTTTTCCTTTAAAAATGAGATTGAGTTCTTTGTTTTGAAAACTAAGGCTTTCGAACCTTAGACCTTTACTTTCGAAGCCATTAAAACATATATTTTGAAAGCATTCAAATCTTCTTTTCAAAACACTTAAACATATGCCTTTCGAAACACTTTAAAATATCTCTTTCGAAAGCATCAAATCTTCCTTTGGAAACCATCAAAATATTCCTTTCGAAAGTATTAAAGCGTATCATTCCAAATCGTAGATGCATAGCTTCGAAACCATTTGAAAGTACCTCTTTCAAAACCATTAGGTTTAATCTTAAATATAACTTTTGGGTCAAAGTGAACATAAGTGAAAGTACCCCTTTCGAAACCATTAACCTTTAAGTAAAAGAGTTTGGGAAAAACAAATGGCTTTGTAACCATCCTTTGGAAAGCTTTAATCTTTTAAGTAAAACAATTGGAAGGATAGCTTCGAAACACATTTCGAAGCCATTGCCTTCGAAACCTTTAGTTGAAGTGGCTATTGGAGCTCTTTCAAAAGCTTTGGGAAGCAGCTTGTTATGTTTATAAAAAGAAGCTTGCCTTTCAAACTCATTGAAAACTTTTAACCTATTCGAAAGGTTTGAAGATGGAAGCAAGGTTTAAACTTGGTTCAAAACTACCATTTCGAAAGCTTCTATTTAAACAAAAAGGCGGCAACCCCTTCGAAAGCTATTTAAAATGGCCTCGACTCCTTCGAAAGCATGGTTTCGACTCTATAACTTCCACCTTTCTCCAATCCACTACGTACCAAAGCATTGATACCATGTATATTGGTTTAGACTTGATTGGGGGCGGAGGTATGGGGTCGAAAGGTTACTGCTGGAAGTGGCAAAACAATAAATCTGTACAAAACTGTTTTGTTGCCTTTTTAAGTAAATGCTTTTCAACTAAATTGCCTACTTGTAAAAATATAGGTGGTTTCCATAAACTTTACCAAAATCTTTTCTAAAAGATTACCGAATTCATACATAATTAATTAAAAATAATTAGAAAGGAAGCTCTTCCCTTTAACAAAACAATTAAGACATTTAAGTCCTCCAACTTAAATAATTTAATTTACATAGTAAATTACTTATGAAAAATCCCCAAAAATCATCATATTTCACTTTTAATATGTTATCTAACATATATAAATTTCAGACACAAAATCCTTTATATAATAGCCAAAATTAATTTTTAAACCCAATTAATTATTTCTTCCTTCAAAATTTCATAATAAATTATCCATAGCTTGGATAATTATGAAAATTTAAACCTGTCTCCAAAATAATGTTTTACATAACATATTAAATCCTTATGGCATTCAAAACCCAATATATATATACGATTTTAGCCACAAAATCGAATAAAACATTTATCAAACATACTTGCTTGAATAAAACATATCATGTAATCTAAGTATATCATCATTAAAATCATCATAAAGGTTTTAAACATAAAACCTGAAATCAAATGCTCTTTAAAACAAAAATTAGATGGTTTTGATTATTATTCACTATGCTTTGGATAAGGAACTTGAGATTTGATCTTGCTTATTTCTCCTTGCTTGATTCCTTAGCTTTTAATTGATTTTTCTCCTCTTTTCACATAGGTTATGGCCGGCTTGAGCTCTTTGTTTTATGTTTTAGAATTATGAACTTGTGAAATGAAAATGGAAATATGAGTTTAGGGGTTAAGGGTTATAGTGGACGGCCCATAATACCCTTGCCTTATTCTCTTATTAGTTAACTTATAAAACCATTTCCATAAACTCATTCTTTTAAATTTTATTTAATTAAGCACGGCCTGTATTTAATTTCCAAATCTCAATTCCTTTATCACTCTAATCTTTACATTATTCTATTTAATTTATCTAATTAAATCTCCTGAATAATATTATTTAAAAATAGGTGTGTTACAGTCCTACTACTAAAGATCTCAATGATGAGGATAAAAGAACTATAAAGCTATTGATCGATCCTTCAAGTAGCATTAGAAATAGGCTTACACTACTGACACTATTCAATCTTCGAAAACATTCTCTTCTCCCTGCTAGTCATAGGGTTCTTGGACAACCTCCTCCTGTCCAAAATACTTCTCGGAGAAAATGTTTCTTGTCTTTGGGCGATCCCAAGAATTTTTCTCCTATGTCTCCAATTTGCCCAGATCATTCCGGTAAGCTTAAGCGTAGTACTTGCAATTTGTTGTTGTGTTACTCCTTATATTTCTTTACTAATTTATACTTTTCAAATTTTCAGCAACTGCTCCTCCAGTTGAATTGATCGTAAGTGACCCAGCTCTCCCAACTTCTACATCTAGTGCATCATCCTTGACTCAGGGCGTCGCTTAGTCGAAGATGATTGCCAAAATAAAACTAGGTAAGATGGCTACAACGGGCCCATCACTTAAGAAATCTAAGATTTTTGACGTCCAATCTTCTCCGCCACCAAAAGAGAGTAAAACTGTCGACATGGGTAAAACTTTAGAGAGTCCTATTCTTGAAGCTCCTATTGATCGATCCAAAACAACTCCCTCAAAGGACGATCCCATATCTCGTATTGTCGTTTTCGATTCTCCTCATGTCATCAAGCAGATGCAAAAAGATTTGGGAACTTCATCTCAAAATTTGAACCCTTCTAGACCCACACCACCGGTGCCTTCTAATGATTTCTAAAAAATAGTACAACCTATCATGCATTCTTCATCTTTTACTTTCCTTTCATCCAGTTTCTTATGTTTCTGACCCATTAGGTCATTTTCGATCTTTAATAAAGCAACAACTTCTGGTACGTTCCATACTATTTAACCTTCCTATTATTATTTCTTACTAAGTTCTGATCCATGTTGTAATCTTTCTTTCAGATTTCCAAAAGCTGGTTCTTTCTTGAAGAGAGTGCTTTGAAATCTTCTACTGAGACATCTAGGCTTCAAGAGGAAATCTCAACCTTGAATAGTTGGATTATCTCCTTTTCTGTTGATAAAAATAATGCTGTTAAGGAACATGAAAGATTGGGAGCCTTCCTTACTCAAGCAGAATCTATTATTTCTGAAGAGAGGAAAGCAAAACAGCTCTTAGCCGATGAAAATTTGACTTTAAAAATGGCATTGAAAGAATCTAAAGATGAGAAGGCTCGAATGGTGGTCAAACAATCCTCTCTTAGGAAGAAGCTGGAGAAAAGAAAAATTCCTTAACGTTGGTCGTTAATACTACTTCTGAAGCCAAGCAAAGGGTGTCATAATTTTTGAGTACTTCCCTTAATGACATTAATATGAACTCTTATGAGGACGCCCATATGCTCGCCTACGCCGACAACATTGAAAAGTGCCCTGACTTGAGCATCCCTTCACTCGATCCTGCTCTAGTCAGAAGATTTATAGACAAGGTCAAAGGAATGGAATAGGGAGTCGAAGTCCCTCAGAGAGAAGAGATTAATGCTGTCAAAATCTTATCGTTTAAAGTCCCTTTTATCGAGATAGACTCTAATTCCAATGAAGAAGGTGATGACGATGAAGTCACCGTAGAAGAAGTTGGCAACGATGACGATAATGATGATGATGATGACGATAATAATGACAATAACGAAGATAAAGGTTGGGGTTCAGGTGGAAAAGGAGGTGACCATGCCGATGCTCCTAAAAATGATAGCGATGATATCCCTGGGACCTCCAAAAAAGTTAACCCGGATCCTAGCGACCGTGAAACAAACCCAACTGAACTCTCATCTTATTCTTCATGAAAAAACTACCAACATTGATGTCGAAGAAAAAAGGAAGAAAAAACAAGTCCCTCAAACTTCGGTTCGTGTTTCTCAAGTATGGGATTCTTTATCCAAATGGCTTTCACTTCCAAGATAATAATAGTTGACCTCTTTTAATTTTAGGTAAAGAATAAATCTATCCAACTTTATAAAACAAAGCTTGAAAGAAAACAAGATAAAATAAATAGCTTGTATAAGGAGTTAGATAAGCAATTAAAAGAACACAACGCACTCTCTGACAAATATCATAGGCTTAATAAAAGTGCTGCAGTGTTAGCGTCTTTCAAAGACCAGGAAGTCGGCCCCCAACTAAAGAGGGCACGCCTTCGATATGGTAGACTTTTGGAAGAGAATCGGGAATTAATTACACTCTTTTGGATGTTGGTTGAAGAAAGAGATATCCAGTAGACTTCTTATACAAAGCCTATTGCAAACACCCGCCCGTCGATTTTTCTTACTTGGGTGATTTTAGTGGGGGTCTACTTAGGCATCTGCATATGAGATATTTAGATGAATTTGGGTCTGATCCACATCCAGGGGCTTGCTGGAACTAACCACATGTCGAATCAATTCCTCATGAGTTACCTCTTGAAAAACTTAAATGTTATAAGGATAAATTTGTTTTTGAGTTATTCAAAAAATCGGTTTTGTATGAAACAAATGAACATTTGTAGTTATGCAATATGAATTTCCTATATTAGTTTCCTTTTGTACTTAGTTGTGTGTTATCATGTTATCACAGAATAAACATATCTCAGGCAACCCTACTTCTAGAGATTATTTAAGCAAACACGTCAAATTAAGAAGAGATTATTTAGAAATGGCTTCGCTTTTGAAATCTTCAAAATTAGCTAGATACTGCTTTCTTAGAAACCTGTAGAGACTTTATATGGAACGTCCCCACCTGCGTTTCGATTTTCTTAGTGAAGAAAAAGAAAAGCTTCTCAAGGAAATTCGAACATATCATACCAAATTAATATGTGGTCGTGATAGTCCTCCTGATGGGAAATGAGACTATAGCAAATATCCTCCAGTTATTACCCTAGAAGGATTTAATGCCCCTTTTGATTCAACGGTAACTCTTTCAGCTAATTCCTTAAACAAAGTCAAAAATGTTGTTTCTCAACTTTAAATGTAATAAAATAAGTGTTTAATTAAAACGATGGAATTGAACGTTTTGTTTTGTTTCTTCTTGAGTTGTAATCAATATTGTTGTTATAAAAGAGATTGGTTATTTGAGTCTTGACTTTATTTTCTTGTTTATATAGGACTCACAGTTAGCTATAGCGCCACTCTCATCGGATTCCTTATCTCGCTTTATTAGCATCAGAGGTAGATTGATTGCAGACGTTGAAAAGAGGCGTTCACTTAAAGATCCTTTATCTACTCGCTTTCAAGGCAATGTGAATGCAATGGAATGGCATATGAGATACTTACTTCAAAAGACAATTGTTAGAAACGTTAATGATCAAATTGCTAATCTCGAAGTGGATATCAAGACTAAGGATGAAATAATTTCCTTGTTAAAGCGCCAAATTAAATGGAATCCTTCAATTGATTTTGATCATAAGATGTCTGAGCTTCTCCAGCAGATAAGCGATTTGGATAAAGTTAAAAGATAGTCAAGCTCAATGTAAATCATTAGAGTTCATTATGGGGAACAACATCCCAAATATCGATTTACCGGCTTCTCCTATCACTTCATCTCTCGTAAAATCAACAAGGTCTACATCTCTTGCAATTCAAAATTTTCCTACTACAACTAACCCACCTCCTGGTTTAGATGAGAAGGTAGTAGGGAAATGGTGCAGGAAAGTCAAATTCGAGATTATGAAAAAATTTGATGAACAGCAAAAAGTGAGGTATTCACGGCGTATAAATGAGTATGCAGCTAGAATACAAAAACTTGAATATGAAAAGTATCTTTTCCAGAAACGTATTGCTGATTTAGAAAGGGAAAATAAAACCCTCAAAGGTGCCAATAAAGCTTTTAATCGTGCTCTAAAGACTCATATCAAATCTAATGATGACGCCGACAAAATAAGGAAAAAGGAAAAGAAACTTAAAGAAACTCTTTGTATAGCAATCTGTCACATCGTTGATCCATTAGTTGCTCAAAATCTAGATAAAGTTGTTCAAGATTTGTGAGATATAAGCTAGTACTTTATATCTCTAAATAATTTTATAAATTATGTAAATTATGTAAATATCACATGGTCTGTAGTCCTTTCTTAGAATTTTGTTTCTGAATCTGCTTTCTGATAACTTGGATTATGGTTTCTGTATTTGCTAGCTCATTCATTTTTCCTAACTGATCTCATTTCCCTGAAAAGTACGAGGTAAACAATATTCTTTATCGTTAACTTGAAATCTATATAGTAATTTATCCACATTATTATGGAAGTTAACAGATCATTATGTACATATATGATAATAAGTGAGAAGTAGTTCCATAATTGGATACGGTTGAATGTCTTGAAACCCATCTTTGGTAATGACGAGAGAAGAGAGGAAATCAACTTCTAAAAATTTAATCATAGAGAGCCAGAAATCCAATTCCGGCTTCAATCATAGAAGTTCAGGAATTCCTCTTCTGGAAATTACTAATAGAAAGCCAATAATAATCGTTTAATAAAAGTCTAGAAATCATCTTCTAAAAGTTTATAGTAGAAGTCCAGTGACCTTGATTCCGGCATTAGTAAGATAAATCTCGAATTTAATTCATAAAAATCTCAATATTAATTGCTCTGGAACCCAGATTTGGGCATTGATGAATGAAATTTAAAAATTAAAAGACCCGAAACCCAGATTCGAGTATTAGTGGATGATAACTAGAAATCCATAATAATGGTCTCCATAATAAAGGTCTAGAGCCTATATTCAGACATTAATGAGTGAAGTCAGAAATTAATAGTAATAGCCCTGAAACCCAGATTCGGGTATGATGAAGAGCAGAGATTAATAGTAAAAGACCCGAAACCCAGATTTGGGTATTAATAAGTGAAGTTCTGAAATTCTCTTCTTAGGAATAAGTCAGAGGCTGTGATTCTTATCTAAGCCTTCTGTTCTGCACCGCTCATTGGGTTTTGATTCTTTTGACATATGCCACCCTCTAGGCTTTGTATATTGTCATTGTTTGACATGCCACATCCCAGGCTTGGACGTCTTAGTCCATTGTTTGGTGTGCCGCTTCTCGGGCTTATACGTCTTAGTCCATTGTTGTCTGGTGCGCTTGGTTAGCTAATCCACAAGCAGGACCCAAGGACTTACCCAACCTCCCTCCAGGAGGCACTCCAACCAGGCCTTATAGGCAGGACTGAAGGCTTGTTTGGTGCCTTGTCCAAGCCATAGCATGGTGGGACCAAGGGCTTACTCTGTCCTCCTTCTAGGAGGTGCCTTGACCTGGCCATAGAGTGGTGCGATCAAGGGCTTGTCGATGCTTTAACCTGGCCATAGCATGGCGCGAATAAAGGCATACTCTAACCTCCCTCCAGGAGGCGCCTTGACCTGGCCATAGCATGGCGCGATCAAGGGCTTGTCGATGCTTTATCCTGGCCATAGCGTGGCGTGGATAAAGGCTTACTTTAACCTCCCTCCAAGAGGCGCATTGACTTGGCCAACTCAGTGCGGACAAAGGCTTTGACCGTTTAAGGTAATTTCCTAGTGCAAGGAGAATTCTACTCCCAACCATGTAGATTTTTCTTGTAAAAGTGGTGCTTTACTGAATTCAACTATGGTCTTTTTACAAATTCTTCGATTTTTCCTTGTCTAAAGAAGCTAATCACCATTCCTTCAAGTGCCCTGCATTGATTTATCTCATTTTCATTCATCATGTGATAGTGGCAATAGGATCCTCCCCAATTCCTTTCGTATTTAAGTTTTTCTACTATGATGGCTAATAGTTGAGCTCTTCCTTAGTTAGCAAATAAACATTCTCAATTGACGTAGTCAGATTGCATTCCTTAGGAAGGCTCGACTTGAAGCTTGTCTTTTGAGGATGGTTTCTATATATTTTATTACTTGGTTCTGAAGCTTCACCCTCAACGACCAATTTCCTTTTCAAAACCTTTTGAAGCTCATATGTAGGCAATGTCCCACTTGTTGCTCGATGCTATTTTTGTGCAAAGGCATTGTAATCAGCCATCATTCCCTCCTCAAAGATTGTGCTTTTTTTATAGAGTTGAATTGTCTTTTTCATTTGGTCGAACAAATTGTCACTTTAGTCCTTTGTTCCCCCTAAGGCAAAGATAGGCGTGGGGCCATTGTGAAAAGGGTTTAAACTCCATTTCTCAGGGTCATAAGATTCTTCTCTCTTCTTCTTCATGATCCTTAGAGCTTCCAATCCCAACATTTTCTTTTCATGTAGTTTAGAATCATTAGTTATTCTTGGGGAGAATCCAATTAGATGTGGCTCTAAGGATCCTTGTTCGGACCTTTTGATCTTGCTAAACATGGTGATGTAATATCTAAAGTAAGTAAGCTTGGAATAGAATTGGGTTAGAAAAATAAAGTTGGAAGTTCAACAAAGTCGGAAGTTCGAGTCCTCGTTCTAGCACCAAAAATGTTAACAACAAAACTTGTCAACACTCCAAAATTGAGTTTTGAGTATAAGTAATTCTTTCGAAACCCCCTTTTTGAAGAGATGAAGGTAGTTGATACCTTTCGAACAGGTTAAGGTAGTTAAAAGCTCCTTTTCAATACCTTTCGATACGGTCGAAACACCTGTACCCCTCTTCAGAAATACCTTTCGAACAAGTTTAGTTAGTTTAGGAATATTTCGAAACCTCCTTTCAAAGTGGTCTAGGCGGACTGAGATTAGGTCCTAATGGTCTAAGGGTTTTTGCTGAGTTGAGAAGTTTGATTTACCCTCGAAAGGTAGCCTTTCTATTATGTCGATACAAGCATAATATAATCGAAATCATATAAAAACACTGAATCAGTATCATATCCAAGAATAACGTAAACTTGCTTTGAATAATATATTCTTCTATTGCTAGTAGCTTAAGTAATACAAAGTAGTCAAATCCCCAATCTAATTTTAGAATTAGGGTTTTTTAATTCAAGAAAGTACAAGAATCAAGTGAATGAATTCGGATCCCCTAAACAAGACCCCTGGGGTCTTATTTATAGGCTTTGATTGACCCTTTCGAACAAGACCTTTCGACCTGGTAGAAAGAAGTACCTTGAAGACCTTCGCTACCACTAAAGCTTAGGTGCCCTTCTTCTTTGCTTCAAAATAGAACTTGATTGCTTTTGACTTTGTCAAAATGGTTAGGTGTGCTCTCTATTTTGTGCCACTATGCTGTTGCCAGTAAGAAAGATGTGAGCTTTCGACCCTATCGATAGTTGCATCTTTGTGCCTTTAAAGGTGTTGGAACATAGCAGAAAGTTTAAGGGTGAAAGGTAGCTTTCGAAGGCATACATGTTAACTGATGCGGAACACCTACTTTCTTATGTGTTGAACTTAAACGAGCTTTACTTTGTAACTGTGAATGGTCTCACCGGTTCGAAAGCATGATTTTGCTTTTAAAGGGGTAGCTTTGTCAAAATATTCTTATATAGGATGTGAATGAAGGCGAAACCCATTGTTCGAAAGGTTTAGCGCGTATGTGAAGGCTTGCAATCTGTTGCCTTCGAAAGGTGTCCATTAACTCATTCAGAACGCCACCATGCATGAGGAAGCTATTGTTTCGAAAGGAAACAATGGAAGTGGAATGTGGCTTTGTAACCTTTCGACCGCTTCAAAAGCTTCTAGAACATTCAACTTTTGTAGATGCATTCCTTCGATTTCTTCAAAAGGTCTTGTTATTGCTATCTCTCTTCGTAAATCCTTCTTTTGTATTTTCCCTAATTTCGACAAGGTTGAGGCAAATATTGGTGATAACAATTGCTTTTCATTATCTCAGTTTTGTTTTATTCTTTCAAGTCGCAAAATCTACTTATTTTGTTTTATGTATTCTCTCGATATCTTGCTATGCTTTTATTTCGGCGTCTTACTTTAGCAATCATTTATAATATCATGTTTTGGACTCTATCGAATCTATTAGATAAGATTTAAACTCTGAAGCCTCTTTTGGCTATCGATGATGCTATTTTGGAAACTTATATATCTCGTATCTACTTTCATACTCATATCCTATTTCTATTGGAATGTTCTTTTCTTTTCAATAAATTTTGATTCCTTTCAAGGAACTTAAGCATATTAAACATCATTCTTGGGTCTCACTGAGTTCTTTTTCTTTGATTTCGAAATAAAATGGCCCAATCTCAAAAGCCTATAATCTATTGGCTTATACTCTTTCAACACACAAATGCAAACTTCTGGCTCGGGGTCTATAGAGGCCATTATTAGAGTTCCATAGGTTTTCCCCATGGTAATTAGCCTTCTATAAATCAACAATCTACTAAGGTCTTAGACCTTACCGAGCCGGCTAAACTAAATTCTATGGTGTTTAACTTTCGGCATCTAGCCATTCGTAAGTTTATAGTCTAATAAGGACTTAGGTCTTACTAAGCCTATCTTAATAGCATGCCTCGATGCTTTCTTAACAACATACTTTGATGCTTTTGTCTTTTGGTCTGAAGTCGGCCTTATGTCTTTTTTTTTTTATATCAGAAGCAGCCTTGGTGTCAATATTTTTGGTGCCAGCCTTGTATTATGTAGGATTATACCCGAGATCTCCCAAGACTTTCTCAGAATGTATACGATAATGCTCAGAATCTACCGAGACACTTTCTCGTTATATTTTCGATGGAATATTCGATTATGCCCAGAGCCCATTAAGACTATCTTATTATACTTTCGAACTTGGAGATCTATCCAATGTCTTTCTCATATACTCATATAATATTATGTAAGGCTCTGCCAAAGGCATTTGTCTATGCAAGTTATATCATTTATCATATACCATCCATTAGTAAATCCTAGGTTATATGGCGTTTTCTTATAGGTGGTGATAAACTTTTGTTGCAGGCCCATCAATGTAGGGGTATGTGGGGTGCAAATACCTTAGAGGTCTGCCCACTATTTGTCAAGGTCACCCAACCGAATTTATTATAGACATAAAAGGTCGTGGCCATGAAAATACTTAGGAAAATATTATTATTAATGAAACACATTCATATATGGTAGGGATTGACTATTAAAATATTTTTTATTTACTATGTAATATACTTCGATCGGGTAACGCACTTTTCACTACCACGTAACGCTAAGTCGAAGAAAACCTTTTATTTTCGTAGAAATGTATCCTCGATGGAAAGTTACATATGGGTTTTTCTTTATCTTTTGGAAGTTTCTCCAAGGCAATCCTTCGAGAGATCTCCTCCAATCCATACTCCTATTTTTTTCATAAATGTATTTCTTTTTGGATATCTTTTGGTTTAGGACATTTTGGTGTATGATTTTTGTAATGAAGGCTTTTACTTTAGTCTTACAAGAGGTTTCCAAAACTAGAAGAAGTGACATAAGACAAGGCTCATGGCTAACCATAAATGAAAAAGAAGTTGAAATGATGTGGGATAAAGCCCATTACCTGATAATGTATATGTATGCCCCCTAGGTATAAACCAAGCTAAAGGGGTTCTCTTACAGAGATAAAATAAAGAATTCAAAAAAATCAAAATGAAATCTAAAAGATTTTAAGAAAACCAATAAGTTCCATGCAAGTATAAACCTAGCCGAAAGGGAATTTTTCAAGGATTATATAAAGAGTTCAAGAATACTGAAACATAATCTGAAAATATGTAAGAAATTCATAAATACCAAAGGCCTATGAGAAACCAATAAGAAAACTGAAAAGAATTATGAATGCTGAAATATGTTAATGAAGATATACACTATATCAAAATACTAATCCAAGAGTATTAGAATATAAAGCTTTCCAAAAGATTCGCCAGACTCAATTATGACTTGCCCACATGCATTCTGTTTACATATAGAATTATGGAAGTGCTAGTTGAATAAAATTAAATATATATATATATATTTATATCGCGCATTTTCCAAAGGAGTAAGTCTAGTTGATTTTCCTGAAATAGAAAACAAGATAAAGCAATGTAATAAAGTCATAAAAAAATTATAATAAAGTCTAGAAGTTGTCGCTTTTGGATTACCTTTTCTATCGCATGATCAAGCTTTTGACACTTATCCATTTGTGTCTATTCATGTGATGATAAATGCAATAATTTTCACTTTTTGGACTTTCTCTTTTAGAACGAGAATGATTTGGATAAGGAAGCTTATTATAGGTTCTTCAGAAGATGTTAAATAAGGTATCGTTAAGCGGGGTGAGAGTTTTCTCCTTTTTAAGTTTCTTTTCTTCAATTAAGGATTCATGAGAAGGTCTTTCATGTATTCTTAGACTGTTGTGCGTAATCCTTATATGTCATTAGCTTAACAATTAAATCTTTATTTCTTTGTTTATTGCCTTAACAATTTTTATATGTTGAGCTTATTCTTGAAGTGATTAGTTTAAATATTATAGAAGCTGTCTGATTTGAAGAGCTTGAAGTTTATAGACAGGGTCATGCACTTCATCTTTATCCCTTGACGAAACAATAGTTGCCAAATGGTAATTGTGTCTTTCTTTATAAGCTGAATCCGAAGGATGAGAGGTGGATCCAAACCGGAATCTTCATTTTCATTTTCATTACTTGGGTTATTCATGGTTAGTTGATTGGGCTGATTTTCTAGACAAAGGAATAGAGGTGGAGGCTCTCCTTCAAGTGCCAATACGTTGCTGAGATTTTTCATAACATCAACACCTAAGGACCGAAGGGCAAGCTTCGTTTAGTTAATTTTGATGTTGGGAGCTTCAGTAGGATGGTTACCAAAGGCTAAAGATTATTGATGGAAGTTGTGTTAAGTTCAAGGGCCAATACCAAGAGCAAGAGTTACTAATTTATGCCGAGAGCAGAATATATAGATTAAGCCGAAAGTAAGGATAATGAAAACATTAAAGATGTGTTGAGATTCATAGTAGTTGGGATAAAACCTATATGCACTTTGTCCTTTCCTTCTTTAGAGACTTATACTGAAGCCGAAAGACTATTACTGTACTGAGTCAACTACATCCGTCATTATGAGTAACTAAAAAAGCTCCAATATAGGAAAGCACAATTTTGTTACTTAGTGTCTGAATTATGGTAATGCCAAAATATCATTTATGCATTAGGATTCGTTCTTGTTTTTAGCCACTAGAGAAGATGCAGATTGATAACATGGCTTGCACCGTTGAGCTAAGGCGCTAGATTGTTGACACTTGATACTGATCTAGCTTGCTTTAAATATAGCATGCAAATTGGTGACATGTACTTTATAGGAATCTTTTCTTCGGCTATATCTGGGATGTACACATGGATAGTTGAGGTTTCATGGGAGAACCATGTATATTAAGATTGATTGTCACCTACATGTCATCTTCTTGAGAAAGATACCATCACTTTGCCATTTATACCTTTTTCCTTGTAGACCGCAAATTTATCTACTACCCCATTCTCTATTTTTCTTTTTATGGTTGGCAAATTCTTAATGCTCATAGCCGTCGTACTATGAGGCGGAAGGGAGATGTTAGAGAATAATTTCATATTTTCTTTCACTTTGCCTATTATGTTTCCTTCCTACTATATTATAAGGACAAATTAATCTTTTATTGTTCTTATTTATGGCATATAAAAACTCTTTACGTTTATGGCTAATAAATTTTAGATTTTACTACACGATAAAAGCCTAAACTTCATTTTTTGTCTCCTATTCTTCTTCCAATTCAATTTTGTTTATGATATTGATTAACATATATCATGCAGTTGGTTCATGCCTTTGAGAAATTGGTTAGTGGTTACATGAGCAGGAGCATAAACAAAGGAAGGCCTAACAATAGCGTGAAGCTTGGGTTTTCAGAGTTAGGATGGTTTGTGGGATAAAACAATGTCACAAAGTTACCATTTTGATCGGAGTAAATGAGATATTGATGAAGTCGGTGATATCTTTTCGATCAAGCCCAACCATAATTTGTTTCATGCTCTCATCGCTCCTCATGTTCTAATCGACCACACACTTTGCTAGTTGAAAATTGAGAAATGATGAAATCATGAAATTAAATTGATCATCGAATAGGTATGTTCCTTTTGCCAAGTGTCCCTAGAGCAGGAAATCAATAATCTTTTATCTGTTTTGAGAGCTTACTCGGAAAATCTTCAAAAAGATTATGCCTTCAGCTTTTACTCGACCATGGAATGCTTAATCATAAGTAATATTTTTTTGTTAACATCCCATCTAACCCATTCAATTACATCTAATTCCATGCGCAATCTAAGGTTATCTCATTTGAGAGGCCCAAGGTGGAGGTAATAAATCTCATGATATATTGTATGTTATTTTTGAACCCGTTACTAAAATCTAACCTATTCTTACACACCTTCACTTGGTGCAATAAAAAGCATGCATCGATGAATCTTCGAGTTTCAAGATCTGGTCATTCACGGATTTTTTTTTGGTTGTATAAATTATGTGAAGAAGAAGCCATATGAGTTTGTATGAAATTGCAGTATTTATGAGTGTTTGAGTTGTGGCTTGGTCAAAGATAATTAGGAGAAATAAATGAAACATCCGTTGTACTGGAGATACGTCGAACATGAGAATTATGTAACATCTCTTATTCCGAGACCCGAAAATAAGCACTATTGATGTTGCAGTCATCAATAGTATTATTCTCCAGTGACAAAATGAGATCAATTAATAGTATCATTAACATCAGACGCATAGGAATACAAAAAAATTTCAAAACACATTTCATTAATAAATTTCCATACTCATTACATAATCCTAAACGTTTCCTAGGTTCAGATAAAATGTAATTATTTCAAAATTCTCCAAGAGTGACATATGAAGATGCCTCCTTCGTTGATTAGAGTTTACTACTAGATAGATACATATTCTGTCATTACGTACATTCAAACAAAATAACATAACAATATAGCGGACATTGATAAACTCCTATAAACCTAGGTCTGCCTCCTATACATCTTCAGAAGCTTTATTCATCAAACCTAAAACATAGAAACCTTACTCTTGAACTACTCAAATGAGCACCCAAGAGTTAAAGGGAAAAAACTTTAGGTTAGACAAAAAGTCTGTTGTGAATAATAATATGTTATCTCGATAAATAGATATCTAATGAGACCACGCTATAGGGAAGAAAGAGTTTTCCCCTCGTTCGTATCTCCTATAAATATATCAATCAAATCATGCTCCTGCAACCACAATAGTTAAGAAAACATAAAATAATCATATGCATGCATGCTACTTGGGTAAACCCGACCAATCTATCACAATCAATTAACTGACTGTCCCTATTTCATAGTTTTCCAATCTATATAGCTGATTCGGGCCTACCAGATATACCAAATTCTGTAACTTACTGTTAGAAGGAAACTGGACTGTCCTTCCAAACACAATCATCTTAGTATTAACCTGACTATCTGTCTATCTCGTAGTTTTTCTTTTGCTAGGCTCATTATGAACCTAATGGTTTCGCATGCCAACCAATAACCTATCTAAGTTATATATTCCTTTCTATACATAAATCTACTTTTAGTTTTACCATTAATAAAGCACTACAAACTAGAATTGTGCACTAATATAAACTATGGGCTAACAGTTGAAGCATAGGGCATTACCTTACATCAGTCCTATTATATGATTTTCTAATCTTTAATCCTTGAGTCAATATTTCCTATCATGGTTCATCTAATAGTGATTAAATCTCATATAAAATAACGGGCCAAATACCCTCTTTATTTCCTTGAAAACATAATTCTTTATAGATGATTTAACCCTTGAAATTGTAGTTATATCAAGGAAACTATAGCCCTTCACTTAATCAAAATAATATGCCAAAATATCTGCTTCTTTAAAGGAAACTTATGATTTAATAACACATGGCATCATATGGTCGAAACGGGTTGTCGCACCCCTTCATCTCGAAGTCATAGTAAAATATTTTGATTTTATAAAGCATAAGGCCGAAATTATTTATGTCGTATAATAGCATACATAGGTCATCGAACTTATGAATAGTCTATAGTTTGCATAAAATATAGCTTTCAGGCTTAAAACAGGAATGGCGACATTGATGACGTTTGTCATCAACGCTTCAAAATAGTTGACATCGATTTTATAAAATGGGGTTACTATGCTGCTATAATAAGTGTACCGAAATTGATGGTTTATGGCATCACTGCCTCAAAACTGTGGTTGTCGAGATAAAATAAATGCGACATCGATAGCTACTTTATATTAACATCGGCATAGATAGATATGGCATCATGGCCTTAAAACATTTGCTCTTGGCTTCATAAAACTGCGGCATCAATGCCACTACTTAAAGATTGTCGCTATAATGATATGTGGCATTATTGTCGCAAAATAGTTCAAGGTTGAAATGGAAATAAGCGGCATCAATGCCACTATACACTAATGTCGGTATAGGTAATTATGGCATCATAGCCTTAAAGAGTTGATGTTGAAAATATATATAGGTATGTGGCATCAATGCCATGTATCCTTAATATCGGAAGTATGTAGTTGCGGGATCAATACCGCAAGCTTTAGGTTAATGTCAGCATTAACACTGGGTTAAAACAAAGTAATGCCGAAAAGTTACGAGATCATCCATGTCGCAAGTAGTTTTTAATGCCGAGAACCCATATAAACTATATTTCAACCTGAGTTGATTTATTCCAAACCAACATAGTTGATATCATATGCATTCTCTTTGATTGATGACGACATGGAAAACTCATAATTAACATAAAAACTGTTTTATTTCTTTAAAAATCAATTTTTTTTCACCAACTCTCAACCCATGTCCAATTTTTGTTGGTTAAAACTATACTTTATCAACCTCTTTTTCAAAAAACCGCTATAAATAAGATTTATCATTCCCAAAGTATTTTGGAAACATTTAACTTATATTATTATTTTAATATAATTATTAAGCCTTTCTATCCTAATAAATCATATAAAACCTAAACGCTTGGGAAAAATCCTCAAAATTCACTAAAAATCATAATAAATATATTCTTTGACATATAAAAATTTCGAAACCAAAATCATTATTTTATTAATTTTAATAATTAAAATCCAAAATAAATCATTTTCCTTAATTAAGAAATTCATAAGATATTCATACATGCTTAGAAAATTACAAAATTGAAAACCCACTTCCAAAATAATGTTCTAAACTATCCAAATTTCAAGTAATTTGGACATCATATACTAGGTTTCTGTATTTAAAACCTATTAAATAATTCCATAATTGATCCAATAAATCACCAAGCTACATATAATACATCAAACTAACATAACATGGAACATCATATGGTTTGGATTTAGACACATAACTGAAACAAACAAGAAGATGTGAGATGGATAACTATTATTCACCTTGATTGAATAAAGAGATTGAGATTAAATGTGTTGGTTTGATTCTCTTAAGCTTTCCTTTGATTTCTCAAGCTTTTCTCACAGTTTTCTTAGCAATGGTCGGCCTTGATCTTACTTGTGTTTGTATGAAATGATATATAAATGAGGATAATGAGTAGGAAGAGTTTATGTTTAAGAAATGAGGCCTATTCCTATTTTACCCTTCTTATATATCCTCCTTCTTTTTTAAGTTCTAAACAGTCTTATTAGTTCGTTACTTAAGGCTCGACCAATTTTAATTATCAATATCTCATTCTCCTTGTCTTAGCACATTATTTAATTTAATTCATCTAATTAAATCTCCTAAATAATGTTAATCAAAATTAGGGGTGTTACAGACTCCCTTCCTTAAATAATTTCGACCTCGAAATTACGATAAGGTATATAGCAAACATATAACACAGATATGAAACATACCATTGAAACAAATCAGGATAAATTTATATGATCATATCCTCCTTTCCTATGTAAAGTCTCTCTCGTCATCGCTCCATTGGACCTTCACCAATCGGACTGTTTTGTTTCTTAACTTCTTCTCATTCCTTGCCATAATACGAACTGGTAGCCTAACCATAGTAATGTCTGGTTCCACCACTAAATTTTCCATGGTCGGAGTGATAGTAGTCTCTGGATCACGTACTTCCTAAGATGAGAAATATAAAAAACATAGTGAATTCTTGCTGAACTACTTGGTAACTCTATCATATACGCGAGTTTCTTGATCCTTTCTATAACAAGGAATGGTCTAACAAATCTAGATGCCAATTTCCCTAACTTTCCAAATTGGATTACACCCTTCATCGGTGACACTTTGACAAAAACATGATCCCCAACTAAGAATTCTAAGTCTTTGTGTCTCTTATCTACATAACTTTTCTGCCTAGACTGAGCTTCTTTCATCCTTGTCCGGATTCACTTAACCTTTTCTGTGGCTTCTTTCACCATATCTGGACCAATAATTTATCTATCTCTAGCCTCTAACTAACATGCTGGTGATTTGTATGGCCTCCCATACAAAGCTTCAAAAGGTGCCGTTCTTATACTAGTCTGATAACTATTATTATAGGAAAATTCGACTAAGTTCAAGTGATCTTACCATGATCCTCCAAAGTCTCGTACACAAATTTTTAATAAATCCCGCAAGGCTTTATTAACTCTTTTCATTTGCACATCCATCTATGGATGATAAGCGATACTCATCTTCAGCATGGTACCTAAAACCTCTTGCAGACTTTTCCAAAATTCGCTAGTAAATAAAGAATCTCTGTCACACTATACTACTAGGAATCTCATGTAATCTAATAATATTCTTTATAAACAACTTATCTAATATAGGTGTCATCCTCGTCGACTTAACTGGAATGGAATGTGCACTTCTGGTCAATTTATCCACTATAACCCAAGTACTTTCATTTCCCTTTTTCAACCGTGGCAACCCATCAACGAAATCCATAGATATCGAATCCCATTTCCAAACTGGTATATCTAAGGCTGAAGTAATCTACCTAGCTTCTGATGCTCGGCTTTTATTTGCTGGAAATTCAAGCATTGCTTTACCCATAAGCCTACATCCCTTTCGGTACCTTCCTAGAAGAAACTCCTTTCATATTCCGATACATTTTATTCCCTCGAGGATAAATGGTAAATTTTGTTCGATGACACTCCCTAAGAGCTTCTTTCCTTTGGTCACCCACATCTAGAACACACAATTGTCCCTTATTTCTCAACCATCCATTTTGGTCAAGATAAAAATCTTTCAAATCATCAATCTCAGTTCCACCTTCGAGTCTTCTGATTCGTTTAGCTAATAATGGATCATCTTTCTACATTGAAGAAACCTTCTGATCATCGCTAGTCAAACTTCTAAACAACACAACATTGAGTTTCTTGACTAGAACTAGCCATCGATCTTAGCAACACACCACAAGTAGTTAACGCTTCTAAATCCCTTTATTCGACTAACATAGCTAGCACAACATTCTGGTATTTCTGGCTGAGTGCATCTGTGACTTTATTTCCTTTCATTAGTGTGTACTCAATTCCAAAATTATAAGCTGCTATGAATTCTGACCATCTCTGTTGTCTCATATTTAACTCCTTCTGAGAGAATAAATATTTTAAAGACTTGTGATCCATAAACAACTCGAATCTTTTTCCTAAAAGATAGCGTCTCCACACCTTTAAAGCAAAGAGTACAGCTGCCAACCCCAAATCATGAGTCGGATATCTAACTTCATGTAGTCTAAGCTGTCGAGAAGTATAGGAAATCACTTTACCCTTCTGCATCAACACGGCTCCTAATCCTGTTCTGCATGCATTAGTGTACACCAATAAATCTTGATTCCCATTCGGAACAACTAATTTGGGCGCATTGGTCAATAAATGTTTCAGTTTCAGGAATGCCTCCTCATATTTATCAGTCCAAACATACTTTACATCCTTCCGTTTTAGTTTGGTCATTGATGCAGCTATATGAGAGGATCCTTGATGAATCTCCGGTAATAGCCAGCTAATCAAACAAAAATCTTTATCTCGGTCACCGTCTCGACTCCCTTCCAATTATTGACAGCTTTAATCTTAGCTGGATCTACTGACAACCCTTTTTTTTAGACTACATGACCAAGGAACTTCACTTCTTTCTTCAGAAAATGACATTTCGAAAACTTCAGTTTCTGTTCATGTTGCCTCAACTTCTCAAGCATTATTCTAAGGTGAGTCTCATGATCTTGCTTATAGAATATACCAGGATATCATCTATAAATACTAATACGAATTTATCCAAATTCTCTCGGATGATCCAATTCATTAAATCTACGAAGAAAGCAGACGCATTAGTCAATCCGAATGGCATTGCTAACCACTCATATGAACCATATCTTGTTCGGAACGCCATCTTGTCCTCCGCTATCCTCAGTTGATGGAACCATGTCGCCAAATCTAACTGAGAAAATACTTTGGCTCTGCTCAACCGGTTAAACAAATCATCTATTCTCAGCAAAGGATATCGATTTTTTATCGTCTTTTTGTGAAACTTACGATAATCGATACACATCCTTAACGACCCATCTGATTTCTTCATGAACACTACGGTTGCTCCCCAAGGCAAACTGCTTGGTATAATAAAACTTTTTCCTTCTAAGTCCACCAACTGCACCATTAACTCCTTTATCTCTGTGGGTGTCATCCTGCTAGGTGGTCTACTGACGGGTTCAGCTCCATGTATAAGATCTATGCAAAACTCAATAGCTCATTTCGACAGTAGTCCTGTAACTGGCTCAAATGCATCTACAGACTTTTTAACGACAAAAACTCAATTCAACTTGCCCTTCCTCCTCCATTGCACCCAATAAAGCACAAACATCAAAATTTGAGTTCTTTACTGAGTATATAATTTGATCGCTACTATAGGGTGTCTCAGTGATATTTTTCTATCTTGGCAAAATATCCTAGCATCATATTTGCATATCCAATCCATACCCAATATAATTCCAAAGCCCAAAAAATCAAACACATGCAAACTGCAGCCAAATATATGACCTAATAACTCAAACTCTAATTGGTCACATCTCATCTCAAGAGTTACATACCCTCCTATCGGATTCGCAACCCTTAAGGAAGCAATAAGTTATGATGGTTCTAGCTTTAACTTATTTACCAAACATTGTGAGATAAAGGAATATAATGCACCAGTATCAAACGATACTCAAATAAGTATGCCATGAATCGAAGCATACCTCCCATCATAGCCTTTCCCTTCTTATAATGACCCGTATTTTTAACTATTTTAAATTATTAAATTATTAAATTTAATGTAATTATTGAATAAGAATGGCTAGAAATAAAAATTTAGAGATTTTGGCAATAATAGGTATTGAAATGAATTCTATGTATTTAATGTGTTTATAATCAATAGTTGGAATTGAATAATAAATATTGAATTATTTAGATAGAAATAAAATATACGTTGATAACTAAAATTCATTTGATGGAAAGGGACCATTCAACCCTGCTTGCTTTTCAAAAAAAAATTTCATTTGAAATTTATGGTTATTAATGTAATTTGTTAAATAATTAAAATTATTTAAATTTAATATTGCAATTATTTAAATAATTGAATTCTGGATTTATATGATTGAAAATGATATCGGAAGTTGATTTAAATTTTATTTAAATACGAATGAAGATTATTAAATTTTAAAATGGAATTTAAATTAATTAAATTAAATTTTGGAAATTGCTCGTTTTAATTAACCTGTAAAAATATCCATTCGGGCCACTGTCTCGGATTTCGACGAAACCAGATTTATCGGATCCATAATTGTGAGTTACTATAGGATTTCATGTTTCGTATCGATCAAACTTATCATTTGGTCGTGCGAGCTTGAAATGCGTAGAATTTACTTTCGGAATTTAATTAAAATAAATTAATTTTGAAAAGCTATCTTTTGCATACGATTGAATTAGGCCTCGAGACTAGTTCCATTGTGTTCGTAATGGGGTAAAACATTAGAAACGCCAGGCGGCATGCTTCGTTTGGAGTTTGGGATTTCTCGGGTCGATCGGGCGAGATATTTTCGTAATAAATATATATTTTTTCTTTACTTCTCCAACCTCACGTACATAGTCCACACCTCACCTGCTCATGTCGTACTCCTCCCTTTCATTTTCAATACACCTTTCCCTTTATCTTAATTGTGCAGATCGAACACATAAAAAAAACAAAACGATGAAGGAGGAGTCGCGATGATGGTTTCTCGTGCGTGGACCTGGGAGGACGATGGCGGAGGGAAGCGGCGAGCGAAATCGCATTTTAGGATTTGGGGTTTGATCGATTTTAGGGTTTGCCGCTGTGTTGTGGCGCGCGAGGTGGCGCTGGTGGCGCAATGGCCACGGCAAGCTGGAGGTGGCGACGCGGGCGATGGCTGTGGCGTGTGAGGTGATGGTCGCGGAGTTTAGAGGTTGGTGGTGGCATGTGTTGCTGTTCGTGGGCGCGATTTTGGGTCTGCGTGTTGCCTAGGTTGAGAGCATGAGGGAGGGAGTGAGATACATGTAACGTTTTTATTTTATTTTTAATTTTGTTAATTAAAGTTTTAAAATTATATCGTATATTAATAAATTGCATAACTTCTCCATACGAGGTCCGTTTTGGACGAAAAGAATCACGTTGGAATTGTATCGACGAAGGCTTTGGCGTGGAATCGAAGTGGTATTTATTTAGAGCTGAAAATATTTTCAATTTCAAATAAAAGGTGAGTGTTTTATAATGCTCACGAAGTACTATATTATTTTTATGTTAGTCAAATTTGAAATTATGAAGTGATTTGAATTTATTGATTGATTTTTTTAGCAGTTATTAAATTTATTGATTGTTTTTTATAAATTTAATTTGACATTTGAATTAACTTTTATTCGAACTTCATAATAATATACATATATAGTTCGTACTTGATAATAAAATGGCCTCCCATGCTTTCATGGCAGCTCCCTTCCCTCTTGTCACTTCCCCCACGTCTCTACCCTCCCTTTACTACTCCGCTGATCTTCTGCCCCATTCTACCTTGCCTCCTCCTCTTCCAGACCCGCTGCCTGCCCCTGACCTTCCCATCCTTCCTTCCTTTCCAGTGGTCCCTTATATTCCTTCTTCTTCCCCCCTTGTTCTTGTCCTCTCTGTTCCTCCCTCCTCTTCCCCTTCTCCACCAACTGTTCAGCAGAAATGGACTTCCTTATTTTGCAACAAACCAAGGAATGCGGGGAAGTACATCCCTATTGACATGTGCCCTTCCTTCAATGGTGATATCCTTGTTCTTCCTAGTGAAGTTGTTGAAGCTGGCTCACTTGTCTGGAATGAATATCTTGTAGGATTTTTTCTCGACAAACCTCTTTCTTACACTACTATTATCTATAATCTCAAAAGAGTATGGAAGCTTAAAGGTTCTATTAAAGTAAAATCAGGTGGATTTGTCTTCCTTTTCCTCTTCTCTTGTTAAGAGGACAGGAATTAGATCCTGCACAGTGACCCCATAATTATGAGAAACAAGTTATTCATAATTAAACCCTGGGAGGCTACTGTAGGCAACGTTTGTGGTAGCATCACCTAAGTACCAGTTTGGGTTAGATTCTGTAACATCCCCATTTTCTCATGGTCTCCATATGGAATCAACTGGTTTGCCTCAAGACTTGGTAAGCTGCCCTGCTTGGATGAATCTACTAAGAAGATTGAGAAGCTGGACTATGCTAAGTGTTTGATTGAAGTTAAACCAGACCAAATCCTACCTGATTCCTTCCCAGTTCAGCTGCTTGATGGAGGAAGTCAAAATGTAGAGGTAAACTATCTGTGGGAACCTGATATATGTATTAATTGTAAAGTATTTGATCATAACATGAAGGAATGTGACAAACAAAAAGAACTATGTTGTCAGGAAGATGATAACATGTAATGCCCCAGAAATTCATGGAATCTTATTTTGGTTGGATTTTGAAATATATGAATTTATTTGTATAGGAATATATGGAATTAATTGTGTGCAAGTGTGTGTGTGCATGTGTGCACGCGCACACTGATATGGCACAAGGAAGTACTCCAGATTTCTTGAATTTAAAACAAGAATTAAAAAGCATTACAAACATGATTTTGTGATATGGATATTTGATTTCTGGAATTATATGAATCATCCTAGAAAATAAGAAAAGTAGGTTTTGTTTTTAATTCAGTAAACAGATTTTATTTAAAACCCAGAAAAAAAATATGTTACAAGGATTTGAAAACCTGTATACATATATAGGTGCATATGTTTCTGAAACTAAGGAGGAATTAAATAAGCCTAGATAAGATATGTATACAAATATACATTTCTGTAAGTACTGAAAATATTAAAAAGAAATAAGCAAGGGAAAGTGTAACACTAAAATAGCAAAAGATAAATTACAAGCAAAACAATTGCTTTAGGCAGAAAATAGAAAGGAGGATTTTTAGAAAATAAACAAGTGACAATGTCACACAATTATCATGACCTAAGAAGAATATAATAATATTCTGGAAAAGAAAAAGGGGAGTAAGTATCACATATGGCCGGGGTATTAAGGGAGAAAAATAAACAAATCTGAAATGCAAAATGCATGAGTCTTGGCCAGGGTAGGAATGAGATTTTACAATGATAAAACCCTAGAAAACCTCTCTTATAAATCCAAGTATAAACCAGAAAAATCATTTGCTACCCAAGACATTTAAGAAAACAAAGAAGTAAAATATTTGCAAGCAGAAAAGCAAGTTTTATAAGGTTTCTTTTCTGGATTAAGCAAGAGAAGCATTTTTCTGTGAGTAATCTCACTAAACCCATGGCATTAAGTCCTGTTATGAGGCAGCCAAGCTTATGTTATTTTTCTACATATTTTTGATTTCATTAGTATGGTTTTGATGGATGTTTTAATGGGTGTTTCTGAATGTTTTGATTGCTTTGATGTTTGAGTATTTTGCTCTGTTTGGTTACACCCAGAAATGTAAAAGTATGAAATCATGAAAGTAAATAGAGAATACTTGTAACTGGTTTAGATATGGCATGGAAAATATAGAAATCAAAATGTATATGAGTTGCATTACACTTGTGTAAGTGCTGAGGCTCAAATGAAAGATTCAAGGTTGCAATGGAAATATCCAAAAGTGCTGAACCCTTGATCAAATAGAAAACCCATGAGCCAGAAATCTTGTTTAAGCTAGATCTTGAATTTAGTTCAAACATGGTTGCTTATGAAACAATAATAACCCACATGCCTAGTCTTTATTCCCAGTTGTAAATATTCTTGTATTTTCTTTGAGCTAGAATATTTGAAAATATGATTTCCCTGGACATGAATGTTAGCTTGTTCTTGAATTATGCTTGTATACTCTATGTAATGTTTCATGTATACTGGGATTTAGTCACCTAGCTATCTCATGATAGGATTAAACATGAACACTTAGTAAATAAACTAAGGATTGTGAGCCAAGAAGACTGCTGGAATGCTTGTTGTATTTAAAGTATGCAAGTTGGCACATGGCTTGTTTATGCCCTGAGATCTTTGTGCAATATTGTGAATTATTTTATTGCAATGTGTCCCCATGATTTCTTTATTGCAGATGAGGCTAGGAATTAATTTGGTAAATGCAACCTTAAATTGATGAAGTAGGAACTTGAGTTATTCCTAGGATGTTGGTCTGGAGCTATGATAGTTCCTGAGTATTTCTATTTGAAATGTATGTTTGCATGGTTGAATGTGTGTACATAATTAGTCATAAATACTGATCATATATGAACAATATATCATAAAAAAGTCAGGCAAATTGATCAAAGAAGCTATGCCCACTTATACAAAATGTTTATGTCTCACTCATTTACTTAATATCATGGAATTTTTGATATTGCTCATACCAGATCTTGTATCTGACCCTTGTTTGCTTATGGCATCTGGGGTGTCTCATTTAAAATGGGGCAGCCTCTAATGCTCTTTCAGGGAATGCTGGTTCTAAATAGGAAGCTGCTATGGCTAATGAGAATGATTGGATAAGCATGCTAAATTAGAATTAAATAAGAACTTAGAAGGAATTATTTGCATGTAATCTGAGAAGATTTTATAGTTATGCTTTGGTTGTTATGTAATGATCTTGAATGCTTGAATTTATTTAGTTGTTTTAACTGAATCTAGTAATGTATTAAGTTTGGGATTAACCAAAGACTTAGTTGAATCTATGCAAGAAAATATATATTTGAGTATTATGGTGAAAATCTGTAAATGATATATGCCTGTATTTGAGAAATGGATATGTATATACATATACTATATTAGTTAATTTCAAGTTACTTAAAACTTTAAGTTTGAAGGTTAAAAATCTGAGTTTAGCTAGAAGTAATATTTCAAGAATTTTGTGACTATATGCAGAAGTGTTTTGATAAAAGAAACAATATATATTTGTGCACTGTATAAAGATATGTACATGTTTTAAGGGATTTTGCAAGTGTCTGGTATCTGAATTTACATTGCAAAAGCCAGGCACTAATATTTTGATGATCTAGTCATAAGGCTAACCCACTTCAAAAATAATGAGGTCTGGATTGATCAAGATGACCAGAGTTTTGGGTATAAAGGAAGAAAATACACTTTGTAAAATCTGAAGCTTTCTTTGCAAATGCATGCACAAAGACATTTTCAAATACTTGAGCAACTCACATTTTATTTTGAATAGCTTTATTAGTCCAGAGAGTACACTACATCTGATATGCACACATATTATCTAAATACTACTTTTGTCAAATGACCATAAAATCTGGATTCTCTAAATCCAGTAAAGCAACCTGTAAATTAGATGCAAGCTGAGGTAACTCAGGGATTAGAGAATAAATTTGGTTAAGAAAAATACAACTATATAGATTATGAAAGAATTACTCAACTGACTTGGTTATAAGTAAAAAAAATTGTGATAAAATAACTTGTGTTGAAAATGATAAATGAGTATATCATTTTCCTTTCTGGCTTTAATCAAATACCAAATAATTAAACTAAAATTATGGTGGCTTGCTATATAATCTGAGATCACCTTACTATCTCAAACTAACAGACAATCACTATAGGAATGGTCAAAAATTACTAAGTATAGATTGTATATGATTATGAGATTCATTACCCTGACTCAAATATCAATAGGCATGGAAAATGAGCTATGTATTGGTTTATTAGATATTCAAATTCAATCAGGATGCACTCTTGCTAAACAACACTCTGATCCAAGCAAGAGGGTCACATACATCTTCATATGTATGTGAATATATTTATTAATGAACTGATATAAATATATTAGTAGAAAAATTAGGATCCTGGATAATTTAGTGGAAAGGCTAAATGACTCTAGGAAATTATTGATGTAAAAAAAAATTTCCTAGTAAAAATTAAGTGAAATAGCTAGGGTCATTTCATTTGGTATCAGAGCTATGTTAAAACTATACATAGCTAAGAATGATTGTATTGATTGATTGAAGTATTATAACCATATGTATGAACTGGTTGTTTGTTTGAGTAAAATAATAATACAGATAGAAAGTTATGGCAAAAGAAAAATGCTCATGATAAACTAACCCTATTTACCCATACTCTAGTTATCCAATCATGGTAGGAAGAGGATCTCATCACAATGCAGGATCAAGTACACCACAAATGCTTGATATGCAAGACTTTATGAGGGCTTTAAGGGATGGAGTAGGGCAGAGACTTGAGAACCCATATGAGGAACTTTCCAAACTATTAAAGACTTATACCAATTTAGGAGGCAAGAGCTTTGAAGGGACTGAAAATGTGATGGAAATTCAAGCATGGTTGAGAACACTGGACAGAATTTTCAATGACATGCAATTGGATGATCAAAGGAAGAGGCAAGTGGCCTCAAGACAACTGAAAGGTGTGGCTTTAAGCTGGTGGGAGGTAGTCATAGCTGGGAGGATTGAGAATGAAATCACTTGGAATCAATTCAAGGAGATGTTGGAAGCTAGATTTGTTCCAGCATCAGCCAAAACTCTATTGCTTGAAGAATTCATCAGACTTAGGCAGGGAACCTTTAATGTGACTGAGTATACTCATAGGTTTGAGGGCTTGTCTAAGTATGGAGCTATGCTTGTGGCTGATGAGGCATCAAAGAATGATAGGTATATTAAGGGTTTAAACCCAGGGCTTAGTAGGGCTATGTTGCCATATGCAGATAAAACTTTTGATCAAGTCATTGATCTGGCCTTAAAATTTGAGCAACATGACAAGGAAAGGGAGAAGTATAAGAGTTTTAAGAATAACAATAATAAGAAAAATAAGGGAAGGTATCACCCCTATGACAAAAAGAAGGAGGAGACAGAAAGCAAGAAAACCAATGATACTAAGACCACTGATACAAAGAGAAAAATAACATGCCATCATTGTGGAAAGGAAGGACATATCAAACCAAGGTGCCCAGAATTGAAGGGAGGAGCTTTCAAATGCTACCTATATGGTAAGGAGGGACAAATCAAGAGAAATTGCCCTGAGTATAAACAGCAAGGGAAGCTAGCAAGTTTGGAGAGCAAAAGCAAATCCACAGTAGAAGCTATTGCAGAAAACCATGGTCAAGTGGAAGGTACCTTATTTATTTGTACCCTACCTATATCAATAGTGTATGACACAGGGGCAACACATTCTCTGATTTTCCATGAATTAGTTGCATTGCTTAAATTAAATTGCATACTGGTTGAAACTCCTTTGTTAGTGCAAAGCCCATTGGGGAGTTCTAGTGTTTTAAACATGATTTGTGTGGATGTGGAATTAAACATAGGAGGAAATGTTTTTATTTCCAATTTATATGTTTTAAATTACCCAAATATAGGTATTATATTGGGTGTAGACTGGTTAAGGCAATACAAAGCCATAATTAATTTAGACTCATCCACCATATCATTACAAAATTCTAGAGGTCAAAGAATCACAATTTTGTGTGAAATAGCCAAAGAAAGAAAATTATATCACTTGATTGACTTAAATAAGGATTCCAGTGAGCCTTCTATTGAAGAAATCCCCATAATTAACAAATACTTAGATGTGTTTGGAGAAGTTAAGGGTGTTCCACACCACAGACCAGTGGAATTTCAGATTAGTCTCATACCAAGAGCCAGTCCAATTATTAAGAAACCCACTAGGATGGGGCCTAGTGAGTTGAAGGAATTGAAGAAACAGTTAGAAGAATTGGAAAGCAAAGGATTTATAAGACCAAGTAATTCATGCTGGGGTGCTCCAGTAGTGTTTGTAAGGAAACATGATGGTACTTTAAGAATGTGCATAGATTACAGGGAGCTAAACAAAGTCACTATCAAAAACAAGTACCCCTTACCTAGAATTGATGATCTTTTTGATCAACTTAGTGGAGCAAAAATATTTTCTAGATTAGACCTGGCATCTGGATTCCATCAGATGAAGGTTGAGAACTCAAGTGTTAAGTATACAGCCTTTAACACTAGGTATGGTCTATATGAGTTTCTTGTCATGCCATTTGGGTTGACAAATGCCCCATCATATTTTGTAGACTTGATGAATAGGATATTCAGGGATTATTTAGACAAGTTTGTATTGATTTTTATTGATGATATTTTGATTTATTCTAAAACAGTAGAGGAACATGAAAATCACTTACACCTTGTTTTGTCTAGATTAAGAGAAAAAGATTTAAAAGCAAAATTTTCTAAGTGTGCATTTTGGAAAGAAGAAGTGCATTTACTTGGGCATGTTATATCTGCCAAAGGCATTTCAGTGAACCCCAATAAAATTCTGGCTATCCAAGCATGGAAAAGGCCAAGCACAGTAGGAGAAGTTAGGTCATTTATGGGAATGGCAGGGTATTACAGAAGATTTATAAAAGATTTTTCTAAGATGTCATCACCTCTTACCAACCTAACTAGAAAGAACCAACCCTTTATATGGATTGAGAAATGTGAACAAGCCTTTAGTAAAATCAAGGAGGCCTTGGTCAATGCACCAGTGTTGAGAGTACCAGAAGGAAATGATGATTTGATTGTTTATACTGATGCAAGTGGTTCTGGGCTAGGAGCTGTATTGATGCAGCAAGATCAAGTTATAGCCTATGCATCAAGACAATTGAAGCCACATGAATCAAGGTATGCAACCCATGATCTTGAGTTGGCAGCAGTGGTATATGCATTAAAGCTCTGGAGACATTATCTTTTAGGTGCTAAGTTTATCTTATACACTGACCATAAAGCATTAAAATATCTCTTTTCACAAAAAGATTTGAATATGAGGCAGCATAGATGGGTTGAGTTTCTAGCAGCATATGATTTAGACATACTTTATACTCCAGGAAAAGCTAATAAGGTTGCAGATGCTTTGAGCAGGCAGCATGCAAAAGTAGCCATGTTAATGATAGAAGAGTTTAGAAATTTATCTCTACTTACTGATTTGGAAATTGAGGAAAACAGTGAGGTAAACATGAATATGATTGAAGAAGGGAGTAGAGGAAAATTAAGTTTGATAACTTTGCAATCAGATTTAATTTTGAAAGTGGGGAAAATGCAAGAGGAAGATCCAGATTTATTAGAAAAGAAAACTCTAATAGAAAAAGGAGAAGAAGTAGCAAGCTACCACATTGATAAGAATGGTTACTTAAGGAATAAAGGTAGAATATGTGTTCCAAAGGATATAGGATTGAAGGAAGAGATACTTAATGAATATCATAGGAGAAAATATTCTATACATCCAGGCAGCACCAAGATGTACCAAAACTTGAAGAGGGATTATTGGTGGAAAGGGATGAAAACTGATGTGGCCAAACATGTTGCAAAGTGTATGACTTGCCAACAAGTCAAAGCAGAAACCCAAAGACCCTCAGGCCTATTACAACCTCTAAGCATACCACAGTGGAAGTGGGAAGATATATCTATGGATTTCATAGATGGTCTGCCTAGATCAAAGATTGGAAATACAAGCATTTGGGTAGTAGTTGATAGATTGACTAAAGTGGCACACTTTATACCAGTGAAGGCAGAAAGAAATGCACCTAAACTAGCTCAAATATTCATGAAAGAAGTAGTAAGGTTGCATGGAATTCCTAAGACTATAGTGAGTGATAGGGACACAATCTTTACATCCAGATTTTGGAAGAGCTTTCAAGAAGCCATGGGGAGTGAATTATGCTTGAGTACTGCATACCACCCCCAATCAGATGGTCAAACTGAAGTAATAAATAAAGTTTTGGAGGATTTGTTGAGGGAATGTGCATTGGACTTTGGAGGCAATTGGGAAGATCACCTCCATTTGGCTGAATTTACATATAACAATAGTTATCAAAGCACCATAGCCATGGCACCATTTGAAGCCTTGTATGGCAAACCATGTTTGTCACCAATATGTTGGGTTGAAGCAGGAGAAAAGGCTGTCTTAGCGCCTGAGTATGTTAAAGAAACTACAGAGAAAATTGAACTTGTAAGGAGAAGGATGGCAGCAGCTCAAGATAGGCAAAAGAAGTTTGCAGATGTAAGGAGGAAGCAGGTAGAATATGAAGTTGGTGATTATGTTTTCATCAAAGTTTCATCTATGAAGAAGGTGTTGAGGTTTGGCAAGCAGGGAAAACTTACCCCAAGATATGTTGGACCTTACAAGATTTTGGAAAGAATAGGTTCATTGGCATATAAGTTGGAGCTACCAGAAGAGATGAGTGCAATGCACAATGTATTTCATGTATCACAACTTAGGAGATGGGTGCATGATAAAGAGGAAATTCTAGAGAAACCAACTCAAGTTCAAATAAATCCTGATTTGGTCTATGAGAAAGAACCAGTGGGGATTTTAGCTAAAGAGGAAAAGAAGTTGAGGAGCAAAACTCTGAAATTGGTAAAGGTTCAATGGAGCCTAGACCCTAATGATTGTACATGGGAGTTAGAGGATAAGATAAAGATGGATTACCCTAAGCTTTTTGCAGTGGAAGGTAAAATCTAAATCCCTAAAAAGTTTAATATGTATGGTTGTTTTGACTGAATTGTTTGCTTATGCAATGTTTGATAGATTTTATAAAAACCTGGAAATGTTTAAAGTCAAAATGAGAAAATTGTGAGGACACAATTCCTAAAAAGGTGGGGTGATTGTAATGCCCCAGAAATTCATGGAATCTTATTTTGGTTGGATTTTGAAATATATGAATTTATTTGTATAGGAATATATGGAATTAATTGTGTGCAAGTGTGTGTGCATGTGTGCACGTGCACACTGATATGGCACAAGGAAGAACTCCAGATTTCTTGAATTTAAAACAAGAATTAAAAAGCATTACAAACATGATTTTGTGATATGGATATTTGATTTCTGGAATATTTGAATCATCCCAGAAAATAAGAAAAGTAGGTTTTGTTTTGAATTCAGTAAACAGATTTTATTTAAAACCCAGAAAAAAAAATATGTTACAAGGATTTGAAAACCTGTATACATATATAGGTGCATATGTTTTTGAAATTAAGGAGGAATTAAATAAGCCTAGATAAGATATGTATACAAATATACATTTCTGTAAGTACTGAAAATATTAAAAAGAAATAAGCAAGGGAAAGTGTAAAACTAAAATAGCAAAAGGTAAATTACAAGCAAAACAATTGCTTTAGGCAGAAAATAGAAAGGAGGATTTTTAGAAAATAAACAAGTGACAATGTCACACAATTATCATGACCTAAGAAGAATATAATAATATTCTGGAAAAGAAAAAGGGGAGTAAGTATCACATATGGCCGGGGTATTAAGGGAGAAAAATAAACAAATCTGAAATGCAAAATGCATGAGTCTTGGCCAGGGTAGGAATGGGATTTTACAATGATAATACCCTAGAAAACCTCTCTTATAAATCCAAGTATAAACCAGAAAAATCATTTGCTACCCAATACATTTAAGAAAACAAAGAAGTAAAATATTTGCAAGCAGAAAAGCAAGTTTTAAAAGGTTTCTTTTCTGGATTAAGCAAGAGAAGCATTTTTCTGTGAGTAATCTCACTAAACCCATGGCATTAAGTCCTGTTATGAGGCAGCCAAGCTTATGTTATTTTTCTACATATTTTTGATTTCATTACTATGGTTTTAATGGATGTTTTAATGGGTGTTTCTGAATGTTTTGATTGCTTTGATGTTTGAGTATTTTGCTCTGTTTGGTTACACCCAGAAATGTAAAAGTATGAAATCATGAAAGTTAATAGAGAATACTTGTAACTGGTTTAGATATGGCATGGAAAATATAGAAATCAAAATGTTTATGAGTTGCATTACACTTGTGTAAGTGCTGAGGCTCAAATGAAAGATTCAAGGTTGCAATGGAAATATCCAAAAGTGCTGAACCCTTGATCAAATAGAAAACCCATGAGCCAGAAATCTTGTTTAAGCTAGATCTTGAATTTAGTTCAAACATGGTTGCTTATGAAACAATAATAACCCACATGCCTAGTCTTTATTCCCAGTTGTAAATATTCTTGTATTTTCTTTGAGCTAGAATATTTGAAAATATGATTTCCCTGGACATGAATGTTAGCTTGTTCTTGAATTATGCTTGTAAACTCTATGTAATGTTTCATGTATACTGGGATTTAGTCACCTAGCTATCTCATGATAGGATTAAACATGAACACTTAGTAAATAAACTAAGGATTGTGAGCCAAGAAGACTGCTGGAATGCTTGTTGTATTTAAAGTATGCAAGTTGGCACATGGCTTGTTTATGCCCTGAGATCTTTTTGCAATATTGTGAATTATTTTATTGCAATGTGTCCCCGTGATTCCTTTATTGCAGATGAGGCTAGGAATTAATTTGGTAAATGCAACCTTAAATTGATGAAGTAGGAACTTGAGTTATTCCTAGGATGGTTGGTCTGGAGCTATGATAGTTCCTGAGTATTTCTATTTGAAATGTATGTTTGCATGGTTGAATGTGTGTACATAATTAGTCTTAAATACTGATCATATATGCACAATATATCATAAACAAGTCAGGCAAATTGATCAAAGAAGCTATGCCCACTTATACAAAATGTTTATGTCTCACTCATTTACTTAATATCATGGAATTTTTGATATTGCTCATACCAGATCTTGTATCTGACCCTTGTTTGCTTATGGCATCTGGGGTGTCTCATTTAAAATGGGGCAGCCTCTAATGCTCTTTCAGGGAATGCTGGTTCTAAATAGGAAGCTGCTATGGCTAATGAGAATGATTGGATAAGCATGCTAAATTAGAATTAAATAAGAACTTAGAAGGAATTATTTGCATGTAATCTGAGAAGTTTTTATAGTTATGCTTTGGTTGTTATGTAATGATCTTGAATGCTTGAATTTATTTAGTTGTTTTAACTGAATCTAGTAATGTATTAAGTTTGGGATTAACCAAAGACTTAGTTGAATCTATGCAAGAAAATATATATTTGAGTATTATGGTGAAAATCTGTAAATGATATATGCCTGTATTTGAGAAATGGATATGTATATACATATACTGTATTAGTTAATTTCAAGTTACTTAAAACTTTAAGTTTGAAGGTTAAAAATCTGAGTTTAGCTAGAAGTAATATTTCAAGAATTTTGTGACTATATGCAGAAGTGTTTTGATAAAAGAAACAATATATATTTGTGCACTGTATAAAGATATGTACATGTTTTAAGGGATTTTGCAAGTGTCTGGTATCTGAATTTACATTGCAAAAGCCAGGCACTAATGTTTTGATGATCTAGTCATAAGGCTAACCCACTTCAAAAATAATGAGGTCTGGATTGATCAAGATGACCAGAGTTTTGGGTATAAAGGAAGAAAATACACTTTGTAAAATCTGAAGCTTTCTTTGCAAATGCATGCACAAAGGCATTTTCAAATACTTGAGCAACTCACATTTTATTTTGAATAGCTTTATTTGTCCAGAGAGTACACTACATCTGATATGCACACATATTATCTAAATACTACTTTTGTCAAATGACCATAAAATCTGGATTCTCTAAATCCAGTAAAGCAACCTGTAAATTAGATGCAAGCTGAGGTAACTCAGGGATGGGAGAATAAATTTGGTTAAGAAAAATACAACTATATAGATTATGAAAGAATTACTCAACTGACTTGGTTATAAGTAAAGAAATTTGTGATAAAATAACTTGTGTTGAAAATGATAAATGAGTATATCATTTTCCTTTCTGGCTTTAATCAAATACCAAATAATTAAACTAAAATTATGGTGGCTTGCTATATAATCTGAGATCACCTTACTATCTCAAACTAACAGACAATCACTATAGGAATGGTCAAAAATTACTAAGTATAGATTGCATATGATTATGAGATTCATTACCCTGACTCAAATATCAATAGGCATGGAAAATGAGCTATGTATTGGTTGATTAGATATTCAAATTCAATCACGATGCACTCTTGCTAAACAACACTCTGATCCAAGCAAGAGGGTCACATACATCTTCATATGTATGTGAATATATTTATTAATGAACTGATATAAATATATTAGTAGAAAAATTAGGATCCTGGATAATTTAGTGGAAAGGCTAAATGACTCTAGGAAATTATTGATGTAAAAAAAAATTCCTAGTAAAAATTAGGTGAAATAGCTAGGGTCATTTCATAACATGAAACAGTGTGAGAAAAAGGAAAAGGGGGGAAAGAGGGAAAAACTTGTTTATAAGAAACCTGTATTTAAGAATAAAACTAAATGGCAGATTGTGAACAACCACAGGAAGAGGAGAAGCATTTATGCAGGCAAAGTAGTGAACAAAGTAAAAGTTATTACTGAAATTACAGAGAATGTTGAAAATGAAAATGAGGTAGAAATGGAACATGGAAAAAATGAAAATGAAAAAACTGAAGAAAATAAGAGGGGGTAGAAGAAATGGAAGATGGAGAGATTGTATTGGCAGTTGATATAGACAGTATAAATAATGAAAAACAGATGAAAAGGAAGAGGAAATTATGATAAGTACAAATAATAAATATGATCTCCTATTTGCAATGAATGAGGATAAAGAGCAAGTTAATGTGGAGGGTGAAGTTCAAATGGAAGTACTGATGATTCAGAGAAATACAGACAACACAGACGTTATATTGAGCAACAACAGTAATGCAACACATCATGGGACAAATAACACAAATGAATGTGAAATAAATGAAACAGCAATGAAGGTAACAAGACAAATAACTATTAATGAGCAAGGAAGCATTGATGACACACATGAGGAAGTTGCTTCATACAACAAGGAAAAGAAACTAGAAAATCAAGTGAAAGCTTCAAACTACAGCCCTGAACAAAACCCACACTCTAATAATTTCCTCATGTCTATGCGTGTATCAATTGACATCAACATGCAAACTGTGCACGTGCACAACAATTCTCCCAATCTCCACAATAATCTTCCCACTTCCTACCCACTAACTAGCAGCACCTCAACCATTACCAATCCATCAGTACCTTCCACTTTGCAATATAGCCACATTCAACCACCACCAGCCTGGTCAGCTCCCTCTCCGACCATCCTCACTTCTCTCATTCCAAACTCTAATTGCTCTACTGCTTCCATCCTTCAATCCCCTTCCAAAAATAAAAAGAACAGACGAGGCAAATCACTTCATAGAGACATGAAAACTAAAGGTGAATCATCTCAGATTATCCCTCATACCAGAGACCTACACACCATAGTTATGACCAGGGGTAACAAAAAGAAACTTCTTTCCTCTCAACAGTTTACTCAATGATGCACAACATAGGTGCATGGAACATAAGAGGAGCACATAATGATATCAAACTAGATCAATGTAAAAATATAATCAAAGAATACAAACTGAAGATGCTAGCTATTATAGAAAAAAAGCTCAATACTACTCTGACTTGTAGGGCAGCTCAATACATCAATCTCTCTTATGTTTTCCATCACAACCTTTGTGAAGGTCCATATGGAAGAATCCTCATACTTCATGATCCCAATACATTTTCTATCTCTCCCATCCTTTCCACTAAGCAAGTCTTGCATTTACAATCCATACACCTTCCATCCACCACCTCTTTCTACCTTTCCTTTGTATATGCTGATAATTTTGTCAGTACTAGACAATCCCTCTTTAACCTCATTCCCTCATTTAGACAAAATTCCTACCCTTGGATTGTCATAGGTGACTTCAACTGTGCCAGCAGACTCACTGACAGATATGGAGGCAATCCTTTGTCCCATAATGAGATCAAACCCCTCAACAATGCAATTGAAGGCTCTAACCTTATTGAAATAAAGAGTACTGGTGCAATGTTTTCCTAGAATAACTCAAGCAGAAACTCCCCCCGTACATTTTCAAAAATTGATCATGCTTTTTGTAATGAAATCACTCTTACCAAATGGCCAAAACTATTTAACCACCTCCCCTTCCTAGCCTCTCTGATCACTCTGCTCAAATTCTTTCCTTTGGTGATGCTGCCATGAGAGGAAATCCAAGTTTTAAATTTTTTAATGTTTAGGTCCACGAACCTGAATTTTATGATATTGTTAATAAATCATGGTCTAACACTTATCATGGTAACCCAATGTTTATACTGCAAAGCAATCTTCGGGCAACTAAGGTGGCATTAAAGGAATGGTCCAAGAACAAATACGGGAAAGGTGATCTTGCTTCATCTACCTTGAAAGAAGAATTAAAAAAGTACAGACTGATATGCAACAAAACATGGATGATGTGGCTCTGGCAAGGAAGGAAGCATAAATTTCTAATCAACTTAATGATGCTTTGCTGATAGAGGCAAAAATGATAAATCAAAAAACAAGAATGAATTGGTTCTCCGAAGGAGATAGGAACACCTCATTTTATCACTCTTCACTTAAAGCAAAACATAAAAGAGAGAACATTAATGCTCTTCTCAATGATAATGATGAAATACAAACTGACCCTCTTGTCATTAATGAAATGTTTCTTAATTACTTCAGGGATCTATTGGGAAATCATAATCAATTCACTCCAAACCTTCAGAATCTGGAAAATATTAATCCCCCTCATATTAATCAAGGTGACTGCCTCTTATTAGGTGAAGCAATCTCTAATTATGAGAATAAGGAAGCAACCTTCTCTTTGAATTCCAACTCATGTGGTGGTCCAAATGGATTCAATGCATTCTTCTTCACATCATGTTGGGCCATCATTGAGGAAGATATAATTAAGGCAGTTCATAACTTCTTCAACAAGTGTAAGATGCTTCACTCAATCAACTCTACCAACATAGCCTTAATCCCCAAAGTCAAAAATGCTGACCATGTTCACCAATTCAGACTTATCTCGTGTTGCAATACAATTTACAAATGCATCTCAAATATAATTGCAAGCAGGATTAAGAAAGTCCTTCCCCACATTATATCTTCCAACCAGGCAGCATTCCTTCCCTCCAGAAATATTCTTGATAATGTAATGATGACTCATGAACTGCTGCGAGGTACAGCAACAAGCAAATTTCTCCAAGAGCTATGCTGAAATTGGACATCTCAAAAGCCTTTAACAGTTTGCAGTAGGACTCAATAATTAGAATAATGTCATTGATGAACTTCCCTACTAACATAATGGCATGGATATATGCTTGTATCTCTACTGCAAGGTACTCCATAACTGTCAATGGTAATAATATTGGATACTTTAAAAGCAAGCAGGGCATTAGGCAGGGAGATCCCCTATCTACCTACATGTTCATTATAGTTATAGAAGTGTTAACATAGATTTTTTTACACCTAGTCCAGACTGGGAAATTTAAATTACACCCTAAATGTAGATAGCCTCAAATAACCTCTCTGATGTTTGCTGATGATTTGGTGGTCTTCACTATGCCAACTATGGAATCCATCAATGCTATACTTGAAAGCCTTTCCCTATTTCACTCCATTACAGGCCTTAAAATTAATCTGTCCAAATAAAGTATCTTAGTAGCTGGTGTTCCTGAATTGTACAAAACCTCGCTTTATAATGCTATATCTCTGCATCCTAGAGATGAAGCACTCAGCTACCTTGGCCTCCCTCTGGCATCATCTAGAATTACTAAAGCTCAATGTATGCCTCTGTATGTTAGAATCCTTACTAGAATAGACAGCTGGTCAAATAGATTTCTAAGTCAAGCTAAAAGGCTCGCCTTGGTTAATTCAGTTATATTCTCAACGACAACTTACTGGATGAAGACTTTTGTACTCCCTGCAAAGTAAATTCAGATGATAAGGAGTGCAATGCTTCGATTCTTTGGCATGGAAGCATTTACTCAAAAAAGCTGATACTATGCTCCTTTTCAAAACTTGAAAAAAACTAAAGCTAAGGGTGAACTGGGAATTAAAAGGCTTGAAGTGTGGAATAGGGCAACATTTGCAAAATATGTTGATGATATGCATAATGCAAGAACAAATATCTGGAAAAATGGTCAAAAGAACACATCGTAGGAAACAAGCACTTTTGGAATATGAAACCCCCTCAAGACTGTAGTTGGACATGGAGGTGTATATTCAAACTAAGAAATAATATGTTGCCTATGGTTAAATTATCTGTTGCCCAAGGTGGAAAGGTAAGTTTTTGGTTCGATCCTTGGCTAGAAACTGGTCTTATACTGGCTAATATATTGAATCCGTAGCAAATTAGTCAGACTGGAATCCCTCTGTCTGCTAAGGCATTTCAGTTCATTGATCAAGGCCGTGTCACTCTTCCATACTCTAGTAATCAGGTCATTCGTCATCTATGGGCTCAGTTCAATAATAAAACATTCACTCAATCTGAATAGGATGACATAAAGTGGGCAATCAAACAACGTGAATTCAAACATTTAAAGGGGTCATATTATGCAAATGTCGTCAATCAAATTAACACATATATCAAATCTAACTATCCTACGTCAATTTCAATTTCAAATTATTTATCACTTACAACATTAACAATTTAACGTCCAATGTAAACAACAAACAATCAATCAATTATCAACCAAACTGAATTATCATCGTTTAAATAACAGATAATGGTGTCATATGTCACAGGTGAACTGATACAGGTAATAACATATATATAACAGTGTAAATAACTAACAACAGCATATTTCAATTGTCGTTTCAATTTAAATCAAATTTAATAAATAAAAGAACATTAATCGTGAGTGATTACTCACCTTTTGAGGCTAGAGGAGATAGACAATGAAATAGAGCTACGAAACCAAAGCAAGGTGAAATTGGCATGAATTTGACGATCAAAGCTGGTAGATAAGGATTAATGACAACAAATTAGATCAGCCGATATAATAGGGATGGAATGTATACTATTTTAACATTCTCCTTAAACAAACACTCGATTTAAATATATTAAATAAAATCAAACATATACCCTAAAATAAAATAATATATACTTTTCCAACTACTAATATAAATGTAAGTATAACATTTTATATAAATATAAAATTTCACAATACTAATATACTTGAATATATCACATAGGGTACTGAGATCAATATATATATACTTGAAAAAACTAAACTGTTGAAACAAATATATAAACCAACATTACAATCTAATATAACGTAACCACAGCATGTGCATATGGTAATCATATTTTTAGTTTCTGACCTAATGTATATTGTAACATACAAGGTTAATATCTATGAAACCAGAACTATATTATATATATACACTGACGCATTCAAAGAAAACTATATAAACACAGATTTGTATAATATCATATAGTAACAGATTTCACTTTAATATATATATATATATACTTACTTTTATCGCTCATATAAACATACTGACTATATGAATTTTTATAACTAACCTGAATATACTTTATAAAATCTAACATGTATAACCAATGTAACTGACAGCTAAAAAAACTACAAACTTTATACTTTTATAAACTTGTATACTTTGTAAAATATTAAAACTTCAACAGCCGAAGGCTATACATATAAAAATACATATACGTACTTACACAGTAACAATTCCATAGTTTATATAACCTTGTACAAACCAACTTATATACTGAAATCATACTCTCGTATAACATGCACGGCAGACCTATGCCTAGTGTTAGCGTAAATACACCTTCCTTTATAACAAAATAGATGATGTATATAATATATACCTCTATATTTAAATTGAAATATCTATGAATATGTCACATCTTAAAATCACAATATCAGTGTGTATATATATATAATTATGGCTACAGCAACACAATGCATAGCTTCTGAAATCCTATATCTAATAATATATATTGCATATTATATAATATACATTACTGACTCATATATACAAGAGAAAATATCAGTTTCCAACCCATATGCAAACTAGCGTATATAAAACATAGTTAGTCGCAACATAATATATATGTATACTCACGTAATAAAAATAAAAACAATAAAAATGCATATATACACGTAACCCAAAAACAAATATAAAAGGGAAAGGCTGCGTACTGTTAGACAATGGTGGAGGCGAGCATGGTTGGGCCGAGACTTCGTCAGATGAAGGCGGATCTAATGATCAGCGGAGAAGAGGCGCAACTTGCAAGCGATGGTTGTTGTGCATGAGGGTTGCGGGCTGGTCGGGTAGAGAAGGCAGACGGAAGAGAAGGCCGGTTGAGGTGATTTGCTTGAGAGGACAGGGAGGTCTGCGAATACGCGTTGGCGGCAGCTTGAGTGCTTGCAGCGTTGTCAGGTGTGTTCAAGGGAAAATAGAAGAAAGGTGGAAGAAGTGATAAGAAAATGAAGGAGAAAGAAGTAGTACAGGAGGAGGGGAGAAGTTTGGGTGCTTGTAAAGAATATGCACTGCCATTTTATTTTTCTTTCTTTCGCAGAACAAAGAAAAAAAAATAATAACAATAATAATATAGGAGGAGGATGATCTGGGAAAATGAACCAGAAATAAAATGTAGATGAAATAGCGTTTTAAGTTGAAAAGGTGGAAGACGTGTATGCTAAAGAAGAGGAGGGTGATTTGGCTACTGATGAAAATAAATGACTACCGATAGAAAGTAAAAAAAATAAAAAATTATTAACCAGTAAAGATAATGAACATAGGGGATTGCAAAGGTCTAATGCCAATTCCCGTAAAAGTAAAAGCTAATGTCCCCTGGTATGACACGGTAGATAAATGAGAGAGTAGGAAATCCAAAAGTCTCACTAAACGTACCGATACAGTTCAACGTTTACAGATTTCGCCGTCCACCAGACGTCGAAACACACATACGAATATACCACGGGGATCAGTATGACGAGACGATCAAAACGGTATACAGATATTAGTAATTCGATTGAATTATAAAAATTCGAATTTTCTACTAGCGGAAAATGCAGCAAAAACGCAGAAAAATAAGATCGACGGAGCTAAAGAAGTCCGAATTTGGAAAAACGAAAAATGACGTTTTCCTCAGAAGATGGTTTAGAATTTTTCTATAAAAAATATTCAGGTTTCGAAAACATTTTATTTTCATCAATTACTAACTGATTAAATTGAAATAAAAGTACACACGAAATAAACTTCCATATTTTATTATGAAAATTTACCAGTTGCTATGTTTAACTAGACGCATTTCAAATATTAAATTTTTATTTCAATATTTTATTTTTTAAAATTCCACAAAATTTCAATTAATAACGTTATTAAAACCAGTTAAATTTATGGGTCTTTACACTCTCCCCCACTCAAAACTTTTCGTCCCCGAAAAGGAAGGAGGTAGGAGAATAGAAACAACCAGAAAGAAAATAGATTGGAATACAAGTAAAACAATTAATTTAAACAATATAATTTCAATTTAAATTAATTAATATTTAACAATTTGGTTAAATCCCTTTGAGTTCACTTAAGTTAAATCAATCTGTATATTTCTAAATTCATTATCTTATTATATAGTCATCCTCAATTAACAATTTCTAAATCATCAATTTGTATAATCATTTATTGTACTCATATTTTATTCAACAAATTTAATTCTTTTATTCCAAATTATTATTAAGTTTATTCCACTTAATATATCTTATTACATATATTTAAACCATATAAATTAATTTAAACCATATAAATCAATTTAAATTAATTTATATTCAATAATTGGTTTAAATTTAAGGTATTTCCAAAAGTTGATCTAATTTCAATTTGTTAATTCTTTCAGAACAAAATTTATTATATTCATCTCATTCAATGAACTTATTATTCTATCATCTTTATTAGCATTTTTTTATAATTAAAATCTAAGTGTATAACATTTATTATAAACACTCAAATTTTATTTATAAAATCTTTTTATATTGTATATTATCCACTTACATTTTAACTTCTGAATAATTTAGGTAAGTTATATTGAAATGCAATTTAGTACTATTCAAATAAAATTTTCAAATTCAATTATTTCAAGTTTAAATATTTATTCAAAATTTAGCTTTATTTATAATTGAAAACATCCTTTAACATAATTTTAAGAATTAAATTTCCGTTTAATTTCAAACCCTTAAGAGATAATTATGTATATACTATATATATTAAATCAAATTAAATTTAAAATAATATACCCATATATATATATATAAATCAAGTCATACTTAGAAATAACGCTAATGCAAATAGTTTGATGGAATGGGCACTAATATATAAAGCTACTAGATGGAAAGAAATGGATTCATATATCCTTTTGTTTACCCTGAAGGTATTCATTCGAGTCATATGGCATGAGAGAAACTCTATTGTATTTGGAGTAAAAAGAAGAACTCAGAGGCAGCTGCTTAATTTCATTCTTCATGAAATAAGCTCGGGAATGAAATATTCTTCATTCCAGTTTACTCAAGCATTTTATGATGCTATTGGTCCCTTCTGATATACTTGTGTGTTCTTCTTACTGTTGTGTTCTGTTTTTTTCCCTTGTTTGATTAGAGCTCCTTGTTTTTAGGTTTTCTTTTTCCTTTCTAATGCCCTTGTAATCCTTTATTATTTTTTTCTCTGACCTAAGCTTGTTTAGGTTGGATTTTGTTTCTCTTGAGTGCTTCAATAAATTGGTAGGGCACTAGTTAACCCCGCTGGCTTTGCCAAAAAAAAAGTAATTTAAATGGATATTTCAAATTTGGGCTCGAAGTTGAATTATTTTAAAGGATTTGAACATTTAATTGAACATCGAAGTAAAATTTGATTTAGATGATTTAAATCGATATTTTGAAAATCAAGCTCGAAATTGATATAAATTGAAATGGTTTAAAATTTAGAATTGAGTTGAAATTTAACCATTGAATCAAATAGTTGAAGTTGGGATTGAAATCGATTTGGAATTGAAATTGATCTGAATTGAAATTGGAATCGAAGTTAATTCGAATTGAAATCGGAATGGAATCGATTAAATTGAAATGGAAATTGAATTTATTTGAATTAGAAAATTTGGAATTGGATCAGTTTGACTTTGAAACTATTTTCAAATAAATTATTTTAATATAAACTATTTAAAACCTATCTTTTAAATATTCAAATTATTTTGATTTCCAAGCTATTTTATTATATAAACCATTTTTAATACTCAAACTATTTTATATTAAACTATTTTAACTTTCTAAATTATTTTTAACTATCTAAACTATTTTCTAAAAATTCGAACTGGTCAAGGTTGGAATGTTTATATTCAAATCATGGATTTAAACATGAATTGGGTTAAATTGAAGTTATAACCTAAATCGAAATTCAAAACGATTTTGAAAGTGAAATCGAGATATTGGAGTGAAATGGTATTTTCAAGTGAAAATGACGTATCGAACTGAATAGTATATTTTGAAGTAAATATGGTGATTTTGGAATGAAATTGATTTTAATGCAAATATGATATTTTGATATCAAGTATGAATTTTTTTCGAAATGTAAAGGTACCAACCAGTGTGTAAAATGATGTTTGGTTGTTAAAGAGATCGGGGCCTTTTATTGGCATACTGTTTGTCAATATTGGAACCACTTTAACAACTGTGTACACGGAGGAGACTCCAGAACGAAGTGGTTGGATTTGGCGTCGTTTGTTGGATTTGAAGAAAGAGAACGATGATGGATAGACCCCGGCACTTGTGCCAATTTGAAATGACTAAAATAGGACGACTTGGCAGGCCCAAGCGGGCTAATTACCCCTAGCAGACATTCGTTCTTCAATTTTCTTGGACTCGGTCCATATTATTACTCTTGTTATTGGTTTCGATTGGTGTACCTTGATTGTGGGATAGCTTCCCTTGACTCGATATGGTATGGATGGACGCGGTGGGCGGTCATGGCTATGATGCGTTACCACCAGCCTGCGACCCGAACTGGTAGTATCCTACCTTGGGCATTGCCTTACGTGCCTTGTCATACTTTTATCTCTATACGATACCCCTACGATTTTGGTTTAGTGTTGTCGTATCACGGAACATCACTAGCTACCGACGTGCTACTGGTTGTGCTAAATGCGAACTGTACAACAATGCTTAAAACGCGTTAAGATGGATTAATATAAAGCCTTAACGCTAAGAAAAATATTTATTTTACTAATTAGACATTATATATGTAGCGTATTCTACTATATATAAATATTTTGACGGATTCTTGAGAGATGGAAAATCTCCTAACATCTCTTGAGTTATTGCACACACGTTATACACTGGATAGGAGGTGTGAAATCACGTAAACATCTCCGACGCTATTACACTTATGTTATGTGACATCGATTTGACTCACATAAGGATATTTTAGTTCTGACTCAAGTGTTTTGTCTTTTCATTACGCTCGGGTCAGTCTTGAGTTTTCAGCGCATTGAAGATTATCTTCTGGAGGACGAAGATGAAGATTTGGTATATTATTACTATTATTATTCCTGCATCATGTTGTCTGCTGCATTATTTATTTATCCCTGTTGTATATATAACTCTGATAATGTTGTATAAATTATAATCAAATGTGTTTGCACAAAAAATGGACAAACACCTCAAAGTCGTATGATTTAGTAGATCTTATGTTGTTCTTAGTGATTTGGGTGATTTATGCAAATATATGAAAAGCAGGGCTAAATTGTAAAAAGACACGTAGATTTATAGTGGTTCAGCCAGAATGTGCCTACGTCCACTTTATATGTTATTTCTCTTCTCTTGTTTAGATTACAAGTACAAAGCTTTGATACAAGTAAAAGAAAGTTGTTTGAAAGTTCTCTCCGTGCTTGAGCTCTCAAAACTTGTCCCCCATTGTTGTACCCCTGCCCCTCTATTTATAGAGTGAGGCTAGGGGTAGGGGTCTTGGAGGTATATAGCAGCTGGCGGGCCTGGGCTGACGTAATCTGGCCTGGTGGAGCTGGTCTGGTTTACTCTGGTTCGGTGGAAGGAGGTGAGTAGGTTGGTCCGGTGGTACTTGGTTCGGCATTGAGGTGGTTTACTCTGGTTCGGTGGAAGGAGGTGAGTAGGTTGGTCCGGTGGTACTTGGTTCGGCATTGAGGTGGTTTACTCTGGTTCGGTGGAAGGAGGTGAGTAGGTTGGTCCGGTGGTACTTGGTTCGACATTGAGGTGGTTTACTCTGGTTCGGTGGAAGGAGGTGAGTAGGTTGGTCCGGTGGTACTTGGTTCGGCATTGAGGTGGTTTACTCTAGTTCGGTGGAAGGAGGTGGATGCCGAATGGAGTTTAGGCAAGCCTGGATGGATGAATCAAGCTTCTTGGTCTCGAGATCTTCTGGGTGAGAACACGCCCAACATTTGCCCCCCAAAGTGGGGCATGTGCCGCGCTTTGTTTTAAAACTAATGACGTTAGCTTGGATACTTTCGTCGAATCAGCCGGTCTGGTCGTCTATGGTTGCCTATAAGTAAGGGCCTAGGGCCTCCGTTACCTTCTACCGAACGAAACAGCCGAGCCAAGTTAGTCACATAGCCGAATCAGATTTTAACCTACCGTCGAACCACTTTAGCTTGCCGAATCAGGTACTCAATTTCCCTTCGCCGAATGGCTTTGCATTTGTGTTCACCGAATGAAGTGTGTGTCGTTCGTACCGAATGAATTTTGGTTGAGAATGCCGAATGAGTTCCTTGAGACGAGACTGCCGAATGGGCTTTGTGAGATGAGAATGCCAAATGGGCTCTTTGAGATGAGAATGCCGAATGAACGTGTATTCTGGGTGCTTTTAAGCGAACGAATCCTTAGCTTGTTATGTTTTGATTATGACTCTTGTTCTAACAATATGCCTTTTCGGTGTTTACAGATAAATGTCTCGAAAAGCAGAAACTCGATCAGATAAAAAGAAGTTCCAGGGTGAAGGAGAATCTTCCGCAGTGCCCCCTACTCAGCCAGGACCGGAACGTCACGGACCTGTCCCGAGATCACTAGCGGACGGGTATGGCCCTCAGGAGCTTCTGAACTCCCCGCCCGATTGCTTTCCCAGCTCCCTTAAGGAAGAGCAGCTTGACGTCATCTCCCGTTCTTTTGGAATTGATAGGGCGCGCATGCTGTTGCCAGGGAAAGAAGTTATGCCATATGACCCTCCTGAAGGGTACTTTGCCTACAGCAGATACCACTGTATGTGTGGTGCCATCCCGCCTCTTAATGCTTGGGTACTCAGCTTTCTCACATATCTAAAGGTGGCCCCATTCCAGCTTCAACCCAACTCTTATACTATATTGGTGAACCTCTTTGTCATCTTTTAGAGGAAGCATGGGCGTGCTCCTTCCAACCGGGAGATCCGGTACTTATATAATCTGAGGGGCTATAAGAAGGGGTCCCCATACATCAGCTTGGAGTCAGCTGTAACCTTCAAGCCGTTCTTGGATCTGTATTCTAAGTACAGCATGTTCAAGAAGGAGTGGTTCTTCGTCAGGGACGACTCTGTTTCCATTCGGCGTTTCACCTCTGGATGTAAGTCGATGCTTTGTTTATAATTTCCATTCTGGTTACGATGCTTCTTCTCATACGTTTTCATTTTTTGCTAGCGACAGGTGGCTTTGCGGTTGTGGAGACTGATCGCCTGGTTCAGATGGCGGCTGAGATAGAAGCTATCCCCGGGAGAGATAGATCGGCTGCTTACCTGATTAGAAATGCGACTCTTCTGGAGTATAATTTGATCCTTCCACAGCAGTCAGTAGTCAAGTAGAGGGAAACGCCGGAGGAGAGGGCGGCTGCTCAAGCTAAGGGAGGTGTCACAGTGGAGAGTGGCAAGAGGAAACCTTTCTCAAAATCTCCAATGGTCGGAGGTAAGAAGCTTAAGAAGTCGGATGGTCCTTCCCCCAGCACTTGTCCACTTACTCCAGGGAAGGAAGATGTGGAGGAGGAGAGAAGTGAGGGTGGAGATGACCGGGAAGGTGGTGATGGTGGCGATGGCATCGGGGCCTTGCTTCCTGGGCAAGCAGGCGAGATTCAGGAGTGGATGGATGATGCATTCCACCAAGCTTTCGAGGGGCTGGACGGAGAACCGGCTTTGGTAGAGAAATCCGGGAAAGCTGACAAGGCCGGGACCGGTGCAAGCGAGTCTTCTCAGACTATTCCAGCCAAGGTGGCTCCGACGACTCAAGGTGAACTTTTGACTCCTGCAGGCTCCATTTATGATAGGGACTTAGGAATATTTTATGATCCGCTCCCGTCCTGGAATGAAATCCAGGACTCATTGCAGTATCCTACTCCTCCCCAGGGTTTGTATAACTAATGTGTTTCCTTTCTTCTTTTAACTTTTAATTTACCGCGTTTCTCGAATTATGGATCAATGTAAGCTTGTGACACTTGTTCTTCATATCAGGAGTAGGTAAAACGGCCAAGGCCTCAGATCTTCGGCACAGGCTTGAACAATACAAGCTCTCCAAAGCTTCCACCAAGCCGAAGCCTTCGACCCACCATTCCGGGGATGTAGTCGGCTACCGTCCTCTTCTCGGGGTTATTGAAGAGGGTATTCAAAAGAGAAAGAGGAGTCATCCCTTATCTGAACCTTTACTTGGTCCTCAGCCCCCAGTTCAGCCTCTTCATGATATCACGGAGGAGGATACTGAGTTCGCACTCTCTCCGCACCCGTCTGAAAATCCTACCGTTACTCAGATTGATCGTCCTGGCTTGGCTCGTAATCCATTTGCGGGCCATCCTGATCTGGATCCAAGTTCCCATGATATTACCTTTGACGAGGTTACCGGTGAGCACCTTCTTCCCCGCAATCCCATGGTACGGGTGCTTGATGAGGCCAAGTCCTTAGATCTCGATTTACTTACTACTCGGATAGTTACCATGGGAGACGAGGCCAAGGCTAATATTGATCGGGTGGCGGAGGAGACTAGGAAGCTGATGGGGCATCATGCCCGGTTGGTTAAGGCTGGAGAGGAGATTGGGAGTGCCAACATCCGACTACGATTGATAGTTTCGGACCAGGCCAAACAACTTGCTGATCAGGCCATTCAGATTTCTCAGCATGAGGCTGCCTCCGGGCGGTTGAGGAAGACTATGGAGGAGGCTAGTAAGGCGGAATTGCGGAAGATGGAGGCTGCCTGCAAGGAGCAGATAAATATGGCCATCTCGACAGTAGACGAGGTTCGGAGGGCGAATCTTGAGCAGGTAGAGGAGCTGTCGGGGAAGCTTGAAGCTGCAGAGCTTGCTCAGGTCAGGCTAAAGGAGGAGATGGAGGCAATGAGGAGGTCCCTTCAGGCTGACTGCTCGCGATACCGACTGGAGAGGGATGCTGCCATTGCAAGGCTATCGGTTTCTGAGGCTCGTATAAGGGAGTTTGAGGAAAATGAGGGGATGATGGATGATATGCTGCAGGATATGTACTTTCGCATTTGGAAGCAGGGCAGCTTATCTTGGATGGACGACTACCCCCGGGTTATGGCTAGGATTTACCTCAGGGCTTTAGAGGAGGCCAAGGCTGAGGCGGATAAGGAGGGTGGAGCGGCCTTTAGGATGGATGCGGTAACTGCTCAGTTCACCAAGGAGGAGAAGATAGCGGTGAAGGAGGGGATGCGGTTGTTTGCAACTGAGGAGGCAGGCGTGGAAGTAGGGGATGACGACCAAGATGATCAAGGGGAAGTTGCTGGTAACCTTTTCTTCTTTAGTTTCTTCTTTTGTTAACTCTGTTTGCTCATCACTAATGATTCCATTCTTTGACCGAATAGGTGGGCAACAGGATAAGGTCAATACTCCGACGCAGCCGGCTCCTTGATTGGACTTGGAAAATTCTTTTTGTGGACTTGACATGGTTGTATATGTTAGTCTTAAAATAGTAGAGTAACTCTTAGGTTGTAATTTTTGCTACTTGTAATAAATAGCTCTATTCTTGATGTGTAATTCTTTAACTTAAGCTGATTTTGTTGTCTTTTGAATGTTTTTGCTATTTTGACATGTCGTATGAGAAATATAGCTATGCATATTCTTGTAATTAAATTGTGTTTAATGTCATAATTTCACGACTTGCAATGTTAGCGTGAGGTGTGAATAAATTATAGTCATATATGAAAGAAGGAAATACCGCCCTTTATATTTTGCTTGTAGATGGCAGCTTTGACTATCCTGTGTGACCGAGTAAGGGACGCGATCCAGTATCTTGCTGTGAGTATCTGCTTCTATTAGCGAGTGTCTCTTGTTCTGTGTCCTGTACTTCAGGGATTGTTACAGAGGATAGGAGAAAAGTTTCTTAAGTAAAATTGAAATATGTGAAATAGTAAAACTTCCAATCACGGAAGGCCTTCGATGTGCTTAAGTTCGTGGCAAACGGGCTTTGTAGTCACTTTCCCTAGCTGTGGATCTTGGAGACATTTGTCACCCATCTTACGCCTCCGCGGGGAGTTAATTCTTATTTACCACAGCCGCACTTAAGACACATCGGAGCCGAGATCGCGCACAGTAACTACCCGGGCCATTATGGCCCGTATTCGTGGGTATTATTCGATTTACTGTGGCCGGCTAGCGTGGGTGCCGATCGTCAACCGTGAACTGCCCCTGGCTGGCCACACCTTATGTTGGGGCTTATAGTCGGTTCACAGTTGCCGGCGAGCCGAACGCCGTAATGAGCTGCCTCGGCTATAATCGGCCTTCTCGGTGGCTCATAATCGGCTCATTACAGTTGGCTTTAAGGGCCGTCGCGAGCAATGAGTTAACCCGCAGCAGAGGGATGCTGGAGTGAAAGTGTCTCATTGGCGAGGGCATAGATTCGCATAGTACCTGTTAGGTCTTGTCCAGATGAAGTTGTGTTGTGGAGTGCCTCGAATTGAAATGTTGTATGCACAGGATTTTGTCCAACAGAAAAGGATAAAGTTAACAAGCAGCCAAGATATAAAGGAACAAGTTAAAAAAGAGACAAGGTTTTTTAAAGTGGTTCGGCACGAAAACGCCTACGTCCACTGATTCTCTTTGTTAATTCACTTCATATGGGCAATACAAGTTAAGAAAAGTATCGACGGAGGTGTTGGATGTTCCATGCCCTCTGGAACACCTCTCCGTCCACTGTTGACAAAATATAAGCTCCGTTGTGGAGATCTTTATGAATTACATATGGTCCATCCCAGATTGGGTCTAGTGCTCCGGGGCGAGGGAAGATTCGCTTGAGGACAAGATCCCCTTCTTGTAAGGTACGATGCTTGACTTTGGAGTTGTATTGTGCCGCCACTTTTTGTTTGTGGGCTGCTGCTTTAAGGATTGCATCATTTCTTCTCTCCTCAACTAGATCCAAAGACATGTGAAGGAGTTCTTCGTTCTCTTCTGGGTTATAGTGGATCCTACGGTGGGAAGGCACAATGGTTTCAACTGGGAGCATAGCCTCCGATCCGTATGCTAAAGAGAAAGGAGTGTGCCCCATCGATGTTCTGAAAGATGTGCGATAGGCCCATAGTGCCGTAGGAAGTTCATCCTCCCAAGCGCCCTTTGACTTTTCGAGCTTCTTTTTTATTAGAGTTTTCAGAATTTTGTTGACGGCTTTGACTTGTTCGTTTGCCTGGGGATACGCTACGGATGAGAAGCTTTTGTGAATTTCATGCTCTTGGCACCAGTTGGCGAATTCCTCGCTGTCAAACTGAAGCCCATTGTCTGATACGATTTTGAGTGGGACATCGTACCGGAGTATCTTTTTTGCTAATGTTTGCCCTCCGGTGTGATCTCCGCAGCTTCCCTGATGAATGTTGAATAAGATTTCCTTGGCTTCCCTCCCAGCGACACACCTTAATAACGGGTTAGAGAATCCGCGCCGATAGAGGATGTCTTCTTGTATTGTGTAGCGGGAGGCTTTCCTCAAGATTTTCTTGACTTCGTTGTGCCCGTTGGGTAGTGTGCCACTTTGTAGGTAGTCTCGGATGGGAGTCATCCAAGTTGCTTCTTCGGTTGCAGCTATCAGATTTACTTGCTCAAAACTTGGGGTCAGTTGCTTTGAGATGGTTATTGCTCCGAAGATGGCGATGTCTCTCATACTTGCTTGCTTTGCCAATTCGTCGGCCTCTTGGTTCTCTTCCCGAGTGATGTGTTTGACTAAGTAGTGGTCCAATCGGCTGAGAAGTAACTTGGTCTTCTTTAAATATGCTATGAGTCGTTCTTCTCGAGCTTGGAATTCTGCTAGTATTTGATTAACAATAAGTTGAGAATCGCTGTGAAGACACAAAGAATTGGCTCTGATTTATACGGCAAGTTCTAGTCCGGCTATCACTGCTTCATATTCTGCGTCATTGTTGGTGGAAGCGAACTCCAACCTTATAGCATAGTGCAGTTTGTTTCCCCTGGGAGTGATTATTACCACACCTGCCCCCGAGCCTTGTTCGTTCGATGCACCATCCACAAAGAGATTCCACTTGATGTCTTCTGCTATTTCCAATTGCTCCTTATTTTCGTTGGTAGTGAATTCTGTAATGAAATCAGCCATGGCTTGTCCCTTGATGGCGGTGCGAGGGTGATAGGTGATATCATACTGACTTAGTTCGATGCACCATTTAAGTAGTCGCCCAGAAGTGTCGGGACGGTGGAGTACCTGCCTCAGCGGCTGATCGGTCAGAACTTTGATGGAATGGGACTGGAAGTAGTGACCCAGTTTCCGGGATGTGATTAGTAAATAGTATGCTAGCTTCTCAAGTTTAGGATATCTGACTTCTGCCCCCGTAAACCTCTTACTGACGAAGTAAACTGGCCGCTGCGTGCGGTTGTTTTCCCTTACCAAGGCAGCGCTTAGGGCATGAGATGACACAGCAAGGTATAGGTATAATTCTTCGCCTTCGCTTGGAGTCGAGAGTACCGGTGGTTTTTGGAGGTGTTCGATTAAGTTAAGGAAAGCGGTCAGGCATTTGTCGGTCCATTCGAACTTTCCTTTGTCTTTCTTTAGAGCTTCGAAAAAGGGGACACACTTGTCCGTTGCTTTGGAGATGAATCGGCTTAGGGCGGCCACTTTTCCATTCAGGCTTTGCATTTCCTTCCGAGTGGAAGGTATCTTGATATCCCTTAGTGCTTGGACTTGTTCAGGGTTTGCTTCAATCCCTCTGGCATGGACGATGAATCCTAAGAACTTTCCTGATGACACTCCGAAGGAGCATTTTAGAGGATTCAACTTCATTCCATACTGTCGAAGTACTTGAAACATCTCGCCTAGGTGGCTTACGTGATCGTCGGCTTTCCTTGACTTTACCAGCATGTCATCCACGTATACTTCCATAGTTTTCCCTATTAGCCCCGCAAACATCTTGTTGACGAGGCGCTGGTAGGTGGCTCCTGCATTTTTAAGTCCGAAGGGCATTACCTTATAGCAGTATAAACCTCGGTCGGTGATGAAACTAGTGTGGTCTTGGTCGGGAGCATGCATAGGAATTTGGTTATACCCTGAGTATGCGTCCATAAAAGATAAGAGCTCGTGCCCGGCTGTGCTGTCTACAAGCTGGTCGATTCGGGGAAGTGGGAAGCAATCCTTTGGGCAAGCGTCGTTTAGGTTGGAAAAGTCAATGCATGTTCGCCACTTCCCATTAGCCTTCTTTACCAGTACTGGGTTAGCGATCCATTCCGGGTAGACGGCTTCTCGTATGAAGTCATTGTCGAGCAGATTCTTTACTTCTTCGTCGAGGGCTGCTGACCGCTCTGCCCCCATACTTCTCTTTTTTTGTTTTACGGGCGCCTTGGTAGGATCAATGTTTAATACGTGGCATGCTACGTCGGGGGAGATTCCGGTCATGTCAGCGTGTGACCATGCGAATACATCCAAGTTGTGGCGGAGAAAATCGATGAGTTGTTCCTTCAACTCTGCTTTTAGTTGGGACCCAATTTTCAACAGTCTACTTGAGTCGTACTTGTCTACAGATACAAACTCCATAGCCTCTGCAGGCTCGGCGGTGGCCCCCTCCCCTTTGTCCCTAGGGTCTAATTCATTGAAAGGGTCGCTGGTATATCGAAGAGGAGGGGCTTTCTTTAGTTGCTACGCTTCTAGACTTTTCGTGCAGAGGGCAACCTCTACACCCTTCCCTTTATCCTTCCTGTGGTTGTTGCGTAGTTCAGTCACATAGCAGTCTCGAGCAACGTCCTGGTCTCCTTCTACTTCCCCTACTCCATTGTCCGTTGGAAATTTCATTTTTAGGCACCATGGGGCTAGGACAATTTGGAAGTCAGACAAGGCTGGCCTTCCTAAGAAGGCGTTATAGGCCGAATGGTTTTCTATTAGCACAAACGTCTGTTTTCGTACAACAGGGCGAGGATGGCTTCCAATCTCAACAAAGAGGTCTAGTTGCCCAAGGGGCATCTTCGCATCTCCAGTGAAACCGTGTAGTGGTTTATCGCATGGAGATACATCCTTCATTGATAATTTCATTTTGTCGAATGCATGTTTGAACAGGATGTTCACTGAGCTTCCAGTGTCTACTAAGATTCAGTAAACTTCGGCGGGACCGAGCCGGGCAGAGATAACCATGGGATCCACGTGAGGGTACTGCCTTCCTTCCAGGTCACGCTTACCGAATGTGATGTCATCACTTTCTTTCCGTTTCGGGTGGCGTTCTTCTATAACCGAATTGACACAGTCTTTACTGTCTCTAAGCGACTTTCCATATCTTTCCATCTCTTTCCAGCTCTTGTCTGCGATGTGCGGTCCTCCTGAGATGGTATGGACCACTATCTTCTCTTGACTAGAGCCGCTAGCGTTGCGGTTTCCTTTGCCGGTCTCTGGTGAGGGTAGCCTTGGGTTTTCATTGGCAGGAGCTGGAACCCTGTCCTGACTTTTTACATAACGTTCCAGTTTCTTCCTTCTGATGTGTTCCTCAATCAGATGCCGGAGATGATGGCATTCATTGGTATCATGCCCGTGAGATTCGTGGAAGCGGCAGAACTTTCCAAACTTCTGCGCGTTATCTAATTCCTTCTTGTATGGTGGGCGTTTGTATCTAACTTCACCTTGGGTGGCAAGGAAGATATTTTCGACGGTCTCGTTCAAAGGAGTGTAAGTGTCGAATCTCGGTCCAGGCCGATATAGGCGCTTTTCTCCCTTCTTGCCCCCGGCATTGTCTCTGGAATCATTTCTTCGAACGTCCCTTGCTACAGCAGGGGCGTTGCTGTGAGTTGCCTTATTCTGCTATCCTGACTGCCCCTCAACGGCAGCATCCTCAAGCCTCATATATTTCCCGGCTTCATGGAAGAAATCGGGTAAAGTAGCTGATTTTTCTTTCGTCAACCTTCTAGCAAATTTAGTGTCTGGATGCACACCACTACAGAGGGCCATTAGGATAAGCTTCTCATCGGCATCTTGAACCGCGGCTGCTGCGGCATTGAATCGGGTTAGGTATTGTTGCAGGTTCTCTCCAGGTTTCTGTTTGACGCTGGATAAGGAATAAGCGTCCTTAGGTTGTTCCACGTGGATGCGGAACTGACTGATAAACTTTTCTTTCAACATTTCCCACGAGCTGATGGATCCCTGGGGTAGATGACAGAACCAGGAGGTAGCGAGATCTGCTAAGAAGAGCGGAAAGCATTTGTACAGCACTCCCTCTGTCGCTCCACTCATGAGCATATGTTGTGTGTACCTCTGTAAGTGTACAACGGGGTCGGAGGTTCCTTTGTAAGGTTCCATTGTTGGCATCTTCCATTCTCGGGGAGTGATAGCAATTTCGATATTGCGGGCGAAAGGGCTGGTTACCCTAGCGCCTATCCCTCGATCTCTTTGCTCCCATTGGACGCACTCTCTGAATAAGCGTGTCATCCTTTCATCAGAATTTGGAGCAGATAGAAATGAGTTTGGTTCTGTTCTGTGGGATTGATTCCGTCCAGATGACCTGTAGGGATGGTATCGTCTATCATTCCTCATATTTTCCAGTGGCTGCCTTTGATCTTCTGGGAGCATGCTAAAGTCAGCTACAGTTGGCCCTTGCCTTGATCTTCCCCTGCTGGGTTCTGATCTAAGCACTTCCTCGGGTCCAACTTCGGGCTGGACTCTAGCTCGGCCCCGTTCACTGGCGTTTCCGTGGCTAGGCAGTATGACGGGCTCAGCTACAGTTGACCTTCGTCCGGTACCTCCCCTGTTGGATTCGGTACCAAACGTTTCCTCAGGCCTAACTTCGGGCTGTGCTCGATCTCGGCTCCTACCATGGCTACTTCTGTCATTAGCTCCTTCGAAGAAGGAAGACCTTTGTTGTCTCTGAGATCCTCCAGACTGGGACTCGCCCCATGATTCAGTGTTGCGGTTGGATTCTTCAGCATCCCTTAAGCGTGACATGAGATGGTCCACCAAGGCTTCCTGCTGGGACGTGAAGCGGTTAGTTACTTCGACCAAAACCCTGTCTAAATCTGCCCTAGTAATTGCTGCGGGCTGTTCTGTGGCAGGAGGGGTCGGATTAGCCTGTCCTTCATTTGTTACTGCTGCTAGAGGAGGACGATTTACTTGATTCGTGACAGCTGGATCTGGAAGACTGCTGGATGCGATGTTTTTTCCTTTGTTTACATCTTTTCTTGGTTTGGGAGGCATGTTTTCCAAGTGGCGAACAAAGCTGTTAGGAAAAATGTTAAGTGGATGAAGCTGAAGCTTCGAGCTTCTATTTCTCAGTGAAAGCACCAAAAATGTTTGCACAAAAAATGGACAAACACCTCAAAGTCGTATGATTTAGTAGATCTTATGTTGTTCTTAGTGATTTGGGTGATTTATGCAAATATATGAAAAGCAAGGCTAAACTGTAAAAAGACACGCAGATTTATAGTGGTTCAGCCAAAATGTGCCTACGTCCACTTTAAATGTTATTTCTCTTCTCTTGTTTAGATTACAAGTACAAAGCTTTGATACAAGTAAAAGAAAGTTGTTTGAAAGTTCTCTCCGTGCTTGAGCTCTCAAAACTTGTCCCCCATTGTTGTACCCCTGCCCCTCTATTTATAGAGTGAGGCTGGGGGTAGGGGTCTTGGAGGTATATAGCAGCTGGTGGGCCTGGGCTGACGTAATCTGGCCTGGTGGAGCTGGTCCGGTTTACTCTGGTTCGGTGGAAGGAGGTGAGTAGGTTGGTCCGGTGGTACTTGGTTCGGCATTGAGGTGGTTTACTCTGGTTCGGTGGAAGGAGGTGAGTAGGTTGGTCCGGTGGTACTTGGTTCGGCATTGAGGTGGTTTACTCTGGTTCGGTGGAAGGAGGTGAGTAGGTTGGTCCGGTGGTACTTGGTTTGCAATTGAGGTGGTTTACTCGGTTCGGTGGAAGGAGGTGAGTAGGTTGGTTCGGTGGTACTTGGTTCGGCATTGAGGTGGTTTACTCTGGTTTGGTGGAAGGAGGTGGATGCCGAATGGAGTTTAGGCAAGCCTGGATGGATGAATCAAGCTTCTTGGTCTCGAGATCTTCTGGGTGAGAACACGCCCAACAAAATGTATAATATAAACAGCTTCATGAACTATTTATTGTTGTTGGTCTCAAGGTAGATGGTCCCAAAGCAAACACTTTCCCTTTCTCAACCTTAGCTGGTGCTCTACACTGATCCTTGTAATGCCCTATCTAGTCACAATTTAAACACTTGATGTTCTTCTTTCCAATGACCTTCTTTCATCCTCGAAACGACACTCATTGGCAAAATGCCCCTACTTGTCACACTTATAGAAAACAACATTCTTTCACTTTTTGGTAGCTCCACCCTATTGAGCTACCTTCTTCTAAAAGAACTTCCTTTTCTGGCTTGGTCCAACCTGAGTCTCTACCAGCTTGTGATTACTAAATAACGTAAGCTTCTCTTCATTCCTCAATACCATCTCCACTACTACATCACATAGGTTTCTAAGATGCGGTAATGTTGCTCTGGCAAGCTTTGGTTTCAATCCTCTAATGAACTTCGCGTTCCCCTTGATTACTGTATCCATAGTAGCATATCTGTATCTAGATAACTCCTCAAATCTAGTCACATACTCAAGAACTGACATATCAACTTGTTCCAACTCGACAAACTTTCGAAGCAAGATTAACTTGGCTATTTCAGACATGAATCTCTCTTCAAACCTTCACTTGAACTCTACACAAGTCAAATTCTCCTATGGTACCCCTATAGTTACATTATTCCATCGGTATAATGCAGCTCCTTGCAATTTCTTGGATGTCAATCCCCTCTTCTGCTCATCATTCAAGCCTAAATTACAAAAATCCTTTTACCGTGCAACAACCAATTCTCAACTTTGATAGCGTTCTCCATACTTTTAAATGGCTTTCCTCTTAATCTTGCATTATCCTAACTGAGAACAGCATAGTTGTTGACAACGGGAACTTCAGGATTTACTCCTCCTACATTTGTAGCATTTCCACTAATTAATTCAGTTGCAACTCCAACTTGTATCATGTTGACAAAGAACTGATACATAGCTCCCATATCTACCAGTGGTGTTCTTGCACTTATATTAGCAGCTGTTTTCGACATGGATTCCTCCTAGCATTGGGTCTGACATTTATATTGGTTGTGGTGCTTCCTTTATCCATCGAGGTTCACTCTTCTGTTTCCTGCCTCCATATCTTGCTTTCCCTAAATCTGCATTTGAACTTTAGAAAGATACGGAAGAACGGCCTAAGAAAGAGCGAAGAATAGCGATAAGGTATATACTTATATATTGGAAATACAAGTATGTTACTATAGCATTATTCATCCAATCTCATCCTTTAATTCATTTGGATTATGTTTTCAAAACTCTTTTAAAGTTTAAAGTTCTTTTAGTTTTACATAAACTTATGCTCTAGTACCAAGTTGTAATATCCCTCATTTCAAGGCCCAAAAATAAGCGCTACTGGGCTGCAATCATCAATAATATTATTCTCTGGTAATAAAATGAGATCAGTTAATATTATCATTAAAATCAGAAGCGTATACAGTTTTTTTTTTCAAAACACATTTTTTCATTAATAAATTTCCAAATTCTTTACACAATCCCAACCGTTGCCCAGGTTCAGATAAATATAAGTATTATAAAATACTCCAAGTGCGACATATGAAGATGCCCCCTTAGTTTATAAGAGTTTACAATTAGACAGATACATATTCGACCATTACATACATTCAAACAAAAGAAATAATAACACAGCGGACATAGATAGACTCCTATATAGCTAGCTTTGCCTCCTGCACATCTTTGGAAGCTTTACTTATCAAACCTAAAACCTGGAAACATTACGCTTGAACTACTCAAATAAGCATCAAGAGTTAAAGGGGAAAAACAAAAACTTTGGGTCAGATAAAAGGTCTGGTGTGAATAATAATATGATATATTGATAAACAGATATCTAGTGAGACCACGTCATGGAGCGGAACGGGATTTCCCCTCAATGGTATCTCCTGTAAATATGTCAACCAAATCATGCTCCCGCAAACATAATAGTTAAACCAATATAAAATAATCATATGCATGCATGCTACATGGGTAAACCTACCAATCTATCACAATCAATTGACTGTATGTCTCTATTTCATGGTTTTACAACCTATATGGCTGACTCGGGTCTACTAGATATACCAAATTCTCTAACTTAACATCAAGAGGAAACTAGACTATCCATCCAAGCAGAAGCATCTTAGTGTTAACCTGATTATCTGTCTATCTCATAGTTTTGCTAGGCTCACTATGAACCTAATGGCTTTGCAGGCCAACCAATAACCTATCTAAGTTATATATTCTTTTCTGTGCATAAACATACTTAATGATTCTTCTATTTTATTTATTTAATTAGAGAAGCACTCTTAAACTGTCGTGTCAACCATTATAATAAATACATTGAATAGTTTTTTTGTAATGACCCAAGATTTTAGGAATTTATTCTGAAAAAGATAAATGAATTCAAAATAATTTTTGAATAAATTTTGAAAGGGGATTGATATAGCTTGATAGTGTATCAGTATGTGTGTACATGTGTGCACAGGAAATGCACATGAACTAAAGCTAAAAGTCCCTGAACTCTAAGAATAAATACATATTGATATGTATGGGAATATATATATATATATTTAGATTAAATCCTTAAAAGTTGTATGCATGAGTAAATATACATATATGGATGCTACTGAATATTTTTGAGTATACTTGTGCATGTGTGTGTCAATACAGAATGATGTGTAAATATATATATATGGGTGTGCTAATTATTTCAGTAAGACTTATATAAATATATATATATGTGTTAATAAAATACTAGAGTTCAAATTAGTAAAATAAAATATACAGACATATTTTAGTATATAGGCAGAAAGAAAGAAAAACTAAGGATAGAAAAAGGAGTAGTCCTCTTGTAAATAAATAAAGGAAGTACATACCATTTACATGAAAGCTAAAAATAGGAAAAAATAAGACAAAATAGGGAAATGCTTGGTATAGGCAGAATTAGGAAGAGTATTTGATAAATAACAAATCAAGTCACATTTTTAGCATGATTGTAGACAAAGGAAAAAGTATTTTCTGAAAAGCAAATTTCTGAAAAGAATATAACCACTTTTCTCTTCACCTAAATTAAGCCGGGAAGGGTAGAATTTTGGGTTTAAATAAAATGCAGATAACACAATTTTTCTGGTGGGCAAAAATGGCTTTAGCCAATACCCAAAACCCTAAGGAAGACCCTGTATATATATATGTATATGCAGCAGCCTCCTCTCCTTCTCAGAAAAGAACTTGGAAAAAAAAAAGAAACAACACCATAGAAATCATAAGGCAAGGGAAGGAAAAGAGTTTGAGGCTAAAGGCAGAAGTTCATCAATTAATTAAGGAAGCAAAGAAGAGAGCTAGGTGAGAAAACTCACTCAACAACTTAAGGCACTAAGTCCTAATAAAGGAAGCCAGTTATAAATGAATTTTTCTTAAAAGTATATGTGATTGTTCTTTAGAAATTAAGGATGCTTTAATGCTTGCTAGTTGTTCTGATTGTTTCATTCTTAATATGATCAGTATGCATGAATAGGTAATTTAAAAACCCAGATCTCTTTCTGATATGATATTAGATAGAAATATAATAAATACCCAGAAAATAAGATGTTGAATATAAGCAAGTAGTGTTGGTTTTGGCTCAACCCAGAAGAATTGATAAGTATATGGGCTGCAATATACATATGTATATGTGCTGAGGCTTATTATAAAAAGGAATTAGGAGTGTAATAGGCTTGCCTATGTGCTGATACTCCTGGTTCAAAGAAAATATACAATAACCACCTAGCAGATAGATTTTGTGATTTAGGAAGCTTGGTCAATCTGAGTTAACTAAAGCACAGATGTTTGCAACAAAATATTCCAAATAGAGCCATGAACCAATGTTAGTTGTCTATACCTCTTCTAAATTGCAAGAACATGTTTTAATAAATTGCTTGATTGCCTCTGTCTGTTTATATGAATGATGAGGAATGTTATGAGACGAATGCTTATTTTAGTGGAATGACTCACTGGTTGGGTTACCCTGAAAATTTAAAGGATAAAACACCTGAGAAACTTGATTAGGAAAATGTGGTCAAGATTACTGCAGGAATGACTTGTGTTCTTGAGTAATGCAAGTTGACACATGGCTTGTTTAAGTCCTGAGATCTTTGTGTAATGGAGTGAATTAGTTCATTACAGTGTGTCCATTGATTCATAAATATTGCAGATGAGACCAGGATAGATAAATATACCAAGGGAAAAAATATTTGAGATGATGAGAAAACTAGAGTTTTTCCCAGAATTGAAATATGAGGATGGAATAAATGATTTAACTCATATTGGTTATTTTCCTGTTTGGTGTGAATGATTGTTTGACTATGACTGAATTGTATGCTTGAATGTATGTGCCATATTTATATATGTAGTCTCTGGAAAGAAAAATTAAAAGTGTGTACATGCACAATGACACAGAGCATGCACACAAGTATGACCTGATTCCAAAGGGCAGAACTTTATGTATATGTACTTAACTTGATTTTAACCTAATTAACAAATTGCTTTTGTGAATTTTCTCATACCAGACATGTGTCTGACCCTAGAGTGCTAATGGCATCTGGGGTGTCTCATTTAAAATGAGGCAGTTTCAAATGCTTTTTCAGGGATTGCAGCAACTAAGTAGGAGTAGGAGCAAGGCTTTGAGAAGAAGATTATAGCATGCTAAACTTAGTTAGATAAGAGCCTAAATGATAAAATCCGCATGTATTAATGATTTAAATTGTTACTTGTATTAAGTATTGAATATGGGATGGATATTTTGTTAAGTATTTTATTAAGAGATTGACTTGTATCTGGAATTTATAAATCTAGTTAATATCTGATATAAAAGAAGTTAATCAAAATATTGTAAGTGGATTTAGTAAGAACACCATGTTAAAATTAAATGATTATATTTTAAAAATGTATTAGTCCATCTTGAGTCTTTAGAAATGATTTAAGATTTGGAAAACCTGGATAGTTGATCCTCAAAAAAAAAAATTAAATGGTTTTATCTTTCTACCATGGCATATGTATACAAAAGATAATAGTCATAGGTTGAATGTTTTTATATGACTGCAAGGTTTCCATAATTTAACTTGTTTTATACAAATGTTTCATGCCTTAATTTTAAATAAAGAAAGAATCTGTAATATGGGAGTTGAAAGCCAGATCCAAAATAGTTGCAGTTATATACGCACATAAACATGTTTTGTACAGATATTAACACACCTTTTCCTTTGTATTTTTAATAGGAATCTGAATTCCATTTCACTCAGATTTTAATCAAATGCATTTTAAGACCAGATGGGTTACACCAGAACAAAGAGTCTGGTTGAACCATGTGATTGACACCCATGGTTACAGGAAACCCACTCAAGTTTGCACTTCATTTAATTTAAAGCATACTGACATCAAAGAATCAAGATGTTGAATGTGTTAGATCACTTTAAACTATTTCAAAAAAAAAAGAGAGCCTGTATTCCAGACAGATTTTATAAGAAAAAAATCAAACATGGATAATGATAAACACTTCTATCATTTTTCAGAACCCAAGCACCAGACAATTAATTTATAGACAATCATACCACAATTATCTGGTTTCTAGAATTTATACTCCCTAGAGAATTTAGCAAGGAATCAGGAGTTTAAACATATATATATAGGTATTCATGCATGAATGGAATTTTTATTGCATATAACACTGAACTATGTATGGATTGATTAAATTCAATCCATCCAATATCCTCTTGTTTTCCAGAACTCTGATTCAAACAAGAGAGGCATATACATCCTCACATGTATGTGCATATCCTTGTGAATGTACTGATATATTTATATTGGTTAACTATTTTGATCCTGGATATATTTTGTTTATTGGAAAAAGAAAATGACCCTGGGAAATATATTTGTAATGAATGATATATCTATATATCATCTCTGTAAAAAAAAATCCTTATGAAATTAGGGTAGAAATAGGAGGGTCATTTCATTTTTGGAGACATGAAATGAATTGATAAAAAACTCGTACCCAAAATGAATTGGCTGAGGAGAGGTTTCCTTTAGAGGGTACTCCCGAGAACAGATCTATTAGTGACAGGGTGGGGTCTGTAGCTCAGAGGATTAGAGCACGTGGCTACGAACCATGGTGTCGGGGGTTCGAATCCCTCCTTGCCCACAACCTAGCTATGTTAGGTTCTTTAACTATTGTTGTAGCTCACCATATGTATTCCATGCCCCCCTATCCATATCTAGCTACTGACTATGGTACACAACTTGCGTTGTTTACACATCACATATGGATCGGTGGTTTTCTTATAGTTGGTGCTTATCAGGGGCGCGCTCTACCACTGAGCTAATAGCCCTTCGTGCGAGCCTCCCAGTGGGAGGCCTGCTATGCCAAAAGCGAGAGAAACACAAACAAAGAGAAAGAAGAGGAAAATGAACGAATAGCAATATCAGAGGCTTAGGATAGCTTTCTATTTACTCAAGAAATAAGAGGTTTAATATTAGTAACTCAATCTTTTCTTAGAAAATATGTTATATTTCCCATATTAATAATAGCTAAAAATATTAGTCGAATGTTATTGTTTCAATTCCCGAATGGTACGAGGATAGGAAGGAATAGAATGGAGAAATGCATGTTAAATGTACTTGCGCATGTTTAAAATAAAAAATTTCAATTGAGCTTAAGGTATTCTCAATAGGATTCGATAAAAATTTCTCATCAGAATAAAATCTATTCTTTTTATGTATGGTAGTTTCAACAATTCCCATTCCCTACATTTCTTCTTGGCTGCTTGGCATGTAGTAGGTATCTGGTTCACTGCTTTAGGTATTAGTACTATGGCTTTCTACCTAAATTGTAACGACCCACTATTTTGGACTATTCGCATCCGCACATGTCGGACTTGAATAATTCAAAATACCGAATTGTTAATTTAAATTTTGCAAAACTGAGCATATACGGTAAATAAATATAACAAAGATCACAGACACAGAGTAATAAATGCAGCGGAAACAAAAGATAGTAGTTCATGAAGCTACTATATACATATCAGAGTTAAATAAAGTACAACAGATGTTGTAACGACCCGATATTTTCAACCATTCGCATCCATTATAAGTGTATAGGTAGACACTCATGCCGGAGTTGAATTGCTCAAAATACCGCGTTGTAATTAAAATTTGGCAAATCTCAGAATATACAGTAAATAAATATAATCACAGATCACAGACACAGAGTAAAATAATGCAGCGGAAGTAAAAGAAATAGTAGTTCATGAAGCTACTATCTAAATATTTCAGAGTTACATAAGATACAACAGAAGAAATAGAGTACAACAAAAGTCTCAATAAAATAACCAAGTACAAGCTGAGTAGAACAACGGAATTGAAATAGATAGGACATGACAAGCAGATAATCTCTAGCGATTCAAATCTCCAAGAGAGTGGAAATCCAAATCTGTGAATAACTCAGGCTGACCCGAGCGTAAAGCAAAAGACAAAACACTCGAGTCAGGACAATATATACTTATATAATGTAAACCAACTCAAGCGAACTGTAATAAGGGTACAAGTAACTTAGAAGATGCTTGGGACCGCCCATCCTCTAAGGATCCGTTAAAATATCTACTATGTAGTAATATTCGCTATTATAATAGTGTCTAAATAAGTAAAGTATAATCATATAGAAAATAGCGTTAAGGGGATGGAGAACCTTAACGCGATCGGATCTTAAAATCATAATCGTAGTAAAGCTCGATATGGTAGGTGACACGGCACAACTAGGCAATGCCAGGGTAGATATACCAATTACACACACGGACTGATGGACACGCATAGCAGCCACTACCGTTCCACCTCGAACAACACTCCCAAATCGGAGGATGGCCATCTAATCAATCACAAGTAAGAGTATAATATCGAAGAAATGTGTCCGAGAAGAGGTGCTACCTCACTGGTCCGAGATCGCTCCTATTTTAGCCACCTTATGCCAACTCACGGGAGTTGGGTCCACATAACATACCTTAAGAACGTCGCCACCATCCTACTTCATTCTGGAATCTCCACCGCGTACACGGTTGTCAAAGTGGTTTTCGGTATCGACAGAGAGTATGTCCATATCCGATCCCGGTCTTTGCCAACCAATCGTTATTATAACCCGTGGTTATAACTTTTAAAAACAGTTTATACTTCAAAATAGAATATCATTTCAAATCCAAATCTTTATCAAAATAAAGATTAAATCAATTCCAAACCATTTCCATATTTTTAAAATATCATATCATTTCAAAACTTCATTTCAAATCATTTTAATATTCCAAATATCATTTGAGTTCAAATCTAAATATTCAACTTTAAATACCTTTTAAATTTAAAGGTATACTTCATTTATTATCATTTCAAGTCACCTTTTAAATAGTTTATATTCCAATCAAATAATTCATTTAAACCTTTTAAAAGTGTAATTATAATATTTTCAAATCAAGTATTCAATTTCCAAAGTTTCAAACCATTCTGAGTTCGTTTACTAAGTCAAAAACCCTAATTATTAAAATTTCAGCATTTCACAGCATTTAAAAACAACTGCTATAAGTTATATTTGAAAACATTTTTAATTCAGCAAAGACAGCACTTAAAACTGCTGTTAAAACTCAGTTTTAGTGGAATTATAGTTCAAAACAAAAAGACAGCATTTCAGAAGTGCTGCGGTAGTTCAGATTTCAAAACAAGGGTTAAATTTGGTTTCACCAAAGACTGCAGACCATTATAGCATTTCCAGAGAATGCTATAATAGGCCTGAGTTCAATATTAACCTATAAGTTCAACTACAGCAACTACAACATTTCAGAAATGCTGTAATAGCTCTTTTTACACAATTTTAGTTCAAAACAGAATCTATAGCAATTAAATAACTTCAATTTAAAACACATAAACATTTTAAAAATCATATTTTAACGTTTAAAATGTTCATTTACATATCATTTAACATATATCTTTTTCACAATAAATTTCTTATAATTAAATCTAATTTTCAACAATTTACTTAATAAGTTTAAGTGTAAAAGTTCCAATTCTTCACATTTCAACAAATAGACTTAACACTTCAAATTTAAATTACCATTTCACAATTTAACAAAATTTCCAATTTTATTTAATTAACTTAAACCTTCAATTAAAACCAAATTTCACATTTCCTAGTCAAGTTATATTTTAAAAGATCACTTTTAAACATTCATTTATTTAACCACTTAAATTCATAGAAAAATCAATAATACTTTAATAAATCACATAAATTCAAATTTAATCAAATTATCATATTTACCATTTCCAAATAAAATTTAATATCCATTATATTTATATAACTTAAATATCATTTTTAACCAAAATTCCAAATTTCCAACTTAAGTTATATTTCAAAAATCCAGTTAAACCATTCATTAATTACATTTTTAACACATAGAAAAAAAATCATAATTTCTTTATTTTAAAACATTTCAAATCCTATTTAAATCAAATTTCATAAATTTATAATTTTTAAAATACTTAAAAATATCCAAAACACTTTATAAAATAACCACGGGCCTGTATATAATTTTCTAACCTAGGTCAAGTGATACGGATATGTATCATTTCAATCCGCAGTTAAAAAAGAAAAATCCGGGTTCTATCATTTCAAACCCACAATCCCAAGTTAAAATAAATTAAATAAAAATCGTTCAGGCCTATCATTTCAGCCCATAACGATTTTTCCCTATTCTAAAGTCCGTTTGGGTATGTATCATTTCAACCCATAGTGATTCTAGTCTACAGGGAACTTGCAATGGTGATAACAGATATAAATAACAGAATAACATTAAATAACAGTAACATATGATATAACAGGTGTAATAACAGGTGTGAACATCATATGATAATAATATAAGCATATATAACATGATAATATATTTCTACAGATTCGCAGGGTGTCAATTTACTAGTTATATAGGTACATATTGTCTAGTGAGAATAACTCACTTGTTTAAGCTGGAGATGACGACCAAACACACAACACGGAATCTTTGAAGGCACGACAACATGAATATGATTTGAGAGTGGAGAGCCAAATATAATTGCCTTGTATACATATAAACAAAACAAGACAATGTATACATAAATATGTAACACAAAACAATATCGAAATGACTTGAAATAAAAAGCAACAAAGGGCAAAGTGATTCGACCTTTCTTTAACCATTCAAGAGCTTGACCAAGGGGATCTTTTTCTCAGCCATAGCTGAACATAATCTCAGGTTATGGCATCAAAATAGCATGGCAACAAGGAGATGATGATGGTAGGAGTTATATATGAATAAGACAAAGGGTCAAGGCAAAATAAGTGGAGTTTTGGTGCATTTTTGGCTCATCCAAAGGCAAGTGGGGCTCGGCCCTTGCATGGTACAGGTCTGGACAGTGGAGGGTGATGGTGGAGCAGCAGCCAAAGGTCATGTAGCAAGTGGTGGTGGTGGTTAAGGGGGTGGCCAAAGCAAGATATGGATGGTAGGTGATGATATGTGTGGTCTAGGCAATGTTTTGTGGAGTTTTGTGGTGATGGCTTCAAGTGGAAGGTCATGGCCTGTCTTGGTCAGAGAAAGGGGAGTGTTTGCTGTAGTAGATGGAGGAGGTGATGATGGGGATGAAGGTGGTAGAGGCTAGGCCAAGCAAACATGTGAAGAGATCAAGCAAAATCATTGAAAGAAAAGAGGAAAAGTGAAGAGAAGAAGTAGAGAATGGAAGCCATTGGCAAATATTTCTTAGCCGTGAGTTTTAGGAGATGAGAACTGAAATTTTGAGAAGTTTTTCACGTGAATAAGAGAGAGTTACAGCTGAAGAAAGTATAAGGAACGGCCAAAATAACTGATGTATTGATTGAAAAAGAAACGGTAAAAGAAACGGTGAAACGACTTTACGTTTCTTAGCTTTTAAAACCTTCCATACTTCCTTTTCTTTTAAATCAAATAAAATGAAATAAAATTCAGAAAGTACATCTAAAAACCGAAAAAAAGTGAAATAAAATAAAAATATATAATTAAATTTAAAGAAAATATAAAAAGAATTAAGGAAATTGCTTAAAAATAGTAAACTAGTCTAGAAAATTTGAAATTGAATAGAATAAATTTTAGAAAATTCATATGAGCTTGTAATATATTTTTAAACATAAATAATAACATAAAATAAAAATATATTCACAAAATAAATATTAAAAATTTAATTTACATAAAAAATTTAAATGGAGAAAATAGAAGAAAATAGGAAAACAGCCTTTAAAAATAGGAAATCATCATAGTAAATTTTGGAAAATTCTATTATTATTTTTAAAAATATTTAGAGATGAAAATATACATAAATTAACATATTGACACATATTAAAATAAATAATAAGAAAGAAAATATGATTTATAAAATTTAAAATAGGCAAAATTTCACAATAAAACAAATTATACTAAAATTTTGAAATGTACATAACTTTTACATTTTAACTCCGTTTTTAACGAAACGAAAAGTAGTGTTCAAGTTATTAAATCTATTTTCATAATAAAAGATAAAATTTAAAATTTCAAACTATTTAAAATTTAAACTTAAAAGTCAAAGTTTGACTATTGACCAAAATTCACATTTTCAGGAAATATTTGAAATTCTAATCCACATCAAAGTCAAAGTTTTTATATTTAAAATAACAAAATTTATTCTTTTTCATAAATAAAGCCTTTGAATCTGGAAAAAAAATCAATTTAAGAATATTTGTAAAATACAGGGTTGTTACACTCTCCCCCACTCAAAACTTTTCGTCCCCGAAAAGGAACGAGGTACGGGAAAGCACAGAAAAAGATAGAATGAAATAGAATTAAGACAAGATGATAAGAAGATTGGAATTACACCTGATAACTATTGTTATAGGTAAGTTTGACAAGATGGAGGTGATAAAATCAAGAATATAAGCACGAAAAAGATCCTCTAGAGTCTGAATCTCCCTTTCACTTGACCGACGGTCTATGAATGGAAAAACAGTGTTCAGATCCAAATGAGTAACAAAGATTATCAAAGATTACAGAAAGATTTCTAAACGGACTGGTATAAGCAATAGCCTTCCCATTCTGTAACAAGATAAGAGAAATAAAGACAACCAAAAGGTAGTTTGAAAAACAAAATAAGATAATAAATTTGAAACCATAATGCTTTGAAAATCATAAAAAATTTAGGGATGTTTATCATTTGGAAATCATACTACTAAAATCATAACACTTTGGACATGTTATTCTTTTTTAAAAAAAACATAATACTTAGAAAATCATAACACCCTAAAAAAATAATCTTCATTTAAACCATTTTAATTCAAGGTCAAATAATATTCATTTTAAAGTTGTAGCATTTCTAAGTTCATTCAATTTTTTAAAATTTCCAAAACATTGTATTTTCAGAACAGCAGCACCTATAAAATGCTATAGTAGATATACTAATATTTCAAATCAGTTTTATTCCAGAAATATTCATTTGGATATCTTTTAACTTAAGACTTATTAAAACATACTTTTATGAATGGAATATCCAAGTAAACTATACTTCATTTATTAAGTCAAAAGTTCATTATTTTACTTAGCTCTTCATTTAACAAATAACCTAACACTTTATTTAAAATGCCCATTTCATAAATAGATATTCCTTCAATAAGTTACACTTAAAATTTCCATTTGAAAACCAAATTCTCAATTATCAATTTTTAGTGATGTTAAAATACATTTTAACTATTTAAATCATAATCATTCATTTTTCAAGACATATCTATTTCATTAATAAAATATTTATATAGCAAATATAACAATCAAATTTCTTTACACATTTATTCATTTAGACATTAATTAAATTATGAATTCAAGTTAAATAAACTTTATTACAAAATGTCTAATTCAAATGTATTTTTTTTCTATTCAAAGATACATTATTTATTATACAACATATTCATTTTAAGAAATAACCTTTATTAAAATTCCTAGGTTAGACTTAAGGTTCCATATTAAATCAAATTTGATTATTAAGTTATTTAAATAAAATCTCTTTAAATTCCTTTTTCAATATTTACCTCTGTTAATCTTTTATAACTAAAATTTAAGTGTATAACATTTATTATAACCACTCAAATTTTATTTATAAAATCATTTCTATATTGTATATTATCCAATTTCATATTCAACTTATGTGTAATTTAGGTAAGTTATATTGGAATGAAATTGTGTGTTATACAAATAAAACTTTCCAATTCAATTATCTCAAGTTTGAATCATTTATTCAAAAATTTGGTTTTCTTCTTATAACTGAAATTATTCTTTAAAATAAAATTTAAGAATTAAACTTCCGATTCCTTTCAAACCATTTAGCGATAAGTAATTATACATACATAATATGTCAAATCAAATTTTAAATCATATATCTATATATTTTATAATCAAATCATCTTTTAGAAATTCAAATCAATTAAATTTCCCAAAATAAAGCTGTAGCAAGACTACAGAATAGTCTCTTCACTTCGAAACTCGAAAATGAACGTCGATGATGCTGCAGTCATCACCGAAATTATTTTCCAGCGACAAAGAGAAGAGCACTAAATTTTTAAACTTTAAAATCCTTTGAAAACAAAGTTTCTATTCGAAATACTTTAAATAATATGTGACGACCGCCCATGACCCCTGCACCAAATCTAGAGATAGTGCGCTGTAAAGTGTGCCAGGCGACCATGGACGATTGTCAGGGTAGATTAAAAACAATAGAATCTATCGTATTACTCACAGCGCATGGACAAAATACAATAGAACATATGTATAGTGAAGCTTTACAGAACAAAATGTCATCATATAAAACTCCATAATAGTTGAATACAAGCATCCAAATAGCCAATACATCAAGCCTCACTACATAACACTCAGAGAATACAAAACAGCGGAACATCCAGTACATATAATAAGAAGATAATATGCAACCCTCCAGCTCGTCTTCGATATCAGCATCGCGAGAAGAGAACAGCACCTGTCACCTGCTACCTAGTCTGCCCGTCCCAAAATGGACGAACAGCCCAAGGCAATAAGAATTAAAACATAAAGCCTTGAGTCAGACAACAGTCTTAGTGAGCAGTAAATTAACTAACAACATACCAAAAGAGCATAAAGGAAAAGGAATAGGAATACAACCCTCCCACTCCACCTCTTTCTACAGTGATAGCCCCCAGACACACACTAAGCAGGAGCAACATAGTAGAGCATACAACTTAAAGTAAAGTAATAATCATTCAAGTCAAGGGCGATGTTTTCCAAGTACCAAGGCCTAAATCAGATAAGCACCCAGAAAATACCGCTCTTGAGTCCGAATGACGATACAACCAAACATCCATGACTCTGGCTATCACTGTTATCATTGCTTCGATATCACCGTTAATTGAATGACCGGCACATTCTTTCAGCCGTCCGTCAAGGGCTAATGGAAACCCCGGTTCTAGACATAACTCCCGCACGTCGTCGCAGCCCGTGCCTAGGACTATCGAATCTGCCCAGAGTACTCGACCATCAACAGTTGGCCGTTGGGACTATCGAATCTGCCCAAACGTACTCTTGCTTAGAGCATGCTAGAACCTTCAACAACGATGCTATCCAAGCCTCCTAGTCATCCTCCTTGACGACTATTCTCATATCCATTCATTATCCTCAACTCGAATCATATCACCGAGTTATCAACATGCTTGGAATGATCCCGTCTGGATTAGACCAAGTCTTCATCACATGATGCCTCGCTTCATTACATCCTCGCAAAGCCTCATCTCAACATCACATCATCAAATCTATGCATAAGAGCTTCATCATCCCGCTACATATGCCACGAGCAGCTTTCCCAATTCAAGAGCCTTTCCCTTAGCTTTTGAATCATCTTCGACCACCTTGTCTAAAACCAATCAACAATCATCTAATTCACAGCAATCAATCATGTCAAACATCAATCCAATTAACCAAGCATTCAAATATAAGCAAAATGGACAATTATAACAATAATGGCAATTTCGTAATTAAGGAGTTGAAAGTCTAACAAGCATGAAAACATGAACAATATCTCTACAAACTTGATGAATGAACTTGCATAGGTTAACATATGATAAAATGGATGTAACATCATCATGAATAATGGATCTATATGGATCTACACTTAGGATGAAGAAAATGCATGGAAATCACTATTTTAACACCAAAACGAGCCAACAATCCGATATACTCCTTTGGATCCGTGTGAGAGATAATCACCACTCACCAAAACACCTAAACAACCTCTAATAAACACTCTTCAGATCTGGACAGCGAAGGATCAAGCTTGATCTATCACAAATCCGCTTCAAACGAAGAAATCTCACTTCAACGGATGAAGATCTTCAACTTTAGCTCTTGGATCTTCAATCTTGATCTTCGATTTGGATGGATGGAAGCACTAGATTAGAGTGGAGAAAAGAAGTGAAGAAGTGTAGAAGTCGAGCTCTCAAAATGGCAGCACTTCGTCGCTTCAAAATCCGGATCCCAAAAAGTGAGAACAACCCCTCCTATTTATAGCTGAAAATCCACTAACTCGGCCGTCTCCATAAGTCGTCTCCGACTTATCTCCCTCCGACTTACGACCTACCGACTTAGCAGAGGCTCCAACTTAACAACTTCTGGCTTCTACGACCTAATGCTCACCTGTCTATGACTTACGACATAGCAGCTATCTCCTAAGTCGGTCATGACTTATAGCATGCGCCTACGACTCAACAAAACCCCAAATCCCCTACGACTTAAGACTTAACTCCCTTAAGTCGTCTACGACTTAAGCTCATACGCACCTAGCGACTTACCACTAGTCACGACTTATGACTTGACAGAGGATACGACTTAACAGATCTATGCTTCCACGACTTAACAACCAACTGGGTTACGACTCAACTCCTAAGTCGTCTACGACTTAACACATAGGCTACGACTTAACCGGGTAAATTCTTAAGTCGTCTACGACTTAAATTAACACAGAAGCTTACGACCTAACCTCACTAACTCGCAACATTCTATAGGTCGTTATATTCTTAAGTCGCTGATCCTATAAGTCGCTAACTCTTAAGGTCGCCAACACGCTAACTCCTTAGGTCGCTAACTCACCCAGTCGACTTATCGTGGCAACGACTTAAACACTTAACTCGGTAATAACTTAACTCGGTAATAACTTAACTTACCACTATCCTTAAGTCGCGCCTACCCCTTAAGTCGTCCAAACGACCTATCTCCAATCTCTTAACCCGCCATTTCTCTGGGTCGCTCCTATCCCCTAAGTCGTATACGACTTACGACTTACTCTAAGTCGTGAACGACTTAGGACTTAGCAAATTTTTTGCAAAAATCTAAAATGACTTAACAACAATGCAACCCAAGGTCAACTATGTTACGATGTTTCGATCCGTAAAATACGGGTCGCTACATAATATATCCTTTTAAAACTTGAAAACACAAGGTTTGAAACCATCGGAAACTTGAATTCTCAAATTCTTGATTCAAATTCATTTCGGTTCCCAAATCAATTTATAAACAACTATTTATAAATTCATTTGTAGAACAATAAATGATAAATCAAGTATTATCATTTCAAATTATCAATTTAAATCAATTTATTAAGTTCCATAAATTTACTTATATATCAAAATTTTATTTCATTAACCAAATTTAAAATAATATTATGTCAGTTTGTTCTGTCAAAGTGTTTTAGAAATCCTATCGATAGCGTTGATCAGACGAATCGATCGGAAATCCAAATCAACATCAACAACTCAAACAACACCATATATAAAACAAAACATAGATTTACAAGTACAATTCAAAATGTTTGAAGATAGTTTAGAAACAAAAGACAAGATGGTTAAACAGAGTAGAGAGATGGGTAAGCTTAGATAAATCGCGGACAACCTTAACCGGGTCAACCGTGACTTAGAGAATAAGATCGATGTGGATTTTTCTGGGATAAATCTACGTTCGATCTCAAGAGATAGTGTTTGGAGTAATAAAAGATATTAGCATCTAAACCAAGGATAGATATAAATCTCTGGTGAATCGATGCTAATTTGTAAAGGAGTTTCCCCTTTACCAGAAAATTAGAATATTGGCGAGACAGCCAATTCACTATAAAGATCATTCGAAGTGGAGTTATGTGATACTCCAAAATCAAAAGAAGATGAATAGTGAGGGACAAGAATGAATTTTGGAACCGCAGGGAACGTTCCAAAAATTCAAAGGAAATTCGAATCAAGAGGAAAAGATTCAAACTCGAACGAAAGTGATTCTGTAAATAAATCTACTCCATATGCTGAGTTTTGCCTCAAAGCCAAAGCTCTGATACCAACTGTAACGACCCGATATTTTCAACCATTCGCATCCATTATAAGTGTATAGGTAGACACTCATGCCGGAGTTGAATTTCTCAAAATACCGCGTTGTAATTAAAATTTGGCAAATCTCAGAATATACAGTAAATAAATATAATCACAGATCACAGACAAAGAGTAAAATAATGCAGCGGAAGTAAAAGAAATAGTAGTTCATGAAGCTACTATCTAAATATGTCAGAGTTACATAAGATACAACAGAAGAAATAGAGTACAACAAAAGTCTCAATAAAATAACCAAGTACAAGCTGAGTAGAACAACGGAATTGAAATAGATAGGACATGACAAGCAGATAATCTCTAGCAATTCAAATCTCCAAGAGAGTGGAAATCCAAATCTGTGAATAACTCAGGCTGACCCGAGCGTAAAGCAAAACACAAAACACTCGAGTCAGGACAATATATACTTATATAATGTAAACCAACTCAAGCGAACTGTAATAAGGGTACAAGTAACTTAGAAGATGCTTGGGACCGCCCATCCTCTAAGGATCCGTTAAAATATCTACTATGTAGTAATATTCGCTATTATAATAGTGTCTAAATAAGTAAAGTATAATCATATAGAAAATAGCGTTAAGGGGATGGAGAACCTTAACGCGGTCGGATCTTAAAATCATAATCGTAGTAAAGCTCGATATGGTAGGTGACACGGCACAACTAGGCAATGCCAGGGTAGATATACCAATTACACACACGGACTGATGGACACGCATAGCAGCCACTACCGTTCCACCTCGAACAACACTCCCAAATCGGAGGATGGCCATCTAATCAATCACAAGTAAGAGTATAATATCGAAGAAATGTGTTCGAGAAGAGGTGCTACCTCACTGGTCCGAGATCGCTCCTGTTTTAGCCACCTTATGCCAACTCACGGGAGTTGGGTCCACGTAACATACCTTAAGAACGTCGCCACCATCCTACTTCATTCTGGAATCTCCACCGTGTACACGGTTGTCAAAGTGGTTTTCGGTATCGACAGAGAGTATGTCCATATCCGATCCCGGTCTCTTTGCCAACCAATCGTTATTATAACCCGTGGTTATAACTTTTAAAAACAGTTTATACTTCAAAATAGAATATCATTTCAAATCCAAATCTTTATCAAAATAAAGATTAAATCAATTCCAAACCATTTCCATATTTTTAAAATATCATTTCATTTCAAAACTTCATTTCAAATCATTTTAATATTCCAAATATCATTTGAGTTCAAATCTAAATATTCAACTTTAAATACCTTTTAAATTTAAAGGTATACTTCATTTATTATCATTTCAAGTCACCTTTTAAATAGTTTATATTCCAATCAAATAATTCATTTAAACCTTTTAAAAGTGTAATTATAATATTTTCAAATCAAGTATTCAATTTCCAAAGTTTCAAACCATTCTGAGTTCGTTTACTAAGTCAAAAACCCTAATTATTAAAATTTCAGCATTTCACAGCATTTAAAAACAACTGCTATAAGTTATATTTGAAAGAATTTTTAATTCAGCAAAGACAGCACTTAAAACTGCTGTTAAAACTCAGTTTTAGTTGAATTATAGTTCAAAACAGAAAAGACAGCATTTCAGAATCAAAACAAGGGTTAAATTTGGTTTCACCAAAGACTGCAGACCATTATAGCATTTCCAGAGAATGCTATAATAGGCCTGAGTTCAATATTAACCTATAAGTTCAATTACAGCAACTACAACATTTCAGAAATGTTGTAATAGCTCTTTTTACACAATTTTAGTTCAAAACAGAATCTATAGCATTTCTGAATGCTATTAAAAGTAGATTTCAGGTGTTAGTGTATTTCCAGCAATTAAATAACTTAAATTTAAAACACATAAACATTTTAAAAATCATATTTTAACGTTTAAAATGTTCATTTACATATCATTTAACATATATCTTTTTCACAATAAATTTCTTATAATTAAATCCAATTTTCAACAATTTACTTAATAAGTTTAAGTGTAAAAGTTCCAATTCTTCACATTTCAACAAATAGACTTAACACTTCAAATTTAAATTACCATTTCACAATTTAACAAAATTTCCAATTTTATTTAATTAACTTAAACCTTTAATTAAAACCAAATTTCACATTTCCTAGTCAAGTTATATTTTAAAAGATCACTTTTAAACATTCATTTATTTAACCACTTAAATTCATAGAAAAATCAATAATACTTTAATAAATCACATAAATTCAAATTTAATCAAATTATCATATTTACCATTTCCAAATAAAATTTAATATCCATTATATTTATATAACTTAAATATCATTTTTAACCAAAATTCCAAATTTTCAACTTAAGTTATATTTCAAAAATCCAGTTAAACCATTCATTAATTACATTTTTAACACATAGAAAAAAATCATAATTTCTTTATTTTAAAACATTTCAAAATCTATTTAAATCAAATTTCATAAATTTATAATTTTTAAAATACTTAAAAATATCCAAAACACTTTATAAAATAACCACGGGCCTGTATATAATTTTCTAACCTAGGTCAAGTGATACGGATATGTATCATTTCAATCCGCAGTTAAAAAAGAAAAATCCGGATTCTATCATTTCAAACCCACAATCCCAAGTTAAAATAAATTAAATAAAAATCGTTCAGGCCTATCATTTTAGCCCATAACGATTTTTCCCTATTCTAAAGTCCGTTCGGGTATGTATCATTTCAACCCATAGTGATTCTAGTCTACAGGGAACTTGCAATGGTGATAACAGATATAAATAACAGAATAACATTAAATAACAGTAACATATGATATAACAGGTGTAATAACAGGTGTGAACATCATATGATAATAATATAAGCATATATAACATGATAATATATTTCTACAGATTCGCAGGGTGTCAATTTACTAGTTATATAGGTACATATTGTCTAGTGAGAATAACTCACTTGTTTAAGCTGGAGATGACGACCAAACACACAACACAGAATCTTTGAAGGCACGACAACATGAATATGATTTGAGAGTGGAGAGCCAAATATAATTGCCTTGTATACATATAAACAAAACAAGACAATGTATACATAAATATGTAACACAAAACAATATCGAAATGACTTGAAATAAAAAGCAACAAAGGGCAAAGTGATTCGACCTTTCTTTAACCATTCAAGAGCTTGACCAAGGGGATCTTTTTATCAGCCATAGCTGGACATAATCTCAGGTTATGGCATCAAAATAGCATGGCAACAAGGAGATGATGATGGTAGGAGTTATATATGAATAAGACAAAGGGTCAAGGCAAAATAAGTGGAGTTTTGGTGCATTTTTGGCTCATCCAAAGGCAAGTGGGGCTCGGCCCTTGCATGGTACAGGTCTGGACAGTGGAGGGTTATGGTGGAGCAGCAGCCAAAGGTCATGTAGCAAGTGGTGGTGGTGGCTAAGGGGGTGGCCAAAGCAAGATATGGATGGTAGGTGATGATATGTGTGGTCTAGGCAATGTTTTGTGGAGTTTTGTGGTGATGGCTTCAAGTGGAAGGTCATGGCCTGTCTTGGTCAGAGGGAGGGGAGTGTTTGCTGTAGTAGATGGAAGAGGTGATGATGGGGATGAAGGTGGTAGAGGCTAGGCCAAGCAAACATGTGAAGAGATCAAGCAAAATCATTGAAAGAAAAGAGGAAAAGTGAAGAGAAGAAGTAGAGAATGGAAGCCATTGGCAAATATTTCTTAGCCGTGAGTTTTAGGAGATGAGAACTGAAATTTTGAGAAGTTTTTCACGTGAATAAGAGAGAGTTACAGCTGAAGAAAGTATAAGGAACGGCCAAAATAACTGATGTATTGATTGAAAAAGAAACGGTAAAAGAAACGGTGAAACGACTTTACGTTTCTTAGCTTTTAAAACCTTCCATACTTCCTTTTCTTTTAAATCAAATAAAATGAAATAAAATTCAGCAAGTACATCTAAAAACCAAAACAAAGTGAAATAAAATAAAAATATATAATTAAATTTAAAGAAAATATAAAAAGAATTAAGGAAATTGCTTAAAAATAGTAAACTAGTCTAGAAAATTTGAAATTGAATAGAATAAATTTTAGAAAATTCATATGAGCTTGTAATATATTTTTAAACATAAATAATAACATAAAATAAAAATATATTCACAAATAAATATTAAAAATTTAATTTACATAAAAATTTTAAATGGAGAAAATAGCAGAAAATAGGAAAACAGCCTTTAAAAATAGGAAATCATCATAATAAATTTTGGAAAATTCTATTATTATTTTTAAAAATATTTAGAGATGAAAATATACATAAATTAACATATTGACACATATTAAAATAAATAATAAGAAAGAAAATATGATTTATAAAATTTAAAATAGGCAAAATTTCACAATAAAACAAATTATACAAAAATTTTGAAATGTACACAACTTTTACATTTTAACTCCGTTTTTAACAAAACGAAAAGTAGTGTTCAAGTTATTAAATCTATTTTCATAATAAAAGATAAAATTTAAAATTTCAAACTATTTAAAATTTAAACTTAAAAGTCAAAGTGGTTTTCGGTTTAAACAGTGAGTATGTCCCTAACCGATTCCGGTCTCTTTAATAACTTTCGTAATTATTACACCGATTGGTCGTTTATTTATTTCAAAACCAAAACAATTTCAATTTCAATTAAAATTGTAAATCAACATTTCATTTGTCATTCTAAACCAATTTCCAAAATTTACGTTTCATAACTTCCAAATTTACCATTTCAAAACTCTATAATTCAATTTCAATTTTTTTGATTAAAACTATTCCAATATTCATTTAAATTCATATATAAGTTTCATTTCGAAATCATTTAAAATGATTTAATCTACATTCAAATCAATTTAAGTTCATTGATCGATTTCATTAAATTTTCGTTAAGTTAATTTATCATTCAAGACAAATTCTATTTAATTTCCAATTCATTAAATCAATTACTTACGTTCAACTTCATTATATCAAAACTTACAGATTGCATTAAATTAAATTCATCAAATCAAATTCTTTACATTTTAAGTCTTACATTAATTTCAATAAAACACATTTTATTTCTTATTAAAGAAAATTCAATTTCACTAATTTATTTACTTAGTTTTACCATTTCAAAGCTTAATTAATAAAGAAACTTTTTTTTGGAGCGACTTAATTAATAAAGAAACTAAATTTCACTTATTCAAGAAGTTCAATTCCACTTATTAAAGAATTCAATTTATTTAATTTTTAAATAATTCAATCTTATTTAATTATTTAATAATTTCAAAACTTAATTATTAAATAATTTCAACTTAATTATTAAATAATTTTTAAACTTAATTATTAATAATTCCAATTTTAAAACAACATTCTTTCATCAACTACTATGTTAATATTTTGATTCAGATTATTAAATATTAACATTTTCCTTTCATTAAAGTTCAAATTCCAACTTCATTTCAAACCTCATTATTTATTCAAATAAAATCTTTATTTTATTTTTAAATCAAATTATTGACCAATCGGGTTTTATTTAATTCTCTATCCTAAGTCAAAGTTTTTATTTTGGGTATTTATCATTTCAACCCGATTCCATTTCAATTCAAGAATTAAAGCATAACAAAGGGAACTTGCAGTGTGATAACTGGGATGGTGTCAAAGTAAATAAACAAGCAATAACAACAATCAATAACAATCCAATAATTAATTCAAATAATCCCGAAATAATCGTATTAATTTACATTGTTGTTTGTGCAAATTAATATAATTATTTCTAGAATCTACACTACCATTTCATGTAGATTAAAGATTATTACACTAATATTTATGCGGTTCTTCACTTGATATCTATTGTTCAATTTCAAACTACATCAATTTATACACATAAATTTAAATGGTTCAAGGTGTGGTTAACACTATTTCTACGTGTCAATTTATTTAACATTTAAAGGGGTCATATTATGCAAATGTCGTCAATCAAATTAACACATATATCAAATCTAACTATCCTACGTCAATTTCAATTTCAAATTATTTATCACTTACAACATTAACAATTTAACGTCCAATGTAAACAACAAACAATCAATCAATTATCAACCAAAATGAATTATCGTCGTTTAAATAACAGATAATGGTGTCAGATGTCATAGGTGAACTGATACAGGTAATAACATATATATAACAGTGTAAATAACTAACAGCAGCATATTTCAATTGTCATTTCAATTGAAATCAAATTTAATAAATAAAAGAACATTAATCGTGAGTGATTACTCACCTTTTGAGGCTAGAGGAGATAGACAATGAAATAGAGCTACGAAACCAAAGCAAGGTGAAATTGGCACGAATTTGACGATCAAAGCTGGTAGATAAGGATTAATGACAACAAATTAGATCAGCCGATATAATAGGGTTGAAATGTATACTATATTAACATTCTCCTTAAACAAACACTCGATTTAAATATATTAAATAAAATCAAACATATACCCTAAAATAAAATAATATATACTCTTCCAACTACTAATATAAATGTAAGTATAACATTTTATATAAATATAAAATTTCACAATACTAATATACTTGAATATATCACATAGGGTACTGAGATCAATATATATATACTTGAAAAAACTAAACTGTTGAAATAAATATATAAACCAACATTACAATCTAATATAACGTAACCACAGCATATGCATATGGTAATCATATTTTTAGTTTCTGACCTAATGTATATTGTAACATACAAGGTTAATATCTATGAAACCAGAACTATATTATATATATACACTGACGCATTCAAAGAAAACTATATAAACACAGATTTGTATAATATCATATAGTAACAGATTTCACTTTAATATATATATATATACTTACTTTTATCGCTCATATAAACATACTGACAATTTGAATTTTTATAACTAACCTGAATATACTTTATAAAATCTAACATGTATAACCAATGTAACTGACAGCTAAAAAAACTACAAACTTTATACTTTTATAAACTTGTATACTTTGTAAAATATTAAAACTTCAACAGCCGAAGGCTATACATATAAAAATACATATACGTACTTACACAGTAACAATTCCATAGTTTATATAACCTTGTACATACCAACTTATATACTGAAATCATACTCTCGTATAACATGCACGGCAGACCTATGCCTAGTGTCAGCGTATATACACCTTCCTTTATAACAAAATAGATGTTGTATATAATATATACCTCTATATTTAAATTGAAATATCTATGAATATGTCACATCTTAAATTCACAATATCAGTATATATATATATATAATTATGGCTACAGCAACACAATGCATAGCTTCTGAAATCCTATATCTAATAATATATATTGCATATTATATAATATACATTACTGACTCATATATACAAGAGAAAATGTCAGTTTCCAACCCATATGCAAACTAGCGTATATAAAACATAGTTAGTCACAACATAATATATATGTATACTCACGTAATAAAAATAAAAACAATAAAAATGCATATATACACGTAACCCAAAAACAAATATAAAAGGGAAAGGCTGCGTACTGTTAGACAGTGGTGGAGGCGAGCATGGTTGGGCCGAGACTTCCTCAGATGAAGACGGATCTGATGATCAGCGGAGAAGAGGCGCGGCTTGCAGACGATGGTTGTTGTCCATGAGGGTTGCGGGCTGGTCCAGTAGGGAAGGAAGACGGAAGAGAAGGCCGGTTGAGGTGATTTGCTTGAGAGGACAGGGAGGTCCGCGAATACGCGTTGGCGGCAGCTTGAGTGCTTGCAGCGTTGTCAGTTGTGTTCAATGGAAAATAGAAGAAAGGTGGAAGAAGTGATAAGCAAATGAAAGAGAAAGAAGTAGTACAGGAGGAGGGGAGAAGTTTGGGTGCTTGAAAAGAATATGCACGGCCATTTTATTTTTCTTTCTTTCGCAGATTAAAGAAAAAAAAAATAATAATAATAATATAGGAGGAGGATGATTTGGGAAAATGAACCAGAAATAAAATGTAGATGAAATAGCGTTTTAAGTTGAAAAGGTGGAAGACGTGCAGGCTAAAGAAGAGGAGGGTGATTTGGCTACAGATGAAAATAAATGACTACCGATAGAATAACCAGTAAAGATAATGAACATAAGGGATTGCAAAGGTCTAATGCCAATTCCCGTAAATAGTAAAAGCTAATGTCCCCTGGTATGACACGGTAGATAAATGAGAGAGTAGGAAATCCAAAAGTCTCACTAAACGTACCAATACAGTTCAACGTTTACAGATTTTGCCGTCCACCGGACGTCGAAACACACATACGAATATACCACGGGGATCAGTATGACGAGACGATCAAAACGGTATACAGATATTAGTAATTCGATTGAATTATAAAAATTCGAATTTTCTAATAGAGGAAAATGCAGCAAAAACGCAGAAAAATAAGATCGACGGAGCTAAAGAAGTCCGAATTTGGAAAAACAAAAAATGACTTTTCCTCAGAAGATGGTTTAGAATTTTTCTATATAAAAATATTCAGGTTTCGAAAACATTTTATTTTCATCAATTACTAACTGATTAAATTGAAATAAAATTACACACGAAATAAACTTCCATATTTTTTTATGAAAATTTACCAGTTGCTATGTTTAACTAGACGCATTTCAAATATTAAATTTTTATTTCAATATTTTATTTTTTAAAATTCCACAAAATTTCAATTAATAACGTTATTAAAACCAGTTAAATTTACGGGTCGTTACACTCTCCCCCACTCAAAACTTTTCGTCCCCGAAAAGGAAGGAGATAGGAGAATAGAAACAACGAGAAAGAAAATAGATTGGAATACAAGTAAAACAATTAATTTAAACAATATAATTTCAATTTAAATTAATTAATATTTAACAATTTGGTTAAATCCCTTTGAGTTCACTTAAGTTAAATCAATCTATATATTTCTAAATTCATTATCTTATTATCTAGTCATCCTCAATTAACAATTTCTAAATCATCAATTTGTATAATCATTTATTGTACTCATATTTTATTCAACAAATTTAATTCTTTTATTCCAAATTATTATTAAGTTTATTCCACTTAACATTATCTATTACATATATTTAAACCATATAAATTAATTTAAACCATATAAATTAATTTAAATTAATTTATATTCAATAATTGGTTTAAATTTAAGGTATTTCCAAAAGTTGATCTAATTTTAATTTGTTAATTCTTTCAGAACAAAATTTATTATATTCATCTCATTCAATGAACTTATTATTCTATCATCTTTATTAGCATTTTTTTATAATTAAAATCTAAGTGTATAACATTTATTATAAACACTCAAATTTTATTTATAAAATCATTTTATATTGTATATTATCCAATTACATTTTAACTTCTGAATAATTTAGGTAAGTTATATTGAAATGCAATTTAGTACTATTCAAATAAAATTTTCAAATTCAATTATTTCAAGTTTAAATATTTATTCAAAATTTAGCTTTATTTATAATTGAAAACATCCTTTAACATAATTTTAAGAATTAAATTTCCGTTTAATTTCAAACCCTTAAGAGATAATTATGTATATACTATATATATTAAATCAAATTAAATTTAAAATAATATACCCATATATATATATATATATATAAATCAAGTCATACTTAAGAAATTCAAATTAAAATATATTTTTTTCCCAAACAAACCGTAGCAAAGCTACAGAATGGTCTCTCCACTTCGAAACTCGAAAATGAATGTCGATGATGCGGCCGCCATCCCCGAAATTATTTTCCAGCGACAAAAGAGAAGAGCACTGATTTAATCATTTAAAATTCTTTGGAATTGATTTCTATTCGAAATTACTTTTTATAATATGCATTTTAAAATTTAAACCCAAAGTTTGAAAACACCGGAAATTAAATTCTCACATTCTTGATTTAAATCCATTTCAAATTTCAAATCAAATTATAACCAAGTTTTATAAATTTATTTATTTATATTATGCGATAGTCAATGGTTTACAAAACAATAAATGAAAATCAAATATTATCAGTTTTGACAACAAATTCATTAACAATTTAATTTCAGAAACTTATATTTATATATAATATAATCATCCAAAACTATTTTGTTTACTAAATTTGAAAATAATATTGTGTCAGTTTGTTCTGTTCAAGTGTTTTAGAAATCCTATCGATAGCGTTGATCAGACGAATCGATCGGAAATCCAAATCAACATCAACAACTCAAACAACACGATATATAAAACATTTTAAATATTAATTTACAAATACACTTCTTTACTCGACGATACAAGAATGGATTTCAAAGCAAGGATAGAAATTCAAATTTGATGGACTCAAATCAAAGAGAATTTTGATTCGAAGATAGGTTCGAAACAAAGATAATATGATTTAAATAACAAATAGGAAGATGGATAAGTTTATATAAATCGCGGGCAACCTTAACCGGGTCGACCGTGACTTCAAGAATAAGATCAATGCAGAATTCCGAGGCAAATCGACATTTGATCTCAAGAAAGAGAATTCAGGCATAGCAGGAGATAGATAGCATCGTAAACCGAGGATATAGAAATTTCCAGTGAATCGATGCCAATTGTAAAGGAGTTTCACCCATTTACAAAATTTCGAAGATTGGCGAGACCGCCGATTCATTATAAAGATCATTCAAGGTGGAGTTATGGGATACTCCGGAATTAGAAAGCGAATAGTGAGGGACACGAATGGATTTTGGAACCACAGGGAACGTTCCAAATTTCAAAGGAATCGAGTCAAAAGGAAGAGATTGAAACTCGAATGAGAGTGATTCTGTAAATACATTTACCATATATGCTAAATTTTTCCTAGAGCTACCAAAGCTCTGATACCAACTATAACGACCCGCTATTTTGGACTATTCGCATCCGCACATGTCGGACTTGAATAATTCAAAATACCGAATTGTTAATTTAAATTTGGCAAAACTGAGCATATACGGCAAATAAATAGAACACAGATCACAGACACAGAGTAATAAATGCAGCGGAAACAAAAGATTGTAGTCCATGAAGCTACTATATACATATCAGAGTTAAATAAAGTACAACAGATGTCTCGGATACAATAATCAAATACAATATCAGAATACATCACTAGAATCAACTGGATATCTGAAACTGGATAGATAACTGGATCTCCAAGCGAAGCTCCAACTCCAAAGGTGAGTCTCGAATACTGGTACACTCAGTCTGACCCGAGCGTAAAGCAAAACACAAAACACTCGAGTCAGGATTAACATTCTTATATCAATAAATCCAACTCAAGTGAAATAGCAACTGGAATACAAGTAACTTAAAGGATGTTTGGAATAACCATCCTCTAAGGATCCGTTAAACTATCTACTATGTAGTAGTGTACGGTAAATAGATAATGCCTATCAGTAATATAAAGTATCAAGATAGTGTTAAGGCGTTACCATTATCCCCCTTAACACATTTTATATAAGCGTTATAGTCTATACAGCACTGTAAACTCCACCGTAAACTAGTGGGATATTAGGGAGTACTCCATAGGTATAACACAAAACAAATCATAGTGGTCACGTATATAGGGATACAAGTATGACAAGGCACATGAGGCAATACCCAAGGTAGTGAAACTAACGTTTGCCTGATCCGGACTGGTGAGAACGCATCGCCGTAGTGATCGCAACACTGCGAAACAACACTCCCAAAATTTCGAGGGTGCACCAATCGATAACAAGTAATGAGTAATATTCGAAGAAGTGTGTTCGCTCGAGGTAGCTGACCCCATTTGGCCCGGCACGGCTCCTGTTTTAGTCATTTCCAATTTGACACAAGTGTCAAGGCTATCCATTATCGTTCTCTTTCTTCAGTCATCAACGTACATCATTCCGACAACTTCATTCTGGATCACACTCCGCGTATAGTTATTAAAGTGGTTTTGGGTTTAGACAGTGAGTATGTCCCTAACCGGTTTCGGTCTCTTTAATAACTTTCGTAATTATTACACCGATTGGTCTTTTATTTATTTCAAAACCAAAACAATTTCAATTTCAATTAAAATTGTAAATCAACATTTCATTTGTCATTCTAAACCAATTTCCAAAATTTACGTTTCATAACTTCCAAATTTACCATTTCAAAACTCTATAATTCAATTTCAATTTTTTTGATTAAAACAATTCCAATATTCATTTAAATTCATATATGTTTCATTTCGAAATCATTTAAAATGATTTAATCTACATTCAAATCAATTTAAGTTCATTGATCGATTTCATTAAATTTTCGTTGAGTTAATTTATCATTCAAGACAAATTCTATTTAATTTCCAATTCATTAAATCAATTACTTACGTTCAACTTCATTATATCAAAACTTACAGATTGCATTAAATTAAATTCATCAAATCAAATTCTTTACATTTTAAGTCTTACATTAATTTCAATAAAACACATTTTATTTCTTATTAAAGAAAATTCAATTTCACTTATTTATTTACTTAGTTACCATTTCAAAGCTTAATTAATAAAGAAACTAAATTTCACTTATTCAAGAAGTTCAATTCCACTTATTGAAGAATTCAATTTATTTAATTTTTAAATAATTCAATCTTATTTAATTATTTAATAATTCCAAAACTTAATTATTAAATAATTTCAACTTAATTATTAAATAATTTCAACTTAATTATTAAATAATTTTTAAACTTAATTATTAATAATTCCAATTTTAAAACAACATTCTTTCATCAACTACTATGTTAATATTTTGATTCAGATTATTAAATATTAACATTTTCCTTTCATTAAAGTTCAAATTCCAACTTCATTTCAAACCTCATTATTTATTCAAATAAAATCTTTATTTTATTTTTAAATCAAATTATTGACCAATCGGGTTTTATTTAATTCTCTATCCTAAGTCAAAGTTTTTATTTTGGGTATTTATCATTTCAACCCGATTCCATTTCAATTCAAGAATCAAAGCATAACAAAGGGAACTTGCAGTGTGATAACTGGGATGGTGTCAAAGTAAATAAACAAGCAATAACAACAATCAATAACAATCCAATAATTAATTCAAATAATCCCGAAATAATCGTATTAATTTACATTGTTGTTTGTGCAAATTAATATAATTATTTCTAGAATCTACACTATCATTTCATGTAGATTAAAGATTATTACACTAATATTTATACGTTTCTTCACTTGATATCTATTGTTCAATTTCAAACTACATCAATTTATACACATAAATTTAAATGGTTCAAGGTGTGGTTAACACTATTTCTACGTGTCAATTTATTTAACATTTAAAGGGGTCATGTTATGCAAATGTCGTCAATCAAATTAACACATATATCAAATCTAACTATCCTACGTCAATTTCAATTTCAAATTATTTATCACTTACAACATTAACAATTTAACGTCCAATGTAAACAACAAACAATCAATCAATTATCAACCAAACTGAATTATCGTCGTTTAAATAACAGATAATGGTGTCAGATGTCATAGGTGAACTGATACAGGTAATAACATATATATAACAGTGTAAATAACTAACAGCAGCATATTTCAATTGTCTTTTCAATTGAAATCAAATTTAATAAATAAAAGAACATTAATCGTGAGTGATTACTCACCTTTTGAGGCTAGAGGAGATAGACAATGAAATAGAGCTACGAAACCAAAGCAAGGTGAAATTGGCACGAATTTGACGATCAAAGCTGGTAGATGAGGATTAATGACAACAAATTAGATCAGCCGATATAATAGGGATGAAATGTATACTATATTAACATTCTCCTTAAACAAACACTCGATTTAAATATATTAAATAAAATCAAACAGATACCCTAAAATAAAATAATATATACTTTTCCAACTACTAATATAAATGTAAGTATAACATTTTATATAAATATAAAATTTCACAATACTAATATACTTGAATATATCACATAGGGTACTGAGATCAATATATATATACTTGAAAAAACTAAACTGTTAAAACAGATATATAAACCAACATTACAATCTAATATAACGTAACCACAGCATGTGCATATGGTAATCATATTTTTAGTTTCTGACCTAATGTATATTGTAACATACAAGCTTAATATCTATGAAACCAGAACTATATTATATATATACACTGACCCATTCAAAGAATACTATATAAACACAGATTTGTATAATATCATATAGTAACAGATTTCACTTTAATATATATATATATATACTTAGTTTTATTGCTCATATAAACATACTGACTATATGAATTTTTATAACTAACCTGAATATACTTTATAAAATCTAACATGTATAACCAATGTAACTGACAGCTAAAAAACTACAAACTTTATACTTTTATAAACTTGTATACTTTGTAAAATATAAAAACTTCAACAGCCGAAGGCTATACATATAAAAATACATATACGTACTTACACAGTAACAATTCCATAGTTTATATAACCTTGTACAAACCAACTTATATACTGAAATCATACTCTCATATAACATGCACGGCAGACCTATGCCTAGTGTCAACGTATATACACCTTCCTTTATAACAAAATAGATGTTGTATATAATATATACCTCTATATTTAAATTGAAATATCTATGAATATGTCACATCTTAAAATCACAATATCAGTATATATATATATATAATTATGGCTACAGCAACACAACGCATAGCTTCTGAAATCCTATATCTAATAATATATATTGCATATTATATAATATACATTACTGACTCATATATACAAGAGAAAATGTCAGTTTCCAACCCATATGCAAACTAGCGTATATAAAACATAGTTAGTCGCAGCATAATATATATGTATACTAACATAATAAAAATAAAAACAATAAAAATGCATATATACACGTAACCCAAAAACAAATATAAAAGGGAAAGGCTGCGTACTGTTAGACAGTGGTGGAGGCGAGCATGGTTGGGCCGAGACTTTGTCAGATGAAGGCGGATCTGATGATCAGCGGAGAAGAGGCGCGGCTTGCAGGCGATGGTTGTTGTGCATGAGGGTTGCGGGCTGGTCGGGTAGGGAAGGCAGACGGAAGAGAAGGCCGGTTGAGGTGATTTGCTTAAGAGGACAGGGAGGTCCGCGAATACGCGTTGGCGGCAGCTTGAGTGCTTGCAGCATTGTTAGGTGTGTTCAAGGGAAAATAGAAGAAAGGTGGAAGAAGTGATAAGCAAATGAAGGAGAAAGAAGTATTACGGGAGGAGGGGAGAAGTTTGGGTGCTTGAAAAGAATATGCACTGCCATTTTATTTTTCTTTCTTTCGCAGAACAAAGAAAATAATAATAATAATAATAATATAGGAGGAGGATGATCTGGGAAAATGAACCAGAAATAAAATGTAGATGAAATAGCGTTTTAAGTTGAAAAGGTGGAAACGTGCAGGCTAAAGAAGAGGAGGGTGATTTGGCTACAAATGAAAATAAATGACTACCGATAGAAAGTAAAAAAAAATAAAAAATTATTAACCAGTAAAGATAATGAACATAGGGGATTGCAAAGGTCTAATGCCAATTCTCGTAAATAGTAAAAGCTAATGTCCCCTGGTATGACACGGTAGATAAATGAGAGAGTAGGAAATCCAAAAGTCTCACTAAACGTACCGATACAGTTCAACGTTTACAGATTTTGCCGTTCACCGGACGTCGAAACACACATACGAATATACCACGGGGATCAGTACGACGAGACGATTAAAACGGTATACAAATATTAGTAATTCGATTGAATTATAAAAATTCAAATTTTCTACTAGCGGAAAATGCAGCAAAAACGCAGAAAAATAAGATTGACGGAGCTAAAGAAGTCCGAATTTGGAAAAACGAAAAATGACGTTTTCCTCAGAAGATGATTAAGAATTTTTCTATATAAAAATATTCAGGTTTCGAAAACATTTTTTTTTCATCAATTACTAACTGATTAAATTGAAATAAAATTACATACGAAATAAACTTCCATATTTTTTTTTGAAAATTTACCAGTTGCTATGTTTAACTAGACGCATTTCAAATATTAAATTTTTATTTCAATATTTTATTTTTTAAAATTTCACAAAATTTCAATTAATAACGTTATTAAAACCAGTTAAATTTACGGGTCGTTACACTCTCCCCTACTCAAAACTTTTCGTCCCCGAAAAGGAAGGAGGTAGGAGAATAGAAACAACCAAAAAGAAAATAGATTGGAATACAAGTAAAACAATTAATTTAAACAATATAATTTCAATTTAAATTAATTAATATTTAATAATTTGGTTAAATCCCTTTGAGTTCACTTAAGTTAAATCAATCTATATATTTCTAAATTCATTATCTTATTATCTAGTCATCCTCAATTAACAATTTCTAAATCATCAATTTGTATAATCATTTATTGTACTCATATTTTATTCAACAAATTTAATTCTTTTATTCCAAATTATTATTAAGTTTATTCCACTTAATATATCTTATTACATATATTTAAACCATATAAATTAATTTAAACCATATAAATCAATTTAAATTAATTTATATTTAATAATTGGTTTAAATTTAAGGTATTTCCAAAAGTTGATCTAATTTCAATTTGTTAATTCTTTCAGAACAAAATTTATTATATTCATCTCATTCAATGAACTTATTATTCTATCATCTTTATTAGCATTTTTTTATAATTAAAATCTAAGTGTATAACATTTATTATAAACACTCAAATTTTATTTATAAAATCATTTTATATTGTACATTATCCAATTATATTTTAACTTCTGATTAATTTAGGTAAGTTATATTGAAATGCAATTTAGTACTATTCAAATAAAATTTTCAAATTCAATTATTTCAAGTTTAAATATTTATTCAAAATTTAGCTTTATTTATAATTGAAAACATCCTTTAACATAATTTTAAGAATTAAATTTCCGTTTAATTTCAAACCCTTAAGAGATAATTATGTATATACTATATATATTAAATCAAATTAAATTTAAAATAATATACCCATATATATATATATAAATCAAGTCATACTTAGAAATAACGCTAATGCAAATAGTTCGATGGAATGGGCACTAATATACAAAGCTACTAGATGGAAAGAAATGGATTCATATATCCTTTTGTTTACCCTAAAGGTATTCATTCGAGTCATATGGCATGAGAGAAACTCTATTGTATTTGAAGTAAAAAGAAGAACTCAGAGGCAGCTGCTTCATTTCATTCTTCATGAAATAAGCTCGGGAATGAAATATTCTTCATTCCAGTTTACTCAAGCATTTTATGATGCTATTGGTCCCTTCTGATTTACTTGTGTGTTCTTCTTACTGTTGTGTTCTGTTTTTTCCCTTGTTTGATTAGAGCTCCTTGTTTTTAGGTTTTCTTTTTCCTTTCTAATGCCCTTGTAATCCTTTATTATTATTTTCTCTGACCTAAGCTTGTTTAGGTTGGATTTTATTTTTCTTGAGTGCTTCAATAAACTGGTAGGGCACCAGTTAACCACGTTGGCTTTGCCAAAAAAAGCAATTTAAATGGATATTTCAAATTTGGGCTCGAAGTTGAATTATTTTAAAGGATTTGAACATTTAATTGAACATCGAAGTAAAATTTGATTTAGATGATTTAGATGATTTAAATCAATATTTTGAAAATCAAGCTCGAAATTGATATAAATTGAAATGGTTTAAAATTTAGAATTGAGTTGAAATTTAACCATTGAATCAAATAGTTGAAGTTGGGATTGAAATCGATTTGGAATTGAAATTGATCTGAATTGAAATTGGAATCGAAGTTAATTCGAATTGAAATCGGAATGGAATCGATTAAATTGAAATGGAAATTGTATTTATTTGAATTAGAAAATTTGGAATTGGATTAGTTTGACTTTGAAACTATTTTCAAATAAATTATTTTAATATAAACTATTTAAAACCTATCTTTTAAATATTCAAATTATTTTGATTTCCAAGCTATTTTATTATATAAACCATTTTTAATACTCAAACTATTTTATATTAAACTATTTTAACTTTCTAAATTAGTTTTAACTATCTAAAATATTTTCTAAAAATTCGAACTGGTCAAGGTTGGAATGTTTATATTCAAATCATGGATTTAAATATGAATTGGGTTAAATTGAAGTTATAACCTAAATCGAAATTCGAAACGATTTTGAAAGTGAAATCGAGATACTAGAGTGAAATGGTATTTTCAAGTGAAAATGACGTATCGAACTGAATAGTATATTTTGAAGTAAATATGGTGATTTTGGATTGAAATTGATTTTAATGCAAATATGATATTTTGATATCAAGTATGAATTGTTTTTGAAATGTAAAGGTACCAACCGGTGTGTAAAACAATGTTTGGTTGTTAAAGAGATCGGGGCCTTTTATTGGCATAATGTTTGTCAATATTGGAACCACTTTAACAACTGTGTACATGGAGGAGACTCCAGAACGAAGTGGTTGGATTTGGCGTCATTTGTTGGATTTGAAGAAAGAGAACGATGATGGATAGACCCCGGCACTTGTGCCAATTTGAAATGACTAAAATAGGACGACTTGACAGGCCCAAGCGGGCTAATTAACCCTAGCAGACATTCGTTCTTCAATTTTCTTGGACTCGGTCCATATTATTACTCTTGTTATTGGTTTCGATTGGTGCACCTTGATTGTGGGATAGCTTCCCTTGACTCGATATGGTATGGATGGACGCGGTGGGCGGTCATGGCTACGATGCGTTACCACCAGCCTGAGACCCGAACTGGTAGTATCCTACCTTGGGCATTGCCTTACGTGCCTTGTCATACTTTTATCACTATACGATACCCCTACGATTTTGGTTTAGTGTTGTCGTATCACAGAACATAACTAGCTACCGACGTGCTACTGGTTGTGCTAAATGCAAACTGTACAACAATGCTTAAAACGCATTAAGATGGATTAATATAAAGCCTTAATGCTAAGAAAAATATTTATTTTACTGATTAGACATTATATATGTAGCGTATTCTACTATATATAAATATTTTGACGGATCCTTGAAAGATGGAAAATTTCGTAACATCTATTGAGTTATTGCACATACGTTATACACTGGATAGGAGGTGTGAAATCACGTAAACATCTCCAACGCTATTACACTTATGTTATGTGATATCGATTTGACTCACATAAGGATATTTTAGTTCTGACTCAAGTGTTTTGTCTTTTCATTACGCTCGGGTCAGTCTTGAGTTTTCAGCGCATTGAAGATTATCTTCTGGAGGACGAAGATGGAGATTTGGTATATTATTACTATTATTATTCCTGCATCATGTTGTCTGCTGCATTATTTATTTATCCCTGTTGTATATATAACTCTGATAATGTTGTATAAATTATAATCAAATGTATAATATAAACAGCTTCATGAACTATTTATTGTTGTTGGTCTCAAGGTAGATGGTCCCAAAGCAAACACTTTCCCTTTCTCAACCTTAGCTGGTTCTCTACACTGATCCTTGTATTGCCCTATTTAGTCACAACTTAAACACTTGATGTTCTTCTTTCCAATGACCTTCTTTCATCCTCGAAACGACACTCATTGGCAAAATGCCCCTACTTGTCACACTTATAGAAAACAACATTCTTTCCCTTTTTGGTAGCTCCACCCTATTGAGCTACCTTCTTCTAAAAGAACTTCCTTTTCTGGCTTGGTCCAACCTGAGTCTCTACCAGCTTGTGATTACTAAATAACGTAACCTTCTCTTCATTCCTCAATACCATCTCCACTACTACATCACATAGGTTTCTAAGATGCGGTAATGTTGCTCTGGCAAGCTTTGGTTTCAATCCTCTAATGAACTTCGCGTTCCCCTTGATTACTGTATCCATAGTAGCATATCTGTATCTAGATAACTCCTCAAATCTAGTCACATACTCAAGCACTGACATATCAACTTGTTCCAACTCGACAAACTTTCGAAGCAAGATTAACTTGGCTATTTCAGACATGAATCTCTCTTCAAACCTTCACTTGAACTCTACACAAGTCAAATTCTCCTATGGTACCCCTATAGTTACACTATTCCATCGGTATAATGCAGCTCCTTGCAATTTCTTGGATGCCAATCCCCTCTTCTGCTCATCATTCAAGCCTAAATTAGCAAAAATCCTTTTACAGTGCAACAACCAATTCTCAACTTCGATAGCATCCTCCATACTTTTAAATGGCTTTCCTCTTAATCTTGCATAATCCTAACTCAGAACAGCATAGTTGTTGACAACGGGAACTTCAGGATTTACTCCTCCTACATTTGTAGCATTTCCACCAATTAATCCAGTTGCAACTCCAACTTGTATCATGTTGACAAAGAACTGATACATAGCTCCCATATCTACCAGTGGTGTTCTTGCACTTATATTAGCAGTTGTTTTCGACATGGATTCCTCCTAGCATTGGGCCTGGCATTTCTATTGGTTGTGGTGCTTCCTTTATCCATCGAGGTTCACTCTTCCGTTTCCTGCCTCCATATCTTGCTTTCCCTAAATCTGCATTTGAACTTTAGAAAGATACGGAAGAACGGCCTAAGAAAGAGCGAAGAATAGCGATAAGGTATATACTTATATATTGCAAATACAAGTATGTTACTATAGCATTATTCATCCAATCTCATCCTTTAATTCATTTGGATTATGTTTTCAAAACTCTTTTAAAGTTTAAAGTTCTTTTAGTTTTACATAAACTTATGCTCTGATACCAAGTTGTAATATCCCTCATTTCAAGGCCCAAAAATAAGCGCTACTGGGCTGCAGTCATCAATAATATTATTCTCCGGTAATAAAATGAGATCTGTTAATATTATCATTAAAATCAGAAGCGTATACAGTTTTTTTTTAAAACACATTTCATTAATAAATTTCCAAATTCTTTACACAATCCCAACCGTTGCCCAGGTTCAGATAAATATAATTATTATAAAATACTCCAAGTGCGACATATGAAGATGCCCCCTTAGTTTATAAGAGTTTACAATTAGACAGATACATATTCGACCATTACATACATTCAAACAAAAGAAATAATAACACAACGGACATAGATAGACTCCTATATAGCTAGCTTTGCCTCCTGCACATCTTTGGAAGCTTTACTTGTCAAACCTAAAACCTGGAAACATTACGCTTGAACTACTCAAATAAGCATCAAGAGTTAAAGGGGAAAAACAAAAACTTTGGGTCAGACAAAAGGTCTGGTGTGAATAATAATATGATATATTGATAAACAGATATCTAGTGAGACCACGCCGTGGAGCGGAACAGGATTTCCCCTCAATGGTGTCTCCTGTAAATATGTCAACCAAATCATGCTCCCGCAAACATAATAGTTAAACCAATATAAAATAATCATATGCATGCATGCTACATGGGTAAACCTACCAATCTATCACAATCAATTGACTGTATGTCTCTATTTCATGGTTTTACAACCTATATGGCTGACTCGGGTCTACTAGATATACCAAATTCTCTAACTTAACATCAGGAGGAAACTAGACTATCCATCCAAGCAGAAGCATCTTAGTGTTAACCTAATTATCTGTCTATCTCATAGTTTTGCTAGGCTCACTATGAACCTAATGGCTTTGCAGGCCAACCAATAACCTATCTAAGTTATATATTCTTTTCTATGCATAAACATACTTAAAGATTCTTCTATTTTATTTATTTTATTTATTTAATTAGAGAAGCACTCTTGAACTGTCGTGTCAACCATTATAATAAATACATTGAATAGTTTTTTGGAGACATGAAATGAATTGGAAAAAAACTCGTACCCAAAACAAAATGGCTGAGGAGAGGTTTCCTTTAGAGGGTACTCCCGAGAACAGATCTATTAGAGACAGGGTGGGGTCTGTAGCTCAGAGGATTAGAGCACGTGGCTACGAACCATAGTGTCGGGGGTTCGAATCCCTCCTTGCCCACAACCTAGCTATGTTATGTTCTTTAACTATTGTTGTAGCTCACCATATGTATTCCATGCCCCCCTATCCATATCTAGCTACTGACTATGGTACACAACTTGCGTTGTTTACACATCACATATGGATCGGTGGTTTTCTTATAGTTGGTGCTTATCAGGGGCGCGCTCTACCACTGAGCTAATAGCCCTTCGTGCGAGCCTCCTAATGGGAGGCCTGCTATGCCAAAAGCGAGAGAAACACAAACAAAGAGAAAGAAGAGGAAAATGAACGAATAGCAATATCAGAGGCTTAGGATAGCTTTCTTAGTAACTCAATCTTTTCTTATAAAATATGTTATATTTCCCATATTAATAATAGCTAAAAATATTAGTCGAATGTTATTGTTTCAATTCCCGAATGGTACGAGGATTGGAAGGAATGGAATGGAGAAATGCATGTTAAATGTACTTGCGCATGTTTAAAATAAAAAATTTCAATTGAGCTTAAGGTATTCTCAATAGGATTCGATAAAAATTTCTCATCAGAATAAAATCTATTCTTTTTATGTATGCTAGTTTCAACAATTCCCATTCCCTACATTTCTTCTTGGCTGCTTGGCATGTAGTAGGTATCTGGTTCACTGCTTTAGGTATTAGTACTATGGCTTTCCACCTAAATGGTTTCAATTTCAAGCAATCTGTAGTTGATAGTCAAGGTCGTGTTATTAACACTTGGGCTGATATCATCAATCGTGCTAACCTTAGCGAGTGATTTTCCTTGTGTAGATCCTATTTTAATAGGAACTTGATGAGTCGACCCGCCTACACGTCTTGCTTTTACTACTATATCGGAAGTTACTCCACGTATTGCTTGACGTAAAACTGATAGTGGATTTGTTTCCGTATTTTGTTGAATCTTTTTCACGGCCACCACGTCTTTCATTTATTGTAGTCGAAAAATGAAAAATTAACTTATATACCAAGTAATTATGCTACCATGTTCTGAGTTATCGTAGGTCTCAACTTTATATGCATATACAAACATACAGGCGTACATTCATATACATACATTGAGTTATTTCTACATAAGAGTTATTTTTATTGATGATCAGGTATTAACTATCAGTTAATCCTACTTTTACAGCAACTACAACTATGGACCAGCAAGAAGAGCTATAGGCAAAAACTGTTAGGCAATCCTGATTTTACAATTTTCTAGGTATTAACTATGGATAATGTCTGTTAAAATTTCATTTTTTAATAAGCAAATTATTCCTTTATTTTAATATTTGATCCATTGACTTATCAAGTAGGTGAGTGGTCTTTGTTAGAGTAACATTATACATTATCAAATTTAATAATTCAATAAGAACAATGCATGGAATAATATTTTCCTACTATCGAATAAATAAAAGTTGTTGGACTTTGCACTTTCTTTTGGAGGTTTTGAAAATGCTTTTAACCTAGGGAAGCAATGTATCAATCTTTCGTCTGTATTCAGGTTTCAAAAATTATTATTTTTCTCTTCATGATTTGCTTTCATTATTTACTCAGCATCTTTTTTTACTACCTAATCAAAATATTTGTAGCTTTGCCCAGCCTCAGTTTGACACAATACTTCTAAAATTTCTACTATAGGCTAAACAAGTTATTAGACACATTATTGATGGGGATGCAGTGATGATTTCTCAAGGATCTTTTTTCCATTGATGCTACGCCCGACCTGAGAGATCTTTATGTCAGGTAAGTCCCCTTCCCCTGACAAGTTATTTGACACGTTGTGTGTTTTGATGTTTGTTTCAACTGGTAATATAATGCTTTAACTTAGTCTATGAGCACCTTTTCAATACAATGACAAATGTGCAAGTTACAGGAAATATAGGGGATAATAGTATTACAAATGTACAGGATTAATAAATGGAAATACAGGTTACACAATGCTCATAGCATAAAAATAAATCGAGCTACGTAGTACAGGTTCATAGCAAAGCATTATTTTATCAAGCTGCACTTCAAATCAGAATGATAACCACCCATTGTACAACAATATTGATTCTCCAATTAATGTAATTATGCTACAAGACTACAACCGTTCTCAATCAGAACTGCTTTCAATCAGACATCATTATAAATTGATTCATATGTATTGGGAATTGTGCACATAAAGTCCAATTTTCTTCTTTATCATTAACTACTGTGATGAGTAATGATTTAACTTGAGGATTAAACTAAACATTTTTTAGATGCCATTGATATGGTTTTATGTAGCTATCAGATCTGATACCCAAGGAGCCAATTGGAGCAAAGGTTTACATTAATAATTTCACACTTTAATGTCCATAAGTGACTTTGTTTACAATAAAAAAGAGAAACGTGTCGATTAACTATGTTGCCGCGCATGCTTCGTTGATAAATATACAAAAGCAGTTCCATCTACCATTCCCACTATATACGTAAGTAAACCTGGTTACTTGCCTAATAATCTATTGATTTCGCACTAAACCTTTGCTTACGCTTAATGACATAAAATACGGAAATAGAGGCATAGTGCTCCTTAAACAAGCTAGCAATTTGTACTGTATTATTAAATAAATACTTTCTTCTTTTGCAGTTTTTAGTTATTCGGTTCCAATTTTAAACTGGTACATGGCAAAAGCAAGTTGTTGCAGAAGGAACTGTGGTATCCACTGATCCTAATTGTTTGGTGCACTTTAAAAAACTAGGACCGGATGGTTGTAAAGTTTGGATTGATGTGGCGGTGGATCCAGAAGCTTTCTTGTGGAGGCCGAATTCCGAGATGTGTATCATTGGAGAAGCTGTTGAATCAACCGTGGCTTGGCATAATGACTTCATTGCCTTCGACTAGTGTACATCCTTAGGGTATGTATTGTTTTGTGATACAAAACTTTATCTTTCTTATGTATTTTGTGCTGTATCATTGTATTTTGGAATGGTTATGTTAGAATGTTGTTTTGGTAACGTTTTAGTTGGTGATGTGAATGACTACTTTAGATTGTTTTGTTGGATATGCATTGTATTTTGTTGGAATTCTATGATCATTAATATATGAATGAATCTGATTCAGTTATAGTTGCTGCATCAATATATGAATTCTATGATTATTAATATATGAATGAATTCTATGATTATTAATATGTGAATAATTGCTACAATATGTGAATAATATGCTACATTACGATATTATTACATATCGACAACAGTTATTAACTATTGTAAAAATGTTAACCGCAATGGAAAATAACAGTTGTAATAGGATATATCACAACGGTTAATTGCAACATCGAAACCCAGTTGTAAAAGATTTTAGTCTATTACAACTTCTTATAATACGACGGTGCACTCACCGTTGTAATAGGTCATTTACAACAGTTTTCCACCATTGTAAAATGTTGATTTTGTTGTAGTGTCCCGTCATTCGCCCATCACATTATTTCAAATTCAAAAAATTCTATTTTCAATATTCCTATTTACGGTGACGAAGAATAAAACTATCACTATATTTTTTCCTTTTCCAACTTCTTCTTCGAAGCGCAGGATAACCCCAAGGAGTTGTGGGTTTTTTCCTACCAATTGGGGCTTTCCCTTCCAATATCAATAGATTGATTGTTTCACTCCAGTATCTTCCAAAAGAGAAAAAGATTTCTGAGAGTTGTTTCATGGATTCGCAAGAGAGTACTTGGGTTCTCCCAATAAATAAAAAGTGTATCATGCCTGAATCGAACCAGGGTTCGCAGTGGTGGAGGAACCGGATCGGAAAAAAGAGGTATTCTAGTTGTAAGATTGAAAGAAAAGAAATCAATTAGTTATTCATTAAAGTTTAATTTGATTCAATGACCAGGGTTAGACGAGGATATATAGCTCGGAGACGTCGAACAAAACTTCATTTATTTGCATCAACCTTTATAGGGGCCCATTCAAGACTTACTCGAACTGCTACTCAACAAAAAATGAGAGCTTTGGTTTCCTCTCATCGGGATAGAGGCAGACAAAAGAGGGACTTTCGTCGTTTGTGGATTACTCGAATAAATGCAGCAGCTCGTGAGAATATGCATGAAAATGAAGTTGTTAATGGTAGGGTTACCATTATTCTTTTTCTTGTATGTGTTCCTAAGAAAAGGAATTTGTCCATAATAGTGCGAAAAGAAGGCCCGGCTCCAAGTTGTTCAGGAATATTGGTGTTGAGTTTCTCGGCCGTTTACCTTAGGATTAGTTAGTTCTATTTCTCGATGGGGCCGGGAAAGGATATAACTCGGCGGTAGGCAATGATATTCCCCAATATCATGCTAAGAATAGCAAGGATTTCCAAAAGAAGATGTCATTCGTTTGATGAGAAATAAAAAGGAATATCGAAAATTTGCGTGGCTGAAGCTAAAGCAGCTACTTTCGAAGTAACGGAAAGAAAAGCAACGACTAGAGTGGGAGAGTCGGAGTCGAAAAGAGGATTCCCCGCTTCTTTCTCTCATTCGGGCCCCCGTCAATTCCTTTGGGTTTCATTCTTGCGAACGTACTCCCCAGGTAGGATACTTAACGCGTTAGCTACAACACTGCACGGGTCGATACGCGCAACACCTAGTATCCATCGTTTACGGATAGGACTACTAGGGTATCCAATCCCATTTTCTCCCCTAGCTTTCGTCTCTCAGTGTCAGCGTCGACCCAGCAGAGTGCTTTCGCCGTTGGAAATGGAACTTCCCATATTTCTGATGAGACATGCGAAACTAAAGAAATAATCTCCACGGTGTGAATTTGTTTGATTCCATTTTGCTCTTCGTCTTCCCTTTCGCAAAAATAGAAAAATGAATTTCTCAATTCATGAGATCCTAGTTCGGGACTGACGAGGCTCGAACCCGCAGCTTACCCCTTGACAGGGCGGTGCTATGACCAATTGAACTACAATCCCGGCGAGGTGTATAGCATACATATACTTAGGATTTCATACTTCTCAAGTCCGTTTGGAAATCGTCCGCCCTGCCCCGCCTCCCCCCCTCCCCGAGTATATGATTCGGTAGGAATCACACAGGGGTAGATTGATAAGAACTTCTAGTAAAATACCCACCAGTACCCGTAACCCTAATTCCATTTCTGTCTAAATTTCGGAGTAAATGAGCCTCTAAATGGGGTATTTCCTTAGTAATTCTTTCGGGACCTTGCCTTGTCACATGAGTCTGAATTTCATATTTTCAAATTATTCATGGAGATCTACAATATGTTCCCTATGGTGACCGGGTTCATAAATTTTGGTCAACAAACAATACGAGCGGCAAGGTACATTGGTCAAAGTTTCATAATTACCCTATCCCATACAAATCATTTACTTGTAACTATTCAATATCCTTATGAAAATTACATTTTATTTATTTTCCTAATGGAAAAGAAATAAAATAATACTTAGAACCAAACAAGCAGCTATTTTATGTCGAATATTAACTTATCTATCTGCTAGTTCTAACTAATCTTGAGGAGGTAAATAAATACATAAGTTAATGAAAAATTTGCATATTCTATATATAGAAAAGTTCTTTAAATCACGGAATTCAAATTATTCCAACATTTTCTTATTTGTTTGCCGAACAAAAAAACTTTTGGAATTTCCTGTAGAAACCGACTTTGCTAAAGAAAAGGCTTTTAGTGCAACTAAATTTCCCTTTTTTTTGAATGATCCACATCACTTCTGGTTCTATTGTAACAAAAGATTCCCTTTTTCTGTGGAAAAGACCCGTATCCATAATGATGATCTTACATATGGACAATTCCTCAATATCTTGTTCATTCGTAATAAAATATTTTCTTTGTGCGTCGGTAAAAAAACATATTTTTCTGGAGAGAGAGACTCGTCGAAAAAGGGACAGAATTGTCTAAACCCCTTTTCTTGTTATGTTCGTTAGGTTCAAGTCTGACGAGAATAATATTCTACGACTAACAACTCATTTATTTTTAAACCGATCCATTCATTATCTATTATTTGATTTACTAAGCCTTTATATTGGAATGAGTCAATAGTCAAATGGTTTGGCACTCCTTCCTGGGGAGATGAAGCAATATAATTTTGAATCAGAGCTTTTGATCTTTGTTCATCCTTCGTAGTAATAATATCCCAGGGTTTGCAACGATAACATTACGACATTTACCACAATGATGCTGTCCACAGATCAAATTATTTCATGGATTGGATTTCATTTGACTGTCTATGGCTCTATTATGTGTGCTCGGGGTAGAAGTTTTGTATAAATATATCGCCGTGTTATTAAGTATTTTGCTTTAAGTTCCAGTGGACAGTTAGGAACACCAAGGTACACAAAAGATTAGTAATGGAGATAATTTAAGATATAAAAAAGGTTTTTGGTCTGGCTTTGAACCTACGTGCCTATGACTTTGCTTCCCAAGAAATCCGCGCAGCGGAGGATCCTGAATTTGAGACTTTCTACACCAAAAATATTTTATTAAACCAAGGTATTCGTGCTTGGATGGCAGCTCAAGGTCAGCCTCATGAAAACCTTATATTCCCTGAGGAGGTCTACCCCGTGGAAATCGCATCAATAGTAATAAGTCCTGTTTGAAGAGGCTCATATACGGAGCATCTTGAAATAATACCTGGAGCAAAAGATTCAATTAATCGAGATTCAAAAGTAGAAATTTCTCCTCTTCCATCAATAGGTTTAGCCAGAGCATTTATAACATGACCCAAATAAGCCTCGTCTTCCCTTTAGCAAAAATAGAGAAATGAATTTCTCAATTCATGAGATCCTAGTTCGGGACTAACGAGGCTCGAACCCGCAGCTTCCGCCTTGATAGGGCGGTGCTCTGACCAATTGAACTACAATCCCGGCGAGTTATTATTGACATTGACGAGCCATAGTAATTGCGCCTATCGAAGAAACTAAAAGAATTATAGAAATTAGTTCAAACGGAAGATAAAAATCTGTTGATAAATGAATTCCAAATTGATTTTATTTTGGATCGAATTTGGCGGCATGGCCAAGTGGTAAGGCATGGGACTGCAAATCCTTTATCCTCAGTTCAAATCCGGGTGTCGCCTGATCAACCAAAGATTTTTTATTTCTTATCCTGCCGATCTAATTCGATGAATTATTGCTCCACAAGAAATGGAGGCGTGGACGTGTCAATACTTGATTTTTATAAACTATAGCATAGATTTGAGAAAAGACTGTAACATTTTTCGAACGTTTATTGGAAAAAGCAACCCCAAAGAGTTGGGACCAAAAGCGGTTAGCAGTGACCATTGAATAAGTCTCTTCAGCTTGTTGGGTTAAAAGCACAGAATGTATTTGCACCGTCAACATCTTCGAATAAAGTATTTTCTACGGTAGCACCATGAAAAGCGCATAGAAAAGCAGCGCAAGCCCTACGTACTGGAATTGTGGACTAGTATCAAATGGGGCTAACAGTTGAAGCATAGGGCACTAGCCTACACCAGTCCCATTATCTAGTTTTCTAATCTCTAATCCTTGAGTCAATATTTCCTACCATAATTCATCTAATAGTGATTAATTCTCATATAAAATCCCGGGCTAAATACCCTCTTTATTTTCTTGGAAACATAATTCTTTAAAATTGATTTAACCCTTGAAACCATACTTATATCAAGGAATATATAGCCCTTCACTTGACTAAAATATTATGCCAAAATATATGCTTCTTTAAAGAAAACTTATGATTTAATAACAAATGGCATCATATGGCCGAAATGGCTTGCCACACCCCTTCATCTCGAAGTCATGGTAAAATATTATAATTTTATAAAGTATAAGGCCATAGGGCAATAGGGTCGAAGTCATAGTTTTACTATAACTTCGAGATGAAGGGGTGCAGCTACCCATTTCAGCCATATGATGTTGTGTGTTATTAAATCATAAGTTTTCTTTAAAGAAGCATATATTTTGGCACAATATCTTGATCAAGTAAAGGGCTGTATTTTCCTTAATATAAGTATAATTTCAAGGGTTAAATCATTTATAAAAAATTATGTTTTCAAGGAAATAAAGAGGGTATTTAGCCCAGGATTTTATTTGAGAATTAATCACTATTCGATGAATTGTGATAGGAAACATTGACTCAAGGATTAGAGATTAGAAATCTAGATAATGGGACTGGTGTAGGGTGGCGCCCTATACTTCAATTGTTAACCTCTAGTTGGTATTAATCCACAATTCCAGTGCGTAGGGCTTTTTTAGGGTAAAACTACAACTTAGATGGATTATTGGTTGGCATGTAAAACTATTAAGTTCATAATGAGCCTAGCAAAACTATGAGATAGTCAGATTAACACAAGATGATTGTGCTTGGACGGACAGTCCAGTTTCCTCCTAATAGTAAGTTGGAGAATTTGCTACATCTGGTAAGCCCGAGTCAACCATATAGGTTGGAAAACCATGAAATAGAGAAAGACGGTCAATTGATTGTGATAGATTGGTCTGGTTTACCCATGTAGCATGCATGCATATGATTATTTTATGCTGGTTCAACTATTGCGGTTGTTGGAGCATGATTTGATTGACATATTTACATGAGATACTGGTAAAGGAAAAACACATTCTTCTCTACGGCGTGGTCTCACTAGATATCTATTTCTCGATATGGCATATTATTATTCACACCAGACATTTTGTCCGATCCAAAGTTTTTTTTCCCCTTTAACTCTCGGGTGCTCATTTGAATAGTTCGAGAGTAAGGTTTCTATGTTTTAGGTTTGACGAATAAAGCTTCCGAAGACATGCAGGAGGCAAAGCTAGTTATATAGGAGTCTATCTATGTCTACTGTGTTGTTAGTTAGTTGTCTAAATGTATGTAATGGTAGAATATGTATCTGTCTAGTAGTAAACTCTGATAAACTAAGAGGGCATCTTCATATGTCGCTCTTGGAGTATTTTGTAATAATTATATTTTATCTGAACCTGAGCAATATTTGAGATTGTGTAAATAATATGAAAATTTATTAACGATATGTCTTTTGAAAAAAAATTGTATTCATGTGCTTCTGATGTTAATGATACTTTTAAATGATCTCATTTTGTCACCGAAGAATAATACTATTGATGAATGCAGCATCAGTAGCGCTTATTTTCAGGCCGAAGAATGAGGAATGTTGCAATTTGGTATCAGAGCAGAGGTTTCTGTAAAATTAAAAAAACTTTAAACTTTAAAAGAATGCTGAAAACATAATCCAAATGAATTAAAGGATGAGACTAGGGTATGGGATAATGTTATAGTAACATAAACTATACTTCACCTGAGTTGATTCATTCTATACCAACATAGTTGATATCGTATGCATCCCCTCTAATTGATGATGACATGGTTGGACTTCGGCGTCAATTATCAACAACATAGCAAACTCGTAATTAACATAAAAACAGTTTTATTTCTTTAAAAACAATATCTTTTCACCAACTTTCATCCCATGTCCAATTTCTATTGGTTAAAACTATACTTTATCAATTTCTTTTTTAGAAAACCGCTGTAAATCAGATTTACTATTCCAAAAGGATTCTGCGAACCATTTAACTTATATTATTATTTTAATATAATTATTAAGCCTTTCTAGCCTAATAAATTCATATAAAATCATAAACGCATAGGCAAAATTCCCAAAATTCACTAAAAATCAAAATAAGTATATTCTTTGACATATAAATTTCGAGATAAAAATCATTATTTAATTATTTTTAATAATTAAAACCCAAAATAAATCATTTTCCTTATTTAAGAAATTCATAAAATATTCATACATGCTTGGAAAATTACGAAATTGAAAACCCACTTCCAAAATTAATGTTCTAAACATCGTACCCAAATTTCAAGTCATTTAGACGTCATATACTAGGTTTCTACGCGTAAAACCTATTAAATAATTCTAGAATTAATCCAATAAATTACCAAGCAATATATAATACATCAAACAAACATATTATGGCATAATAACATCATATTCGGATTTAGACATAAAACCGAAACAAACAAGCATATGTGAGATGGATTACTATTATTTACCTTGATTGGATAAAGAGATTGAGATTAAATGTGTTTATTTGATTCTTTTAAGCTTTCATTTGATTTCCTAAACTTTTCTCCCCTTAGTTTTCTTAGCAATGTTCAACCTTGATCTTACTTGTGTTTGTATGAGGTGAAATATTAATGAGGATAATGAGAGAGGAAGAGTTTATGTTTAAGAAATGAGGCATATTCCTATAACTCTTCTCATAAATCATCCTTCTTATTTAAGTTCTAAACAATCTTATTGCTTTATTACTTAAGGTTCAACCAATTGTAATCATCAAATCTCATTCTCTTTATCTCAACACATTATTTAATTTAATTCATCTAATTAATTCTCTTAAATAATGTTAATCAAAATTAGGAGTGTTACAAATTACGTCGTACCAATCCATTGGAATTTTAAGATGGGAAACACCTATAATAAATTTACTGATGTGACTTTTAAGTTCGATGTATTTTCAATGCATCAGATGTATCAATCACCAACCGCTAATAGATTAGCATATTATGTGTACCGTGTGTCCAAGAACGCATCCTTAAATGCAACAATGGCACATAATCTGGTATTATGTGGTGAAATTAATTTAATTATACTTGGTCTTTAACAATAAATTAATGGGGATTTGCAAGTCAAAACCCTATTTCTAATGTTCTTATAAGACAAGTCTATGTAACAACATAAATTAGATCCTCATTTTTTTTTAATTAAAAAGTTCAAATTAGCTTTCACTTTTCTGATAGAAAATGCTTTTTAACTAGCTTTTTCAAAAGAAAAATAATTCAAAAATTGAAATTTCAAGTTGCTTTATATATGTAAATAGTAATAATTGATATTTAAGTATTATTTTAGTAAATAACTGTAGTTTTTCGCTATTATTGAATTTTTATAGAATTTTTTATTTTTTATACCAAAAACCGGAATCGATTTGCTTTTTGTTACCTTGCTTTATTTGTTTTTTTAAATATAAATTTTAATTTACATTTTTATTGCCATGGTCTTATAACCGTGTCATATAATTTTTTTTTAAATTTAAAACCAATTCAAGTGATCTAAAAGGGTTTTGTTAAAACGTGTATATCGTCTTAATTGCAGTATTGTGGAGTAATCTTTGAATATCAATTTTATTCAAACTCATTCGATAAAGATCCGAAACAGAATCAATAATTTTGTACTTTGTTATTAACATGTTCCTCGGAAAAGTATGATAACACTTTATTATTTAGTAATAAAGCACTGTATGATTAAGATTTAACATGCAAATGTTTACCACTTCCCTGGACAAAAGTACTCTAAAATTTTAATCGAATATGAATTTGCTGGAAAGCGGAATAGATGATTGAATACATCCAAATCATGAAATCAATTATAAACGAAAAGTGGTGCATGGGTAATGATTACTTCTCAGCTAAAGTCCTCCATTTCATAAGTTTATTATGGCTTTATTTGTTCCTGTAGCTTTATTCGTAATATGTTTCCTTTGCTCGCAACTAAAGCTAAATGATGACATGTTGGACAGCAATTAAAATACTAATGGACTTGCAACAATTGTACCGTGCTAGTAGGTAAGGCCTCATTTGGTCATAATAGGCCTTTGTTGCAATTTTATGAAATGTAAAGTCCAGCCCACTTGATATATCTTTATGAAATGAATTTTATACAATTGTACCGTACTAGTAGACCGTTGCTACCCTCAATATCTATTTTAGGTGAAAATTAGAATGTAATAAATATGAACAAAATAATTAAGTCACGCCTAAATATGTGAAGTATGATCGGGCGAAACAGCCTGTGTACATTTTTGTCTCTAAGGTTGGTCCAAAATTCAAATAAGTCCAAAAAAATATAGCAGCATGGGCTAAGTAAAAAAGACATAGTAATAGCAACATGGGTTAAGTAAAAAAGACATAGTAAAATCAACATGGGTTAAGTAGTCTTACCACGTTTGATAAATAGGTAATTACTCTGGTAATCCGTCTATTTGGTTGAATGCACGGTATGACTTGGGTAGAGCTATAAAATAATTTAAATTTGTTAATTCTTTTTTGGATTTATGATGTTTTAGGTACTGTGTTATGTAATGTAATGTATGATTATAGCATTATGCCAAGTTAACGGTTGTAATTTAGATTTATTTATCGTCAAGCTTATATAATCAAATTAATAGAAAAGGTACCATCCCAATTTTAAAAAAAGGAGAACCAAATCTGGAAAAAATAAAAAAGAGGAACCCGAGTCTGCTGGTTGTTCTCTAGAAACGCATAATATTGCTCTCTTCAAGTTGCTTCGTCGGAATTTCATAACTTATTTGCCTGAATCCACCTGAGATGGTTCGTAGCAGTTGAACATTTGAGAGGAGATGCTCCACTGCCCCGTTGTTGAATATGTTTGCTTTGTTTAAAATTTTCTATTTAATGCGTTAGGACAGTGGGTATGTGGGTTTGGAAGTTGGATCTAAAAATCAAATTAGGAAAATGCTAAATATCAAATTAGACGAAGGGAAGGGAGGTGCGGATGGAAAAACGTCTATTGTGGTTTGCCTGCAAAAAAATGGGAGGTGTTAAAAGGACAAAAATACCCGTATCATATTGCACAATTCTGAAAGATAATTTAGACATTTCGGAAGCCCTATTACATATGGATTACTACTGCTGCTGCAACATATCTATTAAATAATAGTCCGCGGGTGTGGCGCAGTGGAAATGAGGCATGAGTTCTGATAAAAAGACTCAGGTTCGATTCCTACCATGCGCTTTCCTATTCTATATAAATTTACCCGGAGGTATGGGGGCTTGGATCAGCGGACCGCTTTACTATACCCTTCTCAGGAGTTTACCGGTCCGCCGGGTTCTCCTGGGTTTTCAAAAAAAAAAATCTATTAAATAATAGTAAAGTAGAAGAATTTGAAGCTCTCTCCTTAATTCTAGAGATTATTTCTAATCTTCTTGTTTCTCTCCAAGTCTGGATATTTTATTTTCAAGATCTTATGATTTACCCTTTTACAACCATCCAACTAAACTTCTCACACTATTTTACGTTCAAATGCCTACTTTTTACAAAAAATCTACAATTATCTACAAATCTTTTATGATTCTCTATCAAAATTTTACATTAGAGTCCACACATTTAAATTAATTACCTAATCCAAAATTTAAACTATTTGTTAAACTTAATCAACTAATATTTATTAATAAACCTAGAAGATGAATGTTTCAATATGTATACTACATGCGCATCAACAAATTGGTTAAAAAATTCATTTAGATGCAAATATAAATATATATATATATATATATCACAAAATATAAATTTATTTTATAATTTATTTAATAAATGAATATATCATACATTGCATTATAAAATTCTGTTAACTTCAAATACCTAAATCTTAATTTTTTTTAATAATTATGTTGAAACTCATCTCAATTATCTTCTAATATTTTACATTCGAATCCATATATTTAACTAATTGTGTAATCATAAATCTAAACTATTTAAATAAATATGATTAACTAATATTCGTTAATCCATGTGACAAATCCTAAAAACACGAGAATTTCAATATATACAATATTCATATATATGACAAAAATGATAAAATTGTTTCTTCTTTATTCCGATATATAAAGGTATTTAAATCATGTAACATAAAATGTATACATAAATAATAATAACTTTTTTTAATTTCCGATTCATTTATCTTAAAAAATTATCGTACATTACATAACATAATTTAATTATGAACAACCTATAAAAGATAAATTTATATTTTACAACATTATGATGTGAACGCACAGACTACACTAATATTGGATTATATAAACATTCTCACTTTCAATATGTTATCAAACCATACCCAACTCATAACTCAACTAAATGCTACATAACATTATTTTGCAATTAACAAAGTTGAAAGCATGACCCACCTACAACAGTATGAAATATATGGTTAATTACAAGGATAAAATTGTTTTAAAATAAAAACTAAATATAGATAAAAATTCACATGTAGATAAGCTAAGCATAAGACAAATGGTCTTCTCAATTACAAATATGTATAAAGTTTTCCTCGGTTTTCTTCAAAAAATTTACATTCAACTCGTTATATTTAATTATAGTTGTGTTGATCATTAATTCAAATTATTTAAATAAATTAAATTATTTAATGTTCATTAATCAATTTATAATCCTTTAAAAAAGATGACAATTCAATATATATATATATATACAATAATCATATTAATAAAATGGTAAAGTTACTTATTCACTCATACATATAAAAATATATATCACATAACATAAATTATTTTTGTCATCAAATTATTTACATATACAATATTAGTTTACAATTTTTTTTGAGTTAGGACATTGATTTTATAGAGATACGTAATTAACGAGGATTGAACCCTGAACCTTATATCCAAACATCGTTTATCATTTTAATTTATGATTAATATATCACGATAATTTATCATATATTACATAATAAAATATATTTTTAGAAATAATTAAAATATAAATATCATTTTTTAACAACATTACCATGTGCAACGCACGGGTTACACACTAATTATTATTATTACTGCTACTAACTACTGCTATTTTTTATTTTTTTTTCATATGTGAGTGAGACTCAATCTCACTTCAACGCGAAAATTAAACTAAACCCTTAGCAGCAGCCACTGGTTTAAAAATAACTGAAATACAAGATCCGTCCTTTTTGAAAAAAAATTAATGTTTGAAAATTCTTTTCAAAAACAAATTTCATTAATGCCCTAGTCAAAGTTTTCAAGCAAATATGCATACATATGCAGTTAGATGGTAAACATATAAAGTTTAAAATATAAATATTTGCAGTTTTAACTGTAGTTTTTGTAAAATAAAAATACGCAGTTCAGGCTGCATGTATGTGCAGTTTGAAATGCAGATAATCGTTTGAAATTAAAAAAAAAGTATTTTGTGAAACTTGTTTTAAAGAGGACGAAAGTGAATTTTAAACTTATCAAATGCGGTTGAGTAAAATGTACCTTAAAAATAAATAGTTAAGTCTGTTTAGTCAATTAATAACATAGTTGTAATATAGTTGAAAAAAAATTCTTTCTGTATATACTTACGTTGCAAGTTCGACCGTAACGAATATTACTTTACATTTTAATTTGAAAAGTTGGAATAACATTGATGTCATATATTTGAATCTAATCATTTATATATTTATTTTGTTTCTGTTATTCAAATTTTATATTTTCTTCTGATTTTTACTATCAAAATCATTGTTTATTCTTCTAGGAAGTGCACCTAATCCTGCCAGCTCCAACACAGCCTTCCAGAGCAATGGCCAATAGGTCAAAGGCTACAATGTAGGATGGTGAGTTCTTTGGAACATGTCCAATTTTGCTAACTCCTATTGCGTTTATTTTACATTTATGTTTAATACACTCTTCATTTTGATTTTTTATTTATTTTAGTTTACTGTTTGAAATATGCTCTTTATTAACATTTGACAGAATAACAAATAGTATCATCTAATTATAAATATGTTTTTCTTTATCAAATAGCATTTTATATAACATTTAGTTTCGTTCACATTGTTTTTGATACGTACCACCCAAGATCAAATTAAGGGTGTGTTCTTTTACGAACCGAAAGGGGCAAATGAAATGGTAAAACGAAAGGAGCTGGGAATGGGGTAAGTTTGCGAAAGAGGAATGTGTTCTTTTTACGAAAGAGGCAAAGTTATTATTTTATTGTTTATTTATGTTATTATTGTATTTACGTTAATTATTTTTGAATACAGAATACAAATACAAAATACGAATGCAAAAATAAAAATTCATAATTCAGAATTCATAATACAAATGCAGAAATAAAAGTACCGAATAAAAATGCAGAAAATAAAATACAAATAAAACAAACTAGCTTCTCCTTCTCAACTGCCTAACAAAATAAATAACGTTGCTTCTCGTATTATTATGGATTTGGAAAAACAATACTACTACGAGAATATATATATATATATTGATCACTGAAACAAAATAGATTAAGAATTAGATCTGAATACCAAGAAAATTTTATGGTCGAAACATGTGAGTATGTTCAAGTATTGCTGCTCGTTTTTCTCAGAAAAATATAAATGGGCACATCATATCCAATGCCAACAACAAAGGCCCGTAGAACACATGTCGACTAGGACCTCTACCAGCCCAATGACCTACCTACCTCATATATCCTCACCCACAAGGCATGTTCGCCTTGTCATCCTTATTGTGAACTGCTAGAACTAGGCTAGCCCACAGCGGAAATCATGGACGAATTCAAATTATTTTATCATATTAGATCTTTATTGGACCTATGAAGTCTAATTTATTTTGAACATTTCTAAATTTTATTTAAATAAAATCTTTTATTTTATAAACTGATATTGTATTATTTAATTTATATTATATTAAATTTATACGTGTACCATATACATATATGTGTATGTGCGCGCATGTGTAACATATCAATCCATGCAAGGTATAATATGTGTGTGTATAGATGTTAGAATTTACATCGCAACAGATACGTTAGCTTATCCAATATGCAAATATATTATCCAAATGTATGTTTATATATACTTTTACTTTTAATGCATAAAATATTATAATATATATACATGTGTGTGTGTAAACCATGATTATATATAAATTTTGTATAAATATACAAATATATATATATATATAAACATAAGTATGAAATATTAACAATATGTATATATTTATAATTATATAAATATGTTTAAATCAACTATAAAATATATTAAATATACATTATTTTTTTCTGTAATGCTGAATACAATAGATGTATAAATATTTTTTCAATATATGTGTACGTACGTATGTATGTGTGTGTGTATTAAATGCTTGTGTGTGTGTGAGATAATAAATTTATATACATACACACATACATATATATATATATAAATCATAAAATAATTTATATTAAATATATAAACACCTAGTCATGTGTATAGCTTGGATTTTTTATATATTAAATTTTAAGATATATATAAATATATGTATATATATATTATAAAATGTATGAAAATATCTAAAAATTAATATAAAAAAATTTATTCGAAGCTAAATTTAAATTTTAAATTTCCAGTAAATTTTTAAATGAAATTTTATGATTTGAAAATTTATTATATAATTTAAACAATTTAAAATCCAATTTTTAATTTTAGATTTGAATTTTAAATATTAAAAAATAAAAAAAATGTTTTTTATAGTTTAGCCAAGAGCATAATATGTATTATCCTAATTTTATAAATTTTAAAACATAACTTATAATGCATATATGTATTTATATAATTATTTATATAATTAATTGATTTAAATATTATTTAAAATAATATATAAATATATAAAAATTATTTTACTCCTGCCAAAATTATTATGCATTATTAAACATTATGTAAAAAAAATTATTTCCATATTTACAAAAGTATAAAGTAGTATTTAAAATTATAAGCTACATTTATATTATATATTAAATTATTTAAATAGTAAAAAAAATGTTTTTTTAAAGTGTTGAGCTATGCTGCATATAGATGTTGTAACATAAATTAAGTTTTTAAATATGAATATACATATACATACAACCAATCAATATTGTGACAATATATTAACAAGTTGGAATCGTAACATAACTAATAATATAATATATGTAATAAACATTATATACGTAAATTAATATTTATAAACTTATTAGAAATATAGCTTGCAGCCAAAGCCCATAAGCGCACCTTAAAACAATTAGATCTAATTCCCGAACTAATCCAATTCAACAGTTTGCTAATTTTTGAACCGTTGGCCACTGGCTATCGATTGGTACTGAAACTAATTTTATTCGAGCTTTATATGAGAGGGGAAAGGAGAGGGGAGCTCGGCCAGAAAATAGAGTGCACATGGAGGCTTCAAAAAGTTCTTCAAAAGGTGAGGGTAAAGATTTTATATAGAGGAAGAGAAGGAGAAAAGATAGGATCAAGATCTTTACCCATTCTCCTTCCATATACACCCTCCATTTCAAATCTCTCTAACCCACATTGGGCCGCACCAATTCCCTTGGTTTGAGACGATCCTACTACTTTTAGGGCTTTAAACCCATTTAATGCCCGAACAAAAATTATTTTGCAACTAAATCCAATTTAACGCTTATCGATATCGTATATCGATTAATATATTTATAGCTAAAATAAATATATTTAATAATATTTGTTCATCAATATTTGTTCATCAAATCAAAATAAATTTTTATAACTAAAATTTATAAGTATTAAATAATTTAATTAATTTATAGCAATTACAAATTAATTAAATCGTTTGGTCCATAGAATATTCATCGTTTCGGTTATGTGACTCGTTAGGCATAAATTTAATCAGTGATTAATACTGAACTATTTGAATATTAACGTTTATACGTCACTTAGCAGGTGGTGTGACATTTTGGACAAATTTATTGCTTACTTTGTTTTAGTAAAATCCAATTTTATTTTGTTAAGCGCTACTCGGTTATGACTATTATTTACACCAATTCTCTTCATCAAAACTATATCAATTTGGACTTATGGAATTTGGTAATGGTCAAAATTCCAATATCATCCATATTCAACTATATAGTCCAAACACAAAGTCCTTGGTTCAATAATAACAAATATTTTTAACCGAACTGCTCTAGCCAGAGACTGACTTTGAGTTGGCTTCAGTTGACCGTGATACTAACCTCATATAACCGAGGAGACGAATCCTCTCTTGAATAGTGTTTCACTTCCAATGCTCTCGACCCAACTATGGTCGTTCGAGGGACGTCATGCCACGATTTAACAATAATCAAAGCGGAGCTTCCATATTGAAGATCAACATTATTCTCAGGTCAAGTGAACTATGTAATTTTGTCACATCGATGTTTCTTGTTTGAACTTAGTTATATTAACCAACAGAAAACTATTGAGTGAGTCGTTCTATAGTTATCTAATAACTATTAGTACGTAACCAACTGCATTTTTCTTTTCCTTAAGGACATATTTGCGACCAATGGATCATATCCCTTTGGGTACAACTTTCAAAATCATATTTTGATAAATTACTTGGAATCTATTTCGGATCTGCACATTATACCATATCATAGAGTCAATACTCTTAATGGTTTAATTAAATTACCACGGATTATTTATTCTTGACGTTGACAAGAAGCTCACAGTTTCTCTTTATTGTATAAGAATACTTATTAGACTAACTAATGTATTTTGTTCATTTAGGTTCGATCGATTTCATTTCATTCCTTATAATTAGTTTTGTCCTTGAACTATATCTAAATTCATTTTATACCAATAATTTCTTAAAGAAATTCCTTCGCTACGAAGTTGGCATTTCTTGAAACAACATTTATTTCTCAATGCAATAGAATGGGCATTCATACATATTTTATGAGTTGCCATATAAATCTGATTTTGCATTAGTTCACAATATATTTATGTTCACAACATAAATTAGTCATCCAATGAATATTGTACCCAAAATTCTCTTGAGATGATTCATACAAAATCCCTTATATACTATTATTACATGCAGTCTTTCGACTCGCACAACCTGTCAACTCCTTAGCCTAAATATGTAGGGGTTTCTTATAAACCCTTACCTCGAATGGTTTTGTAAATTATCCTTTGGATGATATTAATTTTAACCTTGTGTACTACTCTAAAGTACACATCTTGTAGTAAGAAGTTAATTACTTAAGTTCACACATCATTAATCGTGCTTTGTCCAACAATGTTCAATTAATCCTTATCAATACGTCATTATTTATTATAGGGAGGAGTGACATTTGAGATTGAATCTTTATTCATATTAGGTACATATGGAATTCTTTCCAATATACTCTCTCATTCGATCAAATCGAATCATTTATGTCACATTTTATATTATTTACTTCTATTTTCTGTTCTATGAGCTTATCAAAGACTTATACATGCATATCAAATGCCCATATCCATATCTATGATAGCTTATCGGTGAATATGACCAACTGGAATTGTTTTGATATTAATAGACTTACGGTTGCACATTTATATATGCATCAATCTGAAGAGTTCATCAATTCTTATGACGTTTCCACTGAATGGGTGCTTTTCTCTTAATTATCTGAGATATAATTAACCAATATCATATAATTCATAACCATATAATGAAAATTATTTCTCAAAACTATGGCTTACTCTATAACTCCAAAATAATTGTAAATAATTTTAAATACTTTAGTATTTTCCGATGCATCAATTTTTTGTTAAGAAAACAAATACCACATTATAGTTTTATTTCATAACAAATATTCATAATATTACACTAAAATATAACTACGTCTATTTTTCAGTCGACATCGAATAATAGTCACTATTTCATAAATAATGTGCAATACGTTTTACAAAAATAATTTTCATGATTTGATGCAATCAATAAGTGTTGCATGGCACGCTCTTACCATTTTCGCTATTACTATAATAGCATACTAAATTCGAAGGTCCATCATTCACTTAATATAGATTATTTATTTCATATACTACAACTAATTTACAATGGAGAGTTGTTTGATCAAATATCTTCAACTCAAAGAAATAAATCTCATAGAAAACAATTTTCTATATGAAAATACATTTTGGAATAGAAATAGTATTTCTCATTCCAATGTTACGTATCAATTATTATTATTACAATTCTCGTTTCCAATGTTCTTTATGAAGCAGAAGTGACTATTCGCTCTCTTCATCCCAATTTTAAATAACATCTACTTTTGTTCACTCTTTCTAATTTCTAAATGGTTGAACCATTCAAAAGAATACCCTTACTACAACATCATAACAAACTCCGTGCAGAAGTGCACTTGATCATCCTTAATATTCAAGGACATCAAATACGTTGCACTTTATGTAACTGATCAAACTGACATTTTAGCGATCGAATTCTGTGATCTATCTTGTAGTTTTAGTCTAGTGTTACATGTAACACAATATGATCTTTATGTAATCAATCAAATTGAATACTCAATCTCATGGTATAGTTTATTTGTTTAGTTCAAATGAACTAATTTCATCAAAGTATCGTACATTTCGAACTATGACTGTTTACGATATAACACTTATATGTAATAGTATATGGATCAAATATCTAGCCTTGACTGCTTTTGAGTTTGGAACCGAGTTCGTTACTCATTGAATGCAATACACTGTCTTGACCAAATAAATACATAAGCGACCAAATTTACGAACGTATTAAGTAGTTGTACAATTAGACACTTGCATGGGTATAGAAAATTAAACATTAACATGCAAGAAATATTTAATAGTAAGTATATATATTATATTTCTATTTGTTAATCTCTAACTCGGTTCAGTTGTATATCTTAATGAATAAACTTTTTATCAATCATATTAAATGTACAAATTTATGAATGTGGATTATTATAACATTATATAGCATATGTTCTTACAATATTATAAATTTAAATGTTATCATTTCATTTTTTCTAATAAGGCTCCCACTAGACTTTTATTTTTCACAAAACCCTAAGTGAAACATAGAAGTCTTACGACTTCACTTAGTAGGTGTTAGGACTCAACTGTCTTGGAATTATAACATTAAGTTTGCTCAACAAATCATAGCTCCATGGACGATTGATAACTCCTCATCGGTTGTATCATATGTAACTCCTAACTCTTGGTACCTTATCCTAATTTCACTTTGGCCTTGAGTTTGCTCAACAAATCAAAACGAAATTATTCGCTTGGACCTAGCATATCATAACGACATAAGTATAGTATATGTACCTTGAGTTCGCTTAACAAATACATATAGTTATCTTACCTTGTCTATTCAATATATTAATAATACTACACATAACATCCCTAACTTGAGTTTGCTCAACAACTAAGGAGTATGCAAGTAATTTATTAATATATATATATATATGGTAGAGGACAACATTATATTGAAGATTCATAATCTTCAATATATTATATTGAGTGATATCGACTTATGTTATAATGTATTTCTTACAAAATACCCTCGTAATTCAAGTGCCGGACACATCGAAAATCATGGTATACATACATTTACGTTTGTATTTATTCCTTCAGTCTATTGAGGATTTTTTTAATGTTCCACCTTCAATTTGTACATCCATATTATATAATTTTTATTATTATATAATTTTCATATTTCCTATTACTTATATAATATTATATTAATTAAATCTTATTTAATTAATTTTAGTTAATTAACATCTTAATTAATTTTATATCTTAATATAACATTTATATTAAATATTAATTATCTACTATAACCTTTATGGTATAACACATATATCATATATATGTGTATATTATTTAACTAATTAACCTTTTAATTGATTTACTGAATTAATTAACCTTTAACTTATTTATTTAATTAATTAACCTTTGATTAATTTATTAACTAAACAATTTTAATTAAATCATATTAGTTTTTAAAAATCATTTTATATACATATATATAATCTTATGATATCTTAAACATTTTAAAATATCATAACTCATATAAAAAAATATAATACATGCATATATTTTTCACTAATTAATTAATTTAATTAATCTTATTAATAAATATAAATTTTCAAAATTAATTTATATTATTTTTTGAAACATTTTGAAATTTTTTATTATATTACAACTTTTATACTGTATCTTATTTTAAATTTAACATTTTAAATTTAAAATCTTATATTTTAATTTTCAAACAATTTTGAAAATTAGCCCAAGATCCAATTCAAATTGGGTCTTTTCTATTAGGGACAACCTTTGGACTTGCATATCTGTTCGGGCCAGGCTGGTAGCTAGGTAAGGTAGAGTACTAGATTACCAAAAACCAATCCTTGACACTACCTTTCTAGACATCCTACTAATTGGACTGTAAGCTTAATTAGTTAACCCTAACTATGACGCCCCACCTCTATACTCACACAAGCCAAGAATACTACGGGGTAATGCCATCGACTAGCATGAAGAATAAGGCTATCGAGGAGCGACCATCTACGTAATTCCTTTGTGTGAGTACCGATATGTCAGATAGAATGACTTGCATTTCGTTTCAAGAGGAAATCCGACATATCAAATACAAACTCAAAGCTACCACACAATGGCTATGTGTTCTTCGGAAACAAATATAGAAATAAGCATAACACAAATCAATCATAGATATTCATATCACAAAGGCGGAAACATATATGAATATAACACATAAAAGTGTACATCAAGATAGTGGTCATACAAGATCCACTAAATCACAAAAGAATAAGTACAAGTGCTAAGCAAAAGAATATGTATACATCAAGGAGTCTCTAACTCAAATGTATAAAAGCAAAAACAACTAAGCTAAAGTAGTTAGCCAAAAGTCAGAAGCTATCCCCTGCTAAGAAGTCAAGTGGAAGCACCTATAACACCTCGGTCAGACCCGAGTATTATTTAAGAAGAAAAATAATAAACGGATTAGTCTAGCTATAAATATCATATAAGATGAGAAAGGATAAGAGATACCACAAAAATGAATGATAAAGATAATGGCCATACTGTGACAAATATACATTTAATAACAATAAAATTCATACAATATCTCAAATCTCGTCAAATATCCAAAAAGAATATCACATTCTTTAGTGCATTCACCAAAACCCCAAATATTGACAAAACATATCAATGCCAATCGCAAAAATTTGGTGAAACACAAATTCCAGAAATCAACAATTAGAAATCCAGAAATTACAAAAGAGGAGGCCTATCACAAACGGGATCATGAAAACTCACCAACACGTGTATCACAAACGGGACGTTATCCCTATGAAAATACGGGGTATTGTCCCCCCTTGGGGACAAATAAGCTGAACATCGACGCACCTAAAAAGATACGCCCCATGCACAGTCGAACATCGAAGCACCTGAAAAGATACGCCCCATGCACATTCGAACATCGACGCACCTGAAAAGATACTCCCCATGCACATACCTATTGAGCCGAACATCAATGCACCTAAAAAGATACGCCCCATGTATAGAACTCAGTGAGACGATTGCTCCACGAATGGTCAAAAGTCCAGGGGTCGTTAGCCCCTAAAAATGAGACGAAGCTCCATAAAACTTGGTACAGTCCCCCACGTGGACAAAGAGACCTCGCATAACGCTAGTCTAAACCATAAAATGATCGCCATCGATCAATAAGAAGTGTGAATTACACTAAGCTAGTAAATAAATGATTTTAGCTTCATGTCCCATAACCACTGGCTTAACTTAAATATTTACGAACAAATTGTAGATTCCACTCGAAAATTGTCACAAGATTTCAATCGAACAAGTCTAAGAATTAACCGACGAAGTAAACGCAAGCGTTTCATACCACTTGTTTTGCTAAGTCGTTTAATTAGATTTCTCATACGAATGAGGTAAAGGTTTGTATATACTAATAGATTTGGAAAACGGTTTTAAAAACGAGCTTTGTATTTAAAAGTAGCGTTGAAATCGTTTTTTTGAAAGAGTTTGAGTATTCACTACTAGTATAGAAACCTTTGTATTTTAAAGTGACAAATCACAGAAATGATTGTAGAAACAATCAATCACCAAAAATTCACATTCGATGACGTGAATCAAAACCATAGAAATCGATATCAACTCTATCAAATGGATATTCCCAAAAATCCAGAAAAAGAAGTTATCAAAGTTGATAATAAGTGATAACAACTAACCGGATCAACCAAAAATTGATTAGAACGGAAATCCACTAAAAATAGGCCATTTGGCTGAAATAAGCAGCTCTAGACGTCTGGTAGAATTCCCAGACGTCTGAGCTAAAGCTCTGGAATTTTCTTTCAGATCACCCAGACGTCTGGGAAGTAAGCTCAGATGTCTGAGCTAAAAGACTGGAATTTTATTCCCGTAGCATCAGACGTCTGAGCTTATTACCAAACGTCTGAGCTAAAGCTCAGGGCAATTTTTGCCAAGGCCATAGATGGCCAAGTCAAATTCAAAACAAACGAATGAGCGACGATGGCTAGAGATCGATGTCAAGCGACAACCCAACCCTATAAACACATCAATACACTCCAAATAACATGTCCAAACATCCATATAACGATTTTCATAAATTTTAACTTCAAAATACCAAAAATTGGAAAATTCATCAAACCAATTCGATTCAAAAGCAAATGGACATGAATTAGATGTTAGGAATTCATACCTAACAACTATTAGAGGTATAGACATAGATGTGAGTTCAAGAACTCACCTTTAAACCCAAAAACAACGAGTGAGAAGCTTTATAACAAAGGAAAGATCAACCACTCTTCAACTTCAACTCAAGAAGCTCCAATCTAAGCTCATAAGCAAATATTTCCTAAGTTAGGGTTTAGGAATTTCTGAAAATTGAAGAGAGATTGAGATGGAGAAGACGAAGAGGATGCTTACCTAAGCTTCTCGTTGATTTTGGAGCTTGAATCTAGAATTTCCTAGTAATCTAGGGTTTAGGAATTCTAATTTCCCTTTCTTTCCCCCATTTTTCTTTTAGTTTGAAAGTTTAGGAATTAAAAATGAATGAAGAGGAGTTGGAGGAGGAGTTAGGGTATTATGTTGGGTTAGTGGGCTGAAACCCAAACCCAAATCCCCAAAATAGGAAAATAGCAAAATTATACTCAACTCCAAACATATCGATGTGTATACTCAAAAAGGTCGCAAATGCCATTTTAGACTCAATGGAAGGGGTCTCGAGTCCTAATTCGATTGTTTACAAAAAGTAGCATTTCGGACTTTAATCCGACTAACGATGCCATATTAAAATTTCAACATTTAAATATACGATCGCAAAATATGCGGGTTGTTACAGACTCCCCACCTTAAAGAAATTGCATCCTCGCAATACTTAAGAAGACAATAAAAAGTAACAACCATACAAAGGCATAACAACACAAAGAAGAAATTTGAAGTAAGAAGTTCACCTTAAGGAGCACGAAAGAGTAAGTCCGGATGTGTTCGCTCGATGAATTCTCTGGATTCCCAAGAGCAATCCTTAGGATTTGAGGACCATTGAACTTTCACAAGAGGAACATCTTTATTTCGAAGGCGTTTAACCTCCGTAGCAATGATACGAATAGGATGTTGCTCATAAGTCAAATTAGGTGAAACTTCAATTTCTTCAATAACACCGGGCTCAAGAATAGAATCGAAATCTCTAAGGCATTTTCGTAGTTGAGAGACGTGGAATACGTCATGAATAGTAGAAAATTGAGCCGGTAATAAAAGGCGATAAGCCATGGAACCAATACGTTCGGTGATGGGAAATGGGCCAATATATTGAGGTGCTAAGTTTCTCGATCGATTGAAACGCACAACACCCTTCATAGGTGAAACACGAATAAACACTAAATCTCCCACAGAAAATTCTAATTTCCTTCTTCAATTATCGACATAGGATTTTTGTCTACTTTGAGCTTCTTTCATCCTATGATGAATAAGGTCAATCTTTTCAGTGGCATCATGAATAAAATCTAGACCTAAAACCAGCTTCTCACCGACCTCAAGCCAACAAGAAGGAGATCGGCATGGCCTTCCGTAGAGTGCCTCGAAAGGTGCCATACCAATACTAGATTGGAACTATTATTATAAGAAAACTCAACAAGAGAAATATGATCTTCCCAACTTCCACCAAAATCAAGAACACATGCACGAAGGAGATCTTCAAGAGTTTGATTCACCTGCTCTGTTTGTCCATCGGACCGAGGATGATAAGCGGTGCTAAAATTAAGCTTCGTTCCCAAAGCTTTTTGAAGACCCTTCCAAAATCCACTAGTAAATAATGGATCACGATCGCTAACAATAGAAGTTGGAACTCCATGCAATTTAACAATTTCTTTGACATAGAGTCTAGCCAAAAGAGGTACGGTCCGATTGGACCGAACAGGAAGAAAATCGGCAGATTTTGTAAGTCTATCTACTATCACCCATAGGCTATCATGACCCTAACGAGAATGGGGAAGACCGTCAATAAAGTCCATAGAAATTTGATCCCACTTCCAAATTGGAATGTCCAAAGGTTGCAATAACCCACCGGGCCTTTGATGCTCGGCCTTAACAAGTTGGCAAGTCATACAATGCTTAATGAAGTTAGCAATATCAGATTTCATTCCATCCCAATAATAGAGTCACTTCATGTCCGCGTACATTTTACTACTACCGGGATGAATGGTAAATTTAGAACGATGAGAATCTTCTAAAATGTCTTTACGAAGATCACTAATATTTGGCATAATAAGTCTACCAAATTTTCGAATACCGCCACGAGTATCAATATTAAAGTCTTTCAAACCTTCAATATCAATTTTATCCCTAAATTTGGCTAAGAAGAGCCAATTCGAGATCTTGCTTTCGAGCTTCAAGAATGCGGTCTAAAAGAGAAGGATGAGCCTCAAGGCTACATAAGACAAGAGATGAACACGAATCGAATTCACGATCTCGAATCTCACAAGTGGACAAAGTCTCGAGATCATTCCATTAGGATATCATCATGGAAACAACCGCTTGTTGCTTTCGGCTAAGGGCATCGGCAACATGATTTCCCTTTCCGAGAGTATAAAGAATATCAAGATCATAAGATGCAAGGAATTCGAGCCAACGTTGTTGACGCAAATTAAGTTCCTTTTGAGAAAATAATTACTTCAAAGATTTATGATCGGTGTAGAGAACAAATTTCTCACCCAGAAGATAATGACGCCAAATTCTAAGGGTGAAAACAATAGCCACGAGCTCTAAATCATGAGTGGCATATCTAATCTCGGCAGGCTTTAATTGCCTAGAAGCATAAGTAATAACACGTTCCCTTTGCATGAGAATGGCTCCCAAACCAACACGACTAGCATCGGTATAAACAATAAAGTCTTGGTTCCCTTTGGGAATCACAAGAATAGAAGCATCGGAAAGGAGTTCTTTTAATTTCTGAAAAGCAGCTTCACATTTGTCTAACCAAATGTACTTAACTCCCTTCTTTTTCAAACTAGTAAGAGGTATGGAAATTTTAGAAAAGTCTTTTATGAAACGACGGTAATAACCCGCCAATCCAAGAAAACTACGGATTTCCGTCACACTCTCCGGTCTCTTCCAATTTTGAATCGCTTTAATCTTTGAAGGATCCATGGAAATTCCGGATTCAGAAATAATATGCCCTAAAAATTTCACACGAGATTTCCAAAAGTGTCACTTAGAAAATTTTGCTTTCAATTGATTGCTCCTAAGAGTTTCCAACACAATCCAAAGATGTTTCTCATGCTCTTCCTCGGTTTTAGAATAAACAAGAATATCATTTATAAAGATGAGAACAAATCGATTGAGGAAGTCTTTGAAAACTCGATTCATAAGGTCAACGAAATAAGCAGGAGCGTTCGTTAAAACAAATAGCATAACAAGCCATTTATAAGATCCATAACGAGTACGGAACGACGTCAAAGGAATGCTATCCTCTACAATTCGAAGCTGATGAAAACCGGTTGGTAAGTCTAACTGTGAAAAGACTCTAGCACTACAAAGTTGATCGAATAGATCATCAATCCAAGGTAAGGGATATTTATTATTGATGGTCAGATCATTAATCATGCAATAGTCTATGCAAAGCCTAAGTGTACCATTGGATTTCTTCACAAAAATAGCCGAAGCTCCCCATGGGGAGGAACTAGAATGAATAAACTGTTTTCCTTCCAATTTGGATAATTGTTTACGCATCTCTTCATTTTCCTTATTGGACATACGATAAGGAGGACAAGTGATAGGTAGAGCTCTAAGGATTAGATTAATTCTGAACTCAATTGCTCGCTTAGGTGGTAATCCTAAATCGGGCTCAAATATGTCGGGAAATTCACAAACAACGTGAATAAGGGAAATGACATCTTCCTCATCATCATTATCGTCATCATATGGATTTAGAGAATATAAGGATGCTACCGAATTGGAATCTAAATCTTTAAGAACAATAGAAATCTGCTTAACAGATTGGGGATGTCGTAGATTGATAGTCCTCTCGGGGCATAAGATGTGGGCTTCATAACGATTAAGCCAATCCATCCCCAAAATCATTCCGAAACCTAAGTAGCGCATAACATGAAAATCGGCTCGGAAAGAATAATCACATAAAATAATCTCGACATCTTTACAAAATAAACTGAGTGTTGCGGATCCACCAACCGGATTCGTAATTCTCAGTGAAGTCATCAAGCCCATAACATTTAAAGACAAAGCATCACCAAGTTCTTTGGATATAAAAGAGTAAGATGCACCCGTATCAAAATGAACTCGAATAGGAAGATCACGAAATATAATAATGCCATCAAGGACAGAATGAGAAATACCTTGACCAAGAGAAGTGTTACTAGGAGCTTGCACGACATTAAGCTTTCCCTCCTTCCTACTCTGAAGTATGGGACATGCAGATATATGATGACCCGAACTTTTGCAATAACGACAATAAAGGGGTTTCGGGCATCTATTTGCATAATGGTCCTTAGAACCACAATTGTAGCATTGCCTACGACTAGAGGTAGGAGTCTTTGCTACCGAAGTTGCTTGTTTCCCTTTCTTGTTGGGATTAGGCTTGAACTTAATAGGCCTCTTCTTGTTGTTGTTGAAGTTCTGTTTGGCACCCACAACTTCAACATCACTTTCTTTATCGGCTTCTTCAAGTCAAAGAGCGATATCAACAAGCTGATCAAAAGAAACTTCTAGTTTCAGGAGTAAAGGCCTTTTGAGGTTCCTATTCAACCCATAGACAAACCTCTGATTTTTCTTCAATGGGGTATTAATATACCCGATCCCATATTTAGAGAGAGATTCAAAAGATGCGACATAGTCGGTCATAGAAGATTCACCTTGAACAAGGTCAATAAAGCGTCGTGCCAAAGTTACCTTTTCAGCTTTCGGCACAAACTTTAACTCGAACCTTTCCCGGAATTGTTCTCAAGTAAGATCCGCTTCAATAATTTCCGAGATCAAAAGCTCATACCAATCTAATGCTCTCTCTTGGAGCATGCTATAAGCCACTTGGAAACGATATAGATCCACAAGATTCATGCGAGAAAAGATGCGGTCGCATGTTCTAAGCCAAGCTTGGACTTCTATAATGCTTTCGAAACCCTTGAATGGCCTTCCGCCCAAATTGGTATAGTCACTGCACAAGCGTGCAAACCCGAATTTAGGATGAGTAGGCTTTGGAATTGGTCCGACAGCTTGAGCATTCTTCACAAGATCTAAAAGCTGTTGAGCAGACATGAATATTCCATCCTGAGGAGTAGCACTAGATTGACCGGCGTTGGGACGGCCAGGTCTAACCATTTCTCTTCTTTAAGAAAGAAAGAAAGAAGGGGAAAAAGGTTATTCACAGAATGAATATCAAACAAACTTGATTGATAAAACAAGGCATCATAAAAGAAAATAGGATAGAACGGGTCTTAAGACTCGAATTAAATCCTAAGGCACGATTCCTAAGAAAGACTTAGGACAATGATCCTTGCTAGATTATTCTACATTGTTCCGAAGTTTGGCTCTGATACCAAGCTGTGACGCCCACCTCTATACTCACACTAGCCAAGGACACTACGGGGTAATGCCGTCGACTAGCATGAAGAATAAGGCTGTTGAGGAGCGACCATCTGCGTAATTGCTTTGTGCGAGTACCGATATGTCATATAGAATGACTTGCATTTCATTTCAAGAGGAAATTTGACATATCAAATACAAACCCAAAGCTACTACACAATGGCTATGTGTTCTTCAGAAACAAATATAGGAATAAGCATAACACAAATCAGTCACAGATATTCATATCACAAAGATAGAAATAGATATGAATATAACACATAAAAGTGTACATCAAAATAGTGGTCATACAAGATCCACTACATCACAAAAGAATAGGTACAAGTGCTAAGCAAAAGAATATGTATACATCAAGGAGTCTCTAACTCAAATGTATAAAAGCAAAAACTACTAAGCTAAAGTAGTTAGCCAAAAGTCAGAAGCTAGCCCCTGTTAAGAAGTCAAGTGGAAGCACCTGCAACACCTTGGTCTGACCCGAGTATTATTTAAGAAGAAAAATAATAAACGGATCAGTCAAGCTATAAATATCATATAAGATGAGAAAGATAAGAGAAACCACAAAAATGTATGATAACAATAATGCCATATTGTGACAAGTATACATTCAATAACAATAAAAATCATACAATATCTCAAATCTCGTCAAATATCCAAAAAGTATCACATTCTTTAGTGTATTCACCAAACTCCCAAATATTGACAAAACATATCAATGCCAATCGCAAAAAATTGGTGAAACACAAATTCCAGAAATCAACAATTAGAAATCCAGAAAATACAAAAGGGGAGGCCTATCACAAACGGGAGCATGAAAACTCACCAACACGTGTATCACAAACGGGACGCTATCCCTATGAAAATACGGGGTACTGTCCCCCCTTGGGGATAGATAAGCTGAACATCGACGCACCTAAAAAGATACGCCCCATGCACAGTCGAACATCGAAGCACCTGAAATGATACTCCCCATGCACATTCAAACATCGACGCACCTGAAAAGATACGCCGCATGCACATACCTATTGAGCCGAACATCAACGCACCTAAAAAGATACGCCCCATGTACCGAACTCATTGAGCAGACTGCTCCACGAACGGTCAAAAAGACCAGGGGTCGCTAGCCCCTAAAAATGAGATGAAGCTCCATAAAACTGGGTACAGTTCCCCACGTGGATAAAGAGACCTCACATAACGCTAGTCTAAACCATAAAATGATCGCCATCGATCAATAAGAAGTGTGAATTACACTAAGCTAGTAAATAAATGAGTTTAGCTTCATGTCCCATAACCACTGGCTTAACTTAAATATTTACGAACAAATTGTAGATTTCCACTCGAAAATTGTCACAAGATTTCAATCGCACAAGTCTAAAAATCAACCGACGTAGTAAACGCAAGCATACCACTTGTTTTGCTAAGTCGTTTAATTAGATTTATCATACGAATGAGGTAACGGTTTGTATATACTAATAGATTTGGAAAACGGTTTTAAAAACGAGCTTTGTATTTAAAAGTAGCGTTGAAATCGTTTTTGTGAAAGAGTTTGAGTATTTACTACTAGCATAGAAACCTTTGTATTTTAAAGTGACAAATCACAGAAATGATTGTAGAAACAATCAATCACCAAAAATTCACATTCGATGACGTGAATCAAAACCATAGAAATCGATATCAACTCCATCAAATGGATATTCCAAAAATCCAGAAAAAGAAGTCATCAAAGTTGATAATAAGTTATAACAACAAACCGGATCAACCAAAAATCGATTAAAATGGAAATCCACTCAAAATAGGCCATTTGGTGAAATAAGCAGCTCCAGACGTCTGGTAGAATTCCCAGACGTCTGGTAGAATTCCCAGACGTCTGAGCTAAAGCTTTGGAATTTTCTTCCAGATCACCCAGACGTCTGGGAAGTAAGCTCAGACGTCTGAGCTGAAAGACTGTAATTTTATTCCCGTAGCATTAGACGTCTGAGCTTATTACCAGACGTCTGAGCTGAAGCTCAGGGCAATTTTTGCCAAGGCCATAGATGGCCAAGTCAAATTCGAAACAAATGAATGAGCGACGATGGTTAGAGATCGATGTCAAGCGACAACCCAACCTTATAAACACATCAATACACTCCAAATAACATGTCCAAACATCCATATAAGGATTTTCATAGATTTTGACTTCAAAATACCGAAAATTGGAAAATTCGTCAAACCAATTCAATTCAAAAGCAAATGGACATGAATTAGATGTTAGGAATTCATACCTAATAACTATTAGAGGTATAGACATAGATGTGAGTTCAAGAACTCACCTTTAAACCCAAAAACAACGAGTGAGAAGCTTTAAAACAAAGGAAAGATCAACCACTCTTCAACTTCAACTCAAGAAGCTCCAATCTAAGCTCATAAGCAAATATTTCTTAAGTTAGGGTTTAGGAATTTCTGAAAATTGAAGAGAGATTGAGATGGAGAAGATGAAGAGGATGCTTACCTAAGCTTCTCTTTGATTTTGGAGCTTGAATCTAGAATTTCCTAGTAATCTAGGGTTTAGGAATTCTAATTTCCCTTTCTTTCCCCCATTTTTCTTTTAGCTTGAAAGTGTTAGGAAATGGAAATGAATGAAGAGGAGTTGGAGGAGGAGTTAGGGTATTATGTTGGGTTAGTGGGTTGAAACCCAAACCCAAAGCCCAAAATAGGAAAATTGCAAAATTCTACTCAACTCCAAACATATCGATGTTTATACTCAAAAAGGTCGCAAACGCCATTTTGGACTCAATGGAAGGGGTCTCGAATCCTAATTCAACTGTTTACAAAAAGTATCATTTCGGACTTTAATCCGACCAACGATGCCATATTTAAATTTCAACATTTAAATATACGATCGCAAAATATGCGGGTTGTTACACTAATAGACTAATTTACACTGCATAGACTATTGGGCTCTGATACCATTGTTAGAACTATGCCGGCCCACAGTGGATTCAAGGTGAATTTCAATTTTTTTGACCATATTGGATCCTTATTGGACCTATGAAGTCTAATTTATTTAAAATATTTCTAAATTTTATTTAAATAAAATCTTTTATTTTATTTAAATTTATAAAATGATTATGTATTATTTAATTTATATTATATTAAATTTATACATTATCATATACACATATATGTGTGTGAATATGTGTAACATATGAATACGTGCAAGGTATAACATGCTCGTATATAGATGTTGGGATTTACATCGCAATGGACACGTTAGCTCATCCAATGTGAAAATATATTAACAAAATGTATGTTTATATATACTTTTACTTTTAATATATAAAATATATAAATTTATGTGTATATGTGTAAATAGTGATTGTATATATAATTTGTACAAATAATACGTTTAAGTCAATTATAAAGTATATTAACTATAATTTTTTTGTAAGTCCAAAAATAGTAGATATATAAATATTTTTTTAGTATATATGTATACAAATTTATTTATATTAAATGCTCATATATATGTATGTATGTATGTACGCACGTACGTATGTATGTATGATAGTAAATAAATAAATAAATACATACATATATATATTAATACAAATAAATTATAAAATAACTTATATTAAATATATAAACAACTAGTCATGTGCATGGCCCAAATTTTTTTTTATTATTAAATTGTAATATATATATATATATATTATAAAATGTACGGAAATATTTAAAAATTAATAAAAATATTTTTATTTGAAAAAAATTTAAAATTTAAATTTTCAGTGATGTTTTAGGTGAAAATTTATAATTTGAAAATTTATTATACAATTTTATAATTTGAAACAATTTAAAAATATAATTTTTTTATTTCGATGTGAATTTTAAATATTCAAAAAATAAAAAATGTTTTTTCATTTTAGCCGAGAGCATAAGATTAATTAATTTAAATATGATTTAAAATAATATATGAATAAATAAAAATTATTTTACTCCTGCCACAATTATTATACATATTTACCATGTACAAAATTTTATTTCCATATTTTACATAAGTATAAAGTAGTATTTAAAATTATAAGCTATATATATATACATATATTACATATTAAAATATTTAAATAAGAAAAATGTTTTTTTAAAGTATTGAGTCGTGCTGCATATAAATGCGGTAACATAAAAATTTTTAAAACATATATATACATATACATACAACCAATCAATATTGTGAGAATATATTAACATGTTGGAATCATTACATAAATATAATATATGAAATAAACATTGTATATGTGAATTAATATTCATAAACTTATTAGAAATATACCTTGTAGACAAAGCCTGTAAGCACACCTTGAAACAATGAGATCTTATTCCCAAACCGATTCCAATTTAGCAAGTTGCTAGTCTATGAATCATTGACCACCAGCTGTCGGTTAGTAGGAAACCAATTTGATTTGAGCCTAACATGAAAGGGGAAAGGAGGGGAGAGGTCGGCCAAAAATTGGAGTGGATATGGGCGCTTTAAAAAGTTCTCTAAAAGGTGAGGATATAGATCTTTATATAGAAGAAGAGAAGGAGAAAAGATAGTATCAAGATGTTTACCCATTCTTTGTAACGACCCGAAATTTAATCACTTTAAATATGGATATTTAATATATTATATAGTAATCAATAAATGGATTTTATAACCCAAAAATACCCCTTTTTAATAATACCAGTGATGGTGAAACGATTCTTAAAATGCGTTTACAAAAATAATTAGTTCAAAAAAAATAGAAAATGTGACTAGAAATCGTTTTCTGAATTTCCGACTTTTCGGTGTTTAAAAGTTATCAGAAACGTTGTGTGCATTATAGTTAACATATACACACATTTACAAGTAACATAAGTAAGGTTTGAAAGGGAGTGCGGATTAAGGATCTTAAGGCTAATTTAACACTAGAGGGGGGTGAATAGTGTTAAATGGATTCTAAGACTTATATGGACTAATTTAAAAATTATGATATAAACAAATGCAGAACTTAATCACAGAACAATCACAGAATCAAACACAGATGCAGAAAGTAAATAAATAGCACTAAAAGGAAAGAACACACCGGATTTTATACTGGTTCGGAGTTACCTTACGTCCAGTCCTGCACCAAGGCAAACACCTCGTACAGATTTTGATTATACCAATGTCGAGGTTACAATCCTCAATTTCTAAAGGCCCTGAGGTACCCTCCTGTCTTCAAGTCCGGGGCAAACTCTCTTGATTTACAGGACACAAGATAACCCAATTGATTTCCAGGCACAACCACACCTGTTTGCACAAAAAATGGACAAACACCTCCAAGTCGTATGATTTAATTGATTTTAGGTTGTTCTTAGTGATTTGGGTGATTTATGCAAATATATGAAAAGCAGGGACTAAACTGTAAAAGACACGCAGATTTATAGTGGTTCGGCCAGAATGTGCCTACGTCCACTTTATATGTTATTCTCCTTTTCTATTCAAATTACAAGTACAAAGCTTTGATACAAGTATATGAAAGTTGTTTGAAAGTTCTATCCGTGCTTGAGCTCTCAAACTTGTCCCCCATTGTTGTACCCCTGCCCCTCTATTTATAGAGTGAGGCTGGGGGTAGGGGTCTTGGATGTATATAGCTGCTGGTGGGCCTGGGCTGATACAATCTAGCCTGGCAAAGTTGGTCTGGAACGCCTTGGTCCGGTGGGATCTGGTTCGGTAGGTAAGGGAACCTGTTGGTTCAGTGGGTAGGCGAAGTTGTTGGTTCGGTGGTATGGGAAGTAGGTTGATTCGGTAGTGGGTGGACCGGTGGAGTTGATTCGGTAGGCATAGGAAGTAGGTTGATTCGGTAGTGGGTGGACCGGTGGAGTTGATTCGGCAGGCATGGGAAGGAGGTTGATTCGGTGGATGGAGTGGAAGGAGTTGGTTTGGTGGATGGTCTGGTTTACCCTGGTTCGGCGAGGACTTAGCTCCCCTCTTTGGTTCGGTGAAAACATGCTCAACATTTGCCCCCCAAAGTGGGGCATATGCCAGTCATATGTCTCGCTTTGTTTCAGCTTGGACACTTTCATCCGGTCCTGTGTGCCGAGCCAGTTGGTTCGGTCGTCATTATTCGCCTATAAGTATGGACCTTGCATCTCTGTTCATCCTTCACCGTTTGAGACAGTCGAATCAATTGTATACCAAACCAACTCATCTGCCGGACCAGGTGAGTCTTCCTTTGCCGAATGGTTTTTCTTTTATGATCGAACGAACTCAAATGCTCTACCGAACGGGCTTGGGGGTCTAAGGCCGAATGACCTTGAACTTTGTTATGCCGAATGAGTTTAGGAGACTAAGGCCGAATGACCCCTTGCTTTACCGAATGAACTTGGGAGACTAAGGCCGAATGACCTTTTGCCTTGCTTTACCGAATGAGCTTGGGAGTCTAGGGCCGAATGAAACTTGAACTTTGTTATACCGAATGAGTTTATGTGTTTATAAGTGAAACTCTGGACAACATACACTCGTTCGTTTATATCTCTATCTCCTTATTCTAAAAATGTGTTTTTTTTCGTGTTGTAGATAATGTCTCATAAAGTTGAAACCCGATCAGAGAAGAAAAAATCCCAGGACAGAGATGATCCTTCCGCAGTGCCCCCAGTTCAGTCAGAACCGGGACGTCATGGGCCCACCCCGAGGTCACTAGTAGATGGGTACGGCCCTCAGGAGCTTCTGAACTCACCTCTTGACTGTTTCCCAAGCTCTCTCAAAGGCGAGCAGCTTGATGTTATCTCCCACTCCTTTGGGATTGACAGAGCGCGCATGCTATTGCCGGGGGAGGGGGTGATGCCATATAATCCCCCCGAAGGGTATTTCGCCTATAGCCGGTATCATTGTATGTGTGGGGCCATTCCCCCGATCAATGCTTGGATAATCAGCTTCATCACCTACTTGAAGGTAGCTCCGTTTCAGTTTCAACCTAATTCCTACGCCATCCTGGTGAGCCTGTTTGTCATTTTCCAGAGGAGGTACAGGCGTCCTCCCTCCAACCGGGATATCCGGTACTTGTACAATTTGAGAGGCTATAAGAAGGGGTCTCCATACATTAGCTTGGAATCAGCCGTATCTTTCAAGCCGGTCCTGGACTTATACTCGAAGTTCAGCATGTTTAAGAAAGAATGGTTTTTTATCAAGGATGACTCTGGTTCCATCCGTCGCTTCACTTCTGGCTGTAAGTCTTAAGCTTATTTATAATTTCCGTTCTGACTGCAATGCCTCTTCTTATGTGTTTTTATTTCTTGCTAGCGACAGGTGGCTTTGCGGTCGTGGAGAATGATCGCCTGGTTCAGATGGCTGTGGAAATAGAAGCCATTACGGGAAGGGACAGGTCGGCTTCTTACTTGATCAGGAATGCTACACTTCTGGGGCACAACCTGATCCTTCCACATCAGTCCGTGGTTAAGCAGAGAGACACGGCGGAGGAGAGAGCTGCCAAAGCTGCAGGAGGGGCCACGACGAAGAGTAGCAAAAGAAGACCCTTCCCGCCGCATCCAGTCGCCGGGGGGAAGAAACTCAAGAAGTCTGATGGACCCTCTCCCAGCACACATCCGGATGTTCAGGAGGAGGAAAAAGGTGAGGACGAAGGAGGTGAGGCGGAGAGCGGAAGTGGTAGAGAAGGTGACGGTGATCGTCACGGTGGTGATGGTGGCGAAGGACAGGGCGGTGATGGCACCAAGGATTTGCCTCCCGGGCATGCGGGCATGATTCAAGAGTGGACAGATGACACTCTCCGCCAAGCCTTCGAAGAGTTGGAGGAAATAGAGAAGTCCAAGAAAGCTGGTAAGGTTGGGACCGGCGCCGATTTATCTTCCGGGAGCGCTTCTACCGAGGCAACTTCTGCGATTCAAGGTGAATTTCTCTTTATTCTTTTTAATTCTTGAATGATGGCTCAATACATGCTGGTGACACTTGGTTTTTATTCCAGGAGCGGGCAAAACGGCCAAGACCTCAGATCTTCGGCACAGGCTTGAACAATACAAACTCCTCAAAGCTTCCGCCAAGCCAAAGCCTCCTACTAACCGTCCTGGAGACGTAGTCGGCTATCGTCCTCTTCTTGGAGTTATTGAAGAAGATATACAAAAGAGGAAGAGGAGTCGATCTACGTTTGAATCTCTTCCTGGTCCTCCGGCCCAACTCCAGCCTATTCACGATATTACGGAGGATGATACTGAGTTTATGCCTTCCCCACATCCATCTGAGAATCCATCCTTCACCCCGATAGATCACCCTGGCTTGGTTCGTAACCCATTTGCGGGCCATCCAGACCTGGATCCGGCCTCTCATGACACCTCCTTCGATGAGGTTACTGGTGAGCATCTTCTCCCTCGCAATCCTATGGTATGGGTGCTTGATGAAGCTAAGTCCCTGGACCTTGATTTGCTTACTACCTGGGTTGTAACTCTGGGGAATGAAGCCAAGGCGAATATTGACCGAGTTGCTGAGGAGACTAGGAAATTGATAGGGCATCATGCCCGACTAGTCAAGGCCGGGGAGGAAATTAGGAGTGCCAACATTCGGCTACGGTTAATGGTCTCCGACTAGGCTAAGCAGCTTGCCGATCAAGCCATCCAAATTTCTCAGTACGAGGCTGCATCCAGGCAACTGAAGAAGACTATGGAAGAGGCCAGCATGGCAGAGTTGCGAAAAATGGAGGCTGCCTGCAAGGAGCGAATTGACATGGCCACGACGGTAGATGAGGTTCGACAAGTGGACCTCGAGCGGGCGCAGGAATTGTCGGGGAGACTTGAGGCCGCGGAGCTCGCTCAGTCCAGGTTGAAGGAGGAGATGGAGGCAATGAGGATATCCCTTCAGGCTGACCGCTCACGATACCGATTGGAGAGGGATGCTGCCGTCGCTAAGCTGCGTGCTTCTGAGGCCCGAATGAAGGAGCTTGAAGAAAATGAGGGGATGATGGATGAGATGCTCCAGGATATGTATTTCCGCACTTGGAAGCAGGGTAATTTATCCTGGATGGATGATTACCCCCGAGTTATGGCCAGGATTTATCTCCGGGCCCTGGAGGAGGCTAGGGATGATGCGGATAAAGAGGGTGGCGCAGTCTTCAGAATGGATGTGGTCACTGCCCAATTTACCAAGGAGGAGAAGGTGGCAGTGAAGGAGGGTATGCGGCTGCTTGCTGCCGAGAAGGCAGGTGTGCAAGTAGAGGATGATGACCAGGATGGTCAGGAAGCAGGTGCGGGTAAGTCTTCCTTTCTAGTCTTTCTGTTAACTTGGTTGCTTATCACTAATGAATTCTTTCTTTGACCGGGCAGGTGGGCAACAGGACAAGGATGAAACTCCGACACAGCCGACTCCTAGATTTGACCTGGATATCTTTTTGTGGACTTGTCATTGTTGTATATGTTAGTCTCAAAACAGTAACGTAACTTTTAGGTTGTAATTATGCTACTTGTGATAAACAACATTATTCTTGACGTGTAGTTTTTTAACTTAAGCTGATTCTGTCGTTTTTTGAATGTTTTTGCTATTTTGACATGTTGTATGAGAAATATAGCTATGCATATGCTTGCAATTCAATTGCGTTTGATGTTAAGTTCTTGCTTAAAACATAATTTCATGCCTTGCAATGTTAGTGTGACGTGTGAATAAATTATAGCCACATGTTTATACATGAAAGAAGAAAATACCGCCCTTCATATTTTACTTGTAGATGGCAGCTTTGAATGTCTCGCGCGACTGAGTGTGGAATGTGGTCAGTGTCCTGCTGTGAGTATCCGCTTCTATTAGCGAATGTTTCCTATTCTGTGTCCTGTACTTTAGGGATTGTTACAGAGGATAGGAGAAAAGTTTTTTAAATAAAATTGAAGTATGAGAAAAAGTAAAACTTCCAATCACGGAAGGCCTTCGATGTTCTTAAGTTCGTGGCAAACGGGCTTTGTAGTCACTTTCCCTAGCTGTGAGTCTTGGAGACATTTGTCACCCATCTTACGCCTCCGCGGGGAGTTAATCTTTTTTACCACAGTCGTACTTAAGACACATCGGAGCCGAGATCGCGCACAGTAACTACCCGGGCCATTATGGCCCGTAATCGTGGGTATTATTCGATTTACTGTGGCCGGCTAGCGTGGGTGTCGATCGTTAACCGTGAACTGCCCCTGGCTGGCCACACCTTATGTTGGGGCTTAAAGTAGGTTCACAGTTGCCGGCAAGCCGAACGCCGTAATGAGCTGCATTGGCTATAGTCGGCCTTCTTGGTGGCTTATAATCGGCTCATTACAGTTGGCTTTGAGGGCCGTCGCGAGCAATGAGTTAACCCGCAGCAGAGGGATGCCGGAGCAAAAGTGTCTCATTGGCGAGGGCATAGATTTGTATAGTACCTGTTAGGTCTTGTCCAGGAGAAGTCGCGCCGTGGAGCGCCTTGAATGGAAATGCTATATGCACACGATTTTGTTCAACAGAAAAGGACAAAGTTAACAAGCATCCAAGATATAAAGGAACAAGTTAAAAAAGAGACAAGGTTTTTAAAGTGGTTCGGCACGAAAATGCCTACGTCCACTGATTCTCTTTGTTAATTCACTTCACATGGGCAGTACAAGTTAAGAAAAGTATTGACGGAGGTGTTGGATGTTCCATGCCCTCTGGAACACCTCTCCGTCCACTGTTGACAAAATATAAGCTCCATTCTAGAGATCTTTATGAATTACATATGGTCCATCCCAGATTGGATCTAGTGATCCGGTGCGAGGGAAGATTCGCTTGAGGACGAGATCTCCTTCTTGTAAGGTACGATGCTTGACTTTGGAGTTGTAGTGTGCTGCCACTTTTTGCTTGTGGGCTGCTGCTTTGAGGGCTGCATCATTTCTTCTCTCCTCAATTAGATCCAAAGACATGTGAAGGAGTTCTTCGTTCTCTTCTGGGTTATAGTGGATCCTACGGTGGGAAGGCACGATGGTTTCAACTGGGAGCATAGCCTCCGATCCGTATGCCAAAGAGAAAGGAGTATGCCCCGTTGATGTTCTGAAAGATGTGCGATAGGCCCACAGTGCCGTAGGGAGTTCATCCACCCAAGCGCCCTTTGACTTTTCGAGTTTCTTTTTGATTAGATTTTTCAGAATTTTGTTGACTGCTTCGACTTGTCCGTTTGCCAAGGGATACGCTACGAATGAGAAGCTTTTGTGAATTCCGTGCTCTTGGCACCAGTTGACGAACTCCTCGCTGTCAAACTGAAGTCCATTGTACGATATAATTTTGAATGGGACTCCGTACCTGCATAGAATATTTTTGATCAAGAAGTTAATAACTTTTGCTGAAGATACTTTATTCAGGGTTCTGCTTCCACCCATTTGGTGAAATAGTCGACTGCCACGATAGCATATTTGGCCCCGCCTCGGCCCATTGGCAGTTCGCCGATCAAGTCAATTCCCCATACTGCAAAGGGCCAAGGGCTGGTCATTTGAGTAATCTCAGTTGTTGGTAGCCGCGGAATCTTAGCAAACTTCTGGCATTTTTCGCATTTTCTGACGAAATCTAAGGCGTCCCTGCTCAAGGTGGGCCAGAAATATCCATATCGGAGTATCTTTTTTGCCAAAGTCTGCCCTCCAGTGTGATCTCCGCAACTTCCTTGATGAATGTTGGCTAAGATTTCCTTGGCTTCCCTTCCAGCGACACACCTTAATAAAGGGTTAGAGAAGCCACGCCGATAGAGGATGCCCTCTTGTATTGTGTAGCGGGAAGCTTTCCTCAAGATTTTCTTGACTTCGTTACGCCCGTTGTGTAGTGTACCACTTTGTAAGTAGTCTCGGATGGGAGTCATCCAAGTTGCTTCTTCGGTTGCAGCTATCAGATTCACTTGCTCAAAACTTGGGGTTAGTTGCTTTGAGATGGCTACTGCTCCGGAAATAGCGCCGTCTCTCATGCTAGCTTGCTTCGCTAATTCGTCGGCCTCTTGGTTCTCTTCCCGAGGGATGTGTTTGACTAAGTAGTGGTCCAATCGACTAAGAAGTTACTTGGTCTTCTTTAAATATGCTATGAGTCATTCTTCTCGAGCCTGGAATTCTCCTAGTATTTGATTAACAATAAGTTGAGAATCGCTATGAAGACACAAAGAATTGGCTCCGATTTCTAAGGCAAGTTCTAATCCAGCTATCACCGTTTCATACTCTGCATCGTTGTTGGTGGCAGCGAATTCCAACCTTACATCATAGTGCAGCTTATTTCCCCTGGGAGTGATTATTACCACACCTGCCCCCGAGCCTTGTTCGTTTGATGCACCATCCACAAAGAGGTTCCACTTGATATCTTCTGCTATTTCTGATTGCTCCTTACCTTCGTTGGTAGTGAATTCGGCAATGAAATCGGCCATGGCTTGCCCCTTGATGGCGGTGCGAGGATGGTAGGTAATATCATATTGACTTAGTTCAATGCACCATTAAAGTAGTCGCCCAGAAGTGTCAGGACGATGGAGTACCTGCCTCAGTGGTTGATCGGTCAGAACTTTGATGGAATGGGATTGAAAATAGTGTCGCAGTTTTCGTGATGCGATTAGTAGACAGTATGCTAGCTTCTCAAGTTTAGGATATCTGACTTCTGCCCCTGTAAACCCCTTACTTAAAAAGTATACTGGCCACTGCGTGCGGTTGTCTTCTCTTACCAAAGCAGCGCTTAGAGCATGAGATGATACAGTAAGGTATAGGTATAACTCTTTGCCTTCGTTTGGAGTCGAGAGTACTGGCGGTTTCTGGAGGTGTTCGATTAAGTTAAGGAAAGTTGTTAAGCATTCGTCAGTCCATTCGAACTTTCCTTTGTCTTTCTTTAGAGCTTCGAAGAAGGGGATGCACTTGTCCGTTGCTTTGGAGATGAATCGGCATAGGGCAGCCACTTTCCCATTCAGGCTTTGCATTTCCTTTCGAGTGGAGGGTATTTTGATATCTTTTAGAGCTCGGACCTGTTCAGGGTTTGCTTCAATCCCTCTGGCATGGACGATGAATCCTAAGAACTTTCCTGATGATACTCCGAAGGTGCATTTTAGAGGATTAAGTTTCATTCCATATTGGCGAAGGACTCGAAACATCTCGCCCAGGTGGTTTACGTGATCGTCGGCTTTCCTTGACTTTACCATCATGTCATCCACATACACTTCCATAGTTTGTCCTATTAGCCCTGCAAACATCTTGTTGACGAGGCGCTGGTAGGTGGCTCCTGCATTTTTAAGTCCGAAAGGCATTACCTTGTAGCAGTACAATCCCCGGTCAGTGATGAAACTAGTGTGGTCTTGATTGGGAGCATGCATGGGAATTTGGTTGTATCCTGAGTATGCGTCCATAAAAGATAAGAGTTCATGCCCGGCTGTGTTGTCTACAAGTTGGTCAATTCGGGGAAGTGGGAAGCAATCCTTCGGGCATGCGTCATTTAAGTTGTAAAAGTCAATGCATGTTCGCCACTTCCCATTAGCCTTCTTTACCAGCACCGGGTTGGCGATCCACTCTGGGTAGATGGCTTCTCGTATGAAGTCATTGGCAAGTAGATTCTTTACTTCTTCATCGAGGGCTGCTGATCGTTCTGCCCCCATGCTTCTCTTTCTTTGTTTTACGGGCGCCTTGGTAGGATCAATGTTTAGTACGTGGCATGCTATGTCAGGGGAGATTCAGGTCATGTCAGCATGTGACCATGCAAATACATCCAAGTTGTGGCGGAGAAAGTCAATGAATTGTTCCTTCAACTCTGCTTTTAGTTGGAACCCGATTTTCAATAGTCTACTCGATTCATGTTTGTCTACAGATACAAATTCCATAGCCTCTGCAGGCTCGGTGGTGGCCTCCTCCTCTTTGTCCCTGGGGTCTAATTCATTGAAAGGGTCGTTGGTATATCGAAGAGGAGGGGCTTTCTTTAGTTGCTATGCTTCCAAACTTTTTGTGTAGAGGGCAACCTCTACACTCTTCCCTTTATCCTTCCTGTGGTTGTTGCGAAGTTCAGTTACATAGCAGTCTCGAGCAACGTCCTGGTCTCCCTCTACTTCCCCTACTCCATTGTCCGTTGGAAATTTCATCTTTAGGCACCATGGGGCCGGGACAATTTGGAAGTCAGACAAGGCTGGCCTTCCTAAGAAAGCGTTGTAGGCCGAGTGGTTTTCTATCAGCATAAATGTCTGTCTCCGCACAACGGAGCGGGAATGACTTGCAATTTCAACAAAGAGGTCCAGTTGCCCGAGGGGCATCTTCGCATCTCCAGTGAAACCGTGTAGTGGTTTATTGCAGGGAGAAACGTCCTTTATTGATAGTTTCATTTTGTCGAATGCATGCTTGAATAAGATATTTACTGAACTTCCAGTGTCTATTAGAATTCGGAAAACTTCGGCTGGACCGAGCCGGGAAGAGATAACCATGGGATCCATGTGAGGGTACTGTCTTCCCTCTAGGTCACGCCTACTGAATGTGATGTCATCACTCTCTTTCCGCTTCGGGTGGCGTTCTTCTACAATAGAACTAATGCAGTCTTCATTGTTTCTAAGTGACTTCCCATATCTTTCCATCTCTGCCCAGCTTCTGTCGGCGATGTGCGGTCCTCCCGAGATGGTATGGACCACTATCTTCTCTTGACTGGAGCCGCTAGTGTTGCGATTTCCTTTGCCTATCTCTGGTGAGGGTAGCCTTGGGTTCTCATTGGCAGGAGCTGGAGTCCTGTTCTGACATTTTACATAGCGTTCCAGTCTCTTCCTTCTGATGTGTTCTTCAATCAAGTCCCGGAGATGATGGCATTCATTGGTATCATGCCCATGAGATTCGTGGAAGCGGCAAAACTTTCCAGACTTCTATGCGTTATCTGATTCCTTCTTGTACGGTGGGCATTTGTATCTAACTTCGTCTTGGGTGGCAAGGAAGATGTTTTCGACGGTTTCATTCAAAGGAGTGTAAGTGTCGAATCTCGGTCCTGGACGATATAGGCGCTTTTCTCCCTTCTTGCCCCCAGCATTGTCTCTAGAATCATTTCTTCGAACGTCCTTTGCTACAGCGGGCGTATTGCTGTGAGTTGCCTTATTTTGTTGCCCTGACTGCCCCTTAGTGGCAGCGTCTTCAAGCCTCATACATTTCCCGGCTTCATGGAAGAAATCGGGTAAAGTAGCTGGTTTTTCTTTTGTCAATCTTCTAGCAAACTTAGTATCCGGATGCACACCACTACAAAGGGCCATTAAGACAAGCTTCTCATCGGCATCTTGGACTGCGGCCGCTGCGGCATTGAATCGGGTTAAATATTGCTGCAGCTTCTCTCCAGGTTTCTGTTTGATATTGGATAAGGAATAAGCGTCCTTGGGTTGTTCCACATGAATGCAGAACTGGCTGATAAACTTTTCTTTCAACATCTCCCATGAGTTGATGGATCCTTGGGGTAGATGGCAGAACCAGGAGGTAGCTAGATCTGCTAAGAATAGTGGAAAGCATTTTCACAGTACCCTCTCTGTTGCCCTGCTCATGAGCATATGCTGTGTGTATCTCTGCAAGTGTACAACGGGGTCAGAGGTTCCTTTGTAAGGTTCCATTGTTGGCATTTTCCATTCTCGGGGGGTGATAGCAATTTCGATATTGCGGGCGAAAGGGCTGGTTACCCTAGCGTCTATCCCTCGATCTCTTTGATCCTGTTGGACGCACTCTCTGAACAAGCGTGCCATCCTTTCATCAGAATTTGAAGTAGATAGAAATGAGTTCGATTCTGTTCTGTGGGATTGATTCCGTCCAGATGACCTGTAGGGATGGTATAGCCTATCATTCCTAATATTTTCCAGTGGCTGCCTTTGGTCTTCTGGGAGCATGCTAGGGTCAGCTACAGTTGGCCCTTGCCTTGATCTTCCCCTGCTGGATTCTGATCTAAGCACTTCCTCGGGTCCAACTTCGGGCTGGACTCTAGCTCGGCCCCGTTCATTGGTGTTTCCGTGGTTAGGCAGTATGACAGGCTCAGCTACAGTTGGCCTCCGTTCGGTACCTCCCCCGTTGGGTTCGGTTCCAAGCGTTTCCTCAGGCCTAACTTCGGGCTGAGCTCGGTCTCGGCTCCTACCATGGCTGCTTCTGCCGTTAGCTCCTTCGAAGAAGGAAGACCTTTGTTGTCTCTGAGATCCTCCAGACTGGGACTCACCCCATGATTCAGTGTTGTGGTTGGACTCTTCAGCATCCCTTAAGCGTGACATGAGATGGTCCACCAAGGCTTCCTGCTGGAATGTGAAGCGATTAGTCACTTCAGCCACAACCCTGTCTAGATCTGCCTTAGTAATTGCTGCCAGCTGTTCCACGGCAGGGGTGGTCGGATTTGCCTGACCTTCATTTGGTACTGCTGCTGGAAGGGGACGATTTACTTGATCTGTGACCACTAGATCTGGAAGACTGCTGGTTGCGATGTTTTTTCCTTTGTTAACATCTTTCTTCTGCTTGGGAGGCTTGTTTTCCAAGCGATGAACGACGCTGTTAGGAAGAAGGTTAAGTGGAAGAAGCTGAAGCTTCGAGCTTCTAGTTCTCAATGAAAGCACCAAAAATGTTTGCACAAAAAATGGACAAACACCTCCAAGTCGTATGATTTAATTGATTTTAGGTTGTTCTTAGTGATTTGGGTGATTTATGCAAATATATGAAAAGCAGAGACTAAACTATAAAAGACACGCAGATTTATAGTGGTTCGGCCAGAATGTGCCTACGTCCACTTTATATGTTATTCTCCTTTTCTATTCAAATTACAAGTACAAAGCTTTGATACAAGTATATGAAAGTTGTTTGAAAGTTCTATCCGTGATTGAGCTCTCAAACTTGTCCCCCATTGTTGTACCCCTACCCCTCTATTTATAGAGTGAGGCTGGGGGTAGGGGTCTTGGATGTATATAGCTGCTGGTGGGCCTGGGCTGATACAATCTGGCCTGGAAAAGTTGGTCCGGAACGCCTTGGTCCGGTGGGATCTGGTTCGGTAGGTAGGGGAACCTGTTGGTTCGGTAGGTAGACGAAGTTGTTGGTTCGGTGGTATGGGAAGTAGGTTGATTTGGTAGTGGGTGGACCGGTGGAGTTGATTCGGTAGGCATGGAAAGTAGGTTGATTCGGTAGTGGGTGGACCGGTGGAGTTGATTCGGCAGGCATGGGAAGGAGGTTGATTCGGTGGATGGAGTGGAAGGAGTTGGTTTGGTGGATGGTATGGTTTACCCTGGTTCGGCGAGGACTTACCTCCCCTCTTTGGTTCGGTGAAAACATGCCTAACAACACCTTATAGAGAGACTCGATAAACTTTTGATTACAAATTGATCCGATAACTCGGAATAGCACTTTGATCTTCGAGAGAGGGCAGAGAATCAAACAAGAATGAGATTCTAATTTGATTCACTTGAGAATTTGGCAGAATTTCGGCACGATCTTAAAAATATGAAAATTTTAGAATATGGTTTTATGGAGAAGAAGGAGTGAAGAAAATAGTTAGTTAAAAAATTCGTTTGTGAAGGCTATTTATAGACCAGTAACGGTCATAACCATTCGTGAAGAGATTTAAACGAATAGACACTTCTTTTGAAAATTGAAAATTTTGAATTTAACGGCCACCATGTCGACATGGGGTATACCATGATGTCGACATCCCGTAGTTAAAAACAATGTAAAATTGTTTTGAAATTGGTATTGAAAGGAAAACAAGGTGAAATGATTCTAGAGTAAAACAAACTAATTTCCCTATGATTTAAAATAAAGAAGAGTAGAAAAATATATTTTTAGAATGTATATATAAATTTGATTTTAAATCTCAAGTATATATATATATATATATATTATAAAAGAATTTTAAAAAATCATAAGATAGTTTAAAAACAAACGAAGTTTAAAACAAGCGTTTATTTATAAACAAAAACAAAGAATATTTTAAGGTTAAAACATCTTTTTGAAAATCATTTGAAAAGATAATTTTTAAGGCTAAAACATTTTGAAAAGAAGTTTTGAAAATCATTTTGAAAAACCATTTTGAAGTAGTTTTGCAAGCTTCTTCCTGCAGAATATTTCATCACATTAGGACTCGAGAACTTGTACAAAACCAGGATGTTCGTGGGTTTGTAAGCCACTTGTCGTAGGTTTGTAAGCTACTTGTCGTGGGTTTGTAAGCCACTAAGAAGGTAGAAATGGGTTCCATCCCAAATGAAATTTGGAATGAAGATTTCCATGCTATTATGAAGTTTTAACAAAACTAGACACTTATCTTGAAATCTTGATCTTGATACTCATGAGTCTTCAAACTTGATTTCTTCATTCTTGATCTTTATACTGTACAGTCTTCAATAATCAGTACCTGCCTTATATATATCCTGCATAATAACATTTATATATATCTAGACAATAGTGTTAGTATATAAGTTATAATAAAATAAGTTACAAAGGTTGTTGTCATCAAAACCACTATCTCCAGTTCCTAACAATCTCCCCCTTTTTGATGATGACAACCTTATAAAATATACTTACCACTTCGATCATACCTTAACTCCCCCTTACACTAACAGCTCCCCCTTACTCCAAGCCTACTATTTTATATAACTTCTCCCCCTTTGTCATCAACAAAAATAAGACCTATAAACCTTGAACTTAATAGAAAATGAGATAAACAAACATATGATAAAAGGATAATAACTATGTATGAGAGATATAAAATATAGCATCCTAAATTAAATGGAATTCAAGATTATTTATACACTAAAGATTTTTTTAGAAGAATATTAGTTTTATTAAGATAACATTTATATACAAATTAACAAACCAATATACAATCAAGAAAGAGAAAAACGAAAAAGCTTAACGAGGACCCTTAACTATTGGTGATTTATGGACCGAACAATTTGGATAGTGGAGACAAAAGTTTCCATGTTGTTCGACCAAGTTCCCATTAGCGTCAAAAAGGACCTCTCCAACGCAAATCACGCCATCGTCTTCGTCCATATGAACATCCGGATTTGGCAGAGGATGTTCTTCTTCTTGATCCTCTTGTGGTTCTTCTAGAGGCTCTTCTTCTTCAGAATCCATGGCTTGTGATGATTCTTCGATGACAATGGGATTGGCATGGTTACCCATAAGGAATTTTTGTAAACTCCTAAGGATTTTGCCTTACCTATCTTGTTCTCTAGCCATTCGCAGTTGACTCACTTGAATTTCATCATCATTTGAAGCAAATCTTTCATCTTCTCTTGTAATTTGATGACTCGTACGTGTGTGGAATGTTGAAAAGGACCAGAATGAGGAGAAGTGGGTGAAGAAGGTTCATTATTTGAAGTGGAAGCCATTAATGTACTGTTTTAGAAGTTTATTACGGAGAAAAGGAGTAAAAGTCGAAATATATAAATATATAACTTAATGACTAATTTTAGAGGGAAATTTAAATTTGAAAATCTCGGCCTGTATGTCGACATAGGGGGATGGGTCATGTCGACATGCCCGGTTCAATTTTTGAGAAATTTTTATTTATATTAATTATTAACTATACTTGTATTATTTATAATTTATATTTCAGTTAATGAACATATAACTAATTCTCTTCTAAATTTAGTAAAGTTTTGTTCATTTATTGGTTTGGTTAATATATCAGCAATTTGTTGTTCAGTATTAATATATTCAAGAGTTATGACTTCTTTACTTATATTATCTCTAAGAAAATGATGTCTAATATCAATATGTTTTGTTCTAGCATGATGAGTTGGATTTTTAGATAGGTTTATTGCACTAGTATTATCACACTAAATTGGTGATTTAGTTATAGTTAATACAAAATATTTTAAAGTTTGTTGCATATATATAACTTGAGAACAAGCCAAAGCAGCAGATATATATTCTGCTTCAGTTGTTGACAAGGATACAGTGTTTTGCTTCTTACTAAACCAGGAAACCAGAGAATGTCCTAGAAAGTGACAAGTTCCACTTGTACTTTTCAGTATGATTTACAACTAGCGTAATCAACATCACAATATGAAATTAAATCAAATACATCATTTTTAGGGTAAAATAAACCATAATCTAAAGTATGTTTTACATATCTTAAAATTCTTTTAACAACTTTTAAGTGAGTTTCTTTAGGTTGAGATTGGTATCTTGCACAGAGACAGACACTATGCATAATGTCAGGATGACTTGCTGTTATATAAAGCAGCGAACCAATCATTCCCCTATATAAATTTTTGATCAACATCTTTTGATTTATCTTCTTTACTTAAAGCTACATTAGTTGTCATTGGAGTTGGTTTCCCACTAGAAGTGGTCAATCCAAATTTATTAATTAAATCCTTAGCATATTTTTCTTGACTAATGAAAATTCCTTTATCTAATTGTTTGATTTGAAGTCCTAAGAATAAACTTAGTTCTCCCATATGACTCATTTCAAATTCTTTAGTCATTATATCTGAGAATTCTTTATTCATTATGTTATTAGTTGACCCAAATATTATATCATCTACATATATTTGTACTAATTGAATATCATTTTTGTTTCTTTTAATAAAAAGAGTTGTATCTATTTTACTAATTTCAAAACCAGATTGTAGTAAATAAGATCTTAGTCTTTCATACCAGGCTCTAGGAGCTTGTTTCAGACCATATAAAGCTTTCTTTAATTTATATACATGATTTGAAAATTTATTATCTTCAAAAAGTAGAGGTTGTTCAACATAAACATCTTCTTTTACAAAACCATTTAGAAAAGCACTTTTAACATCCATTTGATATAACCTGAAATTATTGTAGTTTGCGAAAGCAAGTAGAATCCTGATAGCTTCTAGTCTTGCTACGGGTGCAAAGGTTTCGTCATAATCAATTCCTTCTTCTTGACAATAACCTTGCGCGACTAAACGAGCTTTATTTCTCACAACCTCACCAAGTTCATTCATTTTATTTTTAGAAACCCATTTTGTTCCAATTATACTTTTATCCTCGGGTCTAGGAACAAGTACCCAAACGTCATTTATGATGAACTGATTCAATTCTTCTTGCATAGCAAGAATCCATGAATCATCAGATGATGCTTCCTTTGGATTTTTAGTTTCAATAGTTGATATAAAAGCTACATTACTCATACTATTTAGTTGATTTCTTGTTTTAACTATAGATTCAATATTTCCTAGTATATTTTCTACAGGATGATCTTTTGATAGCCTAATTCTTTTATTAGGTTGAGTGATTTCACAATTAGTTTCATTAGGTTCATTATTTAAAGTTACAAAATCTTCTTCATCTTCTATTTGTACAGTATCTTTAAAATTTTCATCAAAAGATACATGCATTGTTTCTTCAATAGTGTTAGTTCTTAAATTATAAACTCTAAATGCTTTACTTCTATTAGAATATCCGATAAAGATACCTTTGTCGGATTTAGGTTCAAATTTATCTAAATTATCTTTTGTATTAAGAATAAAACACTTACTACCAAAAAATTTAAAATAAGCTACTATGGGTTTCTTATTGTAAAGTAATTCATATGGTGTTTTTTTAGTTAATGGTCTAATTAAAATCCTATTTAATATATAACAAGCTGTAGTGACTACTTCAGCCCAAAGTTTTTTAGGTAAGTTACTATTAGAAAGCATTGTTCTAGCACACTCTTGAATCGTTCTATTCTTACGTTCTACCACTCCGTTTTGTTGTGGAGTTCTTGGAAAAGAGAAATTATGAGTAATTCCTTTTTGATTACAGAATTTCTCAAAATTTTCATTTTCAAATTCTCCACTGTGATCACTACAAATAGTTTTTATTTTTAAAGAAAGTTGTTTTTGAATTCTTTTAGCAAAATTCTTAAATAATTCAACAGCATCACTTTTAAGTTTAAGAAAAATTGTCCAAGTATATCTAGAATAATCATCTACAATTACAAAAACATATTTATTGTGATTAATTGATTGAACTTGAGATGGACCAAATAAATCTAAATGAAGTAATTCTAGAGGTTTAGAAGTAGAAATCATATCTTTTAATTTAAATGAACTTTTCTTAAGTTTTCCTAATTGGCAAGCATCACATATACTATCTACTTTAAAGTTTAACTTGGGAAGACCTCTAACTAAGTCAAGTTTTGATAACCTAGATAACAGTTTGAAATTTAAATGACCAAATCTCTTATGCCAAATCCAAGGGTCGCTTGTATTAGCCAAAAGACATAAGTTATCATTTGAAACTTTCATACTAAGGATGTAAATGTTTTTCTTCCTAATTCTTTCAAAGATAATATTTGACTTATTATCTTCGATGTGACACTTATCTTTTCCAAATTTAATTTTAAATCCTTTATCACATAGTTGTCTTATACTAAGCAAATTATGTTTTAAATTCCTAACTAGCAAAACATCAGAAATAAGAGGAGTTTTAGAATTACCGACATTGTTGATGCCAATCATATATCCTTTTGAGTTATCTCCAAAGTTGACCAATCCACCATCTTGATATATAATGTCATTGAGTATCTCGGGATTTCCAGTCATATGCCTTGAACAACCACTATCAAGTATCCATTTATCTTTCTCAATTTGCATAGTTTGTCCATTGGTTGTTGATTCTTCAAAAGCCATGTAACATGTCTGTTCCTGCATAATAAACCAATTCGGTAGATAACTTGATTTTTCATAAAAACTATATGCAGACTTATGATACTTTGATGAAATGCATAAATTCAAACTAGTATTAACAAAATTTCCTAAAAATGCCATTTTAATTTTTCAAGTTTCAGATTATGAAAACTATGAAAACCTATGCTCTAATACCAATTGAAAGGGAGTGCGGATTAAGGATCTTAAGGCTAATTTAACACTAGAGGGGGGTGAATAGAGTTTAATGGATTGTAAGACTTATATGGACTAATTTAAAAATTATGATATAAATAAATGCAGAACTTAATCATAGAATCAAACACAGATGCATAAAGTAAATAAAAAGCAGTAAAAGGAAAGAACACACCGGATTTTATACTGGTTCAGAGTTACCCTATGTCCAGTCCTGCACCATGGCAAACACCTTATGCAGATTTTTAGTATACCAATGTCGAGGTTACAATCCTCAATTTCTAAAGGCCTTGAGGTACCCTCTCGTCTTCGAGTCCGGGGCAAACTCCCTTGATTTACGGGACACAAGATCACCCAATTGATTTCCAGGCACAACCACACCTTATAGAGAAACTCGATAAATTTTTGATTACAAATTGATCCTATAACTCTGAATAGCACTTTGATCTTCGAGAGAGGGCAGAGAATCAAACAAGAATGAGATTCTAATTTGATTCACTTGAGAATTCGACAGAATTTCGACACGATCTTAAAAATATGATAATTTTAGAATATGGTTTTGTGGAGAAGGAGTGAAGAAAATAAGAAAATAGTTAGTTAAAAAATTCGTTTGTGAAGGCTATTTATAGACCAGTAACGGTCATAACCATTCGTGAAGAGATTTAAACGAATAGACACTTCTTTTGAAAATTGAAACTTTTGAATTTAACGGCCACCATGTCGACATGGGGTATCCCATGATGTCGACATCCCTTAGTTAAGAACAATGCAAAATTTGTTTTGAAAATGGTATTGAAAGAAAAACAAGATGAAACGATTCTGGAGTAAAATAAACTAATTTTCCTATGATTTAAAATAAAGAAGAGTAGAAAAATATATTTTTAGAATGTATATATAAATTTGATTTTAAATCTCAAGTATATATATATTATAAAAGAATTTTTAAAAATCAGAAGATAGTTTTAAAACAAACGAAGTTTAAAACAAGAGTTTATTTAAAAACAAAAACAAAGAATATTTTAAGGCTAAAACATCTTTTTGTCATTTGAAAAGATAATTTTTAAGGCTAAAACATTTTGAAAAGCAGTTTTGAAAATCATTTTGAAAAACCATTTTGAAGTAGTTTTGCAAGCTTCTTCCGGCAGAATATTTCATCACATCAGGACTCGAGAACTTGTACAAAACCAGGATGTTCGTGGGTTTGTAAGCCACTTTTCATAGGTTTGTAAGCTACTTGTCGTGGGGTTGTAAGCCACTAAGAAGGTAGAAATGGGTTCCATCCCAAATGAAATTTGGAATGAAGATTTCCATGCTATTATGAAGTTTTAACAAAACTAGACACTTATCTTGAAATCTTGATCTTGATACTCATGAGTCTTCAAACTTGATTTCTTCATTCTTGATCTTTATACTGTACAATCTTCAATAATCAGTACTTGCCTAATATATATCCTGCATAATAACATTTATATATATCTAGACAATAGTGTTAGTATATAAGTTATAATAAAATAAGTTACAAAGGTTGTTGTCATCAAAACCACTATCTCCAGTTCCTAACAAGGTTAAGGTTAATTATAATATGATAAATATATATTTACGTAAGTAATAAGTAAAAGGAAGAACATGTGACATAAAAATGAAGTTAAGTGTAAATTTCAACTTAAAGTACAAGGATACACCTTATTAACCACCATACTTTAATGTATCTTGTACTTTGTTATGAGAAGGTGTAAGAAAGTGGGGTAACATGTTTATGAAGACAAGGAAGGAGGATGAAGTGTTGATGCAGTGAAAATTGAATGGAGGGCATGGTTTCTAAGGTTAGTTTAGTAATTTTACAATTTCCATTTATATAAAACTAACTCTAAAATTTCTCTCTCCTTCACCATTTCATTTTCCATATTTTTAAAAGCGTTTACATCTTCTTCCTAAGCTTTTCAAAGCTTGTTAATGGCTTCTTAAATTCAAATTCAAAAATCCATTTTCTCCACTTCTTTCTAAAAGCAAAAACACAAAAGCTATCTCCTTTCTCTCTACGTAACTTCACTAACCAAAACAAGACCCATACCTCCTCAAACCAAGCATGGCCAAGCCCTATAACCCCTTGGTCGAACCATCTAGGCCCATTTAGGGTCCAAAAATCCCATTTTTCCAAGTTAAAAGCAAAGACCTAGCTAGTATACAAGTTCTAGTAGAAGTTACCTTGAGTTTGTAAGCTTTTGGTGAGTAAAGACTCGCTTATTTTAGCAAAAGTTTTAGCCTTTATTAATGATGTGTAATATGGTGTTAAATGTGGTTGTTTGATGGGTTTTAGTGATGGTTTGGTTTGGTATATATGTGCTTATGTGTAATGTTGATTTAGGGTTTGAAAATGAAGTCTGATGTAGTGATTAGTTAAAAGGTTTTGATCTTGCTTGTATTTGTTGTGATGACTTGTAAATATATGTTATACTGTTGTTTATTCTAAAAGGTTAGCTCTTTTTTACTTGTAAAACGCCTTTGGAAAAAATATATTGTTTTACTAGTTTTTAATTTTCTAAATTGTTTCAAGGTTTCGACTTTATTTTTAGTTTCAAAACTTCATTCCATGTTTTTTAAAAGGTAAGTCAAAGGTAAAAGTTTTGAAGGTATTAGACTAGTAAAACTAGTTTAAAAAGTTATGGTATCCATAGTGATAGTCACTATTGATGCAGTTTGGGAAAACTTACCGTTTTCCAAATTTGAAGTGTTTTCTTTTTAAACGTTTTTGAAAACCTTTTTCAAATCATTAATTAAGTATAAAAGATAATTATTAATTACTTAATTAAGTATGAGTTAATAATTAATTAATTTATTAATTAAGGATAATTAGTAGTTAATTGATAATTAAGTTAAGGAATTAGTAGTTAAGTTGTAACGACCCAGAATTTTGGTTATTATAAATTGGAATATTTAATTTATTTTGAATATTTGACAGTTAATTTTATAGATTTAATAACTTGAATTTCAAATATAACGATTTATTGGATAAATTAATTGTTGAATTTAATAATTGAAAATCGTTTAAATAATTTAAATCTTGGATTTTATTTGGATAAAAATGATTTAAAGGCTTATTTAATTTCTTTTTATAAGAAGGAAGATAATAAAAATTTTAAATTGGATTTATAAGTGATTTACTCAATTTTAAAAATAACTCGTTTAAATTAAAGAGTGAAAATAGCCTTCCGGGGCACGATCTTGGATTTCGACGAAACTAGTGTCATTGGTAAGTAATAATGAATTTTAATATGCCATCAAATTTCATAGCGATCAAACATACCGTTTGGTCGTACTGGATAGAAACGCGTCAAAATTAATATTTAAATTTTAATATTATAATTGGGTTCAAAAAGCTATCTTCTCCATACGATCGAATTAGGCTCGAGACTAGTTCCTTTGCGTTCGGAATAAGGGTATAACATTAGAAATGCCAGGCGGCACGTCTCAATGGAGTTCGGGATTTTAAGTTACCTTAAATGAGATATTTTGGAATTAAATAATATCATAAATTTTTAAAGTTAACCCCTCAGCCACCTTACCCTATGCAAGCCAACCTACACACAGACCTGCGTTTCCTTCCCTCTTTATTTAATCGCAAGTTTACAATGAGGGAAACAAAGCTTCAATTTTTTCTTCAAATTATACTCGTTTAAAAATCGTCAAACAAATTTTAAAATTCATGTCTTTGATAGAGCTTCGAGCTGTAGCAATTTTGGTGATGTTCAAGCTTGATTTGGAGGGTGCGGCAGATATAACAGTGGAAGTCAATGGTTATTTGGAAACTAGGGCTTGAATCTTTAGCTGATGGTGATGGAGTTGGGGCAAATGGAGTTTGGGTTTGGACTTAGGAATGGAAACGGCAGCTTTAGCCGAAGTTAGGCGAGTTGCGGTTGGTCAGAGGTGGGTCCGACATTTGGGGGTTGGGTGATGGCCACGCCAGGTGGCGTTTAGTTTCGGGGGTCGAGAGGTCAGGAAAATGGTGCCAGTAGAGAGAGGAGGAGGGGGATTTATCGGTAATGCTTGGTGAATCTCTGGTGGGTGTTGGAGCGTTATCAGGTGCACACATGCACCATTATTTGATGGTAGAGGACGTATTTGGGAAGAAGGAGAAGAGAGAATATAATGTGATTAAGGTTATGTATATTATTAATGATGTAATTAGAAATAAATTATATTATTTAAAAACCAAATTCTTATAATTGCAATAACTCGCTCATTCTAGGTCGGATTCGAACGCAACTTTTTGCATTGCGTTCGTAATAACGTTGGCTACGCTATGGAGTTGGATTGGATGGAGTTGGAGCTGTTAGAAATTTTGGTTGAAATTAAATGCTTGTTTAATTTTAATCCAAATGGAACGCTTCAACAACAACTAAAATTCAATGTGAGTAAATCTCACTCATTTTGGATAATTGGTTTTATTTTAAATAGTTAAAATTATTTATTGGTTGATTGATGAATTAATAAATTATTATTATCAGTTGGGTGTTATATTATATATATATATATTAGTATATATATTGGTAGTTGGATATATTTCCCGCTGATTGGAGCGGATGAGATACTATGCGCCCCGCATAATAGCGGATGACCCTTTTTATTGCTATATCCCACCTCAGAGTGAGATTATTATGATATATATAATATCTGCGGCTGCTTGGAGACAAGTTGGAGGGATCCAACTAGATTCCTCAAAATGTTTGTTTTTAATTTCATATACGGTGATATATGATGTGTTAGAATAATCTGTTATAGATTATGTTATGATTTGATTTATTGGATGCTATAGTAGCACTGGCCTTAATTTTGGTATTATAAATACCATAAATAAAATTTTTGAATTTTAAAAGGAAATTCAAAGGCGATTTTGGAAATGAATTTATTTATAAGTGTAAATTGTACGTACGTGCATCTAATAGTTAGAGATATTTACCTTTTATTTAAATACAAAATTTATGGACGGATATGTGTTATAAGTACAAAAGCTTTAGTGGTCACAGAACATTTATTTCAAGCAAATTAATGGTAATTCCATTGATGGATGTTTGTGAACGGGATGGTGATGGAAGTTGCAAACTGATGATGAGATTTCATTAATAGATGTAGGGTATTTTTCGAATATAAAAAAGACACCGTGTAAATTTATTAATTGAATTTTCTTTATTAATAGTAGAGATTGAATTTTGGGATTATTTAAAAGGAAATTGATTTGGATAAAATAAATGTTGGAATTTGGATATTTATTTAGTTATTTCGTAAAATGGTTTCAAACAGAGAATTTCAAATTGGGAATTTTTAAACAATGGATTTTAAATAGGATTCCTAAAAAATATGAAATGGAAGTCAAAACCGAGATTTGATTGAGTTTGGAATATAGTTTGGATTATTTAAGAAATAGATTTATAAGTGGAATTTTAATTAGAAATCGATTTATAAATGGATTTTAGTAATATGAACCTGTTATAAACTAGAAATGAGTTTATGAAATTATAAACAATGTTATGAATCAAGTGAAGTGATTATCATTTGATAAATTGGAAATATAAATTCACAATAAGAGTTTATAATGAGATATGGTAATCAGTTTAGAAAGAATTAGTGGATTCTATATTGAAATTTGGAAAAGGATAGGGAATTGGAAATGTAAATCGATTTGTGATAAATCGAGAGAGATTTATAAGTATAAAATGGGTATGTTGGATTTAAAAAAAAATGGTTTATCACAAGAAGTTAAGGTCTGTTTTTAGAAAGGATTTTTATTTATTAAGCTATGTAGTTTTAAAAACTATTAATTAGATTAAAATATTTCAGAGAGTTGGTTATTTAAATATTTAAATTTGTTGAAATAAATTCTAAGTTTATAAACAAGTTCGTAAACTGATTAGAAATTTTATAAATGAATTGGAATTAGTTATTGACGTTTATTTTAAAAGTGCTTTGATATTTTAAATAATTATTTAACCATGTTTTTGAAATGTATTATTATATATAGTTTTAAATGTAAGTGATTGCAATTTATTTATAAATGCTCTCGAGATTTGTGAACCGTGTTTTATTTAATGGATGTGATTTTATAAGAGGAAATCTTATAATGGAATTCGGGAACTTAAGAAAATTTGAGAAGAGGAAATTTCGAAATTGTTTAGATACGGGAACTTGGAAAATGAATCTAAATTCATTAAAGGAGTTATAAATTGTTAGTTGGATTATAAATAATTATAATCGACAATTTTTGGAAATTGTAAAGGGAATTAATAAAAATTTCGAAGATTTATGAGATAAGTACGGAATATTTCCTAAGTATGGATATTAGAAATGATTTTGGGAAATAAACTCATAATATTTTCCTAAGTATTTGAATTAAAGGTTTCGAGATATTTTAGCAACGAAATGATTATTATAGAAATATTTTTCTAAGTAATGAATTATAAGTTGGATTTAGAAATATTTCTAAGTGTTGATATGGGTTGAAATATCCTGTTATGGATTTAAGTATTTGAAATCATTTTCAAATATTGAAATACTGGAAGAGATTTGAATATATACCTTTGTAAAGATATTTTGAAATAAATGTTTGAAAGGTTTGTAATATGGCCTAGTGACTGCTTATGTGTGTAATTTGATAGTTAAATAACCGACTATCAAATCTAGCCAAATTTGTTGATCGTTTCGAAGAGACCGGGATTAGATTTAATTATCCGAAAACCACTTCGATCTAATTTGAGCGTTACGAATTATGAAATCTTAAGGATAATAAAGGTGGTCTTCTTTGAAGAGATTGGTTTGTTCAGACCTAGATCAACTTGTATGGATGAATCCTATCATTGCATTGTAGCCTGGAAGGCAGTGTTAACATTCCAAGTGGGATTGCTTTTCAAAAAGTAAACGTAGCCTCAAGCCTCATCAACCGGGAATTGACTAAAACAGGACATGCAGCAGGGCTAAGTGGGTCACTCTCATTAGGGTATGTCATCATCTTTCTAGATTACCCAATTATTATGGATTGGTATGTGCATGAGAGATCTTAATTAAGGTTGGAAGACCGGGATGATGACATATTAGGTACTACTAGTCAAGTGGTAGGCCGGTTCTGTGTGGCAGGGTACAAGGTGTTCTTGTCAGACCCGGGTGATCTAGAGATGCACCCATCAGAAGTAGTTCCTTACCTGGTCATAGTATGGAATCCATTCTCCAATACGTGCCTTTACGGTTTTGATTGTAGAGCCTAGTATGCTGGAATTTAATTAATGTAACAATTTCGGCTATTTTAATAAGTATTTGTACTTAGACATTACTATAATATCACTGGATTTTCTGTAAAAGTGTTTTGGTTATCGTAAGGTAAAAACCCATCCGTGTTTATGTCCGACGTGGTCTTACGAGATACTTTTAATTTCAAAGATTCTCTTCTAACTTTGAATCCAGTTGGGCGTGTTTTCTCACGCTGGTTTTCCAAACTGACTTGGGTGTTATTTTATTATAATGCTCGGGTCGGACCGGGTATATTACAAATTAGTTTGGATGCTTGGAGCTTCAAGAGACGAGTTGGAGGCCCAAAGACGTATTCACGTAGATGGTTATATTTTCTGCTGTATTCATTGGTGTGTCATCAGCAATTGTGAGGACAGACTGTTATAACTGTCCAGGCTGAAATAGGTTAGTATACTCTGGTTGATATTTGTATATATACATAGTACAGTTTTGCTTTTGTGTAAAGACCTGTGATATATTATAGATTATTCGTTCCGATGTGAGATTCTATGTTGTTCAGTTTTCTTCTTATCTTCTTTCTTCTTCTTTTCCCCTAACAATCGAGTTTTCCGACATTCGATTTCTCGACATGTAATACAGTGGACGTATATGTAACACCCCACCTTTTATTGACAGTTAAATTACAGTAAATTTAATTGATAACTATGAAAAAGGTGAAAAATGAGTTTTTTCAATTGTTGAAATTGGACCATGAAACTTGTACCATTGTGTTTGTGGCAATTTTCTGATCAACTTCCATATACAATGTTTTCTGAATGGACTTCAAATGGAGAAGTTATAGCCGTTTGAAGTTTTAGCATCAGAAACAATTACATATGCAAACATGGAAATTTTATCAATTATAAACATTTGCAATTAATTCAAAGGATATTTATAAAAGTAGTAACAAATTTATTATGTTTGGAATGAATGTAAATTATTAAGAGAATTAGATGTAAGTGGAAACAAATAAGGGGAATAATTAACATTGCAAACAGAATCAACTAAAAAGTGCAATTAATTAATATGTGAATTGATATTGGAGATTAATATATATATATATATATATATATATTAGATCCCTCAATTTAAAGAGGTCTACATGTAAATTTAACAAATAAATGTTCAAATTCAAATCTGGATAAACAAATATATGCATGTTAAATATATAGGTTAATTGAATGGTAGAATTAATTTACATGCCAATTAATGAAACGTTACAATGTGTAAAATATTATTTAAGGAAATTGACTAATAGAGGTGACATGTTAACCTATTAATGGAGCTATTAATTAGGATTGTAACGTAATCAGTAGAAAATGTCAATTAATGAGGAAAAGAAACAGTAGTTGACCTAGATTTGAATGTATACATATAGGCAGTATATTGCTGCACATAAAAATTAATTGAAGGATCAATTAAGAAGAGGATTAATTAGATAATTGGTAGGCTGCATCTATATAAGAGAGAACGTAACCTAATTCGTTCCATCAGCCGTCACTTTCTTCATCCCTCTCTTACAGTAAACAATGGCTACTTTCTTCATTCTTTTCTCTCATTTCTCACAAATCTTCACTAAATAAATCCAAATAAAATACATGTGAATAAAATAGAGAATTTGCAACAAATTAAAGAAGTGGAATTGTAGAACGGCGTAGTAATTTTAGAACATAGAGATTTAAAGCTTAGGCCGTCGGGTGAGTGGTTAAATTATATAATTTATATATGATTTTGTTATTGTTGAAAATAATATTTATATGGAATTGTCATATTTGTTTATATGTTCATTTTGATGTAATTGGATTGGCAGTATAATCTCATGCTCTTATTTTATTTTAAATAGAGTTAATGAAATATGCTATAAATTGGAAATGTTTATGTAAGATTTTTAGATACGTTTATATGTGTTGATTTTTGATTTTCATTGGATTGGAAATGATTTTTTTTTTAATTGCATCAAATTTGGCTTATATTCTCTATCTCCTTTCATATCTATATTGAATCTAGGCATGGTTCACATTTTTATAGTATAAAAATATGAATTAATACCTATTTTCGGTATTTTCCTTCAGATCTATACAGTTTTTATGTTCATATTGAGTTGTTGTTACAGATCTGAATTGTAAACAAAGAATATAGAATTTAATTGATTTGGAATTAAATAAATATTCATATATGTATATATTGTTGTTTATTTTATTATTGCCTATAAAAAGGAATAAATGTGAGAGTATGTCACATTTATGGGATTACGCCATAAATGAATTAATTAACTTTTTTGAAATTTAAAATGTGATCTTTGGACTAAAAATAAAGGGACATATTTTGTTTCATTTTTGGAAGGTTTATATTTTTAGTTTGTTGGAATGAGTATTGTAATAAGTAAATTTCCATATATTATGAAATAGAAATCCTCTTAAATGGCAATGTATAGAATTGCAAGGAATAATTATATATTTTCTTCATATGAAAGGAAATTACAAAGTAAGGTTGATCACCGTATTTTGTACTTTCTGATTTCCATAACAGAAAGAGTGTTCCTTGTAATTATAACATCGCATAAATCACCTCTTTGGGATAAGATGTGGAAATAGACAAAGTGACAATTGGGTGTAAAAGCCAAATTCCAATGTACTAAAGTATAATAAGTTATAGAAGTGAGGTTTTAAATAAGGAATGAAATTAGAAAGGTTAATTAAAAGAGGAATAGGCGTAATAGTGTATTTAATGGGAAATATAGGCGAAGATGAGAATATGTGGGATAAATGGAAAACAACAATTTGATTAACCAAATGAATTTAAATGAGATTTGGTTACAATAACGCATGCGGAAATACACATAAGGACAGAATATGTATTAATAAGCTATGTTTATGCGTTGATGACTTGTTTGATTTGAGATCCGCTAGTAGTTCGGCTTTTCGGCAATTTGTGCGGTAATTAATGAGGTTTAGTAAACTATGACTGTGGACATAGTAGCAGTCTGTGACAGTAATTGAGATTTAGGCTCGCGTCGGTCATTGGGATGTTGTGTCCCATGTTTCGTGAGTTTATCCCCTGGTTTTATATAGGTCTGCTTCCAAATTTAGTAAGAGAGGGGATAGTGCCTTGATTGCAATTGTGCAATCTAAAAATGTCGATGCGTGGTCAGGGGTCGTGTAATCAGTGGAGTACTTGTGCGCAAAACGTGGTAGTGGGTTGCATGATTTCAGGGGCCAGCACAACCAACGGTTACGGGGAAGGACAGGGTTAACTCCTCTGTTGGACGGTAATCTACCGCATCGTCTTACAGGGGGAATGCATTGCCAAATTGGTTGTTATATTGGTTGCGTTAGGGGCTGGCTAGTTAACCTGAGGAGAATACCTTCCAAATGACACTATTTGTTGGGATGGCTAGTGGGGCCGAATCCGCATAGGAAGCAGGCCGTTTGGTTTCTAGGGGCCTTATTGGCAGTCCAGTGTAGTTGAGTATTCTCAACAAAATAGGAAGACCTTTGCTTAGGGTCATGTACGTTCTCGAACTCGGAAAAGTGGTTACATGTCCATGCGGCTTTGGATGGATTGTTGTGGTGAGGTTGTAAGAAAGGTAGGGTTGTGTTGGATGATCCCTCAAGTATAGCTTTCTTCGCCTACTTTTCTTACAAACTCGGTACACTCGAGCCTAAGTCGGCATGGTGTGGTTACACACTTGCATTGCACGATAAGGTATCGTGGGGTGTGGCGAGGCGATCGATATTAGCGTGACGCTAACGGAAAATATTGGGAAAGATATCTTGTAATGGGATATATACATATATATATATATATATGTACTATATATAATCTATAGGGGGTGTAGATTGGTACGGATGATATACCGTAATGGAGTCCAAGCGACTAAAAATGAAGTTATAACATAACGGTAAAATTTAAGAAGTCAGCATATGATGATGTTATATATAAAGTATATAGTTTGCCATTCACCAGAACGATTGTTCTGACCCCCTCCTCATTACACCCTAGAGGATTTATAGAAGGAAGATACTGGTGATTGGACAAGATAGGTGCAGACCTGAACACTTATTACAAGTGTTGATTATGGTCGGTATTTATTTACTATTATATTTTAGTTATTTTGCTATGAGATATCATTATAATTAGAGCTCTGATCTACACCTTTTTCTTTATTTGCAGGATACCAAACTAACAATCCGTATTCTGTTGGACTTAGGTTTTCGGGTTTTTGCAAAAATTCGGGCCCACCGGAGTGCGGGTCATTAGATTAGGTTAGTAGATCCTAAGTAAATTAGGAAATATGAGTGAACGTATTTGTATTTTTGAATAAAATATAAATATATTATATACTAAAATCCAAATAGTCCCCAATTATAGATTTTAGCATACGGAAAGTTTTTGGAAGTAAATTTGTACATAGTTGCTAGTTTGGTTGGGATAGCCCAAGGATGTTGAGTCCCCATGTTATTGCTGATTTATAATGTACAAATAAGCCATGTTTTGGAAAAGGATTGGTATCCGTATGTTATAGGAAGTGGGAAAGTTCCCTAGGGATAATAGGGAGAGTATTTTTATTTTGGAAGAAAAAAATAGAATTTTAGTAAGGAAATGAGATTTCCAAGGTTTAGGAAGGGTATTCCTAAGGTAGTAAGTATAAAGTCCACTTTATGTCTAACCGAATAAAATGAAACTTTTGGAATTGAAAAGTTGAAAAATGTGTTTTGAAGAAAATTTCTAAGTATAGAAACAAATTGGTTTGTAAGTATACTTATTATTTAAATAAGTATATGGAAATATTTTCTAGTTATGAAAATGTTAAAACAGTTTTGAAAACATGTTCTTCTAAAAACAATGTAAATTAAATATTAAGAAGTTAATAAATTAGGTAGAAAATGTTTATTGTAAGTAAATATAAATTAAACATACTATAATTTATTGGAATGAAATGAATAATGATATAATTTTCTATGAAACCCATTTACAAATAAAGATGTTTTGTGCACGTTATAAGGAATATGTGAAAGAGATGTACAAGGTATGGAAAGCACCATATTTTGTATAGCCTATTTCAATAAAATATAAAATAAATTTCTTGTAATTTCATATAAACATGAAATCCTCCTTTAAAGGATTCATAGAAGGTTTTAGCGTTAACGGTTTCTCATAAGAGAAAGTAGTTCCAATACATTAAAGTATAAAAGTGTTTGTACCAAAAATGGGCACAACACTCTTCGGGAGTTGTTTGAAGAGATAAAATGAAGATTATAAATGTAAAACAGAGATTATCTAACAAAAACTCCAACAAATAGGAATGTAAAATGCACAGACAAGCAGTTTAGAGTGGTTCGGCGTATAGCCTACGTCCACTATGAAGTTTTGATGATTTTATTGATTCTCTTTCAATGATTACAAGCGTTTACAGCGATGAACAGCGGATTACAGTTTAGAATTCGAAATTGACAGCAAAAGTATGATGCAAATCTCAATCCGGCAGAGTCTGGACGCTTCCAAGAAAAAAGATCCTTTTTCCGTTGATTCTGGGGCTCTATTTATAGGCGTAGGAGGCTTGGATTTCGCTCAAACTCCGAGAGACTTGGCCTGACACGTGAGGGGACCCATTCGACCACTTCCAGAGAGTTTCAAGCCAATCTGTGATCGATACGAAATCATTTCGTATCGATCAGGATTACTTCCAATTGAGCTCAAAATTGGTGGAGACGTTCCTTGTTATGTGTGCAACCTTCAGTTAAAATTTCATCATGTTTGGATCAGTGGATTACGAGATATGGTCGATACGAACTGGAATTCCTCATAGGCTGTCTGGTTCGTATCCATTTTCCTGCGCTTTGAGCTTCGACTCGATGGTATCACGCGCCTCTGTGAAGACGTGGAACGCACACTTCGCCTCGATCCGGTCTTCACTCCGAATCGACCGCGTCGACTCCATACATCTCGGCGCATTCGCATCAGGAGAAGACGTGGTGCGTGCGCTTCGCCTCGATCCGATACTTGCTCCGCTTTGGCTGCATCGTCTCCATGTATTTCGCCTTGTTCACTTCGAGAAATGACACGTTACCCAAGCTGGTTGACCTGATGGATTCGAGTAGGACTTCGTCCTGGGATACGAGGCAAACACTATCTGATGGATACGAAGTTGACACTGGCTGATGGATACGAAGCAGGCACTGTCTGATGGATACGAAGTAGGCACTGGCTGATGGATACGAAGCAGACGTTGGCTGAAGGATTCGAAGTCCTTCAATTGCTGGTATGTGTGAAGTCCATCGATACGAGTTCGATGGATACGAAGAGAATCGAGTCGAACCTGGGTACCTCGATGGATCCGGAGCTGATCGGTACGAAGCATGATGGATTCGAACTGGGGCTTCGGTGATGGATACGAAATCGCCCAGAGTGATGGATACGAAATCTGGGCTCTTTCCCTCCAATTTGACTCGATCATAACTTGAGTGTATGAGTCCGGATTGACTTGAAATTTGAGGTGCTGATCTCTATGGCCTTTCTTGTCGTGTCCTATCAATTGTAGCTCACTCTGGGCTCGGACAAAATTCAGTGATATCCATGGCGTGCTGTCCTTGTTCCCTAGTCGGCTTCTTGGTGTCCTGGCCTTGCCAAAAGGCGGGATAACATTTGCCCCCCAAAGTACGTCTTGTGAAAACATGACGTGCTTTGAAAAGTTGTATGTCTTCTTTGGATAATGTTGAAAGTCGTACCCCTTAGCCATTCTCTCGTATCGGTCCTCTTATGAATCGATGCTCAAAGTCGAAAAGCCTTCTTTCGTATCGATGTGGGTTGACTTGATGGATACGAAAACAATCATTCGTATCGATGGTCACAAATCGCGATGACTCCTGATTCGAATTGGTGATATCTGGTGGATACGAAATGGATGTTCGTATCGATAGATTCCGATGGATACGAAATGGATGTTCGCATCGATAGATTCTGATGGATACGAAATGGACGCTCGTATTAACAGGTCTGCTCTGTTTCGAATCGATGGCCCATGCTCTGGATGTTTCGAAATGATGGTGTTTGGTGAACATTTCGCCTCTACGAATGTACAGCTTGATGGATACGAGGAAAGCGCGTGCATCTACCCATCGTATTCACCTGGCCTCCCTATGCGCTTCGAACCGATAAAGGTTAGTGGGTTCGACACGAATGCTCGCATCGATGTGCTGTTTGACTGGTTGCGACCGGTCAGATTGACTGGGAGTCGAATCGACTCGGTTCCGTCCTAGGCTTCATATAAATATCTGGGACTTTTCCATTTCTCACTTTTTTACCTTTTACTTTTACTGTTGTCTTCTGCCTTCTCGTATCGATTCACAGACAAGCAGGAGAGAAGAATTACTCCAATCTTCGAATCGATCAAACATCATCTTATTATTTCCCCAAACTCCAATTCGATTCAGGTAAATAAGTAATCACGGCTATATTCGAGCGACGAAGTTCAGATCTCAGATCCATCGTGCCTTCGCTGATTATCGATTTTGGTGGTGCCAAGGCCAGATCTGGACCAGAGCTTGGTCGAGGATGGCCATGGCTACGCTCGCTTCAATCGGAGAAGAAAGAGTTCTGGAGTAGCCGTTTCACCACTAGTTCGTGTCGATCCGGGACAGGAGGATTCGACTCGATCTAGATTTCATGATTTCGCATCGACTGATGGGTTAAAGGGGATGCAGAGGTTCGCATCGATCTAAGGTGGTAGGGGCTTGTGTTGAACTGAGATGATCGATGTAAGCGCTTGGCCAGCGTGATCGATGCGAAAATCTATCTCTCTTGATCGATACGAAGACCAAGAGATCTCATCGGTCCCATATCGATAACCACAGATCGATGCGAAGTTATTGCATTTGGTTGTCTCACAGCCGTTACCCTTGGCCGATGCGAAGTAAACCTACCTGATCGATACGAAATCTCCTCCTCTGGTCGATACGAACTGTCATCGATACGAAAGGTATCGAGTTGACTTGATCGATACGAAAGTATCGATTCGAACTGGATCGTTACGAAAGACATCACGCCTCCGAATGAATTTGAACTTGAACTACGATCGATTCCATGCTGAAATTTGACGAACTTAGCGAACTTTTGCACGTTCTTACATTAGATTCCGACGAGCTTCTGCCTTGCATAATTGGACTTGATTACAGGATTGCATATTTGACTGACTTTCGAAGCTCGTCGATGGAACTGCCTTTTAATAGAAAAGTACAACGAACTCTTTAATCTTGAATCGATCGTTATCATCTGGATGGCGCAGTCATGACGGTTAGCGATGACGGTCATGTTTGTCTGACTTCCAGAATCTCGTCGCTCGCACACTTTCTTTAATTCTGCAGAATTTGTTCAAGTCACGCACAGCACTCGCACTACACAACACATTCATGCACTTTACACTGGGGAATGCACGGGCTTTTTGTCACCTAATGATGGTTTCTCGTGAGTTAGCTAGTGATGGAACCGTCAAGTTCGCAGCAGCAAGAAACTCAGAACCCTATCCTTCCCAGAATTGAGATTCCGGTCATCGAGACCGAAGCTATTGGCCCAGCTCCGGATGAGTTGCCCAACGCGTCCTTCATTAACAGTCCACCTGATTCCGTCTCATCCAATATCTCCGAAGACATGCTGGGGAGGATATGCTTAAGGCATGGTTTATCTTTGGATGAGGTATTGTTGCCTGGACCGGATGATAGGCCACATAATCCCCCGGAGGGGTATACTGCTTTTAATCGGCATGCGTGCGCAGCCGGCACACTTCCTCCATTCAACGACTATATAAGAGAAGTGTTGGCTTATCTAGACATCGCTCCGTCTCAATTGCATCCAAACGGATATGCCTCACTCAACAGCTTGTTCGTTGTATTCATGGAGTACCTCCATCGTCCTCCCCGTATGACCGACATAAGATACTTGTTCAACTTCAAGAGTCGGACTGACAGCCCATCTTACACGTTCTTGGAGTCTGTAAGGAACTGCCAAGTTGTCGTGGGGTCGTGGACTAGGCTAAGCTATTTTAAGTCGGAGTGGTTCTATGTCCGATGCCCTTCGGGGTTTGCCAGAAGATGGTTATTCAGACGTGAGTATCGTCTTTTTTCCCAAGTAATTGACAGGGCAATTTTCGGAGTGAGATTAAACTTACGTCTTCTCCTCTTTTTCTTTCAGCTATCATCCAGCGGCCTGAGGGTGGCTACTATAAAGAAATAGTTCGGGTCCTCCAAGAGATTCCTAGCGAAGAAAGGAATATTGAACTGTTATTGACAGATCGGAATCTCAGAGTCCTTGGGCTGATCGGTCGGAGGCAGAGCATAAGACTCGACGGTGCATTAAAGACCATCTCCAGGAAAAAGGTCAAGCGGATGAAGCCCAGGGTCGTGATAATCGAGGAACCCGACTCCGAGAAAACCCACACTGACGAAGAACCGTTGGTCGGACCTGCTGATGCAACCCCAGAGTCCGATGCTAAGAGGAAAGGCAAAGCTGTGGCTTCGAAACAGCCTAAGTCTGGGAGGCGGAAGTCTGTGGTTTTGCACCGTCCTTCGCCAGGAGTTAAGATTACGGAGGCGTCCTCCCCGCAAGCTGGAGATCAATTCGAAGGGCCTGCTGACCCTCCAGTCCCTGACATCGAGCCGGAGCAACACGATGTTGGGTCGGGTGGACCGCGACATATCGTCGATGTTAGCGAGTCTGAGTTTGCCGATGCGACTGACACTTCTGGTTGGTCCGGGGGGTTACACATTCACACACTCCTCACGGCACAACACATTTTCCTAACCACAATCAACACATCGCAAACGGTTACTGATTCTTTGTGGTTTTTCTTTTCAGGTACGATGTCTGGGAAAGGTTCCGTGCTTGGTAGTTTGCGTAAGCGCCGTTATCACGAGCCACGCAGAAGAGAGGGCGAGAGGGATTATGACACGGGACACTCTGGTCAGGAGAAGTCTGACAGAGATAGAGGACATGTTCACCGATCCCGATCTCGTTCTCCTCCCCCCAGGACCTCTGCACCTCCTGTGGTCGCAGTTACACGTCCTCCCGAAACTTCACGGTCTAGGCCGCCTTCTCAAGCTTTGAGGTCCGACCCTCCGCGCAGGACCGAAATAGCCACCTCTTCGGCTACTGTGTCGATCCCGACCGAGGCGTCTAGCGAAGGAGCGCTCAAACTGGCACAGATGAGGAAGGAATTTCCTGACATCTGTTTTGATGGGTATGTCTTCCCCCCGCATCTGAAGAGAATCCCGCCAACCGCGGAGACCACTATCCATGATTATGTCGCGGACATCTTTTTCCAGTATAGGGAGTGGGGACGGGCCGCGAGGAAGGCATCTAAAGTAGCATTTGAGCGGGGCGTCACCATCGAGAAACTTGAGAAGGAGCTGGGTCGCAATGACCAAATCATAAAAGCGCTCAACTCAGAGGCCGAGTCCTCTCGTAAGTCTGAAATGGAGGCTTTAAAGAAAGTTGATGAGGTGACCGCTGCCATGGTCAGGATGAAGCAAGAACATTACACTGCCATCGAGGACATGGGTCACAGGAACACTTCCATTACTGCCGAAAGGGATGCCGCTCTCAAGGAGCTTAATGAGCTGAAGTCAAAGTTTTCAGAGATGGCTAAGGAAAAAGACGCAGCTAATGTCTCTGCGCAGGAAGCCTGTGACCAGGCAGTGACACTCCAAAAAGAGAAGGAAGCGGCTGTACAACAAGCCCGTGAGGCTGAGGCTGGAGTTGATGAGAAAGTACGGCAGGCGGAGGCCAGGATCGAGGCCGAGGTGGAAGAGCTACTCGTCACTTACAACGCCAATGTGCTAAGGCATCGAGACTTGACATGGCTTGACGATTACCCCACACATCTCTATAACGCCTGGAGCCTACTGGTTGATGAGGAGAGATCTGGGCACCCTGATGAAGCCCCTGATGAGTTTGAGCTGGAGAACCGCATCCTTAATGATGACGAAAAGAAGGTTCTCCATGACTCCATGATTTCCCATGACAAGGTGAGGCTTGGTGCTTAGATTCAGGAAGTCGGAGAGAGCTCTGGTGCAGAACACCATGTTACGAGTTCTGAGATAGTCGTGTCATCTCAGTCTGAGCCAACTTCAATGATCTACTCCCAGCGTATGACCCAGATCAACCGCACTTATCTCCTATTAAGGAACATCCTTCTGAAGTGGTTCAGACGACCTCGAGCCAAACCGAGGAAGGTACTTTGAACTAACTTCCAGTATATTTGGATTGAAGATCCCGTGTTGAAATGTTGCTAATGACATGTCTTTTCCTTTGATCAGTGACAGGAGTTGCACCAGCCGCGCCTCTTACCACCCAAGTATTAGGTCAAGCGCCAGGAGCCATCGTTTCTGAGGCGACCTCCGTCGCAGCAATGGCACCAGTTGGAGTGACAGAGGGAAGCTCACTTTCTTTCGACGAGCAGATGATAAACGAGCTCCTTGGCCGTCAAAGTGATCCTTTTGCGGACTTGCCATTTGGCTTGGGTGGATTCACGGCTACATCTGACACCTTGTCCCAAACTACTACGGCTCCTAGCGAGGCCAGGGCACGGCGGGAAGCGGCGATGTTAGCCGAGATCAATGCCGAGATGGCGGCTGCGGCGCACGGCGGTGATGTAGATGACGGAGCGGCAGCACAGCGCCCCATTCCTCTTATGACTGTGTCTCCTGAGGGCACACTTACTGATACTGATGTACCAGCCCCTCCTCCGGCTGCGGAGTCTGTCCCTCCTACTCCTCCCGCGGGAAGCATCCCTATAGAGTCCAGCTCAGACGAGGACGTTGACATTATGCCTTCACCCGGGGGGAGCTTGCCTAGGGAGAAAGGCTCCAAGCGAAAGGGTACTGGCGGCTCCAGTAGTTCCTCAAAGAAGAAGAAGAAGCTGAGGAAGCAGAAGGATTAGACATCCTTTTCATAGGCAGTTAAGGACTTTTGTTATTTTTTCTGTCTTTTCCCTTTTGTAGACCGTGTTTAGATGCGGGTTCGGCCCCTGCTAGTAGGGACATTTTAGGAAAGATCTCATGTATGAAGCATTGTTTTTGAGTTTAGTTGGAATAAAATTTTGTCTTTTAGCTTCTGCTTGCGTTCCTCTCTATGCTTGAATATTGCAGTGTTCGGACTTTGGTCCAGTGTATTTGCATTTTTTGATTGCTTCAAGAATAGCTCATTTTTACTTGTTAAGTATGGAACTTTCGGACTCGAGTTGTGATAGAGAATCGCATCGGAGCTGAACATCGTATAGTTTCGGGCAATGACTAACATTTGCTTCTGCCTCCAGCTTCGGGGTCAAGTTGTGATGATCAGCTTGCGATGGCACCGAGCGAGGACCGAGTGGTCGAACTACGCTCGTTCTCTTATGAATCGTTCCATCCACACTCCGGGGATATGCGTCATCTTGTAAGCGGTTGTTCGCACTCTGGGAACATGGAGTTGACCGTTTATACTCCGCTTCGCACTCTGGGAATGCGGAGTTGAATGTTTATACTCCGCTTCGCACTCTGGGAACATGGAGTCGAATGTTTATACTCCATTTCGCACTCTGGGAATATGGAGTTAGATGTTTTATACTCCGCTTCGCACTCTGGGAATACGGAGTTGAATGTTTATACTCCATTTTGCACTCTGGGAATATGGAGTTAGATGTTTTATACTCCGCTTCGCACTCCGGGAATACGGAGTTGAATGTTTATACTCCATTTCGCACTCTGGGAATATGGAGTTAGATGTTTTATACTCCGCTTCGCACTCCGGGAATACGGAGTTGAATGTTTATACTCCATTTCGCACTCTGGGAATATGGAGTTAGATGTTTTATACTCCGCTTCGCACTCCGGGAATACGGAGTTGAATGTTTATACTCCATTTCGCACTCTGGGAATATGGAGTTAAGTGTTTATACTCCGCTTCGCACTCTGGGGATACGGATTTGAATGTTTATACTCCATTTCGCACTCTGGGAATATGGAGTTAAGTGTTTATACTCCGCTTCGCACTCTGGGAATACGGAGTTGAATGTTTATACTCCATTTCGCACTCTGGGAATATGGAGTTAAGTGTTTATACTCCGCTTCGCACTCTGGGAATACGGAGTTGAATGTTTATACTCCATTTCGCACTCTGGGAATATGGAGTTAGATGTTTTATACTCCGCTTCGCACTCCGGGAATACGGAGTTGAATGTTTATACTCCATTTCGCACTCTAGGAATATGGAGTTAAGTATTTATACTCCGCTTCGCACTCTGGGAATACGGAGTTGAATGTTTATACTCCATTTCGCACTCTGGGAATATGGAGTTAAGTGTTTATACTCCGCTTCGCACTCTGGGAATACGGAGTTGAATGTTTATACTCCATTTCGCACTCTGGGAATATGGAGTTAATTGTAGGATTGTCGTGTGTCAATCCTATTAGTATCGGTGTCATGGCTTGCCCCCGAGTTCGGGTTTCGCCTAGTGAGTGGCCGGTCGTATCACAGCCACTCTCCATTTGAATAAGTCCCATTGTGTGATGGGATTTAGCTCTTCGTGCATCGTGATGTTGTATATCGTACATAATGAATCACAGCTCTGGCTCGAAGAAGTGGCATTTTATTGCTGAAATAAGAAAATGCGGCAAAGTCAGTTGCCTTATTACAAAATTCAAATTTCGAAATGCAGGAACAAATTGCTAAATAGAATGAAATAAATAAAGCCTGTCATATGTAGTAGCGGCGGAGACTTTCACTGTTCCAAGCCCTCGGTAAATCGAGACCGTCAACAGTCGACAGCTTGAATGTACCATCTCCGAGCTTTCGTGTAATTACATACGGCCCTCCCCAGTTCGGCTTCATGTGTGAAGGAACTGGGTAAATTCTCTTGAGCACGAGGTCGCCGATTTCAAAGGTTCGAGGCCGAACTCTGGTGTTGTACAATCGGGCGACCCGACTTCGATGTGCGGCTGCTCTCAAATCAGCCTCCTCCCGTTTTTCATCCAATAGATCCAAAGACTCGGCTAGGAGTATAGCGTTTGTTTTTGGATCATAATAAGTCACGCGATGAGAGAGCACTTCTGTCTCGACCGGAATAACGGCCTCTGAGCCATAAGACAGGGAAAACGGAGTGTGTCCGGTCGCGGTTTTGTGGGTCGTTCGATAGGCCCATAATGCCATAGGAAGTTCATCGACCCACTTGCCCCCAGCCTTCTCTAGTCGTTTCTTCAGGATCGATTTTATAACTTTGTTGACAGCTTCAACCTGCCCATTCGCTTGGGGGTGTGCGACAGCCGAGAACTTTTTGCGGATATGAAACCGTTGACAGAAATCCTTGAATTCTGCGCTCTCGAATTGGGTTCCGTTATCAGTGATGATAGTATGCGGGAGTCCAAATCGACAGATGATGTTGCGAACCACGAAATTTATCACCTTCTTTGTCGTAATGGTTGCTAGGGCTTCGGCCTCAGCCCACTTTGTGAAGTAATCAACTGCGACGATGGCGTATTTCGCACCGCCTTTTGCTAAAGGCAAAGCGCCGATGATGTCAATGCCCCACATCGCGAATGGCCAGGGACTGACCATTTGGGTTATTTCAGTTGGCGGAGCTCTCGGAATTCGGGCATGTATCTGGCATTTATCGCACTTTCGGGCATAGTTTGCCGCATCTCGGTTCACTGTCGGCCAGTAGTATCCATATCGAAGTATCTTTTTAGCGAGAGCTTGCCCGCCGGTATGATCGCCGCACTCCCCTTCGTGCACGTCATGTAGCACTCGCTTGACTTCCTCGTGGGCGATACATCTGAGGAGAGGAACGGAATAACCTCTCCTGTACATGACTCCGTTTTGGATAACGAACCGCGAGGCTTTTCGCTGAATCTGTCTCTTCTCATTTCTAGGTTCAGGTAGCACCCCATTCTCAATGTAATTCCGATACGGAGTCATCCAGGACTCTCTACTGGGAGCGGCTTCAAATACAGAGTTCATTTCTATCCGATCGATGCTCGGAGTGGCCAAAGTTTCAACGGGGACAAGTCCCATTTGTTGCGCTTCGCCTGTGCTGGCTAACTTCGCCAGTGAATCGGCTTTCTGATTGCGTTCCCGAGGCACATAATAGATGGCATAATAATCAAACTGGTTTAGGATTTCCTGAACTCGTGCTAAGTATGCGGCCAGTCTTTGGTATCTTGCCTGGTATTCTCCTCGCACCTGGCATACCACTAACTGCGAATCGTAATAAACTTCTACAGCGATAATCCTCAAATCTCTGGCAAGCCTTAGGCCGGTTAGGAGGGCTTCATATTCGGCTTCATTATTAGTAGCACGGAAGTCGAATTTAAGAGCATAACATATGGATCGGCCCTCGGGAGTCTCAAGTACAACCCCCGCGCCCGAACACCGGTCATTTGACGCACCATCAGTATACAGCTTCCAGATGTATTCGGGAGATTTACTGGTTTCGGGTGAGTCTTCCGGAACGGTGAATTCGGCTATGAAATCAGCCAGGACTTGTCCTTGAATGGCCCTCCGCGGAGCGTATGCGATATCAAATTGGCTTAGCTCAATGTTCCACTTGAGTAACCTACCGGACGTCTCAGGCCGCGTAAGGACCTGTCGTAACGGCTGGTCGGTGTACACAGTAAGCGGATGAGCTTGGAAGTAGGGACGGAGCTTCCTTGAGGCAATGACCAAACAATAAGCCAGTTTCTCCAGCCTTGGATAATTTCTTTTAGCTCCTGTTAGTCGCTTACTAACATAGTAGACCGGGTTTTGCACTTTGTCTTCTTCCCGGACCAGAGCAGCACTAATCGCGTGTTCTGATACTGCCAGGTAGAGATATAGTTGCTCGTGGTCAACCGGTTTTGACAAGATCGGAGGTGTGGAGAGATGTTGAACTAATGATCGGAACGCGCCTTCACACTCTGTGGTCCATTCAAAGTTTCGTTTGCCCTTCCGAATCAAGTCGAAGAAAGGAATGCATTTGTCAGTGGACTTTGAAATGAACCTGCTTAATGCTGCGACCTTCCCGTTAAGACTCTGGACTTGCTTTATAGTTTTAGGGGTTTGCAAATTTCTAATAGCCCAGATCTTCTCAGGATTCGCCTCTATTCCTCGAGCGTTGACAATGAACCCAAGGAATTTTCCGGATGCAACGCCAAAGTGACATTTGAGTGGGTTGAGCTTCATTCCGTACTCCCGGAGGATGCTGAACATTGAATTCAAATCTCTGACGTGATCGGTGGAGAATCGGGATTTCACCAGCATGTCATCCACATAAACCTCCATGGTCTTCCCAATCTGATCAGCGAACATTCGGTTGACTAAGCGCTGGTATGTGGCTCCAGCGTTCTTCAGACCAAACGGCATGACTTTGTAACAATAGAGTCCCAGGTCGGTCACGAAGCTGGTATGTTCCTGATCAGGCAGATGCATGGGTATCTGATTGTAGCCGGAATAAGCGTCCATAAAGGATAGTAGTTCATGCCCGGCCGTCGAATCTACGAGCTGATCGATTCGCGGAAGTGGGAAGCTATCTTTTGGACAAGCCTTGTTTAGGTCAGAGTAATCAACACAAGTTCTCCACTTCCCGTTTGGTTTCCGAACCAGTACAGGGTTGGACACCCATTCTGGATACAAGGCATCTCGAATGAACCCATTCGATTGCAGTTTATCAACTTCCTCCTTAAGGGCGGCAGATCTCTCTGGATCCATACCGCGCCTTTTCTGTTTCACTGGGACATGTCGCTGATCTATATTCAGGGAGTGACTTGCAATGCTCGGCGAGATCCCGCACATGTCAGAATGTGTCCAGGCGAAGACGTCGAGATTCGCCCGAAGAAATTCTACCAACTCCTGCTGTGTCTGCTTGTTTAGTTGGGACCCAACTTTCAGCGTTTTTGAATCATCATCCTCACTGATTGGGACGTCCACAGTCAGTTCGGCTGGAGAGGCTTGACTCTCCGTTGATTCATCTCTATCCTCGTTGTCCCTGGGGTCCAGGTCTTTCAGGAATTGGTCGTGGTGCCCGGGCCGAGGCCCAGGCACCAATTGTCAATTATCGATAGAACGGACGCAGAGAGATTCCTCTACGCCCTTCCCCTTTTCCTTACGTTGTGCCCCGCGCAGTTCAGCAACATAACAGGCCCTTCCTGAGGCCTGATCTCCTTGAACAACTCCAATCCCATGATCAGTGGGAAATTTCAGAGTCAGACACCACGGGGCGATCGCCGCCCTGAACTCGGCTAAAGCTGGTCGACCCAGAAACGCATTGTATGGCGAATCTATTTCTAGCACAACAAATTGTAACATGCGGACCCTCCGGCGTTCTCCAACGCCTAACTCGACTGGGAGTTCAGTTATTCCGATGGGTATCGTGGCACTTCCGTTGAAACCATGGATTCTGGATAAACAGGGTTTCAAATCCTTTGTCTCCATCTTCATTAGATCATAAGCCCGTTTGAGCAAGATGTTTACAGAGCTCCCACTGTCAACCAGGATCCTCTTTATCCAAGCAGGACCTACCTGGGCGGATATGACTAGTGGGTCGATAGTAGGGGCTTCGACTTTATCGGCGTCTCGGCTCCTGAACACGATATCATCGGACATTATCTTTTGTTGCTTTGCCGGGGTCCCATCCTCGCAATTACTATAACACTCGAAGTCCGCATGCCTGATAGAACTGGCATACGACTCCATTTCCCCCCAGCTTCTGTCTGCCGGATGGGGGCCACCACTTATTGTGTTGATAACTAATCTCCCGCCCGCACGAGCGGGTTCATCCTCTCTTTCCTGATTTTGTGAACGATTTTGATTCGAGGGGCCCGCTCCGCCAGGCTGCGGCGCCCGTACAAACTGATCTAGCTTCCTCTCTCTAATCAGCTTTTCGATGAGGTCCTGTAAGTGCCGACACTCATTGGTGTTATGTCCATAGCTCTCATGGAACCTACAGAATTTTCCTGTCTGAATCTGTCTCTCCGATGAGGGCTTCGGAGCAGGCTTCTTATACTGTACAGTGTTGCAAGTCTGTAAGTATACGTTTTCCAATGACGTGTTTAGCGGCGTATAACTGTCAAACATCTGAGCTCTACGTCGTGGACCTCGGTTTTCGTCCCTCTTCTTATTCTGGCCATTGTTTCCTCTCTGCTGGGTTTGCTTGTTTTGTATATTCAGCTGAACTTTCCCGGAACTCTCGCCGGACTGTTTAACTACCACATTGCTCTGTATTCCTTCAATGCTGGGCCTTGCATCGTCCTGCTTCCTAGACTGTTTTGCATCCTCCTGCCGCAGGAATTGAGCGGCCTTGGAGTAAAAACGGTCCAACGACGCGGGCGGTTTTCCAGCCAGCCAGTTTCCGAATTCAGAATCAGGATCAATCCCCTTGGTCAGAGCCATTAAGATTGAATTATCGTTGGGATTGGTGATCTCGACGCATGCTGCGTGGAACCTCTCCAAGTAACGCCTGAGTGTTTCTCCAGGAGCTCGAGTGACGCTGGACAAGGTGTTGACGTCCTTTGGCCTAGCAACATGCATCCGGAATTGTTCCACAAACCTCTTGGCCAATTGATCGAACGAAGAAATTGATCTAGGCGGTAGGCGGGTAAACCACATTGTCGCGATTCCTCCCAGAGAGATGGGGAAACTCCGACACTTCACTGCGTCGTCGGCCCTCGCAGCGCTCATCGACCATTCATACTTCAGAATATGCTGGTTGGGGTCACTATTCCCTTCATACATCGGGAGAGTCGGCATTCTGAATCGCCTAGGGGGTTCGGCATGCAACACTTCGTCTGTGAAAGGGGTATGACTACGGGAAATTCCCCAGTCATCATTAGTGAGCCCCTGACTCTCGCGGATCATTTGACGTATCATGGTTGATATATCCGAAACGGGCGGATTCGGAGCGTGACGAGCTAAGGCGTGGTCGGGTTCCACGGCGCGAGTAGGGATCGGGCGTTGTCGACGACCCGTATCTCGCCTCCTTGGCTCAACGTCTTCTGGGACATAAGGTTCAGGAGTATGTCCTCGCTGTTGATTGATCGGCTCAGATTGATTTCGGGTATCAGCCCTTGTCTCTGCTGCGGCAGTTGTGGCGCGGTTATCGGTGGTGTACTGTGGGGCAGTACCTCCTCGTGTTGAGGGACCGGTTTGGAAACTAGTCGACGGTCCTACCCTCAGTTGCCCAACAGTTAAGGCAGGCTGATATTCAGCAGCTTGAGCGCGATTCCCCTCTAGTCGAGGATGGGTAGTCTGGCGGTGGTAATCAGATGAAGCTGAGCTTTCGGTAGATGCTCTGGAGACATCATCCCTCCTGGACCTTCTGTGCCCCCGGCGGTTTAGCTGGTTGGTCAGCTCGATATTGGCGCGTAACTGTTCTGCCAACTGCTGACGGCTTTGGGTCAGCTCCTGGAGCAATACCTGAAACTCCTGTCGGGTGACTAGCCCCGTTGAGTCTGACTGAGTGGCATTGTCTTGATTGGAAGAAGGCGGCTGTGTTGGATTTTGCCTGTCTCTGCCTTCTTGCTCTGTGGCGGTGGCGCCAGTTCTTGTGCTGACCATTGTCGGTGGTGGAGTCCTTTCCTAGATTTTGAGCAAATCTGAATAGAATGGAAGGATTCCGGACTGGATATCTGGATCTTCCTCTTGGATTTGTGCAATCCGGTATCGACGGCAGATCCAACGAGCAGGAGAAAAAGCTGGTTTTCTCGGTGAAAGCACCAAAGTGTTTGTACCAAAAATGGGCACAACACTCTTCGGGAGTTGTTTGAAGAGATAAAATGAAGATTATAAATGTAAAATAGAGATTATCTAACAAAAACTCCAACAAATAGGAATGTAAAATGCACAGACAAGCAGTTTAGAGTGGTTCGGCGTATAGCCTACGTCCACTATGAAGTTTTGATGATTTTATTGATTCTCTTTCAATGATTACAAGCGTTTACAACGATGAACAGCGGATTACAGTTTAGAATTCGAAATTGACAGCAAAAGTATGATGCAAATCTCAATCCGGCAGAGTCTGGACGCTTCCAAGAAAAAAGATCCTTTTTCCGTTGATTCTGGGGCTCTATTTATAGGCGTAGGAGGCTTGGATTTCGCTCAAACTCCGGGAGACTTGGCCTGACACGTGAGGGGACCCATTCGACCACTTCCAGAGAGTTTCAAGCCAATCTGTGATCGATACGAAATCATTTCGTATCGATCAGGATTACTTCCAATTGAGCTCAAAATTGGTGGAGACGTTCCTTGTTATGTGTGCAACCTTCAGTTAAAATTTCATCATGTTTGGATCAGTGGATTACGAGATATGGTCGATACGAACTGGAATTCCTCATAGGCTGTCTGGTTCGTATCCATTTTCCTACGCTTTGAGCTTCGACTCGATGGTATCACGCGCCTCTGTGAAGACGTGGAACGCACACTTCGCCTCGATCCGGTCTTCACTCCGAATCGACCGCGTCGACTCCATACATCTCGGCGCATTCGCATCAGGAGAAGACGTGGTGCGTGCGCTTCGCCTCGATCCGATACTTGCTCCGCTTTGGCTGCATCGTCTCCATGTATTTCACCTTGTTCACTTCGAGAAATGACACGTTACCCAAGCTGGTTGACCTGATGGATTCGAGTAGGACTTCGTCCTGGGATACGAGGCAAACACTATCTGATGGATACGAAGTTGACACTGGCTGATGGATACGAAGCAGGCACTGTCTGATGGATACGAAGTAGGCACTGGCTGATGGATACGAAGCAGACGTTGGCTGAAGGATTCGAAGTCCTTCAATTGCTGGTATGTGTGAAGTCCATCGATACGAGTTCGATGGATACGAAGAGAATCGAGTCGAACCTGGGTACCTCGATGGATCCGGAGCTGATCGGTACGAAGCATGATGGATTCGAACTGGGGCTTCGGTGATGGATACGAAATCGCCCAGAGTGATGGATACGAAATCTGGGCTCTTTCCCTCCAATTTGACTCGATCATAACTTGAGTGTATGAGTCCGGATTGACTTGAAATTTGAGGTGCTGATCTCTATGGCCTTTCTTGTCGTGTCCTATCAATTGTAGCTCACTCTGGGCTCGGACAAAATTCAGTGATATCCATGGCGTGCTGTCCTTGTTCCCTAGTCGGCTTCTTGGTGTCCTGGCCTTGCCAAAAGGCGGGATAACAAAAACCATTATGTGTAATAAGAAGTGTAATAATTAGATGCAGTGTTCGTTAGTTATAGCAGGGATACTATAGAGAGCCTTAGTAGGAAAGCTAAGCAATGGAAATTTCATATTTTTCCATTGAGTATGCGCATTTAGTTGCTTGCCTTTGTAGAATGTCCCCATTTGTGATAAGTTAAAACTCCTCCAAGGATAGGTAATTGGAAGAGTGGGAATGTTAAGGGATTTCTGATAAAATAGTTGTTCTTATCTACTCCAGTTTTTACAATTTAAAAGTTGTGAAAAATGCTTTGAAAATAAGTAAAGAATGTTTTTGGAAAAGAAAATGGTTTGGCGAAAAATGAATAAGTTTTTGGAGAGAGAAATCTTAATAAAAAGCTAAAATTAAAAATTCCAAATTTAATCAAAAGGTAGTAAGGTCTTTAAAAGGAGAAACATACCTAATTTTAAAACTTAGGAATTGTTAGTATTTCCCTTCTAGGTTTGGGGAAGATAATTTAAATTCAAATACCAAAAAAAATGTGTAAGTTTTGAAAGTTAAAACACTACGGCATAGGCTACTTTTGAATTTAGTAGTAAATTTCTAAGTAACACTTTTAAAGGCAGGAACTTTTGGGATTTGATATTTCAAAGATTTGAAGTTATAATTTTAAAAAAATTAAGATAAAGGCCAAACCAAAATTTTAATATGGAGTAGATAGGAATTAGAGCCTAGATGGGATGGGAAAAAAATAGGGCTATGGAGGAGAAAGCAATAATTACTCTTGGAATAATAATAGAAAAATTCCTTATAGTGTGTAGGACACTAGAATGAGCCTAGGAGTGTTGTATCATATGCGTAGGCTATATGGATAAGATGTAAAATTTGCATAAGGGGGGATTAGCAAGGGAGGTTAGAATGGTAGTTAATAATGTTGTTGGTTCTTCCAGTGTTGCTTGGTAGCATGGGTTATATGTATTGGTTGTGGTTTATGTTAGTGTACATTGTTGAAATATTCCTTTTTATGTGTTTCACTGGTTGACCACAATTATTTAGAGGAAACAATAAAAAGGTAGAAATTTCAGAGAATTTGTCAATAAATCAATACAGAAAACTAAAATGAAAAATTTAAAACTGGAAGATAAAATAATAAATTAAAGAATTTATTGAATTAACTACCAAAAGGAAATGCTAGTTCTGAAAAGCTGGGCTTTTCGGAGCGGAAAAAAATTCAGTCAGCGAAGGACAGGGGGATTTATTCGCGAGCCGAGGATTATGGTTACTGTCCTTAGGACTGAGGAATAATTCAACATGTTTGTTGGTTGTTAAATAATAATTAACTGCAACTAGAAAATTTCAGGAATGGATAAAGACAAGAACCTAATGTAAATTTTGCAAGTATTTGTTAAACATAAAAAGTGGTGTGCACATATTTTGAAATTTTTTATTATTTTAAGAGATTTTCAAAATTAACCTAAATTTGAAGAATAAATAAATAAACATGTGCATACATTTTTACAAACATTTTTATAACTAAAAATTTAACATTTCAAAATGGATTTCTAACAGTACTGTAAATTTACATTGGGGAAAAGTCAGTTAAAATATTGGCGCAAGTTTTTCTGCATGGTTGCTACTGCAGTAGAGGCAGTTGCGGTGAGGTCGATAAAGTAGTAAGCGTAAAGAGAAAGCTTTATAGGAATACTTTGCCGATGAGTGAAAATCTTAAAAGAGAATTTTAAGATGAAAAATGTTTTTTTCTTGAACTTTAAAAATAAAATTTTAATCTTATGCAACTGTACTTAGGAAATATTGGAAATCTAGTGGGGACATAAGAGAAGGTTCCAAAGTACAAGGAAAAGGCACATAAGAGAAAAATGAAAAATGGAATTTTCCATTAAGACCTTTTCCAGCATAAGAAAATAGGTTTAGGAAATTTGATTTTCCTAAAGTTGGATGTTAACATTGGTGTGTTAGAAATTTGGATGGTAAATTGAATGCAAAATTGTTTGAACTACATTTCTATTTGACAGAAGTGTGGGAGAAATTGGGTGAAACACTGTTTTCAATTTTTGAAAAATTGCATTCATGTAGAACTGCAAGTATATTTAGGATGTTTGCAGCATGATTTTGGAAAGTTTGAAAAACAAATCATTCGTATAGGAGGTATCGATTAGGCATTCATGTTCATGCATATCACATGTATTTGATACACTATTGACAGTTGCACGGATGGTTGCAAAATTTGTCGTACACTAAATGGATGTTAGTGTAGAATGGATGTACGATGGTTTACTAGATTGAACCTTATCGAATTTCGGGGACGAAATTCCCTAAGGGGGGAGAATGTAACACCCCACGTTTTATTGATGGTTAAATTAAAGTAAATTAATTGATAACCATGAAAACAGTGAAAAATGAGTTTTTGCAAATGTTGAAATTTGACCATGAAACTTATACCATTGTGTTCATGGCAATTTTCTGATCAACTTCCATATACAATGTTTTCTGAATGGACTTCAAATGGAGAAGTTATAGTCGTTTGAAGTTTTAGCGTCAGAAACACTTACATATGCAAACATGGAAATTTTATCGATTATAAACATTTGCAATTAATTCATAGGATATTTATAAAAGTAGTAACAAATTTATTATGTTTGTAATGAATGTAAATTATTAAGAGAAATAGATGTAAGTGGAAACAAATAAGGGGAATAATTAACATTGCAAACAGAATCAGCTAAAAAGTGCAATTAATTAATATGTGAATTAATATTGCAGATTAATATATAACACACAGACACACACACACACACACACACACACACACACACACACACACACATATATATATATATATATATATTAGATCCCTCAATTTAAAGAGGCTTACATGTAAATGTAACAAATAAATGTTCAAATTCAAATCTGGATAAAAAAAATATGCATATTAAATATATATGTTAATTGAATTGTGGAATTAATTGACATGCCAATTAATGAAACGTTACAATGTGTAAAATATTATTTAAGGGAATTAATTAATAGAGGTGATATGTTAACCTATAAATGGGGCTATTAATTAGGATTGTAATGTAATCAGTAGAAAATGTCAATTAATCAGGAAAAGAAACAATAGTTGACCTAGATTTGAATGTATACAAATAGGCAGTATATTGTTACACATAAAAATTAATTGAAGGATCAATTAAGAAGAGTATTAATTAGATAATTGGTGGACCGCATCTATATAAGAGAGAATGTAACCTAATTCGTTCCATCAGCCATCACTTTCTTCATCCCTCTCCTACAGTAAACAATGGCTTCTTTCTTCATTCTTTTCTCCCATTTCTCACAAATCTTCACCAAATAAATCCAAATAAAATATATTTGAATAAAATAGAGAAATTTGCAACAAATTAAAAGAGAGAAGTTGTAGAACGGCGTAGTAATTTTAGAAGATAGAGATTTAAAGCTTAGGCCGCCGAGTGAGTGGTTAAATTATATAATTTATATATGATTTTGTTATTGTTGAAAATAATATTTATATGGAATTGTCAGATTTGTTTATATGTTGATTTTGATGTAATTGGATTGGCAGTATAATCTCATGCTATTATTTTATTTTAAATGAGTTAATGAAATATGCTGTAAATTGGAATTGTTTATGTAAGATTTTCAGATACGTTTATATATGTTGATTTTTGATTTTCATTGGACTGGAAATGATATTTTTATTTAATTTGCATCAGATTTGGCTTATATTCTCTGTCTCCTTTCAGATCTATATTGAATCTAGGTATGATTCACATTTTTATAGTATAAAAATGTGAATTAAGACCTATTTTCTGTATTTTCCTTCAGATCCATACGGTTTTTATGTTCATATTGAGTTGTTGTTACAAATCTGAATTGTAAACAAAGAATATTGAATTTATCTGATTTGGAATTAAATAAATCTTCATATATGTATATATTATTGTTTATTTTATTATTGCCTATAAAAAGAAATAAATATGAGGGTATGTCACATTTAGGGGATTACGCCATAAATGAATTAATTAACCTTTTTGAAATTTAAAATGTGATTTTTGGACTAAAAATAAAGGGACATATTTTGTTTCATTTTTGGAAGGTTTATATTTTTAGTTTGTTGGAATGAGTATTGGAACAAGTAAATTTCCATATATCATCAAATAAAAATCCTCTGAAATGGCGTTGTATAGAATTGCAAGGAATACTTATATGTTTTCCTCAGATGAACGGAAAGTACAAAGTAAGGTTGATCGCCGTATTTTGTACTTTCCGATTTCCACAACATAAAGAGAATTCCTTGTAATTATAACATCGCATAAATCACCTCTTTGGGATAAGATATGGAAATAGACAAAGTGACAATTGGGTGTAAAAGCCAAATTCCAATGTACTAAAGTATAATAAGTTATAGAAGTGAGGTTTTAAATAAGGAATGAAATTAAAAAGGTTAATAAAAAGAGGAATAGGCATAATAGTGTATTTGATGGGAAATATAGGCAAAGATGAGAATATGTGGGATAAATGGAAAACAACAATTTGATTAACCAGATGAATTTAAATGAGAGTTGGTTATAATAAGGCATACAAAAATATACATAAGGACAAAATATGTATGAATAAGCTACGTATATGCGTTAATGACTTGTTTGATTAAAGATTCACCAGTAGTTCGGCTTTCCGGCAATTTGTGCAGTAATTGGTGAGGTTTAGTAAACTGTGACTGTCGACATAGTAGCACTCTGTGACAGTAATTGAGATTTAGGCTCGCGTTGGTCACTGGGATGTTGTGTCCCAGGTTTCGTGAGGTTATCCCCTGGTTTTATATAGGTCTACTTCCAAATTTAGTAAAGAGAGGATAGTGCCTTGATTGCAATTATGCAATCTAAAATGTCGATGCTTGGTCCGGGGTCGTGTAATCAGTGGAGTACTTGTGCGCAAAAAGTGGTAGTGGGTTGCACGATTTCAGTGGCCAGCACGGCCAGCGGTTATGGGGAAGGACAGGGTTAACTCCTCTATTGGACGGTAATCTACCGCATCGTCTTACAGGGGGAATGCATTGCCAAATTGGTTGTTATATTGGTTGCGTTAGGGGCTGGCTAGTTAACCTGAGGAGAATACCTTCCAAATGACACTATTTGTTGGGATGGCTAGCGGGGCCGAGTCCATATAGGAAGCAGACAGTTTGGTTTTTGCGGGCCATATTAGCAGTCTAGTGTAGTAGAGTTTTCCCAACAAAATAGGAAGACCCTTGCTTAGGGTCATGTACGTTCTCGAACCCGGAAAGGGGTTACATGTCCATGCGGCTTTGGATGGATTGCCGTGGTGAGGTTGTAAGAAAAGTAGGGTTGTGTTCAATGATCCCTTGGGTATGGCTTTATTCACCTACTTTTCTTACGAACTCGGTACGGACGAGCCTAAGTTGGCATGGTGTGGTTACGCCCTCGCATTACACGATAAGGTATCGTGGGGTGTGGCGAGGCGATTGATATTAGCGTGATGCTAATGGAAGATATTGGGAAAGGTATCTTGTAATGGGATATATATATATTTATATATGTACTATATATAATCTATAGAGGGTGTAGATGGGTACGGATGGTATACCGTAATGGAGTCCAAGCGACTAAAAATAAATTTATAACATAACGGTAAAATTTAAGAAGTCAGCATATGATGATGTTATATATAAAGTATATAGTTTGCCTTTCACCAGAACGATTGTTCTGACCCCCTCCTTATTACAACCTACAAGATTTATTGAAGGAAGATACCGGTGACTGGACAGGATAGGTGCAGACCTGGACAATTATTACAAGTGTTGATTATGGTCGGTATTTATTTACTATTATATTTAATTATTCTGCTGTGAAATATCATTATAATTAGAGCTCTGATATGCACCTCTTTCTTTATTTGCAGGATATCAAACCATCAATCCGTATTCTCTTGGCCTTGGGTTTTCGGGTTTTTGCGAAAATTCGGACCCAACGGAGTGCGGGTTGTTACAGTATTAGTCTCGATTTTCGAGGGTCGAAAATCCCAGTCTTTACATTTGGTATCAAAGCTGGGTTAACCGAGAACCTTGGCTTTGGTGGGGTAACTAATCAGAAATAGGGTCAGTGGCACCCTAGAATGAGGTAGAGGGTGTATATATATGACCGCGTATTTGTTAGTGATATAAAAATTGTTTTATATTGTGTTGATTGGTCTATCGAGTGGCTTATGGATTCTGGTCGGTATGAGTAATTAACGTCATTGATAGGGATATCTAAACACTTGAATAGAGCAACTCGACATGATAATTGTTTTGAAACTGGGTAAATGAAATAATTTTACATGGATTATATTTTATATATAAAGGAATAGTTTTTCATAAATTATTATGGTATATATGGTGTGCTTTGTTGTTAGGAAATGATAATTTTATACTATTATCATTTGTTGGTTGTTGTTGGTGGTCGAATAAAAGTTGGTATTATAATGTAAGCAAGATTAAAAGTTAAGAAATAATTTCATATAAAAAATGGAATTATGTAAATATGATTTATAAATGTGATTTATAAATTGGAAAGGATTTAAAAGCTCGCAATTTGGGAATTTAAATTCCGTTGGTTTTGAAAATGATTTTTCAAAGTTTTGAAGAATAATAATAATATTATTTGGGAAAACAAATTCGAATAGAGATATTTTTAAAAGATTTTGGAGGGAATACAAGCACTAAACTCACTTCGGTCACTGGAAAATAAATTTTGGTGATGACTACAGCATGGAATATTTAAGAACAAGGTGTGTAAACTCTGGAATTTTCATTTAAATGTTTTATGAGAACATGAGAAAAATAAGTTGATAACTTATAAATTTTGGGAATTTGTAAGTGAAACAAAATTTTAAAATTGTTGCATGTGAATGTTAAGGAAGGTAAATTTGGAATTGAACTATGGAATTAAACTTAACTTAAGTTAAGTATAAAATGAATTTTGAAAAGAAATTAGCTTGAGTTAGGCTAAATAAAATAAATTTTGGAAATGAATTAAGGAATGAACTAATTGAATAAATTAGTGAGTTGAATTTGATTTGGAATATGGTTGAAATTTAAACAAATGGATTGAGTCAAATGGAATTGAAATTGGATTGAGTTAAAGTGGATATAGACTTATGTGGTGAAGTGATAATAAACATAAGAACTTTTGTATAAAATGTTTATAATAGACTTAAGAAAATTTGATGGTGCATTTCTTAAGAGATAATTAGTATTGAAAAATATACTAAGTAATAAGTGAATGTTGATAATTGAATGTAGATCAATTGAATGCGAATAAAGCAATGTGAATAGTTGAATGTAAATGAGGTAAATGTACATAAAAGAATTTGGTGTAGCTAAGAAATCAATAGTAATAAATACGTAAGTTGTACGTATATTATTTTATTCACATAACGGTTTGATCCAGATTCGAGCACAGGATTTCGAGATGATTTATATCAATTCGAGTTAGGATTTTTCCCTCGATTCTCGACGGCGAACACTAGATGTGGATTTTTGGTTGATTCTGGATTTCTCTATCATTGTATATGTCCATGCAAGTAGAATGACAGTTTTTGATCAAGGAACCGGATCTGAGTCCACACTAGAGTGGTCATGTGAACGATACTAGTTCGGAAATGAAATTGTGTGATCGAGCGAGCAATCAGATTGGATATTTCGTACATATGATATATGTACATCGTACGGGCTTAAATAAAGCAAATATTTGAAATTGTAAATGCAGAATAATATGATTTTGAATTTTATGATTGGATATCATTAGTAAGTAAGATGCAAGTATATAAGAGCAAGAGCTAATTTGATGCCCTTGATCTCATAATTAAAAATTGGGTTGCCCGACAGAAAGATACATGTTTAAATTGTTGTTTGAATTTGATGGTTTTATGGTTGAGCCACTTGGCTTTTGATTTCTTTTGCTGATTTGGGCCCATAGTGGGGATTTGTATTTGTTATGATCTAGCCGTGGAAAGAAGACGCTGGCGAAATTTTCCGAAAATTTAAAGAGTTAGAAATTATGATGGAAATTTTGATAACTAAAAATTGATTTTTGAGTTATAACCTGAAATGGTTGAATGAGATGATATTAGTTGGAACCTATGGATGAAATTGGGAACTTAGTAAAAAGTAATAACAAGGTTTCAACAAATTGACTTTTGGAAAGTTAAAGGCATAAGTGGATTTGGGAAGTTATTTCAACTTATTTGTTATAGAAAAAAAATGGATTTGGGGCATTTTTCCTATCTTGGCAATTTCGAGGACGAAATTCTTTTAAGGGGGGAAGAATGTAACGACCCAGAATTTTGGTTATTTTAAATCGGAATATTTAATTGATTTTAAGTTAATTTTATAGATTTAATAAATTGAATTTCAAATATAACGATTTATTAGATAAATTAATTGTTGAATTTAATAATTGAAAATCGTTTAAATAATTTAAATCTTGGATTTTATTTGGATAAAAATGATTTAAAGGCTTATTTAATTTCTATTAAAAAGAAGGAAGATAATAAAAATTTTAATTGGATTTATAAGTGATTTACTCGATTTTAAAAATAACTCGTATAATTAATGAGTAAAAATAGCCTTCCGGGGCACAGTCTTGGATTTTGACGAAACTAGTGTCATTGGGTCCGTAATAATGAATTTTGATACGCCGTTAAATTTCATAGCGATCAGACATACCGTTTGGTCATATGGGATAGAAATACATCGAAATTAATATTGAAAATTTAATATTATAATTGGGTTCAAAAAGCTATCTTCTCCTTACGATCGAATTAGGGCTCGAGACTAGTTCCTTTGCGTTCAGAATAAGGGTATAACATTAGGAACGTCAGGTGGCACGCCTCGATAGGAGTTCGGGATTTTAAGTTACCTTAAACGAGATATTTCAGAATTAAATAATATTATAAATTTTTAAAGTCAACCCCTCAGCCACCCTACCCTGTGCAAGCCAACCTACACGAAGACCGACGTTTCCTTCCCTCTTTATTCAATCGCAAGTTTACAGTAAGGGAAACAGAATTTCAAACTTTTTTTTTTCAAATTATACTCGTTTAAAAATCGTCAAACAAATTTTAAAATTCATGTATTGGATTGAGCTTCAAGCTGTAGCAATTTTGGTGATGTTCGAGCTTGATTTGGAGGGTGCGGAAGCTCTAACAGTGGAAGTCGATAGTTATTTGGAAACTAGGGCTTGAATCTTTAGCTGATGGTGATAGAGTTGGGGCAAATGGAGTTCGGGTTTGGACTTAGGGATGGAAACGGCAGCATTAGCCGAAGTTAGGCGAGTCGCAGCTGGTCAGAGGTGGGTTCGACATTTGGGGGTGGGTGATGGCCATGTCAGGTCGCGTTTGGTTTCGAGGGTTGAGAGGTCAGGCGAACGGTGCTAGGAGAGAGAGGAGGAGGAGCGGGATCTTTGGCAATGTTTGGTGAATCTCTGGTGGGTGTTGGAGCGTTATTAGGTGCACATGTGCACCATTGTTTGATGGTAGAGGACGTATTTGGGAAGAAGGAGAAGAGGGAATATAATGTGATTAAGATTATGTATATTATTAATGATGTAATTAGAAATAAATTATATTATTTAAAAACCAAATTCTTATAATTGCAATAACTCGCTCATTCTAGGTCAGATTCGAATGCAACCTTTTGCGTTGCGTTTGTAATAACGTTGGCTACGCTATGGAGTTGGATTGGATGGAGTTGGAGCTTTTAGAAATTTTGGTGGAAATTAAACGCTTGTTTAATTTTAATCCAAACGTAATGCTTAAACGGCAACTAAAATTCAATGTGAGTAAATCTCACTCATTTTGGATAATTGGTTTTATTTTAAATAGTTAAAATTATTTATTGGTTGATTAGATGAATTGATAAATTATTATTATCTGTTGGGTGCTATATTATATATATATATATATATTAGTAGTTTGATATATTTCCCACCGATTGAAGCGGATGAGACACTATGCGCCCCGCGTAATAGCGGATGACCCTTTTTATTGCGATATCCTGCCTCGAAGCGGGATTGTTATGATATTTATAACATCTGTGGTTGCAGGGAGGCAGGTTGGAGGGATCCAACATGATTCCTCAAAATGTTTGTTTTTAATTTCATATACGGTGATATATAACGTGTTAGAATAATATGTTATAGATTATGTTATGAATTGATTTATTAGATGTTATAGTAGCACTGGCCTTAATTTTGGTATTATAAATACCATAAATAATATTTTTGAATTTTAAAAGAAAATTCAAAGGCGATTTTGGAAATGAAATTATTTTTATTTAATTTTGGGATTATTTAAAAGGGAATTGATTTGGATAAAATAAATGTTGGAATTTGGATATTTATTTAGTTATTTAATAAAATGGTTTCAAATAGAGAATTTTAAATTGGGAATCTTTAAACAATGGATTTTAAATAGGATTCTTAAAATATGTTAAATGGAAGTCGAAACCGAGATTTGATTGATTTTGGAATATAGTTTGGATTACTTAAGAAATAGATTTATAAGTGGAATTTTAATTAGAAATCGATTTATAAATGGATTTTAGTAATATGAACCAGTTATAAACAGGAAATGAGTTTATGAAATTATAAACAATGTTATGAATTAAGTGAAATGATTATCATTTGATAAATTGGAAATATAAATTCACAACGAAAGTTTATAATGAGATATGGTAATCGGTTTACAAAGAATTAGTGGATTCTATATTGAAATTTGGAAAAGGTTAGGGAATGTGAAATGCCAGTCGATTCGTGATAAATCAAGAGAGATTTATAAGTATAAAATGGGTATGTTGGATTTTGAAAAAAATTGGTTTTTCACAAGAAGTTAAGGTTTGTTTTTAGGAAAGATTTTTATTTATTAAGTTATGTAGTTTTAAAAACTATTAATTGGATTAAAATATTTCATGGAGTTAGTTATTTAAATATTTAGATTTTCTGAAATAAATTCTATGTTTATAAATAAGTTGGTACATCGATTAGAAATTTTATAAATGAATTGGAATTAGTTATTGACGTTTATTTTAAAAGTGCTTTGATATTTTAAATAATTATTTAACCATGTTTTTGAAATTTATTATTATATATAGCTTTAAAAGTAAGTGATTGCAATTTATTTATAAATGCTCTCGAGATTTGTGAACCGTGTTTTATTTAATGGATGTGATTTTATAAGAGGAAATCTTATAATGGAATTAGGGAACTTAAGAAAATTTGAAAAAAGGAAATTTCCAAATTGTATAGATATAGAAACTTCGAAAATGAATCTAAATTCATTAAAGTAGTTATAATTGTTTGTTGGATTATAAATAAGTATAATCGATAATTTTTGGAAATTGTAAAGGGAATTAATAAAAATTTCGAAGATTTATGAGATAAGTATGGAATATTCCTAAGTATGGATATTAGAAATGATTTTGGGAAATAGACTTATAATATTTTCCTAAGTATTGGAGTTAAAGGTTTGGAGATATTTTAGCGATGAAATGATTATTATAGAAATATTTTTCTAAGTAATGAATTATAAGTTGGATTTGGAAATATTTCTAAGTGTTGATATGGGTTGAAATATCCTATTATGGATTTAAGTATTTGAAACCATTTTTAAATATTGAAATACTGGAAGAGATTTGAATATTTACCTTTGTAAAGATATTTTGAAATAAATGTTTGAAAGATTTATAATATGGCCTAGTGACTGCTTATGTGTGTAATTTGATAGTTAAATAACCGACTATCAAATCTGGACAAATTCGTTGATCGTTTCGAAGAGACCGGGATCAGATTTAATTATCCGAAAACCACTTCGATCCGATTTGAGCGTTACGAATTGTGAAATCTTGAGGATAATGAAGACGGTGATCTTTGGATAGATTGGTTTGTTCAGACCCAAAACAACTTGTATGGATGAATGCTATCATTGCATTGTTGCCTGGAAGGCAGTGTTAGCATTCCAAGTGGGATTTCTTTTCAAAAGATAAATGTAGCCTCAAGCCTCATCAATCGGGAAATGACTAAAACAGGGCTATGTGGGTCGCTCCCATTCGGTATGTCATCATCTTTCTAGATTACCCTATTAGTATGGATTGGTATATGCATGAGAGATCTCGATTATGGTTGGAAGATCGGGATGATGACATATTCAGTACTACTAGTCAAGTGGTAGGCCGGTTCTGTGTGGCAAGGTACAAGATGTTCTTGTCAGATCCAGGTGCATTGATCTAGAGATTCACCCATCGGAGGTAGTTTCTTACCTGGTCATAGTATGGAATCCATTCTCCAATACGTGCCTTTACGGTTTTGATTGCAGAGCCTAGTATGCTGGAATTTAATTAATGTAATAATTTTGGCTATTTTAATAAGTATTTGTACTTAGACATTACTATAATATCACTGGATTTTCTGTAGAAGTGTTTTGGTTATCGTAAGGTAAAAACCCGTCAGTGTTTATGTGCGGCGTAGTCTTACGAGATACTTTTGAAAAGATTCTCTTCTAACTTTAAATCCAGTTAGGTGTGTTTCCTCACGTAGGTTTTCCAGACTGACTCGGGTGTTATTTTATTATAATGCTCGGGTCAGACCGAGTATATTACAGATTAGTTTGGATGCTTGGAGCTTCAAGAGACGAGTTGGAGGCCCAGAGACGTATTCACGTAGATGATTATATTTTCTGCTGTATTCATTGGTGTGTTATCAGTAATTGTGAGAACAGACTGTTATAACTGTCCAGGATGAAATAGGTTAGTATACTCTGATTGATGTTTGTATATATACATATTACAATTTTGCTTTTGTGTAAAGACATGTGATATATTATAGATTATTCGTTCCATTGTGATATTCTATGTTGTTCAGTTTTCTTCTGATCTTCTTTCTTCTTCTTTTCCCCTAACAATCCGGTTTTCCAACATTCAATTTCTCAGCATGTAATATAGTGGACGTATTAGTGTCAATTTTCGAGGGTCGGAAATCCTGGTCATTACATTTGGTATCAGAGCTGGGTTAAACGAGAACCTTGGCTTTGGTTGGTTAACTCATTAGAAATAGGGTCAGTAGCACCCTAGAATGAGTTTGAGTGTGTATATATATGAGCACGTATTTGTTAGTGATATAAAAATTGTTTTATATTGTGTTGATTGGCCTATCGAGTGGCTTATGGATTCTGGTCAATATGAGTAATTAACGTCATTGATAGGGATCTCTAAACACTTGAAAAGAGCAACTCGACATGGTAATTGTTTTGAAACAGGGTAAATGAAATAATTTTACCTAGATTATATTTTATATATAAAGGAATAGTTTTTCATAAATTATTATGATATATATGGTGTGCTTGGTTGTTAGGAAATGATAATGTTAGACTATTATCATTTGTTGGTTGGTGTTGGTGATCGAATAAAAGTTGGTATTATAATGTAAGCAAGATTAAAAGTTAAGAAATAATTTCATATAACAAAATGGAATTATGTAAATATGATTTATAAAAGTGATTTATAAATTGGAAAGCATTTAAAAGCTCGGAATTTGGGAATTTAAATTCCATTGGTTTTGAAACCGATTTTTCAAAGTTTTGGAGAATAATAATATTATTATTTGGGAAAACAAATTCGAATAGAGATTTTTTTAAAAGGATTTTGAAGGGAATAAAAGCACTAAACTCACTTTGGTCGTTGGAAAATAAATTTTGGTAATGACTGCAGCATCATCGACATTCATTTTCGAGTTTCCAAGTGAGGAATTGCTACCATTGGAGTTTTGTTTTGGAAAAACAAGTTTTGATTTTTAAAATCCAAAAGAATGATTTGATATACCAATGGAATTTTGTATATATATGTGTATATGATTTCAAAAAAAATGGTTTGGAATATTTAAGAACAAGGTTTGTAAACTCTGGAATTTTCATTTAAATGTTTTATGAGAACATGAGAAAAACAAGTTGATAACTTATCAATTTTGGGAATTTGTAAGTTGAAAAAAGTTTTAAAATTGTTGCATGTGAATGTTAAGGAAGGTAAATTTGGAATTAAACTTAACTTAAGTTAAGTATAAAATGAATTTTGAAAAGAAATTAGCTTGAGTTAGGCTAAATAAAATAAATTTTGGAAATGAATTAAGGAATGAACTAATTGAATAAATTAGTGAGTTGAATTTGATTTGGAATATGGTTGAAATTTAAACAAATGGATTGAGTCAAATGGAACTGAAATTGGACTGAGTTAAAGTAGATATAGACTTAAGTGGTGAAGTGATAATAAACTTAAGAACTTTTGTATAAAATGTTTATAATAGACTTAAGAAAATTTGATGGTGTACTTCTTAAGAGATAATTAGTATTGAAAAATATACTAAGTAATAAGTGAATGTTGATAATTGAATGTAGATCAATTGAATGCGAATAAAGCAATGTGAATAGTTGAATGTAAATGAGGTAAATGTACATAAAAGGAATTTGGTGTAGCTAAGAAATCAATAGTAATAAATACGTAAGTTGTACGTATATTATTTTCTTCACATAACGGTTTGATCCAGATTCGAGCACAGGATTTCGAGATGATTTATATCGATCCGAGTTAGGAGTTTTCACTCAATTCTCGACCGCGAACACTGGATGTGGATTTTTGGTTGATTCTGGATTTCTCTATCATAGTATATGTCTATGCAAGAAGAATGATGGTTTTTGATCAAGGAACCAGATCTGAGTCCGCACTAGAGTGGTCGTGTGAATGATACTAGTTCGGAAATGAAATTGTGTGATCGAGCGAGCAATCAGATTGGATATTTCGTACGGATGATATATGTTCATCGTATGGGCTTAAATAAGAAAATATTTAAAATTGTAAATGCAGAATAATATGATTTTGAATTTTATGATTGGATATCATTGGTAAGTAAGATGCAGGTATATAAGAGCAAGAGCTAATTTGATGTCCTTGATCTCATAATTAAAAATTAGGTTGCTCAACAAAAAGGTATATGTTTAAATTGTTGTTTGAATTTGATGGTTTTATGGTTGAGCCACTTGGCTTTTGTTGATTTGGGTCCGTAGTGGCGATTTGTAGTTCTGATCTAGCCGCGCAAAAGAGACGCTGGCGAAATTTTCTGAAAATTTAAGGAGTTAGAAATTTTGAAGGAAATTTTGATAACTAATAATTGATTTTTGGGTTATAACCTGAAATGGTTGAATGAGATGATATTAGTTGGAACCTATGGTTGAATGAGATGATATTAGTTCTGAACTAGGTTTCAACAAATTGATTTTTGGAAAGTTAAAGGCTTAAGTGGATTTGGGAAGTTATTTCAACTAATTATGGATTAATTAAAAGTCAATTAAGATTTAATTAAGGCTAAATGGGATTTGAATTTAATTTTAATTGAGATTAATTAGTGATTCAATTAAGTTTTAATTATTATTAAATATAAATTAATTTTAAACTCTATTGGTTTTGTTTAAAAGACCTCATTCTTTTATAAGTAAATTGGTTTTAAACAAAGGATCTCTTGTCTATACCATTAAGTTAGCCCAGTAAATATGAATGCTTATTTAATGACATTTGTTTAGCAGAATAAAATAATGGTTTGCTATCATTTAATTTGATAAAATATAAATGACATCTGTTTAGCAAAATAAATCCCCATTCTGGTATAATTAAATTAAGTAGATTATTTAGGCATCCATTTAGTAGAATAAATATCTGTTTTGCTATTATATTGCTTTTGACATTGAATTATATGCCAGTATATACATATTAGATAAGAGATATTCTCTAGTTATCTATAGTTGTTAATTGCCTTTGTATTCATGCTCACCCTTGTGTTCTGTGATGTTTGAATGGAAATGTTATCCCTTTTGAAATATTTTGTTAACTTTATGCATGGGTTTTATAAAGATAACTAATTATTTAAATAAACATGGTTTAAAATAAATTAATTATTTCAATAATAAGGTTTTTAACTTAATTTATTATTTTAATAATAAGGATTTAAAATCAACTAATTATTTTAATAATGGTGTTTTAAAATTGACTAATCATTTTAATAATGATGTTTAAAGATAATTAATCATTTAAACATGGATGTTTAAAAGTTAATTAATCTTTTTAAATAGTTTTTATGAGGTAATTAAACATGGATTATTTTAAATAAAGATATTTTGAAAATAATTAATACTTGATTTATCATTTTAAGTAATGATATTAAAATAAATTATTAGTTTTAAAAAGTTAATTAATTTGTGTTTAAAGTAAATTAATTCATTTTGATAAACTTGTTTAAAGTTAATATTTTTAAATGTGAAACCCCAGCACAAATTTGGTTTAAAAGTAAATGTTCGATTCGGTTATGGAAAAGTAGTTCCATAAACGATATCGCTTATATGGAAAGGATTTAGTCATACTTTTAATGCTAAACATCGAGGCATGGACCAGTTTCTATCTCGAAGGTTAAAAATGTCGTCAAGGCAATGCCTAGAGGTAACACTACCTCAACTTGACTGACTTCATTTTCAACCAAGGGATAACACTTGTTTGGAAATTTTTAGTTCCAGGGTTTCTCTGAATTTGGAAGTTCGACGAGTAGTAGTAAGAATATGAAATTTAATTTCCATATACGATCGTTTTTAATTATCCCCGATTGTTGATTTATTAACTATCAGTTCAACTTTCCTCATTGTGTATCGTCAATCTAAGACGATTTGTTGCTCATTTGAGCTTTGATATCCTTTGTTGGAAATGACTAAAGACAAAGCAGAGTGGCGGCCAAACCATGTGGGGTTGCTTGAATTAGGGTATTATAACATCTACTATAGATCGGTTTTGGTTACATGCGCAATAAGATGTGATATACTCGGATACTCGGTAAAGGTTGGCGGGGTCCGGCTTGGAGTTCTCGAGAGCCATCGTGGTTCTCAAGTATATTTCTAGAGGTATACTTTCGGTAAGGGAGGAGCACCTTCCTAGTCATTTATTGGAAATTTTACCTTTCTTTCTTTTGATTCCAAAATTTTAAATTTACTTCTTTCTTAATTGCATCGGGAAGTGTTGTGAGCACTTTGCAATGTTTAATTATTTGTATCCATTGTTGTGATTATATGTTGTTATTGTGAGGGAAAACCCGTTCCGAAGTTGGCGACGTGGTCTCACATATTGTGTTTATTTCCAACTTTTTGTTTAGAGATTTACTCATACCAGACTTATTATATGACCCGAGTTGTTTATTTTCCCTAAACTCTCGGGTATCCAATTATATTTGAGTAGTCCGAGAGTAGTAGGTCTTCTTTGGGCTCTTTGAAGACGATGGACAAGAAGGAGGCTCCTTTATCTATCTAGTTATTTATTTTCGCTATTATGTCTATTATGTATGTGTATTTTGGATCAACATGTGTAAAGGCAGGGTGTATAACTAACCACCTAGTTTGATAGTTGAAGTACTTTTTGTAACTCCGATAACTCTATGTAAGGAGCAACCTTTAGTACTGTATTATTTGTATTATATATAACCGTTCCATTGTGAGATTTTTCTATTATGTCATGTTTAGTTCTTTTATTTTACCCCATGGCAACTTGTCTTTCGGACGCTTGGGCAACAACACACGAATATCGTAGATGTATTAAGTGTCATTCCCAAAGGTCAGAAAGGTGGGTCATCACAAAGTGGTATCAGAGCTTGGGTTGAGCGAACACCTAGGCTTTGGGTGGGGTAAACTCATTAAAGATAGGGTAACTGACATCGTAGAATGAATTTGAGCACATATATGTATATATATATATAAGAGCGCGTATTTGTTATTTTTATGAAAATGTTTTTATATTGTAACGACCCACTATTTTGGACCATTCAAATCGACAATAATCCACACATGTCTGACTTGAATAATTCAAAATAATAGATTGTAATAAAATTTGGAGCAAATAAAATCAAATACAGAATCACAGACATAGAATATCAGAATAACTCGCAGCGGAAATAAAATACCATAGTAGTTCATGAAGCTACTATATACAAACTCTCAAAAACATATACAAAATGTCATAGTTTATAAATGGATACAATAGATGTTAGGATACATAAATCAATAATACAGAGACAATACCGAATAGTAAATAACTGGATTAGAAGATAAGAAATAACAGATGGACAGATAAGCTCCAGCAAATCTCTAGCTTCAGAAGATAAATTCCAAAGCTGTGATTCTCAGGCTGACCCGAGCGTAAAGCAAAACACAAAACACTCGAGTCAGGACATATATACTTATACAATGTAAACCAACTCAAGTGAACTGTAATAGCAATGCATAATAACTTAGAGGATGCTTGGGATCGCCCATCCTTTAAGGATCCATAAAACCATTAATTAAACAGTAATATCAATATCACAGAAATGTCCATATCCAAATAAACCATGCAACTAACCGTGTTAATGTGCATCATAGCCATCATCAGGAAATCAAATGACATACAGAGAAGTATACCCGTGGTTATAGTATTTCAAAATAATATTTTATATTTCAAAAATATAATATCATTTCAAATCCAAATCTTTTTCAAAATAAAGATTAAATCATTTACAAACCATCTCAATATATTACAATATCATATCCTTTCAAAACTTCCTTTCAAATCATTATTTGAATTCAAGTTCAATTATCAAATTTAATACCCTTTAAAATTCCAAAATATCATTCATTTATTATCTTATCAAAATCACCCTTTAAAATAGTTTTCCATTTAAATTAATTGATTTAACCATATAAAAGTGAAGTTATTACTCTTTCAAGTCAAGTATTCAATTTCCAAAGTTTCAAATCATTCTGAGTTCATTTACTAGGTCAAAATCCATAAACATTGAAAATTTCAGCCTTTCACAGCATTTAGAAGAAGCTGTTATAAGTTATATTTGAAAACATTTATTTCAGCAAAGACAGCACTTTAAAACTGCTGTTATATCTCATTTTAGTTGAATTTTAGTTTAAAACAGTAAAGACAACATTTCCAGAAATGCTGTAATAGCTCAGGTTCAAAAACAAGGGTTTTTCTTAATTTCAGCAAAGACAGCAGGCAGTTACAGCAGTTTACAGAACTGCTGTAATAGCCCTTTATTAAGTTCTTTAGCCTTTGCATTTACTACAGCAACTACAACATTTCAGAAATGCTGTAATAGCCTCTTTTTACTAAGTTTTAGTTCAATTCTGAAATCATAGCATTTCTGAATGCTATTAAAAGTACTTTCCAGATTTTAGTGTATTTCCAGCCAATAATAAAATTTATTTAAACCCTTTTAACATTATAAAAATCATGTTTTAACATTCAAAAATGTTTATATAATATATCATTTAACACATGATTTTTATTAAATAAATCCGTTATAATTAAATCAAATTTCAATGAATTATTTAACAAATTCAAGTGTAAATTTGTTTTCTTCACATTTTTAATAAATAAACTTAACACTTAAATTTTATTTCCATTTCACAAATTAACTAAATTTTCAATTTTATTTAATTAACTTAAACCTTTAATAAAAACCAAATTCACATTTCAAGTCAAGTTATATTTTAAAATTACACTTTTAAGCATTCATTTATTTAACCATTTTAATACATAGAAAAAATCAATAATACTTCATTAAATCATTTAAATTCAAATCTAAAAAAATTTATCATATTTACCATTTTCCAAATATAATTAAATTTCCATTTTATTTATATAACTTGAATATCATTTTAAAACCAAAATTCCAAATTTCCAAACTTAAGTTATATTTCAAAAATTCACTTTTCCCATTCATTTAAATTACATTTTTAACTTCTAGAAAAATCCAAATTTCTTTATTTAAACATTAAAAATCCAATTTAAATCAAATTTTCATAATTTACACTTTTGAAAATATTTGAAATATTCAAAATACTTTATAAAAATAACCACGGGCCTGTATATAGTCTTCTAACCTAGGTCAATTGATACAGATATGTCTCATTTCAATCCGTAGTTTAAAAAGCAAAAATCCGGGTTCTATCATTTCAAACCCGCAATCCCAAGTTAAAATAAAATAAACAAAAACCGTTTAGGCCTATCATTTCAGCCCATAACGATTTTTCCCTATTCTAAAGTCTGTTCGGGTATGTATCATTTCAACCCATAATGAATCTATCTACAGGGAACTTGCAGTGTGATAAACAAATATAAAATGAACAGTATACAGTATATAACAGTAACAGATGAGATGACAAGTAAATTAACAAGTTTAACATCATATAAATAAATCATCACAGACAATTATAACATCATATAAAATTCTACACATTCAATTGTTGTCGTTTCACAATTGCATAAGTATAAATGTCTAGTGAGATTTACTCACCTCTAAATGCTGGAGATAACAAAACCAAAGACACAACGGAAAACAAAGCACGATGACAAGATTACGGACTTGAGTGGAGAGCAAATCCAATGCTATAGATCTTGTGTTACAACCCAAACAAAAAAATCAAAACAAACCATAAATTTCAATACACTTGAAATGAAATAACTTTTAAATAAAAAGAGATACGAATGCCAAATCTTTTGCCTTGCTTCCTCTATTTTTTTTCAGCCTAGGGATGTTGTTTGGCTCTAGTTTGAACAAGTTTTGGCTCAGGTTTGGTCATGTGAATGCACGGCCAAAGTGGTGAAACATAGGGAGGAAGTTACATAGTGAGAAGGTGAAGAGTTTAAGGCAAAATAGTGTGATTTTGTTCATCCAATTGGGCTCGGCCATGGGAAATTGGGTTAGGTCAGAGGGGTATGGGTCTGGTCAGTGGGAGGAAGGTGTGTGGTGGTCTGGCCAGAGGTGGTGAAGGCGGCCTAAGGTGGTGGTGGTGGAAAATGAAGTGGTGAACAAATAGTGGTCAAACAACATGTTTTTATGGCTTGTGTTGCAATTTTTGTGGAGTTTTGGCATCATGGTGGATCAGCCTTGGTCAAGACCAGAGGAGTAGTTGGTGGTGATGGCAAGGAAGAGATGTAGGGGGTGGTGGTGGTCATGGCCGTGGCAAACAAGGAGGAGGCCAAGCAAACTATGGAGAGAACAAGGCAAAATGACATGAAAAGAAGAAGAAAAGAAGAAGAAAAAGTATAGAAACAAAGGAGCCATTACCCAAAGTTTTTGCTCAGATCTGAAATGGTCGAATTGAGAAATGAAAATGATATGTTTCACGTGAAAAAAAAAGAATAAACTCATGGACAAAGCATAATGGGAAGGTTATGGCAAGTGAAAAGACTTAAGGAGGTGAAAGGACTTCAGTTTCTAAAGCATTTTAAACTCTTTCATATTTCCTTTTTCTTTAATTCAAATAAAACAAAATAAAATCAGTAATTTGACTTTAGAACCGAAACAGAGTAATATAAAATAAAAATAAATAATTAATTTTAAAGAAAATGGAAAAAGAATATAAGAAATTGCTTAAAAATTGAAAACAGGGTCCAGAAATTACAAATAAATCACTATTGACTTTGGAAAATTAACAACTTCATTTTAAAAATATTTTATAACAAAAATGTGAATTAAAATAATTCATTTATATTTTTAAAATGAAATAAATAATTAAATTTAGAGAAATTAGAAAAAGAACTAAAGAAATTGTTTAAAAATTCAAAACAAAACTTAAAAATTACAAATAGAATATCACTAGTTTTAGAAAATTTCCATTTCACTTTAAAACAAATAAAAGGTCAAATAAATAAAATAAATGAGGAACAAAATAAAGTGGGAATGAGAATAAAATAAGATCTTATGGAAAAAGAGAAATAAATAAAGAATTCCTTTAATTAATTGAAACTGGAAATTAGAAATTGTAAGCAAAATACAACTGACACTGGAAAATGTCAATTATACTTTTAAAAATGTTTTTGAAACCAAAATATATACATAACATGTTATTTTACCCATATAAATATAAATTAGAACATTACATGATCAAATAGAATATTATTTATATAATTTAAAATAAACAATTTTGTTAAATACAGCAAATTACACCCAATATTTAAAAGGGCATAACTTTCACATTATAAATCAGATTTCAACGAAACGAAAAGTAGTATTCTTGGAATTTTATTTACTTCCATAATAAAAGATAAAATTAAAAATTTCATCATTTTATATTTTTAAATTAAAAGTCAAAGTTTGACCATATTGACCAAAATTCACATTTCTGGAAAATATTATATTTATTCATGTTTGGAATTCTAATTCACATCCAAATCAAAATTTATATTTAAAATAACAAAATTTATCCATTTAATAAATAAAATAAAGTTTTTAAATCAGAGATTCAATTAAGATAATTAAAATATACAATTAAAATAATCAAAAAAATACAGGGTTGTTACACTCTCCCCCACTCAAAACTTTTCATCCCCAAAAAGGAATGAGGTATGGGAAAGCACAGAAAAAGACAGAATGATATAGGATTAAGACAAGATGACAAGAAGATTAAAATTATACCTGATAACTGTTGTTACAGGTAAGTTTAACAAGGTGGAGAATAGGAATAGCTAGAAAGGAAAATAGGACGAAAGACAAGGATGAGCCATTAATTAAAATTGTTGGTTAAAGAGGTAAACAATATTTAAAACCTTTTAAAATCCTTTAGAAAGGAAAATAACTGATCAAAATATCCTTTATATAATATCTTATCAAAATACTTCTATAACTCAATGTCTTAACAAGTTTATCCTCGTTCCTGCAGACTCTGGCAGTGCGTTGATCAGGCGCAAAGGTAGAATTCTCCAGGTACTTAGTAGACCTATTTCAACACCCAGTGAAAATACTGGAAAACTTTTAAAAACAGATATGGAAAGTACAATCCAAAAAAAAACATGTCAATCATGGATCGCGGATACACAATGGTTATGCCTGGATCCCCCAGGAAACATCCGTACCCGTAGGCCGCACCACAACCTTGCGATTACGCCATGAAGACTGGTAGTACTGCAGATAAACAATGGTTACGCCTGGATCTCCCAGGAAACATCCGTACCCTAGGCTCCCGCAGCCCCTACTTATTACGCTACCAAGCAACCCAATAGATCGTAGATACACAATGGTTACGCCTGGATCTCCCAGGAAACATCCGTACCCGTATGCCGCCCCCAACCCTGCAATTACGCTATGAAGTCGCGCTCGTAAGACCATGGAGATTGCCATGGAATTCGATGGAAACTCGAGTATCATATCCGGAAAACCAAAAATCAGAGAAATATCGATAGAATGAATCCACAATGTGGCCACAAAGTGGATATCAAGCAGAAGGCACTTTCCATATCTTTACTTCGAAAATATGTATCATATAGTACCTTTTCAAATCACTTTCAAATATCATACTTATATAAAGTCCATTATATATAAGATTTCATTTTCAAATCAAATACTTTCCAAAATCAATAGTATATCAAATCACAGTTATATAGACTTCAATTATATAAGATTTCACTTTTCAAATTGAGTACCTTTTCAAATCCATAGTTTTCGAATCAACATCATACTTATACAAACCAAATTTTATATAACTTCGATAACTTCCAAATCAAGTATTTAGTAACACAAGGTTCTCAATTTCAATTTATTTCAATATCAATATAGTTTCCAAAATCATAAGTTTAGAAAATAATCCAAATTTCTAAATCAACAAAATTTAAGTCAACCAATTCATTTCCAAAATCAATGGTTTTCAAAATCATCTTATATTTACATAAGGTCCATCTTATATCAGAAATCAAAAATTTTAAAAATAAATTTCGCTGCATGAAGAGCCATATGGGATTGAACATCTTTGCTTACTAAAAGATTTTTTTTAGAATAGTTTTGTATATAAAATAGTTTGTAAAATAGTTTGTATGTAAAATAGAATAAAACAATTTGTTTAAGAAGAATAAAAGAAAAATAGTTTTGAAAAATGGTTTTAAATTGATAGTAGTTTTTCATAAAAGAAAATTTCCAATTAAATTACAAAGATATCCAACCCAACAACTTCCAATTTCAGCGCCAAGTATATCAATGATATTAGAATATAAGATGTACATATGTCATCATTTCGCAAAATCACATTCGATCACTCGCTCGATCACACAAGTTCGCTTTCGAGCTAGTATTGTCCATTCGACTTCCCTAATGCGGATTTCGATATGGTTTCTCGACTAGAAACCATCAGTCTCCTTGCATAGCCATATACTATGATAGAGAATTCTAGAATCAAGCTCAAAATCCACATCAAATATTCGCCATCAAGAATCAAATGAAAAATCCTAACACGAAATGGTGTAATTCACCTCGAACTTGTGTACTCAACTTGGATCAATTTAGTACATAACCCCTTGGTACCTCCAGCTGCCATGAGTAACACACTGCCCAATGTTTATAAAGCATTACATACTTTAGTCTTAATGGATATATCAATATCCAGTTTCTATACATCTTGACTAGGAATATTTAAAATGGTATGTTGTTTCATTGTGATATATTACTCACAATTACAACGCTTTGTAACTTCTATAGCAAAACATATCATTTATGGATTTTCTATTAAATATACTTTTAATTAAATTAATTAATATAACACATTATATCAAGTATAAAGTAGAAAGAAAACACCTTTTATTTCGAACAAGACTGGTTATCAAGTTAGATATATGTAATAAATTACATAATTGCCCCATTTGCATACCCCTGACTCTATCACGAACCTTGTCTGCCATCTTTCCCAAGAGCAATGAGAGCCTTATGGGCAACGTCTCCTAACTACCCTCTGTAACATCCCTAATTGTAGTTTGACATTATTTAGTAAATTTAATTTGATAGATTAAATAGAATAATGTAGTGGGATATGGGGATGAGATTTGATAATTAATTGAGTTAGGCCTTAACTAATTAACTAATAAGATTGTTTTAATACTTAACATATAAAAGGATATATGAGGAGGGAAAAATTGGAATAGATCCATCTTTTATCCCTTAAACCCTTACCCTCTCATACATTCTCACTTACACTCATAAACAATCAAAAGAAAAACCTAACGGTCGGCCATTTCTAAGGGGAAGAAGGGAACGAATCAAAGGAGATTTGAAAGCTAAAGCTCAGGGGAACTAAACACCATCAAATCTCAACTCCAATATCTAAATTAAGGTGAATAATAAGTGAACCATCTCTATTATTTGTCTTTGAATTTGGCTATGGGTAATACCCGAATTATTATGACAATTCTATGCCATGTTTTGGTTGTATGATTAGATAGAATAATGAATTATAGAATTTATATTAATTTCTTTGAATGGGTTTTAAGGGTAAAACCTAAGGTTTTAATCTCTAATAGTTTTATTTTCTGATATGTTGTGTAAAACATTATTTTGGAGATGAGTTTTTAATTTCATAATTTTTCAAGTTAAAATGGATATTTTATGAATTTACTAAAGTGAAAGTCAGGTTTATTTCAGGTTCTAACTATAAAAAAATAATTAAATATATTTTTTGGCCCTGAAATTTTTGTATGATAAAGAATATGATGTTTCTAAATTTTTGTGATTTTTGGTGATTTTTGGTGATTTTTCTCAAATGTTTATGAATTATTATGTATTTATTATGCTAGAAAAGCATTTAAATTAATAATTAATAAAGGTTATTAATTAATTAAAGTTGATATAAGTTTTGGGAAAGTAGACTAGTTGTGGAAGTTTTCTGAAAAGATTTGGACAATTGTTATCTAATAGAATTTTGACAAAGAATAAGATTTGGTGAAAAGAGAATGCTCTTAATGGAAATAAATTAGTTTTTATATTAATTATGGGATTGCCATTGTCGTTGCCGTTATTGATGTCGCAATCATCTATGCCGAAGTTATGTTTTTTATGTTAGCTATAATGGATGCATGCAATGTCAAATTCAGTAGTTATGGAATGAATCCACTTGGTTGAAGTGAGAAGTATGAGTAAGGTCGGCATTCATGCCTTCAGTGTCAATGATGTCACATGTCTTAATGACACATATCAATGTTGCATGGAAATGCCGTATGTTTTCGCCATAGTTTTAAATAACGCTGCATACGACCACCTTGATACCAACTATGTAATGCGGCGATGTTGCATTCTATATCAACACCATAGCCTAAGGTAGTGATGCTGCAAGTAATATTTTCAATATTAACTGTTTTAGGACGATGATGCCACTATAACTTGGTTACAATATAAAGGAAATTTATATCGTAGGTTGTCAATGCCGACACCCTATGTTTTATGGCATAAAGCTGAAGTACTATGTTTTACAACATAGAGCAGAAGTACTATGTTTGTCGACATTATAGTATTAATGTCGGAAGTGACTGATTTTCGACGATAATGCCAAGCGGCATTGATGTCGGTACCCTTTATTTCAATGCCGGCATGGGTACATGCTAACTAAAACTATGTTTTAAAAAAAACGAGATAGCCTATGTTTTTAAGAAGGTCGATAACCTTTTAACTTCGACAATTAGCCATATGATTTATAAAAATCTAAGTTTTTTGTTTTTTAACATTGGATAGAGGTTTTACGTTGTATAGTGCAGCAAGAATGCCTCATATTTTCTGTATTAATGGCGGTAAGCCATAAGTTTTACTTGACATTATTCATTGGGGATACCAGTGTATATCATGTTGGCACCATTGTTTTACGAATTGACATTAACCATTGGGGATACAAATGTATTTCATTTTAAAATTTTGACATAGATAATTGGGGATACCTGAGATGTTATAAGTTTAAGGGGTGCACAACCTGATTGGGGACACTAATAAACATAGGTTGAACCGTTGGGTTAAATATGAATTAAAATTGATAAGTGATGGGTTCATAGTTATCCTAGGAATACTATAGGATGTGCGATGGATAGTTCACATCATACCAGGTAACCAGAGATGGATAAGCTCTATATGATTGATGAAGGGTTCATGGTCATCCTAGGAAAACTATGGGATGTGAGATGGATAGTCCACATCATTTTATTTAAATGAAATATATGAGACAGATAGTCCACATAACTTTGATAATGAAACCATGTGTAATGGGTAGTCCATATGGTAAGGGATGGGTAATCCAAATAATAATTACATGTGAGATGGTTAGTCCAGATAAAAATAAGACGGATAGTCATTTGAAATTAAGATAGATGGTCAGATGAAATTAAGACGGATAGTCAAATAAATTCAGGATGGGTAATGTAGTGCATGTTGCATGATTGCAATTGTTTATTTACTATGTTTTAACCATTATGGATGCAGAAGAACAGTATATCGTTAATGTGTTTTAGTTAAGATACCAGGGAGGGGAAAACTCGTTTTGCTTAGCGGCGTTGTCTCACTAGATATCTATTTGGTCTGAGACGGTAGGTTATTACTCACACCAGACTGTTTATCTGACCCGAAGTTTTTTTCCCTTAAACTTTCGGGTACTCATTTGAGTAGGTCGGAAGTAAGGGATTTTAGGTTTTCAGTTAGAGATAAACTTCTGGAGACATCCAGGAGGCAATCTAGCTATATTAAGAGTTCCTATTTCCCCGTTGTGTTGTTTTGGATGTAATGGAAAAGTCGTATGATTGCCAAGTATTGGACTCTAATCAACCAAGGGGGCATCTTCATATATCGCTCTTGGAGTATTTGTAATAATTATATTTTCTCGGAATGTGGGATTACGAATGAGATTAGGTAATGAATATGAAATGTAATGTGAAAACTTGTTATTAAATTGTGTTTGAAAGTTTTCATATTCACGTGCTTCTAAATATTGATATGATTAACATAGCGTCATTTCGTCGCTGGAAATTAATACTATGGGTGACTACAACATCTGTATCACTTAGTTTTGGGCCTCAAAGTGGAGGATGTTATGCCCCATTTAAGCGGCCAAGCAATGATAGGACATTGCCAACTCCTGAGACTACAGAACTGCCCATGAGTCATGTAACGGTCCATACTTTTATATATCGGTGGATAGTTAAAATATTATTACATAACCAAATAGGTTCTGAAATGAGCTAAAACTATGGGAAATGTGGTAATTTAACATTTTTGATTTTATAACAAATTGTAAACATTTTAGACTAAAATAACTTGTAAAACTTTTGATGGGAGTCGAATTTGGACCTAATTCTTATCAAGATAAAAGATTTGATAGTTTCTCATCATTTAGAGTGGTCATAACAGTAATTTGGTCTAGTCGTTTGAGAGATATTGCAGTTTTAAGTTTAGGCAGATTTGGATAGATTTTTATTAGGCCCAAAGCCCGCTATTAGGTCTAATGCATTAATTTCCGAAATTGAGCTAATCCTATGGATAAAGCATACACCAAATTATCTTCATGAAACAGTTCTAAACGTCCATTAATCATATCACTACCTAAATCACACCAAAACCTACTATTTCAGGCTAAAATATGAGGTTAAGGAATGAAAGCTCGGGGATTCATTAGAAATCATCCAATCGTTGTTTTGGGAGGAGAGTTTATGAATTATTGCTATATAATCTGTAATATAGCTGATGTGACGATTGCCCTACAGCTCCAGCACGATAATTAAATGGTGCACTGCTGATGTGCCCGGCCGATGTAAGACGGTCTTCAAGGATTGAAAATAAAATAAAAACATCATAAAACCTGTCGTATATCTCACAGCGCATGAAATAAAATATAATACGCATCACATAAATAAACAAGAGAGGCAGTAATAACTAAGTGATCCAAATATCAGAGTACAGATTCACAGAGTTATACATCAAGTACTATAGTTTATACAAAATGGAAATAAACTCAAATAATTGTCTCTTAATAATAGTAATTAGCAAGCATTGTCAAGGCTCCACAGTGTTGAACATTGGAATAAGCGTATAAATCCATATATAATACGAGATAGTTCCATCCCGCTCATCCTCTACATAGCTACTGTGTCACACCTAGACCTACTATCTAGTCTATCCATTTAAAAGTACGCGAAATAATAAGAAGCAAAGTATAAAACCTCAAGCCAGACAACAGTCTAGTGTGAGCGGTAAATGAATCTCAAAATACTATACAAGACGATATAGTAAGCAACAAGGGTATACGAACCATACCTAAGCTGTCCTTGCAACTAAAGAGTTAGCACATAACGAACATAATATGCTACTCTACGAATATAGTAAAGGTACAATACAAACCAAGTATGATGATGGGTATCCAGGTATCCCTATCCCCAATACCTAACTCCAATGACATCCTTAGTGCGATAGATTATGGAAGAAAACAACCAAAGAAACCATAGCATCCATCAAACAATCCTCACTATCACTCAGTGTACTCTAAATATATGATAAATCATATGGCCTTTCCCATGCTATAGACTAATGGTAGTACCAGTTTTTGACGTATTCGCGTTTAGTCCGAAGCTCATACTAGACACAAGTCCACCGGTCTGGGGTGCATGGATCCAAATCACGGATCCAGGGTAACTAAACAAAGTACCTATAGGCATCCCCACAATCCCCCTGCTTTAAGTACAACCAGAAAAAACTCCAAGTATGAATGATCATTAGCATGCATATTCGAGCCCTTCCCTTGTTCCATCCAGTTTCCATTATTCTCAAGGAACCATTTCACATTCCTACATTCCATGGTAGAACCATTCTTACGTTCTATCCACGGGTCACCATTCCTAGAACCCGCCATTTGTGGACAAACATTCTCACGACTCCTTTTCACATCGAGCTGCCATCAACGGAACCTAACTCCATTCACCGTTGAGTTGCCATCATCGAAGTTCTAAAGTTGTCATCGTGCCACTACATCGCCATTAAATCCCAAGCGTAACAAACAAACATCTTCAGCATGACCTGTAGAGCCTCTGCTCCCCCTCTAGGAAGTTCCACCCTGATAGCATCCAAATGGACCTGTCGGTACCGACCGGTCCTCTCGATACCGATAGCATCCTATTACTAAATATATTAGTTTGTCCCTTCCTCACTTCGAAAGAAACAAAAATCAAACAAAAACAACACACATCATACACTATAAATATGATAATTGGTAATTACATAATAAATGACGTAAGAATGCAAATCCCAAAGCAACTAGTATGTATGCTTTCTTTGTCTCTGAACATAAACATATAATGTCATTTATAAAGAGTGATATTATTCACTAGGAAATACAGAGATTCCATTCTACTCAATTTTTGTCATAGTTTTCAGTTTTTATCAATAACATGTCGATTAATGTGAATAAACTATAGCAATGAAGAAAAACCTGTTAAAGCTAGTTTTTCATTTCTCTAGATTCAAAGATGGAAGTACAGTACAAAATTCACACACCATTAGCAATACTAACATGTCAAACTTACAACCTCACATCATAAAAAGAAAATTCTACAACAGAGAATTTAATTATCAACCTTAATAACTTTAACCTTAGGTATATTCACTTCCTCTTTAGGCACGGTCAAAGTAAGAACAATTAATTCAGAATTCCAAATCCTACGGATGCATTAAAAATGAAAAGAAAGCTGATTAACACAATTTAATAAATCTTATACTATTTCTACTCTGTTGATTCATATAGATGCATTAATACCTTGGGATTTTTTGAAAAGATTTGTGAAGCGTGATTTGCATAAAGAAAAAGGAAGCTTGATTTGGTTTAAATTCCTTAGATGGGAACACAATCCAATGGACGCTCAACATTAAATAAAAATTGGAAAATTGGATGATTTGTCTAACTAATTGAAAAAGAAGCCGCCTTTTAGATTTGGGAACGGTAAATATTTTGGTTTATGAATACTTGGTTAAGGCAATATTTGCTTTGTATGCTAGCACATATTTAATTTGTGTTTTGTGAAAGTTAATAATTTAAAAATGTTAAAAACATAAGGAAACATTTTGATGGCCATTAAAACATTGGATAACTGTTGTAGAGCTAGAAACATCAGCAAACTATTTCAAAGTAAAACTTCCATGTGTTTCTAAATTACCTATTTGGTGTAGTGCCTATTTGGTTAAGTTTTCTTGCCTCTCGTCCAAAGATCCATCTTCAAAGTGCTTTGACCCTGACCACTCCACTTTAATGCTCTCGGCATCAACTTCAAAGCTCTTGGTTCTAAGTCCAAAAGCTCTTGTTTCCATGCCCTCCAAAGCTCTTGGTACTAAGCCGAATACGTTGCCAAATTCTTACATATGGCGTTCAGTCATCACCCAAAACCTCAACTTGAAGAACCGTCATGAGCTGAGTCAATTTCCACTAAACAAGACCACTCGACACTAACATGACAACTCGATACTGACTCCTTTACTTTACTCCAATCTCAATGCAACTTGAACCCTTATCCCCCCCAATGCTCCAGAGCCCTTCCTCTAAGTCTCATCTAGTTCTGACCATCTTTTCCTTCAATTTTCCAATTTGACCACCTCTTTCCTAACTACCTAAAAGCACTAGCAAACCATATCAAATTACAACATACAAACATGAAATATCACTACATACATCCATACATATATACAATTCATTTATACAAAATCATCAAGAAAATTCTACCCTAGATCTAACATTTACATCAATATGTAAATATGAGCAAAAGGAGTTGAAAACCACTTTAAAACCATTAAATTTCAGCCATAAACATTTAGCAAAATGTGATTATGGTTAGAAAACATTTTAGGTTCAAAATCATGTTAAAAACATCATTTTTGACTATATAAATAGGATAGTGGAGTGAGAGGTCAAGAACCACTCACCAAATACCTAAAATACCAATTCCTCCCCTTAGGTCTGAAGTGGAAAGTAAGGAAGAGAAGTACAAAACAACGAAAATGATAGTCTCAAGCTTATATATGCTAATTGCCCCTTTAATTGATGATTTGACTAAGATTAGCAAGGAAAAGGTTGGCTTTTTGATGAAATTAGGGTTAATGTAGGTTTAGAGCTATTTTAGGGAAGATTGAAATAACTTAGATCAGTTTCTATAGCCTTACCTTAGCACAATTTTCGAGGTGTGCTAGTAGCCTAAGCACGGACTTAGTTAATTAAGCATTAATGCAGGCCAGCGGTAACCAAAACTTAAAATAGCTATAACTTTCAAACGGTAAGTCCATTTTTCTATTTTGACCACTCTAGGAATGAAAAACCATCATTCTGAAGCAATGGAAGTAGTTTGAGACCGTAATTTGACTACTGCCAAAAGTTATATTCCAAACAAGATTTTCAAGGTCAAAATGGTCACATAGAAATTTGAAAAAAATCATAGATGTGAAAAATGTCCCTAAAAGTCATCCCCTAAAATATTAGAGTCATACGACCTTATATGAATAAAATAAGAAATATTTTACGATCGTCCGATATGTAAAATACGGATTGTTACTCTTTCTCCCCCTTTAGGAATTCCGCCCACGAAATCCCAAATAAGTAAAGAAATAGTCAAACATATTTATCGTGCATGCCTAACAATCATATGCAACCATCATACATATCAAACAAGAAACCATGCAACAAATATTATAGGTAAGCATATCCTAGCATGTGAGATACTAAACTACCCTATATGATATCAAAGGTGAAAGTAAATACGATAAATAGTAGGCCTTACAATACCAAGATCTCCGAATATGCAGCCCTCGTGCTCTTCTTGGTTTCGCCACATGCAATCACCTTCACTTCCGCCCCATTGAACATTCACTAATTCCACCTTCTTCCTCCTAAGTTGTTATGTATCACGTCAAACAATACGAACAGGCCTACAAGGTCTCAAAGCTTTTGGATAAATCTTGATATCATCAAGTTGATCCGGTGCAACCGTCACGCCCGAGTCATGCCAAACTACCTCAAATGAGAAATAATGAAGGCATTGTGCACACCACCATCTATTGAGGTAATTCGACCCTATATGCCAGGTTCCTAATCCTCTCTGCTATCGAAAAAGGACCTATGAATCTCGTTGCCAACTTCCCTTTATTACCGAATCAAATAACATTCTTCTAGGGAGAAATCTTCACAAATACCATACCGTGGATGGAGAACTCCAAATCCTCATGTCTCCTATCAGCATAGCTTTTCTGCCTATCCTGAGAAGCTTTCATTCATTGCCAAATGATTTCTATCTTCTCCGAGGTTTCTCTAATTATATATGGCACAAGTATTAGTTTCTCGCCTGCATTCAATCAACCCAAAGGGGCGTTACACGGTCGGCCATACTATGCTTCATATGGTGCCATACCGATGCTAGACTGATAGCTATTGTTGTTGTGAACTCCACCAAATACAAGTGATCATCCCACGAGCCTCTGAAATCGAGTATGAAAGCTTGTAAGAGATCCTCCAATATACGATTCACTCTCTCGATCTTCTCAGCAGTTTGTGGGTAATAAACTATACTAAGATGTAGCTTGGTTCCCAACACCTCTTGTAAGCTCTTCCAAAACCCACTAGTGAACAACAGGTCTCGGTCGCTCACAATGCTCTTTGGCACACCATGAAACCGTATAACCCATTTCATATACAACCCAACCAATTTGGCTGCCATTCTACTTGACTTGATGGGGATAAATCAGGTTCTCTTGTTCAACCAATCGACTACGACCAAATGACATCGTACCCATCTCGAGTATTCGAGAGTCCATCAATAAAATCCATCGATACTTGCTCCCACTTCCACTCGAAAACTTCTAACAGTTAAATTAACCCACTTGGCTTCTTTTTCTCTACCTTCACCAACTGGTAGTTCATACACTTTGAGATGAATGTCCCAACATCCTTCTTCACCCTTCCCAATAATAGGTTTGCTTCATATCATGGTACATCTTATTACTGTTGGGATGTATGGTCAACCTATAATGGTGGCACTCTCATAACACCTCGTCTCACAATCCATCAACATCGAGAACAAACAATCTCCCATCCTTACGGAGTCAACCTTCTAAGTCGAGTCCATATTGCTTCTTCAGACTCTACTCCTCCTTTTATTTCCACCATGAACTCTGCTAATCTAGCATCTCGCCTCTGACTAGTACCGATTCACTCAATCAAAGTAGGTTTGTTTGTCAAACTCGCCAACATCTCTGGCTTTAACTCGCAATGAGGTTTGAAGTTATTACCACCAATATACTCCAACTGCTTCCGCTCCATGAACATCGCTCCTAAACTGGCATGTCTTTTACACAATACATTAGTGATTGCATTTCCCCAACCAGGTGTATAGGAAATGTCAAAGTCATAGGAGGTCAGAATTCCAACCATCGCTGCCGGCAAAGGTTGAGATCCTTCGTAGAGAAAAGTTACTTTAAGGATTTGTGGTTCGTGAATAGCTCAAACCTATCTCCTAATCAGTAGTTCCTCTAAATCTTCAAAGCAAACACTATATTCAGCAACTCCAAATCATGGGTTGGATACTTCCTCTAATGCGACTTCAGCTGTCGACTAGCGTAGGTGACGTGCTTCCCTTCTACATCAATAACGCACCTAATCCAATATCATAAGTGTCTATGTATACTGTCAGCTCCTCAGTCCCGCTCGGAATGGTCAATACTGGTGTACTCATCCAACTCTCCTTCAAACTCACAAACGCATGCTCACACTTCACGTCCCAAGCAAAAGCCTGATTCTTCTTCGCTAAATTGGTCAACGGTGCAGCTACCTTTGAGAAGTCCTTGATAAAATGTCAATAATATCCCGCCATCCTATGAAACCCTCACATTGGTGGTTTGGCTCTACTCCTAAGCCATTGCCACATTGGCAAGATCTACTGTGATGCCCTGCTTAGAGATGACATGACCCAAGAATCTCACTTTCCTACTCTAGAAGTGACATTTCAAAAACTTCGCTTTTAACTTGTGCCTCCTCAACACCTCAAGCACAATCCTCAAGTGCGTCTCATGTTCCTTTTCTATCTAGAGTAGATCAGAATATCATCCATGAACATAAGTACGAACTTGTTTAGTTGATCCCTGAAGACGCAATTCATGAGATCAACAAAGTATGCCGAAGCATTGGTTAGCCCAAACAACATAACCAACCACTCATAAAAATCAGATGGCATTTGAAACATGGTGATCAGCACACTCTCCTTTGCTACTATCAACCAGTGAAATCCCATTGCCAAATCCAATTGGGAGAACATCTTCGCACCATGGAGCTGATCGAACAAGTCGTCAATACATGGGAGTGGATACTTATTTTTCTTCGCCACCTTATTCAACTCATGGTAATCTACACATAACCTCAATAAGACATCTGCCTTAGTAGCGAATACTAAAGGTGCACCCCACTCAGATATACTCTAACGAATGAACCCACTCTTCAACGGGTCATATTCTTGCACCTCTAACTCCTTTTGCTCTTTGGGTGCCATACGCCTCAAAGGCATAACTATCGGTCTGACATTCTTCACTAAACCAATATGCAACTCAATCTCTTTGTGCAGCAGTAATCCGATCACCTCCTCAAACACATCCGAATACTCTCTAATGATATATATAGATGACAACCCATCCTATGGAATCTCAAGCGAATATAGATATCTAAATATAACTCCAACCTTTGGCAGGCGGCAAATTACTACCATCCGCCCCCTCCACAACCCCGATCGTCATCAACAACTTCTCTCAATCCACTATCACCACATACTTCGTTAGCCAATCCATTCCTAAGATAATCTCGAACCCAACGAATTCAAAACAAAGCAATCACAAACAAGAAAGCATCCATGACTCAATAAGACCAAACCACGGCAAACCATACACAGGTTAGTGGAGCCTCCAACAGGGGTTCATCACAATCAAAGGTCAGTCAACTATTTCGGCTTTCAATCCCAATCTATCTACTAGTTGATTAGATATGAAGGAATGTGAAGCCCTAGTATCGAACAAAACATGTATGAAATCATCATAAATGGTAAGCATACCATGTATAACAATACTCTTCCCATTCTCCTTCATCGAGGGAGGACTCGATGAAGTCGGAACAACATCCAAAGCATATGGCTTCACAACTTGTTTCTGCTGTGCCGGTTCTAGACATTTTTTCTGCATATGTCTGAAGTTGTCACAGTTGTAACACTTATTCCCATCACTTTGCAGTCTCTAATTAGGTGACCCTTGTCCCTACAACCAAAACAAACAGGTTCCCATTTAGCCTTCTTCTAAGCATTCTTCTTCTCAAACTGCTTTCTCTTTCCATTCCATTTCTTCTTGCCTCCACCGCCTTATTGCGGTTTTGGCTTTTCCTTAGCAACGACAACTGATTTGGACTTGGGGCATAAAATCTCATGGTAAAGATCTTTGTTGACAAGTCTCTCGGACGGCTCATCGATGTTACTCACCAACTTCTCCTCTAAATAGTCATCCAAACCCATGATAAAATTTTCATTCTTTGTAACGACCCGCCATTTTGGACCATTCGCGTCCATTATAAGTGTATAGGTAGACACTCATGCCGGAGTTGAATTGCTCAAAATACCGCGTTGTTAATTTAAATTTGGCAAAACTGAACATATACAGTAAATAGATATAATCACAGATCACAGACACAGAGTAATAAATGCAGCGGAAATAAAAGAGATAGTAGTTCATGAAGCTACTATATGAATATATAAAATACATCAGAGTTTACAACAGAAGAGTAATACGATACATCAGATACAAATCAGAATACATCACTGGAATCATCGAATACAGAAAGCAGAATAGATGGCTGGATCTTCAAGCAAAGCTCCAACTCCAATGGTGAGTCTCGAATACTGGATCACTCAGTCTGACCCGAGCGTAAAGCAAAAACACAAGACACTCGAGTCAGGATTAACATTCTTATATTAATAAATCCAACTCAAGTGAAATAGCAATTGAAATACAAGTAACTCAAAGGATGTTTGGAATAACCATCCTTTAAGGATCCGTTAAACTATCTACTAGGTAGTAATGTACGCTAAGTAGATAATGTCTATCAGTAATATAAAGATATCAAAGTAGGGTTAAGCAGGGCCCATACACCTCTTAACCTGTTTATTCCCAAAAGCATATACAAGACCGTAGTTTCCCCAAAACCGGAAGTCACCAGAGGGCAATCCATATACTAAAGGTACAAATCAAAATCGTAGTGGTCGCGAATAGGATAATCAGTATGACAAGGTACATGAGGCGATACCAACTAGGATACTAGTAGTTGCCTGATCCGGACTGATGTTGGGCATAGCAGCTACTACCCCAACACCGCGAAACAACACTCCCAAATCGAGGGGTGCACCCAAATCGAATCACAAAAGTAATAGATATGGTATCGAAGAAGTGTGTCCGCTAGAGATGGCGATCCTCAATGGCCCGGCGCGGCTCCTGTTTTAGTCATATCAGAGGTCATCCAAAATCGTTCTCTTTCTTCAGTCAACGCGTTCACCAAAACCATCCACTTCATTCTGGATCATCACTCCGCGTATAGTTATTAAAGTGGTTTTCGGTTTAGATAGAGAGTATATCCATAACCGAATTCCGGTCTCTTTAATAACTTCCATAATTATTACACCGATTGGTCGTTTATATATTTCAAAAACCAAATCAATTTCAATTTCAAATAGAATTCGTAAATCAACATTTCATTTGTCTTTCTATAACAATTTCCAAATTTTCGTTTCAAAACTTCCAAATTTCCGTTTCAAAATCTTATAATTCAATTTCAATTTTATTTAAAACGATTCAAATATTGATTCAAGTTCGTATATAAGTTTCATTCCGAAATCATTTAAATAAATTCTATTTAACATCCAAATCAATTTAAACTCATTTATCGATTTCATTCAATATTCGTTAAGTTACTTTATCATTCAAAACAATTTCTATTAAATTTCCAATTCATTTAATCAATTCTTAAGTTCAACTTCATTAAAACAAAACTTACAATTTCGAATTAAACTAAATTCGTCAAATCAATTCTCCAATTACAAGTCTTACATTAATTCCAAAAATATCACATTTCATTTTTGTTAAAGAAATCCAATTTCACTTATTTACTTCCTTAAATAATTTTCCAAAACTTAATTAATAAAGAAACTCAATTTCAATTCTTTACGAAGTAAATTTACTTATTCAAAAGTTCAATTTCTCTTATCAAGAATTCAATTCAATTTAATCATTAAATAATTCAATCTTATTTAATTATTAAATAATTCAAACTTAATTATTAAATAATTTCGAAGTTTAATAATTTCAAACTTAATTATAATTTCAAATTTAATTATTAAATCATTTCAAAGTTTAATAATTTCAAACTTAATTCAATCATTTCTCAAATTAAACAACATTCTTTCAACAATTACATTGTTAATATTTTGTTTCAGATTTATTAAATATTAACATTTTCCTTTCATTAAAAATTCAAAAATTCAACTTCATTTCAAAACCATATTATTTATTCAAATAAAATCTTCGTTTTATTTTTAAATCAAATTATTGACCAATCGGGTTTTTATTTAATTTTCTATCCTAAGTCAAAGTTCAATTTGGGTATTTATCATTTCAACCCGATTCCAATTCAATTCAAAATCAAAACATATCAAAGGGAACTTGCAGTGTGATAACTGGGATGGTGTCAAAGTAAATAAACAAGCAATAACAACAACCAATATCAATCCAATAATCAATTCAAATAATCCCGAAATAACCGTATTAATTCGCATTGTTATTTGTACGAATTAATATAATTATTTCTAGAATCTACACTATCATTTCATGTAGATTAAAGATTATTACATTACGGTTTTTCACTTGTCATCTATTTACAATATCATACATCATCAATTTAACAACATACATTCAGTGATTCAAAATGTAATTAAACAAATCCTACGTGTCAATAAATTCAACAGTTAAAGGGGCCATATTATACAAATGTCAGTTAATCAAATTTAACATTTAACTATCCTATATCAAGTTCAATTGTATACTATTTATCATTTTAACATTAACAATTTAACGTCAAATATAAACATCAACAATCAATCAATTATCAATTAAACAGGATTATCATTTCATAAATAACAGATAATGGTGTCAATTGTCACAGGTGAACTGATACAGGTAATAGCATAAATAACAGTATAATTAACTAACAGCAGCATATTTCAATTGTCGTTTCAATTGAAGTCAAATCTAATAAATAAAAGAACGTTAATCGTGAGTGAGTGCTCACCTTTCGAGGTTAGAGGAGTTTGACAATAGAACAAGCTACGAATTCCAAGGCAAAGCAAGACGGACACGATTCGATGATCAAAGCTGATAGATAGGAGTTGACGAAATCAAGTCAGAACAGGATCGATGAATATAATTGGTACGAGTGACATATATATATAGCTATATATATCAAGTCATGTTCTAAGTCCAAACGTATATTAAATGAAATATATATATGTATTTCAAAAATCCTTTTTTTTTTAAATAAATACCATGTATGCCCAAAATATACCTATAAACAAATATACATACATGATGTTATTTAGCGAATCGACATAATATTAACTAATATACTATAAACTAATATAAATTTACTCAAAATAAATGTTAGTACATAAAAATATGCAGACTAAGCTATATATACAAACATTGTATTTTATTATTATATACAAAACTTAAACATGTAAATAAACTCGTATTACATATAATATAAAACGTACATATACACAAAGTAAAACTTGATAACCATTATATACTACGGTATAAACATAATACTTTAAAATATCATAATATACTCCACATATATATGTCACTGTTTAACAAATACTTGGGTATGCTTGAATAAAATTTCCTAACTGCAACATAAGTATGAACTCATATATACATGAATTTGTAAACTAATATATAACAAATGTACTTGAATTATATGAATTGCCTGGCAGGTGCAGATAACAAAATGAGTGACAACCAACATGACTTACGTATTATATGTATACAACTGTCATATAGACTATTATATATATACAAAAGTATAGCTTGAAAATGTATAACAAAACATATACCTATGTGCCTTTAAACATATACAAGCCCTGTAACCATAATTCATATACTCATTCATATATACAACTAAGATATTCATACACGTATACCCAAAATCCAATATACCTTTATAAACTATTCAGCAAGCCTTTATACCATACCATATAAGATATATATCTCATGTGATAAAACACAAATACAGATACACACTAACAATAAACACTAAATATATAAAATACCTTTTTTTTCAAAGAAAAGAAGAAGGAGACAGTTGCGAAGGTGGGGCCAAGCGGCGGAAGTGTTGTACGCAGCAACTATGGGTGAGGCGAAGAGGTGGTGGAAGCTTTGGGTTGTCGGTCACGTGAGCGGTCGGAGCAGTTAGGGGCTCAGCTAGAGAGGTGTTGAAGCATGGAGATCGGGGCTAGTTCATGGTGGAGGGCAACTGTTTGAGGCGGCTGCTCGTTTTTTTTTTTTTTGGTAGCAGTTCGGTGGGCTGTAGGCGGTCGGGCATAGAGGTGGTAGATGGCGAGGCGGACAGCTGGTGGTTGTTCGGTTTGTGGAGGCCAAGGGTTGAGATGGTGGTGTGTGTTCTAGGATTGGAGGCGTGGAGTGCGGAAGGTGGCGGGTGAAGGAAGAGGTCGGGGAACGGAGTTGAAGGTGGGAACGGTGGTTGATATGGATGTTGGGTTCGATCAAGGGGAGGCTACAATGGGTTTCAGCTGTTAATCTCGGTTGCAGGGGAGAGAAGTTACAGCAAAGCAAAAGGGGAAGAAGTGAGAAAGAAAAAGGCAACGTATTGAATTGAATAGGTTGGGAAAAGCAACGGTCAGGAAGGAGAAAAGAGGGGACCGTGACTGCTTGGGGAATAGTTGGGAATATGAAACAGATGTCTCCTTGTTTTTCGAACGGTAGACAATGAAAGGACACTGGAAACTTAAAAGACCCAAATGCGGAACCGGTACGGACGATCGTTTTACCGATTTTGTCGCGTATCAGATTCCGAAATTAACAAACGAATATTCCGCAGTGATCAGTAAGACGAGACGATCAAAACGGTATATAGAAATCAGTGGTACGAACATCCGATAAAAATCGATATCGGTACCAGAATACTGTTATTTTGCAGAAAATAAGAACGACGGAGCCAAAGATGTCCGAATTTGGAAAAACGACAAACTGAAATCTTGCTCAGAAGATGGTTTAGAATTTTTCTATGTAAAAATATTTAGGTTTTAAAAACGTTTTATTTTCATTGCTTTTTAACTGATTAAATTGAAGTGAATTTACGCACGAAATAAACTTTCGTATTTTCAGACGAAAATTTACCAGTTGTTATGTTTAACTAGACGTATTCCAAATATTAAATTTTTATTTCAAAATTTTATCGTTTAAAATTTCACAAAATTTCAACTAATTCGTTATTAAAACAGTTGAAATTTACGGGTCGTTACATTCTTCCTCAATGGAATTTCAAGAAAGACATCTTTTACTTTGATAAAGCAACGAACTTAGCAATATACTCAGAGATAGACATATATGCCTACTTTAAATCAGCAAATTTCCTAAATAGCACCGACTTCTAGGCAGCCGGAATGAACTTCTCCTAAAACCTCTCCTTAAACTGGTCTTAAGTAAACTAATCCTCGGGTTTAGTAATAGTAATGCCATTCCACCAGTTTATTGCCTGCTCCTGAAGCTGTCTAAAGGCCACCTTCCTTTTTATGGTATCATATACTACCATGTCATTGATAATATGCTCATATGTAACCAATCCTGCACTTCGATGGCCGATTTTATTCCAAGAAATGGTTTGCCTCTCAAGGTAGAGTAATCTTTGCAAAGTCAGCCCTCAACGCCTGCACTTGAGAACCAACACCAACAATAACATTTGGAGCAGCCGCATGGGCATTCTATAGCATGTTCGCCATCATTGCAATGAACATAGCTTGCAAATCAAGGTTAGCAGCCCTGAACCTGCTTCTTTCTCAACTCTGGAGAAAGAGTTTCTCATAGTGTTTCTTGTTTGTTGGCTCATTCTCAAACTACAATAAGAATGATCGGTCTCTCAAAAAAAACTATGTTGATGGTACTCATGTGTGCATGTGATTTATATACTATATATACTACTATATAGTTTTAAAAATCAAAGTATACAACAAGTACACACTCTTTCATATACTCTCAATCCAGTCCAGGGTGATAACTCCTCTCTTATCACTATTGGACCACAGTATCAACTCTGGTTAATCGTGTAACCAAAGTTTGATACCAAATGTGATAACCGCTCTATACCACTGGCAACTAATATAACTAAATGATGCACTATTGACATGCTCAACCGATGTAAGAAGACTGCCCAGGGTTGAAAATAAAATAAAACATCACATAACCTATCATAAACCTCATAGTGCATGGAATAAAATATAATATATATCACAAACAGGATATACAGTAATAACTAAGTTATCCAAATATCATAGTACAGATTCATAGAGTTATACATCAAGTAACATAGTTTATACAAATGAAAATAAACTCAAATAAATGTCTCTTAATAATAGTAATAAGCAAGCACTATCAAAGCTCCATATTGTTGAATAGTGGAATAAGCATAGAAATCCATATATAATATGGGATAGCTCTATCCAGCTTATCCTCTACATAGCTACCACGTCGCACCTAGACCTGCTATCTAGTCTACTCATTTAAGTGTACCCGAGATAATAATAAGCAAAGCATAATACCTAGAGTTGGTAAATTGTTTGGTGTGAGTGGTAAATGAATCTCAAAATATTATCTAAGTCGATATAGTAAAGGTATATGCTACTTTATGAATATAGTAAAGGTATACTGAAAACCAAGTATGATGACGGGTGTCCAGGTATCCCTATCCCCAATACTTTTCTCCAATGACATCCCTAGAGCGATAGACTACGAATGAAAATAACCAAAGCAACCATAACATCCATCAAACAATCATCACTATCACTCAATGTGCCCTAGATATATGATAACTCGTATGGCCTTTCCCATGCCAGGGACTAATGGAAGTCTTGGTTTTCAGTGTACTCGTCTTTAGCTCGAAGTTGATACTAGACCTGTAACAATCCGTAATTTTGGTCATTGGATTTTGAATATTTAATTAATTTTAAATATTAGAATAGTTGGTTTCTAAAATTTAAAAACTATAATTCAAATATAAGGATTATTTAAAATATTTGAATTGTAGATTTAATATTTGAATAGTGATTTAAAATATCTGGATTTTGAATTGAATATTAATTAAATGGATTTAATGGTCTTATTTAACTCCTTTTAGTTAATAAATAATGACGGTGAATTCATTTTGTAAATTTATTTGCTATAATAAGTATTAAGAAAATAAATTATTAATATAATAACTCGATTTTTGTTGACGTATTTTTATTTTTATTTATTTGATTTTTCCATAATTTTAAATTTGGAAAATATTTAAATTATCGGGAAAACGATGGTATTTTTGTAATTTTACATAATACTGTAACCAGTGTATATTATTAGTGTTTTGGATCAGATCTGGTTGGTGATAGGTTTACGCATGATAGAGGGTTCTCCTTTGTGAACTCCGACGAAGCTTAGACTCTTACCCCTACGTGCCAGTTACAGGTTGGTTAACGGGTCGAGTGGTTGTTATGTAAAATTAGATTCGAGGTTACCATTGTGTAGTCAACAACCCGAAAAAGGTGAATATTACACGTGGTATCAGAGCTTAGGTTGAGCAAACACCTAGGCTTTGGTAGGGTAGACTCATTAGAGATAGATTTAGTAACACCCTAGAACGAGTTTGAGTGTGTGTGTGTATGAGCACATATTTATTAGTACTGTAAAAATGTTTTTATATTGTGTTGACTTATCGGCTGAGTAGTTTATGAATTCTGGTCGGTACAGAAGAAACAACTATATCGATAGGGGTTTCTAAACTCTTGAACAAGGCAAACTGACACAGTATTGTTTTGGAAATTGAGTAAATGAAATAATTTTCCCTAAATTATATTTTATGTAAAATAATGATATTTAGAAATAGATAAAGAAATTTGTGATGTGTTTGGTTGTTAGAAAATGGTAATATCCAGTTATTATCATTTATCGTTTGATTTGTCATACTCGTCCAGTTTTGGAGCATTGACTATTGTTTGTCAATTTGATTATTTATGCTAAGATAGTTTATAAGCATTTATTGTTCTGATCAAATTAAATACGAACACCTTGTGAATTAAGTTTCACGATTTTTCTATAAAGCATTCGATGATAATGTTGAGTTAAAATTTGATTTTAATAAAAGTTCTTTGTTAAAATCTAAGCAAAGATATATAATTGTGAAATAGTCTTATATAAGAAAGTAAAATTTTATAAATATGGTTTATAAATAAAATGGATTTAAACTGAGAATTGGAGAACTTAAATCCTAGCGATTCTTAAAATGTTTTTCAAACTGTTGTGGAAAAATAATACTGGCTTTATTTGAAGGTGTTTGTGTATAGAAATATTTTAAATTGGATTTTAAAGGAAATGAGAAAGCACTGAACTCACTTCTATTACTGAAAAATAATTTCGGTGATGACTGCAGCATTATCATAGTTTATTTTCGAGTTTCAAAGTGAGCGATTGCTACCATAGTAATTTGTTATCGAGTTTTTTTGGTAAAATCCATTTCATTTTCGATTCCGAAAATATGATTTGATATACAAAAAGGAGATATGTATATTATTATTTCAAATTGAGTTGAAATAAAACCTGGGTGTTTAGTTTTGAAATTTTCAGTTAAGTTGTTGTATGGACTCTTGTATCATATGCATTAGGATAGTTGGATTTGTGTATCTTATTATAATTAGTGTTGGGTGATTTGCATTTATTTAAAATAAAATGGAATTTTTGGCGATTTTGGATAGTCGAAACTTCTGAGTTAATTAAGAAATTGAAGCTAAGTGTTTTGAGAAATTATAAAGAAACAAGTTTTTGTAACTTATAAACTTGGAAAGATAGTAAGTTAAACCAGTTTTAAATTTGTTGAACATTCTGGTTAAGTAAAAAAAAATCTAAATTTGTATATATACTCCTACGATGTAAGTGTTATACGAATATGAACTTAAGTTTTAAGGTGATTTATAAACAGAAGTTGTGTTTCAGGAAATATTTATAAACTTAAGTAATGATTTTATGAAATGTTTCATAAATAGATTTTAGTATTAAGTGAAATATTATGGATGTATTTTGTTGTGATTTAAAATGAATGTGAACTAAAAATAATTGATATAGCCGAGAAACCAATGGAATAAAATACGTAAGTTGTATGTAGATCATTTTATTTGCATAACTGTTCCTGATCCAGATTCGAGTACACAATTTCAGGTGATCTACACTGATCCGAACAAGGATTTTTCACTCGATTCTTGACGGTAAACACTAGATACATAATTTTGATTTGATTCTGAAGCTTTCTGTCATAGTATGGCTATGGAAAGATAATGGAAGTTTCTAATCAAGGAACCTGATCGGAATCCACATTAGAGTGGTTGAGTGAGCGATACTAGTTCAGAAGTGAAATTTATGTGGTCGAGCGAGCGATTAGATTTGATATTGAGTACGGATGACATATGTACATCGTACAGGCTTTAATATGGTTATATGCCTTTGATATTAGAAATGCAAGTTGTATTGTTTGACGGCAGTTGTAAGTGAGATGCAGATTTATGGAAGCAAAGGCTAGTTTGATGCTTTTAGGTTCCATTAGTAGAGTTGATTTGCTCGACTAATGGGTACACATTTATATTGGTGTTTCGATTTGGTGATTTTTTTCCCAGATATGGGATGCCACTTTTGGGCTTTTGTTTTCTTTCATTTGTTGGGCCCGTTGTGGCAAGTTGTAGTTTTCCAATCGAACCATACAAAGGAGGTGCTACCGAAATTTTCCATAACTTAAAGAGACTTGGAAATTTAATAACCCATTTCAACTAATTTATTGAAAAAGCTTAAAGATTTAGAGACATTTTTCTTACTTTGGAAATTTTGGGGACGAAATTCTTTTAAGGGGGAAGAATGTAACAACCCAGAATTTTGGTCACTGGATTTTGAATTTAATTAATTTTAAATATTGGATAGTTGGTTTTTAAAATTTGAAAACTTGAATTCAAATATAGGGATTATTTAAAATATTTGAATTGTCGATTTAGTATTTGAATAATGATTTGAAATATCTAGATTTTGGATTGAATATTAATTAAATGGATATGATGGTCTTATTTAACTCTTTTTAATTAATAAATAATAACGGTAAATTTATTTTGTAAATTTATTTACAATAATAAATAGTAGGAAAATCAATTATTAATATAATGACTTCATTTTTATTGACCTATTTTTATTTTTATTTATTTGATTTTTCCATAATTTTTAATTTGAAAAATATTTAAATTATCGTTTGATGACTTTTCGGCAAACGACAGTATTTTTGTGATTTTACAGAATACGGTAACCAGTGTATATTATTAGTGTTTTGGGATCATATTAAATTTTTGTGCGTGGTTGTATTTTTGTTTTGTCGTTCGCGCCTTGTACGCGAACAAAATTGCTGTGTAGCAAGATGCCAAAAATTTCTAAATAAGCACAAATTCAACTCCCCCGTCAATTTAACCTTCTGAATTCAACTTTCATCATCTCTCTCATTATTAATAAAACAGTAAAAGAAAAATGAAAACCACCACTTCAAAAAATTATATAATTTCAAATACGTAACAGAAAAATGGAAAGCAAGGATGTTTGGATCCAGAATGGAGAGATCTTCATTTTGGTCCGGGTTTGGTGATGTGCGGTTGCGATGGGGGAGCGGCAGTGAAGACGTGGCACATAAGAAATTAAGGTTGGGTTTTTCTTGAATTTAAGGCAATGAGAGGCCGCACGGGTTGTTGATTTGGGTTCATGTGGTGGAATAACACCTAGCGCTGAATTTGGCGAAGCTTGGTGTTTGATTGGGTGTCGTATCGCTTTCTGTCGACGGTGGAGCAGCCATTGACACATTTTGAGAGAGGTGGACGGACATGTCATGGTGGCGGTGGCCGAAGAGAGTTTGCATGGTGGAGAACGATGGTGAAGATGGATTTTGGAATCGTCGAGTGTTGCACATGTTATGAGGAGAGAGAGGGTGGTATCGGTGGGTTTGGCTATTTGGTTTGGGCGGCAGTTTTAAACTTTGGGGAAGAAGGATTATATATAGGGTAACTTAGTTAAAGGATTAGTGTAATTAATTATATTTTTAAAATCAATAAATTATAAATGTAATATCTCTCTTATACGAGGTCCAATCGTAACACAGTCTTTTGCATTGTGCTCGTAATGGAAATGGCCACACAATGAAAATAGTTTCATCAAATTTGGAGCAAGCGAAAATTTGGATTAAAATCGAACGTTGTTCGATTTTAGTTCAACCTAGAACGCTTAAGCGTCTGTTGGAGTTTCGATGAGTTAAGCTCGGCCTTTTAGATAATCAATATGATATATGGTAGATAAAATATACTATTTGTGTTCGGATGAATTATTGGTTGGTTTGGTTAAACATTCGCTTTTGAAAAGCGATTGGCATTTAAAATGAAATACAGGGAAAATTTGTGCAGAAATCTAGATTATCCACATTGTGATTTTTAATTCCAGTTATATACATGTTGATCTTATTTTAGATATATATACCTGTTATGTAGATTGATAAATGTCAAAATTTGATTGTTTGGCCATATTGGATGTGACGCCAACATATGTTAAAAGTTATACCTTTTTAGAATAAAAGGATAGTAATAGCACCGGTTGAGTGCTATAATAACTATTGGCCTTGGTATAGAATTCCGAGAATACTATTAATTATATATTCCTTTTTAGATTTTCTGTGATATTTTGTTCAAAAATTAGTTTTTGTACTTCTCTATTTTACTTCAACTTCTTTTATTTTCTTTCTAATATATGTATACATATGGAATTTTTTTAAATTTATTTTGGAAAGTATTTATTTTTATAGAAAAGTTGTTTAATATTGATTGTTTATTTTTAAAGGAAATAAAAAGGGATTATCTTTTATTTTTAAAGGATGTTTTGTGTTTAAAAGAAGATAGAAATATTTTGGAATAAATATTTGTGAAACGTTTATATAAAATGTTGTATAAAAGGATAGATTTATAAATGTTATTTTACAAGTAAGAGATAGTTTTATAAATAGTCTTTTATAAATAAAAGAAGGGTTTTATAAATGATATTCTAAAAAAAAGAAATTAGTATCATTCTGGTAAATTAGAATAATTAATTCCACTTATGAATTTTTAGTGATATAGGAAAAGATCGTTTTATGGAAGTATCTGGTCTTACTTTGGAAACAAAGATTTGTGTTAAGTTTATATTATAAAAGTGAGTTTTTGGATCTATAAAGGATTTTTACAAGGGATTTTTATTAAAGGAGTTTATAAATTTTATTAGGGAATTTATGAAAGGAGTTTTATAAATAGAAATGAGTTTTAAAAAAAGAACTGTATAACGAGTTGGAGTTTTATAAAGGGAGTTTTATAGATAATATTTTATAAAAGGAGTGTAAATATAAGCAGTTTTATAAAGGCATTTTATAAGAAGGGATTTATAAAAAGACTGAGACCCGATTTCCATAAATGATCATTTTAAATTTTAGTAGTATGGAAAGTATTCTTTCTATATTTAACACCAAATTCTGAAGTATGGAAACTCGTCTCTATCTTGAGAATTAAGAATGGTATCAAGGCAAGGATAGTTTTCTAACTTGTCCATCTTCATTCTTAATCGAGAGATAGTACTGTTTGAAATCAGAAAGTAGTGGTAAGTATATTTGGTCTAATATCTCTACGATCTATTTATTTACACCAAAAGTGTTTTGAGTTTATTGTTGTCAACATTTTCATATGACATTTGTTTTAACCCAATTAAGTATGGTTTTGGAAGTGAAATTTTATTAAGATTTTATGAATATACTTATATCATTGAGATAAGTATATGAGTACATTTCCCAGGTATTGAAAATGTAGTGTTTTGTGAATATACTTATACTGTTAATATAAGTATATGGGAAAGTTTTTTAAGATTTGAAAGTGAAATGTTTTGTGAGTATACTTATACAGTCGAGATATATATATATTTATATTATTCAAGTATTGAAAAGAGTAGAGAGACTTGTGAATATATCTTTGTAAAAGTATTTTGATACAAGTAATTACAAAGTGGTTTTAATTAACAAGATGATTAATTAAAGAAGCTTAGCAACTGCTTTGTGCTTAACCATGCTTGGTTAAATATCTAGTTGAATTGTTTGTTATTTGATAGTTAAATAACCGACTATCAAAATCTTGGTCAATTTTAAAATTATCGTTGTCGGTTCGAAGAGACCGAGATCGGATATATTATCTGAAAACCACTTCGAATCGACATAAGCGTTCGAATTGGAGTTATCCTAAAGACGATCGAAGACGGAGTTCTTTGAAGTGTAAGGCTAATTGCTACTAATTCCGAGGTTGATTCTAAAATGGGTATAGTAGAAGTAGTGCCTTCGATTTGTTCTTATCCTGAACAGCTTGTATGGACGAATGCTAGAATTGCATTATCGCTTGGAGGACAGTGTTAGTACTCCAAGTGGGAATTGCTAAAGAAAAGGTAAAACGTAGCCTCAAGCCTCACAATCGGGAATGACTAAAACATGGGATATGCTTCAGGGTTATGTAGGTTGCCCCTATCAGGGTATGGTTATCACCAGATCCAGATCGTATTCTCAATTTATGTATGCTAGTGGCTCCAGTATGGTTATTGATCACAACTGGGATGATGACATATTCGGTACTATCCAGTATGGGGTAGGTCGGTCCTGATGCATAGGGGTCGAAAGGTTTTCGACCTCGGTACATTATCTAGAGGTGTAATGTGGTGGACGGTACCGAAGTAGCTGTAACATCCCATATCTAGAGGCCAAAAGCTAAGCGCTAAAGATGCTGCAGTCATCCATAGTATTAACTTTTGGTGACAAAATACAGTAATGATAATGGTATCTATAATATCAAAAGCACTTGAATATGAATAAAATCACAGATTTCCATAAACAACATTTTGCTGATTACATTTCAAAACAAATTCATATCCAAGTTGCACAATCCCATATCGTTTCTCGGGTAAAGATTAATTATAATCATTATAAAAATATGCCAAGAGCGACATATGACGATGCCCCATTGGTTGATCAAAGTAATATAAAAATATCTGACTTAATACACAGTGAAACAAAACAACAAGCAACTCCTAATTAGCTATCTGTCACCCACCTGCTCGTCTCCGGAAGCTTTATTCGCCAAAAGAATAAAACCTGAAAACCTCAACCCTCAGCCTACTCAAATCAATTGTGAGCACCCGCGAGTTTAAGGGAAAACAAAAACTTCGAGTCAGACATAAAGCCTGGTGTGAATAATTATGTTACATCTTGGTTTACTGATATTAAGTGAGACACACCGCTTAACGGAACTGGTTTTCCCTCACTAATATCTTCTTTAAAACATATATTTTGCAAATCCTTTCCTGCAACCAAACTGGTTAATCAAACTGATTATAACAAAATAGCAATATCCTTTATGCTAATAAATGGACTATCTGTCTAGAAAATAGGTAATAAGTAGACTATGTATCCATAACATAATAGCAAGGTCTGCTATGCTACAAATGGACTATCTGTCAATACAACTGGGATGACTACCCGCAAACTAGACTAACTGTCCGAATCAAAATGGACTAACTATCCGAATTATTTTCTTAGGGTTAACTACCCTATATCTTTTTCCTTGGAAACCTTTTCAAAATGATTTAACCTTTTAAATCATACTTATACAAGGAAAATATCTTCTTAGCTTTACTCTAAGCTATTTTGCCATGATATATATACTTTACTCAAAATAATATTAATGAGATTTAATAAGGATTAATTATCCTTCCAAAACAAGTTAAAATCCTTTTTAACTTGAAAATACTTAAGCTATATTGCCTATTTCATACATTCGAAACCTTTGTTTAAAACCTTTAAACAACCCTTTCGAAACCCCTGAAGGTAACTCCTTCGAAACCATTGAATATTGCCTTTTGAAAACATTGGAAAAACCTTTCCTTTCTTTTCTCTGAAAGCTTCAAAACATTAGACATCCCCTTTAAAACCTTTAAATGTTGCCTTTCGAAAACATAGGAAAACCATTCCTTTCAATCCTTTCGAAACCCAAGGGAACCACCCCTTTCGAAACCATTCATCATGTGACGACCTGGGATTTTGGACATTTGAAATTGGAATGTTTAAGTAATTTTAAATATTTAAAAGTCGATTTTTAACGTGGATTACAAATATCGCTATCTATTTGAATAATTAAATTATTGAATTAAATAATTGAAAATTGGGTAAAATGTGAAATCTTGGTTTTAAGCTTGGTAAAAATAATTTAAAAGGTTATAAAAGTCATATTAATGATACTGAAGATAATAGAACTTTTAAAAGTGAATTTAAAAGTGTTTTGTTCAGTTTTAAAAATATATGGTTTAAATTGACTTTTAAAAATAGCCTTCCGAGGCACAGTCTCAGATTTCGACGAAACCAGTTCTGTTGGATCCGTAATATTGTATTATTATCGGATTTCAAATTTCGTAGCCTTCGGAGTTGTCATGTGATCGTACGAGATGTAAACACGCTGAAATCTATATCGAAATTCAATTAATAACTAGGTCCAAAAAGCTATCATCCCCATACGATCGAATTAGGACTCGAAACCTTTTCCATTTCATTCGAAATAGGGGTATAACACTATAAACGCCTGGCGGCATGCCTCTTTAGGGGTTCGAGATTGGAAGTTGCATTTATCAAGACAATTTGAATTTAAAAATTAAGATATATATATATATATATATATATATATATATTATACTAACCAGTCAAACCTTTTCACGTCAATACTTTTTCCTTCACATCAGCTTTTGGCTTTTTAAAAATCACTGTAGCTCCTACCCAACACGCGACACACCTTTCGCCTTTATATCATGTCTTTTCCCTTTTCAAAGCCTGTTCGAAACGAATAAGATAAAATAACTCCCCTCCTTTATTTTCTTTAGCTTGACGAATGAATTCATTCACATAAAAGGAAAATAAAAATGGCCGAACGAATTCTTTCCCCCTCCTTTCTTTAAGGCAACGATTCCTTTTCCTCCCTATGTCAGTTAAATCGAACGAAATTCAACTCACAAAAAAAGAGAGAACCGCGATCAATTTAACTCGCGAGGGATGCTCGGCATCGAGCGACGACGGGGTTGTGAAGTTTGGGTCGGCATTCATGAGCGCAACGAGGAGGCGGTTTGGGGATAACGATGGAGTGGCGCCGCAAGGAAGCTATGTCGGGTCGAGCTGGTTGGCAACGTGGCGCACGACAGGTGGTCGTCCACGATCTGGGGGGCGCAGCGGCACGACATAGTCGAGGCGAGGTGGTCTGCTCGAGTGCGGCATTTAATTTGGGTGGCGCGATGATGTCTGGTGGTTGTTCATCGATGGTAGTAAGGTTCGAATTTTATTTTCTGATTAAAACTTGATTTAATATATACATATAGATTGAATATATATATATATATAAAGTTAAAACAGAAAACTTTTTTGTTTTAGTCAGAGAAATATATACAGATAAGATTTTGAAAAAAAAATTATATATAGGAATTTTAAAACCAGATTTTCATTTTTACAGACATATATAAAGTAGAGCAGGGAAATTTTTACAGTAATTATGTGAACTGATCATTTTAAACATTTTTAATCCTAAATTAAATCTGTTGATCTTTATTCATTAACCAGAATTTTTTTACAGTAACAGAAATCTCCATTTTTGTTATTTACAGAAAAAGGAAAAAAAGAAAATATATAAATATAAATATATCTATATAAAAATATACACACATATTTTCAGTTACCATTTTATTTTAAAATAATGGATTGAAGTGATTAACTTGTTTAATTAGCTTATTCACTAAAAATAATTTATTAAAGGGAAAATAGTTTAAATTAAATTATTAGTTAATTAAATTTATTAAAAAGGATAATTGACTGTTCGATTATTTAAAATGTTAATAAATCGTATAATGTTTATATAAGGTCCAGAATCAAAAGATACAAGTCGAGTTTGGATCGAATTGCAAACTAAAAAGGCAAAGGTGAGTTAATCTCACTCAAATTGGATTATCAGTTAATTTACATAGTTAAGTTTAAATTATTGGATGATTGATTGAAATTGATAATTTATTATCAGTCTGGATGTGATATTATATATAGTTATATATATATATATTGGAGTGATTGATATTCCCGCATTATATAGCGGATGAGACCCTATGCGCCCCGTATAATAGCGGATGACCCTATATACCGCGATATCCCCCTCGAAGTGGGATTGGTATTTTTATATTGTGCTAACATCTGTGGATGTAGGGAAACGGTTGGAGGGATCCAACTGGATTCCTCGAAAATACTGAAATTTATTTTCATAGTCTGGGATTGGGATTTATTTGATAATCTATGATAGATTATATCGAAAATTGAAGTTATTGGATGCTATGGTTTGGTTGAATAAATTTTGGGTAATTTGAAATGTCAAAAGTAAAAGTATTGGATTTTTGGAAAGAAAGAAATGAAAAGAAAATGGTTTTAAAGTAATTGGCTTGTGGATATATAAATTAAGTAGTTTAAAACCTCAAGTTAACTTAAACCTTAGGAATAGTAATGGTTAGGATAAATAAAAATAATTTAAACTTAAAATTAATTAAGTTAAGGTAATTATATATATGATAATTATTTATTAATTACTAAGGTTTATTAAAGTAAATAAATAGTAGTGATTAGTTAATAGTTAATGATAAAATAAACCATTAATTTATTAAAGTTTAAGTTAATTATACTTGTTGATTATTAGTCAGTTCCAGGTATTTAATTAGAATAAAATAAAATGGTTTGTAATTAGTTTAATGGTAATTAAACATGATTTTAAAATAATTAATTCTGTTTAAGTAAAATTATGAATTGTGTGACTAGTTAATCTAGTTTATGAACAGTTTAAATTGGAATAACCTAAAATGAATAGTTAAATATAAAATGTGAGACGTTTTATTTGAATAAATATTATAATGGGATTTTTATGTGAAGGTTGACATTCTGAAAATTGTTTTGTTTGTTGAAAACAACTTGGCTTAAAGATGGCGTTTGGATTCGAAGAGACCGGGATCGGATGTCAACGATATCCGGAACCACTTCGATTTAATAACTACTTCAATCTTTACGGGTTTGATTCGTAGAATCAAATAGGCTGGAATTAAATAAAATTAAGTAAATTCGACTATTTTGAATAAGTAACTGCATTTAAAGATTATTTTAAATAATGGACTTAGCAACAAAGTGTTGGTTATAAAAGATAAGAACTCGTAATGTTGGACAGGTTACCTTGATTTTCAAAGGCGTTTTTACAACTTTAGTATTTCAGATTAAAGAGGTTTTCTCACGCTGGTTTCCAGCCTGACTCGGGTGTTACTTTATTGTAAAGCTCGGGTCAGACCGAGTATTATAGATTTTCAAGTTAGGACGTTCTGGAGCTCAGGAGACGAGCTGGATGGCAGAAACGTATTGTTTATTTTCCGCGGTGTAGTATACTGTATAGACAGTAGTAGAGGACAGGTTATTTAACTATCCAGATTTGTTGTACTTTGATATCTTGTGTATATATATTGACAGTTACAGCTTTTCATTATATAGAATGCTGTTATTTGTATATTAAATTTGTTCCGCTACGATTGCGAGATTATGTGTTGTTGTTTTCTATTTCTTCTTCTACCTCTTTTCTTCTTAACCCTAATAGTCTGGGGTTTACGGTACTCGATTGTTTGGCACTCTATACAGTGAACGTATTAGTGTCGATTTTCGAGATCGAAAATCTTTCGGGCCATTACAGTTGGTATCAGAGCTGAAAGGTTAAGCGAGAACCTTGGCTCTGGTGGGGATTACTCATTAGAGATAGGGTCAGTAGTACCCTAGAATGAGTTGAGTGTATTATATGAGAGCGTACTTGTTATTTTCTTATATAATGATTTTAAAAACGGTTTTAAAAATGATTTTTTATATAAGCTTAAAAATTTTGATATATAAAGAAGTAGTTTTTCTAATTATTATATATATTAAGGTAATTGGTTGTTGTTATTAAAATTAAATAAGGCCATAAGATTTAAGTGGTAAAAGCACATAGAACCAAATAGAAATTTGATAAGGATTAACTTTGCAAATAAGCTAAGTAAAAATGGATTCAAACCCTAAAATTAAATCTTGAGAAAACTCAAAGGAATTTTCAAAGTGTTTCAAATAAATTACCTTTATTATATTTTATAGTGAATTATGATGGAATGTATGGCGTGTTTTATTTCTTGGTATGATAATAATCATGATAAAAATGGTGTGTTGGTTTCCAGATATGATAATCTTGGTTATTATCATAAGATGGTGGTTGTGTCTAAATAAAGGGATGATTATTTTCAGAATAAACAATAATAAGACAAGGGTAAAATATTTTAAGGAAGTAAAACTGTAACTTATGAAATTAAAAATGAAATTAAAAATGGATTTAAATTGGGATGTTTTAAAATCTAAGTCCGGAAAATTTTGGAATTGTTCCAAAGTGTTAAAAGAAATAATAAATAATATTTTTGGAATATAGATATCTTGCTTTAAAACAGAAGTGGTTGGAAGATGAAATTATTTTGAATTAAAAATGAAATTGGTTTAAAGGTGAGTATAACCCAAAGAGAAATAAGTTTTAACTTATAAGTGGGAAAAGATATTGCTAGAAAATTTAAATTTAGGATGAAAAATTTAAATGAGTAAGGCATAATGGATTAAATGAATTGAAATTTAACTTAGGGGAAGTTAAATAAGTTGGACCTATAATTTGAAACTGGGAAATTTCAAGATGAAATTGAGATTTAACTCAAGGAAGTTAAATGGGTCAAATTGAAAAGAGAGTTATGTATCGTCTCAAACGGGTTTCAAATTCTGTAAATTGGATTGTTTTGGATGAATTAATGATTGGATTGAAAGGATATACGTCCATTATTGAAATTAAATGGAATTAAAACTTTATTTTGAAACTACTTAAATGATTTTGGTTTTTAGAAATAAAATTGAATTATGGAAATGGAATCATTTTGAACTTAAGTTCGAAATGTTACAAATGAATTTCTCAAACGGAATTGTTTAAAAGGAATCAGGGTTAAAAATTTGAAGTAAAATTGAGAAATAAATTGGATCCCAAAAATTTATTTGTTTGAATGGATTTGAACTCTCACTTGAACCTTGAAATAAGATAAGTAAGATAATTAAATGAATATTAGAATTTGGACTTAGAATTAAATTGTTTTAAAGAATTGGGTTGTTAAATTAATTATTAAAGGTTAATTTGATGTAAGTAATTAAATCGGTAATTGGAAACCAAACCCGAATTTATATGTAAATCAAGATGGTTGAAATTTGAAAATGAGATTGGAATTAATTCAAAATTGAAATTGAATTGAATTAAATGGGAGTTGTAATCGAAGTTGAATAAGTTTAAATTCAAATGGGAATTGATTTGAATTAGAATGGGAATCAAAGTTAATTCAAATTGAATTGAAATTGAATCAATTTAAATGGAAGTGGAGATTTAAATTGAAAATTGATTGAGATGGAGATTGGGAAATTGAACCAGTTTGACTCTGAACTATTTTCAAATAAACTATTATAATATAAACTGTCATAAATATATTTTTCCAAGCTATTTACTATACAACCTTTCTTTTTAAAACTCAAACTATCTTATAATAGCTATTTAATTATTTTACAACTATTTTACAACTCTTTTACAACTATTTAACTATTTTGCAACTACTTAACTATTTTAAACTATTCAAACTATTTTCTAAATTTCAAACTGGTCAGAATGGAACCAATTGATTTTTAAAGGCTTTGATTTTGGGAAAAATCAATTTTTAGAAATTGGAAAGCCAAGTTTGAGAATTATCGATTTTGAAGTTTATATGTGATACATATAAAGAGTATGTTTTGAAAGATACTATATGTGTATAGTATAAAATGTTTTGAGAATGCTATGGGGAAAAAGGCGCTCCCATTTAGAGTTGAAACTTATAGTAAGAGATCCACTGGCTGGTTCTGCCTTGAGCCCTAAGGGGGGTTCTAAATTTTGATCCCAGAGGAGGTTCGGACTAAACTGTAGTTCCTGTGGATTGTGATTGGGGTGGTGAAAGTCGAGGGCGCTGATGCCTATAGAGACATTGGGATTATGCTGTGACGGCAGTGTAACTCTGGTGTAACTGCGATCTACTACGTTTCCATAGCGTAAGTCGAGGGGCAATGATTTCCTAAAGTCTACGTTTGATATCGCTAGGAGAGCGATGTGACATCGATAGATTGCGATTTATGAGGACATATTGAAAGTCGTGTGGTAATGAGTGCCTACAAGCTACATTGGGACTCGACTGATGTAGTCTGCGACCTATGTGGTAAAGTTTCATTTGGCAGCGAAATTCGAGGGCGTTGATGCCTACAGTTACATGGTTTTTGCCATGATGGTAACGTAACCGTGGGTGTAGCTGCGATCTGTGGCGGTTCCATGGTGTAATCGAGGGGTGCGGATGCCTAAAGTTTTCTATAGGTTTCGCCGGGATGGCGACGTAATCATTGGGCTAACTGCGATCCACGGAGGGGGTGATGATTTCCAGGGCATTCTCACAAAGGAGGAAAAAAAGAAAAAAATGTTTTCCAAGTATTTTCACTGGGTGTTGAAAATGGGTTTACTAAGTACTTATAGATTTTCAGTCCTGCGCCTAATCAACGTTTGACTGAATTTCTATGAGAACAAGGATGGACTTGTTGAGACACCGAGTTACATAAAAGTATTTTTATAAAGATAGTTTTGGTGATGAATAAAAATGTAAGGTAAATGGAATTCAAATAGAATTGGAAATTTAAGTTAAATGAAAATAGATATAAAAGCTTAAGTGGTAAAGTGAAAATAAATATAAGAAGTATATAAAATATTTAAATTAAATTTAAGAAATGGATGGTGAAATTCTTAAGTAAATTTGGAGTTGAGAAATATACTAAGTTAATATTTGAATGAAGGTTTAATAAAAAGGGTGAAAAGAGAAAATGTGAATAAGTGAATAGAAATCAAAATAAATATGAAAAAAGAAGAGAGAATTGATATAAATAATAATCAATTGGAAATTAATACGTAGGATGTACGTATATTATTTTATCCGCATAAATGATTTGATCCAGATTTGGGCACAGAATTTCGAGATATTTATATTGATCCAAGTTGGGATTTTTCACTCGATTTTCGACGGCGAACCCTGGATATGGATTTTTGATTGATTCTGGGAATTCTCTATCATAGTGTATGGCTATGCAAGGAGAATGACAGTTTTTGATCAAGAAACCATATTTGAGTCCGCACTAGAGAGTCGGTGGACAATACTAGTTCGAAAGTGAAATTGTGTGATCGAGTGAGCGATCAAATTTGATATTGCGTATGGATGGTATATGTACATCGTACGGGGTTAAGTAAAGCCGATGTTGAAAATTTTGAAAAGAAATGAATAAAATGATTTTGAATTCTGTGATTGGGTATTATTGCTAAGTAGGATACAGGTTTAAAAGCAAAAGGAAAATTGGTGTTTTGATTTCAGAAGATAAAATTTGAATTGCCCGACTAAAAGGTATGTGTTTAAATTTCCGTATGAAATTTGATGGTTTTCTGATCTAGCCACTTGGCTTTTGTTTTCTTTTGAAGTTTGGGGGCCCGTAGAGCCATTTTGTAGTTGTTCCGACTTAGCCGCGCAAAGGAGACGCTGGCGAAATTTTTTGAAAATTTAAAGAGTTAGAAAAATTTTGTGAAATTTTTGATAAGTTTAAAATTTGAATTTAAATTATAATTTGAATTGTTGAGTAAGAAATATTGTTTGGAACTTATGGGTGGGTTTGAGAAATTAGTTAGAGTGATAGTGTGTCTTTAATAAAAGATTGTTTGGAAAGTTGTTTGGAACTATTGGGTTTGGGAAATTAGTTGACGGGTAGTGGACCATTCTTCTTAACTAGACATTTCAGGGACAAAATTCTTTTAAGGGGGGAGGAATGTGACGACCCGGGATTTTGGACATTCGAAATTGGAATATTTAAGTAATTTTAAATATTTAAATGTCTATTTTCAACGTGGATTCCAAATATCGCTATCTATTTGAATAATTAAATTAATGAATTAAATAATTGAAAATTGGGTAAAATGTGAAATCTTGGTTTTAAGCTTGGTAAAAATAATTTAAAGGGTTATAAAAGTCATATTAATGATACTGAAGATAATATAACTTTTGAAAGTGAATTTAAAAGTGTTTTGTTCAGTTTTAAAAATATGTGGTTTAAATTGACTTTTAAAAATAGCCTTCCGAGGCACAGTTTCGGATTTCGACGAAACTAGTTCCGTTGGATCCGTAATATTGTATTATTATCGGATTTCAAATTTCGTAGCCTTCGGAGTTGTCTTGTGATCGTACGAGATGTAAACATGCTGAAATCTATATCGAAATTCAATATAATAACTAGGTCCAAAAAGCTATCTTCCCCATACAATCGAATTAGGACTCGAAACCTTTTCCATTTCGTTCGAAATAGGGGTATAACACTATAAACGCCTGGCGGCACACCTCGATAGGGGTTCGAGATTGGAAGTTGCATTTATCGAGACAATTTGAATTTAAAAATTAAGATATATATATATATATATATATATATATATATATATATATATATATATATTATACTGACCAGTCAAACCTTTTCACGTCAAAACTTTTTCCTGCACATCAGCTTTTGGCTTTTTAAAAATCATTGTAGCTCCTACCCAACACGCAACACACCTTTCACTTTTATATCACGTCTTTTCCCTTTTCAAAGCCTGTTCGAAACGAACAAGATAAAAAAGCTCCCCTCCTTTATTTTATTCAGCTTGACGAATGAATTCATTCACAGGAAAGGAAAATAAAAATGGCCGAACGAATTATTTTCCCCTCTTTTCTTTAAGGCAACGATTCCTTTTCCTCCCTATGTCAGTTAAATCGAACGAAATTAAACTCAAAAAAAGGAGATAGAACCGCGATCAATTTAACTCGCGAGGGATGCTCGGCATCGAGCGACGATGGGGTTGTGAAGTTTGGGTCGGCGTTCATGAGCGCGACGAGGAGGCGGTTTGGGGATAACGATGGAGTGGCGCCGCAAGGAAGTTATGTCGGGTCGAGCTGGTTGGAAACGTGGCGCACGACAGGTGGTCGTCCACGATTTGGGGGGCGCAGCGGCACGACATAGTCAAGGCGAGGTGGTCTGCTCGAGTGCGGCATTCGATTTGGGTGGCACGATGATGTCTGGTGGTTGTTCGTCGATGGCAGTAAGGTTTGAATTTTATTTTCCGATTAAAACTTGATTTAATATATACATACAAATTGAATATATATATATATAAAGTTAAAACAGAAAAAAAAAATTGTTTTAGTCAGAGAAAGATATACAGATAAGATTTTGGAAAAAAAAATTATATATAGGAATTTTAAAACCAGATTTTCATTTTTACAGACATATATAAAGTAGAGCAGGGAAATTTTTACAGTAATTATGTAAACTGATCATTTTAAACATTTTTAATCCTAAATTAAATCTGTTGATCTTTATACATTAACCGGAAAAAATTTACAGTAAAGGAAATCGCCATTTTTGTTATTTACAAAAAAAGGAAAAAAAGAAAATATATAAATATAAATATGTCTATATAAAAATATACACACATATTTTCATTTACCATTTTATTTTAAAATAATGGATTGAAGTGATTAACTTGTTTAATTAGCTTATTCACTAAAAATAATTTATTAAAGGGAAAATAGTTTAAATTAAATTATTATTTAATTAAATTTATTAAAAAGGATAATTGATTATTCGATTATTTAAAATGTTAATAAATCGTATAATGTTTATACAAGGTCCAGAATCAAAAGATACAAGTCGAGTTTGGATCGAATTGCAAATTAAAAAGGCAAAGGTGAGTTAATCTCACTCAAATTGGATTATCAGTTGATTTAAATAGTTAAGTTTAAATTATTGGGTGGTTGATTGAAATTGATAATTTATTATCAGTCTGGATGTGATATTATATATAGTAGTATATATATATATTGGAGTGATTGATATTCCCGCATTATATAGCGGATGAGACCCTATGCACCCTGTATAATAGCGGATGACCCTATATATCGCGATATCCCCCTCGAAGTGGGATTGGTATTCTTATATTGTGCTAACATCTATGGATGCAGGGAAACAGGTTGGAGGGATCCAACTGGATTCCTCGAAAATATTGAAATTTATTTTCATAGTCTGGGATTGGGATTTATTTGATAATCTGTGATAGATTATATCGAAAATTGAAGTTATTGGATGCTATGGTTTGGCTGAATAAATTTTGGGTATTTTGATATGTCAAAAGTAAAAGTATTGGATTTTTAGAAAGAAAGAAAGGAAAAGAAAATGAAAAGAAAATGGTTTTAAAGTAATTGGCTTATGGATATATAAAATAAGTAGTTTAAAACCTCAAGTTAACTTAAACCTTAGGATTAGTAATGGCTAGGATAAATAAAAATAATATAAACTTAAAATTAATTAAGTTAAGGTAATTACATATATGATAATTATTTATTAATTACTATGGTTTATTTAAGTAAATAAATAGTTGTGATTAGTTAATAGTTAATGATAAAATAAACCATTAATTTATTAAAGTTTAAGTTAATTATACTTGTTGATTATTAGTCAATTCCAGGTATTTAATTAGAATAAAATAAAATGGTTTGTAATTAGTTTAATGGCAATTAAACATGATTTGAAAATAATTAATTCTGTTTAAGTAAAATTATGAATTGTGTGACTAGTTAATCTAATTTTTGAACAGTTTAAATTGGAATAACCTGAAATGAACAGTTAAATATAAAATGTGAGACGTTTTATTTGAATAGATATTGTGATGGGATTTTTATGTGAAGGTTGACATTCTGAAAATTGTTTTGTTTTGTTGAAAACAACTTGGCTTAAAGATGGCGTTTGGATTCGAAGAGACCGAGATCGGATGTCAGCGATATCCGGAACCACTTCGATTTAATAACTACTTCAATCTTTACGGGTTTGATTTGTAGAATCAAATAGGCTGGAATTAAATAAAATTAAGTAAATTCGACTATTTTGAATAAGTAACTGCATTTAAAGATTATTTTAAATAATGGACTTAGCAACAAAGTGTTGGTTATAAAAGATAAGAACTCGTAATGTTGGACGGGTTACCTTGATTTTCAAAGGCGTTTTTACAACTTTAGTATTTCAAATTAAAGAGGTTTTCTCACGCTGGTTTCCAGCTTGACTCGGGTGTTACTTTATTGTAATGCTCGGGTCAGACCGAGTATTACAGATTTTCAGGTTAGGACGTTCTGGAGCTCAGGAGACGAGCTGGATGGCAGAGACGTATTGATTATTTTTCGCGGTGTAGTAGACTGTATAGACAGTAGTAGAGGACATGTTATTTAACTGTCCAGATTTGTTGTACTCTGATATCTTGTGTATATATATTGACAGTTACAGCTTTTCATTATATAGAATGCTGTTATTTGTATATTATATTTGTTCCGCTGTGATTGTGAGATTTTGTGTTGTTGTTTTCTATTTCTTCTTCTACCTCTTTTCTTCTTAACCCTAACCGTCTGGGGTTTCCGGCACTCGATTGTTCGGCACTCTATACAGTGAACGTATTAGTGCCGATTTTCGGGATCGAAAATCTTCCGGGCCGTTACACATCAAAACCTTTCAAAACGGTCAAAACCCAATCCATTTGAAAGCACTTTGGGTTTAATTTAAAACATGTGGAAACCTTTCGAAACCATTCAAAAATTTGCCCCTTCGAAACCTTTTTAAAACGCCTTGATCGAAACCATTTGGATTCTGCCTTCAAGTAGAGCAAAAGGATTAGAATCCCATTAAAGTCGAAAGCGTCTGCTTTGGAACCATTTAAAACTATATCTTTTGAAACCAATTTGGATTTTACTTTACTTATAGAAAAAGGGTCTTAAAAACATTTAAGTCGAAAGCATCTTCTTCGAAATCATTTCTTTAGTAAAAAAGTGATGGTGTCGAAACCATCCCTTTCGAAAGCTTTGAAGAGGTGGCCAGGTTTTTTTAGAAAACGAAACAATCCTTTCGAAACCATCTTGGTCGAAAAGTAAAAAGGCGGCAGCAAAAAGGTTTTGACTTAGTCGAAAGCAATTATTTAAAAACAGTGGTGCAACCCAATCAAAACCATTCCTTTTAAACCATTTGACCCAGTCGAAAGCTAACCAAGTCGAAAGCATCTTAGTCAATAGCAAGCAGACGCATTTTTAATTAAAAAACAAAGTAAAGCCCCAACCCCTTCGGAACCCCTGGTTTCAACTCCCTACCTTCCACCTTCATCCAATTCACTACTTACCAGTTCCCTGATACCATGTGCACTGGTTTCGACTGTGTTAGAAGCGAAGATGAGGAGGCGGAACCTGGTGTCGACGGTGTTGAAACAGTGTAAAACATGTAGCAAATAGTTCTTTCCACCTAACCTGCCTTACGTGTCTAATTGTGATTGGTTGCTTCTTTCTTTACTAATAAAAAGTACTGCAATTTTTCAAAAGTGCTGCCGACGTTCAGAATTAACGAATGTAAATTATTTTGCAAAAATCCCCTTCTCCTCTCTTAATTATATAAAACATTTAAGTCTCATACCTTAAATAATTTTTTATAACCATTAAAACACTTAAGAAAAATAAAAAAAAAATTCCAGAAAATCTCTTTTAATATGTTTTCCAACATATATAAATTTCAGAGCCAAATCTTTTATTATTTAACCAAAAATAATTATTAACTCAAATTAACATTTTTTTACTAGAAAATTCATATAAATCCCACATAATTTTAGAAACTTACAAAAATTGAAACCCATCTCTAATATAATATTTATAATCTTCATAAAAATTCTCAAGGCATTTGGAAGTCATTTTATAGGGTTTTCACTTTAAAACATATCATAAAATCAATATGAACATACATAAATCATCAACATGTATATATAATCATTCCATCATTCAAAATCATGGAAAATCAATGTAAAATATTTGGCATTCATCTAAAAATCGAAAATACAATCAAAAATGAGATGTAAACATTATTCATCTTAGCTTTTGAGATTAAAGAGATTAAGATGTAAATAGATTTGATTTGAATTAGCTTCTTCCTAGCCATTCTTCCTCTTTTCCTTGTTAATGGTGGCCAGCCTCTTAAGTTATAAAAAATTTCAAATGAAAAATGAACGTGTATGGATACACGGTCTAAGGGTTTAGGTATAAGAATGGTCTCTTTCCTATTTTACCCCTCCTCTATTTTAATTTAAACTCCTTATTTTAATTCATTGTTTAAATGACATGACTACCCTTAATTAAAATCAAATCTCAATCCCCTAATCAACACATTATTTTATTTTATTTATCTAATTAAATATCCTAAATAATGTTACCAAAAATCCAGGTTGTCATAGTAGCCCAGTCATTGAGAGAAATCCAATCTGCAATAGGCACCATACGGACTTAGTTGTGCCCAATTGTACTAGAACATAAGATGTAAACATTCCAGTTATATTCTATATTTATTTTAATAAGCACCCTTCGAACTTAGTTGTATACCTATTATGCTAGAATATAATAAATGTAACAATTTTGGCTATGATTTAATATTTATTTTAAACCTAAACACTATTGTAATATAAGAAGATTTCCTATAAAAAGGTTTGGTTATCGTAAGGTAAAAACCCATCCGTGTTTATGTGCGGCATGGTCTTACGAAATAGCTTTATTTTGAAAGATTTTATAACATTAAAATCTATTTGAAGTGTGTTTTTCACGCTGGTTTACCAGACTAATTCGGACATTATTTTCTTATAATGCTCGGGTTAGACTGAGTATATTTTCAGATTTAGCATTGGATGCTTTGGAGCTTCAGGAGATGAGTTGGATGCCTCAGAAACATATTTACGTATATTTTATTTCCACTATATTGGTTGTTTATATTTATCAGAAATTGTACGGATAACGTGTTATAACTATCCAGGCTGATGATAGATTAGTGTACTCTAATTTTATGTATGTATATATTACAGTTATACTTTGTAGAGATATGTTGTATATTGTATATTATTCGTCATAATGTGAGATTTTGTTCTGTCTTCTCTTTCTTTTTCCCCAATAATTTGTCTTTCCGATACTTGGATGCTCGGCATGTGAATACCTTGGATGTATTAGTGTCAACTATTGAGGGTCGAAAAGGTGAGTTGTTACAAGACCCAAATCCATCGGTCTAGGATACATGGATCCAAACCATCGATCCAAGGTAACCAAACAAAGTACCCATGGGCATCTCTACAATACCCCTTCTTTGAGTATAATCAGAAAACACTCCGTGTATCAATGATCCCTTAGCACGCATATCTAAGCCCTTTCCTTACTCCATCTAACTTCCATTATTCTTGAGGAACCATACATTCCTTCATTCCATGATAAAACCATTCTCATATTCTATCCATAGGTCACCCTTTCTAGAACCTGTCATTTGTGGACAAACATTTTCACGACTCCATCCATATCGAGTCGCCATCATCGGAACCTAATTCCCTTCACCGTCGAGTTTCCATCACTAAAGTTCCAAAGCTATCATCGTGCTACTACATCGCCACCAAATCCCAAGCAAACAAACAAACACCTCAGCATCACCTATAGAGCCTCTACTTCCCCTCTTTTTATGTAACATCCCTAATTTTTTAATAACATTATTCAAGAGATTTAATTAGATAAATTAAATAGAATAATGTAGAGTGATAAGGGGATTGAGATTTGTAAATAAATTAGTGGTCGTGCTTATCACAAATGAATGGGCTCATAAATGGTCAAAATGATAAGAATTAAACACAAGGGTAGTAGAGTAATTTCCACCCCATGTTTATCACCCTAATACCCACGTTACCATAACACTCATGTTCATTTATCATAAATAAAAAACGTAAGAAAGAAAAGTGCAAGCCGACCATTACTAGGAGAAAAAGAAGGGAAATCAAAGTAAAAGCTTAGGATAAAGCTAGGGGGAATCAATCTCAAACAAATCTCCAATTTTCTTATCCAAACTAAGGTGAATAATAACCCTAATCATCTCTATTTTGTTTTCCATCATATGTTTTCGGATTTATGGATTAATCCATTTTATGATGATTTGAATGATGATATGCTTGGTTTTAAAAGATGTTTGATTGAAAATAAAATTGTTTATATATGATATGCATGGTTTTAGGGCAAAACCGATAGCAAATGATTTTAGTATGCCATGGAAAAATTATATGTTATGAGAAACATGATTTTGGAGTTGGGTTTCAATTTTTATAATTTTCCAAGCAATGAAGGATTTATTATGAATATTCAAAGGAAGATATGGTTAATTGGGTTTAGAAATTTATTTCAGTTGTTATATGATGAATTTGGGTCTAAAATTTATATATGTTAGATAACATGTTAAAAGTGAATTTCTGAGATTTTTAAGGATTTTTACTAAGAGATTTATTATGGAAATTAAATTATTTTTAAAGGAGGACCTAAATGATTTAATTATGGTTAAATAGCTAGGAAGGGCTTATTTGTTAAAATTAACCATGTTTTAGATCTGAAAATATACGGCAATTATTTGTAAGATAATTTGAAAAGTTAAGACAACCAATAAAATGTTTACAAGTAGGCAAGTTAGTTACAAAGAACTTACTTCATTTGGTAAAAGCAGCCTTTACCCAGAAAAAGTAGGTTTCGCCTCCTATAGAGGTAGATTTCGACCCAGAACTACCGCCTCCAATCAAGTCGAAACCCACCAAGTCGAAACCAATGAAGCTAAAACCAATACACATGGTATCACTTGTTGGTACGTAGTGGATTGGAGAAAAAGGCGGGAAGTAGGGTGTCGAAAGCATTGCTTCCGATGGAGTCGATACCTTTGTTTTGTTTTTAAAAGAGAAGCATGTATTGTTAAACGCTTTCGAAGGGATCGAAACTAAATCTTACCAAAGTGTCTTTTAATTAGTCTTCAAAAGAGAGTTACCGCCTTCGTTTAAAGTAGTAGCGTCCGAAGAGGCTACTTTGTTTTTAAAATTAATGTGTTCGGAAGGGGTAGTTTCGACCAGGTCAAAACCCTTCTATGCTTATTCCTTTTTAAGGTATTAAAGATATCAATGCTTTCAGAAGGTAACCTTTGTTTTAAAAACGTAAGCCACTTCCTATAGCTTTCGTTGGGGGTTAGGGGTTTCGAAGGCAATGGTTTCGAAAGAGGTTTCGAAGCCAACCTTCAAGTATTTTAACCAAAGGACTTATGCTTTCGAAAGAATGGTGTCGACGTCGTTAAGTTTTCCCCAAATACTTTTATATGATATAGCAAGGTTTCAAAAGGGGTGCTTTCATATGTGTTCACTTTGATCCAAAAGATATTTTTTAAATATAAACCCAATGGTTTTGAAAAGGGGGCTTTCAATGGTTTCGAAAGGGGTACTTTCAATTGGTTTCGAAGCTATGCTTCTAAAATTAAATGCTAATGCTTTAATACATGCGAAAGTTTTAGAAAGAATGGTTTTAAAGTGTTCAAAAGGCAGGGGCCTAATGTATTGAAAATAGATTATATGCTTCCGAAGGAGGTTATCCAGTGAGGTCGAAAGCAACGTTTCAAAGTTTTCAAAGGTTTCGAAAGGCTTTGTTTCTCAAAACAAACAACCCAATCTCATTTTAAAAGAAACCCATGGCTAAAATAAAGTTGTTTTGAAATGGTTTAGTATGAAGTTTTTGAAGAAGCTTTCCTTGATAAAATATTAGGTTAAAGGGATTAACCAAGTTTTAATATGAAAATGATTTCAAGGATATTAAACCCACAGGAGTGATATTATTATGTTATTATATTTGCTTCTTCAAATATAAATATATTCACATTAAAATGGACCTATAACTGCATTTTGGGGATAAAGGGCAGAAGAACCAGCTAGCTTGACCCAGTAGTGAATAAATTAAGTAAACTCCTGAATGAGTAGAATTGCATCCAGGAGGTCAGGGATACCAGAATATAGGATGTCTAAATAAAGAAGTGGTCAGGGAGACAGGTTCATAGTGCACCCATGAAAACTATGATTAGGAAGTTTTTGGAGTTACCAATAGGTTCATAGTGATCCCATGAAACTATGTTATAAAGAGTGGTTGGCAGGGGCCAATTGGTTTGTAGTGCACCCATGAAAACTATATACGGATTAAGTTATTGATAGTTGTTAATAGGTTCCTAGTCAACCCATGAAAACTCGGATAAGAGAGAAGTTATTGGAATCACCAATAGGTTTAGGGGAACCCATGAATTAATTAAGTTAATTGGCAGGGGTCAACAGGTTCATAGTGCACCCATGAAAACTATGAAATAGGACAGGGAGTCCAGAAGATAAAAAACAAGTTAGTAGTAAGCCCATGAAAACTATGAAATAGGATAGGGAGTCCACATATTATCTAAAGGTTATTAGTAAGCCCATGAAAACTAATAGGTTAATTATGACCCTAAAAACTATATATTTGACAGGGAGTCAATTAAACAGGGTATGGGAAATCCAGAATGTTTTAACTCATATGCATATCATCATAATATTTTGAAATGACTATGTTTTTAACCATTGTGGATGCAGGAGCACGGTATATGGTTTTATAAAGGTTTTAATATACTAGTGAGGGAAAAACCCGTTCCATTAAGCGGCGTGGTCTCACTAGATATCTAAATGGGTTGAAATGTTAGATTATTATTCATACCAGACTTTATGTCTGACTCGAAGTTTATATTTTTCCCTTAAACTCTCAGGTGCTCAATTGATTTTGAGTAGCCTAAGATTTGAAGTTTTCAGGTACCTCATTAGACGAATAAGCTTCCAAAGATGCGCATGAGGCATTATAGCTATTTAGAGTTCTGTTTCATTTGATTCCACTATGTTATGTTGTAAAGGAAAAGTTGTTTAGTTGCCTTATTACATACTCTGATCAACCAAGGGGGCATCTTCATATGTCGCTCTTGGCGTATTTGTAATAATTATATATTTCTGAAGGTGGTTTGCGATTATGGAATTATATAAAGAATGTTGAAATGGTTTTTGGAATGGAATGAGAATGTTGTTTTGAAATTTAAATTTTTTTCCCACATCCATATGTTTCTGTTATGTCAATGTATCTAACATTACCGTATTTGGTCGCCGAGGATTAATAACTATGGATGACTTTAGCATCCGTAGCTGTTAGTTTTGGGCCTCCAAGTGGGGGATGTTACAAGTTGGTATCAGAGCATAGGTTTATGAAAACTTAAGAAATTTAAACCTAAATGATTTTTCAAAACAAAATCTAATGAATCCGAAATATGACTGGGGTTCAGGATAACGCTATGGTAACGTACTTGTGTTTGATATATATAGGTATATATATAAGTATGTGTTCCCCTCTCTCTTAGACCGTTCTTCTGTATCTCACTAAGGCTCGTATGCAAATTTACTAGAAAGAAGATATGGAAGCAAGTAACGGAAGAAGAAATCTAGGTGGAGGAAGCACCACAACCAACAAAAATGCTCGACCTAATACTCGGAGGAACCAAGGTCAACGGGCTAATGCTTACCAAAATGCTGAAGCCAATGTGGGTGCTGGAAATGTACCAGTAGATGTGGGGATGATGTATCAGTTCTTTGTTAATATAATGCAAGTAGGAGCTACTGTTGGTGTTGCTGGTAATGTAGGAGGAGCTAATCTTGTGGCTCCGGTTAGGAATAATTATGCTAAGTTGAGGAGAGACTACACCAGTTTGGGTGGAAAATAGTTTTTAGGAACGAAGGATGTTATTGAAGTGGAAAATTGGTTGTTGCACTGTCAGATAATATTTGCTGACCTAGATTTGGATGATGAGCAGAAAAGGAGGTTGGCCTCTAGGCAGCTGCAAGGGGTAGAGCTTCACTGGTGGGATAGTGTTACTACTGGAGTTCCGGAGGAAGAACTGACATGGGATGATTTCAGAAGGAGATTCGAGCAAAGGTTTTTATCTGAGGTTGCTAAGTCAGCCTTAATGAGGAAGTTCATGGATCTGGTTCAGGGAGATATGTTGGTTATCGAGTATGCTAATAAGTTTAATGAGCTGTCTCGATATGGATATGCTACTATAGACACTGACATCAAAAGGAATGAGAAGTTCATTCGGGGATTGAGGCTGGAGCTAGCTAGGGCGACTCTGCCACATATCCAAGATCCTTGTAATTTGGTTGTGGAGATGATCATTCGCCTTGATAAGATGCTTGCTGTTTGTGCTAGGGAGAAGCCAGTTGAATCCCAGGGTCCTCAAGGAAAGAAGAGGAAATTTTTTAAGAAGAAGGGAGCCCAAAAGAGAGATGCAGCCAAGAAGGCAAAGGCTAATTTAGTATGCTTCGAATGTGACAAGAAGGATCATTATGCCCATGAGTGTCGGTCATGCAAGGGGAAGAAGTCTGTCCATAAGAAAAATGTTAAATTCTTCAACTGCGATCAAGTTGGGCATTACAAGAACCAGTGTCCAGAGCTAGTCAGGGTAGACAAAGGAAAGGTTTTTTCCATTGGACCACCATCTTCTTCAAGACCTTCTACAGAAGATAAATGAAAGACTGTGATGGAATGTATGCTTTTGATTCAGAGTATTCTAGTTATGGTACTATTTGATACCGGTGCATCACATTCATTTATATCACAATATTTGGTTGATAGGTTATGCATAGAACCCACATACCTTGTTACTTCCTTTTGGGTTACGAGTCCAATATAGAGGGTATGCATCTCTAGGGATGAGATGTGACCGGTTAGAACTTGATTTATTAGGTTATAAGTTTGCATAAAGTCTGTATGTTTATGATTTCGTAGATTTTGGAATCATTTTGGGTATGGATTGGTTGGGTAAGTATGAGGCTAGGATATTTTGCCAAGATAGGGAAATATCATTGAAACACCTAAATAGTCATAACCAAATCATCTTCTCAGTGGAAAATTCCGACCGGAGTATATGTGCTTTGTTAAGTGCTATGGAAGCGGGAGAAGAGTTAAGTCAGGTTTGAGTAGCAAAAGAATTTACAGATGTCTTTGAGCTGGTTATAGGATTACCACCGAAACATGCTGTTGAGTTTCGCATAGATCTTGCACCAGGAGCTGAACCTGTCAGTAGACCACCTAGCAGAATGACATCGACTGAGATGAAGGAATTAAAGGTGCGGCTAGTGAATCTAAAAGGAAGGAATTTTATTGGACCAAGCACTTCACCTTGGGGAGCGGCGCAGTTTTCATGAAGAAGCCAGATGGGTCGTTAAGGATGTGCATCGACTATCATAAGTTGAACGAAAGGACAATCAAGAATAAGTATCCTTTTTCGAGAATAGATGATCTGTTTGATCAGTTGAGTGGAGCCAGAGTGTTTTCCCAATTGGATTTGGCGACAAGTTTCCATCAGTAAAGAGTGGCAGAGGATAACAATCCTTTGATAGCATTTCGAACTAGGTATGGATTGTACAAGTGGTTAGTAATGCCATTCGGGTTGACGAATGCACCTGCTTTCTTTGTGGATTTGATGAACCGAGTCTTCCGAGAATATTTGGATAGATTCGTGTTGGTGTTTAAAGATGACATTTTAGTATACTCTAAGGATGAAAGAGAGCATGAAGATCATCTTAGAGTTGTGCTTGAGACACTGAGGCAGAATTAGCTAAAGGCGAAGTTTTGTAAGTGTCATTTTTGAAAGAAAGAGGTTAAGTTTCTTGGTCATGTGGTTTCAGAGAAGGGTTTGTAAGTTGATCTAGATAAGATCGAAGCTGTTAATAGTTGGAAGAGACCAGAGATAGTGACTAAGATTAGAAGTTTTCTTGGACTTGCTGGCTATTCCCGGAGATTCATTAAGGATTTCTCGCAGATAACAGCACCTTTGACTAAGTTGACCAGGAAGGATGTTAAGTTTGTTTGGTCCAACAAATGTGAGGAAGGGTTCCTTAAGTTAAAGCATTTGTTGACTAACGCACCAGTATTAGTTGTTCCAGACGGAAACCAAGGGTTGGTAGTATACACCGATGCGTATGGGACTTGATTCAGAGCTATGTTGATACAGAAGGGTAAAGTGATTGCCTACGCTTCACGACAGCTTAGACCGCATGAAGTGAGATATCCTACTCATGATTTGGAGTTGGCTGTAGTGATCTTCGCATTGAAGATATAGAGACATTATCTCTTAGGGGAGAGATTTAAGCTATACACTGATCATAAGTCTTTAAGATATTTATTCTCTCAGAAGGAGTTGAATATGAGACAACAAAGGTGGCTGGAGTTTTTGGCTGCTTATGACTATGGTATAGAATATAACCTTGGGAAAGGTAATAAAGTAGCGAATGCTCTTAGCAGAAGACATCAGAATGTGGTGTTGGCTATGTTGACAGAATGGAAGGATCTAGAAGCTTTGGCCAGTTGTGTTGTGCAGTTAAGATCGACTGCTAGTTCTAGTCAGAGTACTACCATGATGTCCTGTTTAGAAGTTCGACCAGTATTGATCGAAAGAATTGCTTCTAAGTAGAAGGAGGATCCATTATTAGCCGAGAAGATCAGAAGGCTTGAGGTTGGAACTGAGATCGATGATTTGAAAGATTTTTGTCTTGACCAGGGAGGATGGTTGAGAAAGAAGGGACGATTATGTGTTCCAGATGTTGAGAACTTAAGGAAAGAAGTTCTTGGGGAATGTCATCAATCCAAGTTTGCGATTCATCCTGGAGTGACCAAGGTGTATCAAGATATGAAAAGGAGCTTCTATTGGGAAGGTATGAAGAGGGATGTTGGCTTGTGGGTTAGGCAATGTGAAAACTGTCAACAAGTGAAAGCCGAACATCAAAAGCTAAGTGAATTGCTTCAGCCTCTAAAAATTCCAATTTGGAAATGGGATTCGATATCCATGGATTTTATAGACGGGTTGCCAAGGTCAAATAGATGAAATGAAAGTTTATGGGTCATGATGGACAGTTTGACCAAGAGTTCCCATTTCATTCCAATCAAGTCAACCAGGACGACACCTGTTTTGGCTAAGTTGTTCATGAAGAACATAGTTAGACTACATGGAGTTCCTAGTAGCATAGTCAGTGACAGAGATGCTTTGTTCACTAGCGAATTCTGGAAGAGTCTACAGGATGTGTTAGGCACTAAGCTCAAGATGAGTACTGCATATCACCCTCACACAGATCGGCAAAAAGAGAGGGTCAATAAGGTACTCGAGGATTTGTTAAGAGCTTGTGTATTGGACTTCGGTAGATCTTGAGAGGATCACCTACATATGGTTGTGTTTTCCTATAATAATAGTTACCAAACTAGTATAGGAATGGCGCCTTTTGGAGCTTTGTATGGAAGGCCATGCAAATCACTAGCATGTTGGTTGGAGACTGGAGACATGTTGGTCTTAGGTCCAGATTTAGTTAAGGAGGCGTCAGAGAAGATTGAGTTGATCCAAGAAAGGATGAAGGAAGCTCAATCCAGACAAAAGAGTTATGCAGATAAGAGGTGTAAAGTTCTAGAGTTCTCAGTGGGAGACATGGTTTTCATTCAGGTGTCACCGATGAAGGGAGTGATACGATTTGGAAAGTCGGGGAAACTGGCCCCAAGATATGTTGGTCCATTCCAGATTATAGAGAGGATTGGAAAACTCGCGTACAGAGTAGAGTTGCCGAGCAGTATGGAACGTGTCCATAATGTATTTCATGTGTCTCATCTTTGCAAGTTTGTGCATGATCCAAAGACTACTATTCCTTCGACATGGTTGGAAGACTTGGTAGTAGAGCCTAATTTGACAGTCGTTAGAAAACAAGTCCATGTTGTAGCGAGAGATGAGAAAAGATTGAGGTCCAAGACAGTCAGGTTGGTGAATGTTCAGTGGAGCGACGACAAGAAGGACTGTACTTGGGAGACAGAAGACAGGATTGGAGATACTTATCCCGATCTGCTTTGATGGTATGTCTATATTAGCTTTATATAGATAGTTGCTAGTCAGGTAGGCTAGTGTGGTAGTTAGGAGTCATTACAGTTGATTGCTATGTTCAGTATTAGTACTTACTGAATTTCGAGGTTGAAATTCTTTAAGGAGAGGAGCCTGTAACACCCCTAATTTTTAATAACATTATTCAAGAGATTTAATTAGATAAATTAAATAGAAAAATACAGTGTGATAAGGGGATTGAGATTTGTAAATAAATTAGTGGCCGTGCTTATCACAAATGAATGGGCTCATAAATGATTAAAATGACAAGAATTAAACACAAGGGCAGTAGGGTAATTTCCGCTCCATGTTTATCACCCTAATACCCACGTTACCATAACACTCATGTTCATTTTATCACAAGTAAAATATGTAAGAAAGAAAAATGCAAGCCGGCTATTACTAGGAGAAGAAGAAGAGAAATCAAAGTAAAAGCTTAGGATCAAGCTAAGGGGAACCAATCTCAAACAAATCTCAAATTTCCTTATCTAAACTTAGGTGAATAATAATCCTAATCATCTTTATTTTGCTTTCAATCATATGTGTTAGGATTTACGAATTAATCCATTTTCTGATGATTTGAATGATGATATGCTTTGTTTTATAACATGTTTGATTAAAAATCAAATTGTTTAAATATGATATGCACGGTTTTAGGGCAAAACCGATAGCAAAAGATTTTAGTATGCCATGGAAAAATTATATGTTATGAGAAACCTGATTTTGGAGTTGGGTTTCAATTTTTATAATTTTCCAAGCAATGGAGAATTTATCATGAATTTTCAAAGGAAAATATGGTTAATTGGGTTTAGAAATTTATTTCGCTTGTTATATGATGAATTTAGGTCTAAAATTTATATATGTTAGATAACATATTAAAAGTGAATTTTTGAGATTTCTGGGTATTTTTACTAAGAGATTTATTATGGAAATTAAATTATTTTTAAAGGAGCACCTAAATGATTTGATTGTGGTTAAATGGGAAGGGCTTATTTGTTAAAATTAACCATGTTTTAGAACTAAAAATATGCGGCAATTATTTATAAAATAATTTGAAAGTTAAGACAACCAATCAAAAGTTTACAAGTGGGCAAGTTAGTTACAAAGAACTTACTTTATTTGGTAAAAACAGCCTTTACCTAAAAAAAGTAGGTTTCGCTTCCTATAGAGGTACCTTTCGACCTTGAACTACCACCTCCAATCAGGTCGAAACCCAACAAGTCGAGACCAATGAAGCTGAAAACAATACACATGGCATCACTAGTTTGTACGTAGTGGATTCGAGAAAAAGTCGGGAGGTAAGGTGTCGAAAGCATTGCTTCCTATGGGGTCGATACCTTTGTTTTGTTTTTAAAAGAGAAGCGCTTGCCTGCTTTGTTAGACGCTTTCGAAGGGGTCGAAACCGAAGTTTTCGAAAGGGTCTTTTTAATTAGTTTTCGAAAGAGAGTTGTTGCCTTAGTTTAAAGTAGTAGCGTCCGAAGAGGCTACTTTGTTTTCAAAATTAATGTGTTCGGAAGGGGTAGTTTCGACCAGGTCGAAACCCTTATGCCGCTTATGCCTTTTTAAGATATTGAAGATATCAATGCTTTTGGAAGGTAACCTTTATTTTAAAAACGTAAGCCACTTCCCATAGCTTTCGAAAGGGGTTAGGGGTTTCGAAGGCAATGGTTTCGAAAGGGGTTTCGAAGCCAACCTTCAAGTATTTTACCCAAAGGACTTATGCTTTAGAAAGGATGGTGCCGATGCCATCAAGTTTTCCCCAAATACTTTTATATGATATAGCAAGGTTTCGAAAGGGGTGCTTTCGTATGTGTTCACTTTGATCCAAAAGATATTTTTAAATATAAACCCAATGGTTTCGAAAGGGGTACTTTTAATTGGTTTCGAAGCTATGCGTCTAAAATTAAATGCTAATGCTTTAATACATGCGAAAGGTTTCAAAAGAATGGTTTTAAAGTGTTCGAAAGGCAGGGGCTTATTGTGTTCAAAATAGATTATATGTTTTCGAAGGAGGTTATCCAGTGAGGTCGAAAGCAAGGTTTTGAAAGGCTTTGTTTTTCAAAACAAACAACCCAATCTCATTTTAAAAGAAAACCCATGGCTAAAATAAAGGAGTTTTGAAATGGTTAAGTATGAAGTTTTTGAAGAAGCTTTCCTTGATAAAATATTAGGTTAAAGGGATTACCAAGTTCTAATATGAAAATGATTACAAGGATATTAAACCCATAGGAGTGGTATTGTTATGTTATTATGTTTGCTTCTTCAAATATAAATATATTCACATTAAAATGGACCCATAACTGCATTTTGTAGATAAAGGGCAGAAGAACCAGCTAGGTTGACCTAGTAGTGAATAAATTGAGTAAACTCCTGAATGAGTAGAATTGCATCCAGGAGGTCAGGGAGATCAGAATATAGGATGCCTAAATAAGGAAGTTGTCAGGGAGACAGGTTCATAGTGCACCCATGAAAACTATGATTAGGAAGTTATTGGAGTTACCAATAGGTTCATAGTGATCTCATGGAAACTATGTTATAAAGAGTGGTTGGTATGGGCCAATTGGTTTGTAGTGCACCAATGAAAATTATATCCGGATTAAGTTATTGGCAGTTGTCAATAGGTTCCTAGTCAACCCATGAAAACTAGGATAAGGGATAAGTTATTGGAGTCACCAATAGGTTCAGGGGAACCCATGAATTAATTAATTGGCAGGGGTCAATAGGTTCATAGTGCACCCATGAAAACTATGAAATAGGATAGGGAGTCCAGAAGATAAAAACAGGTTAACAGTAAGCCCATGAAAATTATGAAATAGGACAGGAAGTCCATATATTATCTAAAGGTTATTAGTAAGCCCTTGAAAACTAATAGGTTATTGTTACCCTAGAAACTATAAATGTGACAGGGAGTCAATTAAACAGGGGATGTGAAATCCAGAATGTTTTAACTCATATGTATAGCATCATAATATTTTGAAATGACTATGTTTTTAACCATTGTGGATGCAAGGGCACAATATATGGTTTTATAAAGGTTTTAAGATACCTGTGAGGGGAAAACCCGTTCCGCTAAGCGGCATGGTCTCACTAGATATCTAAATAGTTTGAGATGTTAGATTATTATTCATACCAAGCTTTATGTCTGACTCGAAGTTTATATTTCCCTTTTAAACTCTCGGGTGCTCAATTGATTTTGAGTAGTCTAAGATTTAAGGTTTTCAGGTACCTCATTAGACGTATAAGCTTCTGGAGACGTGCATGAGGCATTATAGGATTTAGAGTTCTTTATCATTTGATTCCGCTGTGTTATGGTGTAAAGGAAAAGTTGTTTAGTTGCCTTATTATATACTCTGATCAACCAAGAGGGCATCTTCATATGTCGCTCTTAGCGTATTTGTAATAATTTTATATTTCTGAACATGGTTTGCGATTATGGGATTATGTAAAGAATGTTGAAATGGTTTTCGAAATGGAATGAGAATGTTGTTTTGAAATTAAATTTTTTTTTCCATATCCATATGTTTCTGTTATATCAATGTATCTAACATTACCGTATTTGGTCGTCGAGGATTAATAACTATGGAAGACTGCAGCATCCGTAGTCGTTAGCTCTGGGCCTCCAAGTGGGGGATTGATGCAGCTCAGGACAGAAGTGAAGGTCTAAGTCGCACACGACTTAAGGAATCACTGGGTTTAGGTCGGTCGCGACCTAAGAAAGGAGCAGGCTTAGGACGTATACGAGATAACAAAGCTGAAGAAGAAGTTCTAAGCCGTCCACGACTTAACAAGGCTGAAGGCATAAGTCGTTCACTACTTAACACAAGCGGTCTACGACCTAAGGAAACTGAAGCCTTAAGTCGTCTACGACCTAAGGAAACTGAAGACTTAAGTCGTCTACGACCTAAGAAAAATGAACGCTTAAGTCGTCTCCGACCTAACAAAGAAGAACCGGGACGAGATACGACCTATGGAAAGTCGCGAAGTGGAGTTACGACCTAAGCTAGGTCGCAGGAAGAAGTTCTGAAGCCAGGTCTTAAGTCGCTGCCGACCTATATGTTAGGTCGTTATTTGATAAGTCGTCTGGTTCTTATGTCGTAACTCGCATGTTTTAGGTCGTTCTGTTTGTAAGTCGTGTGTCTTACTTAAGTCGTTGTTTTAGGTCGCGTACGACCTAAGTTGAGTCGTGAGAAGTTGTTAGGTCGGCAACGACCTAAGTGATGTATTTTCTGTTTGTATTTTCTGTTTGTTAAGTCGTAAGTCGTGTACTGGGTAATTCATAAGTTGGAGGCTATAAGTCAGAACCGACTTAAGAGTTGATGTAATTTCTGTTGTTGAGTTGAACGCCTATAAATAGGCCGACTGTCACATTTGTAATAGTTAAGTTGATTTGAAATAAAACTCTTGTTTTGTTAGCTTTGTGCTTTCACCCAATTGGTAGTTGAGTGTAATCTCCTATCTCCACTCTCGGATAATCGAGTGCGCTCGATTCAACGACAGCTGAAGCCAATTCATGGAATCTAGTGCGCTAGATCAACGTGTGAATAATCACAGATCTTTGAACCCGGTATCATGCGCGATCAACGAGTTCGGGATAGCTAGAATTCGGTATCTTCGGATCAACGAATTCGGGCATTTCAGTATTCATCAATCCATCGATTGCTACTTTCATCGATCTACATTGTTTTGATTAATCCGCTGCGTCAGTTTTGGTATCAGAGCTTGTTTTAGCCAATCATAGCTAAATCGAGTCTTGGAGCCGAGAATTTGAAGTTTGAAGTGATTAGCCGAGCTTGAAGTGTTGAGCCGTGCAATTTTGTTTGGAGTATTGAAGTTGTGTTCATCGTGTTCATCATATTTTCGCAACAAAGTGGGAGTTTTCGATCCATATCATTGTGGATCAAAGTTCGAATTGTGTTTGAATTTTGAAGTGTTGAAGAGTTTTGGCTGAGCTAAACAAGTGAAGTCCGTGTGCATCCTTTGGTACCATTTTGCAAGTGTTAGCCGAGAATTGAAGAGTTTATAAAGTTCAAGTCATGCCGCCAAGAAGAGCTAATCGTCACCAAAACGTAGAAGCTTTGTATCGAAGAGAAGAAGCTGATGAGATGGAGCAAAGAATCAATGAAAACTTTAGTGAAAAGCTTAACGAAGGAATTGGACGATTAGAGAAGATGATGTTAGAGATGAATCAGAATCGGAGAAGGGTTTCACCTGAATCTAACCATGGGGGAAGTAGAGTCTCGCCACATTCCAATCGAGATAGAAGTGTTGATGATGATCAAAGACATGGGAGGAACGTGAATGATCGTGAACGGAGGAATGTAGATAGAAGGGATGATGGTGGTAGACGTGAAAGTAGTAGAGATGTGGGTGGACGAGATAAACAACGATATACATCTGATTTTGAAGAGGAGTATGATGGTGGTAGTATACAAGGACGAGGACAAGGAAGAAAACACTCTGAGTATGATCACAAGTGGGAGTCGGGGATGAAGACTGAAATTCCTGAATTCAAAGGTGGTATGCAAGCGGAAGAGTTTCTAGATTGGGTGGCTAATGTTGAAGAAATTTTTGATTTCAAGGAAGTTCCAGAACATCGTAGAGTGAAGTTGGTTGCTACAAGGTTGAGGGGTAGAGCTTTGGCATGGTGGCAGCAAACCAAACTTACACGTGAACGAATGGGGAAGTCAAAAGTTGAATCTTGGGAGAAGATGAGGAAATTGATGAAAGCAACATTCTTACCTTACAATTATCAATCTCTGATGTATCAACGTTTGTAGAACTTGAGGCAGGGCACAAAGACTGTTAATGATTATGCAGATGAGTTTTATCAGCTTATTGCGCGAAATGATATCATGGAGACGAAGGAACAATTAACAGCTAGATATGGTTAACATGTTTGATCCTAGATCTGTGGCAGAAGCACACCAGAAGGCGTTGGCTTGGGAGAAACAAGGATGACGAGGAGGTGGTGTGTTTACTAATTCCAATAATCAAGCGAAGGGTGTTAGTGGGAGTTCTAATGTTTCTAAACCTATCAGTAGACCAGTGGTGAAGGAGGCTGAGAAGGCAAAGGTTAACAGTGGTTTCAAATGTTACAATTGTCAGGAATTGGGTCATAAAAGCAATGAGTGTCCAAAGCCGAAGAAACGAACTATGATTGCTGAACTTGAAGGTGAGGATGGAGAATATTCTAGTCCAGTTGAGGAGGATGAACAGGATATTGCATCAGGAGATGAAGGTTGTAATCTAATGCTGAGGAGATCGTGTTTGACACCGAAGCAGGAAGAAGCTAGTTGGTTGAGGAGTAATATCTTTCAGTCGACATGCACTATACTGGGAAAGGTGTGTAAATTCGTGATTGATGCAGGAAGCTGTGACAATATCATTTCAACCGAGGCTGTAACAAAGTTGAAGTTGAAGACAGAGAAACATCCGAATCCATATAAGTTAGCATGGTTGAGAAAAGGAGGAGAAGTGAAAGTGGATAGACGAGTTCGTGTTCCATTCTCTATTGGGAAGAAATACAAAGACAAGATCTGGTGTGATGTAGTAGAGATGGATATTTGTCACTTACTTTTGGGAAGACCATGGCAGTATGATCGAGCAGTACAGCATGACGGTCGGACCAATAGCTACAGTTTTATGTTTGAAGGTACGAAGATTATCTTAGTTACAAAGAAGAGACAACAAGGAGAAAGTAAGTCAGAAGAGATTGAAGAGCTAAAAACTTTATTGTCTCTGAAGGAGTTTGTTAAGGAGGTTGAGGAAGAGCTGGAAGTATTCTTGTTGATTGGGCGTGAGAGCCATGAAGAGGTTGAAATACCAGAAGAAGTGAAACCAGTATTGAAAGAATTTGAGGATGTATTCATAGAGGAGTTACCCAAGGAGTTACCGCCACTGAGAGACATTCAACATCAAATTGATTTGGTTCCGGGAGCAATGTTGCCACATAGACCACATTATCGAATGAGTTCGAAGGAACATGAAGAGTTGCGGAGGCAGGTAGAGGAATTGCTTGAACAGGGGCGTGTGCAGGAGAGTTTAAGTCCTTGTGCTGTACCAGCTTTATTGGTACCCAAGAAGGATGGAACGTGGAGAATGTGCACAGATAGTAGAGCATTGAATAAAATCACAGTCAGATATAGATTTCCAATGCCGAGGTTGGATGACTTGCTAGATCAATTGAGCGGAGCTACTATCTTTTCAAAGATTGATTTGAAGAGCGGATATCATCAAATTCGTATCAGGCCAGGTGACGAGTGGAAGACTGCTTTTAAAACCAGGGAGGGTCTATACGAATGGTTGGTTATGCCATTTGGCTTATCAAATGCACCAAGTACTTTCATGAGGGTGATGAATCAGATTTTTAGACCATTTATTGGAAAATTTGTGGTGGTGTATTTCGATGATATTCTGATATATAGTGGAAGTCCAGAGGAACATTTGAATCATCTGAAAGAAGTGCTGATGGTACTACGACAAGAACAATTTTATGCTGCAACAAAGAAATGCATGTTCATAACGCATAGTGTTTTATTTTTGGGGTATGTTGTATCAAAAGAAGGGATACAGGTGGATCGGAGTAAAGTAGAGGCGATTAGAGATTGGCCGCAACCCAAGACGATAACGGAAGTTCGGAGTTTTCATGGGTTGGCTTCATTTTATCGGAGGTTTATTCCACACTTTAGTAGTGTGATGGCACCTGTGACTGATTGTATGAAGGGTAAACAATTTTCATGGTCAGAGGAAGCAGGGGATGCTTTTGGGAAGATCAAAGAGTTGCTGACGTCTGCACCAATTCTAGTATTACCAGATTTTCAGTTGTTGTTTGAGCTACACACTGATGCATCAAAGGTTGGGATTGGAGGAGTGTTGAGTCAGAGGGGGCGTCCTATTGCATATTTCAGTGAGAAGTTGTCAGGGGCAAAGATGAGATACAACACATATGATGTGGAATTCTATGCTGTTGTGCAAGCTATTAAACACTGGAGACTATCTATTTCAGAAAGAGTTTGTTCTTTACACTGATCATGAGGCGTTAAAGCATTTACAAGGGCAAGACAAGATTTCAGCGAGACATGCATCATGGATTGCATATCTGCAACAGTTTACTTTTGTTGTTAAACACAAGTCTGGAGTTATGAACCGTGTAGCGGATGCGTTGAGCAGAAGAAATCATTTGTTGACTACAATGAAAGTTGAGGTGACAGGATTTGATGTATTGCCAGAATTATTTGTCAATGATCCTTACTTTGCAAAGTTTGTTGATAAAGTCAAGGAGGGAGAGACGGATGAGTTTATGATGGTAGACGGTTTTCTGTTCAAAGGAAATCGATTGTGCATACCTGATTGTAGTTTGAGAATGAAGATTGTAAAGGAGTTACACGAGGAAGGTCACGTGGGTAGAGACCGTACTTTGCAATTGATTTCGCGATCTTATTTTTGGCCATCAATGAGGAAAGAGGTTGAAAGGTTTGTGGAGCGATGTCATATCTGTCAGGTTTCGAAAGGAACTGCGACTAATGCTGGATTATATATGTCGTTACCTGTACCAACTAAACCGTGGGTTGATGTGAGTATGGACTTTGTGTTGGGGTTGCCAAGAACACAGCGGGGAAACGATTCCATTTATGTGGTGGTTGACCGATTTTCGAAAATGGCACATTTTATTGCTTGTAAGAAGACGGCGGATGCTGTTCATGTTGCTCAGTTGTTTTTCAAAGAGATATATCATTTACATGGTTTTCCGAAATCCATTGTTTCTGATCGGGATACTAGATTTCTAAGTCATTTTTGGCTAAGTTTGTGGAAGATGGTGGGAACGAAGTTGAACTTTAGCAGCGCTTATCATCCGCAAATGGATGGACAGACCGAGGTTGTGAACAGATCACTGGGAAATTTATTGCGATGTCTGGTGAAAGACAATCTGAAAAGCTGGGATGTGAAGTTATGCCAAGCAGAGTTCGCTCATAATCATGCAGTGAATCGAAGTACGGGTTTCAGTCCATTTCAAATTGTATATTCGAGTATGCCAAAAGGACCGTTGGATTTAACGGTAATACCACACTCGAAGGGAACAGTTAAGAAAGCTACTGATTTTGTTGATGGATTAGCGGAATGTCATAAAATCGTTCAGGAACGATTGGAGAAAGCAAATGAAAAGTATAAACGATCGGCAGATCTGAAGCGAAGAAATGTTGAATTTAATGAAGGAGATATGGTATATGCTGTGTTAACAAGAGATCGTTTTCCAGTGGGAACTTATAACAAGTTGAAAGCCAGGAAAATTGGTCCTGTAGAAGTCGTGAAACGAATTAATGAAAATGCTTATAAGTTGAAGCTGCCGGAGGATGTGTACACTTCTGATGTGTTCAATGTTAAACATCTCGTACCATATCATGGGGATGAACGAGCTGATGTGGAAGAATTTACAAATTCGAGGTCGAATTTTTCTCAACCTGGGGAGGATGATGCAGCTCAGGACAGAAGTGAAGGTCTAAGTCGCACACGACTTAAGGAATCACTGGGTTTAGGTCGGTCGCGACCTAAGAAAGGAGCAGGCTTAGGACGTATACGAGATAACAAAGCTGAAGAAGAAGTTCTAAGTCGTCCACGACTTAACAAGGCTGAAGGCATAAGTCGTTCACTACTTAACACAAGCGGTCTACGACCTAAGGAAACTGAAGCCTTAAGTCGTCTACGACCTAAGGAAACTGAAGACTTAAGTCGTCTACGACCTAAGAAAAATGAAGGCTTAATTCGTCTCCGACCTAACAAAGAAGAACCGGGACGAGATACGACCTATGGAAAGTCGCGAAGTGGAGTTACGACCTAAGCTAGGTCGCAGGAAGAAGTTCTGAAGCCAGGTCTTAAGTCGTTGCCGACCTATATGTTAGGTCGTTATTTGATAAGTCGTCTGGTTCTTATGTCGTAACTCGCATGTTTTAGGTCGTTCTGTTTGTAAGTCGTGTGTCTTACTTAAGTCGTTGTTTTAGGTCGCGTACGACCTAAGTTGAGTCGTGAGAAGTTGTTAGGTCGGCAACGACCTAAGTGATGTATTTTCTGTTTGTATTTTCTGTTTGTTAAGTCGTAAGTCGTGTACTAGGTAAGTCGTAAGTTGGAGGCTATAAGTCGGAACCGACTTAAGAGTTGATGTAATTTCTGTTGTTGAGTTGAACGCCTATAAATAGGCCGAGTGTCACATTTGTATTAGTTAAGTTGATTTGAAATAAAACTCTTGTTTTGTTAGCTTTGTGCTTTCACCCAATTGGTAGTTGAGTGTAATCTCCTATCTCCACTCTCGGATAATCGAGTGCGCTCGATTCAACGACAGCTGAAGCCGATTCACGGAATCTAGTGCGCTAGATCAACGTGTGAAGAATCGCAGATCTTTGAACCCGGTATCGTGCGCGATCAACGAGTTCGGGATAGCTAGAATTCGGTATCTTCGGATCAACAAATTCGGGCATTTCAGTATTCATCAATCCATCGATTGCTACTTTCATCGATCTACATTGTTTTGATTTATCCGCTGCGTCAGGGATGTTACATGGAATTTCCACCCTAATAGCATCAAAATGGACCTTTCGGTACCTACCGGTCCTCTCGGTACCGAGAGGTGTACTTAACCAATTTGGTTAAGTTTTCTTGCATCTCGTCCAAAGCTCCATCTTCTAAGTGCTTGGACCATGACCACTCCACTTAATAGCTCTTGATATCAACTCGAAAGTTCTTGGCACTAAGTCCAAAAGCTCTTCTTTCCATGCCCTTCAAAGCTCTCGATACTAAGCCCAATACTTAGCTAAATTCTTGCATCTGGCCTTCACTCATCACCCAAAACCACAACTTGAAGAACCATCATGTACCGAGTCAATTTCCACTAAACAAGACCACTCGGTATCGACATGACCACTTGGTACTGACTCCTCAAATTTACTCCAATCTCAATGCGACTTGAACCCTTAGCTCCCCCAATGCTCCAGAGCCCCTCCTCCATGTTTCTCCAATTTTGACAATCTTTGTCTTCGATTTGCCAATTTGACAACCTCTTTCCTAACTACCTAAAGCACTAGCAAACCATATCAATGCACAACATACAAACATGAAATATCACCTACATACATCCATGCATATATACAATTCATCCAAACAGGATCATCAAGCAAATTCTACCCTAGATCTAGCATTTACACCAATATGTCAATATGAGCAAAAGAAGTTGAAAACCACTTAAAAACCTTTTTAAAATCTTTAATTTTCAGTTATAAACATTTAGGAAAATGTGATTAAGATTAGAAAACACTTTATGATATAAAAAATCATGTTAAAAACATCATTTTTAGCTATATAAACATGCATAGTGGAGTAAGAGGTCAAGAACCACCAACCGAATACCTAAAATACCAATGATTCCCTTTAGATCCGAAGTGGAAAACAAGGAAGAGGAATGCAATTCTTCCAAAATGATAATCTCAAGCTTCTATATGCTAATCACCCCTCTAGTTGATGATTTTGCTAAGACTAGTAAGGAAAATATTGGTTTTTTGATGAAATTAGGGTTAATGGAGGTTTGAGCTATTTTGGGGAAGATGTAAATGACTTAGATCGGTTCCTATAGCCTCCTCTTAGTACAATTTTCGAGGTGGGTTAGTGGGCATAAGCACGGGCTTAGTTAATTACCCACTAATGCAAGCCAGCAGCAACCAAAACTTAAAACAACTATAACTTTTGAACAATAAGTTCGTTTTTCTATTATGACCACACTATGGAATGGAAAACCATCATCCTAAGGTAATGGAAGTGGGTTGAGACTCTAACTCGGCTCCTTTTAGAAGTTATAGTCCAAATAAGATTTTAAGGTTCAAAATAGTCATACATAAATCTAGCAAAATCATAGCTATGGATAATGTCCCTAGTCATTCCCCAAAGTCTTATTGTCATACGACCTCATATGAATAAAATAAAATATTTTACAATCCTTTGATATGTAAAATACGGGTCGTTACAGCTGATTTAGGGCTGACTTTATTCATTTTCCATCCATAAGTGAGTAGTTATAACTTTTTACCTGCTATATATTAAAATAAATGTTTAATATTGTTTTGGATCTAGTTTTGAAGTTAAAAACTATATTTTTACATCTGGCCTTATTTGAAAACAAGTTTTAAATGGTATATTGATGATTTTAAATGCTTTACGTCATATGTTTGGATTATAGCTAATGTATGCATGCTTAGTGTATAATGTAATGCTTATATGACTTGTTTGGCTTTCTATTGTGATGTTTGTTGTATGCTTTGTTTACATGTATGTTTGAATGAATAATTGCATGGAAATCAAGGAATTTGTATGAGAAGAGTAAGTTCTGTGGATGGAGGGCTCTTGCATGTGTATGGAGTGGGCTTTAGGGAGAAAATCTTTTACACAAGAGAATGGAGCATGTATCATGGAACAATTCAATGGATTTTCATAGAGACGGAGTTAGTCGATGTTGTTTGATATTCGCATGACGATCAGAGCGGAGGAAGAAGAATTTGATCAAAGGTTAGGGCAAAGATGGAAAATGCTTAGCCAGGTTTAGCCAAGTAATGAATCGACACCGACCCATATGGATTGGCACAGATCCATGCCACTATGAAGATTTAGCATCTTTGATGGTTGGTGGACTTGGTAGATTGATCACGAAGCAAAAGATAGAATTTTGGCTAAGTGTATGGATCCATATGGATCCATCAAGAAGATCAATTTTGGGCTTTGGGATGAAGGGAGGGGCTAATTTTGGCTAAGTACAAGGACCAACACCGATCCATGATGGATCGATACTGATCCATGCTACAGTGATGCATTGGTGTGTGTTTTCGTAAGGATCTAGCTAAAGCACTAAGGAAGAAGTTGGGGTTATTCTGGCAGGCAAGTTCCAACCTGGGGTGGCTTATAGAGGGAATAATATGTGCATACTACTATCATTATCTAGGCGAGGAGAGGGTTTGATGTGCTGGTCTTAGAAGTGGATTACCTTAGGGGAGATGTAGCAACCCTGCTTTCTATGCTGTATAAATAAGAAAATTTAATTAAAATAAAAGCGTTCAAATTTGATTTTTGATAATTAATATTTTAAAAATAAGTTTTTAGTTAATTAATATTTTAAAGATTACAGCCCTTTTACAGGAAACGGGAAGAGAATGTCTCAATCTTCGTTTTTACAGAAGATTAGGTGGTTATCATTTTTGACACTAGGCTTGTTTAGCTTCAATTGGTGCTTCTGGGGGTTTACTTATAGGGTGGCGTGAAAATTCTTTTAAACTTCTTCAAACTATTATTAAGCAACACTTTTTACATATTATTCTCATTAATCTTAGTGATAACACTTTCTTAAATATTTCTAACGTTTATGGTCCAAACTCGAAAATTGACCGTCGAGTTTTATGGAGTGAATGTCTAGAATTTAGATCATGCGCTCCTGGATCTTGGATTATGGGCAGAGACTTTAATGTTACGCGCTTTTTAGGGGAACGATCTCCCTGGGAAGGAGATTTCTCTTCGATGGAAGAATTTGACCAATTTATTATTAGTAGTAATTTGATAGAAATGCTTTTATCTAATAGAGAATTCACTTGGAGTAATACTGGGGATCCCACTTCAATGGCTCTTTTGGATAGATTTTTTATCAGCGATGAAATCGAGGATAAATTTCCTATTTGTAGAGTCACTGGTTTGCCTTATACGTATTCTGACCATTGTCCTATCATTCTTACTTGTGATTATCTTAGAATTGTTAATAAAACTTTTTAAATCGAAAAAATGTGGTTATTAGAATCTAGCTTTTCTAATCTAATCAAAAATAAATGGATATCAATGAATTTTTACAATTTCAGGAATAAGGATAACTCGGTAAAAAAAAATTTAAAACTTAGAGGTCTTAGGAATTTTCTTAAAAATTGGAATAAGAATGTATTTGGCAGTACTCGAATTAAAAAAGATAATTTACTTTCGGAAATGCTTAAAATTAATAAGATAAAAGAAACTAGACAGCTAAATATTGGAGAGCGTAATGTACTCGCTAATTTAAAAGAAAAGCTTAATTCAATTTTAGAAAAGGAAGAGGTTATGTGGAAACAGAAATCTAGAATTCAATGGATTAATGAAGGTCATAATAGTACAAAATTCTTTCATAATATGGCTAATGGTAGAAAACGTAGCAACACAATAAATTTTACTTTTGTGAATAATGTTGAATTGGTTGATCAAAGGGATCTAAATAAGGCATTTACTGACTACTGTAGGGATATTTTTGGCAATAAGAATAAGCATAGAATAAACGTTAGATGGAATGAACTATATCCTCTTGAGTCTAGAATTAATCTTAATGACTTTGATAATCCTTTTTCAGAAGAGGAGATTTTGAAGGCTATTAACGACATGCCTAGTGATAAAGCTCCAGGCCTAGACAGTTTTCCTATTTTATTTTACAAAATATTTTGGGATGTATTAAAGTTTTATTTAATTAGCATGTTTAATGAATTTTATAATGGGAAACTACAATTAGGGAGATTTGATTTTACAAATGTCATTTTATTACATTAAAAAATCGATGATAATAATTTAAAAGATTTTAGACCAATTTCTTTAATTAATTGTTCTGTTAAAATTATTTCAAAAGTTTTAACGAATAGATTTAGTACAAAAATGAATGATCTAATTTACTGTTCACAAATCGCTTTCTTTAAGGGTAGAAATATAACAGATGGAGTGGCTGTTGTTCAGGAGTATATTAATCATTGTTGTAAGAATAACATTACATGTGCGCTTCTAAAACTTGACTTTGCGAAAGCTTTTGACTCAATAGATTGGGATTTTCTAATTGGTATGTTACTGGCTAGTGGTTTTAGCCATAAATGGATTGGTTGGATTATGACATTTCTTAGAACCGGTAATTCTAATATAATAGTTAATGGAATTTTAGGGAATAAAATACAGTCTAAACGTGGCTTACGACAGGGTGATCCTTTATCGCCTCTCTTGTTTATTTTAGCTGCTGATGTTTTTGCTATGATGATTAAAAAACTGTTGGTAATGGATCTTTAGGGTGCGTTGGTAGTGAAATTTCACGTTATGGACTCTCTGTTCTTCAATTTGCGGACGATACCTTATCATTTACTTCTCATTTGCCTAATCACATCATTACCCTTAAATTTATTTTATACAGCTTTGAAATTCTTTCAGGTCTAAAAATTAATTTTGATAAAAGTTCGGTTTTAGTTTAAAATGACGTTGACAAGATTGAGGGTTTAGTAGCTAATACTTAAATTGTAAAACCATGAATTTTCCTATTGATTATCTAGGATTTTTTATTAGACCAACTAAACTTAGACATGATGACTGGCTAATTATAATAGACAAAAAAAATAGAATATCCAATTGGAATGGGAGGTTTGTATCGAGAGCGGGTAGATTAGTTCTCATCAATTATGTTTTATCTGCTCTTCCGATTTATTGGATGTCTATGCATCTTTTTCCAGAATGGTTGATCAATAAAATTGATAAAATCAGAAGGGACTTTTTATGGAGTGGTGATATTCCTAGTAATAATCTAAAATGTTTAGTTAATTGGGAAACTGTTTGTAAATCGAAAAAGGAAGGAAGATTGGGTGTTATTAATTTATGTAACATGAATTTGTCTTTATTAGGGAAGTGGTTGTGGAAATTTAAGGATATGGATGATAATTCTATTTGGAAAGAAATTATTTCTAAGTACTATTATAATGGTATAGTAATAATTTATACCAAATTACAGCTTCGGTTAACAATAAATTGTCTAATTTTTGGAAATCAATTTTAAAATGTCATGATATTTATAACCTTAGTACTAATACGATTGTTCACTCGGGTAATAATACTACTTTTTGACATGATCGTTGGTTATCAATCATTCCTCTTAGGGTCAAATTTAAAGAACTTTTTGAAATATGTAACTTTAAAAACGCTTTAATTAAAGATGTTTTTTCTCCGAATAATGACCCCCCTCGAACTTTTGTTTTAATAGAATCTTAGAAGGCACAACACTTAGGCAATTTTCTTTATTATGTGCAAGATTGAATTTATATAATATTGATAACAAAAATGATATTATTGACTGGGAATGGAATAAAAGTAAGAAATTCATTTCTAATTAATTGTATAAATTTCTTAATTTCTCGGGCGTTACTAATATCTCTTTTGATCTTATCTGGAAAGCAAATGCACCTCCAAAAGCTAAGATTCATATGTGGTTGATCATGCATGGGAAGTTAAATACTATCGAACTTTTAAAAAGAAAGAACAAATTGATATTAATTGTACTTTCTGTAAATTGTATTTTGAAAATATTAAGCATATATATTAGGATTGTAAATATATTTGCAGCATTCTTAATAATACTTTTAAAATCTTTAACTTTATTCTTGCAACTAAAGTTACTGATAGTGGTTTTTAATGGAATAACTTAAGATTTAAGTTTAAAAAGGGAAATAGATTTTTACTAGATACTTTATTCATTATAATATGTTGGTATATTTGGTTTTAGAGAAACCAGAGACTACTTAATAACAACAATAAACATATTAATAGAGTAGTCTTTACAATAGCATCATTTGTTCCAATTGGATCCAAAATCCAAAATATGAATTGGCTAATAATAATCATTTTAAAGAATATATTAATAAGGTTAGAAAAAACATTCAATTATTTAAAAAAAAAAATTTAACATTAATAATTACAGCATTAGCATTCATTTGAATTCGAATGATGATTTTACTGATTATCATAATGTTCTTTTGATTAAAGGAGCACAATGTTAATATTTTTTAGATTTTAAAATTTTTATAAGTATATAACTACATATTTTGTTAATTTTATGCCTATTAGATTACGTGATCACTATTTCATAACATTAGAGTAAGTAAAGATGTTTGCATAATGAATTTTGAACCTTTTATTAGTCTATCTTTTACTATAGTTTCTTCCCCGCATAGTTTTAAATTTAGTTTTATCACTTTTATTTCATTAATACATATATGTGTATATAAATTTTATTTATATACATATATGTGTATTATTCTTATATTTTTATATAGTTCTATCTGCAAGTACAGGTTTAGGTTAAATATGGTGCTAGAATGCTATTTGGAGGGTTTCAGAGTTGTTGTCGCCAGGATTGCAGGATTGCTAGTCGTAGGAGCGTTGTTTGGAGAGATTTCATATTTTAGATCTGGATAATCCGTGTTTGCAGTGAGGAATTCATTCTCCGGTGGAGCTGCTTGTTGATCTCATTTGTGGACTTTGATGAGCCATGGATTATTTTGGGTACTTCTAACACTTCATTATCGGGCAGTGGCCTTACCGGAGTTCGATATTGAGGTGTAATGGGCGGTGGCTTTGCCGGATCTCATTCAAGAAATTACCTGAGTTTTTTTTCTTAGATTTTTGTGTTATGAGTTATCACTTGCCAGGCATGTTGGCAGCTCCTTTGTTATCGGTGATATATATATATATATATATATATATATATGTACATGTGTGCTCTCCTCTACTTCAGAGGATCAGACATTTCTATCAAAAAAATTCTATTTAATAAAATATTTTTTAATAAATAGGTTTAAATTAACAAATTCCTTTCAAATAATACATTGAAATCAAATAAAATGTTTTAATCAATATAAAATATTTTGAAGTGTGACGAATTTTTATATGATTGAAATGTTGAATTTTTTTTGAAGTAGTATAATGAATGATTAAATAAGAATAGAAAAGTAGTGAATTGGATGAAATCATGCAGCTATCGGATTATATTTCGTAAAATGAAGTGTAAACCAATGTCCTCTCTGGTGGAGCTGCTTATTGAATACTAACAAAATTTTCCTTATACGAGAATATTTTTTCTAGCTTCATTATTGGCATTCTTACCTTTCCACTCACTTTATCCCATTTAAATTAAATACCATTTCCATTTATACACCCTTTAGAAAGAATTTAAAATTTTCAAATTTACAAAAATAGAAAAATCAATGAGCCAAACACACACACTCTATTTTCCATTTAAAAGGAAAAATCTCCTTATTAAAAACCCTTTAATTGTAAATTTTAATCCAATTAGTTTTAAATTTTAACTAGGAGTCTCTAAATAGCTCTTTTAATTAAAATTTCCAAATTTCCCTTATATACATATTTCTCAAAAATTTATTTCTAATGAACATCTTACATGTACAAAAGTTTAGTATTTACTTGCCTTTTAAAAATTAAAAAATTTCAATGATAGGCCATATGCCATGCTTACGTCTAAATACTGATTTAGTAACAACACTGACATAGCCCGCCTGCCCTTACAACTGAAATCCCATTTAGACTTACCTAAAATAAGTCCCAAAAAATGCTCAGTTCCTTAATACCTCTGGTTTAGACATGAAGTAGATCCAATTTCTCAACTAGGCACTGTCGTAGGTTATTTAAGACTTCTTAAATAGGGAGGAGGCAGACTAAGCAGTCATTTGATACCTCAATCCCCCAAGTAAACCCTTTGATATCGCAAAAGGTACTAAGCCATTTAATACTTCAAATCCAAAATGAACCCTTGGTATATTTTCTTACACCTGTACGTGAACGTATATTTCCCCCACCCATGCGTCTTATAGTTGGAAATGTCCCACATCAGTAGTACGTATACATAACTGCTGCTAGTCCCTAGGTGAAGGGCGGACTTCCGCTATGTAACTCTATTGACCTCACACACAACCCATACTAAACCAAGCCATTCATAATTAACCTAAATATTAGGCTAGGCCTACTAATTCATGTCTGCCATAACGTATTATTGAGACTATTATGCCTCTTAGGTTCATCTATAATTATGCATTTATTTACTTGTTATGAACATATTCTTATCTTATACGCTTATTTTCTTTATTCTTCATTTCCATTTATTTCATTTAAATGTAATTTATTTCTTCACTTCCAATTAATTGTCCATTATAAATGGTCATCATCATTCAAATTGGACAATTAGTAATGAGATTTTTATTTGTTTGTTTCAAATCTAACTTATTATGCCTATTTCGTTTTCCCCATAAATGTCATATTTAACACTGTAATTAATCTCATTAAATGCATTTATGTCCCTATTTGATTTCTTTCGCCTTCTATTAACTGCAGATTTATTTCCCATTCACATTGTAATCACTATTCATTAATACCAGAGTTATTACCCATTTTTCATTGCAACCTCCTAACCCGTAGATTTATTATGTTATTAATATTAAAATGTTTCAATTGTGATTAATACGAGAAAAAACGTATATTTATTTGTTATGACTATACTTTATGTATATTTATATATTTAATTTATAGGTGTGGTTATACACACACACGCATATATATATATATAGCTTTTTAATTTTTACGTTTAGAAATTTCAAAATATACACGTATATGTGCATTCTATAAACAATATTCGTTTCCACATTTTAATATACTGAAGTTATCATTTCCAAAAAGAGAAATTATATCATGATAGCTTTCCATAAACTACCTATAAGTGGGACTTTTACTATGTTTGAAACAAGGAATTATCTCTTTCTATTTCTAGTGAAATAGACAGTGTAAGCTATGGAGAAGGACATCCATACTTTACACATTTCATTTTGTCCTTTAAATTAATTCCCCCTTTTATATACATAGTAGTTAAACAGTTTATGGAAATTTACATGGAAATAGATACAAATAAATTGTACATTCAGCACTACCAATAAATTAAAATATAGAAATTTACATTCCCAATCAAATTAGGACATTCCAAATGAATACTAAACAATCGACAACCCAATTAACATAAATCTAGAATAAACTTCACCATCTGTTCAACATCATACTTTACAATTTTTAGGGCTAATTTCCAAAAATTTCTAGATTAGGGTGTATATGCCATTCCAACATAATTACAGAACTTATACAATATGTAAGCAAGATTCAATTAAATACATTTATTTTAAGCTTACAATTCAATGGGTCTTGCATGGGCATAATAATAAAATAAAATTCAACAATATAAATTTTAGTGTTATATATAAATCATATAATTTTATACTCATCTTTCTAGCTTTCCAAATCTCCAAATCTGAATTCATTCCTTTAATTGGCTCCTTTTTACTTTCCAACCTAAAAATATGTATAAAAAAACATATGTATACCCATTAGAATTATAGAGCTGAGAGGAGATGTGAGTTAAGTGAAATTTAGATTTATAATTTATGAGTTTACCTTTTACACAGAACTGGCTGACTCATTCTCTTCTTCCCTTTTGTTTTATGTCCTTCTCCAATATATATATATATATATATACATTACTTTTACAATTTTTAGAAATAGAGGAGAAGGGAAAATGACAGAGCTCTATTATTCTTTTTAGAAAATATGAGAAGAAAAGTGAAAGGATAGCCTTGTATTTATAGGCACTCGAATCAATTTTATCCATTGGATTAGTATTTATTAAATTTGGGTCCTTAGGCCAAGATTTGAACCTAGCCCCTGCAACACAAACCGATCGACCGCTCCCCATAGAAGATCGACCTATGACAGAAGACCGGTCGAATGAGGCTATCGATCGGTAGTTGTAATAACCCATACCTTAATGGGCCCGAATTTCAAATAAATTGAAACCTAAGTTCATTAGGATATAGATAGTTGGTTTTGATAAGCTGTAATAAACATAAGTATATTAAAGAGCTGTTATATAAACTCACAGCGGAACAAAAAAAATATAAAAGAACATATATATCGACAAAAACTACTACCTTGGAAACAATATTATTCCTTGGATATCCAGTCACCTTGTTAGCGCCTCGCATGAATGACAAGACTTCACTATTCATAGTTCCCGTCTTGCTCCAATAGTTTTTCCCTTTAAATTTATCTTGTAGGCTGTAATGAGAAGGGGTCAAAACAACGTTCTAATGACTGGAAAATTACATACTTTACCCATAACACTAATTTATGCCGATTGATTTCCATTTAAGTATGTCAATTATTCATGGCTAATCCGTTAAATCCTATGTGTGCGTATGATATGTCTAACCTACTTCGAGGTATAATTATATATATATATATATATATGTATGTATGTATGTATGTATGTATGTATGTATGTATGTATGTATGTATGTATGTATGTATGTATGTATGTATGTATGTATGTATGTATGTATGTATTATGTGTGCGTGAGCCTATATATATAAACGTTGTACTATCTAAAATCCATGGCCACTTAATACTTCTTAAATGGGGAGGAGGTAGACCAAACGACCATTTTATACCTCAATCCCGAAGCGGGCCCTCCGTAACGTAATCGCTGGTCAATCGGCTCTAGCTACAAAGCTCGATGATCCCTAGATACGACTTTATAATATAATTACTGTATTATTAATGCATCTCAAAGACTCGTCTAAGGATTAACTAGCCCACCTCCGACAAACAAACAACTAACTAATTAAACTTTGAGGTCTGTGTGTATTTCATACGGATTAAACACTAATAGGAAGTGGAATCTGTCAGGGCATAACCCGAGTCTTTGATGTCGATTGCTTGGGACCCCTGTTGGGCATAGCTTATATGTTAGACCTACTACTAAATACTGGTTCAACAACAATACTGAATTAGCCCGCCAACCTCCCATAACCAAAATTCGATTTAGACTAACCAAATGTAAGTCAAGGAAAATGCCCATTCCACTTACTTAATACCTCTTATCAAAAATTAAGCAGACCCATTTCCTTAAAAGTACTGGGCTATTTAATACTTCAAATTCAAGGCGAACCCTTGGTATATTTTCCCCTACCTATACGCAAACGTATATACCTTCTCCATGGGTTCTATGTTTGGAGATATCCCACATCAATAGTAAATATACACAACTGTTGGTGACCTCTAAGTGAAGGGCAGACTTTTATTGTATAACTCTACTGACCTCGCATCCCAACCCTTACTAAACCAAACCAATTATCCAAAGCCTAAATATTGGGCTATGCCCACTAATTAGCGCTTATCCTAAATGTATAATTAAGGCTATATAATTTACCACTATTAAAATTATACTACCTCTTAGTATTTAGTTCCTACCTTATACGCTTATTTATTATATTCCATAAATGTCAAATGTCCGTAATAAATGGTCATTGTTATTATATTGGGATAATTTCTAATAACATTTATTTATTCGTTCTAATTCAACCTATTATGCCTATTTCATTCCATTATAAATGCCATATTAAATCCTTTAACCAGTTCCATTATCACATTTACGTCCCCATTTAATTCATGTAACTCCCTATTAACCGCATATTTATTGTCTTATTGATTTTGGAGTTACTATCTCTTTTCCATCTACACCTTCTAATCCTGTAATTTGCTACACTGTTTATAACTAGACGTCCTAATTATAACTAATGTGAATATCAACCTATATTACGCCATATAAATATATTTTTGATTTTAATAGGTAAGCATGGTTATACATGTATGTCTCTATTCCTATTTCTAACTATTAATTCCCAAACCAGAACATTTCTTTCCACATTTTAATTTATCCGAGCTATCCTTCCAAAAAGGATTATCATTATAACTTTCCTAAATTAAAAAAGTGAGACCCTTGTTTCATTTGAAATTACAACGATTTTTCTCTTTTCTTTTATTTAAATAGACAGTGCAAACTAGGGGAAAAACATCTGTGCTTTACAAATCTCTTTCATTTTTGGTATATTCCTTATTATTTCAAACGATGCTTTTTATATACATTTGTGAACTTAGTTAATTTAGTGAAATTACATGGAAATTATACCCATAATGCTTTCAATGAATTAAAGTACAGAAATTCACATTCTAAGTCAAATTAGGGCAACCTAAATTAATATTAACAAATTACACCCAATTATTCTAAATCTGGAATAAATCTTACAACCTTATCAACATTCCACTTTAACAAATTTAGGGACTGATTTTCAAACTTCTAGAATAGTGTGTAAATACCGTTCCAATTCAATTATCTATCTTATAGAATATGTAGGCGATATTCATATACGTTTATTTTAAGCCTACAACCCATCAGATCTTATATAGGCATAATAATTAAGCAAAATTCAAAAATATAAATTTCAATGTTATGAATAAATCATATAATTTCCTGTTCACCTTTCGAGCTTTTCAAATCTCCCAAATTTGAATCCACCATTTTAACTTGATTCTTTTTCCTTTCCCATCCAAAAGAATTTGTATAACAAGTTATATACATACGATTAGAATTACAGATCTGAGAAGAGATTTGGAAAAGGAGGAAATTTAAATTTATAGTTATAATATTTAACTTTTTTGGCAGTATTGATTCGCTCCTTCTCTTCTTCTCTTTTATTTTCTGCCCTTCTCTGATTATTTTCTGCCCTTATCCGTTCGACCAAAATAAAACCTAGTCGTCGCAATTACGACAAGTTGACCGCTCCTCTATATGCGGTCCACTAGCCAAAGTAGAGGGTCGACCGTTGGAGTCTTGCGTTTATTATTATTTATTTCCTATTTTCTATTTTTAATTATTTCTATTTTAAAAACTTCAAACTCTAATAACTTCTTTGTTTGAATTCCAATCGCGAAACTCCAAATAAAAAAGTTACTTAGAAAATCGCCACGAATGCAATGGTGCAAGTTTCATGGCCAAATTCTGACGTTTGCTTAAATTCCATTTTTGAGCCTTAATAATTATTTATTAACTACCGTTAATTTTATGGAGTGTTATAGTGGTGGTCCAACATTTATTATTATTTATTTCCTCATTTGAATTCCTGTTTAGTTATTTTTAATCCGAAAATTTCAAACACTGATAACTTCTTTGTTTGAACTCCGATTGCAAAACTTTATATATGAAAGTTGCTCGAAAAATATAATGTTCGCATAGTATTAAGGAAACTTGCTTAAACGCTAATAGAAAGGTACGTTTTTATGCTACATCTAAGGATAATGTGATATTATACCGATTCCCTTGTTTTGGGATGCCCCATGTTGGGATGTGTGTATTTGTATATATATTATAATACATTTATGTTGTGATTTTTTGAAACGATCTACATATAAAGGAGACTTTGTCGACATTTTCTAAAAAAGTCTGACACTTACAAACTTTTTCACAAAAGAGTTATCGTGTGCGAAAGTACAAAGTCATTGAATGGGTCTATTTAGACTGTAACATGCAATAAGAGAAGTTGGAGAGTGAGAGCAACATAAAGGATTATTTGAGTTTAAGTTTGATAAAAGGTTATAGATACAAAGAAAGTTAAGGGTATGAGTTGTGTATAACGTCTTCCCTATCAGAAATTGATAGGACGTAATTTTCATAAGCCGGAAGGTTTGTAATAACTCTGCTTTCTACGCCATATAAATAAGTAAATTTAATTAAATAAAAGTGTTTGAATTTGATTTACAATAATTAGTATTTTGAAAATAAGTTTTTTCTTAATTAAATTTTATTTAATAAAAGATTTTGTTTTAATATATTGGTTTAAATTAATAAATTCTTTTAGATAATATATTAAAATCCAATAAAATGTTTTAATCAATATAAAATATTTTAAAGTGTGAGTAATTTTTATATGATTGAAATATTTGAAAAATAAATGATTTTTTTTGAAATAGTATAATCAATAGTAATATAAGAATAAACAAGTGGTGAATTGAATAAAATTGTGCAGCTATCGAATTATATTTCATAAAATGAAGGATAACAAATTAAATTCGATTGGAAATTATTTACAGGTAAATGAAAAAGAATTATTTAAAAGGAAAGGTAGAGAAATGAAATGATTAAATTAAAGCCCAAATTAAGGCCCAAACCATAATTAAGCTCATCCTTTTCCCCTATTGTTTATTCTATTTCAACCAGCTTAGAACCTTCCTTTCCCTATCCTTTAACTTAAGTCCCAAATAATAAATTTGAACCATGTTTCATTTTTTGCACAAATCCACCTAAATCAAAAATCATGACTTGGAAAAAGAAAAAAAAAGTATAAAGTCATGCATGAGTTGAACGAGAGAGGGCGGTCGGCTCTGGGGCGATGCTCAACTAGAAGGAAAGGCCAACTTTGTTTGGTGCAATTGGAAGCTCTAGCTACAACTTGGAGGTGCGTGAGCACGAAGACAGGCTAGTGACATTGGAGGATGGTTGCGACTTGGAGGTGCAATGTCTGTGCTGGAGAAAGAGGATGTTGATGGAAGGAAGGGCGTATATATTTCTGAATAATCAGTTTCAAGAACAATTTACAGGAAAATGATGAATCCATTTATCATTTAAAGTTATATAGGAAAATGATAAATTCATATATCATTTTTTCTGTATAACTGAAAATGATAACATCGTTTATCATTTTCCTGTAAATTGTCCTTAAAACTAATTTTTTAGAAGCGTTGTCCTTAAAACTTATTACACTAGACTGAGAAGGCCTTTGAGTGAAAATACCTTTTTTTCTTAAGCATTTGTTGGTAACTAAGTTTGTTTCTATTTTTATCCAGCGAAATTTTCGTTTTAGTTTTCCATATAATAGCTTGCAGTTTCACTCTACCTTCGCACATTAAATGTTGTATTGTTGTGTCGGGTATAACACAAAGCATATTTTGCATTTCAAAAATCAAGTAAGAAATATATACATAATTGTGTTTGTTCGTCAAGGATATGCTTCTACCGTATCTGATTTTGTAATCAAACCATTTATACTAAGTTTCCTTTGCATGTTTTATATATTCACATTTGGAAACCATAATATAATTTTTTATTACATGATGGATGAATTAATTTTGTTTATATTTTTGGTATGTTCATATTGTTGAGTTTAGTAACACAACATAGAAGTAACATAAAAATTTATGTTATTTGCAATATAACATAAACGTGAATATATGCAGCACATGCAAATCATAATGTTATTTTTTAACAAAATGAAGGAGGAAACTTATGTTCCTTATACTTATCTTAACATACTTTTTGACACTTCCATGTCAACTGCATATCATTTTACAAATATACATACATGCACATGCTCAAGTTCTATTCAAAAGGTGCCATAATTGCTCCCCACTGTCTGTATATTAGCTTCATACTTGAAGTCTCATATGCTCTTTCCTTTAATCATGACATGTACTTTTTCTTTGGTTTGTTACTATAAATTTTTTTAAGAGCTAAGGTAATTTTTTATGATTTGTCCATTTTGTTTTTTAGGAAACAGAGTACAAGCTTTATATATATCCCCATAATCATCTAATATACAAACAGGTTTATTTTTTGATTGCATCGTTCATTTTTTTTATATGTACCATAATGAATGGAAACTATGTAATTTTTTTAAGATACTACAACTGAGTAAAGGAGCAATCCCAATCAAAATATATTTTTGCTAGCTATTGAAACTGAATAAAAAAATTATTGTCTTTCTTTGGTTTTCAAACATAATTTTTCATCATTATATATTTTAATAATATGCTTTTTTTGAACTAATAATGGTATCACCTTGATTTTGAGTTATATAAAATACTAGATTCTAGAGAGAGGGGGACCATTTCTTCAATTTAATTGCTCTGTATATTATTTTATGCAATTTTCATTGGTTTTAATGCTGTTAATTTCCAAGCATCCATGATTTCTTACTCTCACTGAAGCTTTTTACTCATTCAAAATTTTGTATTTCAAAATTGTTTGTTTAAAATATATTTAATGATGATACGGTTATATATAAATGTATTTTTATTTCAAATTCCTTTAGAGTTTCCATATATATTCACATGCCAATTAGAACTAAGATTGATTATATTTGGCATAAAGATGTATAATATTAATATAATTTCCACATATAGAAATTAATTTTGGCATTGATATATTCGAATTCCTTATATAGTTTGACGACAATTCTAGAACTATATCAATGAGTACAAGCTATTACTATACGTGATTTGGCATTTTTTTCCAATTTAATTTCATATTCCACTTATAAAATGTAAATAGTAAATATCTACAAATATAAGTATAAATATATATAATTGTTCATTTTTAATAGAAAGATAAAACGGTGACAAAGATGGGTGAAGAAAAATCTTCTTAAAATATACCAACTAGTGGAGAATTAGATGTGTCATCTTCAATATACAAAAAAGAGTGTAGTATTTTTCATATAAGTGGGAAGTTATGTGATTCGAGATCATGGTAAGTTAGCGTCACCAGCAGAATATTAGATGTAATGGTTCTCCTCTTCATCTTCCTTTTTGGACCGATAATTTTTCTTATCTTTTTTAAAATGGGTTTTTAGTGGTAGGATGATGACTATTGTATGCATGTATTGGGTAGCAACACTATGTCCTTTTTGATCCTCAAGGAAGAAGTAGATACTCATTAAGGTGAAATTTGTTAATGTAATCTTATTTTTATTTATTTTTTGATTTATTCAGAATTTTACTTCTTTCTATACTTTCATATTATCGAACTTCTTTAACCAACAATTATGCTCATTTGTAGCAACCACGACCTCCTCTCTCATTTACTTCTTCCATAATAGAGCGATGGAAGATACCAAACAATTAATATGCAAAGTATAATTTTAAAGTCTCTTAACTAAATTAAAATAAATAATAATTTGCACAGTAGATATTTGATATTTCATTTATTTTATTATAGTATTATTTCCTTCCACCTTTTCGGTGTTATGTCATTTCGATTCAAATTTTTGTTTGTGGTAAACAAGTTTATCAGCACAAACTTCAGTTGTGCACTCTAATTTAACTTCCAGCTATGTATGCTAATCTTTTCACTAGTTCATTGATCTCTTTAATTTTTAAATTTGAGCTTATGGTTTGAATAAATTGTTATCATCGAATCCATATGATATTTACATATAATAATCCATGAAGTAAAGAGATGTTCTTTTACTTCAGTATTAAGTACTTATCTATATATGATATGAGAAACATTTCCTCATGTAAATATGGTTATAATAAACTAATTGATTATTATTGTTTGAATAAGTTCTCAAGTTGAGATTGTTTTTACGTTAGTTCAAATTGAATTTTGAATGAACTGTTATCATCCATTAAAGATGGTATTTAGGTGTAATAATCCATGAAGTTAAAAGATGCTGTTTTTCTACTTTAGTATGAAGTATTGTTTGAATTAAAGATACTGTTACATGACACAAGTGACATTGCTTTATTTAAAGGGGCTTTGCATGAAAGGTCCTTATTTCTGTTGTTGTTACAAGAAAAGTCCCTGTATAAATAAGTATGCAAAATTAGGTCCCTGTTTTTTCTAAATCAGAAAGCGTAATTAACTTGCGCTTTTTAAACATTAAATTTTTTCGAAAATTTCAAAATCAAAAGGCAAAAACTAGCTTGCGCTTTCTATAGAAAGTGCAAGTTACCTTGCGCTTTTCAAAAATTTCAAAAATAATTTCAAAATCAGAAAGCGCAAACTAGCTTGCACTTTCCTGATGGAAAGTGCAAGTTAACTTGCGCTTTTTAAAATTTTCAAAATTTTCAAAATTTTGAAAAAAAATTAAAATCAGAAAAATGCAAGTTACCTTGCATTTTCTATCAGAAAAGAGCAAGGCATCTTCCGTTTTTTTTCGAAAATAGGGACCAAATTTACATATTCATTTCTGCAATGACTTTTCATATAACAACATCAAAAACAGGGACCCGTGGCTCTTTTCTTATTATTTAAATATGGTAATGACAGTCATAAACTATTTCTTTTTTAATGTTTAAATAAGTTTCCAATTTGAAAAATTATATATTAGCTTTTTATATAATAATTTTTATTGTAATATACTCAATTTACTGTTCACTTATGGTCTCAAGCTTATGACACTGGATCAATATAGATGAGGAAGATGGAATGAAAGTGTAGGGCGGCGTTGGATTAAGGTTTATAAAAACCAGTAATAAAGGGAAAAGAGGTGTAAGAGGTAGAAGAGGTAAAAGATGATGTTGGTAAAGATGAAAGGAAGAAATATGGAAATGAAATGTTTATGTTTATAAAAGTCGGAGCTATTGCGACATGTATTGAAAAATGTTCTACTGAATTAAGGAATCTTTGAATCGGTTGTAGCAGTGATGACAAGTTCATTGGATTTCAAAACTTCAAATGGTGAGACTGTCAAAAGAAAAACATGAACATTACAAATACATGTTGAATATTTATTAGCAAAGATGACTCAGGACCATGAATTCAAGAATCTTTGAATCAATTGTAGCAGTGATGACGACAAGTTGATTGGGTTTCAAATCTTTCGATGGTGAGAATGTCAAAAGAAAAACATGAACATGTTCATACAAAATTGTTAACAAAGATTAAATAGTTATCATTACCATTTTTTAAAGATTGGTCAGTTCACCATAATGCCTATATTGCTATATTTTTTATTAATATATGGATATTGATATCTAGAAAAATTCTACATTTTCTAAATAATTAGCACTTGCTTATGGAAATCCTAAATGTATTGTTATGTAATATCCTTCACATTCTAATAGCAATTCTTCATGCATTCATATTAATTTTTCATACGTCAATATGGTTGCTAATTATTATTCCACATGAATACATAATTTCAAATGAGATGGTGATACAACTACTTGTTTTTATTTTATTTTATATACATCATCTTTACATTGACCAAAATTTGCATTCTAGCAATATAGAGTGTTTAAGTTAAATACAAGAAAATTCGCACCTGTGCCATCGACATGGGCTTCGTACTAGTGTGTGTGTGTGTGTTGTATTCATAAAAAACTCTTTTGGTTTTATAGTATTTTATAATAGACTAAAATTATTTTATAATTTATTAATTAAAATAATTTCATATATATATATATATTTATATACTAGTATATATATATATCTGTACTTATACTTTCATATAATTTTGTAATTTAAAATTCTTTATATATAAATTGTTTAATATTATACATATATATGTGCATATAAATAATATACTTCATAGATAAACTTGATGCATATGACCATACATTTGGATGATACACCTATATACATGAGAGGCTAACATGTCTGTTGTAGTGTAAATCTCAACGCTTATATACGGGCATGTCAAACCTTACACGAATTGTTATGTTACACATGCACACACACATAAATGTGTATATGATAACATATATTTATAATACAATAATAATTACATAATATTAAACTATATTAAAAAAAAATAAAAAAATAATGATTTTATTTAAAAGAAGTTTAGAGGTGTTCTAAATAAATTAGACTTCATAAGCCTAATAAAGATCCAAAATGGTAAAAAACTTAAAATCTACCCATTTCTTCTACTGCAGGTTGGCCTAGTTCCAATAATGATATTAGAGCCCAATAGCTTATGAAATTAGTCTTTTTAGGGGTAACTAATTAAGCTTACAAACCAGTTAATAGGTTGTCTAAGAACAGTAGTGTCAAGGTTGAATTGTTGGGCAATTAAGTACACTATCCTACTTGGCTATCGGTCTGGCCCGAATAGTTATGTGAACCTAAAGATTTCCCCTAATAGAAAAGGCTCAATTTGATTAGGCTTTAGGTTAATTTTAAAATTGTTTTGAAGTTAAAAATAAATGTTTTAAATTTAGAAGTTATATTAAAAATAAGAAAAATATTATAAATGTTATAATATAGATTTTCAAATTGTTTTGAAAATTAGAATAAAATTTTCAAATTTAAAATAAAACATATATTATAAAGTTATAATATAATTTTTCAAAAAAGTTTGAAAATGTTATAAAATTAATTTCAAAAATATTATTTATTAATAAATTAATGAAATTAATTAAATAAGTTAACCAATTAAGTATATATAATGATATATGTTATGTTGTCTTAAATTGTTTAGGACAATATGAGTATGCATGCATGTATAAAAGAATTTTTAAAATTAAGAAAATTTAATTAAAATTGTTGTTATCTAACCTTTTGACCCGGTAGTATCTAGACCGACTCGATGAATAGAACTTGAAAGCTATCAAGGTAGAAAGCCCAGAGAGATAGCCAAAAAGTCCAGAAACTAAGTATAACCAAGGTCATGAGGCAAAAACAAGACCATTCTAAAAGTTCCAAGACTCGATCTGTCAATCTAATGGATCGGTACCGATCCACGGCTATGGATCGATACCGATCCATAGGATCTCCTCCGAACCACTCCTTTTTCCTCCTATTACTTAGTCTTGAAGGCGAAAGTCTATTCCAGGCTCCATAGATCGATCGCCCATTATTTGCTATCAAACGTCTCAAGCACCAGAAATCAATAAGTTTATTCCTCTCACTGATCTATTAGATTGATCTAGAAACAAGCTCATAGATACACAAAAAAGTTTGGAATCACAAAGCTAATGATATATCACTTCATCCCAAACTAGCTACAAGGATCCACAAGAAGATTTTATGGATCGGTACCGAACCATGGCTGTTGCTTACAAGACCACGTATTCTCAAGATAAACTGCTTTTAGATCATGGAGATGGTGGAGAAGAACATGGTGGAGCATTTCCCACCAACCTACAGCTATAAATAGACATGGAGATGCATTATTTCGGGGATCTTTTGGCTCTTTTGCAATTTTTTACATAATCTCTTGTAATTGCATGTAGAGTGGTACTGAACCATAAGAACAACACTTGTAAAATAGTAGTATCATCAATAAAATTCTCAACTGGACGTAGGCAATGATTTGCCAAACCAGTATAAATGTGTTTGTTCTATTTTTGCTCATTTTTATTTACTTTTCATCACTTTTATTCTCTTCTAAATTTTATTAAGTGATTGTGCCATTTTGGTTCAAACATTTTGGTGCTTTCACTAAGAACTGAACTCAGACTATTTTGGATCCATCAGCTACTGTTGGATTGCCTAAGTCCAAGTGATAGATCTAGTTTTCTCCCTTTTTGGAATTTTTAACTATTCGGATTTCCAGAAAATCTACACAAGTGCTTTCTACCATGGCTCCTAAAAGGGATCGATTCACGTGCTGCTGAGAATGTTGAGAATGCAGGTTCCTAACATGTTAAGGAGGTTGTATAACCAACCATTAATGAAGGTCAAAACCCAACAGTTGTGATTGCAAGGGTTGATATTGGCTGTATGATGAAACAAATGGTAGATAAGCTCCAAGGAAAGCCACAATGAGCTGAAACAGCAAATGAAGCAGAGCTTGGATTTGTTGAATCAATTGACAAACGACCGCAGGAGAAGCAGGAGGGACAGAACACCTTCTGGTTCAGAATCTGACAGTTCCTCATTGTCGGAGTAGAGGCAGAGGAAAAGAAAGCAGTAGATGCTTAGGAAGGACATCGGGAAGTCAAAACAGAAGGCGGGACCAAGTTACGGCCAAATCCAATGGATGAGTATCGATCCATAAAGAGGGATCAGTACCGAACCATCAAACATGGGCATGAGTGGTCGACTCCTAGGTAATGGTACTGGTTTGGCTTCTGGACGTGTTGTCGATGATCATAATGTTGGAGATCTAGCGGCTGTTGCAGATTTACCACGAAGGGACTATGTACATGAAACTGTTGAATGAACGGTTCTCCTGGAGTAAGGGGAACCCAGGTATCGTGAGACTAACCGAGAGAGTTTGTCAATCCAAACCCTTGGGACAGATTACAATTACCACCATTAAGTAGATTCACTCGAGTCAGATTTGACTTAAATGGTCAGGAAACTGATAAGTAAGAACCAGCATCGAACTAACGATGAGTGTGGTTCCTCCCCGAGCCGAAATCTATTCACAGAAGATATCTTATGTGAGGAATGCCCAAGGAGGTTTGTGATGCAAACAATGCCATCATACAATCAGAAGACGATTCAAGGCAACATCTGAAAAAGTACGACCAACACATGGATTCTACTAGAGCTACTGATGTTGTACGATGTCAATGTTTCCCAATTTTCTTGGAGGGAGTGGCAACAATGTGGTTCACCCGGCTATCGTCGAGATCCATGTCATCTTTCGACCAATTGGCGCAAAAGTTCATCAAACAATTCCATATGCATACGACCCTTCTGAAGGATGTTATGTCACTCTCCAACCTCTTGCCGGGAGTGAGAGAGCCTTTGAATAATTTCTTACACAGGTCTCATACTACAACAACGGAAGTGAGAAATGCCCAAGAGGACATCATGCTGATGGCGTTGATTAGGGAGATCCATCCTGAGATTGATTTCAAGAGGTAGTTGAAGATGAAACCCCCACCGACCATGGATATATTCTATAAAAAGGCGAATCGGTTCTTGCACTTGGAAGAGGCAGGTACTACTGCTAGGGAAACTAATACCGGTCAAGTGGCCAAGGTGATGCAAAGTAATGCTGCAATCAAGTAGGCTGGATGAAACTCTGCGAACGTAGTAGTTATGCCGGGGATTCAAATATTCATAGGAAGAGGAATCAAGCTCCAAGCAGCCAACGCAACGAGAACAGCAAGTGCCCGAGGAACTTGAGTGCAGAAGAATATACACCTCTGAATGATACGTTGGAGAACATCTACCTTGCCACGCAAGGGATGAAGCAATACAAGAAGCCACATCGGAGAGAGGCGACTGATGAACAAAAGCACTTAGGAAAGTATTGTCTCTTCCATGAAACTCACGGACATAACACTAATGAGTGTCGACATTTGAAAAACCTGATTGAGAAGCTGATAAGGAATAACAAGCTCCACTAGTACGTTAAGGAGCTACCAAACGTCGAAGAAACTATAGGACCCTAAGGTCTACCTACTTTAGGAAAATTGCTCGGACCCAGTAGACAGGGGCCAAGACGAGTAGATGAAAGATTGGTCATCAACTAACCGGTCACCCAGGGATGAAGTAGCAACCTACAATGATGCTGCCTCATTCTTCATTATCTAAGTTCCTTTCGCAAATGAGCCTTCCACTAATAATATCGACTTTTCGTCGCTCAAAAATTGACATTAATACGTCCACTACATCAACTGCCGAGCAATCGAATGCCGGAAAACCGAATTGTTATGGAGAAAAAGAAGAGGTAGAAGAAGACAGAGGAAAATGAAAGAAGAAACAACGGAAAACACAGAACAATATCAGAATCTCACATATCGCAGCGGAACAACATATAATAGATAAATGAATAATCTTTAAATCAAAGAACTATATCATTTTATACATTACATCATCATCAGAGTTTACAGCAACAATACAACACTGGACAGTTATATAAACTTGTCCTCATACAGAATACACAGCGGAATAAAAATATCAGATACAAATACTATGCCTCGTCATCCAGCTTGCCACTTGAGCTCCATAGCATCTCCTGAATCCAGAATGACTTGATAAACTGACTCTAGACTGCCCATGTGGAAATTGGTGGGCACCCGGAGTTTAGGAAGGAAACAATAAACTCCAGGTCAGTCATGGTGACTGGTGTGAGAACTTAAAACAGTTTATCTTTAAAACACAACAACAACAAAGCAAGTAGAAAATATCTGCAATGCTTTTGGAAAATGAAACTACCATAAGGCCTCTCGCACACACACACAATGCAAACGAAGAATCGGAGGAGATTTCTCCTTATGATAGTCAAAGATGCTTACTATGCAAAACAAATCATGGGATTATTATTATTAGTGCATAGTGAAGAAAACATTTCAAAAATATAATATTAATCTTAGCCAACATAGGCATTTCACACTATGCCTACTATAGCTACCATCTAAACAGTGGGGTGCCACCATAAGTAAATGGCAGGTTCTACAACTAAAACCGTACAAGGTTCGTATTTGGAAGATGGATTTCCAACAAATGGTCAGGCTAAGGAACTTCCTATGTCACGAAGGAACGCCTCTGGCTGGACGCTCCGAGAGACAACCTGCTCTCTGCCAACAAGGCCGGTCACTCCCTTCCCGGGCAGTAAACCTGCGATATGCCACCCCCGGTCCTTTGGGACCTTTATCCGAGCGCTCGGTATCCAACATCACACATAATAAATAAAGTGTGTCCACATGAGTAAGTATCTGGGCTCCATACCATGATACTACCCTTTTCCAGAAGGAATGGTCATACCCTAGGGAAGCTACCCCTGAAACGTTGCCGCATCTTTCCTGTTTCGACCATTTCCGGGTTGTGAGGTCTGACGAAGTCTCGTCCACAAAGCTACGCTTTTTCACAAAGCCACGCTTTGATCACAAATGATCAATAAATGATCATCACACCGCAACACTCAGCATGCCACATTACCAAATTGGGAATATATCGCTGATAAATTTCAACTACATAACCTCTGAGCTCGTACGTCTCAGAGAAGGGTGTTAAGTTAAGAGAATAAATTCTCCGCCACCAAACAGAAATGTATTTGAAAGAAATCAGCTTTATATCTCAAAATGTAATGTTAGACATGTAACCATACAAGTTTGTTCCGGGTTCGAACAGAACCGAAGGCACTTCAAAAGAAGCCCTTGCAAATCCGGGTATTCACAATCCCGATAAAACTTCCCATCACAAAGGAAATCTCAATACCGTAGCTAACGGTGCAGAGACAATCGATAGGTCATCCTATCGTTTTCACAAATACCTGTTCTTCACCACCGGTCTTCAATACGATCCATATCGTCGTATCACTAATTCGGAATGGGTTATATGACACAAAGGTCTTTTCCCGGCTAACCCGAATAGTGAGCACAATATTTCAAAACATCTGGATATTGGGATTTCAATTAAGTCACAACTTATTACCCAAATCCTTTCCTTTAAATGGTTTAAACAAATTACCATTTTAAATCTTTAAACAAAAAGATTTACTTCACAAAGTTTCATTTACAGATTTCCAAATCAATTTCCATTTTCATTGAATTAACCCATTAAATCTTAAAGTTAAGATTTAATTTATAGCTTTCAAAACTATTCACAATTCAAGTCTTTTATAATATAAAAGATACACCTTTTGAAATACTTTTTTATTTCAAAATAAAGTTTAATTATCGTTACAAAGGTTAATTCATAGTTTTCCAAACTATTTACAATTTCATTTCAACTAGAGATGTTTTCGATACAAATTGGAAATCTCTTCACTTTATGAAAGCCATTATTATTTGAAAACAGATAGTTTTCATTTTGGGAAAAACTGGTTACATTTATATAGGTTAAAGCCATTCAAGTATAAACTTGAATTTAAATTTAAATTTCCCCAAGACCGTATTTTAATTGGTTAAAAACCATAAAAACACCTGTTATACTAATAAAATCTTTTAAACCAAATTCCCAATTCATTGAATTCAATATCAAAATATTAATTTAAAAATTTAAATCAAATGATTTAAATTCCAATTCTTTTAAGTTATTTAAAATAACTTTTATTTTTGAAACTCATTTTCAAAAACTTTCAATTCCAATTCCAAAACAATTTTGGATTCAAAAATTCAATTTTTTCAAAATTTGATAAAATCTGTGACTTAATCGATTTCCACGTGAAATCCACATTTGTGTGTGTATTGTGTAGTCCACGGTTTTAACACAATAGTGCAACAACATCCAATCATCACAGATCAAATATAACAATATAATTGATAAGCGGTATAAATTATAACGCTTATCTTCCATCCACAGATCACAGATATATCATATATCACAGATAAATAAATCACAGATCGCAATACAAAAACAGGATATATCACAAACATCACACATCAAAGATGTCAAACAATTTAACATCCAATATAATCCAAACATTCTCAAATACGATTAATATAATCATCTGATAATTTTAAATCAGATAAATTTTTAATAAATCAATTTTTCTAGTTATAGTAAATTAAAAATCAATTAATTTCAAATTTATTTCAAAACACCAAATCAGATTTCCAAACATTTTAAAAATATTTACCTTTTAAAATAAATTCCTTTATCTCTTCAAAACTATTTTAAAAATCCAATTTCAAATAAATTCTTCAATTTATAGATAATATTTCCCAAATCTATTTTATTAAGCCTTTTCGCATATTTGAAATTAAATCCAATATAATTCAAAAATAAAACTTTTATCATAAAAACTCCTTTTAATTTTATCCAATTATCAAAAATAAACTTTTCGATAAATTTTACAACTTACATTTTAAAAATCCAATTTTTATCTATTTTCGGTATCCAACGATACCAAAAATATATTCGGCTAATTTATAGCCGTCAACAGATCCAATCACAATATAATCGCACGGCGATTATAAATAATCAACACACAACATTGAAATAAATTCAAATGTTTGAGGAATCCAGTTGGATCCCTCCAACCTGTTTCCCTACATCCACAGATGTTAGCACAATACCAATTTCACTTCACAGTGAAATTATCGCGGTATATGGGATTTATAATTATTATCCGCTATTATGCGGCACAATAGGGTCTCATCCGCTATATAATGCGGGAAATCAACTCCAAATACATATATAATACCAATTCCACTTCAATGTGAAATTATCGCGGTATATGTTTTTAATAAATAACCTCCGCTTAATATACGACGTATAGGGTCTATTTATCACAATAAATAACAGTTTATCATCCAATCATCAATCAATCACTATCAACAATTTTAAATCTAACTATTTAAAATTTAAATCGAAACAAAACATTCGATTGAGTGAGAAGTTCTCACCTCGCTTTCAAAAATGGTTGCAGCGTTTTATTTCGGATAAAATTAAAAACGCGTTTAATTTTACTCAAAATTTTCACTAGCTCCAAACGACTCCAATCTAGTTCCATAGTGTAGTGCTCGACAAAACGAAACCAACGCAACTTGTTTTGTCCAAAACGGACCTCGTATGAACAAGATATGATATTTTAAACATTCACAAATTATAATATAATTAAATTTACATTTTCTTTTAAAATTTTAAACCTTAGATTCAATCATGACCACACGTTTTCAACACTCCAGATCAGGCCGCACGCTACTTCTCCTCCCCTACGTTCTTTCCCAGGCTACGTACAATAGAACCCATAGCCGATCCCCATCCCACGAATGTCGCTCCATGCTCCGACCACCAGGCAATGATCAGACGAGCTCAACTCATGCACCACGTGAAGCCCTACCCACGGCCCTAAGGGCTTGAAGCTCGGCCCTCCCTGCTGCATGCAAAACGAGGACAAACGCATAACTTTGAATGCAAATTTCCATCGATCCGAGCCCTATTTTCGATCACAACCGTTGAAGTGGAAGGTCTCATCGTTATCTACAACTTTGTAGTTAAGAGTTTTGCTAATTGTCGATGGATTTGAAGATAATTGAGGAAGAAGTTAGGAAGTTTTCAGCCATTAAAATTGAAAGTGGCGGCTGGAACAATTAGGATTAGGGTTTGATTTCCTTTTGCAAAAGTGAATTATAAAGTCCTTATATAGAAAAATACGCGACACTATTCATCCCGAATTTTTCCGAACTCCAAACGAAGCGTACCGGCTGACGTTTCTAAGGTTTACCCCGCGTTTCAGACACAATGGAACATGTTTCGGGAGCTAATTCGATCATATGTGCGAGTTACGGAAATAAACGATCAAATTTAAATCAAATCGATTTAAACCGATTTCGATGCGTTTTGGCTTGCCCCGGACAAACCGTACATCTGATTGACACGAAATTTGAAACCAAACAATAATTTCACATTATGGATCCGATGAAATTGGTTTAGTCGAAATCCGAGACCGTTGAAAACTGACTATTTTTAACTCGCCAAATTAATATTAGAACAATTTCAATGCGTTTGGAGCTGCCACGGTCAAACGACAACTCCGATTGCTACGAAAATTGAAATCCGATAATAACAAACTATTATGGATCCAATGGAACTAGTTTCGTCCAATTCTGAGACTATTCAAAAAATGGCTAATTTCACTAGTCGATTAAATATTAAAATATTCAATTTTCACAAATTAACTTTAAATTCAATTTTAAAAGTTCTATAACATCATTCTAACTCCAATATGATTTAATATAACTTTATAAATCATTTTTAATCACATTTAATCCAGATATCAATTATTTCTAGAATTTCAACTATTAAATTATCGATTTAATTATCTAATTAAATCCAGATATTCGAAAAATAAATTATTCGACTTATTAATTTCACTTGTTAATATTTAAAATTAATTAAATATACGAATTTCAAATGTCAAAAATTCTGGATCGTTACAATCTTCCCCCCTTAAAAGAATTTCGTCCTCGAAATTACAAAGTAAGAAAAATGCCCTAAATTCATTAACTTCTCAAAAATCCACTTAGTGAAAAATTTTATATTCACCATTTTCAAAGCCTTTAACTTCAACCAAAACAATGGTTTTCATTTTCTAGTTCAATTCCTATATTTTCATTACAATTTGGAAATTGACTTTTCATTAACAAAAAATTTCAAAAAATTTTCTAACGCCTTAAATTTTCAGAAAAATTCGCCAGCGTCTCCTTTGCGCGGTTCGATCGTAGTAGGATCACAATAGACAGAAATATATATACATCGACCCACACGGTCGGAAAAGCAGAAAAACAGTTCATATTTCCTATTTTTATTGCGTAGGCGTACCTTTTTAGCATTTTTAAGCAAAGCAGTTATTTATTTAGCATTTTAGCGCAACCCAACCAACCGAACGGCAAACACGGCACCTGTACTTACTCAATTCAAATATGTAAGTAACATATATGTAAAATTATTAACAATTTACTCTTTTAAACAACTACAATACATGCATATTAAGGGAAATGCATACTAAACCAGTTTTATAAGCACTTATAAAATTTCAACATCACTTGTAATTGTTTACAACCAAGTTATATACAATGACATCCAATTATTCATTTTTCAATTGGTTTACATTCACTAATTTACATTCAAGTTGGTTTACTTTATATTCAAATCAATTTCTATTTAAATTTACTTCACTTTCAATTTAAATTCAATTACTATAGCTTTCAATTCCATTTATTCAATTCAATTTCATTAACACTTAATGAATTTACTATATACAATCAACCAACAATCATCTAGCAACGAATGCATAACCAACACAATCAAATTCATTAAGTTTACATTACTTACATTCAATTGGGTTCAACACTTTTAATTCCAATTGGTTTAATATTAAATTGACTTCCTTTCAATTTATTCAACTTCCAATTTATTAGCTTTAATGAATTAACACTTACATTCATTATTCTATATCAATTTATTTACATTCGATTGGTTAACATTCAATCCATTTATTAATTCAATTGCTAATCCATTTAAATAAAGTTGAATTTCATTTACATAGCTCAAGTTCAAATCCATTTAATGACTTCATTTCATTAATTCATTTTGATACTAAAATCAATTTCATTTAACATCACTTAAGTTATATTCCATCACAACATTATTTGTTTAACTTAACTTAAATTTCCACTTATAAATCCAATTCAGATTTTGTTTTCCTTAACAAAATTGTTTAACCATTTGAACAATTGGTTTCACTTATATTCATTCATTTTATAAGTTACACAACTTATTTATTTAATCTTCCAAATTATCATATTATGAGTATAAAACTCATGTCACTTATATTCATCAATTTCAATTTGGGTTTTAATTTAAATTTTGTTTATCACAACAAAACTCCAATTTTCAATTTATTATGGTAGCAAATCCATTACACAGAAACTCAAAAATGATACTGATGATGCTGCAGTCATCACCCTTATTATTTCCCAGTAACAATAGTGAATTCAGTGCTTAATATTCTTTCAAAAATTTCCTTTTATTTATAAATCACATTTATAAATCTTTACTCATATAATTTCACTATTTTTACTTTTCTTATACAATATTATTTCACAATTGCAAATCATATTAATTTTAATCCCATACTTAATAATTCATTTGCTTATATACTTAATTCTTTTACAATTGTTGTTTTTATTTAGATTATTCAAACAACTTTCATTAACATATATATATTCTTACATTTCAACAACCAACCAATCAATTTTATACACACTTTAATAATTCTGAAAAATTATTTCCTTTATATGTAAAATATAATCAAGGTAAAATTATTTCAATTACCCAATTTAAAATGATACTATGTCGACTTGCCTCGTTTAAGTGTTTAGAAACCCCTATCGATAATATGGCGTCCCACATACCGACCAAAATTCATAAACAGCTCAACGGATAAGCAAACACAATATAAAACAATTTCATATTCACTAACAAATACGCGCTCATATCTATTATTACACTCACACTCATTCTAGAGTACTGCTTACTCTATCTCTAATGAGTAATTCCCAACAGAGCCATGGTTATCGCTTAACCATATGCTCTGATACCAAATGTAACGTTTCGACTTTTCATCGCTCGAAAATCGACATTAATACGTCCACTACATCAACTGCCGAGGAATCGAATGCCGTAAAACCGAATTGTTATGGAGAAAAAGAAGAGGTAGAAGAAGACAGAAGAAAATGAAAGAAGAAACAACAGAAAACACAGAACAATATCAGAATCTCACATATCGCAGCGGAACAACATATAATAGATAAATGAATAATCTTTAAATCAAAGAATTATATCATTTTATACATTACATCATCATCAGAGTTTACAACAACAATACAACACTGGACAGTTATATAAACTTGTCCTCATACAGAATACACAGCGGAATAAAAATATCAGATACAAATACTATGCCTCGTCATCTAGCTCGCCACTTGAGCTCCATAGCATCTCCTGAATCCAGAATGACTTGATAACCTAACTCTAGACTGCCCGTGTGGAAATTGGTGGGCACCTAGAGTTTAGGAAGGAAACAATAAACACCAGGTCAGTCATGGTGACTGGTGTGAGAACTTAAAACAGTTTATCTTTAAAACACAACAACAACAAAGCAAGTAGAAAATATCCGCAATGCTTTTGGAAAATGAAACTACCATAAGGCCTCCCGCACACACACACAATGCAAACGCAGAATCGGAGGAGATTTCTCCTTATGATAGTCAAAGATGCTTACTACGCAAAACAAATCATTGGATTATTATTATTAGTGCATAGTGCAGAAAACATTTCGAAAGTATAATATTAATCTTAGCCAACATAGGCATTTCACACTATGCCTACTATAGCTACCATCTAAACAGTGGGGCGCCACCATAAGTAAATGGCAGGTTCTATAACTAAAATCGTACAAGGTTCGTATTTGGAAGATGGATTTCCAACAAATGGTCAGGCTAAGGAACTTTCTATGCCACGAAGGAACGCCTCTGGCTGGACGCTCCGAGAGACAACCTGCTCTCTGCCAACAAGGCCGGTCACTCCCTTCCCGGGCAGTAAACCTGAGATATGCCACCCCCGGTCCTTTGGGACCTTTATCCGAGCGCTCGGTATCCAACATCACACATAATAAATAAAGTGAGTCGACATGAGTAAGTATCTGGGCTCCATACCATGATACTACCCTTTTCCAGAAGGAATGGTCATACCCTAGGGAAGCTACCCCTGAAACCTTGCCGCATCTTTCCTGTTTCGACCATTTCCGGGTTGTGAGGTCTGACGAAGTCTCGTCCACAAAGCTACGCTTTTTCACAAAGCCACGCTTTGATCACAAATGATCAATAAATGATCATCGCACCGCAACACTCAGCATGCCACATTACCAAATTGGGAATATATCGCTGATAAATTTCAACTACATAACCTCTGAGCTCGTATGTCTCAGAGAAGGGTGTTAAGCTAAGAGAATAAATTCTCCGCCACCAAACAGAAATGTATTTGAAAGAAATCAGCTTTATATCTCAAAATGTAATGTCAGACATGTGACCATACAAGTCTGTTCCGGGTTCGAACAGAACCGAAGGCACTTTAAAAGAAGCCCTTGCAAATCTGGGTATTCACAATCCCGATAAAACTTCCCATCACAAAGGAAATCTCAATATCGTAGCTAACGGTGCAGAGACAATCGATAGGTCATCCTATCGTTTTCACAAATACCTGTTCTTCACCACCGGTCTTCAATATGATCCATATCGTCGTATCACTAATTCGGAATGGGTTATATGACACAAAGGTCTTTTCCCCGCTAACCCGAATAGTGAGCACAATATTTCAAAACATCTGGATATTGGGATTTCAATTAAGTCACAACTTATTACCCAAATCATTTCCTTTAAATGGTTTAAACAAATTACCATTTTAAATCTTTAAACAAAAAGATTTACTTCACAAAGTTTCATTTACAGATTTCCAAATCAATTTCCATTTTCATTGAATTAACCCATTAAATCTTAAAGTTAAGATTTAATTTATAGCCTTCAAAACTATTCACAATTCAAGTCTTTTATAATATAAAAGATACACCTTTTGAAATACTCTTTTATTTCAAAATAAAGTTTAATTATCGTTATAAAGGTTAATTCATAGTTTTCCAAACTATTTACAATTTCATTTCAACTAGAGATGTTTTCGATACAAATTGGAAATCTCTTCACTTTATGAAAGCCATTATTATTTGGAAACAGATAGTTTTCGTTTTGGGAAAAACTGGTTACATTTATATAGGTTAAAGCCATTCAAGTATAAACTTGAATTTAAATTTAAATTTAAATTTCCTCAAGACCGTATTTTAATTGGTTAAAAACCATAAAAACACCTTTTATACTTATAAAATCTTTTAAACCAAAATTCCCAATTCATTGAATTCAATTTCAAAATATCAATTTCAAAATTTAAATCAAATGATTTAAATTCCAATTCTTTTAAGTTATTTAAAATAACTTTTATTTTTGAAACTCATTTTCAAAAACTTTCAATTCCAATTCCAAAACAATTTTGGATTCAAAAATTCAATTTTTTCAAAATTAGATAAAATCTGTGACTTAACCGATTTCCACGTGAAATCCACATTTGTGTGTGTATTGTGTAGTCCACGGTTTTAACACAATAGTGCAACAACATCCAATCATCACAGATCAAATATAACAATATAATTGATAAGCGGTATAAATTATAACGCTTATCTTCCATCCACAGATCACAGATATATCATATATCATAGATAAATAAATCACAGATCGCAATACAAAAACATGATATATCACAAACATCACACATCAAAGATGTCAAACAATTTAACATCCAATATAATCCAAACATTCTCAGATACGATTAATATAATCATCTGATAATTTTAAATCAGATAAATTTTTAATAAATCAATTTTTCTAGTTATAGTAAATTAAAAATCAATTAATTTCAAATTTATTTTCAAATTTATTTTCAAATTTATTTCAAAACACCAAATCAGATTTCCAAACATTTTAAAAATATTTCCCTTTTAAAATAAATTCCTTTATCTCTTCAAAAATATTTTAAAAATCCAATTTCAAATAAATTCTTCAATTTATAGATAATATTTCCCAAATCCATTTTATTAAGCCTTTTCCCATATTTGAAATTAAATCCAATATAATTCAAAAATAAAACTTTTATCATAAAAACTCCTTTTAATTTTATCCAATTATCAAAAATAAACTTTTCGATAAATTTTACAACTTACATTTTAAAAATCCAATTTTTATCTATTTTCGGTATCCAACGATACCAAAAATATATTCGGCTAATTTATAGCCGTCAACAGATCCAATCACAATATAATCGCACAGCGATTATAAATAATCAACACACAACATTGAAATAAATTCAAATGTTTGAGGAATCCAGTTGGATCCCTCCAACCTATTTCCCTGCATCCACAGATGTTAGCACAATACCAATTTCACTTCACAGTGAAATTATCGTGGTATATAGGATTTATAATTATTATCCGCTATTATACGGCGCAATAGGGTCTCATCCGCTATATAATGCGGGAAATCAACTCCAAATACATATATAATACCAATTCCACTTCAATGTGAAATTATCGCGGTATATGTTTTTAATAAATAACCTCCGCTTAATATACGGCGTATAGGGTCTATTTATCACAATAAATAACATTTTATCATCCAATCATCAATCAATCACTATCAACAATTTTAAATCCAACTATTTAAAATTTAAATCGAAATAAAACATTCGATTGAGTGAGAAGTTCTCACCTCGCTTTCAAAAACGGTTGCAACGTTTTATTTCGGATAAAATTAAAAACGCGTTTAATTTTACTCAAAATTTTCACTAGCTCCAAAAGACTCCAATCCAGTTCCATAGCGTAGTGCTCGACAAAACGAAACCAATGCAACTTGTTTCGTCCAAAATGGACCTCGTATGAACAAGATATGATATTTTAAACATTCACGAATTATAATATAATTAAATTTACATTTTCTTTTAAAATTTTAAACCTTAGATTCAATCACGGCCACACGTTTTCAACACTCCAGATCAGGCCGCACGCTACTTCTCCTCCCCTACGTTCTTTCCCAGGCTATTTACGTACAATAGAACCCATAGTCGATCCCCTTCCCACGAATGTCGCTCCATGCTCCGACCACCAGGCAATGATCAGACGAGCTCAACTCGTGCGCCACGCCAAGCCCTACCTACGGCCCTAAGGGCTTGAAGCTCGGCCCTCCCTGCTGCATGCAAAACGAGGACAAACGCATAACTTTGAATGCAAATTCCCATCGATCCGGAGCCCCATTTTCGATCACAACCGTTGAAGTGGAAGGTCTCATCGTTATCTACAACTTTGTAGTTGAAGAGTTTTGCTAATTGTCGATGGATTTGAAGATAATTGAGGAAGAAGTTAGGATGTTTTCAGCCATTAAAATTGAAAGTGGCGGCTGGAACAATTAGGGTTAGGGTTTGATTTCCTTTTGCAAAAGTGAATTATAAAGTCCTTATAAAGAAAAATACGCGACACTATTCATCCCGAATTTTTCCGAACTCCAAACGAAGCGTGCCGGCTGACGTTTCTAAGGTTTACCCCGCGTTCCGGACACAATGGAACATGTTTCGGGAGCTAATTCGATCATATGTGCGAGTTACGGAAATAAACGATCAAATTTAAATCAAATCGATTTAAACTGATTTCGATGCGTTTTGGCTTACCCCGGACAAACTGTACATCCGATTGACACGAAATTTGAAACCATATAATAATTTCACATTACGGATCCGATGAAACTGGTTTCGTCCAAATCCGAGACTGTTTGAAAAATGACTATTTTTAACTCGCCAAATTAATATTAAAACAATTTCGATGCGTTTGGAGCTGCCACGGTCAAACGACAACTCCGATTGCTACAAAAAATGAAATCCGATAATAACAAACTATTATGGATCCAATGGAACTAGTTTCGTCCAATTCTGAGACTGTTCAAAAAATGGCTAATTTCACTAATCGATTAAATATTAAAATATTCAATTTTCACAAATTAACTTAAAATTCAATTTTAAAAGTTCTATAACATCATTCTAACTCCAATATGATTTAATATAACTTTATAAATCATTTTTAATCACATTTAATCCAGATATCAATTATTTCTGGAATTTCAACTATTAAATTATCGATTTAATTATCCAATTAAATCCAGATATTCGAAAAATTAATTATTCGACTTATTAATTTCACTTGTTAATATTTAAAATCAATTAAATATATGAATTTCAAATGACAAAAATTCTGGGTCATTACATAATAGGGGCATTATAAATAGGCAGGACATGCCATTTCTTCTACACATTAATACGATTAGCTTCTTGAATCAATAGAACCGTATTCTTGCAAGCAAAACTTCTATTCTGCGAAACAATCAATACAACCGAGGAAGGGCTCCTTTGTCCTTGAATAACGGATGTGGAATGTAGACTCATAAACTGTCTGGTCAATGGTCACATTCGACCCCTAACCTTATGAGAACCGGTGTTGCTCGGGCAACTTCGGGAAGGTCCAAACCGCTGGGTCGATGGTCACATCGACTCCTAACCTTCTGAAAACCAGCGTTACTCCGGCGACGTCGGGAAGGTCCAAGCCCTTGGGTCGACGCCACATTGACCCTTAACCTTCTAAGAACCAGCCTTGCTTCGACAACGTCGGGAAGGTCCAAACCACTTGGTCGATGGTCATATCGACCCCTAACATTCTGAGAACCGGCGTTGCTCCAATAAAGTCAAGAAGGTCCATACTACTGGGTTGATAGTCACATCAACCCCTAACCATTTGAGAACCGGCTTTGCTCCTCGCAACCTCGGGAAGGTCCAAGCCACCGGGTCAATGGCCACATTGACCCTTAACCTTCTAAGGATCGGCATTACTCCAGCAGGGTCGGGTAGGTCCATAAGCGATTAAACATAAGCTTGGAGATGGCACGTTCAAGCTAGCAACGATGGATGGAATTTCACTTCACGGGCGTGGAATAGCGGACACTTGCGACGCTATTTCACTTAAATGTGGATTTGTACATATCCAATCAAGGCCGTGTAACCAGACAGAATCTGTCATTTCTAATGTTTATAAAAGAATTGACTTTCGAAGCTTATGAATCTATCTTTGCTTGACTTTACACTGGGATCAGTGACATTTACTTAGATGAACTTGCATGTGCAAAATGCAAGTTTGTAGGTACCCGGAGATAGTTTCCAATCAAGCTTCCGTAGTCCATGACCGAATGCATAAAGCTCAACCGCACTTAACATTCGGAGAGATGCCAAACAACTCCTCTAACCCATGACTTAGGGGCAGGAGTGCAAACATTCAAAGGCCGAACAAGATAGTTCGACTCTACTGCTCATGCCTAGAGTTTGGCAGAGCATCCACACCTTGCAAGGAGTAGGTAGGACAAAAGATCAACGCCCGAAGATAGGCGGAATCTTACTTACATCGATCAATGCCCAGAGTTAAGCATGATCGAAGACAAACATCCTGGAAAAGGATAATCAAACCACTATGATAAGTGGTAAACTCCGACTGACGCCCAAATTTTGGTATGGTCAAGGCATGCATTCTGGAGATGGATGTCCGAAGAGACATCCGAAGGAGAATTACCTCGATTGACGCCAGGAGTTAGGCGCGATTGCACTCAAAATGTCCTTGAAATGGATGTTTAAGTTAACTTTCTAACCGAGTGGAGTTTAACCAAGTTCCAAAATTGAATATGGCCATATGCGAATGTGGCGACCTCTCTATACTCTTGGCACCAACTGAATATAAATAGTGCACTGTTCATGCCCGACCGATATAGGATGATTATCAAGGTTGAAATAAACTAATATAGCATATAACCCATCATATCTCACAGCGCGTGGATAAAATATAATATAATATCACAGATATAACAAAAGAGACAGTAAAAACTATGTGAACAAATCATCAGCAGATCAATAGATCCACAAAGTTATACATCAAACGTAGTAGAATTTATACAATGGAAGTAAACACAGATAAACTATCTCAACAAATAGTAATAAGCAAGCACTCTCATTGGCTCCATAGCATTGCTGGGCGGAATAAGCGTAGACTCCATATATGTATATAATACGAGGTAGCTCCATCTAGCTCGTCCTCTGAACAGCTACTATGTCACCTAGACCTGTTATCTAGTCTACTCATTTAAGAGTACCCAAGGTAATAAGAAGCAATGCATAAAACCTTGGGTCAGACAACTATCTAGTGTGAATGGTAAATGAGTCTCAAAATACTAAATATGTAGATATGGTAAGGAACAAGAGTATACGAACCATACCTGCCATGTCCCTACAACCAAAGAGTTAGCATATAACACTATAATATGCTACTCTACAATATTATAAAGATATACCACAAACCAAATAAAGGATATCGGTCTTCCAGGTATTCCTATCCCCAATACCTACTTTTCCTGATACCTATGAATGATAGCCTAGTAAAAAAAGCAACCATAGCATCCATCATGCCATCTTACCCATCACTCCATGTGCTCTGAATATATAATTACTCGTATGACCCCCAAGCTAGGGACTAATGGAAATTTTGGTTCTCTGTTGTACCCTCGTATCGCACAGCCCAAAGCTAGATACGTGTCTCACTGTCCAAAGCTGGACACTATTCCCAAAGCTACAGGTCTAAAGTATACAGGTCCCTTCATGGAACCATGGGCCTCCCCACTTATAATACTCCTGCTTCGAGTACAATTGAAAACTCTCCGACATGATTCCTTAGCACATACAACCGAGCCTATCTTTCCTCCATTTGGATACCAAGCACTTCTTGCTCAATCCAGTTTCCATTATTCATGAGGAACCCTTTCACATATCCCGATGATACGGTCTACTCCTTTATGAGCCGCCATCTTCAAAACTTTCTCCCAATACGAGCCAATATCCAAAGACCATAGCTATTCATCATGTTGTTATATCGTCAGCTAACCTGATACGAATGAGCCAACCTGATAAATTTACAAAATTCCCTTGACTTGAGAATACTACTAATATGGAAGCTCTACTTTGATTAGAGTTAAATTACGGCACGGTATCCATCAAATGACTATAGTTGGGTCAAGTGGAATTACTAGAAGTGAAACACTATTTAAAAGAGGATTCGTCTCCTCATTTATATAAGGTTAGTATCATGGTCAACTGAAGTCAACTTAAAGTCAAAGCCTCAGGCCAGAGCATTTCGATTAATAATAATTGTTACTATTGAGCCAAAAACTTTGTGTTTCGACTATAGAGTTAAATACGGATGATATTAGAATTTTGACCATTACCAAATTCCACAAGTCCAAAGCGATATAGTTTTAACGAAGAGAATTGATATAAATAATTGTTACAAACGTGTAATGCATAATAAAATAAAATTGGATTTTATCAAAACTAAGTAAGCGATAAATTTAGCCAAAATGTCACACCACCTGCTGAGTGACGTATGAATGTTAATATTCGAATTGTTCAATACTAATCGCTGATCAAATCTAACCTAAGAGTCACATAACTGAAACGTCAAATGCACCTTTGACCAAATATTCAGTTAATTTATAATTGTTAAAAATTAATTAAATTAATTAATATTTATGAAATATTAATTATAAAATATTATTTGATGTGTTAAACAATATTAATAGATAAGTTTATAATAGCAATAAATATATTAATCAATATATGATATTGATATGCGTTTAAATTGGATTTAAATGCAATAAATATTGTATGGGCTTGAAATGGGTTTGAAGTCCATATCGAGTTAAGGGTACACCTTAAAGGCTATTGTGTAATTTGTTACATATACCTAACTCGATAACCAATCTTGTTTGAAATAAAAGGTGTTTTCCTTATATTTTATACTTAATATAATATGTTACATTAATTAGTTAATCTAATTAAAAGTATATTTAATAGAAAATCAATATACGTTTTATGATAGTAGTTACAATGTGTTCTAACCATGAGTGATTTATTTCAATAAATAAACATACCATTTTAAATTTTCCTAGTCAAGATGTATCGAGACTGGATATCGATGCATCCGTTGTTACTAGAGTAGGTAACGCTCTTTATATGTTAGGCAGTGTATTACTCAAGACTGCTGGGGGCACCAAGGGGTTATGTACTGATAGTTATTAGATAACTATGGAATGACTCACTCGATAGTTTACTATTGATTAAAATAACTAAGGTCAAGCAGAAAATATCAATGTGATAAAATTACACAATTCCCTTGACTTGAGAATACTACTGATCTTCAATATGGTAGCTCTACTTTGATTAGATTTAAATTGCTGCACGGTGTCCATCGAATGACTATAGTTGGGTCAAGTGGAAGTACTGGAAGTGAAACACTATTTAAAAGAGGATTCGTCTCCTCGTTTATATGAGGTTAGTATCATGGTCAACCGAAGTCAACTTAAAGTCAAAGCCTTTGGCCAGAGCATATCAATTAATAATAATTGTTATTATTGAGCCAAAATTTTTGTGTTTGGACTATAGAGTTGAATACGGATGATATTGGAATTTTGACCATTACCAAATTCCACAAGTCTAAAGTGATATAGTTTTGACAAAGAGAATTGATGTAAATAATTGTTACAATCGAATAATGCATAATAAAGTAGAATTGGATTTTATCAAAACTAAGTAAGTGATAAATTTACCCAAAATATCACACCACCTGCTAAGTGACGTATGAACGTTAATATTCGAATTGTTCAATACTAATCGTTGATCAAATCTAACCTAAGAGTCACATAACTAAAATGTCAAATGCACCTTTGACCAAATATTCAATTAATTTGTAATTGCTAAATATTAATTAATATTTATGAAAAATTAATTATAAAATATTATTTGATGTGTTAAACAATATAAATAGATAAGTTTATAATAGTTATAAATATACTAATCGATATGCATGTAAATTGGATTTAAATGCAATAAATATTGTTCGGGATTGAAATGGTTTTGAAGTTCATATCGAGTTAAGGGTATGCCTAAGGGCAATTATGTCATTTGTTACATATACCTAACTCGATAACCAATCTTGTTTTAAATAAAAGGTGTTTTCTTTCTATTTTATACTTGATATAATATGTTACATTAATTTGTTAATTTAATTAAAAGTATATTTAATAGAAAATCAATAGATGGTATGTTTTGTGATAGTAGTTACAATGTGTTCTAACCATCAGTGATTTATTGCAATAAAATAAACATACCATTTTAAATATTCCTAGTCACGATGTTACGAGACTGGATATCGATGCATCCTTTGATACTAGAGTAGGTAACGCTCTCCATATGTTGGGCAGTGTATTACTCAAGACTGCTAGGGGCACAAAGGGGTAACGTACTGATAGCTATTATACAACTGTGGAATGACTCACTCGATAGTTTACTATTGACTAAAATAACTAAGGTCAAACAAAAAATATCAATGTGATAAAATTACATAATTCCCTTGACTTGAGAATAGTACTGATCTTCAATATGGAAACTCTGCTTTAATTAGAGTTAAATTGCGGCACGATGTCCATTGAACGACTATTGTTGGGTCATGTGGAAGTACTGGAAGTGAAACACTATTTAAAAGAGGATTCGTCTCCTCGTTTATATGAGGTTAGTATCATGGTCAACCGAAGTCAACTTAAAGTCAAAGCCTCTAGCTAGAGCATTTCGATTAATAATAATTCTTATTATTGAGCCAAAAACTTTGTGTTTGGACTATAGAGTTGAATACGGATGATATTGGAATTTTGACCATTACCAAATTCCACAAGTCCAAAGTGATATAATTTTGATGAAGATAATTGATGTAAATAATTGTTACAATCGAATAATGCATAATAAAGTAAAATTGGATTTTATCAGAACTAAGTAAGCGATAAATTTAGCCAAAACGTCACACCACCTGCTAAGTGATGTATGAACGTTAATATTCGAATTGTTCAATACTAATTGTTGATCAAATCTAACCTAAGAATCACATAACTGAAACGTCAATATGCACCTTTGACCCAATTATTTTGTAATTGTTAAAAATTAATTAATATTTATGAAATATTAATTATAAAATATTATTTGGTGTGTTAAACAATATTGATAGATAAGTTTATAATAGTTATAAATATATTAATCGATATATGATATTGATATGCATTTAAATGGATTTAAATGCAATAAATATTGTTTGGGCTTGAAATGGGTTTGAAGTTCATATCGAGTTAGGGGTATGCCTTAGGGGCAATTATGTAATTTGTTACATATACCTAACTCGATAACCAATCTTGTTTGAAATAAAAGGTGTTTTCTTTCTATTTTATACTTGATATAATATGTTACATTAATTAGTTAATTTAATTAAAATTATATTTAATAGAAAATCAATAAATGGTATGTTTTGTGATAGTAGTTATAATGTGTTCTAACAATTGCTGATTTATTGCAATAAAATAAACATACCATTTTAAAATTTCCTAGTCAAGATGTATCGAGGCTGGATATCGATGCATCCGTTGTTACTAGAGTAGGTAATGCTCTTTAAATGTTGGGCAGTGTATTACTCAAGACTGCTGGGGGCACCAAGGGGTTACGTACTGATAGCTATTAGATAACTGTGGAATGACTTACTCTATAGTTTATTATTGACTAAAATAACTAAGGTTAAACAGAAAATATCAATGTGATAAAATTACACAAGTCCCTTGACTTGAGAATGCTATTGATCTTCAATATGGAAGCTCTGCTTTGATTAGAGTTAAATTACGACAGGGTGTCCATCGAATGACTATAGTTGAGTCAAGTGGAAGTACTGGAAGTAAAACACTATTTAAAAGAGGATTCGTCTCCTCGTTTATATGAGGTTAGTATCATGGCCAATCGAAGTCAATTTAAAGTCAAAGCCTCTGGCCAGAGCATTTTGATTAATAATAATTGTTGTTATTGAGCCAAAAACTTTGTGTTTGTACTATAGAGTTGAATGTGGATGGTATTGGAATTTTGACCATTACCAAATTCCACGAGTCCAAAGTGATATAGTTTTGATAAAGAGAATTGATGTAAATAATTGTTACAACCGGGTAATGCATAATAAAGTAAACTTGGATTTTATCAAAACTAAGTAAGCGATAAATTTAGCCAAAATGTCACACCACCTACTGAGTGACGTATGAACGTTAATATTCGAATTGTTCAATAATAATCGCTAATCAAATCTAACTTAAGAGTCACATAACTGAAACGTCAATGCACCTTTGACCAAATATTCAATTAATTTATAATTGTTAAAAATTATTTAAATTAATTAATATTTATGAAATATTAATTATAAAATATTATTTGATATGTTAAACAATATTAATAGATAAGTTTATAATAGCTATAAATATATTAATCAATATACGATATCGATATGCATTTTAAATTTTGTTTGGGCTTGAAATGGGTTTGAATTCCATATCGAGTTAAGGGTACACCTTAGGGCAATTATGTAATTTGTTACATATACCTAACCGATAACCAATCCTGTTTGAAATAAAAAGTGTTTTCTTTCTATTGTATACTTAATATAATATGTTACATTAATTAGTTAATTTAATTAAAAATATATTTAATAGAAAATCAATAAATGGTATGTTTTGTGATAGTAGTTATAATGTTTTCTAACCATGAGTGATTTATTGCAATAAAATAAACATACCATTTTAAATATTCGTAGTCAAGATATATCGAGACTAGATATCGATGCATCCATTTAGACTAGAGTAGGTAACGCTCTTCATATGTTGGGCAGTGTATTACTCAAGACTGCTGGGGGCACCAAGGGGTTACGTACTGATAGTTATTAAATAGCTGTGGAATAACTAAATTGATAGTTAACTATTGATTAAAATAACTAAGGTCAAACAGAAAATATCAGTGTGATAAAATTACACAATTCCCTTGATTTGAGAATACCATTGATCTTCAATATGGAAGCTCTACTTTGATTAGAGTTAAATTACGGCACGGTGTCCATCGAACGACTATAGTTGGGTCAAGTGGAAGTACTAGAAGTGAAACACTATTTAAAAGAGGATTCGTCTCCTCGTTTATATGAGGTTAGTATCTTGGTCAACCAAAGTCAACTTAAAGTCAAAACCTCTAGCCAGAGCTTTTCGATTAATAATAATTGTTATTATTGAGCCAAAAACTTTGTGTTTGGACTATAGAGTTGAATATGGATGATTTTGGAATTTTGACCATTACCAAATTCCACAAGTCCAAAGTGATATAGTTTTGACGAAGAGAATTGATGTAAATAATTGTTACAACCGGGTAATGCATAATAAAGTAAATTGGATTTTATCAAAACTAAGTAAGCGATAAATTTAGCCAAAATGTCACACCATCTGCTAAGTGATGTATGAACATTAATATTTGAATTGTTCAATACTAGTCGCTGATCAAATCTAACCTAAGGTTCACATAACTGAAACGTCAAATGCACCTTTGACCAAATATTCAATTAATTTGTAATTGTTAAAAATTAATTAATACTTATGAAATATTAATTATAAAATATTATTTAACGTGTTAAACAATATTAATAGATAAGTTTATAATAGTTATAGATATATCGATATACAATATCGATATGCGTTTAAATTGGATTTAAATGCAATAAATATTGTTCAGGCTTGAAATGGGTTTGAAGCCCATATGGGGCAAGAGAATTTCGACCATGATAAGATCACAGAATGGGCAGACAAAAGATAGCAATTGGCTTGGGTTTTGATATTTTAAAAGGCAAAAAATGAGTAAGAGAAGAAAGAGGATCTTGATCCTACTTTATCTCTTTAGCCTCTCCATTCTAAAATGATTAGAATCCTCATTCTAAAACTACTTTTTGAAGCCTCCACCCTAAGCTTTTCTGGATAAAAATCATTATCCTCCTCTCCACCATTTCCATGCTCAAATCAAATCAATTAAAAGCTATATGATAGCTGGTGGTCAACAATTTGAAGCTAGCATCTATGGGAGTGGAATACGATTCAAAGAAGCTCGTGTTTTCGTTTCAACATATGCTAGTTAGCTTTGGTAATAAGGTAATATTCTGATTCAAAATAATGATTTAATATCCAATTAATTTATACATCATATACTATTTAGATAGATGGGCGACAAATCTTATATATCGTCACATAATTGATGGTAGTTTTGTTATATGCATATATATATATTATAATACTAAATTGTACACCATGACCTTAATGCTCTCGGCTGTAATATAAAGAAATTTCGAAATTAAAATAATAAATTATTTTAAAGGTTTTACTAAATCTATAATTAACTTTTTACATTGTACTATTTATGTTTTAAATAATGAACAGTTTTATTTATGCCTAGAAAATTCTCGGCAATAAATTTTTTTAATTTTGTTTGTGTATGTGTGTGTGTGTATAAACACACACACACACGGATATAATTAAATTTGATTTGAAATTGGTTTTAGATAAGATATAAGTATGTGTATAGTTTAAAATATTATAATATGGTATAAAACTTTTCAAAACATTAAAATATGAATTATTTTTTTAAAATTACTATTATTTTCTTTATTTTAAACACATTTTTAATTATCTAAATAATTCCAAAATTAAAAATTATATATATATATATATATATATTCTAGGTCAATAACATTATTATAAAAAAAATTAATATATATACATATATACATTTATTTATTTACATATATACAATTTTACACATAAATATGTATGTAGTTATTCGAATTGAAAAATATTCTTTTTTTGATCGGAAAACATTATTATTAAAATAATATATATATATATATATATATATATATATATTTACTACTATTAACTTATATGTGTGTTGTATTATATTTGAAAAAAACTCTTTTGGTTTTATAGTATTTTATAGTAGACTAAAATTATTTTATAATTTATTAATTAAAATAATGTCATATATATATATATATGTGTGTGTGTGTGTGTGTGTGTGTTTATTTATATACTAGTATATATTTGCACTTATACTTACATATAATTTTGTAGCTTAAAATCCTTTATATACAAATTATTTAATATTATACATATATATGTGTATATAAATAATATACTTTATAGATAAAACTTGATGCATATGACCATACATTTGGATGATGCACCTGTATATAGGAAGGGTTAACTTGTCCGTTGTAGTATAAATCCATGCACTTATACATGCGCATATCAAACCTTACACGAATTGCTATGTTACACATGCACACATACATATATGTGTATATGATACACATATATTTGTAATACAATAATAATTACATAATATAAAACTATATTATAAATTTAAATAAAATAATGATTTTATTTAAAAGAAATTTTGAAGTATTCTAAATAAATTAGACTTCGTAGGCCCAATAAAGATCCAAAATGGTAAAAAAAATTGAAATTCAACTATTTCTTCCGCTGTGGGTTGGCCCAATTCTAATAGGTAGCAGTGATAGTGGTGGCTACATGTTCAGTGGGGTTGGCACTAGCTTGGCTCATCACTTGAATATAGTGTCTGAACCATACTAGAATATTAACTCCGGGGATATCCAGTACATTTACTCAGGTTCTAGTCCATGCCCTGGTCTCTACCCTACCTGCATTGGTTATGTTAGTCTCTGTTCTAGTTTCGACAGAATCACTCATTTCAGCTATCTATAAAAATGAGAATTATCAGCAATTTCCCAATAGATCGTAAACAAAATTGGAATAGTAATTGGGTGTGTGCATTTGTATTTGATTCCTATATTATATATATATATATATATATATATATAATAGAAAATACAAATATGCCCTCTCGACACCTGATCCAATGCCTAATCTGATGTAGACAACTCAAGAGCTGAAGAGGCAAGTCATTGAGGGTTGATAAGATATGTATACGATTATAGAAAAAGATAGATATCAGATATCAAAAATAGTTCTTACCAACATTAACCATCTACATTCAGAGTCTCATAGTGAAAGAAAGAAAAATATAATACATTAATAAATACTATAATCACATCACCACAAAATGCCTATAATGTCAAATGCATATGTTTGAATGACACAAATACAACCTAGTCCACACATACTGTCAAATCCAAGTCACAACACTTATGGATGTCATATGTACAATACACGGATGAATCTATATCCTTGATACCATCTCATCTCCAAACCCCATCAACCTAGATATATTCATAAAAAGGAGAAAAATAGGAGTGAGTTAAACATAAGTCTGGTGAGTGAGCCATACTCTACTCTACATATACTACAAAAATAATACTATAACATGATATGAGTTTATAGCCCAGTCGCCACACATCTTGTCACCACAGCATACCTAACTATCATACATATATCTGGTCATATCACATCACTTCTATGCAGATTCACTTCCTATGACTCATCTCATACGCTACAAGGTCGCATATTGTCTACCGTCACGTAAATCGCTTATAGGACTCACGTCCTGGACTAGCCTCATGCCTTGCAGGGTCGCTTGTTGTCCTCATGCTAAATATCTTGATTCACGCCCTAGACTAGCCTCATGCCCTATAGGGTCGCTTAACATCCACCTCCTCCCACTGGTCCGTCATAGCACTACATAGGAGAAACGCAATGCCTGGACCGCCTGGTGACGTCACAGGTCCATATTTGTATTTGTATACCTCTCTTGGGCCATCTACTCGTGCCATAGCCCTATTCACATCCACATACATCCATCATCGTATCACATTTCCATACCACCATAACATATATAATCACTTCAAACAGTAACCAAGCATCATAAACATTCGTTCATCTCATAACTCTGTCATTTGCCTCATTAATAGCCTCTAACTGAGGAGTAAGAGACCTTAGGATCAGATTCATTTGCAACTCATTATCTATTGTCATGCCTAACTGAGAAAATCTATCAATATAGCATTTCTTCGGTAGAATGTACTCTTCCACTTTTATGTCGTTCATCATTTTCGTATTGAAAAGTTTCTTCGTAAGTTTGTACCTTGCGGAGCGAGACTATTCCCCAAACAAATCTTTAAGGCAAAAGAAAATTTGATAAACATTCATGTTTTTGTGTTGTCTCTACAACGGTTTTTCTAACGTAGACGACACGTAAATTTGGACGATCTCAAGGTCCGTAACCCACTTGTTACAAGCTATGTGTAATTTGGAGTCTGCATTATTAATGGGCTTTTCCTTTGGAAATTTGATTATAGACGATCATCAATGTTCATATGTTAGTGCTATCTTTGTTGCCTTTAACCAGTCTATGTAGTTTAGTCCGATGAGTTTGTCATTTTTAGAAAACAATTTGTATGTAGACATTTTCTGCATATTTCAATTTAGTAGATTAGAACATAATTCGTTCATAGCAGATGTTCTTAGAATATTAGTAAGCTTAAACATTATATTTCTTTCCTAATAATCTCCCACTAGCCTTTTACATTTCTCAAAACCCTTAAATGAAACATATAAGCCTTTCGACTACATCAGTGGTTGTTAGGACTCGTTTGCCTTCAGATTATGACCTTTTGGAATACCAACAAATCATACTTATGCAAACAATGGATAACACATTATCGGTTGTATCATATACAACTCCCTTTTCCATGGTTCTTTGTCTTAACCTCATTTTGATCTTAAGGAGAATGCTAACAAATCGAAAGAGATTATTCACTCGTACCTACCACTTTGTGACGGCCTAATTATAAATTTATGTACCTCGAGTAATATGAATAAATAGGTACATATATCTTTCCTTGTCTATTAATATATTAGTAGTACTATGTATAACATCCTTAGCTTGAGGAATATTAACAATTGAGGAGTATGTATGTAAGCTATTAATATATAAAAGGTAGAGGACAACTTTATATTAAAGATTCATAATCTATTAAATTGAGTGATATAGACTTATGGAATAATGTACTTCTTTAGAAATACCCTTATGATTCAAATGTCGGACACATCTAAAATCATGACATATATGCTTTTGGTATGTATTTATTCCTTAAATCTAGTTAGGGTTTCTTATTGTTCCACCTTATATTGTACATCCATACTATATAAGTTTTAATTATAATATAACTTTTATAATTCAATTAACTTATATAATAGTCTTATGTATAATGTTAATCAAATATTATTAATTACATCTTATTTTATTAATTTAACTATTAATAAATTAATTTTAATTAATTTTATATTACTCGATTAAACATTTTGTATTGAATATAAATAATATAACACTCATAGTTATACACATATATCTTTATATATTTGTCTTATATTATATATTAGTTGACATTTAATAATTTATTAAATTAAATAATTTTAATTTTGAAAACTTTAATTTATACTTACATTTCCTTAAGATCTGATTGAATCATCTTTAGAATTTGCAACGATCCAAAGCACCACTTTTGTAATCATTTATTTGATTTTGTTTGAATTTGTTTTGGAATTTTTTTTCTTCCATGAAGACATGGATTTTCAGCCATGAAGGGAAGCGTGAGGAGAGCAGAAGAAAAAAATAGTTGTTAGGAGAATAGATTAATGTATGAAAGGAAATTTTTTAAAGAAACAATTGAAACATTTATAATTCCTTCCTTAAATGCTTTCCTCTATAAATCTTCATTAAATCTCAATCAGATCACCCCACTTATTGGTAGCAAAAATAGAATGAAGAAAAAGGGCAAAAAACCATTTCATAAATGTGTTTTAAGTGAGTTATAAAGAAGAGTAAAGAATGGGGATTTATTTCCTTCCTTTAATTCCCCATCGCCTTTTCAAATCACATTTGATACTTCTCCTCTCATTCCCTCTTTGGCCAGCCATAATGGAGGCATCATGGGCCTTTAACAACTCCCATATCAATTTAGTATTTAATTGGTTAAATCAAATTTAAATATTTTTTCAATATCGTATATCGATACATGCATACGTAACTTGTATATATGTGCACTTCATTAAATACTAGTAGTACTCAAACATAGAATAAAAAATAATAATTAATATTCCATAAATAATAATTAATTTAATTAATTTACAATGGTTATAAATTAATTAAATCATGTAGGTTTTTGGAGTATTCATTATTACAGTTATGCGACTCAAACGTGTATATTCAGTCAGTGATTAATATCGAGTAATTTAAATATTAACTTTCACACGTCATCTGGTGTGACATTTTGGCTGAATTCATTGCTTACATATTTTTCAATAAAATCCAATTTTACTATCATAAGCGGCACTTAGTAGTAATAATTATCGACATCAATTCTCTTCGTTAACAATATATCACATTAGGACTCATCGAATTTGGAAAAATTCGAACATCATCCATATTCAACTTGATTAGTCCAAACACAAACCCTTAGTTTAATAATAATTATTATTAACTATATCGCTTTGACCGGAGACTTCGACTTTGAGTTTACTATAGTTGACCATGATACTAAACCCATATAACCGAGGAGACGAATTCTCAATTGAATAGTATTTTACTTCCAGTGCTTCAGTTTATACCCAACTATAGTCGTTCAATAAATGCCATGACATGATTTAACTATAATCAAAATGGAGTATCCACATTGAAGTTCAAAGGTATTCTCAAGTCAAGAAAACTGTGCAACATCGTCACTTCAAGTTCTCTATTTGACCTTAGTTATATTAGCTAACAGAAAACTCTTTAGTGAGTCATTTTGTAATTACCTAAGAACTATCAATACATAACCATATGATCCCTCCAGTAGCCATGAGCAATACACTGCCCAATATTTGAAAATCATTACCTACTATACTCTCAAAGGATGTATCGATATCTAGTCTCGATACGTCTTGATCTATGTAGTTAATGCCCCGCTATTACCCCGCTATAACCCTGCTATATCTCATAGCGGATTTCTACCGCTACGACTTTTTCATATAGCCTTAAATATAGCATTTCTTCTTTAAGCCCCGCTATTTTTGCTATATCCCGTTATTCCTGCTATATTCCGCTATTTCCGCTATATCTTATTTAAAAGAAATGAATTGAAAAATGACATTTATACATTATAAAAATTATGAAATTAATTTATTTAACTGAATTTTTAATATATTTTTAGAAATGAAAATACTCTAATATTCTACTAAATTCAATTATGTTATATAACGGTTTTACGTTTATTTACAGTATATTCGCACATGTTTTTATTTAAAATTATTAATGTATTAAATATAATTAAATTGAATGTTAATTTTTTATTTAATTACCATTATATATTTGTAAAAACATTAAGTACGATTTTTATATGCTATTTTAGAGTCGTCCGCTATATCCCGCAATATCCTCGCTGTATACCCGGTATGACTTTTTGCAACTCCACCGCATTAAATTTGTCGAGCGCTTTAACTGCATAGATTTTGATTAGGAATAGTTAAATCGATATGTTTATTGCATTGTGAAAAGTTGCTAATGATTACAATAAATTGTAATTACTATCACAAAACATACCATTTATGGATTTTCTATTAACTACACTTAAATTAAACAATTAATTAATAAAACCTATTATATCAAGTATGTAATAGAAAGAAAAACACCTTTTATTTTGAACGAGATTTCATTACTGACTTAATAATTTGCAATAAATTACAGAATTTCCTCTAGGACATACCCCTAACTCTGTCAGGAGACACATGTTAAAGCATTAAATGCACAAATTTGGCCCGCCATGCGTATTCCCACTAGCTATTACCTTGGCTTCCATAGTGTCCCGCATAGTCCTAAAAGATTGCATCTCATTCGAACTGCCTAGTTCCCCATAACAAAGTGGCCCGTCCAACACCAACATACACATATGAGTCATTCAAACGCCTACAAGACCATCGGCGAACAATTGTAATATATAGCGGCTAGACATGCTTAATGATCCTTAACAATCGAGAGACCCGGTAAACGGTCCACTCCCCAACAAGGTCCTTTGCTCGCATCCCTCTTGTCTGCCTACACCATCTGAAGCCCCTTTGTCTTAACTCAACTGGCTTGGCCATGTGCCTGACCACAACTGCGAAAAGAAGCTATGACTAAATAGCTTCTTTGAAAAGACTAGCACATGTGACACTATTTATCTGACAAAAGCACCATTATACTATAACCACTCATTACCCTTTGTTACCACCCTAAAGAATTGCCCCTACACAACCACTCCTAGATCCCGTTCCGGTCGTTCCTAACCAAGGCATGCTCAAGTATGGATTTCCAACTACCAACCATCTGACTCATACAATCCAGTTAGCATCCTAGTTAGTAGAATCGAACAACCAAATAAACAGTTGAGAGCCATTCCTGGACTTTTGCAGCACAATCTTGGTCATTCGATTCAAATATCAACACCTACAAATGTAGTCAAACATGAATTTTTACAAGATTTGAACATTTCAAACTCCGAAGCATATATTTTCTTATTATTGTAAGAGAAATCATATGCGAGTTTTGGGCTTGTAATCCAAGTTATTGTAAGGGTTGAACACTTTAAGTTTTGAAGCATATATTTTCTTATTATTTTTACACGTGTCTCTTGTAAAACACCAAAGCCATGCCATGAGTTTTGGGCTTGATCCCAATAGTGTGGTTGACCATTAGGCGAATGTCTATCTTGTAATTGACGTCAATATTTATGAGTTGGGGCTTGATATAGTAGGTTCAGAAATGATAGGGCGATTACAAGTTTTAGGCTTGATCCCAATAGTGTCATTTATTATTAGGCGAATGTCTAGCTTGGACTTGACCTCAATAGTTACATGCGATTTCCATGACAGTGTTGCATATGGGACACATGAATTGGTACTTTGAACTCAATAATGTGGTATATGGTAGGCGTCAGGTGCACTTCGGTGGGGCCAGTGGCGTATAGCGATGACGAGTTGGAACTTTGACCCCAATAGTGTCACAGTTGGCGGGACACGAGTTGGGACTTTGTTACACCCCATAAATTTAACGATAATTAATTTAAAAAGAAATTAATAAATAATTAGTAAAGTCAAAAATGGAATTTTCACCAACGTCGGGTTTGGCTACGAAGCTTGCACTGTTGTGTTCGTAGCGATTTTCTGATTGATTTTCATTTATAAAGTTTTCCAATTGAAGTCCATACAAAAAGTTATTAACGTTTGAATCTTTCGGATTGGAAATAATTATATATGTCATTAAGAAAATAAATATAATTAATTAATGTTAGTAAACATTAATGAATACTTAACATTTAAGCAAGTTTAACTTTAACAAAATCTATATAAAATGGTATCAAATAATATTAAAAGGAAACAAATTGAACGTTAACAAAATAACATGATCGGTTGACACCTAAGTTCAATCGATCGACCGGTAGATATGGAGCGGTCGATCGATGGTGCCATAGCGATTGTAAACTAAACCTATGCCGAATGGCCTAAATTTAATGTAATCTTATTGAATGACTGACATTGATTGGGATCCCTATAAATACAAGCCTAACCCCTCACCATTCTTCTCATATTTTATGAAGCAATAGCAAAGCTCTGCCATTTTCTTTTCTTCACAAATTCTAAAATCTAAATAAACTATAATCTATAAATATATAGGTGGATAATAGCGGAGAATAATAGAGGAGAAGAATACAATCAAATCGAATCGCCAATGCCAAGGTAAATTGTAAATCCAAATCTATATTAAATTAAATTCTCTTCTCAAATCTAAATTTCTAATGAATATGTATTTGCTTTCAGTACATATTTTGGTATAAAGAAAAGGGAATTTAATAGGAATAACAAGGTTGAGATTTTGAAGCTTACAGATGAGTGAGAAATTATATATTTTATATAATATTGAATTTATATCGTTGTAAATCTATTCCCTGTATGCCTGAATATAATTTTGGGGTTATAGGCTTAAATATATACATGTAATCAATTTGAAAACTGTGCCTACATATTCTATGAATTGTTAAATTTGATTAAATATTGCATATACTTGAATCTAAAAAGTAAGGTGAAAGTAGTCCCTAAATTTATAATATTGTATAATAATTCTATGTTTGTTGGTTGAATAATATATATTAGTAAACATGAATTGGAAGTTATTATAAATTGGATTGGGGTTTAAGTAGTATTTTAATTCATTGGAATGAAGTGTATTACAACGTAAATTTATATAAGTGAATATTAGGCTCAGGTCCCTAGTAAGTTTCAAAATACACAAAAACCCCAGTAAAAAAAAGTGTGTAAATTAGGTCCCTAGAATTAAGTTACTAAGTAATTGCATATAGCTATGCAATTTTTTTGGTGAATAATTGCGGAATTTTCCGCAACTTTTTGAAAAAATTGCGTAAATTTCCGCAATTTTTTGGGTGAATAATTGCGGAATTTTCCGCAATTTTTTGAAAAAATTGCGTAAATTTCCGCAATTTTTTGGATGAATAATTGCGGAAGTTTCCGCAATTTTTTGGTATAATTGCATAAATGTCTGCAATTATTCACTGAATAATTGCATAAGTGTATGTCATTATTTAGTAACTTAATTCTAGGGACCTAATTTACAAACTTTATTTTACTGGGGTTTTTGTGTATTTTGAAACTTATTAGGGACCTGTGCCAAACTGTCCCTTTATATAAATTATCCAGTTTTATAAATATGAATAAAAGTGTGTAATTTGAAATAACAAGAAATATGCCTAAAAGAAAGAGATGTGTAAAAGTAGGGATGTTTACTGTATTTTGTACCATCTATTTCAATAAGAATAGAAAAGATAATTCCTCATAATTCCAAACATAACACAATTTCTCTTTTAGATAATTTATGTAAATTACAGTGTTAACGTCTCCTTTTGGGGAGATGTAATTCCAACGTATTAAAATGCAGAAATTCCTAAGTACATACCAAAATACTGTAAGAAGGGATAATAACTACAATTCAATTATAAATCTAATATATGAGATAAGTTAGAAAATGAACAAATAAGCGATGAAATATATGTAAAGTGATGCAATGAGTAATTAAGAAAATTATGGTAATCAAAGAGAGATAGTAGTAGTGGAAATGGAACAGTAGGATATACTTAATAGTATCAAGTGGAAGTCCAACAGAAAATGGTATTTAATCTATTAAACTAGAAGTAAGCAGTAAATAACATTAAATTGGCATTGATGAAACAAGAAGTAAGTTGGTTAAAATAACTAAATACCAACTGTAATGAACGCCCTATACCTACGGTGCAAACAATAGTTAAAGGAAAGAAAAACATATAAGATGAAGAAGTAGAAGAGAAAAGAATGGAAAAGAAGAAAAGGGAAGCATCAAATAACCAAATTACCTGTCGCATATCTCACATCGCATCAGAGTAAATATAATAATCAACACATGTATAAAACAAGAGAGGCAGTAATAATAATGTGAAACAATCATCTAAACAATGATCCACAAAGTTATACAACACCATAATAGAGTTTATACAATGGGAACGTAAACTCAACTGGTACACTGTCTCATAATAGTTAATCAACACTGTCAAGGCTCCACAATGTCACACAGCGGAAGTATAATAACAAATGCACATATAAGTATAGATAACTGTCACTTCATGTCGGTCCACCTGTAGAACTCCATAATCATCCACCTACTCTCGATCTACTCATTTAAGAGTACCCGAGATAATGGAAGCAAAGCATAAAACCTCGAGTCAGAAAACAGTCTGGTGTGAGCGATATCAAATCTCAAAATACTATAAAAGTCGATAACAAACAGAACATAGGGTATATAAGTCATAGCTGACCTATCCCGGCAACCACAGAGTCGACACATAAACATAAGTAATATGCTACTCCAAAATATCGTAAAAAGGGTATACCATACTCAGTATCTGTCAGGGTACCTAAGTATCTCCACCTACAATCCCTACTCCATACTAAGTAAACTTCAGGTATCTAGGTATATCCATCATACCTACTCCACACTAAGCAAGTTAGGGTATCTAAGTATCCCTACCACAATACCTACCTAGTGTGGCATCCCTAGGGTGACGAGTGACTAGTGAACAACCATAATAAACATATCCATCAAACAATACTAACTGTCACCCAATGTGCCAGATATATGATGACCCGTATGACTAATTATCAAGGACTAGTGGAAATCCCGGTTCTCGATTGTGTTCCACCATACTTTCAGGTGCGAAACGCCACACGGTTCTTCCTGTAATACCACTGTACCACCTGACCTAGACTCTCTCAGAGCGATCTAGGGTACATAACCATCGCTACCAGCCCTTGGGTATCACCCGCATATAGTACCCTTGCTCTGAACACAACAAACACTCTGAATCATCAACGATCCCTAGGCACAAACACATCCATCGAGCCCTACTCACTTGATACAGATTCGAACCCTACTGGCTGGATATAGTTTCTGGGCGCGAGCTGTAACGCCCCACCTCTATACCCACGCTAACCAAGAACACTACGGTGTAGTGCTGTCAATTAGCACGGAGAATAAGGCTGTTGAGGAGCGACCATCCATGTAACTTCTTTGTGATTATTTAAGAAGAAAATAATAAATGGATCAGTCTAGCTATAAATATCAGACATATCGGTGCTCGCACAAAGAAGTTACATGGATGGTCGCTCCTCAACAGCCTTATTCTCCGTGCTAATTGACAGCACTACACCGTAGTGTTCTTGGTTAGCATGGGTATAGAGGTGGGGTGTTACACGAGCCTAACACTCAACCCAATCCACTATCTGCAGCCTCGCTCCAATCCGAGCTGCCATCTTCAATTCTACTCACTGCCTGAGCTCTTGATCGAAGAACCCTACTATCATGCCATCTTCAATAAAGGCCTTATACTATCATCCTGGAGCCTACTCCATACATCATCGAGTCACTATCCACAGTATCAGACTACCAGGTCGAAGCACCAGATCCCTGCCTCACCATCAAAATCACTAGGTCAAAGCACTACATCCCTCGCTCACCATCATTATCACTCATCGTAGGGTAATAACATCCAACCTCTAAACCGATTGGACGAACAAACCATCACGTCACGCACCATGATATCTCATCGACGTCGAAGCCACATATCAGCCAAATCTCCAATCGACAACAGTGATGGACAATGACCACTCTACTATGGTCAATACCATCCACCTTGGTCTTGCACTTAACCGAACGGTTAAGTACAGACCAAACGGAAATGACCGGCATCATCCACTCTGAAATCCAGATCCAACGACATGTATCCCAAACCCTCTTCTACGGCTCATCTCATTCATAAGATTCCCACGTGTGCGAAAATCCAACATAAAAGATGCTATATAAAATCAAATCACTACTTATCGGTGTTTTCAACCAAAACATCCAAATAACAAACAAGCCAAACAGGCAAACATGCATCCATACATCCAAACAACCATATATCCATCCAAAATGTCATACATACAACATAACAATCCATCCATATCAATTAAAGTGGGAAATAACATCAATAATATATTTAAGCTTATAATTCCCTAACTATGGCATAATGATGGAAAATAAGTGATATTCTTTATAAATCATTTAAAAATAATTATATATTCTTTTATAAAAAATGTAGGTGTTGTATATATATGATAATATCACATTTAAAAGCCAAAAATCATTCCCGAGCGTCAATATAACAATAAACAATCAATCATAGTAAAGTGAGAGACAATATCACTCACCTTAGCCAAATCTATCCAAACAAGTGCCAAAACATGGGTCTCATCAAAACAAGTCCACTGCAAGAAACCGCGTCCAAAACGGACCTTGTATGCAAAAGATATTGCCAAAATAAGAATCGTCATTAGCAAAAAAATTAACTAATTAAATAATACGACTAATTACCTAATTAGGCGCTAATTTTTCTTCCTCAATCAAGCTTGTACACGCATGAAAACATGGCCGTGCATGTCAGTTTCTTCCCTCCTCGATTTCTCTAAAATCACTTGATGAAACATCGATCTGCTTTCGCTAAACGACTCTACATCAAAATTTCCTCGATCTAGACACGTTACCATCTCAATTGCGCCTATGCCTTGGAATGCGTGCTCTAGCCCTAGCATCGACCTGCTCGCAACATGAGATGGTCGCGATCTGCCACAAAACGTCAATCGTCCCCAAATCATCGTCGTCTCCTTCTCTTCGAGCAAGAATCACAACGCCGCCCTCGGATCCGCCTATTATTGCCTAAATCTCCAATGATCTCAAACCCTAGATCCATCGATCTTAGACAACGATGATAAATCAAAATTCCACCATGGTCATTGCATAGCTCTCGACGATACGATCTCAACGAATCAAACGGCATGATTTTTAGTGAAGCGGATGAGGATAAATTAATTTTTGAATGGAGGAAAGTGAGTTCGGCCATGGATTTTTAAGCTTCAGGAATGAACAGTGAATGGCAATTGTAAAATGGAGGGAAGATCAAGATTTGGGAATATATATAATATTATTTTATTCCATTTATTTAATTCTCAAATGAATGGTTGTACGTTTCGAGTCCGTACGATCACACGACGCGCCCGATCGCCACGAAACTCGTCTGTGAACATCACCTCATTTGTCCAGATCCAATGGCACTAACCGCGTTTCCATTCGAGACTGCGCCCCAGAAGGCTAATTTCATGTATTTCGAGACCATTTTAGCCATCGGATCGTCCGATCTTGAAATATAGCAATACTTATACTTATTTCAATTCGCAACGTCAATCCGAAGTCAATGGAAGTGCTCTCGAGTCCTGATTCGGCCGTATGCGAAAAATCACATTTTCGAGCCTTCATTTAATTAACGATTAAATATTTAAATAAAGGATTTAAATATCTGATTGTTAAAAATATGGATCGTTACATTCTCCCCTCCTTAAAGAATTTCGTCCTCGAAATAACAAAGCCAAGAGAATGTTTCCTAACCTATTGGCCCTCAAAAATCTATCAGCGGAAAAATTCGGCAGAACCTCCTTTGGACAACTAAGTTCGAAAACTCTACTACAAGAAAGATATGTATACAATTCATATCTTTAACTATACTAGATCATCTATAGCAATCATCAAATAAGAATGCTATACCAAACAATAACTATCCCGCATGCCTAACAACCATACAACATAATCTATCATCTCGAATGCTAACAATCTAATCAAACATACATACATGAGATCTAACATCCAAAAATAACATCCATGCCTATCCTAGCATGCGGAATACTAAACAATCTAGTATAAACATCCAATATGATATCCATAATGAAAGCTGACGATACAAGCAAAGTCTCATCGTCTAAAGAGCTCCGGACTAACGGTCCTCATACTCCCTACAGTCTATTATACCCTATTGTCTTCGCTTTCATTCCACTGAACCCAACTACTTATATGTCCTCCTTCTAACCTGATTCGTATCACATCTACCGGCACAAATGGGCTTATGAGGTCTCCATGTTTATGGTTTAGTCTCGATATCATATAATCCATTTAGTGCCAAATATCTAACCGCCTCTTGTAAGTTCTTCCAAAATCCATATTGAACAACGGATCTTGGCCACTTACAATGATCTTGGCACACAATGGAATCACACCAACCATTCGACAAACAACACAACAAAAACAGATGTCGTACTACTGGACTTAAGGAATACAAATTTAGCATCATATGTCAACTAATCAGCTATGACTAAAATGTTATCCTCTATCCTTAGTCATCGGCAATTATTTGATGCAGTCTTAAAACATTTCTTCTCGCTACTCGAGAACAAACAGTCTCTATGGAACCAATAGTCTCTGTCGGGTCCACACTTCATCACCTCATTAGACACTACTCACCCTTCTAATTTAGTCACGATCTACACTAGTCTAGCTTAATATATCCAACTAGTTCCAATTAGCTAATTCAAAGTAGGTCTGACGATCAAACTAGCCGTCACACTTGGCCAAAGCTCATCGAGTCCTGGAGTCGTAACCAGTGATAAGCTCGGGAAATATCCACTCTAGGAATATCGCTCCCAAACTAGTACGTCTCCCACTCGAAAAACCAACAACTACATTTCCCTTCAAATGTCTAGGAAATGTCAAAACCATAGGAGGCTAAAAACTCTAACCATCGCTACTAGCAAAGGTAAAGATCCTTTTCGGAGAAGAGATGCTACAATGACAAGGGATCACTAAATGACTCTCTCTTCTCCTAGCAGATAGTGCTTCCAAATCCCCAAAGCGAACTCCATCGCCTCCAACTCCGAATCAAGAGTCGGATACTACCTCTCGGCATCACTACCGCATGCATTTAAGTACCACAGGCAAGTGTGTACTATCGTCTCCTCATTCTCGCTCGGAGTGAGTACAATCAATGCACTCGTCGACCTCTCCGCCAGACTCATCAACGCGTGTCTACACCTCACGTCTCAAACAAAAGCCTGATCCTCTCCTAAACAATAGGTCGACGATACTGCTACCTTGGGTCCATTCAGATTCCGGACTGTCGTAACTAAAGGATCTACAGCGATGTCCTACTCTAAAACAATATGACCCAAGCCTCTCACTCCCTTCCTTAGGAGTGATACCATCAAAATCTCATCACTAATCATGTCTTGTGCTCCTCTTCCGTCCATGGGCGAACGAAAGTATCATCAAAGAACACAAGCACAACCTACTCAAGTCACTGCTCTAATCACGGTCCATGAGATCCACAACATATGCCGACATATTGGTTAGCCCGAATGGCATAACCAACCTAAAGTCAAGGTAGTGTGTGAAACATTATAATCGGCACACTCATCCAAATTACTCCCAGTTGGTGAAACCTCACCTCAAGGTCCAACTAAGAGAACATCCTCATGCTATAGAGCTGATCGAACAAGTCATCAACAAACGGCAGTACAACTTGTTCGTCATCTCAACTAGCCAACAACAACTCCAAAGAGCCATCCGTCCTACCGACGAATACAACAGGTGCATTCTACCTAAAATATACACCCATGGATAAACCATCACCTAAACAGGTCATCCGCTCGTAGCTCTAATCGCCTAAGCTCTTTGGACACTCTACGCTTTAAAGGCATAACTTCTGGTCCAATCCATTCGACCAGATCGATAGGGAACTCTATCCCTATATGGTGGTAATCCGATCACCTCCTCCAGTATGTCCGAACACTCTCCAACTACAGGCACAAATAACATCCTATCATGTGGAATATCGAGCGAATATATAAGGCTCCCCTGCTAGCAACCAATCACTACCGTCCACTCCTCCACAACCCTGATCGTCATCAACTTCCACTCACAGTCCACCATAATTCTATATCCCCTTCAGCCAGTCCATTCTTAAACTATAATTCCAACCCAACTAAACCCCAAACAATCAATAACAATCAATGTTTAACAAACAAACAACCATGACTCAAAAGGGAAAGGTCTCGACAAACCACGTATAGGCTGGTTGAGCCCCTAACTAGGTCTGTCACGATTAAAGATCGGTAATTATCTTGAGTCTCTATCCCAATATCTAACCATCGGATCTAGATATAAAGGAATACGAAACCTCGCTGACAAATAAAATAAGTATGGAACAATCATATATGGAAATCATATCTCAAACAGTGATGCCCTTTCCCTTCTATTCATTGATGGAGTAATCGACGAAACCGGAAAGGCAATCAATATATATATGCTTCCCGAACTATCCATACACAACTAGTATGGGATAACTCTTCAATACTAGGTACTTCTTGATCATCGTGTCGAAGCCCTCATCAATAGGACGAATCAATCGACCCCTAAGATGATCTCTCTACCCAATGCTAAACTTCAAGCCTTTCTGTGTGGAGTATCAATGGAAATAGACGGTACCTCGATGTCATATTGAATCTGACCACACACTCTAACATAAACATATCACCGTATTTCAAATCAGCGAACTCTCTAACCATCCCCGACTTTAGAAAAGTCGAGACAAATCGTCTTCGAAGCGAACTATGAACTAGTCCCAAGGAAATCGATCCTCGGGAATCAGAGCTATAGAAACACTCCACCAGTTCATCGTCCATCCTTGGAGTCATCCAAAGGCTAACTTCTACTTCATGCATCATCTAACTCCAAGTCATCAAAGATCCTTCTACAAGCAACCAACTAGTCTTGCCTCCCAATAGCCGACTCCGTTCTAAGGAACGGCCTGCCTTCTAGACTCTCATGGTCTATGTATAGGTCGGAAAAGTCGACTCTAGCCAATTGCACTTGAGCACCACAACCATCCAGAACAAACTGGGTATCTAGGAAATGATCCACACCAACTTTACAAACATATCCTATCAATCAGGGATAGTGGCCTTGATCCTGCCCAATACACAACTCTAAAGATAGAGTCAACAGCAATTTTTTTCCGTGCTAGATCATTCCTATTCTATAATAAGGATGATCGGTCTCTCATAAAGAAAACTGCATCAATAGTGCTCATGTGTGCATTCAACTCATATACTATATATACTACTATATAGTTTTGAAAACCAAAACAATAACAAATACGAACTCTCTCATATATATACACTCTCTAGATCCAGTCTAAGGCAATAACTCCTACCCTATCTCTACTAGATTGCGGTATCAACTAAGATTAATCCAGTAACCTTAGCTCTGATACCAAATGTAATGACCACCGTACACCTACGGTGCAAAACGGTAGTTAAAGGAAACAAAAAGAAATAAGATTAATAAGTAGAAGAGAAAAGAATGGAAAAGAAGAAAAATGTAGCATCAAATAACCAAATTACTTATCGCATATCTCACATCGCATCAGAGTAAATATAATAATAAACACAAATATAAAACAAGAGAGACAACAATAACAATATGAAACAATTATCTGAATAAAGATCCACATAGTTATACAACACCATAATAGAGTTTATACAACAAGAAAGTAAACTCAACCGGTACATTGTCTTATAATGGTAAATCAACATTGTCAAGGCTCCATATTGTCACACAGTGGAAATATAATAACAAATGCATATAAGTGTATAGATAACCATCACCTCCTATCGGTCCACCTGTAGAACTCCATAATCATCCACCTTCTCTCGATCTACTCATTTAAGAGTACCCGAGATAATAGGAAGCAAAGAATAAAACCTCGGGTCATGCAACAGTCTAGTGTAAGCGATATCAAATCACAAAATACTATAAAAGTCAATAATAAATGGAATAGAGGGTATATAAATCGTACCTGACCTTTCCCTGCAACCACAGAGTCAGCACATAAACACAAGTAATATGCTACTCCATAATATCGTAAAAAGGATATACCATACCCAGTATCTGTCAGGGTACCTAAGTATCTCCACCTACAGCCCCTACTCCATACTAAGTAAACTTTAGGTATCTAGGTATATCCATCAATACCTACTCAACACTAAGTCAATTCAGGGTATCTAGGTATCCCAACCATAATACCTACCTAGTGTGAGATCCCTAGAGTGAAGGTGACTAGTGAACAATCACAACAAACATAGCATCCATCAAACAATACTAACTGTCACCCAATGTATCAGATATATAATGACCTGTATGACAACCTGTCAAGGACTAGTGGAAATTCCGGTTCCCGATTGTGTTCCACCGTACTTTCAGGTCTAAACCTCGCACGGTTGTCCCTGTGATACCTCTATATTACCTGACCTAGACCCTCTCGGAGCATTTCATGGTACACGACCATCGCTACCAGCCCTCGGGTATCACCCGCGTATAGTACCCCTGCTCTGAACACAACAGAAAACACTCAGAGTCATCAATGATCCCTAGGCACAAACACATCCATCGAGCCCTACTCACTCGATACGGATTCGAACCCTACTGACTCGCTATTGTTTCTGGGCACGAGCCCTAACACTCAACCTAGTCCACTAACCGCACCTCGCTCCAATCCGAGCTGCCATCCTCAATCCTGCTCATTGCCTGAGCTCTTAATCGAAGAACCCTACTATCATGCCATTCAAATCCTGAGATCTAGCATGATCCATACAGTCCTGATACTATCGTCCTGGAGCCTATTCCATACATCATCGAGTCACTATCCGTAGTATCAGACTACCAGGTCGAAGCACCACATCCCTGTCTCACCATCAAAATCATTAGGTCGAAGAACTACATCACTGCCTCACCATCAATATCACTTATCGTAGGGTAATAACATCCAGTCTCTAAATCGATCGAATGAACAAACCATCACGTCGCGCACCATGATATCTCATCAACGTCCAATCCACATATCGGCCAAATCGCCAATCGACAACAGTGATGGACATTGACTACTCTACTATGGTCAATACCATCCACCTTGGTCTTGTACTTAACTGAACGGTTAAGTACAGACCAAATAGAAACGTCCGGCATCATCCACTCTGAAATCCAGATCCATCGGCACGTATCCCAAACCCTCTTCTACGGCTCATCTCGTTCATTAGATTCCCGCGCGTGCGAAAATCCAACGTATAAGATGCTATTTAAAATCAAGTCATCGCTAATCGGTGTTTTCAACCAAAACAGTCAAATAACAAAAAAGGCAAACAGTCAAACATGCATCCATATATCCAAACAACCATATATCCATTCAAAATGTCATACATACAACATAACAATCCATCCATATCGATTAAAATGGGAAATAACATCAATAATAGATCTAATCTTATAATTCCCTAACTATGGCATGATGATGGAAAATAAGTGATATTCTTTATAAATCATTTAAAAATAATTATATATTCTTTTATAAAAATGTAGGTGTTGTATATATATATGATAATATCACTTTTAAAAGCCAAAAATCATTCCCGAGCATCAATATAACAATAAACAATCAATCATAGTAAAGTGAGAGACAATATCACTCACCTCAACCAAATCTATCCAAACTAGTTCTAAAACGTAGATCTCGCCAAAACGAGTCCATTGCAAGAAACCGCATTCAAAACGGACCTCGTATGCAAAAGATATAGCCAAAATAAGAATCGTCATTTGCGAAATAATTAAATAATACGACTAATTACCTAATTAGGTGCTAATCTTTCTTCTTCAATCAAGCCTATACATGCACGAAAACATGGCCATGCATATCAGTTTCTTCCCTCCTCGATTTCTCTCAAATCACTCGATGAAACGTCGATCCGCTTTCGCCAAATGACTCTACATCAAAATCTCCTCGATCTGGACATGTCGCCATCTCGATCGCACCTCCCCCTTGGAATGTGTGCTCCAGCCTAAGCATCGACTAGCCTATGATAGGAGATGGTTGTAATCTGCCACATAATGTCGATCGTCCCCAAATCGTCGTTGTCTCCTTCTCTTCGCGCAAGAATCACAACATCGCCCTCGGATCCGCCTATCGTCGCCTAAATCTCTAACGATCTCAAACCCTAGACCCGTCGATCTCTACCAATGATGATAAATCAAAATTCTACCACGGTAATCGCATACTCTCGACAATACGATCTCAATGAATCAAACAGCATGATTTTTAGTGAACCGGATGAGGAGAATTAATTTTTGAATGGAGGAATGTAAGTTCGACCATGGATTTTTAAGCTTCAGGAATGAACAATGAATGACAATATTAAAATGGAGGGAAGATCTAGATTTGGGAATATATATAATATTATTTTATTCCATTTATTAAATTCTCAAATAAATGATCGTACGTTTCGAGTTCGTACGATCACACGACGCGCCCGATCGCCACGAAACTAATCTGCGTACATCACCTCATTTTTTGGATCTAATTGAACTAACCGTGTCTCCATCTGTGACTGTGCCCCGGAACGCTAATTTCGCGTATTACGAGACCGTTTTGGCTATTGGATCGTCTGATCTCGAAATATAGCGATCCTTATACTTATTTTAACTCGCAACGTCAATCCGAACCCAACAGAAGTGGTCTCGATTCCTGATTCGACCATATGTGAAAAATCACATTTTTCGAGCCTTCATTTAATTAACGATTAAATATCTAAATAAACAATTTAAATATCTTATCGTTAAAAATACGGATCGTTACACCAACAGTTGAACATATGAGGCATAATAACTAAATAAATTTATGTAGCCTCAAGTATGCATTTATGATGGGTGTGAATTATTGAATTTAGTCAATAACGTTGGTTAATTAAAAATGACTTAGGCATTAGTATAGGTCAGAATGCAAGGTCAGTAGTGTTGCACAATAAAAATCTGTCTTCCGAAAGGGGCTACCAATAGTTGTGTATACATTGTATTGATGTGAGACATCTCCAGCTATAGGATCCGTGGGATTATTCATTCATGTATAGGTGAAGGAAATATACCAAAGTAGCGGTTCGCCACGGTTGAAGTGTCAAAGGGCCAAGTAGGGTCTGCTTTAGTACTTAGGAAGTGTGTGTTAAGTAACCAAGTGGACATTTCCTTAATTGCATTAGGCAATTTAAATGGAACGGTGAGCATAGACTCGATGCTATGTCAACAGGGTTGGTACCATAAATGTGAGGAGTAGGGCTATACACATAGGTCAAAAGCGTCATCGGTCCTGGGGCAGGTAGAAAGACGAGGTTTATGCATAAAGAGACTACACCTCCTGCTTGCGTAGATCACGTTTGGAACATGCATCGCTTTATAGTTGTTTGTTAGTTTGTTTGTTGTTATGAGGCAAGGCTAGATAACCCTTAGTTTAGGTTTTTCAAGTGAATAGGATAATCGAAGGAGCGGAGTCCTTAATAGTCTGTGGAGTTGAGTCCATGATTAGTCCGATGAATGGAGTCCTCAATATGAAGCGAGTAGAATATGGCTAATAGTTGTAATGTTGTTATTAGGCACTAATAGGAAGATCCTCGGTGTATGTGGACAATTCGGTCTAGATATAGATGGTGGATATCTGGCGCAGGTGCAGAGTTATGGATACTAGCGGTGAAAGTATCCTAGTTCAAAGGGGGACTGTGGTACTTATAAATAGGCATGTCAATCGGCCGGGTTCGGTCCGGGTATTATAAAACCCGGACCCGAGTCCGATTACAATAATTAAAACCTGAGCCCAGCCCGAACCCGTAGGGTATTTCAACCCAATATCCGAGCCCAGCCCATCGGGCTTTTTAGGCCCGTTGGGTAATAACCGTATACCTAACTTAGAATATTTATGTTAAATTCATATATTAAAACTGCAACTTTGGTAAAATTTGTATACAAACAATGTTAACATATAAAGTGGACGGTGATGTAGTTAAGTTAACAACAAAAGTATGCAAAAATATGTACATGTAAACAAGCAAAATGGTAAATAAATAACATACACACTCATATTTTGATACGATGAAAAACTAATAGTCGGGTCGGGCCCTAACCGAGCCGGGTTTTGACAAAACCGTACCCAATTCGGGTCGAGCCCGTGTCGGGCTTGGGTAGTAAAACGCAAAATCCTTACCCGCATTAATAAAGCGGGTTCGGACCGGTCTTGGGCCGAAACCTGTACCGTTGATAGGCCTACTTATAAATATATGCATATATATATATATATACATTTGTGTTTATTGTATACCTCAAGTAGATAGGGCGTATCGTACACGTACATGAAGCCAAGATGACTAAGTTAAAATAGTAGACATAACATGTAATGGAAGACAATCAGTATAAACTAATGTTAGGTATAAAGTATATAATTTATCAATCACCAGAATGTTGTTCTGACTCCCTCCTCATTACAACCAATAGGATAGACTTAGAGGGAAATGTACCAGTACAAGGCATGAATGGTGGAAGGACATGCGTGCTCGACATTGATAAGAGCATTATATATCAGATGTATTACACTTAGTCAGTAATTATATGTTTATCATACTTTACTATTCTGCTATGAGTTTATATCGATAGTGCTCTAATATGCTTTTGTTATTTATAAGATACCAACACCAATGATCTGTACCCTAATGGACTTGGATTTTTGATTTAGTGAAAATTCGGGCCTATTAAGGTGTGGGTTATTACAGACTTTAAGCTCAATAGTGTACATACGATTTTGTGATAACGGGCTGGGACATGTAGATCTTCAATAGTTAGTCACATGCGATTTGGTGATAGTGAGCTGAGACACGTAGATCTTCAGTAGCGAGTTGCATATATTTTCGACATGCGAGTTGGGGATTTAGGCTCATTTTTATATAATTAGATATGGGTTAGATTTTAGTGAAACCTAAGCATATGATAGTACTATAGTATTATATTATATATAACTGACTTGTTGGGTGCGGGTGACACAGGTTAAGGTATGACTCTCGAGCATAAGTGTTGTTTTACTAGCTGATTAGTATTATACACTTATATGATGTGCTTCACTCACCAAATGTATGTATGACCCCCTCTATCATTTTCTTCTTTTTAGTTATACTCTGATAGGTCAATAAATAGGACCGACGATGACTTGGAGGCGTGATGGTATGATGGAGACACATATTTATTTGTCTATTAGCTATCTACTATTTTGTTCTTAGACATTGGACTGTTTCTATTACTAATAAAGTGATGTTGTAGTAGTAGTTTTATTTGATACTACATTGTTTTGTTTAGGATTATATTATTGGTTATTATTATATTTTTATTCCTTCTATTTTGAGTTTTAGAAACTACTGTATACTGTGTATAGCTCTGTGATCTGTTTTATATAATTTACTCCAAAACAATTCGCCTTCAATGACATTCGTGATGCCAGTGCCACTATTAAACGTGGGTTGGGATGTCGTGGATCACGGGTTGTTACACTTTACTTATTACGCTGATTATTTCCTTATTTTACATTTTTAAATTAAGATATTAATGAATAACCTTTGTTAATATCAACTTTCAACCATAATTTCAAGTTTAGCAAAATTATTAGTCAATGGAGATGTTATGACAACTTTTTTATATATATCTAACTTATACTCTCAAACACAATATTAGATTTTTCGGCTTGAAATGAAACAATTAATTTTATTTATATTTATACAATATTTTAAAAGGATATAAATATTTTTTAATTTTAGAAAATTTATAATACATATACACCTATTTAATATTCGAAAAAAAGGTAAATTTTGTTTTATACACACACGTGCACGTATAATTTAATGTATTTATTTGATAATATATATGCATATAATTATAATAATAGTATATATTTATTTAGAAAATTAGACATAGCAATTAAAAGAAATGTTTTAAAGCTGAATTAAATTTCAATACATGTCTTATATATGTTTTATTATATTATCTTTAAATTAGCAAGGTTTATTTTTAAAACTGAATTTGAATTTAAAATAAAAAATAAAAAAATAAGATTAAAAAAAGAATAATTTTTAGACCTTCACATTTTATATAAAATATTCATATTGTATTTGGACTAGTTACGAAATGAAGATATTTCACATTAACCAATTAAATGTCTAAAGGATTAAAAATCAATTTTAAATTATACAAATATATTATTAAATAATAATAATTTTATTTTATTTAAAGGACTGAGCCCACTAAGTAATATTGATTATTATATTAAAGTGGAAATTAGGGACACATCACTCTCTCTAAAACTTATTTGTTTTGCATCCCTACATTTTGTTAACTATTTTATACATCCCACCCTTTTGATAACTATTTTATACATCCCACTTTTTTATAATTCTTTCTCTTTTACATCTCTCATTTCCAAATTTAAAAGTGGCCGCTAAGACGTGTATTACATATGATAGAGTTATGGATATGCCCTAAGGGCAATTATATAATTTGTTATGTATATCTGACTCTATAACCAATCTTGTTCGAAATAAAAGGCATTTTCTTTCTATTATATACTTGATATAATGTGTTATATTAATTAATTGATTTAATTAAAAGTATTTAATATAAAATCAATAAATGGTATGTTTTGTGACAGTAGTTACAAAGTGGTGTAAACGTGAGTATATCACAATGAAAACAAATATATCATTTTAAATGTTCCTAGTCAAGATGCATCGAGATTGGATATCAATGTATCCGTTGAGACTAGAGTATGTAATGCTCTTCAAATGTTAGGCAGTGTATTACTTATGACTATTGGGGGCTACTAGGGGTTACATACTAATAGTTATTGGAAAACTGTGGAATGACTCACTCGATAGTTTTTTGTTGGTTAATATAACTAAGGTCAAATAGAAAATATCAATGTGACTGATTTACATAGTTTTCTTGACTTGAGAATATGATGGAACTACAATATGAAAGCTCCACTTTGATTATAGTCAAATCATGGCATGACGTCCATCAAGTGGCTATAGTTGGGTCGAGTGAAAGTATTGAAAGTGAAGCACTATTCAAGAGAGGATTCGTCTCCTTAGTTATATAAGGTTAGTATCATGGTCAACTCAAAGTCAAAGTCACTGGCCAGAGCAGTTCAGTTAATAATAATAGTTATTATTGAACCAAGGACTTTGTATTTGGACTATAGAGCTAAATATGGACGATATTGAAATTTTGACCATTACCAAATTCCATAAGTCCAAAGCGATGTAGTTTTGACGAAGAGAATTAGTGTAAACAAAATTCACAACTGGGTAATGCTTAATAAAGTGAAATTGGATTTTGCAGAAACTAAGTAAGCGATAAATTTGGCCAAAATGTCACACCACCTACTAAGTGACATGTGAACATTAACATTCGAATAGTTCAATGTTAATCGCTGACTAAACTTACACCTGACAATTACACAACCGAAATGATGAATTCTCTTTAGACCAAACGAATTAATTAATTTATAATGGTTATAAATATTAATTAATTAAATTGTTGTAATTAATTAAATTAATTAATTTCTATGAAATATTAATTATAAAATTTTGAATATGATTTGAGGAATAAATAATATTGTGTATATTTATAATAGTTAAAAATATATCGATCGATATGCGATATCGATAACCAATTAAATTAGATTTAATTAATAATATTTAATTGGGCTTAAATGGGATATTGGCCCATGATGATAAGTTGATAATTTTGGTTGTAATGAGGACTACATGGAGGCTAAAATAGGTTAGAGGTATTCGAAATGGATGGCTTAGATTTAGTAAGAATTAGTATAGATGAGATCCATAAACTTTCTCTCTTTCGTCCACTATTTAAAGACTTCAAACCCTAAATTGATTGGATCTTTTCTAGGCTGCCACTATCCCTCCATTGTTGGCTGATTACATCCTCTAGGAGCCCAAGCAAATCCAACTCAAATCAATTCAAAAGACAATTATTATTGGATAGTCAAAGGTCTACGGTTCAAGGATTAGCAGTCTGCCGAATCGAAAAGCTTTCAAAGGAGAGAGAATTCATCGTTAGTAGGTGTGCTTCAAGGTATTAGTTTTAGGTATGTTTTACTATATTATATGGTTTATAATTTCTGAATAACATTCTATTATTCATGCATATTATTATTATATTCTTAGTTAGGTGACGATTCTTATATGTATTGACGTTGTCACATACAAGATTAGTTATATGTATGTTTTCATTTAGAGAAAAAAGAACAATTGTTTTTCACATAAAAATCTGATATGCACAGCCGAATATTTTATTTATAATAATTACTATTTTATTAATTAATATATATATATATATATATTAATATATCATTTAATTATAATTATATGATTTTATTTAATTATATCATCATATCATGCTTATAATTGAACATATATTTTACAAATGCATATTTACAATAATTATAACTTTTGGCAACTGCAAATTAATTTTTAATAAATATTTACAATTATTTAATATTATTTAAATCAATATACTATTTAAATAATTTATATAAAATAAAATCTATTTTGAAAATTAATTTTTAAATTTTATAAAATTATCATATCATGAAATAATCTCTAAGACAGAAACTGGGAATTTAAATCATTTCTATATTTTCCAAAATTATTATAATATACACTTGAAAAAAATTAATTAATGAAAAATAAATTTTTACTGAGAAAAATTATGGAAAATTTATCCTAACCTCAAAATATCATGCTAGAATGAAAATTGAAAATTTGAATAATATGTTTCAAAAGTATTTTATTGTTTTTCGACTAATTAACCAATTTATATATATTTTAATATAATAAAATTATAATAATTTTTTTGTACTATGCATATGATCTGGAAATGATAAAAAAATATATTTAATTTTATTAATATATATACGAGCATTACGGCATGCGCTTCGCGCATGATGAAGGTACCTGAATTGTTTTTGTACAAATTGTATTTGTTTAATACATTTAAAGAAAACGTTTTCTACAAATATTTAGTCATATATTTGTGTTGAATCATACGTAATTGATTTGAATTTTTATTTCTAAGTTGTAATATCTAATTTTTTGTTAGTTTAAAATTTAATTATATTATTAATTTATAAAAACCAAATTTGTAAAGTAGTTTATTTTTTAGATACTATTTTTTAAGTAATACGAAGACTTGGTAAATATTTATAGAGGAAAATTAGAATATGTAAAGTAAGCTTAATTGTCAGATCCTATTTTTGGGGTATACTAAATCTTGATCATATCCGTAAAGAGAAATTTTTGGTAATTCACGCTAACATCAAAAGAGGTTGACATTAAATGTATTACAACCTTTAATAAAGAAATACATATAAGGGCAATTTTGGAAGTTCACGATCGGACCAAAAGTTTGTGCTTCCAAACCAACTATTAATAAAGATATATATAGATATTATAAATATGCTTATATATATTTATATCAAAAAAATTATTTTGTCGTTGTAATACATACACACACACACACACACATATATATATATATATATATATTCATAATGTAATTTTTTTTATATATATTATATATATACACACATATTATTTAATATCTATTACAATAGTACATATATACGTAAATTATTAATATTTTACATTTGTATATATAAGTTATATATATGTTTGTGTGTGTATTTATAATATTTATGTATATAAAAAATTTACACACATACATGTATTTGGACAATATACAATACATATCAGATGAGCTAACATGTCCGTTGCGATGTAAATCCCAACAGCTATATACGGGCATGTTATACCTTGCACGAGTTATCATGTTACACATGCAAACACATACATATATGTATATGATACATATGTGAACATTTATATATGTATAGAATATAAATTTAAATAAAATTTTATATATAATTTACAAATTTAAATAAAATAAGAGATTTTATTTAAATTAAATTTAAAAATATTCTAAATAAATTAGACTTTATAGGCCCAATATAGATCCAATAAGGGAATTTTTTTAGAAATTTACCCATAACTTCCGTTGTAGACTGGTCTAATTCCAACAACAAAATTCTTATGAGTTATGGAAAATAATAACATTAGTACCTGTTAATGTTGTGCGAAAATTGCACAAATGCGGAAAAATAATAAACATGATCTAGATTTGCCAATTTGAACATCACTTAATCTAGCAGCAGTTATTCTATTACTCCAAATAAATAGTAAATAACTATAAAGAAGAAAAGAGACGCACAAAATTTATACTGGTTCCACTATCATCTAGATAGTGTACGTCCAGTCCAAAGGAGAGAGATTTTATTACACTTGAGAGAATTACAAGAGATTACAAAATAAGAGTTTACATACCAAGCCCCAAATTAAGGATAACAAGAAGAGACACTCTATCTGGAGATCGCTGGCTGAATGCCAGGATGGGTTTACAATGAAGTCTACCCTCAATATATAGCCAATATAAATTCATGTGAGTCATCAATCAAATTACCAAAATATGGTAAGAAGATAATGGAGGCAAATTACAATGGTAACAAATAACGCAAACATAGCAAGTAATTCACTCGTTCCAAAGATGGAAGAAAATAATCCCAAAGCAATGCGATTACGAAGAAAGAAATAATATGCATATCTTTTGCATATATATTATTCCATAACGTGTGCATGCATAAATTTCCTTGCCATCTCATTCAAATGCAATCCAATTATTAATGCATTTCCATAATGAACAAACGTGATTACTTTCCCTTTTGCATATTTGTTTCCTTTTATTTGTGATTTTGTATCACCAAAATTTAACACTCCACCTTGATGCAAAATCACATATTTCCAACACTCCACCTTGAGTCAAATTCTCTTTTCAACATAAAACTCTTAAAATCAAACTCCACCTTCAACCAAAATCTCTTAACGAGATGGATACCAAAAATGAATACTTACCCAATGGGTTCCGGCAAGGCCACCCCCATCACATCTTGCTAACAAGCTCAGACTATGTCCTCGCCCGCTAACAAAATGTTGCAAATATCCAAAATCAAAAGAAGGTAGATATGAAAATAATCTCAAAGCCACCAAGGCCAAAAAATTCTCTCAATCACCAATCAAATACAGAGCTAGAAAACAAAAAAGCCAACAGACATAACAAGGCTGATCCAAATCTCTGTATACAAGACAAATCTCTCTCCTTCCACATACCTTATCTACCAAACAACAAATTTCCCATGGAAATCAACATAAGACTCTCACATCAACATCGAGCCATAAAACAGATACAAGTTTCCAAATCCAGATGTCTCTTCAACACAGTAAACTCCTTATCATCAAATTTCCAAGACTGGAACACTCTTCTCTCTCAACATAATCTCCTCCACTCCATATTGCACAAAATCTCTTTTTTCCATCCAAATGAGTAATAGCATAATCACCACCAGATCTACCGCTCTTTCTAGAAGCCATTGATGCACAAATCTGAACAAATCGCCTAGCTCTGATACCAATCTGTTGTGCGAAATTGCACAAATGCAGAAAAACAATAAACAGGATCTAGATTTGCCAATTTGAACATCACTTAATCTAGCAGCAATTATTCTATACTTCAAATAAATAGTAAATAACTATATAAAAAAAGGAAGACACATAATATTTATACTGGTTCCACTATCATCTAGATAGTGTACGTCCAGTCCAAGAAGAGAGATTTTATTACACTTGAGAGAATTACAAGAGATTACAAGATAAGAGTTTACATACCAAAGCCCCAATTAGGGATAATAAAAAAAAGACACTCTATCTGGAGATCACTGGCTGAATACCAGGATGGGTTTACAATGAAGTCTACCCTCAATATATAGCCAATATAAATTCATGTGAGTTATCAATCAAATTACCAAAATATGGTAAGAAGATAATGGAGGCAAATTACAATGGTAACAAATCACGCAAACATAGCAAGTAATTCACTCATTCCAAAGATGGAAGAAAATAATCCCAAAGCAATGCGATTACGAAGAAAGAAATAATATGCATATCTTTTGCATATATATTATTCCATAACGTGCGCATGCATAAATTTCCTTGCCATCTTATTCAAATGCAATCCAATATTAATGCATTTCCATAATGAACAAACGTGATTACTTTCCCTTTTGCATATTTGTTTCCTTCTATTTGTGATTTTGTATCACCAAAATTTAACACTCCACCTTGATGCAAAATCACATATTTCCAACACTCCACCTCGAGTCAAATTCTCTTTTCAACATAAAACTCTTAAAATCAAACTCCACCTTCAACCAAAACAATAAACATGATCTAGATTTGCCAATTTGAACATGATCTAAATTTAACAGTTAACGTTAGTAAAATTACCCAAATACCCTCTGAATTTCACCTATTTTTCTCAAAATAGGAATGCATTTTATAAAAGGAAATTGTGAGGGATCTAAATCTTAGTTTTTAAAATTATAATGATGTATGCCAAACTTTCCCTATGTTAAAACCAAAACTCAAACTACTAATTATATATATATATGTGTGTGCATGTATGCATGTATGTACTTTAAATAATATTCAAATATCAATATTAATAATAAAATATTATATTTATTTATTTATAGGTCGGATATAATATATATTGTATGAATGTGTGTGTCTATATATAGAGCAGGGATCATGTTGCCGCCACACTTCCATAATATTGTTAGACTTTATAATAATATGTATTTATAATCCTTATTATTAGTTACTAGTATGTGAGCCTGCGCGATGCACGGGAGAAAAATACAATTTTTTTAATAATACTTGTAGATGATTCTTAAAAAGGCTGATCAATCATCAATGTAAAGTTGGATGTTATTATGATTTATAATGTATACTTTTGTTCATACGCAATGATTTTATAGCAGTCCCATGCATGTGTACTATAATACATTACTGATAATTTAATTATATTTTAACATTACATCTCACAAAATTTTCTGTCATTCTTTGATTTCTTTACAGATACGAACAATTTCCATGTACATTACTTTTAAAATTGATTCATGATACATAGTAGAATAATCCACACATTTACGCATTTTCAGAAATTATTCACACTTTTAAATGAATACTATTTCATCCTATAGGCATAAGAGAATATTGTTCTTGAGCATAATAGTATGAAGTATTACTTTATGGGTTTCATTCTTAATGATTTACTTGACTAAGATACATAACTACATTCATATGTTATGTTATATCAACATTTGTCCAAGAAACATATAATTGGAACTATAAGGGTGGTGGGCAGTGCAGAACTTCGGAAAAAAAAAGCAACGGTCGAAAATAACATTCATGGCCTCCTAATTATTTCTCCCTCGCGATTCTCTGATTATATCGCCTGCGCTTGTTGTTTTCTTTTCGTTTTAGTGCTCTGGTTTCTCTGCTGGTTGTTTTACTTTGCGGCGACTGCTCTCTCGGCTCTCGTCTCTGTCCCTCTAGGGTTCGGTTTTATGGATTTGGGGGTTTTTCTATTCCGTGGTACTTTCGCGATATCTTGCCCATCCTTTGATAGCATTGCGGTAGCGCTTCTGGAGGTGGTGGCTCCTCCTATTTCGGTCTGCTTCTCCAGCTCTGTTTCGATTGAGGTTGGTGTTTTCTCTGTTAGGGCTTTCTCGCTCCTAGCTCCGTTCAAATTTCTTGTGGTTGATGGGTTTTTCTTGGAATTGATCCCCGATTCTAGTGCGTGTTTATCGGTTTCATCACGCGGCTCGTTCTCTGCTTGTTCGAGGCCAGTGCCTGATACTCCGCCTGAGTCTAGGGCTTCTTGTTCCAGTTTGGTTTGGCCTTTCGGAGGTCGGGAATTCACTACCTAATTCGCTTTGAGTCTTTGCTTTGGGGATTTGGTTTCTGATTTGGCCACGTGCCAGTTGGATTTGGTTTTTGGTTCGTTTGCTGGTGATTCTGTTAGCGATTCCACTGGCAACTTGGCTGATTGTGGCTCCAATACGACCAACAGCCGAGAGTTCACCACTCAGTTTGTTCCGCAACTGTCGTTTGTTGGGGCTGCTGCGGCTGCTGGCTGTCCGGTTGAGGCTTCTTTCGTTTTTAGTTCTGTTGGTGAGTTAGGTGCTACCTATGCTCTAGGGGAGATGGAGCTTTCCACCTCTCCTCTCTTAGCTGCTTGGCCTATGGTTGCAGTGATGCCTAGTTGTGCCCTTTTGGCTTCGGCCGAACCTGTTGTGGCAGTTTTTGACTACGTTGGATCGGTTTTGGCCACCGAATTTTTGGTGCTCTCTTCTCTGTCATGCCCGCAGTGTGTGATGGATCCTACTCCGCCCGTGCAGGTATGTGAGACCTATTGCAGACCGGTATGTTCCCCGTTCTCCTGTTTCATTTCCGTAGTTATTTGTGATTTGTCACTTGTTATCTGGTTGTCAACCGATGTGGTCGGCCTTTGTTGTTTGAGCATTGACACATGTCCGTGTGTGCTCCCTGACACTACCGTCTCGTCTGAGATCAGGAGTGTGTCAGGCCCCTTTTTGTCGATTTCTTTCGATTCCGTCCGGTCACTTTGGTCTTGCTACCTGCTTCACTTCGGTCGTTATATGTACCTTGTATAGGTTGTCTCTTGCTCCTTCGGTTGTATCCATAGATTACTGCTTGTGTGTTTCGATCTGAGGGAACCCTTTAGCTGGTTTTTTGTGTTGAGTCGGGACGAGGACTATTCTATGTCGTCTACGACTCTGGTTTTTTATTGTACTCTTTTTTTTATCGACGTCCACTGGTTCTTTTGGAGGTTGCAGCGGGGTTGGACTGTTAGTTTCGGGCATTCTCTCCGTCCTGGTCGTATAGTGGCCATTTCTGACCACTATACGATCAGACTAAGTGATAGCCAGCCTTTTTGGTTTTGCTATGCTATTTCCTCTGATTGGCCGTCTTCGCGACTCTTACCTCTAGCGCGGGGCTGTTTGATTAGTGACAGTCCGGCTATGGTAAGATTCCCACAGCAACACGGGCTGCAAACTGTTTGCACCCTTACACTTGTGTATCCTCCCTCGGTCTTCCTCCTCTTCGAACCTTCTTCCCAATCGCTCCTTTATTCCCCCTACTCGGCATTATCGTCTTCTTTGGTTTCTGGTTCCTTCATCTCCCTATCTTCTGCCCTATCTTCAGATCATTTTTATTCTTCTTGGTTTTTAAAGAAGATTGGTTTGTGATTGGATCGCTTCCCCTCTTTCTATCGTTATCCCAATGATCCTTCGGATCAATTGGGTCCCTCTTCCTCTCATTGCTCCTCGGCTTGCTCTCTTCCCTCTTCGTCTTGCTCTCTTCCCTCTTCGTCTTGCTCTCTGTCCATATCCATTCCACTTATGAGTAAGGCAGAAATTGCTCTCCTTAATGAGCGCCTTGATTGCATCTCTAGGAACTCCTCGATTTCGTCTTCGTTGCTTGGTGCCTCGTTGACTTCTTCATCGGGGAATGGTGATGAGGGGTCTTCTCCTTCCCAGCCTTCTGACCCTTGTCCCCGGGCTCCTCGTCGCAGATCGCGTAGAGCCCCATCTACCCCCCGCACCATACGCACACGCTCTATAGCGGCGTCCGAGCAGATCGATCGATCTTCTCGGTTTTCACTTTACCTTGTCTGAGGCCTCCTGTCTCCCTCTGGCTGGGTTTCTTTTCTCGTCTCTTTTCTCCTCTTCTCTTCTCTCCTCGCTCTTTATGGCGAATTTCTTTTCTGGAATATCCGTGGTATTGGCAATGATGCGTATTTGGCTAGGCTAAAACGTATTGTTAGAAAGCACGCTATTGGTTTGGTCGCTATTCTGGAACCTTTAGTTGCCCCGGAAGGTATCTCCAACACCGTTTTATCCTTAGGTTTTGGCGGCGGCTCTGCCAATGTCTCCGGGAAAATTTGGATTTTATGGTCCAAATCCCTTTCTGTTCGTGCCGTTTTCGATTCCTCTCAGCTCTATTCGGTGATTTGTTCTTCGCCTTTTTTTAGCTCCCCCTTCCTTTTCTCTACGGTCTACGCCAAATGCGATCGGTCGGAAAGATTAGTTCTTTGGTCCGATATCCTAGGCCTCGATTCTTTGGGGCTTTCTTCTTCTGTCATTGGCGGTGACTTTAATATCGTCGCTTGCCAAGCGGAGAAACGGGGAGGAGCCGCCATTAACCGTGTTGCGATGGCGGATTTCAACTCGTTCATTGCCGGCTCTAGTCTATCTGAGATTCCCTTTGTTGGCTCTGCTTTCACTTGGTCTAACAACCAAGAGGGACCGAACCGTATCCTGTCTAGACTTGACCGTGTGTTCGGGTCAGAGGATTGGCTTCGCCTCCCTTATTCTTTCTCGATCGCTCATCTTCACCGGTCCTTTTCGGACCATTCTCCCCTGGTTGTTCGCTGCTCTCCTCTCTCCATATCGGGGCCATCTTCCTTTCGCTTCCAGAGTATGTGGAGATCTCACCATTCTTTTCTGGAAGTGGTAGCTAACTCGTGGAGCGATCCTATTGTTGCCTCTCCCTGTGCTATTTTCGGACGTAAGCTTAAGCGACTCAAGGGATGCCTTAAGACTTGGAACGTTCAGGTGTTTAAGAACATCTTCGATCGCGTCCGCTTGGCCGAAGAATCTCTAATAGTCGCCGAATCCTTGCTTGATGAGTTCCCAACGGCGGCTAATAAGGAGGCCTGGGCTGTTGCTCAAACCATCTTCTCTTCAGAAATTCGTATCGAGCATGACTACCTTCGTCAAAAGGCTAGGATCAAGTGGGTAGTCGTCGGTGATACGAATTCCAAATTCTTCCACTCTTCTATTCGCAAAAAGAATAACCTTCTCATGATCCGTGAGATTTTGCGGCCGGATCTATCTACGACTTCTTCGCCTGAGGAAGTCAGAGATACCATTCTATCCCACTTCCAAACCTTCTTAGGAGCGTCGTCTGTCTCGATCTCTGATCCGGCTCTCCTAGCATTCATTCCCCGTGTGGTTCTTTCTCAAGAAAGTGACCCTCTCGCGGATCTCCCAACCATTGAGGAGATCCGTGCTAGTGTCTTTGCTCTGAGCAAGGATAGTGCCAGTGGACCGGATGGCTTCAACGGTGTTTTTTACAGGAGTTCTTGGCCTATTATTCAGGCTGATTTTTGCCTTGCTATTCAATCCTTTTTCTCCGGAGGATCTCTTCCTTCCGGATGGACTTCCACCAACCTTATTCTCATTCCTAAATGCGATAATCCTAGGTCCTGTTCGGATTTCCGGCCGATCAGCCTATGCAACTTCTCGAATAAAGTTATTTCTAAGATTCTGGCCAATCGCTTGGCGCCCTTCCTTGAGCGCATTATCTCTCCCTCTCAAGCTGGCTTTGTTAAGGGGCGTCTGATTTCGGATAACGTCCTTTTGGCTCAAGAACTGATCTCCCAGATTGATCGGAAAGTATGGGGTTCCAATGTTGTCTTCAAACTGGACATGGCCAAGGCCTACGACCGCATGTCCTGGTTTTTCATCATCAAGGTATTAAGGGCTTTCGGGTTCCCGAAAACCCTAATTGACTTGGTATGGAGGCTCATCTCCAACTGTTGGTTTTCTGTGCTCATTAATGGCTCGGCTAATGGTTATTTCAGAGCGGGCAGGGGTCTGCGTCAAGGAGATCCTCTTTCGCCATCTCTTTTTGTGATCGCGACTGAGGCGTTCATCCGTGGTCTCCAATCTTTAACTATCTTCGGTCAGATCCAGCGGTTCGGGATACCGAGGGGTTGCCCCATTATTTCCTCCTTATCCTTTGCTGATGACATTGTTATTTTCTCTAATGGCAGTCGCTCTTCGGTTCGACGGCTACTTAGGTTCCTTCATCAATACGAAAGGTCGTCGGGCCAACTCGTTAACCCTTCTAAAAGTTGTTTCGTCCATGCGAAGGACTTGTCTCCATCTCGTGCTACCTGGATCGAGTCTGTTTCGGGTTTCGCGAAAACTACCCTCCCTCTTCCTTACTTGGGTATTGTCCTGTACCGAGGAAGAAAACTCAATGCATTCTTCGACCCCTTGGCTGATAAGGTGAGGGGTAAGATCTTACGCTGGAATGCGTCTCTTCTTTCTCAGGCTGGTCGACTTGTCCTTATCAAATCTGTTTTAGATTCGATGGGAACGCATATTTTTGCGGCTATGACACCAACCTCTTCTTTCTTTCGGTCGTATCGTTCGTTGGCTTCGTCTTTCTTCTGGGGCAACAAGAATTGCTCCCATCGACACCACTGGGTGTCGTGGGACGTGGTGTGTCGTCCTAAAAACGAAGGGGGATTGGGTCTGCGTAATCCTAAGGACCTCTGTGGTGCTTTTGCCTGCAAATTATGGTATCGGTTTGGAGCGAACAACTCTTTATGGGCTTCTTTCCTTCATGCTAAGTATCGTAGGCTTTCGGGTTCTAATTTCTCAGGTACTCCATCCTATGCTAGTGAGACCTGGAAGCACATGCAATCGGTTAAGCAATTTTCTGAGTCTCATGGTGGTTCTACTGGTTGGGATGGTTCTTCTTTCTCCATTACGAAAGCTTGGTCGTCGCGTAGGATCCCTAACCCCATTCGCCCTGTTTTCTCGTACATTTGGGATTCGCGTATCCCTCCCAAGGTCTCTATTCTGATGTGGCGAATTCTGCATGATGGTCTGCCACTTGACGAGAATTTCCAAAAGATCGGCATCCCTTTCGTGTCCCGTTGTAGATGTTGTGGCAACGGGGAATCGGAATCCTTGAACCATTTGTTTTTTGATGGCTTTTCAGCCAGATCCTGCTGGAATTACTTCGGCAACCTTGTTGGTGTTCGACGTATTGCCAGATCTCCTTTTGATCTTCAGATTAACTGGTGGGCTGGGAGCACTGGGAAATCTCTTCACTCTATCGTGTTCCGGTTGATTCCATGCCTCATCTGTTGGCACCTATGGTGCGCCCGGAACAAGGCAACCTTCAATAGCTTGCCTATGGATCCTACTACCATTATTCAGCGTGTGAGGAATGACGTTTTCCTAGCGTTTCGTGGTAGACCTTTCAGGAGTTTGTTGAGTCCCCGTGCTGAGCGGCTAGTTCGTCTCCTCTCTATTTCTTGTGCTCTGTCTTCCAGTAGACAGGGAATTGGTTGAATCTTGTCGTGCTTTTGCTGGCCTACATCCAGCGCTCTCCTTCCCCTTCCCCCCCCTTTATGGCTAATGCGGTTGCTAGTTTTCCTTTTCCAGGTTTTTAGGTTTCGCTTTTATCCGGTGATAGCTTGGGTTGGCTATGCCTGATTTTTCAGTTTCTGGTTTTTTGTGGCGGTGGTAGTGTGGCTGTCCTGCTCTTTTGGATGGCATTTGTTTCTGTTCTCCTGGCTCTTTGGTTGGGTCTTCGTTGTCTGGATTGTCTCTACTTAACAGTCGATTGGCTGTTTCTGGCTCTCTATGGTCTGGCTGCGTATGCCGCAGCTCGGTTTGCTCTCTTCGTGGTTTGGCTTGGTAGTCTGGCCTTTAGCTTCGGGTAAAGGCGGGGTGGTGGCTGTTGGTGGATTTTTGTTACTATTTCTGTATCTCTGTTTTTCTTTTTTTGGCTGGTGTGGCCGTTTAGATTCTTTCTGCTCATCTGATAGTCCTTTTTTCTTTCGTCTGGGAGGCATATGTCCTTCATATGCTTCGCCTTTCCTGTAATTGCCACCGGAGAAAGGCGTTTTTTCTCCTTTTTATTATAATTTCTTTTAAATATATATATATATATATAAGGGTGGTGGGCACAAGGAGGTTATTGTAATGTGTATCTACAATTCAACATCAAAATAGTCTATAACAATAGGAAATGCATTTTCAATATAGAGGAATAAAGCAATTTTGACCCATTTGCTGATGGAAATAAACCTATTGTACAACTTGTATACTTCGAAACTTAGAAATGTGTTACTACCACGTTGAATTAACTGGAGTACTAGGTTATTTTTTTATTGTGCAACTTGTGGAGTTTTCCTTCTATAATCAAATAATTATACAAAATAATTTTGTAAAATATTTTCACATATATTTTCACTAAGATAAATTCTATACACTCACTGAAATATGGTATAAAAACCAATATGTCAACAACGAATTCCAACTACGGTTGCACCTACATCAACCATGTGCTAATTCTCAAGTGTAACGTAACAGGTGTATACATAATTCACATTAAAAGATTAAAAATACGAACATCAATGTAGGAAATGAATTAAAGAGAAAAGTATGTGGTAAATTGCTATAATTTCAATAATAAAAGAAGACCGCAAATGAAATTAAGGAGAACATAATATAAATAAATGTTGAACAAAAGAACAGAACACAGTAAACCATGTCAAATAGAAGATGGCCACTTTTTTTGTCATCGTCCCCTATATGATATTTGGTATACACCTATTATGAGCAACTTTTACAACTATATAGCCATAAATAGTAAATACCCGTCTTCATTTTGAATGTTTTCAATTTAAAGTGAATGAGCATATATGTTGAAAATAAATAGGTAATTACTACAACATAAGCTGATAATTAAGGCAATTGCTACAACTTACATAATAGCACATGACATTTAGCATAAATTCAAATTTTTTACCAAAGTCAAACGTGAAATCATGGCACATTTTCTGTATGTTAGGTCAGTGTGTTGCAGGGGATAAGGTAAGGCAGATTTTTTACCTTTAAATTAAAGGTGACAATTAAGCCTCATCAATAGCATTTAGGCTTTGCAAGCATTTGTCATAAAGGTTCATTAAAGTTGATGAAAGCTATTAAGTAGATAAAAATTTTGTTTAGCCCCTCAAAATTTTTGTTTTGGTTCAAAATAAAGTTAAAGCTTTTATCAAATATTTCAAGTGTGGGATGTTCATCTCAATTCTTTGATCTCGACAACTTGGTAAGCAAAAGAATGTAGGATTTATGTTTAAATTTAGAAAGCACATATAATCGAAACTATGCTTTCATCAGTTTAACCAAAATTATCCACAAAATAGGATGAAATAATTTCATAAGTACTCTACCAAACATAACCGAAATTAATGGTCTAGCACCTTTAATGAATTCATTGTACATTATTTGTTTTCTAACACCTATAAAAGCCATTTACATTATTTCTTATATATTCCTTAACCATTAATAGTGTAGGAAAAAAAATCAAATAATTTTAATTTCGGATATAAATTAAAGCAACAATAAAGTTGTGTAGTGATGTGAAATTGGAGCTAGAGGGAGAAAAAGTATGTTCATGAAGATGAAGCCATACCTGATAGTTCCATAGCTATATGAAAAAAGAAAGATTTAACCCCTAAAAAATACTATATAATACTAAAACTATGCATAAAAAAAGAGTTTACCCTCAACAAGTATTTCAGTACACTACAAGATTAAACGGCTATTCCAACGGCTGGCAGCCGTTGGCGGCCGTTGGAAGCCGTTGGAATAAAATCAATGATTTCCAATGGCTTCCAACGGAGATTTTTCAACGGCTATTCCAACGGCCTCCAACGGTTGAAAGCCGTTGGAAACCGTTGCAAGCCGTTTGAATAAAACGTCCAATAAGCCGTTGGAAACCGTTAGAAACCGTTGGAAATCTGGGTTCATTTTGTTGTACAACAGCAAGCCTATTCACCTTCCAGCCACACCATTTCCAATCCATTCCATTTCCAATAGATTTTTCCAATACATTTCCAATCCATTCCACACATATATATCAATATCAATATAAACAACACACATAAATCAATTAAACACCAATATAAACAAACCAAACCACTCAAACATCATAAACCGTACCATCAACATAAATACCAACAAAACATGTCAACAAACCACGTACATACCATCAAAATATCATTCTCACCCACTTCGTACCAATATATACAACATTAAAACACATAATAACCATCTCCAAGTCAATATATACATCGTTCAAACACAAACAATAAAAAGCATACCTCCTCAAGCATCTTCGTCGTCGCCTCCGAAAGCACCAGACGACGAAGGAAAGGTACCATGATTCTGCACATACTCCGCAAGCTTTTGATTCATCTGCTCCATCTGTATAGCTCGCAGACGATTCTCCTCCTGTAGCTGCTCAATCATAGCTCTAAGCTCCTTAATTTCTTCTTTGTCTTGGGCCTTTTGAGCTTGTCGAGCCTGCAAATAAAAATAATAGCAAAATGGTTGTCTCAGCATATAAAATATTATAACACTATATATCTGAACGCTAATTTGTTGTACATATGTAAAAGGATTAATTACCGTTACGTTCCCAAAGCCATAACGTCTACTCCGCTGCGTCGGATCCATAACAGCATCAAATATGTTATCTTGCTCCTCCTTTGTCAGCTCATCACGACCAGACTGCTGAAGCGCATAAGCTCGTGCCTCCTGTAACCTTGACTATAATGAAGAAAAAAACAATTTCAGCTGAAAAATAGTAGAATGTAATTTTTATTTTACATAGCAAGTAATTAATAAACTTATCGATGTAATTATTAGAAATTAAAAAACGCATACATATGCCTCAGTCGCCTTATCCTGATCACCCCACTGATATATGATTTTGCCAGACTCGTCTACTTGCCTAGATGCGTGGGTGTAAGCAAATAAGTCCACTAAGCCAATGGGATGTCCATAAGCTCGTTCCTGTAATTGATAATTTGGATAATTTAACTCCACATAACTAATTACTAAACTGATCAATATACAAATGTGATAATAGATAAATTTACCAAATTTTCGCGGTGATCTGGAAAGATTTGGAGCCTCCACGATGAGTTACTGGATTCCTGCTCCTGTTTGCTGAGTTCCTTTCTGACTCCTCCTGCAAATTTACAATGAATAATTGTTTATTAAACGTTAAAAAAATTACTGAGATTCATTATAGATTTACCTTGAACTCCTCAGAGTTCCACCAGTCAACCCACTTATCCCATACAGCTGCGCTCATCCACTTTGGTTTCTTCCCCACTTTTTTAATCTCCGACATCTTCTCCCTATAGTTCTTAGCGATCTTTGAGTTCCATTGTCGCTGAACTAAGTTGATGTCAGACTCTTGCAAATCTACCGCGCCCTGTACAATGAGAAAATATTACTAATTATTTATTTGTATTTAATTAATCATTTTGTAAAGCGGTATAAACTTACTAGAAAATCTTGCCAAATGGTCTCTCTCACATCATCGGGGATCTTGCTCCACTTAGGCCAGCAATCGCTAATAGTCCATAACAGAGAAGCGAACATCCGAAAAATTTTCTTTTTTGATATGTCGTATGTTTCAACTCCTTCATACCATAATATTTTCAACTCTTCGATTAACGGTTGTAAGTAAAAATCAATGCCCTGTGTCGGATCATCAGGGCCAGGGACGACAATTGTGAGAAACATATATGGAGTTTTCATACACATCCACGGGGGTAGATTGTAAGGTGTGATTATTATAGGCCAAGATGAATATTTAGAACCAAACTGAGAAAACGGTGAGAAGCCATCTGTACATAAACCTAGTCTAACGTTGCGGCTCTCCGCTGCGAAATCGGGATATTTCTTGTCAAAATATTTCCATGCTTCTCCATCGGATGGGTGTGTCAACGTACCTTCTTGAGGTGTTCTCACCAAGGTTTCAAATCTCGGATTTTGGCCAATATCTCGGGCAAATATCTCGGCTGTCTCGGGCGATATTTAAAAGACTTATAACTAACCAAGCTGCCAAATCTCGGATTTTGGCTAATATCTCGGATTTTCATCTCGCCTGATCTCGGGGAGATTTAAAACCTTAGTTCTCACACTATGCCATCTCATATGATGCGCTGTTACAGATGATGCATATAACCGTTGAAGTCTAGGGGTGATGGGTAAATAATGCATACGCTTGTACGGAACTTCTTTTCCCTTCTTTTTCCTCGGTTTTTATCTTTCTTGATTACATATTTTACAATTTCTAAGATTAATGTCTTCTTTCCAATACAACATGGAACCCTTTAAACATGTATCTATTTTTTGATATGGCAAACCGAAAGATGACATAAGTTTTTTCACTTCATAATAATTTTCGCACATTAAATTATCGGGTGGCATATGACGTTTAGCAGCTTGAACAACAGCCGTAAATTCAGCTTCTGTAAGGTTGTATTTTGATTTCATTGCAATGTATTCTGCAGTTACCGATAATTGAGAGCCGCTTAAACATCCATTCCAAAGGGGTTTTTTAGCATGATCCAATAAATCATATATTTTTTTAGCTGCAACATTTGGTTCCTCTTCGACGTTAACATCGTCGTTATCAATTTCAACGGTAAGGAACATTGATCGTGCTGCATCTTCAACCATATGTTCTATGAGATTCGTACTAACTTCATCACTAATGACCTCCACCGACTGTTCTTGATTATTAGGGGCTACAATTTCTCCATGACGATCCCACAGCAAATAATTGGGTACGAAACCGTATTGGCGCAAATGAACCTTAGTTATATTCGGTACTAAATAGTTCAACAATTTGCATCTACTACATGGACAACGAATTTCTTCATAGTTTGCAATATTCCTTATAGCAAATTCGATGAACACTTGTACCCCTTTTAGAAAATTTTCACTTATTGCGCCATTAATTTCCCTTCTTTGATACATCTAGCTCCGATCATTAAAGTAATTGACCATTTTTCCTACTTTAAAACCTATGATAAAGTAAAAAAATTATAAATCGTTCATTTTATATTTTTTTTAAATTTTATTTACTGATTTAGTAAACATGTACTAAATTTTATATTTTTTCTACAAACTTTATTTTAAATAAACAACTATTGATTCATTGCCACTTATGTGTCTTCTTTGATGGTCGGTCGTCCTACTTTCCATTACAAACACAATAGTAATTATATTCCGTAAATCATATCATTTTAAACGATTTCACAAAATTTCGGCAGCATTTCCCCCGTGTTCCTTGTATCGTACACAAATGCGTGTACACAAGGAACGTAAAGGAAATGCCGTCGAAATTTTTTGAACCGTTTAAAGTGATATGATTGACGAAATATAATTACTTTATAGTGTTTGTAACTTGTCCAATACAGGGACAAATCCGACAAATGATGTATCACATGAATAGAGTTGTCCGTTTTGTGGAAAAAACGAATATCCCTAAAACGATCATATACAACACTTGTCAGACGGGGCCAAATATATCTAAGGATTTAAATATTTATTTATATTAAATTTAAATATTTATTTATATTAAATTTAAATATATAACTCGTTTAATTAATATTGGTTTATATTTTACCGTTTTATTACATAAGTACTAAATTCATTTATACACAAAATTTGTACACAAAATTCATTTATTACAAATTCATTTATACACTAAATCAATTCGCGTGTTCGTACAAATACAAAACTCGTGTTCGCACAAATGCAATATCCGTTCTAACGGCTTCCAAATGCAATACTCCATCACACACAAACGTTCAATACTAACCAAATTAACATAAACTAATGCAATATCCTAAATTACAAAATTTTCAATCGGTAATAACTTGTTCATTATGGGATAATAGTTGCAATTAGGGGATAACATGATGTAATACGCATACACTAACAAGAAGGAATCAATCACAATTCAAATTAAACCCTAAATAAAAAAACTAAATATTAGGATTAGCAAAATTATCGATTTGGAGAGCTAGAAGGGTGGAGACGGGCTGGAGCAGCTTCTTGATGGCGTCGGAGGTGGTTGGGATGGTGTTTGGGGCGGCGGTAGCAGTCTAGGAGGTGGTGGAAGGGGGAATGGGGTGAAAATTTTGATTGGGGAAGAAGATAATGAGTTGCAGGTCTGTTCTCGGGGAAATATGCAGGAAATTTTCCAATGGCTTCCAACGGCCGCAAACGGCTTCATTCCAACGGTTTCCAACGGCTTTAGACGGTTACGTCAAAATCCAACGAGCCGTTAGAAAAGCCGTTGGAGGCCGTTGGAAAATGGGCGTTGGAATACACTTTATCTCTAGTAGTGGTAGCTCTGCATCGTACCTAAGTAGGTGCATAACTTTGGTCCGGGTGCACACATAATGATCTCAAATGTTAACTATATGCAAATGGGATACCCTCCAGTTGCAATGTTATATGTAATTAAAACAGAGAATTAAAAAATAAGAGCATGATCTCGATAGAAGACATTACAATGTGCAGGAATCATTGTAATTGATTGATTGCATATGAGAAGATTCTAGTAGCAGCCTGTAGTTGATTGTTATTAATGCACCAATTAAACTGATAATGGATTTTAAAGGCCAGACAATCAGTAAAAGTGCCTGCATATTATGTTTTGCCCTATACTTGTATTCTAAAAATACTACAATTGTCTATGATAAAAAAATACAACCATAAACAATCTCGCATGACAACTATTTCTCCCATTTTCATCTTTCACCTTCTCCAGTTTCTCTCTTAACATCCTATTGATTTAAGAAATTATATTATAGTGATTGTTAAAAGCTGCACAAAAAATAAAAATAAAAAACCAAGAGCTGCATATTGTACACCAAGAAAAATGCATTAAATTGAGGCTAAAGAATAATTTATATAATATGTAGCATGCGTTAAGAGTTAATGTTCATCATTATCACAATCTGCATAATGCATATGAGATTAGATAGCACTTTTATTAAAGAAATTGTTCTTTATACTAACCTCTTTCTTCACTAAAATCTGATTGGAAATCCATCAGTCCTGTCAATCTCGGAATCTGATTTGAGACGAGCAAAAAATTCGCAATCAAAATTTTAAAATTTACGAATGATTATAAAGTATAATCGGTTGAGTAATTACATTGTCTTTGCTCCATTCCAAATATTTATGTAGATCCCAACAATGTTGTTAATCTAAGAAATAGAGCCGAAACCAACATAAATTTGAAAACCTAAATTACTGAAAACTAATCATGATGATTACATACTACTAGAAAGGCCTCGAAAAGCGACAAAGCCTAGCGACAGCTAGCGACGGCTAAAAAAAGCGGCCGTCGCTAGCCGTCGCTTATCGCGGTAAATAACCTGCAGCCGAGAGAACACAGTTTCATTACTCCTCTCCCCCAATCTGCTCCCAAATCCCCTCAGATCCACCACCAGCCGCCGCCCTCCGCCGCAAGGAGCCGTCGCAACCTTCCGTTGCTAATTTCAACCTCTCCAAACTTGCCGGTATCTCCTATTTTTCATTATCTTTGTTTAATTTAGGTTTAAATTAAATTAGTTGATGATTTAGGGATTTGGAATTGGATGATTTAGGGGTTTGGAATTGATGAATATATGTTATTAGTTTATGGTATATAGTTTATTATTTGAATTGGGTATATAATGGTAAACCTAATTTAGAAAATTAGTTGATTATGTGTTTGAAAATGGTGATTATTGCATAATAGGTGATGATAATTAGTGTTGATTTGGTGGTATTAATTAGTGAATTTATTGTTTACTATGTTGTTAAAAATTATGGCTAATTTAAAATCCAAAAAATAGTCCATGATTATTGAATAATATGTTTATTGATAAGTTTACGAGAATGTTTGTTATACTGTTGTAAGTGCTAACTACTTATTTAGTTCACAAAATCGTTAATTAAAATTTATGTAGTTAAACAAAAGTTAAAATATGTTTTAAAAATTTAGATTTAATTAATAAATATTTAAGTAGTTAAATGAATTATAAAATAGTTTTTGCAGTTGTTAAAATAGTAACTCATAGTTCCCATTTGCGAGATAAGGCATATTTTCCGAGTTACTGATAGTTCGCATGGATTTTGATTCATAATTAAACGAATTCCATTTGGCTACATTACTAAAAAAAATTAAGATCATTATTTCACTACAGACCACTAATACTTCAATATTAATATTTTTAAATTTGTGCTTTATTTATGTGAACCCCTTAGAGAATTTTTGACCCCGTTTGACAAGTATTTTATATGATCGTTATATGGATATTCGTTTTTCCACAGAACGGACATCTATATTCATCTGATACAACATTTGTTGGATTTGTCCTAGTATTTGGACAAGTTACAAACACAATAATGTAATCATATTTTATAAATCATTTCAGTTTAAACGGTTCAGAAAATTTCGATGGCACTTCCTTTTTTCCCTGTGTACACACATTTGTATACGATACATGGAATAAAGGGAAGTGCTACCGAAATTTTTTAGAATCGTTTAACCTGAAATGATTTATAAAATATGATTACGTTATTGTGTTTGTAATGGGAAGTAGGATAACCGGCCATCAAAGTAAAAAAACAATAAACTTAAGAATTGAAAATTTGAATGCAATATTTATTTGAATTTGTTAAAATAGTAAAGGGTTATATATGAATTTTTACAAGACATTAATATGAAGTGTGTTATTCAATCTTCTAACCTACATTTTACAAATCAGGAAATATGTTCGATTATTTTCTCGATCGTAGTTGGATGTATGAACCTCGAAAAGGTATGAAAGGATCAATAAAAGAACGTTTTTGTAACGATGTACAAGTATTTATTAGATTTGCTCAATCTAATAATCGAAATAACGTAGACATTCGTTGTCCGTGTAGTAAGTGCAAACATCTGAAGCATTAGAAACCAGATGTAGTAGAAGTACATTTGTACAAATTTGGGTTTTTACCGAATTATTACTTATGGGATCGTCATGGAGAACTTGTTCAACCGACACCTAATCCTGTAGTATTAGAGGACGATAATACTATAACCAATCCTATAGAAAACATGGTGCAAGATGCTGCACGATCAATGTTTCCTACCTTTGACCAAGGTGATGATGGGAACGAAAATGTTGACGAAGAGCCGACTGCGAAAGCTAAAATTTTTTATGATTTATTGAATTCTGCTAAGAGGCCATTATGGGATGGATGTACAAGCGAAACTGAATTATCTGTAACCGCCGAATACATCACTATGAAATCAAAATTTAATCTTACAGAAGCTGCATTACAGCAGTTGTACAAACTGCAAAATGACACATGCCACCTAATAATTTGATGTGTGATAGTCATTATAAAGTAAAAAAACTTATGTCTGCTTTGGGATTGCCATACCAGAACATGTGTAAAAGGTTGCATGCTGTATTGGAAAGAAGACGTTCATCTTACTAAATGCAGAATATGTAACGAGGAAAGATACAAACCAAGAAAAAAGAAAGGAAAAGAAGTTCCATATAAGAGGATGCATTATTTACCCATCACTCCCAGACTTCAACGGTTATATGCATCTTCTGCTACAGCATGTCATATGTGATGGCACAGTGTGAGAACACCAGAAGAAGGAACTTTGATACATCCATCTGATGGAGAAGCATGGAAACATTTCGATAAGAATTATCCTGAATTTGCGGCAGAGAGCCGTAATGTTAGGCTTGGCTTATGTACGGATGGATTTTCGCCATTTTCTCAGTTTGGTAGTAAATATTCATCATGGCCTATTATTATTACTCCTTATAATTTACCTCCATGGATGTGTATGAAACTCCATATATGTTTCTAACGATTGTCGTCCCCGGTCCCGATGATCCGACACAAGGAATTGGTGTTTATTTACAACCACTAATCGACGAGTTGAAAACACTGTGGCATGAAGGAGTTGAAACGTACGACATTTCGAGAAAAAGGAATTTTCGTATGTTTGCTTCTTTATTATGGACTATTAGTGATTTTCCCGTGTATGGCATGCTTTCAGGTTGGAGCACATCTGGACGTCTAGCTTGTCCTTATTGTATGGATGAAACACGAGCATTTTCATTGAAGTATGGGAAGAATATTTCTTGGTTTGACTGTCATCGGTGTTTTCTACATACCAATCATAAATTTAGAACGGATAAAAAGAACTTTAAAGCTAACAGAGTAGAGAGTATGCTACCACCTAAGGTTTGGACAAGTGAAGAGGTATATGAAATTGTAAAAGATTGCCCAAAGATACATGAAACTGGGGTACAGGTTGAAATTCCAGGTAAATCGGACATTCATAACTGGTGCAAGCAAAGTATATTTTGGGAGTTACCGTACTGGAAAAATCTCCTACTCTGACATAACATTGACGTCATGCACAACGAAAAAACGTGTTTGACAACGTGTTTAACACAATTTTGAATGTGAAGGGGAAAACCAAGGACGATGCGAATTCAAGACGTGATATATTACACTTCTGTAAGCGGCCCGAATTGCAATTATACGACGATAATAAGAAACCCAAAGCATGCTATGAGCTAGACAACAAGCAAGTAAAACTCGTTCTAAAGTGGGTGGAAGGACTTAGATGTCCTGATGGGATTTCTTCTAACCTCCGTAGATGTGTTTACTTTAAAAACAGCAAATTGGGTGGGATGAAAAGTCACGATTGCCACATTATGATGGAGTATTTTTTTCCCGTGATTTTCAAAGAACTGCTGCCTGCAAAAAATATGGAGTGTTATAACAGAATTAAGTATGTTTTATAAATAGCTTTGTTCTACGACGTTAAAGGTAGATCGTATACGTAAACTTGAAGCAGAAATCCCTGTACTTCTATGCAAACTAGAGAAAATATTTCCGCCTGGTTTTTTTAATGTAATGGAGCATTTACCAGTTCATCTTCCATCTGAAGCACTCCTTCGTGGCCCTGTGCAATATGGATGGATGTATCCATTTGAGAGGTAATTTAATTAATTTCTGTTTTTGTACCACCATATAAATTTAATTAATTTTGTTATAGGTACCTGAATCATTTGAAGAAAAAAAGTAGACAAAAAGCACAAGTAGAAGGTTCGATTTGCAAATCGTACCTTGAAGAAGAAGCTTCATTTTTTTTCTCACATTACTTTAGTAACGATGTGAACTTATCGTTCGTAAGTGTTCCCCGTAATGAAGAAACTACTGAGCAGGATTCTTCTGAAACAATGTTATCTATTTTTAGACAACATGGAAGACCTGCTGGAAAATGTGTGGAAATATGGTTAGATGATAGAGATTACCATGTGGCACACACATATGTTCTTCTAAATTGTGCTAAAGTTGCACCATTTATCAGGTACTTATGAATTCATATATATTTCAATTATACGTGTATATATTAATTATAAAGGAATATAATACATATTTGCAGCATATACGAATCACAACATCCATCTGGTGATCTCAGTAAAGAATTTACTGGATGGTTTTCAAACTACGTTCATGATACAGGAAACTGTGTTATTGACGAAGGATTACGACATCTTGCTATAGGACCAAAACGAAATGTCAAGACTTATCCAATATTCTTCGTCAATGGATTTAAATTCAACACCAAAGATTACGGGGCTGAAAAATTAACATATAACAGTTGTGTATTTGTCAAAGGAAGTGATGATTTAGAGGAGCAAATAAAAGATTTTTACGGCGTCTTAACACAAGTTTTAGAGTTGACATATTATATACAACCTGCAGAGAAAGTTGTTTTATTCAAATGCAACTGGTTTAGTAATGTTTCTGGCTCTGGAATTAATGTGCACAAAGATTATAAGCTAATTGAAATAAGGCATACATCGCATTACTATAAGTATGATCCTTTTGTATTAGCTAAGCAAGCTTTACAAGTTTATTTTGCTCCATATCCGTCCTTAAAAAAAGATAAAGCAGACTGGTGGGCTGTTTTTAAAACGAAGGCAAGATATACATTTGATGGAAATAATATTCCAAATGAAGCAGCGTATCAAGCGGATCTCGAGCCAAATACTGAAATAGTGATAACCGATGACATTGATGTAGGGTCGTTGACTGATGAATCGAATGTTTTAATAGATGCATTTGTAAGTACCGAAGAAAATGATATAGAGTACGAGACCGAGTCTGAATCAGAATACGATGAAGACTGATCATAGATGGCATCGCTTGTTGTATAATTCTGAGCATGTATTAACAATAATGACTATGTTATGTGATATTTTGAGCTATGTAATAATACTGATGACTATATATGATCTGTATCATTCTGAGTTATGCATTATTCTTTTTATGTATGCTTTTTTCGATGATTATGTGCAGAGTATGTTTATGTGATGATTACCACTTGACTAATATTTATGTGATGATTATGCGATAATTAATGATTATGTGATATTGATTGATGATTATGTGATGCTTATGTTATCAGTACTTTTTTCTAAGCAGTACATCTCAGTCACCTTTACTTGGAGCTATGTCTAATAGGCGCCATTATCGACGTAGTACATCTCAGTCGCCTTCACTTGGAGCAGGTCCTAGTAGCTCTGAGCTAGATCTCCTTCGAGTTGCGGAGATAGTTCCGAAAAGTGCTGGGTATGTATCAAACTTATTTGAATTATATTATATGAAATATATTGAATATATACATCAACATTTCTACAGAGGGTTCGAGGTGGAACCGTCCGATTTCATTTTACAAGTATCAAAAGAAGCATACAAAAGTAGGATGTCCGGTTGTTGGCCTCAGTGGGATAACATCCCAACACATATAAAAAACGCAATATGGGCTGATCTTATGGTAAGTACAACTTTGTAATATATAATTATGCCTTATATGAAACAAAAAACAATATGCCATCATGCCTTATGATATCAGTTTTATGTATTCTGTTCTGCTCATTGTTTTTTAATTATATAATCTCTTTTACATAACACGTATGATAATTCAATATGCAAGCAGTTGTACGTGTGGATCCGCAGGATATGGATGTTTTTATAAATCATTGGAATAAAAAGATGCAGAAAAATTACAGAGAGACTCTTTCAAGGGCTAAGAGTTCAGGGAAAAAGCCAAGTTGGATGGGGGATGATATTTGGGCTGGATTCCAACAATATTAGGAATCGGAAGCATTAAAAGTAAGTTATATTGTCACTATATTTTTACATTTAAATGTGTTGAATTATTTTACTTAATAGTGTGTATAAATTAATAGGAACTATCAGCAAGAAACAAGGCTAATAGGAACAAAAACCCTGCTTTACATCGTGGTGGCTCGAAATCCTTCCAACAACGTAGGAGGGAATTGGTAAATAAATTAACTATTCTATTCTATTCTTGTATATAATCTATTCTTGTATATACTCATGCAATTTATCAATATAATCTATTCTTGTATATATTCAGTGGGCAAAGTATGGAAGGGAGCCTACAGCGGCTGAGGTTTTCAGAGTCACACATGCAGTGGAGCATACAGATGAGGATGGGAATGTTTCATATGATTGGTCTGACGACAAGGCTGCTTCTGTAATGGTAAATATGTTTATTTCTGTAATGAAAATATTTCATATTCGTTTATTTCACAGTAAATAAGTAAATTGTATATCAATTGTGTCAAATATCTATTCGTAATTGTAGGAGAGATATAATGCAGAGCATGAACGAGCGATACAAGCGAGTGGACGGGAGTCGCTTACGGTTGATGAGTCTAATCGGATATGGGACTCAATCATTGAACCGGCAAGTCGAAACAGGCGTTACAGTTTCGGCAATATGGTATGTACTCAACGTTTACACAATAGAAACCTGTATGCCATGAACTTCTTATTCATTTGAGTTTATTACCAATAACTTGAGTTTTCTTATTATTATTGTATGCCATGAACTTCTTATTCAGTTGAATTATTTCACAGGCTCTTAATTTCCAAAGAGCATATAGGAGATCCACAAACGAGGAAGAGATTGCTCGGATGCAAACACAATTGGATGAGTTCAATGATTGGCGGAAGAGTCATTTGGTGACGCAGATAGATGAGCGTATTGCTGCCTTCTATCAGGAGCATGGGTCAATGCCCGGGGAAGGAGGTGCAGATGATGATGATGCTTAGTTGGTTTGTTTTGATGGGTATGCTTTATATATATATATACATATTATGAGGGGTTTGACATTTGGTAATTTGGATGTTGTGATTAATACTTTAGTGTTTTGGTGGATTTGATATTTTGGTTGTTGTCATTGATACTTTGGCACTTGACATGTACTGGTTGTTTAATTTAGTTATGTGGGTTGGTTTGGTGGATTTTCATATTTGGTTATGTTGATTTTCATATATGATTTTGTGAATATATGTTGGAATATGCAATATTTGATGATTTGGTTGTGTTGATATTGATTATATGGTATGATGGAATGGTATTATATGTGCGGAATGATGGAATTATATTATTTGGATTGATTGGGATTGAGGGTTAAAGGTGTTGCGATGTAGTAGCTATTTTGTTCCAGATTTGCAACGGCTCGCAACGGCTAGCGACGGCCAATTGGTCGCATATAGCGACGGCTAGCGACGGCCAAATTGCAACGCTTTGCATCAACAACCCAGAAAACCAACAACCTAACGGTTGCTTCCACGTGGACACTTAACCGTTACAAGCCGTTGCAAAAAGAACGACGGAGCCGTTGCTATTGCCGTCGCTTTCTTTCGTTGCAACGAGATAATTTGCAACGCCATTTAACGACGGCTAGCGACGGCCGCCAACGGCTAATAGCCGTCGCTAAACAGTGCTTCCTTGTGGTGCATCAAAGCAAAATCAGGGGAGAAATCACTAACCATGAATGCATAAGTTGATAACTGGATTTGAGAAGGAAGCCATGGAAAATAGAGAAGGCACTTTTGGTGGTAAATATTTTAAGGATTAATGGCACACATTGTGCAGATTATGGTGGCTTGATTATGAACCACTTAAGGAGAATTCTAAAATAGAACATGGGGAGTTGGTGCGATCAACTTCGGATTTGCTGAAATAATTTAACGACATTAATATGTACTGTTAACTATGTTGATGTTTGCATTAATAGTCATTTGATATCTATAGAAATATTCAATCACCGCCGCTCTTTGTCTTTCCATCTTTTTATCGTTAAATCAGACCAGCTTTATTATATAGATTGAACATTTATTGTGCATGACAATATTATAAACTAGATACCAATAAGGTTAGTGTATTTGTTTGATGGTTCAGACTGCGAGACCAAAAATCACAAATTCGAACCCCAAAACTGATAAACATATAACAAGTACTCATGTATGTGTTTAGCAGGCACATACTTCCTTTGTGTTTACAAATGAAGCTTGGTTCTCTAGGTAATACAAAAAATATTATAAATTAGATATAATTTATCCAGTTATATAATTATTCAAATCAAATTATAATAGTTAAAATATATTTTTTCTTTAATTTATTATTGAAGTCAAAACTCACATCTAATTATATTGATAGCATTAAATATACTAAATGTAAATAAACATTGTTCATGATAACGCATTAACATTGCCTCTTTTATCTCACTAACCGATCTATCCGGTCCAACAAATAATATGGAGAGTAATCTCTTAACATTTATATAAGATACATTAAATTAATTTTCTAATGTCTAATCATTCTCAACATGTCCTCTTACCTATGGCGTATCTTCATACATAGCGTGTTAGTTCGGGTGATCAATGTTGTGACGGAATTTTAACTCGATACCACTCAAATCAAAATCCCAATGCAGCGAAAAAGCGAGATCGTGGTAAGAAGTGTAAAACAACCAATTAATATCTCAATTCCAAGCAATCCAATCCAAAAGCAATCACAATTCCCAAACAAGCAATATATATAAATCAAAACAATAACGAAAAATAATTCACACAACGATTTATAGTGGTTCCACTAACATTGTGTTAGTGTACATCCACTTTAAGAGAGAGCTTTTATTAATATCGATGAGAAGAGTACAAGAGATTGATTACAATGATCAAAATTCTAATAGAATTGATTTGTGGAGAAGAGAATTGAAGAAAATTAGGTTTTTATAAACCCTAATTAGTGGAGGCTAAAACCCTTGCGGTCGTTTTTTTGTCGCATAGAAATCTGGATCCAGAAGATAGCTTATATAGGAGAATAGAAAACCTAGGTAAAGTTCCAAAAATCTCCTCTCCAAATATCACAAATCTTCACGTCAAGCCCAGGCCAAAAAACTGGCAGAAGTCGCCACAGACGTCTGTCGTAATGGGCCAACGTCTGTCCAAAGTCTCGGGAAAATTTTCCCCGAGACATCAGATGTCTGTTTATACTCTTTGGAAAAAAATTCTGCACAGACTCAGACGTCTGACCAAAAGTTCAGACGTCTGTCCTAAGTCTCTGGAACAGGTATGCTGCAGCTTTGCTGAAGCCTCAGACATCTGACCATTTCCTCAGACGTCTATCGCTGTCATTTCAGCACCACTCACCTTTTTCACCGTAACTTCCACCTCCAAGCTCCGATTTGTGAACCATTTGCTCTGTTACCAAGCTACTTTCGACCTCTACAATTCTCCATATAGTGTCACCAAAATTTAATACTCCACCTCGACAATATATCCATCTCCAATTCCAATGGTATCATACCATTAACAACAACCGATAATACCAACTATCACCACTTCTACCTTCAATCAAAATGAATGCTTTCCTAATGAGTTCCGACAAAACCACCGCCCATTGCACTCCACCAAAGAGCTCAGGCAAAGCCCCCGCCCGCTAATGAAGTGTTAAAAACATCCAAATCCTAAACCGTCTCACCAAAGACTAAAGTGCTGAGGAGTGTAAACTAGCACTTACCAAGAAGATAGAACCTCAATCTCTCACTGATACTCTTCCTCATCTCCAACCAAGCTCCTCCCTCAACCGTGCCACCCCGTGGCACCTAGCACTTCTCCAAGCGAATCAAGTTCAAGCAACTTCCCAACCGGCAATGCCTTACTGAACATATCCACCGTGTTATCCTTTGTGTGCACTTTTCGAAGATATACTTGCTTATCCTCATCCATGGCTACTAGAAATGACTCTCTTGCCTCAATATGCTTAGTCGGTGAGCTAAATGCCAAATTCTCTACCAAGTGAATAGCACTCTGGCTATCACAACGAACATCAGTGCTATCATGCCTGAATCCCAAGTCACACAACAATCGCTTCAAATAGAGTGCCTCCTTAGCCACCTCTACCCCGACTATCAACTCCGCCTCCGTAGTGGATAAAGCAACTACGGTCTTGCAATCTCGATCACCAACTTATGGATGTACTCCCAAGTGTGAAGACATATCTGAAAGTTGATTTTCTTCGATCCCTATCACCGGCGTAGTCTGAATCACAATAACCAACCCAAGGTTTTAAATTTCCCCGAGATCAGCCGAGATGAAAATCCGAGATATTAGCCAAAATCCGAGATTTGGCAGCTTGGTTAGTTATAAGTCTTTTAAATATCGCCCGAGACAGCCGAGATATTATCCCGAGATATTGGCCAAAATCCGAGATTTGAAACCTTGAACCAACCAACTTGTAATCCATTCTATCACTACCGCCAAAAACAAGACCATGAGATGATGTGCCTCTAAGGTATCTCAATATAAGGTTCACAGCTTCCTAATGCGATTTCCTCGGATTAGCCATATATCGACTAACAATCCCGACGACATTTGCAATATCGGGCCTTGTACACACCATAGCATACATTAGACTTCTAACCGCACTAGCATATGGCACATTTTCCATATAAGTCATGTCTTTCTCCAAGATAGGTGATTCCTTACTCGAAAGTTTCATATGCAAAGGTAAAGGTGTATTTGATGCCTTTGCATTCTCCATACTAAACCGGCAAATTACTTTCTCAATGTACTCCTTTTGAGTTAGTTTCAACTCAAAATGCTTTCGATCCCTTTCAATTTCCATGCCCAATGTCCTTCTTGCTTCTCCAAGATCCTTTATTTCGAACTCTGATTTCAAACTTAGTTTTAGCTTGTTGATTTCATTCTTGTCTTTAGAAGCAATGAACAAGTCGTCCACATACAAGAGTAAATACACCCAACAATCATTTTTCAACTTTTTGAAATATACACAAGCATCTTTGACGCTTCTATCAAAACCATTTTCAAGCATAGAACGATCAACTCTCGTGTACCATTGTCTAGGTGATTGCTTCAAACCATATAGTGATTTCTTTAGCTTGCAAACCAAATTTGACTTACCATCCACAACAAAACCTTCTGGTTGCTCCATGTAGATGTCTTCATCCAAGTCACCATGCAAGAAGGCGGTTTTCACATCAAGTTGCTCCAACTTCAATCGTGAATAGCAACTATAACAAGTAATATCCGGATAGAAGTATGTTACACAACCGGTGCGAATATCTCATCATACTCCTTTCCTTTCCTTTGTGCAAACCCCTTAGCCACTAGCCTAGCTTTGTATCTCCCATCGTCCTTCATCTTGTATATCCATTTGCATCAAATAGAACGGTTTCCTTTAGGAAGTGGAACCAAATACCAAGTTTTATTCTTCAACAATGATTGCATCTCTTCCTCCATGACACAAATCCACTTCAAGCTATCACTCGACTCCATGACGTCATCAAGGTCCATCGGCTCATCTTGGACTACATGAAGAGCATAGTCCAAATTACCATAAAACCTAAATAGTTCCAATCATCATATCTTTCGGGTGGCCTTATAGTATGACGACCAACCCGAGTAGCAATACCATCACCCAAACTTCCTTCAGCTCCACCTTGAACCGAATCTTCTCTAGAATCATGCACATCACCAACACTACTAGAGGAACCCTGTAGACTATGTGATGTTACATCAACCGCTACCTCCTCGCAAGCATCTCCAACTACTCTACTCCCTCTACTCCTTAGACAAAATGTGGGAATAACTTCCTTCTCCTTTGATCCACCATGAACCAAGTCCAGAACATTGGATGAGATTTTATTCTCCTTAAACAATGCTGACTCATCAAAAGTAACATGACGAGAATTCACTACCTTCTTCATTTTCGGATTCCAAATCTGATAGCCTTTTACTCCATCTGTATAACCAAGCAAAATCCCTTTGAAAGCTCTAGACTCAAGCTTATCATCTCCCGGATCATGCACATAAACCGGACTACCAAACACACGAAGATAACTCAAGTCAATGCTCTTTCCCTTCCACACTTCCTCCGGAATTTTGTTACCAATAGCTGAGCATGAAATTTGATTAATAATATGCACTGCGGTTGACAAAGCTTCAGTCCAAAATCCCTTAGCCAAACCCGATGTCAATCTCAAGCATCGAGCTTTCTCAAGTAGAGTACGGTTCATCCTCTCCGCAACACCATTCGACTCGGATCTCCCGGTGTAGTAAAATGCCTCCGAATACCATGATGCTTGCAAAACTCCAAGAATTCTCCAGAAACATACTCTCTGCCATTGTCAGACCTTAGAACCTTCAAAGACTTGCCACTCTCATTCTCAACAACAGCTTTCCATGCTTTAAACTTTGCAAATGCCTCCGACTTGGCCTTCATTACATACACCCATACTTTCCAAGAAAAGTCATCAATAAAAGAAATATAATAGCGAGCTCCACCCAAAGAAGTACCGGTGCCGGTCCCCAAACATCCGTGTGAACATACTCAAGAACCCTTCTCGAATCATGCTTTCCCTCACCGAATGAAACTTTAGTTTGCTTCCCCATGACACATTCCTCGCAAAACTCTAGTTTGTTGAAACTCTCTCCATCGATCATCTCCCTCTTCCGAAGAATATCCAAACTCCTCTCCGAGACATGACCTAACCTCAAATGCTACAACCTAATTGCATCTAAGCCACGAGACAACTCCTACACAAGTTTCACCTCTATTGTCACTCCTTAAAGCAAATAAATACCATGAGTCCTAGCACCCTTCATCACCACAAGCACACCCTCCGAATCCCACAAGCTATCACTCTCACTAGTGATCTTACAACCTAAAGAATCCAACTGCCCCCAAAGAGATGAGAGACTTCCTAAGTCCCGGAACATAGCGCACATTAGTGAGAGTACGAACCACTCCGTCAAACAGCTGAATTTGCACGGAACCAATGCCTTTTGACTTGCAAATAGCACCATTTTCCATAACAATTGAATTTCCTTCTTTGTTGATGTAAGAAGAAGAAAAATTCCTATTTGGCATCATATGATAAGACGCCCCCGAACCGATCACCCATTCTTTACCCAAAACATCTGATGCTACTGCCGACAAAACATCTATGTCTCCCTCACCAACTCCACTCTCTACCGCTACTGATGAAGATGCTACTTCCCTCTTTGCCTTCTCCTTGTCCGAACACTCATTCTTCCAATGACCGGGCCTCTTACAAATATAACACTTGCCTTTTCTTTCCTTCGACTTTCCTCTCCAACTGGGGTTCCTTGATTTAGAGCACCCTCGGTTCTCCTTCTTCACATACCTCTCCTTCTCCACAAACAAACCATGACCACTACTAGCACCACTACTTCCATCACCCAACTCCTTTATTTGATCCCGCAACTTCTCGCTAAGAAGACTTGTTTTGACATCATCAAGAGTCAATGTATCACGGCTATAGATCAAACTATTTGAGAAACCTGTATAGCGGTCCGGCAACGAACATAACAATATCATCGCCTTTTGCACTTCCTCAATCATCAAATCTACTGCCTTCATCTTCATTAGAAAATCATCAAAAGTGTTCAAGTGTGCCTTTAGCGAAGTACCTTCCTTCATTTTATAGGTGAAGAACGTTCGCAATAAGAATAAGCGATTAGTTAGTGACTTCTTAATATACAACTCCTCCAACTTGTCCCAAATACCTTTAGCGGTAGTCTCACCACTAATTTCAGAGATAACATTCTCTCCCATAGCAAGTTGAAGCGTAGTGAATGCACACTCTTCCATTTCCTCTCTCTCAACATCTGAGATGTCTGTCGGCAACAAATGTGTATCAAAAACTACCCGATGCACCCGATTCCTCCTTAGAACCGCTTTCATCTTCCATTGCCATTTTTCAAAATCATTATCGCAATTCCACTTCTTTATAACCAATTTGTGATTCTGAAGCTGTATACGAACCATGTACATAAGGCGCTACACCACTTGCATTTCCCATTGAGGAACTACTTGAGGTATTATCCGATTCCGGCATTTCTACAACCACCAACTAACACCAATGCTCTAATACCAAATGTTGTGACGGAATTCTAACTTGAGACCACTCAAATCAAAATCCCAGTGCAGCGGAAAAACGAGATCGTGGTAAGAAGTTTAAAAACAACCAATCAATATCTCAATTCCAAGCAATCCAATCCAAAACTAATCACAATTCTCAAATAAGCAATATATATAAATCAAAGCAATAACAAAAAATAAATCACATAGCGATTTATATTGGTTCCACTAACGTTGTGTTAGTGTACATTCACTTTATGGTGTGCACGTAAATGTGTATATTTTTACCACCATATTTAATCTATTTAAATTAAATAAATGATCATATTGGGTATTTTAACTTATTTAAACCAAAATTCAAATTATTTGAAATTGTCAATATTCATCTTCATATAGGGGCAAAATGGTCATTTTTATGCATTTATTAAATTGTGAAAATTTACTTGGAATTTTCTATGTTGTTTTATAGGAAATTTGGTGAATTTTACAAGTGGTTACATGATGATATATGCATGCATAAGAGTGAAGAGAACAAACGAAGATGGAAATAATTCAAAGTGAAGATAATGGAGGACCTCACCTACCCACCTATCTTAATGTACAAATTAGAGGCTAATGCACATGCTTATGGAATTAATGGCTTCATGTACACTTAAATGAGGATTATTTGAAGCTAATGATTACTTGGCCTCCACACTTCTTAAGAGGGTATTTTGGGCATTTCCCAAAAATATAAATTAGGGTTTAACACATGTATAAAATCCCCTTATGTTTCATGTAACCCTCTTCTTAGTCTCTCTTACTTAGTTTTTAGCTTAGGAAATAAATCAAAGCTTTTCTCTCTTCTTTTTCCATGGCTACTTAGCCATTTTATTTCATGTAATTTTTTCTTTCTTTTATGCAATGTTAATTCTCTTTTATTTACATGCTTCTTCTCTTCTAATGTTAGTAGTGTAGTTTACATTCATGCAAAGTAGATTAGTTTTAATTCTTGTTAATTAGCTTCTCTTTTCCATTAGCTTTCATTTTCCTTTCTTTTTGCTTTCATGTTGCTAGCTACATTTGTTAATCAAATGACAAATATGAGAGGCTAAACCCCTTCAATTTAGGGGTAATGAAGCTCTCTAATTATGTAGCTTCAACTATTTGTTAATTCATGCTCTCTTTTTGTGCTTAATGATGATCAATGAAGTGTTTTATTTGTTGTTCTTGCTTTGAATTTGATAGCCTATATTGTTGACACCAAATAGGATATGCTTAAACAATCATTAACACAAATGCCTCTTCATCAAAATATGATTATGGCATAAGAAAGTGATTTGAAATTAAAATTTGATGGTCTATATTTCTAATCAATAGTTAATAGGCCATACTTAAAATAGATTTCATTTTCATTGTCAAGTTTCATGAAAGTTAGTAAGTGATTTAAGGGGTGTGTCAAAGTTTGATGGCTTATGTTGGCTAACTAATAGCACAAATATGTCATACTTATGATAGACACATCAATTAAAGCACTAATGACCATAAAAGAGAGATTATGATTTCATATGTGTTGAACTACATGATCTAGAGAGTGGATTTATTCTCTAAATTGTCATTTAACTCTTGTATTTGCATCTCTTTTCTTTTAGTTAGTTAGCTAATTTTCTAATTCTCTAGCTTAACTTTCACTCGACTTGGGTTTAATTTGATTGAATAGATTTTTAAAATCATCAATTCCCTACGGATCAACCCGTATTCGCCACGTACTACAAGTGTACGCCGTGCACTTGCGGATATTTTTAATTTAAATTCGTTCGACGATTTTCTAAACCGATAGAAATTCCGTCGACGGACAAGTTTTTGGCGTTGTTGTCGGGGAATTTGATTCGATTTTGATTTTCTATTCTTCGAATTATTATTATTATTATTTTTGTTAGATTTTTATGTGATTTTATTTTGTGTGTGTTTTCATTTTAAAAAAAATTATTGTGTTGTGTTTGTTATTTGATTTTTGTTTGCATTTTGTTTGTTTGTTGTTTTCTAGTGTTTTCTTTTGCATTTGCATTTGCATATATTTAAAAAAAATCAAAAAAAAAACATTGCATTTCATTTTCTATTTTTGTTTACAACTCATTGACAGTTTACAATTCTCTTTTCATTTACAATTTTCACTCTCTTTGTATTGTTGCATTGCTGTGCAATTTACACTGTGCACTAAACTTCTTCTATGTACACTTCTTTCTCTGTGCATTTCAATTTTCTGCCCATACACCTCTGTTTCACTGGCCATATCAATTAACCTGCACCAACCCCATCCTCTCAACAAACTAACCACAACCAAGCACTGCCTGCTTCCATCACCACATACCCCCTCTGCTGTCAGTTCTATAACACAAACTTGCCCTGTTCACTTCACTGCATAACCAAAATTCCCTGAACCATCATTCACAACATCTCCTAACCATACAATAACTGCTGCAGCCACCATCTATCCAATCTCTCCAACCTCACAACATTCCTCTCCATACATTATATAAACAATCATTGCTTGCACATTCACATTTCTGCCTTCCCAAACCAACATACCTCATCACTGCTATCCTTCCTGGAAACTACTAGCCATCATTTCGACCACTGTCAACTACTTCATAGCATCACAGTAGTCCACCCACCTACCTGCAGTCAATCATACAACCACCATACTTCTCCATCACCAAGTGTACACAGCTTCATACATACATACCCCCACACTTCCAACTACACAATACATACAGACAACAGTGCTTCACCACATTTCTACAATCACTGTTCCACAGTTCATACATCAAACCCTGGTAAGCACTGTTAACACTCATCAAAACAAATATCATACATCATATGTTACTACCCTGTTAAGAGTGCACATTTCTTTACGACTGTTAACACTCGACAAACCACATCATTTCTACATCAATTGTTGTGCCCAATTAAACCTGCCATACTCCACTCAAACAAAACCCACAAGACATGACCATCAACCACCATCCACTTGAAACAACACCACCATAGCAGCCCACTACAAACTTCTTACACTTCTCTACCAAACTCCTTACATAACTTCACTCCTAAAAATCCACCCTGCTATCACCACACTGCCTCTGTCTAACCAGCACACATACTCATTGCACATTTCTTCATTTCCAGTGTATACAACTCCATTGCCCTTCTGTTCTATCCCTACACACATCATTTGGCCATAAAACTGCCATCACTTCATCCTCTCTCTATCTGTTAAAACACACTGACCATCAAAACTACCCTACCACTGCAAGCAAAACCACTTACAGCCTCCACTCCATTGCCATCCATACACTACTGCATTACCCACGACAACAGTCCCTCCACAACGAACTGTCAACAACCAAGAATCTGCAGCCTTCACCTCTGTCACTTGCATACAGCAGTTACACAAGACACACCAGAACAACCAGTCACTACCCTCACCACTAAATTACCAAACCATCACCTTTGCCTCACAACCATTTACTTCAATCAACTATCTACCTATCAACTTCTCCGACAACAATTCTACTTCACACACGAACCACCTCAACTACCAACAGCCATCCAAACCATACAAAACTTCCAACTCACTTACTACATTCAACATCATCACTGCAAACAGTCACTTCCTGAATCACTACTTATCAACATCTGTCTCACTGTTTGAAACAACCACCAAATATACATCAAAACCATGCTTGTTTTCTCCACACTTCAATAATCTGCATACATCAAACCGGCCATCTCATACAACACATCCTCTTCTACTGGCATAGCTGCTGCGACCCCTCTACCATTCATTCACTCTCATCAGCTTGCAACTGCAGCATACAGTACACTGTCAACGGTGCCATACCACCCCCTCTATTATACAACTACCACTACTACCAAGAGTTCATTACATCCAAACATCTCCACAAAACTCCACATCATAAAGCTACACCATCACATTAACTCATCTCTGTTCTGCTGCTTGTCTCAACATACTCTAGTCACTGCTTGCAAGCATACCACCAGTGCCCTTCATCCCCATACATTCACTTCAGTTCCACGACCATACTTCACCGCCTCAATCACCTCGAACTCCAAATTGAGAAAAACCAGATCGAATCAACTAATTAATGCTAATACCGCACCTAAATCGTCAATTGAATCAAAGCTTTCTCTCCCAAATTCGCCGCGACCAAAACCACGAACAGAAGCCTAAGCGATTTGCGAAATTTGAGAATTTATGAAGTGATTTACGGAAAAAAAATCTTGAAAATTGATTTCTGGAAAGTAGAAATTCATGGATTAACGAATTCGTGGATTTGATAATTGTGAATTCGTGAAGTTGAGGAGGGTATTTTGATTTTTCTTTGCTCTTTTGTTTAGACTAGGCCGGGCCGTTTTAAGTATTTCTTTTTTTAGTTACTTTTTTTTAGCTTCTTCCAAAAAAAAATTATAATTCCTGCTCTTTGATATATACAAAAAAAAACATTTTTTTTGTTTTAGTTAGTGTTGTTTTAAATTGTTATAAGTTCCACCCTTATATACTAAAATAAAAAATTTAAATTGTTTTTAGTTTAGTTTGTTTTTTTTTTAATTTTCTTTTCCTTCTTTGATTAAATTTTTTTTAAGTAAAACTTCACTTTTAAGTTTCCTTTTCAAAAAAAAACTGTATATATATTTTGTTTTTATTTCAGGTTGCCAAAGCAGAATTGCAAAAGGAGCAGAAGTGCTTTGCTAAAATAAATTGCTTGCGTGTTGAGCTTGCCAAAAAAAAACTGCTTGCTTATTTATAATTTTCTCTTTATTTGCCTTGCATTGTATATACTATTGTTTTTGTTTGTCTTGCATTGTTGTTTACTTGCATTTAAAAAAAATTCAGAAAACCAAAAAAAAAAATCATTCGTAGTTGCATTGTTAATACACGTTTAATTTCTGTTTTGCATTTCATCTTAGATTTTGATTAATAATAATGGTTAGGAATCGATAACACTTAATTGTTTATTGACAAGTTGTCTTCTTTGAACAATTTAATTTCTTGGTGTCTAGGCTACGGCAGAGCAATAATTAGTTATAAATATTACGGTAATTCGTAAATATTATACTGAATTGTTTCTCTGAAGGTACTTAAACCTTCGGCTGCATTGCTACGGTGATTCGTGGTGCACTGATAAATCCTGTCTGTTACCTGGCTGAGAAATATTTTTGTTGATTTAAGACAAAGTGTGATTATACAATTTTGGGTTGACTTAGGATAAATAATTTGTAATTAGACCCTTGCATTCATTTAGTTGCATTAGTTCATGCATATTTAAAAATAAAAAATTCAAAATCCAAAACTAAAAAAAATAATTTAATATTCCATTTCCTTTCTCCTTTGAAATTTTTAAATCCTTTTTCTTTGGAATTTCAAAAATCCAAAAAAATTTAGAAAAATGAAAATCCAAAAAAAAATTATAAAACCTTTTCAAAAACAAAAAAAAATTAGAAAACCAAAAAAAACAAAAATCAATTTCCATTTTGAAAAATAAATTCTATCTGTAAATATTTTTCCTTTATAAAAAAAACAAAAACATTCTTGAAAATGTCCGAGTTTCCCCACTTACATGAATTTTACAATAGTTGTGAAAATCAATATAATCAATATGATTTCACTCCAAATTCGTATGGATATTTTAACGACAACTATTCTTTAAACAATTCGAATTTTGAACAACAAAGTTTTCAAAATGATGACCAACCCTCGACTCTTGAAAATTGCATTTCATCTTTACTTGAATTCTCTACACAACAAAATCAAGAGATAAATGATTAGTGTAATTCTTATTTGTGTAATAACTCGAGTTAAGGATTTCAAAATTTGAATTCAATTCAAAATTCAAATGATTTCGATTATAACCCATGCCAATTCAATTTCGAACTCCAAAATGAATTTCAAACTCAAAATGAAATTGGAAACATCTTTTCAAACGAATTTGGCAATGGGAATAATCTTAACCACGTTACGATTGAAAATCTTTGTTCTCAACAATTTCCAAGTGAAAATCCGCATGTTAATAATTATAAATTGGATTTTGTTGAGCAAATGAACGAAATTTACGATGATCACACGGATTCGTTGTTTGAAACATATATGAAACAACGTGAGAAACAAAATCAAATCCCAATGTGTGACGAGTCAAACGATAATCCATCTTTTACCCAAATCGTTGATTTTCAAATAACAACTTTTGAAATTGAAAATAATAATCTTAATGAAGTTGTTGAAAACACGGTAATTGAGTTGGATTTCAATTCATTTGAGGGTGTGGAACCAAATTTAAAATTCGATCTCCCTTTTCTCGATTTTGAAAATTTGAATACAACAACTTTGGATTTTTAACTTGAGATACGCAATGAAGTTGTTGATAATCCAAATAAGGAAGACGAATTTAACGAACACGATTTCTTTGGACTTTTTGAAAACGAGTTGTCGAATTCTGAAGGGGATGATTTAAATCACCATTTTGATTTTGAATTCAATAATTTTGAAGAAGTTTTCAATGATAAATTTGAATTTCAATGTGGTAATAATAAATTTGAACTTCAATCAATTATTTTATCGACCCCAAAAATCATCGACAATAAAACAGCTCATTCGATTTTCAATAAAACGGCATTCGTTTTTCCAAATCCAAATTCAACTTCGAAATCTTGTATGGTTTGGTTTTTCGAGCTTAAGCTATGTCTCGCATATTTGATGAGACAAATGAATCGGTCTTTGGAAGACCGTTTCATTTACTTTTTGACGATATACTTTCTGATCTCGTGTAAATACCGTTAATTTTCATTTAAATAAAGGTCATGTTTTATTTTTATTTTTCTCCTTCCACTTGGGTTGACTGTGGGGACACAGTCAAAATGAAGTGTGGGGGGAGACTCATCATCATTTTCGATTTTTCATGGTTTATTTTTTCATTCCAAAATTTAAAAAAAAACAAATTTTATTTTTAAAGAAACACTATAGGATAAATATATGGTTTTAGTTTATTAAATTGAAATTTTTGAAAATTTATTCCTCTTAACAAAAATAAAAATGAAGTTTGATTACAAATAAAAATGGTTTAACTAGTATATAGGAAGATTCATATGTGATAATTATGAAATATATCCTAATTGAAAATCTTTGTTTTAAAAAGTGGTGAATTTAAAGTAAAGGATATAACATTTTTTTTGTCTTCTAAGTTAAATGGTGCTAAGATGATTTTTCAAAACTCTCTCTATCTAAAAAAAAAAGAAAAAAAAATTATATATATGTATATATTTTTAACACCTAGATTCAGGTGTTCACACTCGTGTGTTCACTCACCATGCCTTGTAACCTTCTCACGTAAGCCCGAAAGGTAGTGCACGATCGGTATATCTGGCCTCAGTTTATCTGAGTTAGGTGTATATATGTAAAAATTCTTTTTAATAACGCCTACAGTCAATAGGTGTTCACACTCATGTGTTCACTCGCCACGCTCTATATTCCCCTCACATCAGTCCGCAAGGCAGTGCATGGGTAATATATCTGGCCTCAGTTTATCTGAGTTAGGCATATGTAAATATTGTTAATATCAATAAAATTTCCAAAAAAAAAATGGAGAGAGTAAGCAAATGAAATCCAAGCACTATTTTAACTTATTTGATTTGACTTGTTATTGAAAAGAAATAAAATTACCACTTTGATAAACTTTGATAATCAACTAAGGATCCATTTTATAATTACACTTTGTTATCAACCGAAACAACGAGTTAAACTATAGTCTATTTGTTATGATAACTTAATTTTTGTTGGAAATTTTGACAAGTAAATGACTTAAATTTTCAAGATAATAACCAAAACCTATATTTAACTTATTTGTGTTAATTTAAACGTAAATCCTTCATTGTAAATATTTTCAAAAACTTGCATTCATCTCTTTGTAAATAAATCTTGCATTTTGTAAATATTTTCAACCTGCACTTGGATTTTGTGGGTAGTATCCGCTGAAAACCCTCACGAGACAACACTCGTCCTACTGGGGACACCCAGAGGTTTAACAGCTTGTTGCATACGCTTAATGCAATCGTGCTCCCTACGAAAATGGATTTATCTTAGTTTTCCTTTATTCGAGGACGAATAAAAAGATAAGTGTGGGCGTATTTGATGTGTACGTAAATGTGTATATTTTTACCACCATATTTAATCTATTTAAATTAAATAAATGATCATATAGGGTATTTTAACTTGTTTAAACCAAAATTCAAATTTTTTAAAAATTGCCACATATTCATCTTCATATAGGGGCAAAATGGTCATTTTTATGCATTTATTAAATTGTGAAAATTTACTTGGAATTTTCTATGTTGTTTTATAGGAAATTTGGTGAATTTTACAAATGGTTACATGATGATATATGCATGCATAAGAGCGAAGAGAACAAATGAAGAAGGAAATAATTCAAAGTGAAGATAATGGAGGACCCCACCTACCTTAATGTACAAATTAGAGGCTAATGCACATGCTTATGGAATTAATGGCTTCATGTACACTTAAATGAGGATTATTTGAAGCTAATGATTACTTGGCCTCCACACTTCCTAAGAGGGTATTTTGGGCATTCCCCAAAAATATAAATTAGGGTTTAACACATGTATAAAATCCCCTTATGTTTCATGTAACCCTCTTCTTAGTCTCTCTTACTTAGTTTTTAGCTTAGGAAATAAATCAAAGCTTTTCTCTCTTCTTTTTCCATGGCTACTTAGCCATTTTATTTCATGTAATTATTTCTTTCTTTTATGCAATGTTAATTCTCCTTTATGTACATGCTTCTTCTCTTCTTATGTTAGTAGAGTAGTTTACATTCATGCAAAGTAGATTAGTTTTAATTCTTGTTAATTAGCTTCTCTTTTCCATTAGCTTTCATTTTCCTTTCTTTTTGCTTACATGTTGCTAGCTACATTTGTTAATCAAATGACAAATATGAGAGGCTAAACCCCTTCAATTTAGGGGTAATGAAGCTCTCTAATTATGTAGCTTCAACTATTTGTTAATTCATGCTCTCTTTTTGTGCTTAATGATGATCAATGAAGTGTTTTATTTGTTGTTCTTGCTTTGAATTTGATAGCCTATATTGTTGACACCAAATAGGCTATGCTTAAACAATCACTAACGCAAATGCCTCTTCATCAAAATATGATTATGGCATAAGAAAGTGATTTGAAATTAAAATTTGATGGTCTATATTTCTAATCAATAGTTAATAGGCCATACTTAAAATAGATTTCATTTTCATTGTCAAGTTTCAAAAAAATTAGTAAGTGATTTAAGGGGTGTGTCAAAGTTTGATGGCTTATGTTGGCTAACTAATAGCACAAATATGTCATACTTATGATAGACACATCAATTAAAGCACTAATGACCATAAAAGAGAGATTATGATTTCATATGTGTTGAACTACATGATCTAGAGAGTGGATTTATTCTCTAAATTGTCATTTAACTCTTGTATTTGCATCTCTTTTCTTTTAGTTAGTTAGCTAATTTCTAATTCTCTAGCTTAACTTTCACTCGACTTGGGTTTATTTTGATTGAATAGATTTTTAAAATCATCAATTCCCTACGGATCGACCCGTATTCGCCACGTACTACAAGTGTACACCGTGCGTTTGCGGATATTTTTAATTTAAATTCGTTCGACGGTTTTCTAAACTGATAGAAATTCCGTCGACGAACAGTACTACAAGTGTACTTTAAGAGAGAGCTTTTATTAATATTGATGAGAAGAGTACAAGAGATTGATTACAATGATCAAAATTCTAATAGAATTGATTTGTGGAGAAGAGAATTGAAGAAAATTTGGTTTTGATAAACCCTAATTAGTGGAGGATAAAACCCTTGCAGTCGCTTTTTTGTCGCATAGAAATCCGGATCCAGAAGATAGCTTATATAGGAGAATAGAAAACCTAGGCAAAGTACCGAAATTTCCCCTCTAAATATCACAAATCTTCACGTCAAGCCCAGGCCAAAAAACTGGCAGAAGTCGCCACAGACGTCTGTCCAAAATGACAGACATCTGTTTATACTCTCTTGAAAAATTCTGCACAGACTCAAACGTCTGACCAAAAGTTCAGACGTTTGTCCTAAGTTTCTGGAACAGGTGTGCTGCAGGTTTGCTGAAGCCTCAGACGTCTGACCATTTCCTCAGACATCTATCGCTGTCATTTTAGCACCACTCACTTTTTTCACCATAATTTCCACCTCCGAGCTCCGATTTGCGAACCATTTTCTCCGTTACCAAGCTACTTCCGACCTCTAAAATTCTCCATATAGTGTCGTCAAAATTTAACAATCGAGAGCATGAACCTACTCTCTCTAATACCATATTAGAGTTATTTATTAATACAAAACCGATTGGTAAGGTTAAAGGTGGTCTTTCAGTATCTGTATATAATTTAGTGCATTAGAGAACCACTTTTTACCACAAAACCAACTGCTTTTGTTACAATATATGCTTCACTGCCACATATGCTCCATGATATTCAGCTCAATATATAATATTGATCAAGATATGCCTACGCGAGGGACTTGTTGAGAACATTCTCACATAAGTAAATTAACATAATCGTCCCTTTGCAAATATCATGAGATAACTGTTTACACAAATCAGTTTTTTGTATAAGTGGTTCTTCAATATTTTACAAGTCTACAACTTTGTGAAAATAGTATTTATTCATTTTGAACACGTTAATTAATGCCAACAAGTGCTTCGATGATCAAACTCATGAATTTTGGTTTCGCAGTCCGAAAAATCAACCAACTCGAACAACCCTATTGGCTTATGAATATAATATTTAGTTTCAAGCAAACGAGCAAACATACATAATAATTTATATATGAAATAATTACCTACCATTTATTCAAATTCAAGTCGCCCATAGTTTAAAAAAAATTCTTATCCACATTATTCTATTTACAGTAACATTCAAGTCGTTTATACCTTGTTCAATCCTCTCGTCGACATTTCAGCTTTGACATTTTCAAAATTCTAAACTATTTTATTCAATATTTTCATTTATGTCATTCACTTGACTTAAGAGGAGAATTGTTAAAGGGAGAGTCAATTTGGATAGGAGGAATTAAAACGTTCTTTTGAACTAAAAATTTTGTTAAGGAGAAGATTGAATCATTGATTCTCCTTTTATAAAAACAAAGCAATATTAATAAACTACCATTTTTATATACATCTTTATTCTTTCTTTTTCGTGTATGTTTATCCCATAACAACTGTTTACCATTTCATCTTCAAATCCAACCATAATTTTCTAAACTAAAAATAATAGTTGTTAAAAGTTATAGTCATGGAGGGGCATCATCCTCAACATTCATCTCAATTTCCACAGCATATGGTGATATTAATATTGGTTCCTTCCATTCTATTGAAGATTCCAATAGTGATTTTGGAGGACGATTGTGATTTTTATTTGAAAGATACGTTCTACTTTGTGTGTGTACGTTGGGGGTGTGGAGTGGGACATTTTAAAAGCAATAAAGGTTATGAAGAGGTATATATTATCGGAATGAAGGGAGAGAGATAAGAAATGAATAAGGATATTCATGGAAGGAGAGTTAATGTTCTCATGAACAAAAAGATATAAACTACCATGATTTCTCCACTACATTTTTTTTAACCTTTTTCAATTTCTTCTTAAAATATACTCTCTTTATCCAATTCAATTCTCTCTTTAACAATTTCCATTAAGACCATCAGCTACTTATATGATCACAAGCTTTTCAATTAGCAAATATCTATCTCAGCAAAATTACTATATAAGAGACTTTGAGTACCCAGTCTATTTTTAACGTAAGTGTAAGAAAAGTTACTATACCATTTACAATATAAATTATATCCATGTTTTTGAATAGTAGATTTTTTTATGCGTTTAAGATCTAGTATAATGGATGGGAAAAATAGATGTAGTACAAAAGATTGAGTTAAAGATGAAATAAATTTATAACGACATACAAATTTTTTTATTACAAAAGTAATATATTAAAGAAAAAAATAATGAAAAATCACTTATGTAATGAAAGAAGTGATTATGATGCATATGAAATGAACGAAATCATCGTATTTTTAACAAAGAGTTTAAAGATTTGAAAGTGAGTCTCTGCGTCCAAATAACAAATTCAAATTTTATTTGACATCTTAGTAAAACTAATTAGTTTTAAATTTCAAATTAATCGAGCCAAACTAACTTTAATTTATTCTTTTAATAAATATTATATTCTATGTGAAATAAACAAAATCACTAGTAACTCCTTTATCTATAAAAAAAATTGATTATATATAAAAACGTGTAATTATTAGATTACTAATCATTAAATCGTTGTAAATTTTGTTTAAACGGTAAAATTGCACACGTAGAAGTTTTGGCTATCATTTTATACTCAACACCCTACTTTTCTCGAGTGCATTTTAGAAGATACCCCTTGCTAGACGCCACCATCTCTTAAACCATATAAATAGGATCACTATGACCCTCACTTCTCTTCATTCCCGCTCCCTCGATCTGGTAATAAATCACATTTGCTAATTACTTTTGTTGTTTTACCAGTATTTTCTGATTTCCATCACACAGCAACTCTTTCATTCGAAATCCTAGAGTTCATATTTATCGTCTGGAACTCTTGATTTTCCATTTCCGTAAAGAATTAGGGCTAGGGTTTCAGCCGCCACTGCTGACGGGTTGATTGTAGATTGGAAATCTGAAGGTTTGGAATTTTTCTTTTTTAGACGTAATTTATATGTGCTTCGATCAAGTTGAATTGGATTATTTTCTCTTATAATATTCTTTGAATGTCTTGTCGTTCAATGAAGAAATTGATGGATTACAATGATTGATTCTTAAAAGAATTCAGCTTTGCTTCTGATTCATTTGATTTATTTATAGGTGGGTTATATTTTATTCTGCTGAATATATTTTGAATTAGTCCTTACGTAGATATGGATTGTTTCTTGGATTTGAACACTTTGTGATGTGTTTGGAGACCAAATCAATGTATTTTGAATCGGGTTAAGTGCCAACAGAACCTAATGTACTGTGATATATGGTTTTATTCATTAGATGCTGTTTGTGGTTATCGTAGGCTTAAACTACAATGGTCCCATTAGATTTAAACAGGTCATTTTCGATTTGGAATAGTAAATGTAATTTGTGTATGGATTACATGTCCTTGTGCCTATTTTCCTGTTCTTCTGTTCTGTTGTTCTTGAGTATATCAACAAAAGATAGAGTTTGAACACAATTGTTGGTACTCGCCAACCAGTGGCAACATGCATCTTGAACAAGATTACTAATGTTTCTATCCAGTATTTTAATTGTCCTATTTTCGATCTTTAATCAAAGAAGTGATGTTTTAATCCAGTATTTAAATTATTAAGTCATTTCAACAAGATTGAAATATTTGAACTACGATCTGGCAGGTGCAAAATAGCAATCGGGCATTCAAAATGGAATCTTTATTTCATAAAGAACGTACTCATCAAATTGGTGAAATGGCTACTGTTGGGCATTCAGACAGTCTCAACAAGAACACTGCTAACCTAAATGTTGGGAATATTACTTCCGCCCAGATGGCTGAAGTGAAAAGATTTGGGCAGATTCCGAATAGGCAGTCCCCAAAAGATACATCAAGTGCTACTCCTGCTGAAAGTGAGGCAATGAAAAAATGGATTGCAATGAAGCAAAATGGTTTCCTCACTCATCCACATGGAGGCAAACCTATGCCAGAGCCACAATTTGGTAAAAAATCTAGGAAGAGAAAAACAGAAAATAGGGGAATGGGAATAGCAATGGTAGAAGAAGAAATTGGGAAAAAAGAAATTGTAAAGAATAGCCACAGTAATGGCATGGAAACTGAAACAGAAGACAATTTGCCTGGTGATAGGAAATCTGAAGGAGTTTGTGCAGAACTACACATTGAAAATTTGGAAAATGATAGTATTAGCATGTTTCCTTCCAGTGGACTGCTCGATAGAATTGATACTGGGATCATACGACGTATTAAAGAATGTAACGAGGTTCAATCTACGTTGGATGGTGTAGTTCAAACCGAGAATGAAAAACCTAATGGTCAAAGAATAATTTTGGATGATGCAGTTCAAATTAAGAAAGAGGAACCTGAGGGTCAAGAAATAAGTAATTCCATTTGGCATGAAGAGACGGGAGGAAATGAAATTACTCAATTAATGAATTACCAGAAACACCTATTTCAGTCTTTTGAGCAAGCAACTTCAGCTCCAGGTTCAGAAAATCTTGAATCTACAGGTTGCTTTGCAGATTATCATGCAAAGTTATTACAGCTTTTAACTGCATATTCGGATATAATCAACAGGAAATGCGACAGCATTTTGTCCCTAGAACATGAAATAAATAATCAGCTTCTGTCTAGGATCTCTGACACTTCCAAGGATTTATAATCCTTTTAGATCAGTAATAAACAATTCCATTAGTTTTGATTACCTGCTCGTCTGCCATGAGATATAGCTGTAACTCCTACGGAAAAGAGAGTCAATTTTAAGTGCAAGAAGGTTCGATTTTAGCTGAACAATGCTCTTTAGTTATTTTTTCTGATCTGCAAAGAAGCCATGTTTACAAGAGTTCAAATGTTGCATACCAGAGACCTTGAATATCATACATAACACTGAAGGAGATCTGATGTCATCTCTAAACACTTGGATGCAGCTACAGAAGTGCATTAAATGAGATTGTTAAGCATACCTTCACCCGGAACTAACTCAAATGAAGGATTAAATGCATACAATTTCCTATGGGCGATGATAAGATTGATCAAGCATGGTTGTGCATTTTGTGCAATGGAGGAGCACATTGTAAGTATTTGCAAGATTACTAAGTCGATTGGTCATAAATGTTTGAGATTGTAATGTGATTCTCTGGCTTTTTAGCTGTACTATTTCCGGCATTAAATATTATAGTTTTGACTTTAATAAACTTTTTTCTCAGTTAATACTTTGACTAAGGAGTTGAAAAATATAATTTCTTGAAATCATATACTTTACAACTGTTAATTTCGATGCCTTGAATTTTCTCATGTTGGATAGCTAATGAAAACAATTGCATTTATTACCGATCAATATGATGCATTTTTTTTCCTGCAGAAATATAATATCAGCCTCATCATCTCGGCATTCATATGTACATAGTTTAATTATTTGTCGACAAGTTTGGGTCAACGATGTGAAAGTTCTTCTAATAAATCCAGAAATCTGGTTTAGTTTTAAGACCACTTAGCCTTGTATTTGTTTGATCTTCATAATGCCAATAATGCAAACTTTTCTTAATTGTTTGTCCTTGCACAAACTGACCGACTGAAAGTTGACCATATTTGCATGATTTCCAACTTGTCTAATATGATTTATTGCGCATACATGAGAAAATTTGTTGAAATACCACTCAAAGCAAGTATGGTCATTAATTCTGTCATCGGAAGTTTGCTTGCATGCTATTAAGTTTTTAGTTCTGTTATCGTGAACAAAATTTGGTTTATTGTAATATTTTTGGCTTGTACCAATTTTTGCTTGTCATGCTTTTTAGAGATTGCCGTCACTTCATTCATAATCAACTGATATTATTATGTAATTCTTTAATTGCAGCAGTCGGTGGAATCAAACTACAGAGCGTATTTGGATCAGCTTTCCATGGCCAGTTAAATATGGGTTATTTAGAAGGGGTGTTGTATGCTTTATTGATTGTTCAGTCAAGGTTACATATGGTTTCTCTTAAATGCAGTATTGTTTTAAGAAAATAGGATTCATATAGGAGATACAAGACTACTTTAGGCATGCACTGATTTGAATGTTGTTTAAAAGATTTTGTAGAGCAATGGCAGTAAGCATGTTAATTGTTTTTATTTGTGCAGTCAATTCCTTGTTATGATTTTGTGTGTGCGCTTTGCATGTCTTTTTTTTAAACAATAAAAGTGGTACTTTATTCAGATAGAAGATTCATTTTGATGCTTTTAAAATTTAAACAAATGATCCTTAAAACTTATGTCTGGAGTGTCGTATCATTAACTAGTTGAACCAACGGTCCTTAACAGTATCATGTGTTTTTTACATTTGTACAAAGAATGTCATGTTAGTCTTTTTTAATTTGCTCAAAGAATGTCCTGTTATGGATGATTTTTCCCATTCCTTGTAGGAATGTAGTAGTTAGTACTTGGGTTTAGAAAATCTGTAACTATCTGTATCTGTATATTATCGAAAGTAGTTTTAGAAGAATACGTTATTCTCAGTAATTTACTTAGAATGGATCTCTGTGCATGGTCAGCTCAGCTTGAATAGCTCTTTGTATACAGTTGCTATATACCTATTAACTGTGCAGCAATTATTGATTGGGTAATCTGGTAGTATTACTGCATCTTGGAATTAATGACAAGTTTGAGGTTGCAGACTCTCAGTATTATGAAAAGTTTTTGTAATCGTTGTGTTATATTGGCAGTTTGAGCGTGATCGATGAGATGCAAGTTCTAAAGCTGTACCAAATCAACAGTGCAATGTTATTATGTTTAATCCGAGGTAGTTTCCTACAATTGTTGGATCGATGAGAATCGAGATGCAATATTTTGCAAGCTTTTAAAACCACCAGATCTATTTTAAAGAGTTGTGTCCGTTAATATTGATATCGGCATGCATGTCATGTATTACTGCTACACAAATTCTGGATCGGAACTTGATCGAGTATTCAGCATTGTTTCACCAGCAAAATAGATGCAGATACAATAATATCCCTCTCCACATTTCAATATACACACAAACACGTGTCTACAGCACAACCTCTTTCCTCCTCTTCAAAAACCCAGCCAACTAACTCTGCAGTACACATCAAATACAATGTTACACAGAACACTAGTAGCTACACTCTTTATTTTTGCAGTGACCATATCAAGTCTTGGTAAGGTTAGGGCCAGTAACAATGAAGAAGAACCAAGAAACGGTTTGTTTATCCTTGATAGCTACAGGAACATGATAAGGAGCGAGGAAGGTGAAGTTAAGGTGGTTTTCGGGTACAGATGGAATGGTGATCCGAACCCAATGCACATTGCATTCGTGAACATGGTGCCCAAAACTCTCTTCATTCCTCAATATATCGATGCAAATCTCATTCTTTTTGTTCGCAGTGGTAAGTACTCACAGTACAAATGTAATGGCATTTTTGATATGTTAATGATACGAAACTTCATAATTTCTTGTGCTATTTTATGATATGCAGGAAATGCAAAACTAGGCTGGATTTTGAAAGATAAATTGGCAGAAAGGAAGCTGAGGGCTGGGGACATTATCGTAATTCCAGGAGGGTCGACTTTCTACATCATTAACCGCTCTATGGATCAGTTACTGCAAATCGTTGCTAGCATTGATTCAGCTGAGACTCTTGGATACAGCTCTTATTTCGATTCCTTCTTTATCGGTGGAGGAAGGCATCCAGCATCCATCTTTTCAGGATTTGACGCTGAGACCATAACTACAGCCTTCAATGTAAGCTGCCTTCACATTATTCAAACCTGAAATATAAAGAAACAGCTTTTGAATGTATTTTGAGTTCACAGGTGACTTTAGATGAGCTAGAAAATATGATGGGACAAACAGGGGGTCCAATAGTTCGCCTGAATCACCAACATAGTTCCGATGATGATACCATAAATGAAAAAGAAAATGAAGACGAAGAATTGCCATCGTCAAAATGGCGTAGAATGTTCAACCATGTTCTTGGTAGACATGCGAGTAAGGAGAATGAAGTCGGGGCACATAAAGCTTATAACCTATTCGATAAAAAACCAGACTTCTCCAACGATTATGGATCGTGCACTGCGATCGATGAAAAAGAGTATTCCCCCTTGAAGCACACCGGTGTTGGAATCTATCTCGTCAACCTAACCGAGGTTTGCAATACTTCATTTATACATTTTGATCACATCTTTTGACTGTAAATTGAATCACAAATACGGAACCCTCGAACCACGTATTTTAATGTAGGGATCCCTGATGGCACCGCACATAAACCCAAGTGCAACGGAGTACGGAATCGTCCTCAACGGGATAGGGACAATCCAAGTCGTATTTCCCAATGGAACGACAGCCATGAACGCAGAAGTCTCGAGCGGAGACGTGTTCTGGATCCCACGCTACTTCCCGTTCTGTCAAGCAGCATCACGTGGGGGCCCGCTTATGTTCTTCGGGTTCACGACTTCGTCGAAAAGAAACCATCCTCAGTTTCTTGCTGGGCGTAAGTCGGTGTTGAAGAAAATGAGGGGGAAGGCGTTGGCCATGGCTTTTAATGTCAGTGAAAATGAGATTGAACGGGTTTTGAATGCGCAGCATGAACAAGTTATTCTTCCGATTAGGAGAGAAGAAATAAGGCAAAAATTGATTCATGACGGGATTGTGAGTACTCGTGTTTTGTGATTGGTTGACCATTAACGTTTTTTGCAAATAATTTCTCTTCATCGAGTCTTGAAAAATTGAGTTGAGTTTGTAGAATAAATTGATTTTTTTTTTTCAGCAGTTGTTCATAATAAAATTTAATTATTCTAATCTTCTAGTAAGAAAACAATGATTACTGCTACTCCACTGCATGATAACATTAGAGTGGACTGAAACATGAAATCATCTTTAGGCTAGCAACAACAAAGTTGGGCCAAAATTTTCTTATAAATAAATATAATTTGGATAAGAATCAAATTTATCATGATCAAATTTTTTTTTGCAGTGTGCATATACAAAATAAATGACAGTATAGTCTTGCACTTGAGCAATGGACAAGAAAAGTAATCTGGCACATTAGTCTTGGACCTAAAAATGCAGAAGACAACTGTAAAGAATTTTATTTTCAAAGATACTCCAAATTATTTGATTCTGTGTTTATGCTACTTTCCATGCTTCTGCTAAATCATGATCAAAGTTAGATCCTACTTCCTCACTTCTGTCCAAACGTGATCTATCTCCCTTGTTTATTACATGAATTCTTCTCTGTATCTTGGTAAAAATTGCCACAGTTGCACTCTTTTCACCGTTTCTTCAATAAACCTGCTAAAAGCTTTACTTGTCAAATTTGCTTTAAACCACCACACTGTGATAGAGAAATTCCAAAACAAGAATTGTTCTCACTCACACTGCAACGAATGCATGTCTCTTTACATAGAAGCTTTCAGTTCATGCCAATAAAATTGAAAATCAAATGCCTTTCCCCTAAATGCAGAAAATTCTTGAAGTACAGAAATGCAGATTCGTAGTTAAAGACGATGTGTTTATCAGTTCATGCTGTAGTTTACTGTCCTTAATAGTTCAGTTCTAGTAATTGGTAAATGTGGAAGATTTGTTTCAATGGTTAAATGCCCACATAGTGCAAGAGGAATTTTACATATTTACCAAGTAAGTATTGCCTTGCTGTCAATTAACATGTTTTCAATATATTCCGTTTTACGTGTGCACTGTGGTGAATTCTTTTGCACAAGCATGGCAGGCAAGATGAGGATGGCAGAGTTGGAAGTAAATGCAAGAGGATTCCCATTAGAAAGGTGGGTCAATGCCTTGAATTAATATTTTCTATCCACAGTGACTTTGTACTGCGGCCAACAATACGTTGAGTTATCCGGCATTAATAATGCCGGATAAACTTGTGTGGATAGATTTTCAATGCACGTGATAAATAATTAAATCTAACCACACAAGTTATCCGACATCAATAAACTTGTCAGGATCACTATAGTGATCCTGACAGTCAGTGGTGAGCTCATTTTTGAACCGACTGACCCCCTGTTGGTAGGGATGGCAATGGTGCGGGTCTAGGGTCCAAACCCGGTCGACCCGCCCCTGTTTTGGTCCGTCAAGACCCGCCCCATTGGGTCATTGGGGCGGGTAGACCCGTGACCCGTTCTTGAGTACTCCGGGTCTAGGGTCGGGTCGGGGTTTGGCCGACCCGCCCCAACCCGACCCGCACTACTAACATCTTATGAAACCGCTTTATTACTATAATGATTTATTAATCTTTTTAGATATAAGTGATTCTAGAATGGATATTAAAATGTCCCAGTCAATATCTATAGAAAAAATTAGAGTATTAAGTTGCGTCATTGATAATTATACAATAACATATGTATATATTTTCTGAATTATTATTGTAGACATCATTTTTATTAACTTCCCATAGACACATTGTTATTTGTATTTCATGTATATTTAGTGATAATGAGTATAAACAAATAAATATATGCACGTTGCTACATAATTTTGAATCAATGCATAGAGACTCATCGGGTCTTGGGGCGGGTCGGGTCTACCCTGACCCGTACGGGTCTCGGGTACGGGGCAAAATTCCAGACCCGCACCGGGTCTACGGGGCGGGTCTGGAGCAAGGTCTAAAAAATCCGGGTCGGGTATGGGGCACTAAAAACCCGCCCCATTGCCATTCCTACCTGTTGGGAGTCAGTCACTCACTAACCGGCCCCCTATTGGGAATGCTCTAAGTGCATTCCCAAAACTAGTGACAGTCAGGGGCCACTTCAACTAATTGACCCCTAATGCAAACCCAACAACAAATTAATTTTGTTGATTTAACAATACTAGATAAAATATAAATCAATCTCGGCCCTCCACGTCATAATCCGCGTGCTATTTTATATTGAAATCCAACCGTCTTTTTATTCGGTATTAATAATGTCGGATAAACTTTTATAACTTATCCAGTTTTCTCCTACCTAAGATCTTCCTTCTTCATTATTCTCAATCCTAGCTTTCATTTTCCAAATCCATTTTAACCCCTATTTTCTATTGTTTTTGGCAATTTATTAACTTTTTTCACCCTATTTAATCCAATATGAGACAGATATTGCATGTTGTTTAGAGTAGCGGTAGATTTTCTCAAGATGTTGAGGCAGTGGAGAAGATGATGATGAAGGTTTTAGGTCTAGTTCTTCTAGAAGACATAGAAACAACAAAACAATAGTATCTCGGAGGAGGCGTATCGGGATTGTTTTCGAGGACGCCGCTTTAAATCCAAATGTCGATCAAAACTTAGGACCCGACAAAGATTTAATGAATTTACTTGTTTTGCCGGATCACAAGTACACGTTTCTACCCGCATCGACATCACTGTAAGTAAAATTTAACATTTAAATATAGTTTATTGATTAAATACAGTTATTAATTGTATTTTAAGTATTACACATAACAGTTAATATAAATGACCGTAAGAAGAAATTACTAAATTAATTTAAAAGTTTTGAAATTTGGTACTTTATTGAAATTGTAATTTACAAGATGTATGATTTTGCATTTAGTTTGTGAATTAAAAATTCAAAATAATTTTTAAATAGGCTAGGGAGGGGAAAACTCATGGATCACTTGCATCGGAATTTCATGTATATTGGGAGATCCTATATTGGATATTAACCGACGTATTACTAGATTTTTGGACGATATTAGATTTCGAGACTTCTTCGGTATGTTGTCTGTTAGTGAGATTTTTTATCTCACTACACCAAAATGATCATAGAGTAATTAAAACACTAATTACTTTCGCAATTTAGAGTCAAAAAAATTAAGCAACGTTAAATTTACCTTAAATGTAGCAATTATGTTGCTGAGTGCTTACACACTCATGTAGTGGCATTCTAACTAATTGTTAAATTGTCAAGTTGAATTAATATCCTCATTCAGGTAAAAGGTAAAAAAAAGAGAGAAGAATGTAACACTGAAAACAAGTTAAGGAAGAAAAAGTGCAGAAAAGGTAAATGATATATAGAATTTACGTGGTTCAGACGTTAAGGAATCATACATCCACGGATCAGATATCACTTTCTTCTTTATATATTCTTAGTACAGATGGTAATGGCAGAATGAGTAAAAAAATTCGTTATTGTTCTTAAAAATGTCAAATCTCGGAAAAGATCTCCTTCCTATTACAGTGCGTTTTCTATTTATAGTATAGAGAGACACGTAGATCGCCAAAATCCTTCTTCCGCCATTTTAGTTTTCATTTTTGGATCATGCCATATGTCATCCATCCATCTTATTTATTTGATATGCGTGGATTTCTAACGTGTCTTTGGTGGAAAATTATAATTTGAGTGATTAAATTCTGGACATTGGTGGAAAGTTTGAAATTGAAGCGGGAAATCCTGGAATTGAGACAGGAAACTCAATTTTGAATGGGTCATGCACTTCTAATCCTATGAAGCGAATGGCCTGTGTACTGCTCCTATGCGTGAATGAGAGTGTAACGAGGTGTTGCCCTTTTCTATTGGATGAACTGCGTTGCCTTTAGCAATTTTGCGACCAAAATGTTGAGAGTTGTTCTTCTGCTCTATTCTAGGTAGTGTCGATACCTAGTGTGACGCCCCACCTCTATGCTCACAATAACAAAGAGTATTAAAAGAAATACTGTCTGTTATTACGAAGAATAAGGCTGGATAGGAGCGGCCATCCGTAGTTGGTCTTACACTAGTATTGGTTACCTCGATAGGAGTGGTATATATTTGAACTTTTCATCGCTTATTTATTTACTCCCATCGACATACCCAATTCTAGTATAAAACGAACTACGATGGTTCATAATAGTTTAGGACATTATATATAATAATAACACAGATAATAAAATGCGGAACACAGATAACAAAAGTCTCATATATATATATATAACTGATGTCACTTACAATACATTTGACACAATACATATGATACAACTACAACTGTCGACTCTGGAAGTTATATATACAAGTACATTATCGACTAATATACATGAATACATATCAACCTAAATCAGTACACTGACTACTACAAAAAGACGAAGACTACTTCAAAAGATATGAAAAGACTTCATAGCTCAAGCAGCAACCCAAAGCAGAATATCTACAACCTGAAATAACTCGGGTCTGACCCGAGTATTAAATTCAAAAGAAAATAATACACGGGTCAGTCTAATTCAAACTCAGTTATTAATGCACGGAAGCGATAATAATCAAATATCAAATAGACGACAGTCATAGAAATCTCGTATATCCAACTCCTCGATAAGAGAATCGGATAACGACAGATATAACACTAAACAGTGTTAAACAACAAATCCAAATCATCAACAAAGATAAATAAAAAAAGATTATCAATGAAGATAATTTAGAAAACAACAGAATTGTCTAAACGACAATTACACAAAATCCAATTATTAAATAATAATTAGAAACTCAAAATCTAATTATCGAATAGATAATTAGACACAACAAAATGATCAATCGAACTGAATTAAATACAATTCCCAAATATTAAATTGAACACAAAACAATCCGAATAATTTAAATGTCACATAAAATGACAATTCAGTGTGGCTGCAGTACATGCACGCGTGTACTGCCTCGCCACTACCGTGATGAAATACACGAAAGTTCAATGAAAGTCACAAACGACCACAAGGTCAAACCCAAAAATCGGGTTCAACTCAAGTCATGGTGTAGACTCGAATAAACAAGCAGACAGCTCGAGTCCACAAACCAACAAAACGAAATGAAACAAAGGAGATATACAATGCAAAGATACATCATGAAACCAATACAGTGACAAGTTACCCAGTTTCAAGTGAACTCAAGAATTAGACTAAATTTCCAAATATACAATGAAACTGTCAATGGTGAAGTGCAAGACTTCAAATGAAATGGCAAGATACAAATGCAGTGAACCTCAATGCAAGTCACGACTGCAACTGTATACAAAAGTATCAAACTCCAAATATCATAGTGAAGAATGAATGCAACAAAAGAACTTAGGTGCAAAACTCAAAATCATGCCTCGACCCAAGTTCAAATCAATCAACAGATAACAAAGACTGTAACAGCTCTGATCAACAATAAGTACAATATCTAGTCAAGCATCATCAAAGACTGGTGCATCTCAATACAACATAGCAATGTGGAAGGGCAGACTTGATGAACAAAATGCAAGAAACAGCTGTGGATATAAATGTATCACTATGACACAAGTACAAGATACATGAACTAAACTTCCGGTCAATATATGATGTGCACAGCCACTAGCACATATAGATATATAGTATGAACTAAAGTGAATGAGGACTCAATGCGCTAACTCGAAGAGCAATGGACAGCAGACTGTACATGAACCAAATAGGGCACCAGTATCAACTACATGAAACTGGACAGTGCAACTCAAATAGAAACAAATGTACATATACAGTGCAGCAGTGTAAACATCGACATGAACAAGGCTCGAACTCAAGTCAGTGCACAACAATCAGAGGCTAATGTACACATGAATGCAACGGTGAAATGAAGTGGACAGTACAACCCTGCCTCAAGCAACAACAAATATACATGTACATGAAGACAACTGACGCAACTGAAATGCAAACTATCTCAAACATGATACAATGACAAACTGACAATACACATAAAATGTAAAGCCAAAGTCATCTGAGTTTCACAAAACTAGTTCAATATCGAAGAAACAGATTTAAGTCAGAGCCGAGACAATCAAGGAATCAACTAAGTTAGAAATCAAAACCCAAGCATCAATACAGAATCGTACGGTTTCATCTCAAAAATCAAGAGCCGATGCCAACAAAGAAAATACCAGACATGCCACAGTCACTATAAAAATCAATTCAATGTCAAAGCAAAGGTGATGGCCGAAGCCAATAAAAATTCACGGAACCAAAATTTCCAAAGAATCAAAACCGGTACAGATTCTTCCCATCTCAAAATCAGGTCGAAAACAACGAAAAAAACTTGATGCTTTGGCAATTAAATTAAAGTGTCAGACACAAAGTAGCCAAGATACAAGTTAACAAATTCAAGTGGTCGAAGTCGACAGTCCAATAAGGCCGAAGTCGAACACCCAAAGTCACAGAAGAAATTCACATAGCACATCAATTTCCAACATCGAACGAAAAGAAATGGCCAACTCAAATCAATTGACGAATTCAACCAGTGAATATGAACAGAAGAAATTCACAAAGCAACATCAATTTCCAACATCGAACGAAAATCACAAGATACGAACTCTAAATAAACACGAAGCATGAATTAGATGTGAGTGGAAGACTCACCTTCATTTGGTCGAGAGGTTGAAGTTGAACTCGAACAAATCGAGGAGCAGCCGTGAACGAGTGCAAGTGAATTGGCGCCCTTGATTTTACGAAGCCCTAGTTTCGAACAGTGGAACGTACGAGAACGAAAATTTTCAAAGCCGCCATTTTTTCTCTTTCGCTAGATTTCATTTTTCCATTTTTTTTCGTTTAGGGTTTCGAATGAGAAATGAAAGGGGGACCGGTCGAATATCATCACAGCATTAACAATGGGCCACGATAATTTTTCTCTTTAAAGCTCGCATAAAATTTTTACAAATTAAAAAGAATTTCAATTCGATTAAAATTCCTATAGCAATTTATCATCACTTTAATCGTTAAATGACGATTATAAATTGAAGCTAAATCCCGGGTTGTTACACCTATGGAGCTAAACTACACTGTCTGGTGTGCTACGTTTGCATAGTACTATCCGGGAGGTGATTGGAGTCAAGTTGTCTTGCCTAGTTTTCAATGCTTGCATAATACTATGCTGAGGGTGGATGATGTTGAATTGCCTCGTCCAACCTATGGTGCCTTCCCTATATGAACTTGTTCTGAACTGCTCTTGATCGTTGGAGAACTACGCCCTTGCTTCTCCATTTTTATTGGTTACTGGAAGTGTGGTTGGTGGACTATGAGTCATTGCCTTATCATCCTTCTCCATTTAGCTAAATAAGGTTAATCTTGATTTAGGTAGGATAATATAGTTTTGAGTCTTCTGCCTAGGTTAAGGAATGACCTAGGATTGTCCAAATGCATTGGTTGTGTAGATGCGCGTGTTCCTTCATAGGGTTGCGTTGATTGTCCATAAAAAATATTTTAATACATCGCTATTTACCAGTAAGTGCAAAACTGTGTTGGAGCACTATTTGAATGACTGTGTGTGCAACCTTGGGAATGCTTTTGATTTCCCATAGTACTGCTTATGGAGTCTTTAGAAAGCACAACGTGGATCCTCACTTGAAAGTGTTAGCAATACATAAGTTTTGGTAATAATGTTAGGGTTCCTTGGGCCTTTTAGTTTGTGTAGTGTTTATCTATGGCTTGCTCGGATTGGATCGAGAGTAGATATTAGTGAAGGGTCATGCGCGACACTTGCACAGGTTATCTTTCCGGTTAGCTTATGGTTTGGGGAGTGCGGGTTTATTATGATCTCGAGCGGGGACTGCTTTGTTAAAGGTTCCAGGTGGTTTTACTTTATGTTGGACTTAGTTGGAGGGAAAGTGTGCAGATCGAGCGTAGTCCACTGTGGTCCTATCTTGACCAAGCATTGATCACCATTTAGCGTGGATTGCCTTATCCGAGTTTAGATTTGTTGGAAGGACGAGGTATGTCTAGTGCAGCCCATTGGATGGTAAGATTAGGCTTCATAATAGTAGCATAGCCCCATCACTGAGTTGTGCCGTTTGGTTTTGATCATCTGTAATATTGTATTTTATCATTGTTTTAGGGTGGAGTAATGCAGTACGACTTTCGGTTTGTTAGTGCAGTTCGAACACCGTGCAATATTGCCATCCTGCGTTGCTATAGGGGCATAGTACTATCTGGACTTTATTATATTCATCGCTTCCTTTTCATAGTCCAGCTTCTATTATTGGTGCAGCTCTTTCAGTTCAGTGCTTGCATCGGTTTTCCTTTAACAATGATTGGGAAATACGGGTGTAACACTTTTCTCCCAAGTCTGCAGCAATAGTAGATAGGTGTGGACTTGTCTCCGCTCTTATTCGCTCACCACAGCCCATCACTTCTTCCTTCTCTTTTCTTTCTTTTCAAGAAAAGGAAAAAAGTCATAATAGCCGTTTCGCATTTAATGCTCTTACACACATGTCATCCCCTCATTGGCCGACCCTTTGAATAGTTGTTAAATCAATCTTTTCATTAACCAGGTAAATCCTTCTTGACCTTTGTGATCATTATTTTTACTGTTAATCGATTAACGTTTCTAAAATTTCTCATCATTACAACCCGGCGACTAAATTTTGAGTTCAGGTAATTATGACTGTGCGACTAAATTTTGAGTTCAGATATGCATATATTTTTCTCTTCTTCTTTTTCTTTCATTTCTTTTACAAACTCTTGAAAAGAAAAAAAAAGTAATACCCACCTTTGCTGCTAATCTTACTATCTTCCAGTCTTGTTCCTCTTTTGAGTCAAAGTAAGGATTTTCTCTCTTTTGTTGTTCCCTTTTCATTTTAGTGGTAGCTGGTGATTAATCTTGTAATTTTCGGTATGGTCTCTTGTTCCTCTTCTCCTTTATCCTTACCCTCTAAGTAACTTAGCTGAAAGACATTAAGGGTTTCTTGAACCACTTTGGGTTCGAAGGTTATGAGGCTAGGGTTCCGAAATATCATGAATGCATTTGCATACTCTTGATGTGTTTACCTCTCTCACCTCTAAGCATATAAGATGCGGGCTTTATCTTCCCCCGAACGAGATTCTCAGAGAGTGGCTACTCACTATTGATCTCGTTCCCATCCAACTCACCCCTCTTTTTTATTCCCTTATAATTGCTACTTTCATCCTCTATGCGGAGAATGGCTCTACTCCCATTTGTGTGGAACTCTAATTTTTATCAATATTAATAAAAATCCTACAGGGTTGATGCTGGATTTTATTATGCCCAAGCTAAGAAATCGATCCTAACATCTTTTCCTTGCAAAACTCAAAGGTGAATTGATCAGTATTTCTTCATTTTGAATTCTGATAATTTTCCTTCTTCTTTTCGTCCATACCCTCCTCTGCCCATTCATTCTGAACCAACTGTCGAGTTGTTTGAGTCTCATAGAAATTGCCTTTTGGGCTTAGATGAGAAGAAGAGGATAATACAATTATTTCTTACTCAATCGATGTTGAAAAAGCACGAATTGTTGTGCTCGAATCACAACTTCTCTTGTTCCACTTTTAATCTAGGGGTATAATTCTATAAAAATAGATTGACAGATTATTATTTTACGCTTCTGTCCTTCATGGGGATTTTTTTACTGACCTCAAGATTTATTTTATGTACAGGTGAAATGGATGATAGCCTTTCTTCTTTGTTTCTAAATCCCACGAAGCCAGTTATGACGATGAAGATAGAGAAGAAGAGGAAACTTGTCAAAGGTGATGCCTCTGGCCAATCCCCCAAAAAGGCTACTGTGATTCCTCCCCCTCCTTCTTCGGACGTGCTGTTTATTCCACCTCTTTAGTCCATCCAAGACACACACACTCGATATTAGCCTATACCAGATGGTGCCATAACCGACCTTGTTGAGTGGTTGGGAAGAGTTGCTTTGGATAATTTATCCAGCATTGCTTCGTCTTCTTCTTCTCTTCTTCCCTTTCCACTTCCTGAACTCTCTCCCTCCGACCTCGTGGCCGAAATAAAGAGGTCTTGGACTTATGTAAATGTTTTTTGGTAGCTTATTTAGTTGTTCCTTACCTATTATTATTTTTTTTACTTTTTATCATTATAATTATTTAGCTTGGAGCCTTTACAATTGTGGCCCAGAGGATATAGGAAAGTGAGCAGGTCATTTCCTTAGCTTGTGTTGCTGAACTTGAAATAAACCCAACTTCGGCTACTTCTGAGAAGGCCAAAATTGAGGGAGATTTTTGGGTTTATCAAGCCAAAGCTGAAATTGAGGTAGAGGCCGTGGCAGAGACTTTGGAATTGAAAAATCGTGACTTGGAAGAGAAAGAAATGCTCTAAAGGAACCTCAAAAATACCTTGATAAGATTACATAATGCATACTTTATCAATTGTGCGCTTCATTTCAGCATTAGTTTTCCCCCGAAATCGACCTTAGCTTCTTGGGTAAGCATGACAAAATTGAAGCTACTCTCGATTATTGCAGAAAACACTGGGCTGTAACACCCTGCAATTTTAATAACTGAATATTTAAATTATTTATTCAAATATTTAATCGTTAATCAATGAAACACCTGTTATACTTGATTTTTCGGAGACGAATGAATTGGATCTCGAGACACCCATGGATGAGACCTCTTTTTTGAGATGAGAAAAACAAGTATAAACTTGACTCTGTTTGGAGTCGATAATTTCAGGGATGAGTAGTGCCTGATGAAGTTTATTCAGATCGGAGTAATCAACACATGTTCTCCACTTTCCATTCGGCTTTCGGACGAGCACGGGATTCGACACCCATTTAGTATATAGTGCATCTCGAATGATTCCGTTTGCTTCAAGCTTTTCTACTTCTTCTTTAAGGGCGGCAGATCTCTCTGGATCCATACCACGCCTTTTTTGTTTGACCGGGACATGCCGCGGGTCAATATTCAAAGTGTGGCTTGCAATGTCCAGCGAGATCCCACACATGTCGGAATGCGTCCAGGCGAATACATCAAGATTTGCTCGTAGAAATTCAACCAATTCCTCTTGAGTTTGCTGGCTTAACTGAGACCCATCTTTATCATTTTTGAATCATCGTCATTGTCAATTGGGACATCAATCGTCAGTTCGGCCGGGGATGCTTGACTTTCGTTAGATTCTCCTTCGTTTTAGTTTCTCTTGGGTCAAGATCCTTGAGGATATAAGTAGCTAGCCCCTTTCATTTCCTCTAATTCAATTTTCATTCACGTTAGTTACTTCTCCTCCTCTCCTAATCTTTTCATAATCGCCCCTTTAATCCCTCTTTAATCCCCAAGCCCTAAGTCCTTTAAAAAACTTTCCTAAAATCAAATAAAAATCACCATAAATCCTCTTTTCCAATTCTCTACAAAACCCATGAAGAAATTAGCATGAAATGGAATTTAGATGGAGAACTTGTAACAACCCAAAATTTAAGCTATAGTAATTAATTAATGAATTAATTGATAAAATAACTTTGTGAAATTATCAGAATTGAGCCACGAGAGTTGCACTATTGTGTCTATGGTAATTTTTTGGTCAATTTTCATATATAGAACGTCAAAATCTGAGCAAGAATGAAGAAGTTACAAAATAAACAAGAAAACGAGAGAAAAAAAATTATAAAGGGTCAGGTCGACCCTAGGGTCGACCTTCCCCATAGAAGAGTCGATCTATAGGTCGACGCTCACCAACAAAGGTCGACCTAGTGGTCGACCCGTGTGTATACTTGGACGAGCAATCATCCAGGTTCGAGCGTGACGTGTTTTGTTGATTTTACCTCATATGGTGCATCCGTGCTTCCATCCGACGGTTCACATCAAGCCAATGACGTGTGCTAGATTTAATCTTCAAATCCAACGGTCTGAGATCCACAAGTGACACTATAAATAAGATCCTGGGCCTAACTATTTTTTTCATTTGGATTTTCTCCATCTGGGTTCATTGTTTGAGGCTGGACCCTAAAAGGAATATTTTTCCGAGGAGAAGATCTTTTTAATTAAAATATTTTATATGCTATAAGTGGATCCGGGAAGGTCAAGGAAAGAGCTAAGGACCACAAGTGAGCGTTTAAGTAATTATTTATATTTTTAAGTAATTTAAAATATAGGGTTTTCAACAATTGTAGTCTTTCTACAATTTTGAGACCGCTTTTATACAAGTTGTTTATAGTTAATTTTTAATGTTCTTTTCAGTCAATTTTATTTAGCTATTTTATTCATTTATTTACAGTTACTTACTGTCATTTACAGTTATTTGTATTTTATTTACATCCGTTTTGCGTTAGATTTCAGCTTGTAAATTTTTGTTCTTTTTATTCCTTTTACACAAATAAATTAATAAAAGGTGGATAATTCGCTAATATGGACTAAATTTTAAGAACACTAAAATTACAGAAAATTGGACGTAAATAATTAGAACTGTAATAAAAGAATATAGACTAAAATAGGAAAATTTGACATTTGCAAGCAAGTTATAACTAGTAGATTATAACTAGAAAGACAAGATAAAAGAGAAATTATAACATAGGTTATAATTAAATAGAAAGGACAGAAAGAGACTTATTTTAAAGACTTACACTAAGTTAATAAGCAAATATAGGAGAGATAATAGAAGAGGCTTATTTAAAAAGACTTAGAATAAGTTAATAAGCAAATAGAGCAGAATGAACAGAAGAGGCTTATTTAAAAAATTTATATTAAGTTAATAAGCAAAGATAGAAGTAGGGCCCATAACCAATAGTATTCCCTTTTAGACTAGGACTGATGGTCTCACAGTAGGTGAGGCTGGGCATAACCCTTTCAGACAAGGACTGATGGTCTCACAGTAGGTTAGGTGAGGTTGGGACACACTTATGCTAACTAAATTAACTAAGGGCCCAATAGGTAGAAGTTCAAATCAAGGGATTTGGGCAAGAGGCGCAACTAGATTTTGTTTTATAGGACCCGAATTGGCACCATTCCCTTTCAGACTAGGACTGATGGTCTCACAACACACGTAGGTGAGGCTGGATAGGACCCTTTTAGACTAGGACTAATGGTCTTACAATGGAGGAGGTGAGGTTGGGCATGCTTATGTTGTTTAGGATAAGAGGGAGCAACAGATAGTGCGAGCCTAACGGTGGTCGTGCGTGCGGCCTCGGTGTGGGGAGATAAGTCGCTATTGAGTTCCAGAGCGCTAGTAGGTGTCTTTTGCTGTGGGACCCACAGGATGAGACTAGCTCATAGTGGCACAACAGAGATAGAAGACTAATCAAAGGGTAGAATTAGGAATTCAGCCAAATTAAAGTAGGATTAGGAAGTCAGCCTAATCAAAGCAGTAATCTAAGACAAATGCAAACAATCGAAATAATCAAAGCAAGTAGCGTTTTATTTCAGCTTTATCTTTTCCTTTATTTTCTTTTTATACTAGAACTGTTGATAAGTCTATTATCTTTATCTCACTTAAAAATACTAGTAGTTACTTCCACTCACAAGACTTTTAGTCAGACCCACTCATCTATTTTTCCCTTTCCCCACTCATAGGCCAACAGATACATGGACAGTAGATTTCAAACTCTTGGAGGTTTCAACTGCGGAGATTTTTCTTCATGTATTCTACTTCTTCTTTTTCAGTTTTTATTTCATTTTGATGTACTGGTACTTTCCTTTGAGAGGGATAGTTATTTTATGTACTTTGATGTTATGACTGAGATAATGTTTTCACTAGACATGGATATTTGGTATTTTGAGACATATTTGGTTTTCTGAAGTATTTATGAAGTTTGACTTTTAAATAAGTCAAGGTTTGAAATGTTTTCGCTGTTTTATTTATTTATTTTGTCTTGTGAATCATAGTCCCTGTAAAGTTTTTAGCTATACCTACAACGCACCATATCCTTTAGTGTGTCCTTTTAGGTATACTAAGGAGTGTGAGGTGTTTCACTTGGTATCAGAGCCTAAGGTTATAGGATCCTAAAAATTTGTTTTAAGAGTAAAGTATTTTTGAAAAGTAACATATTTTCAAACTATTTTTCAGAAAGAAACTCTTATTATCGAAGTGGTTTTAAAGTATAAAAGAGTTTTTATAAAAATCCCCTCAAAATCCAGTCCAATCTCCTTTCGATTCTTTTAAGCTTAAATTTTCGTTTTCTTTGCATAGCATGGCGGATGCCCCTAATCTTCCCGAGGGTGTCCAAGTCCTAGGCTGGTTTCATAGATACCTCCAAGCTATGACACCATAGGTGCAAGGGCATGCGCCCAATCCAGCACCAACGAGTGGAGATCCCATTAATCCACCTGCAGCAGCCAACTTTTCTAAGCTATGCAAGGACTTCGCTAATCTAGGAGGCAAGACATTTTCTGGTACGGAGGATTTCATAGAGGCGCGAGCTTGGTTTAGGAGTACGGAGTGGATATTTGGGCTATTATGATTGGAGGATCAGTAGAGAGTTCAGCTTGCATTTTGGCAACTAAAAGGAGAAGCTTCTTATTGGTGGGAGGTTATTGAGTTGGAAGGTAGAAACGTTGGTTGGAATGGATTCTGAGAGAGGTTTGAGAGGAAGTTTTTGTCACAAGTAGAAGAAAGTATGCAACTGGAGAAGTTCATTGGTTTGAAGCAAGGAAGTCTTTCAATAAAGGAGCATGTCAACCAATTTAATGAGTTGCCACGGTTTGGAATGGAGCTAGTGAATAAACCGTACAAGAAGGCATGAAGTTCGCGAAGGGATTGAATCAGCCCCTCCAAGGGTTGTTATTGACTCACGTACCGATGGGAGCTATATACGAGTCACTGGTGGAGATGGCGCTTATGTCTAAGGCAGCTAAGGAAGGAGAAGTTAAGGAGGTTCCTAAGTCGGAGAATTCTAAGAAGCCATGGTGGAAGAAAAAGAAGGATAAGAAGAAAGGAGGAGGACCTCAAAAACAGATCAAGAAAAGCGAGAAATGCAATAACTGTGGTCGGGTTGGTCACTACGCAAGAGACTGCAAGAAGGAGACAATGAAGGGAAAGTGTTATAATTGTGGGCAGCCCGGTCACCTTAGTAGATTTTGTCCTCAAAGGACGGGGCAGGCAGCGGGTGCACCTACAACACAGACTCAGGCTTTGGATGCAGCACCTTCCAGCAGCGGACCAGATAGAGGTAGGAAAGTCACTGTAGAAGGTTTGATTCCTATTTCTGATTTTCCCATTCGGACTCTTTTTGATTCTGTAGCATCACACTCTCTTTCATTTCTAGTTCTTTGGTTGACTGTTTGCACTTAGACATCTCTTTAGTACTAGACCCCATTGTTGTTTCAAACCCTATAGGAGGATCGGCACATTTATCTATGATTTGCAGGGGTTTGAAATTTTTTACCCTAGGCGTAGAGTTTGATTGTGACGCCTATGTATTGGGATTTTTGGGGTATGGGATGATTTTGGGGATGGATTAGCTATCCACTTATGGAGCGATATTGGACTGCGAGAGGAGAGTCGTTAGACTAGAGACATGCAGCGGTAGGACTCTCGAGGTCTCTTGCGACCCACATAAGTCAGTCATGTTGAGCTTTCTTTATTCCCTCGATTCATCGCTAGCAGAGTTAGATTCAGTTCCAGTCGTCAGAGATTTTCCAGACGTCTTTGAGGAGGTTAGAGGACTACCCCCTAAGAGAGAGATCGACTTTAGGATCTATCTTAATGACAATGCTAAGCCAGTGGCATTGCCCGTGAGACATATGGCTCCTAGGGAGAGGAAGGAGTTAAGCAAGCAGATTGGTGAGCTATTGGAGAAAGGCTTCATCAGAAGGAGCATATCCGAGTGGGAGCGCCAGTCGTCTTTGCTACAAAGGTGGATGGTTCCCTTCGACTTTCCATTGATTATAGAGAGTTGAATAAGCTCGTGAAGAAGAACCGTTACCCCCTTCCTAGGATAGACGATCTTTTTGATCAGCTAGTTGGCTCTTCAGTATTTTCTCAACTGGATTTGGCTACCAGATTTCATCAGCTTAGATTCGCTGACGATAGCATTGATAAGACGACATTTAGGACACCAGACGAATTCTTTGAGTGGTTGGTTATGCATTTTGGGCTAACCAATGCCCTAGCATATTTCGTAGATTTGATGAGCCATGTTTTTAGAGATGTCCTAAATAAATTCGTGGTAGTATTTGTAGACGACATTTTAGTGTTTTACAAGAGTATGGAGGAACATGTTGTTTATATAGAGGAGGTTCTTCGTGCTCTTTGCATTCATCACTTGAAGACTAAATTCTCGAAGTGTCACTTTTGGCGAAAGGAAGTGTGTTTCTTGGGGCATGTAGTCTCAAAATAGGGTTTGGCTGTATATCCCGCTAAAGTTGTAGCAGTGCAAGATTGGAAGGCCCCCAAGAATGCTACCGAAGTTAGAAGCTTCCTAGGTTTGGCTGGCTATTATAGGAAGTTTATTAGAGACTTCGCTAAGATTTCAGCACCGCTTACTCACCTTACCAAGAAGAACGCGACATTCGTGTGGGATGTAGATTGTGAGGATTCCTTCACGAGGCTAAAGAAGGCCCTTACTAGTGCACCAGTATTAGTTTTACCCGATGCTATGCAGTTAATGCCCCGCTATTACCCCGCTATAACCCTGCTATATCTCATAGCAGATTTCTACCGCTACGATTTTTCAATATAGCCCCAAATATAGCCTTTCTGCTTTAATCCCCGCTATTTCCGGTATATCCCGTTATTCTCGCTATATTCCGCTATTTCCGCTATATCTTCTTTAAAAGAAATGAATTGAAAAATGACATTTATACATTATAAAAATTATGAAATTAATTTTTTAATTGAATTTTTAATATAAATGAAAATACTCTAATATTCTACTAAATTCAATTATGTTATATAACAGTTTTACATTTATTTACAGTATATTCGCACATGTTTTTATTTAAAATTATTTATGTATTAATTATAATTCAATTGAATGTTAATTTTTCATTTAATTACCATTTATATATTTGTAAAAACATTAGGTACGAGATTTATATGTTATTTTAGAGTCATCCGCTATATCCCGCTATATCCTCACTGTATCCCTGCTATGACTTTTTGCACCTCCACCGCATTGAATCTGCTGAGCGCTTTAACTGCATAGACCCGATGGAGCTAAGCCTTTTACAGTATACACTGATGCATGTAAGACGGGTCTAGGAGTAGTGTTGATGCAAGAAGGGAGGGTAGTATGTTATGGGAGTAGACAGTTGAGGACTCATGAGAGGAACTATCCTACCCACGATTTAGAGTTAGCTACTATAGTTTTCGCACTCAAGTCTTGGAGGCATTACTTGCTAGGAGAGAGGTTCGAGCTCTTCACTGACCATAAATCATTGAAGTACCTATTTTCACAGAAGGATTTAAACTTGAGGCAGCAGCGTTGGATGTTGTTTTTGGCATCATATGACTTTGAGATAGCTTATACCCCTCGCAAGGGAAACGTAGTTGCAGATGCGTTGAGTAGGAAGAGAGCAACCCTTAGTCCAATGTTCGTAGAGTGGAAAAGCCTAGAGTTTATCTCCAGTTTTGATTTTAAGCCTTCTACGGACATTACCCCTGGATTGTTAGCAACACTTGAGGTGAGGCCTACCCACGTGGATCAGATTGGTTCGAGGCAATGAGAGGATGGAGAGCTTATGGATATTATGGAGAGGATTAGTAGAGGAGAGGTCTCTAGAAATCTCAATGGTATTCCATTGATAGTAAAGGGTGGCTAAGGAGAGATGGAAGACTTTGTGTTCCCCGCACTAGTGATTTGGTGGGTGCAGTTCTAGCAGAGGTACACCATTCGCGTATGACTATTCATCCGGGTGGTGATAAGATGTATAGGGACATGAAGATGGTATTTTATTGGAGTGGCATGAAGAAGGATGTGGCAGAGTTTGTAGCTAGGTGTCTTGTGTGCCAAAGGATTAAGGCAGAGCAGCAGAAGCCCGGATGATTACTTCAGCCATTGGATGTACCCGAATGGAAGTGGGATAGTGTTTCGATGAATTTTATAAATGACTTACCCCGATCTAGGAAGGGGAATACTAGTATTTGGGTGATTGTAGATCGCTTAACTAAGAGCGCCCACTTCATTCCGGTCAAGAGTAAGAGGACTTCATGGAGTTCCCTCTAGCATTGTGAGCGATAGAGACCCTATTTTTACTAGCGAGTTTTGGAGAAGTTTACAAGAGGCTTTAGGGACGCAGCTTAGATTGAGTACAGCCTATCACCCTCAGACGGATGGCCAAACAGAGAGAGTTAATAGAGTGCTTGAAGATTTGTTGAGGATGTGCATTCTTGATTTTGGAGGAACTTGGGAGGAGCATCTTCCCTTGGTAGAGTTTGCTTATAATAATATTGTCTAGACTAGCATCGGGATGGCACCTTTCGAAGCTCTTTATGGGAGACTGTGTAAGTCACTTTCGTGTTGGTGGGAGTCTACGGAGAGATTGCTACTTGGTCCTGACATGGTTAGGGAGACTTCAGAGAAGATCGATTTTATTAGGAGGAGGATGAAGGCGGCCCAAGATAGGCAGAAATCTTATGCGGACAAGCGGAGGAGGGATATTGAGTTTGAGGTAGGAGACTTGGTTTTCATTAAGGTATCTCTGCTAAGGAAGGTGGCGAGGTTTGGATCGAGTGGGAAGTTAGCCCCTAGATTTGTAGGATCGTTCCCATTGTAGAGAGAGTAGGGAAGATGGCGTATCGAGTGAAGTTACCGGAGAGGCTCGTAGGAGTACACGACGTTTTTCATGTTTCGCACTTGAGAGAGTGCTTACATGACTCAGCAGAGATTGTGGAGCCTAGTCAGTTGGAGGAAGTGGAAGTAGAAAGGGAAGACTTTTAAGCCGGACCATCTATCAAAGTTATCTGATTCTGATTTAAAGTGGTCATCCTTATTCAAGAAAAAGCCTAGAAATGCTGGAGTATTTGTGCCTAGGCATTTTGGTATTAAGAAAGATGGGGTTCCGAATGCATTACCTGATGAAGTCAAGAATGAAGGAATTAAATATTGGTGCGATCATTTAGTTGGTTTTTTCTTTGACGGTTCTCTATCTTATCTGACTGTAACAAAGCATTTGAGAAGTATTTGGAGATTGAAAGGTGAAGTTCATATCAAATCTGATAATGAGAATTTCATTTTTAATTTCTCGAATGATCTAGATAGAATGAAGATCTTGCAATCTGATCCTATCTTCATTAAAGGTAAAATGTTCATTATTACAACATGGGATCCTTCGTATGGTTATTTTCAAGAACAAATTAAAAAAGTACCAGTGTGGGTTCATTTTTATAGGATACCTTTGATTGCTTGGACTTTAATTGGTATTAATTGGTTAGCATGTCATGTTGGTAAATTGATTTGTCTTGATGAAAGTACTGAGAGATTGACTAGATTCAAGTATGCTAAAGCTTTGATTGAGGTGTCACCAGATCAGGAGCTCCCTGAATTTATTGCAATTGATGATTTAGGTGATTGGTGTCCAAATGTAAAGGTTGAATATGATTGGAAGCCAAAAATCTGTAGTAATTGTAAAGTGTTTGGTCATGAAACCTTGTTTTGTTCAGGAAATGGTAAAGTAAAGAGATCTTATATGCAATCTGGTGGAGGCAATGGCGTAATTGATTACAATGTATGCATGGAACATGGTAGTTTGAAAGAAAAGGTATAGAAGTCTCAATATGATGGAAATATAAATTTGAAGACTTTAAAAGTATGGAAAAGGAAGGATAAAGATCAAGATATTCTTAAAGGTAGTAATAATTTGAACATAAAATCTGGTGATCAATTAGCTGATGTTGGAGTGAAGAACTTGGATCATATTCAGAATATGCAAAAGGAAACAGAGTCATATATTGAGAAAAATGTTTCAGATGTTAATACTGGGAGAATTAACTTGGAGGGAATGGGATATAAGGAAAATATTACAACTTCAAATTCTTTTATGGTATTATCTGATATTGGTGAAGGAACAACTAATAAAGAGTTAATAATATAAAAAGGAAACACAATCTCACAATCTGGAAGCAAACAGATAAATAAGGGATCAACTGATAACTGTGGCACTGTTGGAGCTAGCATGTTTGACAATAATTCTGTAGTAAAGAATTCTTCAAAAACTTCTGAATCACTGATACATTCAGAGATTTTGGATACTAGTTCAGATATTAATAAGGATATTCTTAAGAAAGCAGCAAGCAATGATGATATCAATGAACAAACCTCCCCATATATCAATATTTCTCCAAATCACCTGATTTTACCTCCTTCTTGTAATTCAAGAGATAAGTTAGAGGATCAGATTGTATATAATAAAAAAGGAAAAAATTTCGAATCCCAGCGCCAAACCATCAGTGGGAGTTTCAACGTTACGCATCCGTGTGCGACGACTAAATAAAAGCGGGGTAGACACACGGCGTGGGGTTTACTTAAGGGAGTATCAATGAATATCATGATCTTAAGGTTCCCCGTGATCTCAAAAAAAGAAGAGGAAAAAGTGGTAAAAAGAAAGTCTCATTCCATGAATTATCAGAAGATCTAAACAATGGGAAAAACTATAAAATTGAAGAAATACAACCAAGGAATAATAATGAGTCTGCATTATCATTTAAAGAAACTACTTCTCAGTCAAGTGGTATTAGGCATACAAGGAAGCATCCATCTTTTCTTATTTCACCCAAACAATTATGATGTTAAACAATAATATAGCATATTGGAATATCAGAGGAGGACACCTATCATCAAAACAGGCTGAGGTGAAAAAATTAATTAAAGATCAAAAAATACAGCTTATTGTCATCAGTGAAGTTAAACAAATTAAAGACTGGTTTAGCTTGTAAAAATATTGCTCCTGATTGGGCACATGAAGACAATTTGCAAAGTGCTCCATATGGAAGAATATTGGTTTTATGGAATCCAGATGTTTTCAAGATGACAAAGTTGTAGGAAAATGATCAATTAATACATTTCAGTGCTATTTCTTTATTGTCAAACACTCCATTTTTGATTTCCTTTGTTTATGCTCAAAATAGTCTTGATAAAAGGCTATCTTTTCTATCTAATCTCACTTCTCTTTCTCACTCAAATTTACCTTGGATAGTTCTTGGAGACTTCAACTGTATGTATTCCTCTGATAAAAAAATTGGAGGAAATCCACTCTCTTTGAAAGATATTTCTCCTTTAAAACAATCTCTTATCAAATCATCTCTTAGTCATATACCATCTTTTGGAGCTGTGTTTATGTGGAATAATAAAAGTAAACTTGGCCCTAGAACTTTATGTAAACTCGATCATGCATTTTATAATATCCACTCTAAACCTATGGCCAAATCTTTTTTGTAAATTTTTAAGTCCCTCAATTTTTGATCACTCTCCTATTATTTTATCCTGGGGAGAAAATACAATAAGAAGGAATCCATCTTTCAAATTTTATAAAACTTGGACTAATCATAAAAATTTCCTTAGCATTGTTATGCAGGTTTGGTAGGAGATAATTTTTGGAAATCCTCTTTATATTCTAAAGACAAAGCTTCAAAGGTTGAAGGAAAAGCTTAAAATTTGGGCAAAGGATAATTTTGGTGATGGTACAAAAATCTCTGATGGAATTAGGGAGAAATTAGTTTTTATTCAACAACATCTACAGAATGATACTATGAATTCATCATTGGCTAGTCAAGAAGCAGACTTATCAAAAAATTTAATTAAAGCATTAGAGTTTGAAGCTTTGATGAGGAAAGAAGTACTTCATGAGATTAAGGATAAGCAAGGTGATAGGAATACAAAATATTATCATAACTTAATCAAGATCAAGCAAGGCAAAGAAAGAATTATGAGTATATCTTATATGAATGGAGTAATTCAAGATAATGATGATTCTACCTCCAATGCTTTTATTGAATATTTCTTAGCTGTGCTTGCCAACCCAACTCCGTTGATTCCAAATCTATCATCTTTATTTTCTATGCATCTACCCTGTCTGAGCAATAAACAAGCAAGTGATATGATAAATGAAGTTTTACCTGAGGAGATTAAATCAGCAGTGTTCTCGTTAAAATCTGATAGTAGTGGAGGCCCTGACGGTTTTAATGCTTTTTTCTACCAGCACACTTGGAAAATAATAAAGCATGATGTCAATAAAGCAATACTATATTTCTTCTCTCATAACAAACTACCAATCGGTATAAATGCTACTAATATAGCCCTTGTCCCAAAATTTCCACATGCTAGCAGTGTTACTATTTTAGACCTATTTCATGCTGCAATGTTCTGTATAAAATCATATCCAAGATCATAGCAAATAGACTCCAGAGTATCTTGCCTTCAATTATATCTAGTAATCAAGTTGCTTTTATGCCTCATAGAAATATCAGTGATAAAATATTGCTAACTCAAGAACTTTTAAGAGGATATGGAACTGGGAATATTTCTCCTAGATGTATGTTAAAACTTGATATACAGTAAGCCTTTTATTCTATTTCATGGAGTTCTATTATAGCAATCCTTTCAAGAAAGAATTTCCCAAAACCAATGCTAGCTTGGATATATACTTGTATTTCAACTTCTCATTTTTCCATACTTAGGAATGGATGTTCTAAAGGATTTTTCAAAGGAACTCAAGGGGTTCGACAAGGTGATCCAATATCTGCATATCTATTCATAATTGTAATGGAAGTTCTGAATACTTTGGTTATTGAGCAAGTGAAATTTAAGAAGTTAGAGCTACATCCAAAATGCAAGAATCCTCTCATTACTCATCTACTTTTTGCTGATGAACTTGTCATCTTCACCAAACCATCTTTTTCAAATATTACTGCTATTCTTGAGGTACTGGATCAATTCTTTGCTCTTACAGGGTTGAAGATAAATTTTAACAAATCTCATATTCTGGTTGTTGGGCTAAATGAGAGTTTGAAGGCTGATATTATAAATCACTCTGGTCTTAAAGAGATGCAACACAATGCTAAATACCTTGGTTTACCTCTTATTAGTGCCAGAATTACCAAATCTGACTGTTTGCCTGTGTATTAAAAAAATACTAACAAGCTTTCCAAATGGCCTAATACAAAATTATCACAAGCTGGAAGATTAGTTATTATTCAAAGTATTGCATCTGCCATGGTAAACTATTGGATGAGGCATTTTATTCTTCCAAGCAAACTCATATCAATGATAAATAGTGCATTGAACAGATTCTTATGGGATGGTGATCCTTTCTCAAAAAAGCTAGTTCCAATATCTTTTATCAAGATTCAAATGCCAAAGGAAAATGGGGGACTGGGAATAACTAATCTAAAAGTATGGAATACTGCAACTTTCTCAATCTATTTTGACAAGATTTTATCAAGAAAAGAAGATTTATGGACTCAATGGACATTAAAAAATCTTATTAAAGGAAAAGAATTTTGGTTAATGAAAGTCCCAAATTTTTGCAGTTGGAGTTGGAGAAATATACTAAAATTAAGACCTTCTTTTTTACCAATCATTCAATGCAATCCATCTGAGGATAATGAACTTCTTTTCTGGTCTTCACCATGAGCTAAACCTGGTTTGATTTTACAGGATATCCTTCCATATTCTTTAATTATGCAGACTGGTATTCCTATCAAAGCTAAAGTATCATCTTATATATCTGATGGATCAATTGTACTACCTTATTGTAGTTCTATTCAAGTCCGGACTTTATGGCATCATATTACATCTCTGCCTCTCCCCTCTTCTAACCTTAAAGTCCTATGGTCAAATAAAGGAAAGAAGCATGCAGTATCTTTAGTATATAAAACTCTGTTCTTAAATGCTAAATCTCAAAAGTTTCCATGGGCTACGAGAATCTGGATGGAAAAATCCCCTACAAAGGAAAATCTTTTGTTATGGAAAGTCATGGCAAATGCTCTTAATACAAAACAGAAATTAGCAAGTATGGGTATTATTAGCAATGAAGATTGTGTTTTCTGTCAAAAGCATCCTGAAACGAATACACATATTTTTTTTGAGTGCTATTTCACCTTTGGAATCTGGTGCAGGCTACTGTCAAATGGAAAATTTCACAAACCGGTTAAAAGCTCGATATTAGAATGGTTTAATATATTCAAAGCAACAAGGTGGAAATCCCCGAAGACAGATATTATTATGATTATGTTAAAGACATTTATATATGAAATTTGGATGGAAAGAAATAGGAGAATTTTTGATATGAAGATGGAGTCTGTAGCAACTCTTTATAGTATTATTGATAAGAGAATTCGAAAAAGGCTAGATAGGTTGAAGTGAATTTAGATGATAGAACTTCCAGTTTTATATCTTGTATTTGAAATGTTGTATTGATATGAAATTGAGGCTGAATCTTGCATGTAATCATAAATAGGTATGGAATATATTGGGCAGGGCTCCCTTAGCCCATTGCTTTTCAAAAGGGAAGCATCGGTTCGTCGTATTCCTACAAAGATCATTGGACGCGATATAAAGAAGCTTAGGAATAAAGAAGTTCCATTAGTAAAGTTGCAGTGGGGAGATAGTGTTGAAGACGCCACGTGGGAGGCTGAAGAGAAGATTCGTATCTCTTATCCCCATCCATTTGATAGTAAGTTTTCAAATTTCCTATTTCCATCTTTAGTTTTGAATAGGCTCTTTCCTTTATTATCCTTTGGGAGGGTAGATCTTAGGATTTAACCTATGGATGGTAGGATTTGATCTAAACATGTTATTAGAACATGTTATGTACGATGGATTCTAGTGGATGCAAGTGTTTACTAGTGGATGCTAATGGACGCATATACTTACACTAGGCACTATTATCTCTTAGGGATCGGCCTAGCTAAGACACTAGAGCATATGCATATGGATGTGTGCGCATTTGCATTTTTATTTATTTTCCATGGTTGTTATAAATGGATGATTATCACATGATTGTTGCATTTGGATAATGATTGTAGCACACATATAATACTATCAGTTATCATTAGGGAAATTGCATTCATTTGGATACATGGCATGGACATGATTGCATAAAAGGAGGTTGACTGAATCAGTAGACCGCCTAATCTTTTGCATTAGTTAGGGACATTGACACTAAACTAACTGCATTAGTATCATAAATCGCATTAGAAAAAATTAAGGACAATGGATGCAATGGATGATGGTTGAGTAGTTGGTTGTAGAACTTGGATGAAAACATGTATTTCATTCTTCTATCCTTAGAGATTTCGGGGATGAAATCCCTTAAGGAGGGGAGAATGTAACAACTTGAAATTTAAGCTATAGTAATTAATTAACGAATTAATTAATTGATAAAATAACTTTGTGAAATTATCAGAATTGAGCCACAGGAGTTGCACCATTGTGTCCGTGGTAATTTTCCTGTCAATTTCCATATATAGAACGTCAAAATCCAAGCTAGAACGAAGAAGCTACAAAATAAACAAGAAAGCGAGAGGAAAAAAATTATAAAGGGTCAAGTCGACCCTAGGGTCGACCTTCCCCATAGAAGGGTCGACCTATAGGTCGACCCTCATCACACAAAGGTCAACCTGGTGGTCGACCCGTGTGTATACTTGGACGAGCAATCGTCCAAGTTCGAGCGTGACGTGTTTTGTAGATTTTATCTCATCTGGTGCGTTCGTGCTTCCATCCGACGGTTTCCATCGAGCCAATGACGTGGTTGCGCTAGATTTAATCTTCAAATCTAACGGTCTAAGATCCACAAGTGACACTATAAATAATACCCTAGGCCTAGCTATTTTTCTCATTCAGATTTTCTCCATCCGGGTTCATTGCCTGAGGCTGGACCCTAAAAGGAATATTTTTCCGAGGAGAAGATCTTTTTAATTAAAATATTTTATATGCTATAAGTGGATCCGGGAAGGCCAATGAAAGAGCTAAGGACCACATGTGAGCGTTTAAGTAATTATTTTAGATTTTTAAGTAATTTAAAATAATAGGGTTTTCAACAGTTGTAGTCTTTCTACAATTTTGAGCCCGCTTTTATACAAGTTGTTTACAATTAATTTTTAATGTTATTTTTAGTCAATTTTATTTAGTTATTTTTATTTAGCTATTTTATTCATTTATTTACAATTACTTACTATCATTTACAGTAATTTATATTTTATTTACATCCGTTTTGCGTTAGATTTCAGCCTATAAATTTTTGTTCTTTTTATTCCTTTTACGCGAATAAATTAATAAAAGGTGGATAATTCGCTGCTATGGACTAAATTCTAAGAAAACTAAAATTACAGAAAATTGGACATAAATAAGTAGAACTGTAATAAAAGAATATAGACTGAAATAGGAAAATTCGACTTTTGCAAGCAAGTTATAACTAGTAGATTATAACTATAAAGACAAGATAAAAGAGAAATTATAACATAGGTTATAATTAAATAGAAAGGATAGAAAGAGGCTTATTTTAAAGGCTTACACTAAGTTAATAAGCAAATATAGCAGAGATAATAGAAGAGCCTTATTTAAAAATACTTAGAATAAGTTAATAAGCAAATAGAGCAGAATGAATAGAAGAGGCTTATTTAAAAGACTTATATTAAGTTAATAAGCAAAGATAGAAGTAGGGCCCATAACCAATAGCATTCCCTTTCAGACTAGGACTGATGGTTTCACAATAGGTGAGGCTGGGCATGACCCTTTTCAGAGTAGGACTGATGGTCTCACAGTAGGTGAGGCTGGGCATAACCCTTTCCGACTAGGACTGATGGTCTCACAGTAGGTTAGGTGAGGTTGGGACGTGCTTATCTAACTAATGTAACTAAGGGGCCAATAGATAGAAGTTCAAATCAGGGGATTTGGGCAAGGGGTGCAACTAGATTTTGTCTGGTAGGACCCTAATTGACAACATTCCCTTTCAGACTAGGACTGATGGTCTCACAACACACTTAGGTGAGGCTAGGCAGGACCCTTTCAGACTAGGACTGATGGTCTCACAACGGAGGAGGTGTGGCTGGGCACGCTTATGCTGTTTAGGGTAAGAGGGAGCAACAGATAGTGCGAGCCTAATGGTGGTCGTGCGTGCGGTCTCGGTGCGGGGAGGTAAGTCGCTGTTGAGTTCCAGAGCGCTAGTAGGTGTCTTTTGCTGTGGGACCCACAAGATGGGACTAGCTCACAATGGCACAACAGAGATAGAAGGCTGATCAAAGGGTAAAATTAGGAATTCAGCCTAATTAAAGTAGGATTAGGAAGTCAGCCTAATCAAAGCAGTAATCTAAGACAAGTGCAAACAATCAAAATAATCAAAGCAAGCAGCGTTTTATTCCTGCTTTATCTTTTCCTTTATTTCCTTTTATACTAGAACTATTGATAAGTCTGTTATCTTTATCTCGCTTAAAAATACTAGTAGTTACTTCCGCTCACCAGACTTTTAGTCTGACACACTCCTCTATTTTCCCCTTTCCCCCCATAGTCCAACAGAGACAGGGACAGTAGATTTTGGACTCTTGGAGATTTCAGCTGTGGAGATTTTTCTTCATGTATTCTACTTCTTCTTTTTCAGTTTTTATTTCATTTTGATGTACTGAAACTTTTCTTTGAGAGGGACAGTTATTTTATGTACTTTGATGTTATGACTAAGATAATGTTTTTCACTAGACATGGATATTTGGTATTTTGAGACATATTTGGTTTTCTGAAGTATTTATGAAGTTTGACTTTTAAATAAGTTAATATTTTAAATGTTTCCGTTGTTTTATTTGTTTATTTTGTCCTATGAATCATAGTCCCTGTAAAGTTTTTAGCTATACCTATAACGCACCATAAACTTTAGTGTGTCCTTTTGGGTATACTAAGAGGTGTGGGGTGTTTCAGAACTCAAATTTAAAGTAAGCTTGGATTTGGGTTTTGTTGATTTTGAGCTTGGTTTGGAGAAGAAGAGGTGAGTGGGATGATTCTCCAATCTAATTTACTTGTTAAACTTCATATTTTATTTAGTAATAATTATGAAGTTATGTGATGTGATTTGGAGAATTCTATGTTATGGTTATGGTTTGTATTCATGTTATAAACATGATTCCATTAGCTAATTGTTTGTTTTAACCCTTATTCATCATGTTTGGAAATCTTAGTAAGTCTAGAATTGGGTTTGGGTTAATTGGATGATTACATATGATGTTATGATTTGATTTGAGATAAATTAAGTAATATAATGATGTGTATGTCATTAGAAAACATTAATTAAACCATTTGAATGATGTTTGGAAAATTTAGTAAGCTAATTAAGTGAGTTAGGAGTTTTACACTTATTTTTAAAGTGATTTGAGTTCTATTGAAGCTTAATTATTATTTATAAAAGTTATTTAAGAGAAGAAATGATTTTATAAAATAATGGAATATTTTAAAATGAAGTTAGTAAGATAATTAAGCAAGTTAAAAGCTCTACACTTATTATTAGAGTGATTAGAGGCTTAATGAAACTTGATTAGTACTTATAAATATTATTGAAGTAAGGAAATAATTTTACACGCAAAAGATATATTTTATAAAGTAGCATGAGATTTATAAAATAAGAATGACGGTGTATTTAATAAAATAGAATGAGATTTTATAGAATAATAATAAAGATATATGTTATAAAATGGAATGAGATTTTATAAAATAGTATAAATGGTATATATTATAAAAGCATGATATTTTATAAAATAATGAAGAAGTAGTATTTTATAAATGTATGAGATTTTATAAAATAAAACAAAAGAAATATTTTATGAAAATATGAGATTTCATAAAATTGTACAAAAGAAGCATTTTATATAAGTATGAGGTTTTAAAAAATAGTAAGAAGGAATCATTTTATAAACTGGTTATAAGGTTATGTAAAATAATTATGAGATGAATACTTAATTCTTCATAAGTGAATTAAGTATTGTAAGAACTTAAAAATGATTTATAAGATAGTTTTGTATTTTACAAAACAATGGAATGATTTTATAAAATAGTAGAAGATAAGATTTGACTTCATAAGAAAAGATTTGGTAAATAAAAGTAAGATTTTATTATTAAATAATGAAATTGTTATTTAAATATATGTGTATGTGTATGTATATGTATATGTATATGTAAATGGATAAGTATACGTATACGTGTATTTAAAGTTATATAGTAATCAATACAATTCTTGTGTTGTGATTAGAATAGTTGAATAGTTTCGATGGTTGATAATGTTTGCTTATTTGTGTATATATGTATACGCGTATGGGAATGTCCTTACGTGTATACAAGAACGTTACAAGCAATCTCATGTAGCCATAGCAACCACCAGGTGCGCTAAGTTGCATGAGAGCATGCCGGGTCGAGTAATCGATCAGGTGAAGCTCGAAACGTGATTTTTTGAATTTTTACGTATTTGCATATATGTGTGTGCATGTGCATGCACGAGCGGATATGTTGACACACGTGCGAGCATCACATGAAGGAGAAGGTTGGCCGAGTCATTTGGGCATGTTAAGGGAGCTCGGGGTCGTTGAAATCATCCCAGGGAGACTATATACGAAAAAGAGTGGGGTCCGTATCAAAATAGGTTTTCGAATATTTAAGAGACCACTTTCAAAAAAAATCAACCAATGAACTCCGGAAGAAGTCCGATGGGGCAAAAGCACACTATGGGAGCTAGGTGACTCATCGGGCGAAGCGACGGAGAAGACGGAGCGCGAACTGACGTCCATTTGGGAGGTTCGTACCTTTCCTAGGCTCACTGCCTAAAAACTATCATTTTTTGTCGACTAAGGGTCACTTTCAGTCAACTGAATGTTTGTTAAAAATATTCTCAAGGGGGAAACCCCAAATAGAAAAGTGTGGAAGGCAGGCTCAGTCGACTAAGCTCAATCGACTAAATGACATCCCCAATCGATCGAATGCTTGGGGCAGGGAATGTCTTCGGGGATTTCTTTCATCGTTCATTTGCAGTTCTTCGTAGGGTCTTGGCACGGCTTCAGAAAGGATTCGGGTTACTCAGGAAAGTGGAATGCAAGGCAAAGCTCGACTTTTGGATGCAAGGCATAGTGACACGTATGGGTCAATAATGATCAGACCTGATGTGATTGGTTACACGATCATTTTTTGGTGAGCGTGTACGATTGAGTGGAGTAAGTCTGTGCCTCTTGGCTTTGACCTTGGGGTAGATTTGTTTGGTGGATGGTATCGGTCTTATGATTATGACCGTACCCAGTATTGATCTCATATTAGTGATCATACATCATATTGGACTTATATTAGTAGGCATATATATTATTAGTCTTTCAGTAGCGACCATACAAATAGTTAGACGATGATGAGATATTGGTCTTTGTTCACAATAGACGTATACGATTACATAATGATTATATTTGATGTGTGTGTGTTTATATATATATATGGCATTAGTGTTCCTTTGTGGTCCCGATAGCATATTACATGAGACTCGAGTGTTGTTCTCTTTTCAAATAGAGGCGTACATAAGTTATTTATGAAATCCTTGGTATCCTAGAAGAGGATGATGACAATCATCTCCTATGGGTTCATAGAATACTTATGCTTATTATAGGGGTATGGTTATTCTATTTACTATTGGGACTAGATTTCATGTATATAGATGTTTGGGTACATTAGCGTACTGACTCTATTTGTCATTAGATCATGATAGGTTTCTAGGTACATTAGTGTACTGACTCTATTTACCATTGGATCGTGATAGATGTCTGGGTAAATTAGTGTACTGACTCTATTTATCTTGAACTCTTGAAGGGAATCATTGGATCGCAATAAATGTCTGTTGTTGACTTCACCCATCAGTGATGACAGGTATTGATTTGTATTCCTTGTTTATCTTCCATTGTTATGTTATGTGTGATATTAGTTGATTGTTGTTATTGTTGTTGTGTTTATTATCATTGTGTTCTTCGTGTTAGACTTATATTATGATCACCCTACTTTTGGATGTTAGGTTATACTTACATAGTATGTTGTTACGTTTCAGTCACATTATATTAGTTTTGCTAACTCATTAAATTCAAGAGAAGAGCGGATTATAGTATGATTTCCTATCTCATGTGATGGGTTTACTTTACTTGTGTATGGGTTGTTCGGGTTACCCCTAAGTCACATTTGTGGCGAGGACCGGATGTGCCTCAGTAGTTCCTGTTCTGTTTGTATATAGTTTTGAAATATAGTATTTTGAGATAGTTCCCCTTACATTAGGCTTTATGTCTGACTCACATTTTGTCTTTGTCTGGTTATGTCATGACAAATCTTGGTTACTTGATTGAGTAGTTTCGGATTCAGGTGTTTTTTGGGATATGCTGTCAGAGTGGTGCAGCTGAAGCTTTGGAGGCGAAGATGATGGTTGGATATTTATAAACTTGATATTTAGTAGTACATGACAGATGTTATTTGTATATGAGACTTTTGTATCAGATGTTTTATTCTGACTCTCTGTATTGAAATTTAGTTATCAGTTACTTTCGCCAATGTAGTCCCTTATATGTTGTTTGTCCTATTCTTTTTATGTATATTCAGTATATTATATGTTATCATTCCGATGTGAGATTGCATTATTATGTCTTAGTATAGTGTTTTTTCTTCTTCTTATTTTTTTTCTCGATAAGCCATCTTTTGTGGTATTCGAAAATCAAGCATTGACGTGAGAAGCTGATTTTTTAGGTGTTAAGAAGGGCGGGCTGTTATATTTGGTATCAGAGCCTAGGTTCAACACTTAGGACCTAGTAAACCGGTTTTAATTAGGTAAACTGGCAGAAGTAGATATGTTGAGAGAGCGTACTTGTATTTTTCTACTATAAAATATTGCTTACACCACTTATCTTTAGAACTATGGTTCATTTCTATCACTAGCTGTCAAGTATCTTCATCCAGGCTATTAGGATAAGCAGCCATGATACACGTGCAGTGGTGGTGGGTGTTGAGGGTGGTGTAACGACCAAGAGTATTGTCATTCTAAATCGATGCATGAGCTTTCAAGTTGAGTGGAGTCGGTTGATTAAGTGTGACTTGGATTTTCATCCAAGTAGAATTCAATGGTGGCCCAGTAATGAGCAAAGACCGAGCAGATGACTTATTATCACTTTGCGTGGAGTCATTCGTATTTGAAATGTTTTTTTGTGATAGTAAACCTTAGGCGACGGGAGTAATCCTATGTGATGAAAGGTATTTTCTATGGATCAATTAATTCGCGTACCCGTTCCAAATCCCCAATTCGAGCATAAGGTTTCTAGGTGATTTGGACCAGTTAGGCAATGGTTTTTTACTTGATTCCTAAAGGCGAGCACTTGAGTCGGATTCTAAAGATGACTGGGAGATTTCTGAAGAATGACTCTGGTCATGCGAGAGAATTTTAGTAGGCAGACCAAGGAATCAGATCAAAATTCGCACGAGAAGAGTCAGGAGGCCGACCCTAATTTAACAAAGAATTCTTATGAGCAAACGAAGGGTTGGATCAGGCATCATGTCATTTTGAGTGATCTTTATTCATTGTAAAATTTATTCATGGAACAGTCATTTAGGATAAATTGGGATAATTTGGGAAAGGACTTCTCGACTAGTTTTGTGAAGTCGTATAATCTTCTAAGTGACGATATGATATTCGTGTAGGCAAGTATCACGGTACCCTTAGTATATTATCCTTATTGACATTGTGCGGTTGAGGTGAGTTTGAACCCGAGCAAACCCTGGCGTTTGTATATCGTCGCTTAATAATGATTTAATTAGTAGAGTTTTGTCCAACAGAGAATGAGTTCTGTTAGGAAGAAACGAAAAGTTAAGACATTGATTACTAGATTTATTCGAGAGTTTTGAGACTTGATGATCCTACATATCATATAATTTCCCTTTCCGTAGCTGGGGGGGAGGTAATGGAGGGGTGCGATCATCTTTCGTATATTGTATTTACGAAAGGGGTTGCACCACTTAAGCATTTTATTCTTTTGAATTTCGATCAAACTCATTAGAGTTTATAGTTCGCCATGCACATTTTAACCATTGATTGGTTAATGTGCATGTCGGCATAGACTCTTTGGTATGTTCCATTGATTTGTATACTTGTTCTTTATTGTTGCTTGCTATTATTTGATTGTTTCTTCTTTTTGCTTGCTATTGCTTAGTGATGTTTTCTGTTGATTTAAATTTTGATTTTTTTTGATTCATTGTTGTTGCTTGTTTTGTATAATTGATTGCTTATAGGCTATTTATTGTTGCTCATTGTTGATTGCTTGGTTGTTGTGTATCATTTCTTCTTATTGCTTGTTGTTTCATTATTGTTTGTTATTAATTTGTATTGCTAATTGTTGCATGCTTTGTATGTTTGGTAGTATGTTTGTAAATTATTGTTGTCCGTTGCTACTTGTGTTTTTGGTTGCCTGTATCTTAATTTAAATTTCCTATTAAAGTATTTCAAATAGAGATAACTATAGCTATGTAAAATAGATCATATCATCCATGGCTATTGTAGGGGTCGAGATGGGATCTATAAGAGTCTATTGCCTTTTGATGTGACTCAGAGTCAATGGTATATTTAGATATCGACTTATTTGAGTTTACCCTCCAATTGATTTTCATGTATGATTATGGTAGTATTGGTTACTACACTAAAATTATACATGTTTTGATTGTGTGTTGCTATAAAATAGGTACATAATCCACTTTGTATATTATAATTATTTAAATCCTTATTTGTTGAAATTTGCATTTAAAGGGTAAGAACTTTTTTCAAAAAGAGGTATGTATCACTGGGAAACATGGGATAATGTAGGTTATCGCGTATTCCCTATATGTGAGATATGTTTTAATTCAGGAGTTTCTAGAATGTTTGCTGTGTAAGGGAAGTACTATTGGGATTTTCCGACGTTTAGACTTGGGAATTTTTTGTTAGTCCTGTTACTTTCTCGTACTCAAAGGAATTTCGAGGATGAAATTCCTTTGAGGAGGGGAGAATGTAACACCCCGCAATTTTAAAGACATAATATTTAAATGATTTATTTAAATATTTAATCGTTAACTAATGGAACACACGTTGTACTCGATTTTAGAAATGGACAAATTGGATCTCGAGACATCCGTAGATGAGACCGCTTTTCCAAGAAGAGAAAAATGAGTATAAACTTGACTATGTTTGAAGTCGATAAATTCGAGAATGAATTGTGCCGGATGAAGAGAATCTTGGCTAAGCCTATTAGTTGCCTATAAGTGGCTAAATCCTTTCATTTTCTCTCATTCACGTTAATTTCTTCTCCTCCTCTCCTAATCTTTTCATAATCACCCCTTAATCCCTCTTTAATCCCTAAGCCCTTCAAATAAATTTCCTAAAATCAAATAAAAATCACCATAAATCCTCTCTCCCAATTCTCTACAAAACCCACAAAGAAATTAGCATGAAATGGAGTTTAGAGAAGATCTCAAATTTAAAGCAAGCTTGGATTTGGGTATTGGTGATTTTGAGCTTGGTTTAGAGAAAAACAGGTGAGTGGGACGATTCTTCGATTTAATTTACTTGTTAAAATTCATATATTTGTTTAGCGATAATTATGAAGTTATGTGATGTGATTTGGAGAATTCTATGTTATGATTTGGTTTGTATTCATGTTATAAACATGATTCTATTAGCCAAGTGTTTGTTTGGACCCTTAATCATCATATTTGGAAAAGTTAGTAAGTCTAGAATTGGTTTTGGCATGTGGTGACCGCCCTATACCACCGCCACCAATAATATCATAATAGTGCGCTGTAACCATGCCCGATTGATATAGGACATTCATCAAGGTTGAAAATGAAACAAATACATCATATAACCCATCATATATCTCACATCGCATGATAAAATATAATATCACATATATAACAAGGGAGACAATAATAACTATGTGAACAAATCATCAAAACACATATCCACAAAGTTATATACAAATGTAGTAGAGTTTATATAATGGAAATAAACCTAACAACCGTCTCATAATAATAAAATAAGCCGTCACTGCTAAGGCTTTCCAGTGTTGCACAACGGATTAAGCATAGAAATCCATTATAAGTATATAATACGAGATAGCTCCATCCAGCTCATCCTCTGTACAACTACTGCATCACTTAGACCTGTTACCTAGTCTACCCATTTAAGAGTACCCAACATAATAAGAAACAAAGAATAAAACCTTGAGTTAGACAACAGTCAGGTGTGAGCAGTAAATGAATCTCAAAATACTATGAAAGTAAATATGGTAAGGAACAGAGGTACATGAATCATACCTGACCTGTCCTAGTAACCAAAGAGTTAGCACATAACATCATAAAATGCTACTCTATAATAACATAAAGGTACTCTAATCAAAATAAGGATATCATCTCTCCAAATATTTCTATCTCCAATACCTACTCCCAATGATATCTCCAAGTGATATCTTAGAAAGCAACTAAAGCAACCAAAGCATCCATCAAGCAATCCCCACTATCGCTCCATGTGCTCAGAATATATGATAACTCGTATAGCCTCCTTACTGCCAAGGACTAATGGAAATCACAGTTCTCAGTGTACTCTCGTATGGGTCATATGAGTGGTTAGTAATGCCATTCGGGTTAATGAATGCACCTGCTTTCTTTGTGGATTTGATGAACTGAGTCTTCTGAGAGTATTTGGATAGATTCGTGTTGGTGTTTATAGATGACATTTTAGTATACTCTAAGGATGAAAGAGAGCATAAAGATCATCTTAGAGTTGTGCTTGAGATGCTGAGGCAGAATCAGCTAAAGGCAAAGTTTTCCAAGTGTCATTTTTGGTAGAAAGAGGTTAAGTTTCCTGGTCATGTGGTTTCAGAGAAAGGGTTGTCAGTCGATCTAGATAAGATCGAAGCTGCTAATAATTGGAAGAGACCAGAGACGGTGACCGAGATTACAAGTTTTTAGACTTGCTGGCTATTACCGGAGATTCATTAAGGATTTCTCACAGATAACAACGCCTTTGATTAAGCTTACCAGGAAGGAGGTGAAGTTGGTTTGGTCTGATAAATGTGAGGAAGCATTCCTTAAGTTAAAGCATTTATTGACCAATGCACCAGCTTTAGTAGTTCCAGATGGAAACCAAGGGTTAGTGGTGTATACTGATGCATGTGGAACTGGATTGGGAGCTGTGTTGATGTAGAAGGGTAAAGTGATTGTCTATGCTTCACGACAGCTTAGACCGCATGAAGTGAGACATCCTACTCATGATTTGGAGTTGGCTACGGTGATCTTCACATTGAAGATTTGGAGGCATTATCCCTTAGGAGAGAGGTTTGAGCTATACACAGATCATAAGTCTTTAAGATACTTATTCTCTCAAAAAAAGTTGAATATGAGACAACAGAGGTGGTTGGAGTTTTTGGTTGCTTATGATTTTGGTATAGAATATACACCAGGAAAAGTTAATAAAGTAGCGGACGCTCTTAGTAGAAAACACCAAAATGTAGTGTTGGCTATGTTGGCAGAATGGAAGGATCTAGAAGCTTTGGCCAGTTGTGGTGTGCAGTTAAGATCGACTGCTAGTTCTAGTCGGTTTACAGCCATATTGTCATGTTTAGAAGTTCGACCAGTGTTGATCGAGAGAATTATTTCTAAGCAGAAGGAGGATCCATTATTAGTCGAGAAGATCAGAAGGCTTGAGGTTGGAATTGAGATCGATGATTTGAAATATTTTTGTCTTGACCAGAGAGGATGGTTGAGAAAGAAAGGGAGATTATGTGTTCCAGATGTTGAGAACTTGCGAAAAGAAGTTCTTGAGGAATGTCATCGATCCAAGTTTACAGTTCATCCCGGAGGGACCAAGATGTATCAAAATATGAAGAAGAAATTCTATTGGAAAGGTATGAAGAGGGATATTGGCTTGTGGGTTAGACAATATGCACACCGTCAATAAGTGAAAGTCGAGTGGGTTGCTTCAGCCTCTAGAGATTCCAGTTTGGAAATGGGATTCGATATCCATTGATTTTGTAGACAGCTTGCCAAGGTCAAGTAGAGGAAATGAAAGTGTATGGATCATTATGGTCAGGTTGACCAAGTGTGCCCATTTCATTCCAGTCATGTCAACCAGGACAGCACCTGTTTTGGCGAAGTTGTTCATAAAGAACATAGTTAGACTACTTGGAGTTCATAGTAGCATAGTCAGTGCCAATGATGCTTTATTCACTAGCGAATTCTGAAAGAGCCAACAGGATGTGTTAGGTACTAAGATCAAGATGAGTACTGCATATCACCCTCATATGGATGAAAAGATAGAGAGAGTCGATAAGGTACTCGAGGATTTATTGAGAGCTTATGTATTGGACTTTGGTGGATCTTGGGAGGATCACCTACATTTGGTTGAGTTTTCCTATAATAATAGTTATCAGACTAGTATGGGAATGATGCCTTTTGAAGCTTTGTATGGAAGGCCATGCAAATCGCCAGCATGTTGGTTGGAGACTGGAGACAAATTGGTATTAGGTCCAGATTTGGTTAGGGAGGCATCAGAGAAGATTGAGTTAATCTAAGAAAGGATGAGGGAAGCTCAATCCAAGCAGAAGAGTTACGCAGATAAGAGGCGTAAGGATCTAGAGTTCTTAGTTGGAGACAGGGTGTTCATTAAGGTATCACATATGAAAGTGTGGTACGGTTCGGAAAGTCAGGGAAACTGGCACTGAGATATGTTGGTCCATTCTAGATTATAGAGAGGATTGGAAAGCTCGCATACAGAGTAGAGTTGCCTTGCAGTATGGCGGGTGTCCATAATGTATTTCATGTGTCTCATCTTCGCAAGTATGTGCATGATCAAGAGACTATTATTCCTCTAATAGGGTTGGAAGATCTAGTGGTAGAGCCTAATTTGACTTTTGTTAGACAACCAGTTCGGGTTGTAAAGAGAGACGAGAAAAGATTAAGGAACAAGACAGTCAAGTTGGTGAAAGTTCAATGGAGCGACAACGAGAAGTACTGTACTTGGAAGACAGAGGACATGATTCGAGATACTTATCCTGATCTGCTTTGAGGGCATGTCTATATTAGATTTATATAGATAATTCCTAATCAGGTAGACTAGTATGGATGTTAGGATTCGTTATAGATGTTGCTATGTTTAGCATTTAGTCCTTACTGAATTTCGAGGACGATTAAGGAGGGGAGCCTGTAACACCCCTAATTTTTGATAACATTATTCAGGAGATTTAATTAGATAAATTAAATAGAATAATGTAAATGTTAAGTGATAAGGGGGTTGCGATTTGAATAAATATAATAAGCGCGCTCACTTAAATAATTAAATGGGCTTAAGAATGGGTTATAAGCTAATTAATTACATAAGGGTATATTGGTTATTTGCCGCACATAACCCTTACCCCTATATATTTTCGTTCCTACTATTTTATTTCCCATTCACGTCATTTGAAAACGCAAAACAAAACTTAAAGAGGAGCCAACCATTAAGAGAAGAGAAATCAAAGTAAAGCTAGGGATTCAAGCTTAGGGGAAATTATCCTCTATCCAATCTCCTTATCTTAATCAAGATGAATAATAATTCCATCTCTATTTTGTTTTATAATCATATGTTTTTGGATTTAAGGGTAAATTCGTTTTTACGATGAAGTGGATGATGATATGCTTGAATTATAATTTGTTTAATTTAAACAAGATTGTTTAAATAGGAATATACGTGGTTTTAGGGCAAAACCGATTTATGTTGATGATTAAATGCCATGGAAAAATTTTATGTTATGTAAAACATGATTTTGGAGTTGAGTTTTAATTTTGATAATTTTCCAAGCTATGGAAAGATTGTTAAAAAAATTCAAAGGAAAATATGGTTATTCGGGTTTATAAATTTATTACGGAAAATATATTGAGAATTTGGGTCTGAAATTTTAATATGTTAGATAACATGATTAAAGTGAATTTTCGGAATTTGCTATGAAAATTAAATTATTTTAGAAGAGGGACTTCTTTGTAACGTTGGTTTTTATTAATGGAAGGGGTTATTTGCTAACTTAACCATGGTTTAGATCTGAAATTAGTGGCAGTTATTTTAAAGAATTTGAAAAGTTAAGGCAACCAATCTAGTGTTTACACGTGGCAGGTTAGTTAGAAAGTGTTTGCTTTAATTAGTATTGACCCAGAAAAGTTGGTTCCGCCTTCTTTAGAAGTACCTTTCGACTCGAAGCTTCCACCTTCAATCAAGTCGAAACCCACTAAGCCGAAATCAATACACAAGATATCACTTAGATGGTACGTAGTGGATTGGAGAAAGGCGGAAGGCTAGGTGGCGAAAGCATAGCTTCCGATGGGGTCGATACCTTTTTGTTTGTTTTAAAAGAGAAGCGCCTGCCTTTGTTTTAATTAAAGCCTTCAAAGGAGTTGAAACATATGTTTTTGAAAGAGGTTTTCTTAATGCTTTCGAGGGGATTGCCATCAACTTATGTTTTGTTTTCAAAAGACGGGGTTCCGACGTAGTCGAAGCCCTGCTGCCGTTCTTTAACCTTTCGAATATATTGAAGTCATCAATGCTTTCAAAGGGTAGTTTTGTTTTAAAGAAGTTTTAAGCCACTTCCTAAATGCTTTTGAAAGGGTCCAAAGGTTTCAAAGGCAATGGCTTTGAAAGGGGTTTCGATGCTATCCTTCAATGTTTTATTTAAATGGTTTGAAGCTTTCGAAAGGAATGGTACCGACGCCATCATGTTTTCCCCAATATTTTTATACGATAAAAGGTGGTTTTGAAAGAGATACTTTCATTTATATTCACTTTGACCCAAATAATATTTTAAGTATAAATCCAGATGTTTCGAAAGGGGGGCTTTCAATGATTTCGGAAGGGATACTTCCAATGCTTTCGAAAGGGGTACTTTCAAGGGTGTCGAAGCTATGTTTCTAAGAGTAATAAGTAATGCTTTAATACATCTGAAAGGTTTTGAAAGAGAAGTTTTAAAGTGTTTCGAAAGGCAGGGGCCTAATGTTTTGAAAAGAAATTTTATGCTTTCGAATGAGGTTATCCAGTGAAGTCGAAAGCAAGGTTTTGAAGGGTTCGACAGCCTTAGTTTTCAAAGCAAATAATCCAATCTCATTTTTGGAAGAAAACCATGGCATAAATATATAAAGTGTTTTGAAAAGGAGTTTTGGAATAAGTTTTCTTTGAATAAAAAGTTAAAGAGATTAACCAAGTTATTATGTATGCTTCTTCATATATGTATAAAGTCACATTATAAAGGACCCATAACTGAATTTTGGGGAAGAGCAGAATAACTAGCTAGATTGACCCAGGAGTGAATATAAATTAAATTAACTCCTGAATGAGTATAATTGCATCCAGGAGGTCAGGAAGACTAGAATATAGGATGCTAAAATAATAAAGAAAGATATTGCCAGGGGCCAATAGGTTCTCAGTAAGCCCATGAAAACTATATATAGGAAAAGATATTGGCAGGGGCCAATAGTTTCATAGTTAGCCATGAAAACTATGTACAAAGGAAGATGTCAAAAAGACAGGTTTATAGTAAGCCCATGAAAACTATGATTTGATACTGGTAGGGGCCAGTAGGTTTGCAATTAGCCCATAAAAACTATATCCGGATTAAGATATTGACAGTTGTCAATAGGTTCCTAGTCAACCCATGAAAACTAGGATAAGAAGAAAAGATATTGGAGTTAACAATAGGTTCCTAGTCAACCCATGAAAACTAGGATAAGTGTAAAGATTTTGGACTCACCAATAGGTTCATAATGATCCCATGAAAACTATGTAATTGGACAGGAAGTCCTTAAACATTTTACTGGTTATTAGTCAGCCCAGGAAAACTAATATGTTAATAGTAAACCTAGAAACTATAATTGAGACAGATAGTCAAAATGAATGGGGATGGGTCCAAAATTGATTCATTTGTTTTGCATATCATCATATCATAATGATTTGAATTGTTTTAACCATTGTGGATGCAGGAGCATAGTATATGTTTTTATAAAGGTTTTATGATACTAGTGAGGGGAAAAATCGTTCCACTTAGCAGCGTGGTCTCACTAGATATCTAAATGATTTGAGATGGTAGATTATTATTCATACCAGGCTTTATGTCTGACTCAAAGCTTATGCTTTCCCCTTAAATTCTTGAGTACTCAATTGATTTTGAGTAGTTTGAGAGTTGAGGTTTTCAAGTACCTCATTATACGAATAAAGCTTCCGAAGACGTTTAGGAGGCATGATAGCTATTTAGAGTTCACTTTTATTTGATTCTGCTGTGTTGTTTGTAATGACAAAGTTGTTATATTGCCTGCATATACTCTGATCACCCAAGGGGGCATCTTCATATGTCGCTCTTGGCGTATATTGTAATAAATATATTTTCTCTGAACGTGGTTAATGATTGAGGGATTACGTAATGAATTGGAAATTTTTTGAAATGGAATGTGATCTTGTTTGATGTTTTAATTTTTTTCCATATTCATGTGTTTCTGTGTATCAATGAATCTAAGACCGTCGTATTTGGTCACCGAGGATTAATAACTATGGATGACTGCAGCATCCGTAGCCGTTAGTTTTGGGCCTCCAAGTAGGGGGATGTTACACCGCGTTTGTCTGTCTATTGATGTCATGATAACTCCCAGGTACTCGGTTGAGTGGTTTGGGAGTCAGGTGTTTTTAAGGATATGCTATCGGAGTGGTGCAGCTAAAGCTTTGGAGGCGAAGATGAAAGTTGGATATTTATATACTTGGTATTGTAGTAGTACATGATAGATGTTATTTGTATATGAAACTTATTGTATTAGATGTTTTATTCCGACTCTCTGTATTGTTATTTGTTCACCAGTTACTTCCGCCATGGTAGTCCCCTATATATTTTTTGTCCTACTCTATTTCATTTCGATGTGAGATTGCACCATTGTGTCTTAGTATAGTGTTTTGTTTCTTCTTCTTTCTTTTCTCGACAAGCATTCTTTTATTGTATTCGAAAATCTAGCATTAATGCGTGGTGCTAATTTTTTGGGCATTATGAAGGAGGGTTGTTACAGGGCTAAGGAATTTGTTGTAGAGAATATATCAACTTCTGCTTCTATACACCCAAGCGGGGATGCGATGTCTAGGGAAATTGAGGTGCCTAAGGATACCTAGATGTCTAAAGAAATTGAGATTACTTCACCCCTTATATAACTACTAACTTTTATATGTAAATTCAAATTTCATGACATGCAATAAAATGGGATTTGTTGCTTAATTTTGTTGTGGATAATTAGTTGTTGTTTTGTCTTGTTTTTTCCTCATGAATGATTGTTCTGCTTTCATTCCTTTGTTTTTTACAGTTTCCTAAAAAAGTTATGTTTACTAAAATTCTGAAGGAAAGCATGGATGAACTCCAAACCCAAACCATAAATTGTTTGGGTCTTTGCGCAACAACGATTTGTAGGCGTGAGAAAGAGTTGGATGAGTCGTTTTCACAACTTAAAGAGGCAACCCAATGGTTTCTCTCCAAAATTGACCAAGTAGTTAAAGAGAAGAAGGTGCTTAGTGATTTTATATTACGCCGATGGTAGTATACTTTAGAAAGTGGCTCCTTTCCACCTGATAGTCCTTACTTGGAGTGGTTTTGGCATAGGCTTAGGAGTTTACATAGGGATTGAGTCTTGCCTATTATTTTCATTTTTCTATATGGAGTCTTTGGGTTTATCGTGTGATGATTTTCTTCATAATACATGTTTTCTGTTTAATTTTAAATTATCATATTTTGATTTCCTTTGAATCTAGTTTTAATTATCACCAACTAGATAGGTCCCCATCAGCCTTCATTTGAGTTTACCGAGGCCTTTGAATCTGACATACCTCTTGCCCCCTTCATTCATGGCATTGATGACACAAGAGTGCTGAGATCATGACAATGACTCCTACTACAGCGTTAGAAGAAGAGAATATCCATCTAAAACCCATCGATGAAAAGCTTGAGAAAAACTTAAAGTAAGCCCTTTTAGAGCTTAAAGAGGTAAAAGATGCACTAAGCCGTCAACATCAACTTAATATTAAGTTACACAAAGGGGTTGTAACAACCGAATTAAAGTTGAATGAACTGCTGCAATCCTTAAAAGATGGCGAGGCACTTTATGGCGTTGTTTATGAGGCATAAATAATGAAACTGAATAAAACTATAAAAGAAATGTCTGCTCAACTCCCTTGTCGAATTGAAGAGAAGGAAGGTATTATAGGAGAAGAAGTGGTGGGGGACCAGTTCGGATATGGTTCATGCTCCCCTCGCGAGTGAACCTTTCTTTGGCAAATGAGTGGAAAAAGCGAGTGGAACTTCACTTCTAGGGAAAACCAAGAAAGATAGAGGCCCACTACAAGTGGTAAATGGCATAGTTGGAGCCAAAGGCGCTTTCTCATTCGTGGAGGAAAGGATGGAGGATTGATGCCCGTAGGTATTTTGGTGGTTTCTCTAGAAATACCAAGAAAACTAAGGCTGAACTGATCGATACTTTAGAAAGCACAAGAGAGAAGCTATACTAAAGATATATGAGCTTGAGTCTCCATGTGAAGCCCGGGGTGACTTCAATGCCGCGGCAGGACCTGTTGATAGACTTGGGCAGGATAGGATTGCCGCCCTTATAGAAAAACTTAGATAGGAGAAAACTAAAAGCAAGATGGGACAGATTTCCTTGTAGCATGGCATGGACGTTTTCGGTTACCTCTTCCCTATACTTAATTTGAGCTTCCTTTCCAATATCGCAAGTTTTGAGGTGAACGCAGAAGAGCCATTAGATCATTGGGAGGGTGTTTGTTATGATCCCCGAAAGACTATCCATATTATCTCAGTTCCGCCCTTTCCCAGTATACCTTAGGTGTTTTTAGTGTCATTTTTTTAGGAATTTATAACTTAAAATAATTATGTAGGTATATTTTTTGTACACATACTATGTAGATTAAGATTTTTTGTGAAGTTTGTATGTTCCTTGTGAGTGTTTTTACTCGGTTGAACTTCCTTTTAATTTTGTTTAGTGTGGGCTTATTTGACCGTCAGCCTACTTTTTTCGATCGAGATCCGAAGAATGTTGATTTGGAAGGAAAGCCTACCTCTGTTCTGACTAGGATTACCAAGTTAAAAGGTTTGTTGAAGAATGCTGAAGGCGTATATGAGGTCATATATACAAACGAAATTAAGGCTCTTGAATGCAAAGTTGAGGAATTAAATGAGTAGATCGCGAGACAAATTAGCATTGAAGATGCCCCTACACCCCCACCTGCGGCAGACCCTGATGTTGTTCTTATGTGGAAAGGTGGTTATGGAACGTGTAAACGGTCTTGATAACAACGTTTTTACCTTAGAGTCCAGCTCCACCTTGATGCTGCTGCCACTTCTCTAGATGGGTTAGATAGGTCTTCCTTGATGGAGCAGCTCCATGATGAGAAAGTAAGAAGGGTTATGGCAGACATGGCCGCAAAGTGTGCTATCGATGTCTTTACTCACTTCTAGCCTGAACTTGATCCGACCTTTTTATACAATCGTGCGGATTATGAGTATGATTCGCAGGATTATGGTGATTTTTGGGCTGGCGCTAACTATGACTCTTGTGTCGCTTTTGGCAACGTTGCTCCTAGTCTCTCATTCGTCATAATTATTGAGTTGAATGACTCATCTCCTTCTCTTCAACTTAAGGATAGTTCTGCTCAACATCTGACATCGGATGCCCGTAGACCTTATAATCGAAATATGATCATAGCTAATACTTCCTCCAAATCCGAGTCAGATTCATGATATCGTTTTGTTTTATTATAGTTTATAGTTTGTCGTTTTTTCTTTTAAGCTTTTAAAGCATTTATAGGGGTATAGGTCATGTAAATACATACAGACTCTAATGAGCATTAGCGGAACTAAATAAATATGAGGAAATTTTTTGTTTTTTGATGTTTACCTGGCAAGCTTTTAAATAGGTCTGGGATTGTGCTTGATATGTTGATTGTTATGCATCCCTTATGTTGTCTTTTTCTTGCCATCTTTGATTTATTATCTGTGCAGGTCATGTTTTCTAAACTTGGTTGTCTTAGCATTTAAGCTTTGTTGCTCGCTTGGCATGGTCTGCACAGCTCGTGCTTTCTGAACTTGATTTTTTTAGCATTTAAGCTTTGTCATGCACTTAGTACGGTCTGCCCCGCTATTATGGAACAGACCGATGTTTGACTATGAAGTCGGATCATGTATTTACAACCTTCTCAATTCACGCACATGGTTTCTTGCACTGGTTCAAGCTGTCTAATATCCTTACATCTAGTGTGACTATGTTAAAGCAATTATCATATAGAGATTTTTAAACTGGTTCGGGCCGTCCAATATCCTTACGTCCAGTTCAGTTACTTGGCTGAAAAGTCGGGCTGCATTTGCACAGTTTTGTTTTGATAGCTGGTTTGGGCCGTCTAATATCCATATGTCTAGCACAGTTATTTAACTATGCCAAAGAGATTAACATAGAGAGAATTTTATATGGTTTCGGGTTGTCCAATATCCCTACATCCAGTTCATTGCAGTACAAGACAATTCACTTTCAATAGCACAACATCATAGCGTCTCTAAGTAAAATGTTAATTTGAATTATTATTTTTTGTAAAAAATAGTGTTAAACGCTGTATGCCATGAACCTCCCTTCAGCGCGGTCAAAATTTTCCCTTCCCTCTTATTCGCAAAATTTCCCCATTTCACATTCCCTCTTCAATCTTATTCCCCAAATTCCACATTTTCCCTCTATAATTTCCTCCCTGAAAAATTAATGCTAAAAACCCTAGTAATCCACCAATTTCGAATTCAAAATCTTTCGACGTTCCCTCAATAATTCTTCCAAAAGGAAATACTCTCAAGTATCCCAAATCCAAAACCTTCATTAATCCCTAAGTTCCCATACTCTAGACGTACGCGGTGGAACTACCGCCTTTATCAGAGGTTTTGACCATTATGTTACGGACAAAAAGAACCTTCAGCAAATGGTAGAGATACGGTTCTCGAATCAAGTTCAGGGACCCAAAAACGTAGACCCGTTAGGGCATGGGCCTTACACTGGTGTTTGTCGATGGCTAGATTCTAGTTTGGAGTGGCGATAATTGGGTTGATTTAGCTCACACTTCTACTAACCGGTGAGTGATTTATTTTGTTTTTTTAAATTGTAGGAATCAATTATGCAAAGCTGGTTTGATAACTCAGAATAATTTACCTTATTGGTTACATGATATGGACAATTTTGTTATTAGCAATGTGTTTAAGACTGTTTTGTTTCGAACATTGATAATATTATATATATATTTTTATCCTTTTTGGCAATTGTTAGCTCAAATACAGATAAACATTTGGTATTAATTTTACAGTTTAGGTTTTTAAGACTAATTAAGAAGCTGTGAAATGTTTAAGTATTCTGATTACTATTTGACAAGCATGGCATGGAAGTGAAAATTCTTAGTGTGGAATCATATAATTACTGTTAAATATTTACAAAGAATGTTTTTTGAGTTATAGAAAGTTCTTATTGTTGATCTTAAGCATGCGTGAGTTGATATTACATTTTTGTATGGTGTATGGTTGCAGCCTTTTTATGGTATGTTTGGTTATGGAGGACCGATCGTTTCCGTTCATCTAGGGAAGTTTGAACTCCTCGCCTTTTTCTTTTAAATAATTTCCTGCCCATTTGAAAATCTTTAAGATCCGTATATTGAATTTATAGATATGCAATTGTTTCATCTAAAACTATAGAGTTAAAAAAAGTTTATTTGCTAAAGTTTCCAAGGGAGAAACCATTGACAAAATCTCGTCGAAAATGCATTTGGAGAGTAATAATTTAATTTCGATATGGAATAAATTTAAATATATTTTCTAGGTAGGTTTAATACAATTTTCAATTACTGTAGGCTGACGATGGCATAAGAAATCCATTGGAAGAAGAAGAAGTCGTATTATTACCTCATGGGAGCTTCAAAAATGTGTTATTACATATTTATTCTTTTGGATAACCTTGATAATAAATTATGCAGTCTTAATAAATGTAACTAGAAGCCTAACCAATTTTGCATATATTATGTCATAATAGGTCGACATTCACAATTTTAAAAAGGATGCGTGGAAACTAGAATGCTTTAGTGTTATCTTAAGGATATATACTTCTCATACGTCCAGGTCTTATCTTACAGCCAGTGGCAGAGTAATATAATAAATCATTAACTATTTTTTAGTTTCTTTTCCAAGTAAATCCGGCCCTGTGAATATGTAAGGTTGGATAGTATACCACCACATACATGTTTCGTAAAGCTGGTAGGTTACAAATTTTTGCTTCTATTCTATTAGTCCGTTAATATTGGAACATACTTATCTCATTATTTGTATGTGTTTGTAATTTACTTGGGCAAACATTGTAAAATCATCTGAAATATTCAATGTGCATTTGTCCATGCAGTGTGATGAAATGCTTTCACGGAAGACTACAACGCTTATAGAGTTTCAGGTTTGTTAGTTTTCATATATACATACATGTATGTATGTATACATACATACACACACATACAAACACACACACACAAACGAGGAAACTGTTGATAAGGAGGCTTCTCATAATTTATATAAGAAGTCAAACATGTAGAACATTATAAGTGGTTGTTAAAATCGCGTCCCAATTTCGATAGCGATAGAAGGTGAACAAATAAGAGGCTGCTCATCAAAAATATAAGAATACATCTCATCAGCATTTTTATGTATGTGTAAGTGCACGCTTATGTGCTTGCATACCCAAAAAAATGCATGTTTGCACCAATTATGATGTTAAATATAAGTTTTTAAACTGGTAAAATATGGTTTGTCTGTTTGCTGCTATTAATTTTTGGGATCAATTGGTTAGTACATTTGTTATCCTCCTTAGGTGAATGATACTAGTTTAACTAAAATCAATGGTGGAGAAGTTACCAAATCAATCTTCATTCTTGTAGTGGTCCTGAATTTGTCCTCCATCAAAAGCTGACAGTAACCGAACAAACTTCTTCCTCTTTTGGCATGTATCCAGCAATCATTGTGCTCTTAAATACAATAGAAGACTTTTAATGATTACTCATCCTATAGTAGAGTTCATGAGTCATTATCATTATAAATTAATTAAAATTTTAGAAAATACATTAAAGTGATGACATCCTTGTGATGTCATAAAGGAATTTTATTTCCAAAAATAAAATAAATAATTTTATTACGTATTCTTGCTTAAATGGAGAAATAAGTATATGTATCCAATTTCATATCATTTAATACTGAGAAAATCTCAATTTTACCTAAAATTGATTTTCGTTGCTTTTCTGACGGAAATCCCAAATATCTATATTTGTAAATATAATTTTAAAATAAGTTTACCATCGTTAATTATTGTTCAAAACATTATAATTTATGTTAAAAATATATTATATTTGAATATTTAAAAATAAATGTTTTTTTTCAAAGATCAAATCTTGTATTTGATATCTATTATTTTCTGTTTATGGTGGATTTAGGGATTTACTCGTCCAAGTGCAGTTTATGGTGGAACCTACATGCTTAACAAAGCTGAATGCAAGGTAACACTCAGTAATTGTAAATGTTCCATAATTTCTATATTATAACATACTATGTATTCCTACATGCTTCTCTTCTCCACTTTTTTCCTCCTACATGTTAATCCATCATTGTTATGATAACCACTTTGGCATGTTCAACTCTAACCGAAATGCCTATTGCTTAACTTTCAAAGTGAAATATCAAGAATTTCTTCCAAAACCAACTATAATGCATCGCTGTAACTGAAAAAATAAAGTTAAATAAAGAAAAAATTTGTACCATTTTGAGGTTTTGGTTTTGATAAGAGTAAAGAGAATTAACAAGGACTTTGGAAAGGTCCACATCTTGATTATGACAATATAAGCTATAATATCCTCCTCTATACATATTAGTTTGGATTGTGGAATCAAAATATTGAGTTATAGGCACATCATAGTTGTAGTCATTATCCTAGTTTCCAAATGCTAAAATCTAAACTTTCCTTATACCCTCCATTTGTCCTTTGCAGTTTGGATAATAGTGACTTGTGCAACCTGTTATCTTGCTTTTTTTGGTCGTTTTAACAACCAGTTTCTCTTCCTACCTCTGTATGTTTGACAAGAAAAGTAATAACTAAGGTCTTCTGAGAGAACCTCGAAGCCATGCTGATCCATCCTTTTGCCTTCCATGGATTTTGTCTGGCACTATGAAACTTGTCTTTGATTTACTTACCTTTTGGCTTGATATATCTTTTCATGTTGGTTAAGGAACATAGGATGATGTCAGGTTTTCTTTGAACATTCAAAACGTCATCTGCAAAAGAGAGTGAAGAAACCATAGGGAATCTAGGAGGAATTGAATGTCTAACTATCTCATAAATTCTATTAAGCTTGTGAATGCCCTTGTTAAGTAATTCAGCTGCAATTACAAAGATGGTTAGCGACAGTGGTCTCCTTGTCTCACTCTGCTATTTGATTTGAAACACCTATTCGTTTTTCAGTTAACAAAAATGGAGTACCAACAGTTTGAGAATCATCTTCAAATCAACTTTGGTCACGTCTAGTTTATTATCCTCTCCTTTTATTCTCTCTTTTGTCCGCTTATCTTTCTTTATCCCGATCATAGAATGAAAGAACTTTGAGTTTGCATCCCTCTCTCTGACTCACTTGATCCTTGCTTGTTGTCTCCTGTACATAATTTATTTTGCTGTTGAAGTTGTATTCTGTCTTTATCCTTTCATTTGTGTGACGGACCCTCATCGTAAACAGCTTTCTTTAGTATCACTTTTTTTTAGAACTTCTTACCCGTGATGTTCTGAAATATGGTCAAGTTCTACCGTCTTAACTGTAATTTCTGTTGTTAGCACACGGAAATAGATAGATCGAATCATTCACCGATCGTTCAATGCTCCATGCTTTTAGACAATATAAACTCTTCATTAGCATGAGTATAGGAGATGGTAGGGGTGATGGCATTATGTTTTCGTTGTCTGGGACATGATTGGGTAAGGAACAGTTCGAGATTCATTAGCGCTCAGACCTATCATTCTCATCATTTGGAATTCCCAATTTCCAAAACCTGCTGATTTGATTCGATCATACAAATTGACCTTTTAATTGTGATTTCCTCTCCCATTGGACTTATGATAAACAGAACATTTGGATGTAGTTGAGAGTTGGCATCATAAAACTTATGATAAACAGAAGGAACTTAATGTAATTTATTCGTAAATGATACACACAAAAAACTAGTTAAAAGGTGTGAACTTCAGATTAGAAAAATAAAGGTTGGATGAACTGAAATGCACAATGTTTTATGCAGCATAAAACCACTGGACTTGCCCAAAGCAAATGACACTGTAGCAAATACAAGTAAAGCTACTCAGAAAGTCGATGTAAAATGAAAATTAACTGTTTAAGTTCGAAACCTAGAGAAATTTCAAGTTTAAAAACATGTATACCAACATCAACAAAATTTGAAAACGATCAAACGTAGACTTGTACTAATGAAGTAATAGAGATAACGATAAGTTTTCAAAATGCCAAGCAATATATTCATCTGGAAAACGTAAAGTACACGATATTTTATGAAATTTTATATGCTTGAAATCATATATCCATTCGAAGCTTATATCTCTAGAAGTTGATATAAGTAGTTATATATGTGAAACTTCAAGGGATCTTATATTCAAAACATTTGAAGGCTGGTATTCATCCAAAAACGCAGTTATATTCATGTCTGAAATCTCAATACATTGCACTTTTAAAACCTGTACTCATTTGGAATTTGATATGTACCTATATCCACATATTTGATTACTCAAAAGCTTGTACTTATGAAATCTAATAGCCTTGACATCAAGCCTTTAAAACCTGTATATTTAGAAGTCTATAACTCAGAGCCTATTCACATATTCATATCCAATGTATGTAAAACTTACGTGTTTGAAATTTAGGTTTCTTTGAAATCATATATATGTTTGAAACCATACCTTCAAAAATGTGTTAGTTGTATACAGTACACTTTCAAAATCACAGATGTGTAATCATGATTCCGTTAAGTTTTGAAAACTGAATCCTTATACGCTTCTAAAGAAAATTCATACATCCATTATCCCAAAACTAAAATCCATGCTGAAATTAAGTAATTTGCGAAACTGAACCTCTTTGAAATCTTTCATTTTAAAAATCAGTATACTAGCAAGCTTGAAATTAGCAAATCTAGTAAGCTTAAAATTAGCAAGCTTGAAATCAAGTAATAATATAAAAAATTTGAATCTGAAGCATTATTATTTAAATTTGAAATGTTTAAAAAATTTCCTTTTTGAAACCTTTGATTTGTAGAACAACTCAATTTTTGGAGTTTATAGATTTTTGAAATGAAATAATGTGCAGATCTGAATAGTGTGCTTGGTTTCCATGAAGCAGTGTAATGCATCGGGAACTACTTATGTCTAATTTTTATTTTACACAATTAATAAGAAAAGAAGCAATGTTTTACTCTGATGTTAAATGTAATTACGTTGAATTGTTTTGTATCGTTGTAAGCTAAGTTTATTTTGTTTGGTTTTTGATTATGGGTTTTCAATTATCAGTTGTTCAAACTTCAAACAGAACGTGGTACCAAATTCAAATGGGCAATTGAGAAAATTTTACAATTACATGCAAAAAAAAACTATATTTAGAAGAATTTCGTGCATATGGATGGATCTAGGAATATAGTACCAAATTTCTCTCTTTTAAAACATTGTTGCACTGAAAGAATAATATCCATTTATTTATCCTGTTTTTTTTATGAGCAGGCAACTACTTGTATTTCCTAATGGAGAGGAAGATGGCTACTTATTTTTTTATTAGGATGTTGTATCACTAAGGGTCTTGGTAAATAGATAGAGTAGATATGAAATGTTTAGTTATTGAACAATACTCACAACAAAATGAAAGGTATAATTCATTTTTTAATGCATTGATTTTTAGTTATTCAGAGTATATTAGCGTAATTATTTTTAATGTGTGTTCTTATATTTTTAGTGTCTTCTTATATTTTGCATAGGCAACACATCATTTCTATTGTTCTTATATCAGCTTGATGCTTTGAACACTAGAAATTTAGACGAAAATGTTGGTTAATAACTTACTATATTGCCCACTCTCCGCCTTAGGTAACAACAACAATATCATGATAACATATGCCCTAATCAAAACTACTGTCAATGTTGCAAAGTGTAGTGAATAGGTCATGTAAGTCTATTGAATGACATATGCAAGTGTGGACAAACTTAATATATTCATGTTTCCCAACCTAATTAACTTTTTGTATATTAACTATATCATTCATATCTGAATATTTGAATTCTGAACTATAATTTTAAATTAATGTTAATGTATTGTATATGCATACTTGATTTTTTTAATCTATGTTTAAATGCAGGTAAAAAAGGAAGTTGCGTTAAAGATTTTGGTAAAGATATTACTTCATATGGTCTAGAGATTTTGCAATCATGGGTTAATTATAGTATAATATTTTATCTTGAAGGATCTGATGGTAATTATGTGATCTTTTATGTTGTTTTTAATTTATCAATGAAATATTATGTATGAACGCGGTTATATTAAATAGAGGGAATTAGGCAAAAGGACAAACTTTGAAAAAAATTTAGGTTGAAGGACATAAAGTTTCATTTTTGGGCTGAAGGACAAACTTTGAAAGAAAATTAGGCTGAAGGAAAATGCTAAATATAATTAGCATTTTATACAGTGCAAACATTGTACAAAATGCTAATTATAACTAGCATTATATCCAGTTTTACACTGTACAAAATGCTAGTTGTATTAGCATTGTCCTTCAACCTAATTATCTTCCAAAGTTTGTCCTTCAGCTTAAAAATAAAACTTGTTGTCCTTCAGCCAAAAAATTTATGAAAATTTGTCCTTGTGCCTATTTTCCACTATTAAATATTTGATGTTTGTTTTATTTTCAAATGTATATTATTTGATTATAAACATACCAAAGCTATTCCATTTATGTATTTGAACTATTGTTAAATAATAGGGAACGAAGAAATTAGTGGTAAGAGATGTCATTAGTAACAAAACAGAAAAAGGAAAAGCTTTTATAACATTCAATAAATCCTATAGAAAAGTAGGAACGCTATATAATACTGTACCATGTTGATCAACACTATAACACCCATTCTATAGCGTTTACTAAAAGCTAAGGGAAGCTATTTTCGTTAAATAAATGATATAGAAAAGAATAAATGCTATAGAATATATTGCATGCAAGGTATACTGTGGCATGTTGATAAACGCTATAAAAACAATTCAATAGCATTTTCATTCTTTCGTAGCGTTCATCTTTACAGCGTTTAAAAAACACTATGAAATGATATTTTTTCATAGCGTTTGCACAAGTTTTATTATAGATTCTTGACCTATTATAGTATGTCGTTACACAATGTTCTTTAAAACGCCATGGAATGTTATTATAGTGTTTTTCAAACGCTATCAAATGTCCAGTTTCTTGTAGTGTTTTATTACTACTTTTCACAATAATTACAATATTTATTACATGAGTAACATAGATCATACAAAATAAGGCCTGAGATGTTCTGAGTTCCATGTTCTTGGAACTAGGTTTCCTTAAGGTTTTGATAGTCGGTATGCCCCGTTAGCCAAAATTTCTGCTATAACTAATGGGCCTTTCCAATTTGGGCCAAGAGCTCTATCCGTTGGATCTTTTGTATTGGCCATTACTCTTCACAGTACCAAATATCCCTTGCAGAAGCTTCTTCCCTTGAGCCTAGCATCGTAATTTCTTGCCATCCTTTATCGGTATGCGACAAAAACGATTGTTGCCTAGTCTCTTCTTTCTTGTATGAGATCAAGGTAGCTTTCTTTAGCTTCCTGTTCGTATACGATATCCTTCTATATGATGGGTCCTCTACTTCGACAAGGATCATGGCTTCGTAACCATAGGTCAATGAAAAAGGTGTATGGCCAGTTGGAGATCTGGTAGAAGTCCTATAAGCCCATAATGCTAAGGATAATTCTTCTATCCATTTTCCTTTTGCCTTCTATGGTCTTTTCTTAAGTAACCTTTTGATATTCTTGTTTGCTGCTCCGACCTTTCCATTTTGCTTATGGGTGCATGATGGAGGAGAAGCTTTTAATTATGCCATTCTTTTCGCAGAGCTATGAAGATTCCCTGCTTTCAAACTATGACCCATTGTCAAAAATTATTTTGTGGGGGATCGAACCTCGTGATTATATTTCTTACGACAAAGATGACTATCTTCTTTGTAGTGATTGTGGCTAAAGGTTCCGCCTCTACCCCTTGGTGAAGTAGTATACCGCCACTATAGCATACTTTGCTCCCTTTTTGACATAGGAAGTGGTCCTATTAAATCTATGCCCCATATATCGAAAGGGCCATGGACTAGTTAGTGGGATGAGCTCGTGGGATGGTTGTTTGGGAATACTCGCAAATCTTTGATATCTATCGCACCTTCTTACAAACTTTCTCGCATCCTGAAATGTGGTGGGCCAGTATAGCCATGCCTCGACACCTTCTTTGCTAACTTGGCTCCCCTAGAGTGATCCTCACACCACCCTTCATGTACTTCTTTTATGACCCCTATCCCTTCTTCTTTGGAAACACACCTAAGATAAGGGGTGGAATACCCTCTCTTGTATAATGTTCCATCAAAGGAGTAGTACGATGCTGGATATCTTATTTTTCGAGCTTCATTTCTGTTTTAGGGTAAGGCTCCATTTAATAGGAATTCTTTGATGGGGGTCATCCAAGTGTTATCTTAGGTTCGTTGAAGCATAGGCTCAATTAGGGACTGCCCCTGATTTTTCTCTATTTCCCGGCCTTGAGCCCCTTGGATTATTGCTCGTCGGGGTCAAGTTAAGACTAGTATATAGTTAGCTTCGGTAATGCTCGGCTCTACTTGATGTCCTATCGAAACTGCTTTCATTTTATTTGCCACTTTGGTGCTCACAAGTTTAGCTAATGAATCGGCAGAAGGGTGGTCCTCGTTCGGAATTTGCTCTGTACTAAATTGTTCGAACTACTCTAATAATTTCTTAGAAAATTCCACATACCTGGCTAGGGTTGGCTCCTTTGCTTGGTAATTGCCTTGAGCTTGATTTACAACTAACTAGGAATCGCTATAAATTTTAAATGGGTTACCTTCATTACCTGAGCCATTCACAAGCCTGTGTCGAGAGCTTCATATTCTGCCACATTGTTGGTTGCCTTAAACCTAGTTGTATTGCCCCATATAGTTTTTGTTTATCTAGAGTAATCATCATATATCCAATTCCTTGCCTATGTTCATTTGAAGCTCCATCCACAAACAGTTGCCAGAGCTGTGGGGTAGGCACTTCTTCCTCTGGGTGGGGCTCAGTTGGGAGTTTGCATTCTACAATGAAGTCTACTAGTGCCTGACTTTTGATTACTTATCTTGGATAGTAGGCGATGTCATATTGGCTGAGCTTCATTGCCTATTCTAACAATTGACCCAATGTCTCCAGCCTTTACAGCATTTGCCTTAGTGATTTGTCTGTAAGGACTTTGATGGGATGCGCCTGGAACTAGGGCCGCACCTTTATTGTCGTAAGGAGCAGGTTGTAGGATAGCTTTTCCATGACCGAGTAGTTTAGCTCCGCTCCGCTCCTGAAAAGTGCTTGCTTGTGTAGTAAATTGGCCATTGGGTTCCTTCATCCTCCCGAATCACTGCAGCACTAACAACTTTATTAGTTATAACTAAATATACATACAAGTCCTCACTTGTTACTGGTTTATATAGTATGGGAGTGTTGACCACATGAACTTTCAGGTTTTGGAATGTCCATTTGAAATTTCTTCCCTTCTTCACCTGATCGAAGAATGGTATGCACTTATATATGGCTTTAGAGATGAACTTGCTTATCCCTGCTACTTCACCATTTAGGCTCATGAGATCCTTCGGCTTTATTAGGATATCCATCTTCCTTATGGCTTCAATCTTCTCTAGGTTTGCCATGTGCACTCAGTATGTATCCCAGAAACTTACTCGATTGAATAGGGAAAGTACATTTCAAAGGGTTCAACTTCATATTGTACTACCTTAAGACTTCAAATGTTTGTCCCAGGTCTTAGACGTTACTTGATGTTGCCTTTGACTTATCTAGCATGTCATCCATATATACCTCAACATTCTTTATAATTTAATATGGAAACATCATATTAACTAGCCATTGATTTGTTGCCCCGACGTTTTTGAGCCCGAATGGCATGACTTTGTAGCAGTACAATCCTTTGTCGTTACGAAACTAGTATGCTCTTGATCTAACCCGAACATAGCTATCTGATTACACCCAGAATATACATCTATAAACGAGAGCAGTTCATGTCTACTGGTTGCATCCACTAGCTTATCGATTCTAGGTATGGGGAAGCTGTCCTTAGGGCAGGCCTTGTTGAGGTCGGTATAATCTATATAGGTCCTCCATTTTCCATTGTGTTTCATCACAAGTACTAGATTCACGATCCAATTTGGGTAGTACACTTTCCTGATGAATCTGTTCTCCTTTAGCTTCTTGACTTCTTTATATAGGGCATTATACCTTTCTTGATCTAGGGTTCTATGCTTTTGTCTGACTGGATGGGCATTGGGATCGATATTGTGTGCATGACAGATGATGGATGGATCTATTCCTACCATGTTTGAATGCGTCTAGGAAAATAAATATGTCGATCTTTTTAAGAAGTCTGTTAGTTCAATCTGAGCTTCTACATTAAGGTTCTTCCTTATCTTGAGAACCTTTGTGGGGGTCCTTTCGATCTACTTGTACATCCTCAAGGTCATCCACTGGTTTTAACTCTTTTTTTGTTTCCTCTAATCTTGGGTCTATTTCACTTTCTGCTTTCTTCCTCTTGTTGAGAGATGATTGCGAGCGCCTGTTTTTGTGCCTCTTTGGAGAAGTATTGCAGCTAGATTGAATTATATCCATCGGTGTTGATCATATGCATATACTTTTTCTTTTCTTTCTTTACTGATGTTGTGGCCGCTGGATGACTTGTTTTAGCCTCAGCTTTGGTACTTGGTATCGATGTAGTTCTTTGATCTGATTTGGTTTCTTTTTCATTTCTATTATTACAGGTATTAGAAAAGACACTACAGTAGTTTCAAACATTTTTATTTCTAGAGGTAAGATTTACATTATACAATTCCCTAGCTAAAAACTGTTCTCCCCTTATCGACCCTATCCCAGCAGGTGTGTTGAACTCCATAAGCAGGTCTTTTATGTGAGATAATTGCCCCCAGGTCTATCAGTGCAGGTCTTCCTAAGAATGCATTGTATGGTGAGGGCCAGTCGATGATCAAGAAGCTCGCATAGAATGATTTGTGTAGAGGCGCAGTTTCGATAGTAACAAGAAGGCATGGTGATCCCCTTAGGATGATGGTGGTGTTATTAAAGCTATCGATTGGCTTAGGGCTAGGCTTCAGAATTTCTGTTTGAAGCTTCATCTGGTCATATGCCGATTTAAAGATGACATTAACTAAGCTTCCTGAATAAACAAAGGAGTTTTTCATAGTGCAGTTTGAAATTTGCACCATGACGATGAGCAGATCCTGGTGCGTGAATACAACTTCTGCTGCATCAGCTGCTATGAAGACTAATTTTGGTGCTGGCTTTTGCTTGACATGGAAGGCCACCCTCTACTGTATCTTGGTTTCTTGCATATATATCTTCTGCGCCTTTCTGCTGGCTCCAGCAAGATGTGGTCGTCTATGGAATGAGGCTATGAGGTTGAAGGGGTTTCCTACTTGGTCTCGTTTGGATCTAGGGTGAGACTCCCAATCCTATCTACGTTGTTAGCTTTTTGGAAGCTACCCGAAATATTCTTTTTGAATTAGCCTTTCTATTTCTATATTTCAAGTGTCTGTAGTTGTCTGTGTGGTGGCCATTTGCTTTGTGGAAACGGTAGTACGCTCCTCCTCGATTCTGCTCCGTCTTCTTCCCTTTATTGGGTATGGGGAAACGATAGTATGGTAAGGGGAGTTTTTGCCATGAAGTTGAGCTCCTTTTGTCGTTTCATAGGTGGATGATACCCTTCTACCCCCTTTTCTTATTATAGTTGGGGGTAGAAGTTCACTGGGTTTTTATTGTGGATCCGGTCACTTCCATCCTTATATAGCCATTGGCCCTCTCATAGAAAGCCTTCATGTTATGACACGGCTTTCTACTATTTTTCTCCCATATTGATGTACCTCTTCTGATTCTGGCATGGGCCACCATAAGTAGCTCTTCTTCACTGGTTACTCCAATATGTAGTGACTAAGATTTGAAGTGCTTTACGAATTTGCACATGCTTTCATTTTCGGCCTGCTTTATGCATGACATGGTGTTTATAGTTGGGTAAGCCTCTCTCCTTGAGTTGAATTGCCTCATAAAATCTATGGATAACTGCCTCCTAGAACGGACCTCCCCTGGTCCGTACCTTCTGAACAATTGGAAGGTTGTATCGTCTAAGTAAACCGGGAAGAGTTTACATCGGGCTATCCTCCCTGCCTTCAGAATGTCCATGTAATATTCAAAAGTGCAGATGTGTTCATCTGGGTTAATAGTTCCATCGAATTTGTTGATTGATGGGGATTTAAAGTTGTTCGAAAAATCTGCTTCTATAACGTTCTTGCTGAATGGGGAAGAAACTTCTTCACTGACCTTTTCTCCGGTGTTTTGTTGGAAAAGTTTTACCAGTTGTTCCACATGAGTCTTTTACTACCAAATCTCATTTTCCCTTGGGTCCAGCTGAGACGAATCACCATTGTAAAACGAAATTGCATCATCATCATTGTGAGTAGATTGGGCATGCTTTTTTAGCAGGAGCGGGTTAATATTGGCCAGCTTGGATTTGATTTGTGAGTTGATTTGGATCTTTCCTTTTAATCTGACATCAGTATTCTAGCCAGTATCATAGTTCCCATTTCTGGAAGTGCCATTTTCACTTACCCGCTGTATAGTGCGTGCAGTTGGCGAGTGATGGATGTAAGCTATGGAATGTGGATGGGAGACTAGCCTGAAAGCAATATGTTGGACCATTGTTTCTCTAACCCCTCCATATGTTAGTTTATTTGGTTTGTGAAGGAATGAAGCGCGACTAGGATCAGATCTATGAGGGTCTCAGTTGAAGCTTTCGCCTCAGCTTGAGGTTTTGAGATTATGAGTGGTATCTTTTTTGAGGCCAGATGCAACTGCTCTTGTGCAAGGGGAGTAGCGGAATCCATGGGATTCATGGTGTATGGAAGAGAACATGGGTAAGATTTGATAGGAAAGATTATCGAAGGTTCATGCCCTCCTTCTAGCGCCAAAAATGTTAGTGAGATTTTTCGTCTCACAACAACCAAGTGATCATAGAGTAATTAAAATATTAATTACTTTCATAATAAAGAATCAAGCAAAGTTAATGTTGTCCGGCCTTGTGACCAAGCCATATTCAAACGACTCAGATTAGTCGAATAGGGAAATTACCAAACAGGAATCCAGGGCGATAACTACCAAGTTTAGATGTCGAATAGAAACAAGAAGTGAGGTCATAAAACTTTCTAAGAAGCTTCAAGACATCACTTACTTCAATCACAATCCAAGGTCCAAGATCCATGCTAAGTTATGGATCGCTGCTGATCCCAAACCAGGGATCGGTACCGATCCCTATTTCTAACCCAAAATGGCTTCGAACTCCATGATGCGTGATGTTAAGGCCTTCAACGACTCACAAAAAGCAATGGGAGGTCGTTCACTAACCTCTTTGACTAGAACATTGTCTTAACTTTGCAACATCCATCCATTTGCCACCTAACCAAGAAGCTCACCCTAAAGCAAGCCTATCTTGAGATATTGGGACCACACAAGGATAAAAACAAGTCAACTAAGAAAAATCGATGAATCAAAGAAGGCCTTATGGCCTATCTTATGGATCAGTATCGATCCCCTAGGCATGGATCAGTACCGATCCCTAGGGCATGGATCGGTACCAATCCTTGAATATTACTTAACTAGCCACGATCCACTCCAAGCAATTTCTCAAGACATAGGGAACATAGGCAAGAATGTAGGTGAGAGATTTCCAGTAACCGACAACTATAAATAAAGGAGGAGAGGCATTGTTTCGAGGATCTTTTGGCTTTTCGAACAAATTTATGTACTTCTATAATCTTAGGGATCATCATCGATTCATAAGAATAACTTTGTAAAAACTCGACAGAAATCGAATAACAAAGTTTAAGTGGACGTAGGACGGAGTATTCACTGAACTACTATAAAAATTGCATGTTCTTCTTTTCCTTTCTTTCCTTTTCTTGAAATTTTCATATTTATTACTTCATTGCATGTTTGTGCCAATTTTTGGCATAAATTTTTTGGTGCTTTCACTAAGCAGGCTCAGATTTATCGAGTTGAAATCTGAAATTGGAGGAGATGACAAGACCACCAACCAAGAAAACTGTTGTTGGAGGAAGCTAATAGGGGCATGGGGGTAGCCAAGAAGTGTCCTTGGGATCAAACCCCCTTACATCTATATAACCAGAAGCGAGATAGAAATAATGATGACATAAATGCAGAATTGAATGATAGACCGCTAGGAAGAGATGATGGAAGAACTCTTCAGAAGAATGGAATAACTGGGAACAGTCGAAGTCACTGCAATTCAAAGCCATAGGCCAGAAGCCAAAACAAACACACTGGAAAATAGAATGGTGCAAAGTGGGGAAACCCCCGACGAGGTGGCGTAACTCGGTACCGATCTCCGAGCACAGTTCAGTACCGATCCTCGAGAATTTGGGGGCATGATGAACTTGAACTTAGGCAAAGATAGGATACGCCCAGGAAATGGTGTTGAACACCAAAATGTGAATCATAATGCAAATACGCAACCATAGGAGTACGTGCCAGAAATTCCCCGTAGGAACGGAGGTAGAATAAAGATGTAGAATAGAGACTTCCGTTAGACAATAATGTTAGAATTGTTGAAATAGTTAGACGAGCGATGAGAGGTGGACTGCTAGACTACAGGCCGGAGGATGTAATCAAAAATCCATTTTTTTGCACCAAAATGTGGCACAAACACCCAATAAATTATAGCTGAGAAATAAACAAAGAAAGTAAATGAAAATGAGTAGAAACAAGGCACAAATTTTTTATAGTAGTTCGGCCAATCGTTGCTTAGTCCACTTAGCTTTATTGCTGATTTAGGTGCTGTTTACAAATGCTGTTCTTATGAATCGATAATGATCCTCGCGATTACATGAGATTATAAAGAAAATTGTTAAGAGAGCCAAAAAAATCCCCGAAATGATGCCACTCCATGCCTATTTATAGATGTATGTCGCTAAAATTTGTCACCCATGATCACACCCTCATTTCCCACGTCTAAAGGAAGTTGCTCAAAGAAGATCGTGTCCACATCATCAAGTTTCATGGATCCGTACCGATCCATGCCTATGGATCGGTACCGATCCATAAGATGAGTGGAAAATCCTTCTTCGAGTTGATGTAGTGGCTTGATTGGCTTGTGCCTTTGTCTTTAGTATCTAGTTGCATGGATTTGAGCTTGAATTTGATGGAATTCCCTGGTACGAATGTTGGTTGATAGAACTTGGATCGTCCATCAAGCATTTGAATTGTATATTGCAGGCGACCCATCATCTAATTGAATTTTTGATTTAATGAATATCTTAGCATTGCACTCCATAATAATTGAACTAGTTTGGGGCAACTACCATGGATCGGTACCGATCCATGACTACTATTGATATCCGGGCATTGGATTTTGCAATTGTATTTGCTTGGTGTATTGGCTATTTTGGGAGCCTTTAATGTGCTCTGGGCTTTATCTATCATTTCTACTCAAATCCGAATTTGGCAGTTATCGCTCTGGTTTCCTGCTTGGTAATTTCTCTTTTTAATCAATCGAGCTCATCGAATACGGCCTGTTCACAAGGCTGGATAACATTTGCCCCCTAAAGCGCGCCTTGCGAATGGAAGGTGTGCTTTACTAAAGAACAAATATCAAAGTCGATGAAACGTTAATGGTTGAATTTCTTGGCTATTAATCGACCTAGCTGCAATGAATCATTCGCTACCTTCAGATCGACCTGTAAGTCAAAGACCGTTCCAGACCACAATAGCTAAGGACTCGAGTCCTTGCTTGAGTGTTAGTCACAAATAATCATTCCATGTTCTTCCGGAATTTATTTATCATATATACATCATGAATCAGAATCATCCCGTGTTCCGGGATTTAACAACATCGTATTAACATCAGTGGCTCAATTCAATAATCACTATTGAATCATTCAAGGTTAAGTGGTGTTCAAAACCAAAGTCTAATTTTTGATTTCTCTAGGTCATGTCCTTGGCGACTAATTCAATTCCTGATCAGTCTAGATCGTTAATCAAATCTTTGACCTTACCGGGTTACAAGTCCATTGTCGATCTCTCCGGATCGTTCCTTGATCTCTTCGGATCGCTAATCTAGCCATCAATCTCTCCGTATTGTCAGCTCAATCATCGATCTTTTCAAATCGCTAATCCAATCATCGGTCTCTTTGGATCATTAAATCAATCATAGATCTCTTTGGATCCTTAGTTCGATCACCGATCTCTCTGGACCATTATTTCAATCCATAATCTCTCCAAATCGATTAGCATCCAATCTAGGGTTCGATCTCTCCGGATCCTTGCTAAGTCCAATCATCTTGCTCGCCGATGAGGAGATCCAACGATCAAGTAAGTCAATTCGCTCACTCCCCGGTGAAGGGGCTTACCTTCACATCGGTCCAATCCACCTGCTCTTCGATAAGGGGACTTGCATCTTGTGGGCATTACCCTGTTTCTCCAAACAAGACTGCTTCAATCAATGTCAATCATCACGTTCAAGTGGTTCATAAAATCTTAATCAATTTTAGGGTGTAACCAATCCTTGTTGGTGTTTCGAAATTAATATCAGTTATCATGTTTGAGTGATTTTCCAAGTTAATTATTCATTCACAGAATTCAAATTCAAAACATCAAACAAACAACACATCATTCATCTCAACAAGCACTACATTCTAGCATCCAACTAAGAGCACGCCTAGAGACCGATCGAGGTCCCATACATGAGTAAGTGGCTTGGTTGTAATGTTGAATCATTTATTGAAAGCAAAGGTAATGCGGGAGAGTCAAACACGATTCTCTACCGTCCCGATCATGAGATAACTATCCTCGATCTAGTTCCTAGGACGTTTCCATTTGCTGCAGATGATGGTTGCTTCTGTTCCACCACTGCAGCTCGGCATCTTACGTATTGGTGCAATTGGTTGTTCCTAACCAGTTCCTCAACTAGGTCATGAAGGTGTTGGCAATCGTTGGTTTCATACCCATCTAGCTCATGGAATAGACAATACTTCCTCGATCTTTTCGACCAGTGGGTTCTCTCCTTATTGGTTTGGATAGGGAATCTTCCCCCTCGTATATAGATAAATTCTCTCATGGGTTTTGTTCAATTCTGTGTAAGAAGAGAATTTCCGTTCCCTTCTTTTCTACTTTGGCCCTCCGAAGCCATCATCAGGCTTTCACTTTCCTTTGTCTTTACTAGATCCTGCTCTGGACGATCCTCCGCCATCCACAGCATTAACTTCTTCCTTTTCAGCTTTGACGTCCTCTTGACGCAAGTATCACTCAGCCTTATGGTAGAATTCTGTAAGATCCGTTGGTGAATTCCTTTCCAAGGCAACCTTGAAATCTGTTTTACTGGCAACTCCTAAAACTGCGCCATCAGAACCACCAATGGATCTGGCTTATGAACCACAATGGCTGTTGCGTTAAACCTAGTTAAATAACTCTTTAGGGTCTTCGCGGTCCTTTGCTTCACACTTGATAGCATCATCACATTCTTTGGTCTTAAAATATGAACTCCAAACTACCCCTTGAATCCGTTCACTAACTCGATCCATACGCTGATGGAACCGTTCTCCAGTTGTCTAAACCATATCGCAGTCAAATCCATCAAATACAAGCGGAAATGCCATCCCATTACCCCTTCAAATGCACCCAACACATCCATATGTTGGATGTATCTCATCAAATGAACTGCTGGATCGGTTTTTCCATCGTACATTTCTAGTGTCGGCAGCTTGAAATCGGGTGGATTCCTTGTGTACCGGATGTTAGGTATGAACGGATTTCTGGTCATGTCTTCTAGGCTCTGGTCTAGCAGCCCACCTCCCATTGCTTTTCTAACTATCTAAGTAATTATGTTGTTATCATCTAACGAAAGTCTTCGCTCCACATTTTCATTCTACCCCTCATTCCTATGGGAAAATTCTAGCACATACTCTTCTGGCAGCATGTTTGTATTCTGATTCACGTTCTGTGTTCAACATTATTCCTCAAGCGAGCATCTCTAAGTTTTGAGTTCAACTCGATATTTTCCTCATGGACTCTTGGATCGGTACCAATCCAAGGTGCTTCTATGGGGCTTGCTCCGACCTACTCCACCTCGATTCCAACCGTGCTAATCCGTCCTTTAGGCCGTCGATTTTGGTTTTCCGCTATTCCAAACATCATTCGTTGCTCCATTCTTCTGAAGAATCCATCCATCAACTCTTCCTAGTGGGCTATCTTTCTGTTTTGCATCTCCGTCATCATCGTCTCCATCTCATCTCTGGTTATGTAGATGGAAGGGTGTTAGATCCGGAAGACACTTCCTGGTTGCCCCATGTCCTTGTTGGCTTGTTCCAGCAGTTCTTCTGGTTGATGGCAACGTCATCTTCTCTAATTTCACATTTCAAGTTGCTAAATCCAAGATTTCTCAGTGAAAGCACCAAAATATTAGCACCAAAATGTGGCATGAACACCTAAGAAATTATAGTTGAGAAATGAACAAAGAAAGTAAATGAAAATGAGTGGAAATAAGGCATAAAAGTTTTATAGCGGTTCGGCTAATCATTGCCTACGTCCACTTAGCTTTATTGCCGATTTGGATACTGTTTACAAATGTTCTTCTGGATCGGTAAAGATCCTCAAGATTACAAGAAATTATAGAGCAAATTGTCAAAAGAGCCAAAAGATCCCTAAAATGATTCCCCTCCATGCCTATTATAGCCATAGGTCACCGAAATTTGCTAACCCATGATCACACATACGTTTCCCACGTCTAGAGGAAGTTGCTCGAAGATGATTATAGCCACGTTATCAAGTTTAATGGATCGATACCGATCCACAATCAGGGATCAGTACCGATCCATAAGGTGGATGGAAAATCCTTCTTCAAGTTGATGTAGTGGCTTGCTTGGCTTGTGCCTTTTCCTTGGTATCTAGTTGCACCGATGTGAGCTTGAATTTGGTGGAATTCCTTGGTACGAATGTTGGTTGATAGCGCTTGGATCGTCCATCAAGTGTTTAAATCATATATTGCAGGCGAACCATCATCCAATTGCATTTTTGAGTTGATGAATGTCTTAACATTGCATGCCATAACAATCGAAGTAGTTTTGGGCAACTACAATGGATCAATACCAATCCATGGTCATGGATCGGTATCGATCCATGGTCATGGATCGGTACCTGTAACAACCCACACTTCTCGACACGAATTATGTCGAGAAATACAAGCTGTCGAGATTTAAACAAAAATGTTAAAGAGCATAAGTAAAAGTGTGGAGTTATAAGACATCCTATACTTTCAGAACTCCATAATTCAGCTCCTTTCACCCCCGTACTATGTCCAAACACTGCTAGTCATCCGGAGGTGGGGGAAAAATGAAAAGAAAGGGTGGGACATACATAAAGTCTGGTGAACGAGAACAAGACTAATAAGATGATTAAGTGCAATTAATTCTAAATATACTCTAAGTGATTTAGAGTGCATATACCATGTCCATGCAATCCTAAGGTTATATACTTAAGGATACTTGTCTAACATACTGGGTCAACATATGAATCGAATCTTGCATAATCGATCAGCCAAATCGGGATCTACTATCCCCTTTACTACGCTTGGAGAGGGAGAACACCATAATGCAAACTCGCAAAGTGACTCATCGTATGCATGTGTGTCCATTTCTCGATCATAGTGGCAAAATGCCTCTTATTGTACCACTCCAATGCCACCGTATGTGAACTCCCGTTAGTACCAGGCCTCATCTAACAAATGACTTCTTCTGGCCACTTATTGTCCCGGGTCGGTTCTCACCATGAATTCCCATTAGGACCGGGCTCTATCTAACTATTGTCTTCCTATAGCCACTTATTTTCCAGCGTCGGCGTCCATCCATAGCATGTTGCGTAAGAAAACATACAGTACTCGGATCTCCGTTAGGACCAGGCTCCTCAGATAGTGTTCCTGTTAGTGTTGCGCCCACTCGATCGTAACACTTCTAAGTCTAATGCAAAATAAATCGCCCACATCTCTTCATAGCTATCCACGTCAAGCCTTCACATCTGCCTAATGATTTGTACTACCGGTTATTGAGCTTCTAGACCGTCTCTGTCTTGTCATCATCGCGAACTAAATACGCCCAAATTACTCTGATAGGGAACTAACTTCCCTGTTCCCTTATGCATACAACATGGCCTAAAATAGTTCATTAACTATATACTATCATTCATTTTATTGGGCCTAAGGCCTAGGTTAAAAACATCAATTTAAACATTTGATGGTCGACCAGACTTTTCCCAGGTCGACTGCTATCGGTCGACCTAGGCTATTCTAGGGTCGACCGTATCCTTTTAAAATTTTCAGTTCCGTTCTTTTCATTTTCTACGATTTGTTTGTTAATTTCATTCATTAATTTCCAGTCAGTTTATCCCTGATTTCCAGATTAACTAATTTGTAGTTTTAACCCTAATTCCTAGTTTAATAAACTATCCAATTTCTAGCAATTCTAGGGTTAGCAATTTACACTAATAAGGGCCAGTTTAACGATTACAGATCTGATTCAAGTGTAAATTATAGGGTTTACAGTTTATCAATTCAGTTCCAATTTAACAGGTTAATTAGGGATTTTAAGCAATCTAATCAATTAAAATAAATTTAAACTTAATTCAAATAGTCAAATCATTATATCTATGCCCACTCACCTTATAGCCTTAGCTCTAAATCTACAAAAGTGGCCTCCAATAGATAGCGCTCCTCTAGATCTCTTAATCGCTCCTCTAGCAACCTTTTGCCCTTGTCGGAAGGTCTGTCATCTATATGGTATGTGAACCCTTCGACGGTGACGGATGGTTTCTTTCTTGCCCGGCTATTGTGAACCCTTCGACTTTGTCGGAAGGTTGCTTTTTTACTTGAATGTTACCGAGAGTCGAGCCTCCCTTAAAAGTTGTTAGAAGGTTGCCTTGCATTCTTTGTTGACTTATGAACGTTGCCTTCATCATAAACCTTTCGACATTGTCAGAAGGTATTCAATAGGCTTTCCAATCGGCCCAAAAGGCTTATTATGCTTTCAAAAAGGTTGTTATAGGGTCACATGCCCTTGTCCTAACTTCTTTGCCTTCTTTGGAAGGTAAGAGCTTCTTGGATACTGTGGAATAAAACCCTCCATTTCCTCCAAAGGTCTTGAACTGCTTCATATTGTTGACTACATCCCTTCGACCTCTTCGGAAGATCCGATCTGAAATATTTTCCTTTCGTCCTTTGCTTAAGACTTTCTGACTTAGGCGGATGGTGAATTTTTTGAGTAACATTTGCCCCCCATGCGAAGGGATGCTCTTGACTTTCCAAGTCATCTTCTCTAAAAGCTATAAAGTTTCTAGCTTCTTTTTCCTGCAAACGTAATTACCAAGTACAAGTAAAAGAATTCTTTTAAACAACTTGACCTCTTTCAAATCAAAGAGGTCACCTTCTAAACTCGGTATAGAAATTTTAGACTATCTTTCCTACTTACTTATCTTCCAGGTAGGAAAAAACGCATTTATTATCAAGTTAACAGGGTATCCTAGATTCCATTAAGTATCATTTTGGTAATTTAAAATGTTCTTTCTACCCTTCCAAAGGGAATCAAGGCTGTAGTGATGAATTTGTCTGTTTTGAACCTCATGACAGGATCGGAAGGTATTCTGACCTCAAGCTTCCTTTATTGTTGGAAGATATAAATAATTTAGTGGTTACACCCTCCGACAACATGCTCTCATTGAGGTCAAAGGGTTCTAGACCTTTCGATTCCTTTCAGTATAGTAAAACATCATATAACAAAGTAGAAAATAAACAAACTTCACTTCAAAAATTCAACTAAACTAAAATACCAAAATATTTACTTATATATTGCTTCATGTTACATTTTCCAAAATGATTTGTCAGTATGTACATGTTCAAAATGACACTATCATCCTAAGATTAAACACTAAAGGCGATTAGCAGAAACAGTAAGATGATTTTTCTCCCCCTACAACTCATTTGGAAAAAGGCGGCAGGTCTGGAGCTAAATTGACTGGGTTGACGATGATGGGTTCAACCCAAATTGGTTGATAAGGTGAGTATGTTATCAGCGCAAGATTTTCTCCGGAAGCATCGCAGATGGACAAATCCATCCAAAACATGTTTGTGGCCAAATCAAAAAGTAAGGAGTATGTTGCTATTATGTTAGGATTAAAGAGGTTAGGCTGTAAATGAATTGCATTGCTGGAGTGTGCACTATCGACTTCCTCCACTTCCTTCGGTTGGTTCAATAGTCCTAATGCAAAGCAGCAGCAAAGCGGTGCTTCGGCATTCACAAAATCAAGGTGAATTTGGTGGAAGTTGCAGGCAGCCATTGATGTTTTTCTCTTTCGTTTGTTGTTTTTTTAGAAATAAAGTTTACATAATATAAGCCAGAAGAGAAAGGGGAGAAGATGAATGGATTTTAACAGGGATTTTGGTGCGAAAATTGAGACATTCTCTCTCGTACTTCTGGAGATTGTCATTTTGCATAATTACAGTTTCCATTTTGATTTGAAAGCAAATGCTGGTTAAGAATTATCTGGTGAAGTTCTGCAAAAGACAGCCTTGGTACGACGCTTTTTGAAAAAGAGCGGCGAATTCCTAACCTTACTCTGGACGATAGGTAGAGAGAGACATCTTGGTTAATTCTGTATAAAGTGTGTTTTTGACACTCAGCCAGGAAACTCTTATATTCGGGTAAACTTCAGTGGGAGTTTACGTAAGTGTTTCTATTTTTGTGTAAATTAGGACCTGGCCTAAATCCTGGTGCATGTTGTAATTTTCTTTGAATCGGATTGATTTTCTAAAAAATTTCCATAAATGGTTCAAGTGTTATAAGTATAAATTTATTTTCGAATTCCTCTCTAAGTCCATTTCGTTTGAATTGGGGGAGTGATTACAAATAGGTGGCAAGCAATTGTTCTGTGAATATACATTTCTCGTTACATATTTTACGTTTAGCTTATCTATACTATGTTATTCCAGATTATATGTTCCTTAAATCATGTCACCCTAAGAGACCAATCTGCCAATATGCTAAATAGGGGAAGGCCTTCTTCAAAAATGACTTAATATTGAGGATCTTGGGGTGAACGGTTTTTATACATAGAAAACCCTCACTCCTCATTCAGCTTCTTCAGAAAGTAGAAGGAAAATTTCTTTTAAAAGAAATTAGAATATTTTATTCAACATTGATTGATGGTTATGCTACGATAATCTTCAAGCCGAGAGATAGAATTATAGTAAATGTATATTAGTTATCATTTTGAACGGTGTTGTTGTATCTTATTATCAACAACAAGTGTCAACAAGAAAAACACTTTAATATATATTTTTATTGTTAGAATACATAAATTTGATTTTCTGTCTTGTTTGTTCATATGGAAAACTTGAGCAAGACTAGTTTTACTTTCTGAAGCCCTCATTTTGGAATTTGTAATGATCAAGGATAGATTAAGGGTGGAGCTCAAACAAAGTTGATTTTCACAAAAATTCTTTGATTTCTAAGCTCAAATGTTACACTATTAAAAAAATCCTCCAAGGAAATTGAGATTTTAAAGTTAAAACTTTAAGAAAAGGGGGACTGAGATACTGAAATTTTAAGCATTTCATTGGTGGAGATACTTGTATCAATTTCAATTCGGAATGACCAAGTTTTATGAGAGGATAAATGTCTTAGAAATAAAAATTTAAAAGTTAGTTTGGCACTATGTAAACCTTTAGAATCTATATTCGGTAACTCAGTTTCGAGTGTCGATCCTATAATATCTATGGGTTTTACACGAACGATTGATCAAATCACAAGCATCTCAATATATATAGGATATTTTTTCCATACCTTGGTAACGCTACGTAGCATAGTGCAATGCAATATTTATAATATTGTAAATACTACCTGTTTCATTGCTCTTGGTTGCACCTTGTTTATCTCTGATTTGGATATGCCTCTTGGAGATTGATGCGTTTCTCAGCTTTCCATTTTAATCCATGACCCTCTCTTGGTTAAGTGCATCTAGATTCCTTGTCATTCTGACTTTTCTATGAAACATGTAGCACATAGTATCCTTAATCATTAGCTCGGAATTGACATATTAATCTAAAGGCATCATTTTCCTAGATTAGCGAAACATTGTGGCAATTGTATGAAAAGCATTTCATTTAAAATGTTAAGGTCTCATCTTTATCCATAATGAGGGATGATAGTAGATTTAGCTCTTTCCACTTGTTCTGCATTCCTGAAAATAGTTAATAACAAGGTGCACATAGTTATCGAAGCTTACATTTACTCAATAAAGATCCTGATGGGACATTTATGACTGAGATCTTGACATGGTAGTTTATGGATTCATTCCTCGTTATCAAGGGAACCTGAGAATAAAAAGGTCTGAAGTTCTCATTAGGAGATTCTCTTGGTTGTGATCTTCTTCTTGTAATATTCTTTGACTCGGGTCAAATTATTTAAGATGGATAGAAGTCTAAAGGTTTTGTTTCTAGATCAGGGCTTTCAATAATCAGTAGCCTTGGCATCCAAATTTTTGGTATTAACGATGGAGTTTTATGAGGTGTCACCAGACCCAGATTGGGGTATTAGAGAATATTAAGATAATTCGGCAGTTGCTTTTTGGTACACCCTGGTAATAAGTGATGGAGAGTCAGAATGCCAGCTTCAGCAAAATGGAATATTAGAATACCGAAAGGCCTTTCCTTGGTAATAACCAATAGAAACCCGCTGTTTCACTTCCGATGATAGATGACATAAAGACAGAAATTCATATCTGCTGATAAGAAACCGGGATCCTTAATCTAGAATTAACAGTAAAAGTCCGGAAAATCGTATGTCGTAATAAAGTAACAGAGGTTAGAAATACTTGATCCGACATTGATAGCTAGTAGAAGACCAGAAATCCAACCCGGTATTTTATATTTGAAGACCAGAAAACCAACCTTGGAATTTGGACAGTAGAAGTTTAGGATACCATATTTGGTAGTTAATGATAAAGGATTAGGGATTTAGCCTGGCGATGAGTAATAAAAGACTGGAATACCATTCCCAGCTATAAGTGATAGAAGACCAAATGTTTGATTCGGCATTAATAATGGAAATCTGGAAAACCGCTTCTGGTAGTAAGTAATAAATAATCAGAATATCCCTTCCTGATATCTGATAATAGAAGTCGTGAATTTCATTTTAGATAGCTAATGATAGAAGTCTAGGATGCCACTTCCAGGGCATCATTTCTGGTAATTAATAACAGAAGTCCCAACATACCATTTCTGGCATTAATAACGGAAGACCTGAATACCGTTTCGGGTACATAATATAAGACCAAAATTCCATTTCTGGTAATAAGTAATAGACGACCAGAATACCATTTCTGGTAATAAGTAATAGAAGACCAGAATACCTTTTCTGTTAATAAGTAATAGAAGACTAGAATACCATTTTTGGTGGATATATATGAAGAGAAGTTAGAGAATTCCTTCTGATTCCGTTTGTTGAATGTGCCTTCTTCAGGCTTTGAGGATGTCTTGCATGCATTTGCTTTCTCGGGCCCGATTTTTCTTTGTCCATTTGTTTTGGCCTATTTCAGGTGGAGGCTCTTTAGTCTAATTTTGTGCTTACTTAAGCAGAGCCCATTTTAGGCTATTTGTCATTTTAGACATTACCGACCTTTTGGTGGTTGCCATTTTAGGCGATGCTGATTTTTGGCGGAGCCTATTTCAGGCATGGACTTTTCTTAGTCCGCCGAACATTTCATCCGGGTTTCCTTTGCGCTCGGCTGGCTTATTCGGAAGTAGGGCCAGGGACTTACCCGACCTTCCTCCAGGAGGCGCCTTAACCTGGCCATAGCGTGATGCGGTTAAGGGATTGTTCGGTACCTTGGCTAGGCCATAGCGTGGTGGGACCAAAGGATTATCCATCCTCCCTCTAGGAAGTGCCTTATCCTGGCCATAGCATGACGCAGATAAGGGCTTGTGCCGCTTTAACCTGGCCATGTCTAATTTTGGCGCGGATAAAGGCTTACGCCCTCCCTCCAGGAGGTGCCTTGACCTGGCCATCTTGGCGCGACCAAGGGCTTTCTACCATCATTGGTAGCCTACCATTTTAGGTAGTCCAAGTTTAAGGAGAATTTCTCTCCCGATCATGTAGACTTTTCTTACTTTGATAACAGAGTCTTTATTCCACAGTTCGTTCAATCCTTTACAAATTGTTTCAGCTTTCCTTGTCTTAGAAAGTGTAAGATCATTTTCCTAAGTACCTTACATTGGTTTGTGTCATGTTCATTTATGAGATGAAAGTTGCGGTATGATCCCTTAGATCTTCTTTCAAATCCTGGCCTTTTCTTCTGAGAAGGCCAATAATTCAGCTCCTCTTTGGTTCTAAAATAAATGTCTTCAATTGATGTTGTAAGACTCCAAGAAGTTTTGACATTTGAGCCGTCTTTGACTGGCGTCTGATTCTTTTGTAGTTTGATTCAAATGCTTCTTTTTGAGGAGCTGGTTTCCTTTTTATCGCCCATTGATCTTCCTTCAAGGGTTCTCCTTTCAGTCTTAAGGTTTTGGTTGGAAATTCCTTGGTAATTTTTATGTTTCCATTGGGTAGTTCTTTTATCATCCTTATTTCTTCAATTGAGGATTTTTCCATGTGTCTGTAGTTCTCCCTTGAATGACAAGCCTCATTTATAATCTTACTCCCAAAGATTTCTCCTTGGAAATATGACCGAATAGTTCTTCTCATTCGATTAAAAATCCTGTCACTTCCCCTTATTCTTTTTCCAAGTGCAAAAATTGGGGTCGGTCCCATATGAAAGGGGTTCAAGCTCCATCTTTCAGGGTCATAAGATTCTGCCTTCTTTTTGTTTATAATCTTCAAGGCTTCAAGCCTTAATCTTTATTCCTCATCCTGGTTGGAGTCTTTGGTATTTACATAGGAAAACTTGTCAAGTGTGGTTCGAAAGATCCTTGTTCAGACCTCTTAAATCTTTTAGCCATGATAAAACCAAAATAAGTGAATTTGACATAGAATTGGTCCAACAAGAATCAGAAAATTGTAGTGTTAGGAAATCAATTAAGTCGGAGGTTCAAGCCCTCCTTCTAGCGCCAAAAATGTTAACCAAATTTATGGTCAACACCCCAAAGAATCAAAGTAGAAGAAGTTATTGGAAAATGGTGGAAATTAGAATCTCAAAGAAGATCTATAAATGTCATGTTGGTAACTCAGAGTTACTCCAAGTGATGAGATCAAGCTGATCTATACCGAAGGGTTGATTATCTGTAGAATCATCTATGTATCTCTACTTGGGATTAGACTTTGAACCTAGCCTTTCGACGTGGTCAAAAAGATCTTGGCACAAGATTAAAGAAACCTTTCGGTTTGGCTGAGTTAATATAGAATGATCACTGGTTTAGTTGAGCCTTTATAAGATTTCCCCCGTAAATTATCTCCTTGATTAGGATAGAATTTCCTTAGCTTGCCGTATATAGAGAGTTAATCTGGATCCTTGCCGAAAGGTTAGGCAAGTAGCTGTTTGGGATTCGAAGGGTTATTAAGGTTGTCGAAATATGATAGGTTATGAACCTTGTCGAAAGGTTTTATCCACAACGTCTATGATACCGAAAGGTTTTCTGAATGTCGATTCAAATCATCTTCCCTTGTAGCCGAAGGGTTTAGAGTGCAGGATAGAGGTCCCCGAATGGTTGTAAAGATTGTCTAAGAAGAAATATCGTCCTCTTCGGTGATAAAAACCTATCGGAGAAACTGCACCTGAAAATTGGAGTTAAGCCAGCAAAGATTAAAGTAAACAGTTAAGTAATTCACAAAGCTTAAGACTTCCCTCTTTATCCAAGAAAAGACATCCTTTTTATTAAATTACCCAAATCTATACCCAACTAGGGTTACAAAGTTGTAATTAAGAAGTTACAAGATTAGAATAAGAGAAAATCCGCCCCTAAAACAGGACCCCCTGGGTCTTATTTATAGATGTCGATGGCCATGCTTTCGTCCTCATGCCTTCGACTGGGTCGAAGGGTTCCCCTCTTACATGCAGTTGCTAACCGTTCGACTTCGTCGAAAGGTTTTCCTCTCGCATGTCATCGAGGATCCTTGAGCGCTGCCGAAGGGTCTTTTCTTCCATTTGTTTTTAGGAAACTTTTGCCCTTGTCGGAAGGTTTGTCATCTATATAGTATGTGAACCCTTCTACGGTGCCGAAGGGTTTCTTTCTTGCTCGGCTATTGTGAACCATTCGACTTTGTTGGATGGTTGCTTTTTACTTGAATGTTGCCGAGAGCCGAGCCTCGCTTGAACATTGTCGGAAGGTTTCCTTACATTCTTTGATGGCTTGTGAATGTTGCCTTCATCATAAACCTTTCAACACCGTCGAAAGGTATTCAATAGGTTTTCCAACCAGCCCGAAAGGCTTATTATTCTTTCGAAAAGGTTGTTATAGGGTCGCATGCCCTTGTCCTGACTTCTTTGCCTTCTTCGAAAGGTAAGAGCTTCTTGGATACTGTGGAATAATACCCTCCATTTCCTCCGAAAGGACTTGAGCTGCTTCATATTGTTGACTGCATCCCTTTGACATCTTCGAAAGGTCCGATCTGAACTCTTTTCCTTTCGTCCTTTGCTTAAGACTTTTTCACTTAGGTGGAATGTGATTTTTTTGAGTAACATTTACTATCCATTGCAAAGATCTTGACTAAATTCTTATCTAGGATACCTTTAGAAGTTTGAACTTTCAAAAATTTCTCTTTCTATTCCTTAGTGTTAATTTATAAATGGGACCTTTTTACCAAATGTTGCCTCTTATCATTTCATTTAAATTAGCTTATGGTTGAGACAACTTAATATGAAATATCACATTGCCATTTTAATCTAATTAACATAATGGCCAATATTTTGGTTTGTACTTAGGGATTTCCGCATTCTAATATATTGGAACCACACTTTTTCTTGAAGGAAAATATGAACACTGTAACTTTTCATAAATTATTCAAAATAAGATTTTGTTATGTTTGGGATTATAAGAAATTATCTCTTCTGTTGATTACCGAAATAGATAGTACAAATACATAAACTGTTCCTATTTTATACATCTCTTTCATGTAGGCGTATTCCTTATTATTCCAAACAATACACTTCTATACCGGAACTGGATAATTTATAGAAATTTACATTTTACATACTACATTCCGATGAATTAAAATACTTCTTAAACCCTACTTCATTTATAACAACTTTCTATTTAATAACTACTAATCCATATCCCTTACCTGACAATTAACTAATTACACATCTTTCTTACCTAAATCATTTATGTTTACAAATCTTGAACTTATCATACAACTTCTTTAATGAAGTTTTCCACTAATTTAGGGATTATTTCCCCTTTATTTTCCTTATTCCAGAATATGCTTCAATCTAACTATTCCAAGATTCATACCTAGGCATCTATGAAATGTAACTACTATAAAATAAACCCAATGACGTGTGTAAAATAAATACTTTCCCATTCTTGCCCAACTGGTCCGCCCGTAGCTGGCAGGTGAAAATATAATACTTGGATCGCCCGTAACCTACAGGTATCCTATCCTTACACATATCCGATGCCGATCAATACCATGCAGTCAAGCCTATACTTATTGTTCCATTTAAGTTTCCTTGTGTAATCAAAGAATTGTCTATTTGTTGTATATCACTCTTAATAAGGATTGAAGTAGACCCTACTTGTCCTTTTGACACTTCGATTTGAAATATCCCTTGCATCTATAACATCCTTTGATATAGCTAAAACATCTTACCTTACTCCTCCCTTACTTAGAAATATGTTCACTCAAATCATACACTTCAATATTCCTTACACGAAGATTCATAATTCCAACCATACTTGGGTAGAGAGACACAAGGTCGTGTTCTCCTCTCACTACTAAAGGAAGTTCAATCTAGTACTCTGTCCTTCTGATTCAAATGTTAATAAAAAAGGTTAATGAATTCCCACGTTGTTCCTGTACCACCGTCTCAACCATTAATGCTTCCAAGTCCCATAGTCAATTCTATCCTAGTGGGCTATTTAATCCTATTTATCTAACTCCAACTTATTTCTTTTAATTTTAACTGAAAATCATAACATTTCCATTTTACCTTTTAGATCAAATCCTTTTATTTTAACATCGTTTACACAAAACCAATAAGTCTTTAAAACTGTAAAATTCACTTTTCATTTTTACTATTTAAATCAAAACTTTTGATTTTACCATTTCCACAAATCTAGTAAGTTGCTTAAAACTTTAAAATCTTTCGATTTCTAAATTTATTTTCCACGAAACTAGAAAGTTTTAAAACTGTAAAACTCACTTCTAATTTTTAGAAAGCATTTTATTTTTACTAAGACCACGATATTTTTCTTTAATCAAATCATCAAAAATTGTTAATTTAGCTTAGTAAAATATACGTAAAACATATCATTTTAAAAATTTCTTTCATAAATAAGAAATTTTCCACAAAACGTATTTTTAACTCATTATTATTAGAGTTTGACAAAATCATCTATAAAAGACATTTTCAAATATTAACCATTTCTTATTTATTAAAAGAGTTTTAAAGTCGGATCTTAACTACTTCTTAGTTTTTAATTTTATTTTCCAAAATTTCTATTATTAAAAGTAAAATGCACATTGGGATAGGTATAACAAGGTGCCCAAAACAGAACGTAAGCTTTTAAAATAGTTATTGAAAAATAACTTTTCACCAACTTCTTTAATTTTACCTTTTAAACAAATCTTAAAAAAAGTTCATCTGTATACACTAATTTTTCTTTTCTTTCAAAATTTTCATTTTAAAAGCACAGTGCACATTGAAGGTAAGTGTAACAGTGTGCCTAAGAGACAAACAAAAACTTTAATGACAGTTATTGAAAATTTGCTTTTGCTAAATTCTTTTAACCTCCATTTTTAAACAAAATTTCTATGGTTTGTCTGATTATTTTATAGAAAATCATAACTAACTTATTTTTATTCTCAAAATATCAGACGTATACTATTTAACATTTTGTAGAAAACATTTTCACTATTTTATCAGTTAAATTAGTGTAGACAATAGAAACCTAATTACACCAACCCATAAATTCGTAACAATTCTTTAAGTACATAAGGTTTCTGCCTTCCCTTTCCAAAATTGGTCAAATCAAGTTTATTTCCAAATATAGTGCCTAACTTTAATATGAAAATGCTTCAACCATTCCTTTAAGTAAACATGAGCCCATGCAACTATTACCAATATGAAATAGTGTTTCTACTTTAACTAGGGAAATTTACCTTAAGTTCATATAGTCCTTCTCATATTCTTATGCTTTATCTTCATCTTATAAGCATTATATGGGTCTTGTGGCACTAATTTTCTTCATTCACCCTTAAATCCACAATTTATTTGTTACTGCTAGTTGGTATAAGAAACCTTTATTAGCATTTCTTACCCATAATAAATATGAAAGGTCCATCCTATCTCCTAAAACTTGTTCTCATTCTCATTTTCCGTGTTTGGGAATTATTTTTCAACTTTCCTATAGATAGTATAGGCACGAACAAAAGAAATTTTGGCATATATAGATAAAATATTTGGAAATCTCTTTGTAAACTTATATATATATATATACACACACACACATTTTCCAGAACCCATTTTGAAAAGCGTTTCAGAAAACATTTTGAAAAACTTCTTGAAAAACCTTTTTTTTCAAAAACCCTTCAAGCACGTTCTCTCAATATGTGCCTAATCCCCAGAGAATCCTAAACGTAAGCTTTGATACCAACTGTAATAGCACACACTTCCCGACAGGAGTTATGTCGAGAAATACGAGCTATTCGGATTTAAAAAAAACATTATAGAGCGTAAGTAAAAGGGTGAAGTTCTAAGACATTCTTTACTTTTAGATCTCACAATGGAAGGAATTAAAATATAAGTATACAAAATAGACATCTAAAAAAACAGTTTTCAAAATACTTGTGTTACATGTACACTGTCTCAAAGAACAATAAACTCTGCAGATATTTAATGTAATAGATGCTAACAATAAAAACAATAGATAGTATGAAACTCCATCATTGAGCTCCTTTCTCCCCCTACTATGTCCAAATACTGCTAACCTGTCATCCTGAGATGGGGGAAAAATGAAAAGAATAGGGTGGGTCAGACATAAATCTGGTGAATGAGAACAAGACACATAAGATGATTAAGTGCAGTTAATTCTAAATCTACTCAAAGTGATATATGAAAGTCCTTGTAGATCAAGTAATAAGATTATATCGACTAAATAAAACTTATATCAAACTAGCAATATAAAAATTGCAATAAATAAAGTGCACTAGAGATTTTTATATTGGTTCGAACTCCCATTCTACGTCCAAAACCAGACTCCTTTTGGATTTAACTAATAAACGTCCTTACTTAACCCGGAGGAATAGGCATTATAGACTGCCTGAGCTATCGAACATGAGTTCAATATTACAAACCGCCTAAGCTGTTGAATAGGACTTCATTCCTGAAGATCTCCAATAGGACTTCAACTACAAAGAGTAGTAAAGTGTTTTGATTTCTAGTGTTCTAAATAACACAGATGAGTCGATATAGTACAACCTTCATATAATCTTCTTCTAAGTGGTATATTGAGTGTACATGAAGAAATGGAAAGGTTTTGATCACAAGAATTGTATTCTTGAATGAATAAGTAATCAATTTGAAAGTATTGAAAGTATGTGAAAGCACTTGAGAATTCAAAAGCAACATATAGATAATCAGAGAACGTCAGTGATGTGAATCCAAGAATTTGTTTGCTTTATATGAAGGATGTATGATTGCAACTCTTAGTGAAGAGGAACGATCAATAGAAATGGTTGTAACCATTAAAAAAGAGGAACAACGATTCATGGAGAAGAGCACATCTTTAAAAATTTGAAAAATATAGCTGTTACGACCGTTTAGTCAACTAAATAAAATCAACCAGCCAACTGAATTGAACAGAGAGGCACATTTTCAAAATAGAAAGGAACCAGTACAAAAATAGGCAGTTTCAGTCGATTGAAATCTTCAATTTAGTCGATTGAACATATGGTTAGTTGACTGGATTGAATAATTTGGTTGACTGACCAGTGTCAGTGAACATAGTTCAAAAAACGCAAATTCAGTCAACTGAATACACCAAGTCAATCGACTGAACTCTATTTAAAATCAAAAGTTGTCTTAGCTCAGTAGGTTAGATCACTTGCTTTCTAAACTAGTGATCCGGGTTCCAGTCTTTATCCATGCATTTTTGAAAACTGGATTTTCATTTAAAATACGAGGTGTATGTGTGTATATACTACTTTGAAGTGATTTTAACATACATATACTCTATAAATGACACTCTATAACAAATAGTACTTTGTTCATCGCCTTTGTCTTGTCTCCATTGTGTATATCTTTTCTTGTATCTCCATGTATATACTTTTATCCTCTTTTGTACCGTGTATCTTCATGTTGAACTTATTTGTTTGTCTCTTTTTGATACTTATGTACCTGCACGTTAGCTTAGTGGTTCTTTGGCATAATTGTATAGTTGTTGTCATTAAAATCCAACTAGAGAGGTTCTAACATTCTTCCCCTTTTGATGGTAACAACTATACAATTTTTGAAAAATATTTATTCTATATAAAATGGTATTATAATATGATTAATGCTCCCCCTAAGTATAATATCTCCGCCTATCAATATGCATATGAATTTCTCCCCTTTTGTCATAATAAAAAAGAATAGGGAATATGATAAATTTTATAAAATATGTCTTGACTATAATATTTCTAAGTATAAGTGAAAATTATTTAAGTAAATATATTTTTCTTAGAAAATATTGTTAAGAAATGTATTCTTTTAATATATGTTCTTTTTATATCTAAAAATGTGGACATTTCAAAATGATTCAAGTTAAACTATGTCCAAAATATGAGTATTATTTTTCAGATGTAGCTTAATATTCCTCAAAAATAAAAGGTTAACCCAATATTAATTATGGAGAAAATAAATTAGATTTTACCGAATTTGCTGAAGTCCTTATTTCATTGTAAGAGCATAATTCCATCAAATGTATGGAACATCCTTAAAATTCAAAATATATCATTTTCCTTTCATTTCTCCAAGTACCTATAATAAATAATAATCATTTTTGGTACCCACTTACTACGTGAGGGCCCAGGGGTTAATCGTACGGTGAAAATCTTACCAAAATAGGTGTGGTTGTACCCTCTAAAAGAAACAAAAATAATGAAATAATTTTATCAAATAGTAATTACTTTTCAGTACTTTTGATATCATTAAAAAAAATAGTATTTTAATCAAAATGCTATACTTTTTAATATTTCACAGTAAACTACTATGTTTTAGCACTATAAGTAGGACTATCGATCATTAATAAATAACTACTGCTTATAAACTAGGGTATCGGTAAACAAATTAACATTTAAAGTATGCGATACCCAAGGTTATTATTATTTTCTAAATTTTAGGAAACCATACCTATTTGGATGCTGTTGAACCTTTATAAATATAGTTTCCATTACAAATCATGTTCTTATAATAGTTGCTAATATAAAGTTGTTTATCATGATCCATTGTATTACCAGGAATCCATATTTTAATATTACTAGTCATTAGCTTAGTGAAAAATATTTTTTCTATCAGTTCTAAACAAAGTACTATTATGACTGTAAGTGGTTTACGGACTATCTTGGTTACTAGTACTAGCACTAATATCTAGTACTATTTTTACTTTTAGCTTATTTATAGCCTAAACCACTATTATCATTGTGAGCTTTTGAATTTGTAACTAAGGAAGATAATATATCTTTATCTTCGTTAAAATTTACGATTTTTTCATTTATTCTTTCAAAATTTTCTTTAGAATCACAAAATTCTTTTGCAAAATATTACTATTATCTTTTAAAATCTCACATTCTTTGGAGAATTCTAAATTCTTTTTAATTAAAGCTTCATTCTTTTTTTCAAAAGAAAATATTAAAGAGCTAGAATTATTTAAAGAAATTTTCAAAAATATATTTTTATTTTGCAAAACATCGATTTCCTCCAAAAGATCATTATTTTTAACTTCTAACTGGTCATTTTCTTTTTGTAGGAATTCTTTTTGTAAAACAAGTTCTTTTACTATATTTTAAAAAAAAATTAGTTTGTTTTATCAAATATTTATTTTCCTCTTTAAATTGGAATTTTCTTGCTCACAATCTTTTAACTTAGCTAATGCAATTTTATTAATTTTATTCAAATTTTTACAATGTTTTAACAATTCATCATGTGCTAACAAAAGATCTTTATATAAAGAATCTAAGCATACTGATTATGATCTGAGTTTAGCCATTAAGTATTTACTTGTTTGCTTCTTTGATTCTTCTTTATTGCTCTTCCTCTTTCTATTGCCTTGACTAGATCTCTTTATGGCCATTTATTCTAGGATGTTGTTATCATCTCTAGAATCGCAGGCTCTGATACCAAATGAAAGTTTATGCAGATCGAGTAATATGATTATATCTACTAAATAAAACTTATATCAAACTAGCAGTATAAAAATTGCAATAAATAAAGTGCACCAGAGATTTTTGCACTAATTCGAACCCCGTTCTACGTCCAATCCCATACTCCTTTTGGATTTAACTAACAAACATCCTCCCTTAACCTAAAGAAATAGGTATTACAAACTGCTTGAGTTGTCGAACAAGACTTCTATATTATAAACCACCCAAGCTACTGAATAGAACTTCGTGCCTAAAGATCTCCAACAGGACTTCGACTACAAAGAGGAGTAAAGTATTTGACTTCTTGTGCTCTAAATAACACGGATGAGTCGATATAGTACAACCTTCCTATAATCTTCTTCTGAGTGGTATATTGAGTGTGTGTGTGAAAAAATGGAATTTGATCACAAGAATTGTATTCTTGAATAAATAAGTGATCAATTTGAAAGTATGTGAAAGCACTTGAGAATTCAATGGCAATATATAGAGAATCAGAGAATGCAGCAATGTGAATTCAAGAATTTGTTTGCTTTATATAAAGGATGTATGGTTGCAACTCTTAGTGAAGAGGAACGATAAATAGAAATGGTTGCAACCATTAACAAAGAGGAATAACTCTTCATGAAGAGCACATCTTTAGAAAATTTGAAAAATATTGCTATTACAACCGTTCAGTCGGCTGAATAAAATCAACCAGCCAATTGAATTGAACAGAGAGACATGTTTTCAAAACAGAAAGGAATCAGTACAAAAATAGGCAGTTTTAGTTGACTGAAATCTTCAATTCATTCGACTGAACATATGGTTAGTTGACTGAATTGAATAATTCAGTTGACTGAACAGTGTCAGTGAAGATAGTTCAAAGAAAACAGATTCAGTAGACTGAATATACCAAGTCAGTCGACTGAACTTTGTTTAAAATTGAAAGTTGTCTTAGCTTAGTTGGTTAGAGCACTTGCTTTCCAAACTAGTGATCCGGGTTTGAGTCTTGCTCAATGCATTTTTGAAAACTTGATTTTCATTTAAAATATGAGGTGTATGTGCATGTATACTACTTTGAAGAGATTTTAACATATGTATACTCTAGACATGACACTCTATGATAAATAGTACTTTGTTCGTCGCCTTCATCTTGGCTCTATCGTGTATATCTCTTCTTGTATCTCCATGTATATACATTTATCCTCATTTGTACTATGTATCTTCATGTTGAACTTATTTGTTTGTCTCTTTTTGATACTTATGTACCTGCAAGTTAGCTTAGAAGTTCTTTGGCATAATTGTGTAGTTGTTGTCGTTAAAATCCAATAAGAGAGATTCTAACAATATATAGCACAAATACTGTGTCCATGAAATCCTAAGGTCATATACTTGAGAATACTTTTCTAACAAATTGGGTCAATCTACGAATCGAATCTCAGACAATCGATCAGCCAAATCAGGATCTAATATCCCCTTTTTGCTCATACTACGCCTGGAGGGCGAGAACACTGTAATGCAAACTCGCTAAGTGACTCATCAATGCACTCGTGTCCATCTCTTGGTCGTAGTGGCAAAATGCCTCTTATTGTACCACTTCGATGCCCACAATATGTGAACCCCTATTAGTATCGAGCCCCATCTAACAAACGATTTCTTTTGGCCACTAACTGTCCCACCAGGTGCCCACCATATATGGACTACCATTAGGACAGGGCCCCATCTAACGATCATCTTCCTATAGCCACGTATTGTCCAGCACTGACATCCACCCTTACCACATTATGCAAGAACACGTGTAGTACTTGGAACTCTCGTTAGGACTGGGCTCCTCAGATAGTGTTCCCGTCAGTGCTGCGCCTACTCGATCGTAACACTTTTGAGTCTAATGCGAAATAAATCGCCCACATCTATTCATAGCTATCCACTCCAGCCTCCACTTCCTCCATACGATGCATCCTACCATTTACGGGGCTTCTGGATCATCTTTGTCCTGTCATCATCGCGAACTGAATCTGCCCAAACTACTCGGATAGGGAACTAACTTCCCTATTATCTCATGCATACAACATGACCCGAAATAGTTCATTTTCTGGTTCATTAACTATTAACTATCATTTATTTTATTGGGCCTAAGGCCGAGGTTCAAAACATCAATTTTTACATTTGACGGTCGACCCAGATTTTTCTCAGGTCGCCAGCTATCGGTCGACCTAGGCTATTCCACGGTCGACCGTACCCTTTTAGAATTATCAGTTCTATTCTTTTCATTTTCTACGTTTTGTTTGTTAAATTCGTTCCTTAATTTCCAGTCGATTTATCCCTGATTTTAACCTTGATTTCTAGATTAACTAATTTGTAGTTTTAACCCTAATATCCAGTTTAACTCACTATCCAATTTCTAGCAATTATAGAGTTTGCAATTCACGATAACATGTGCTAGTTTACTGGTTACAGATCCGATTCAAGTGTAAATTATAGGGTTTACAGTTTACCAATTCAGTTCCAATTTAACAAGTTAATTAGGGATTTTAAGCAATCTAATAAATTAAAATAGATATAAACTTAATTCAAATAATCAAATCATTAGGTTTATGCCAACTCACCTTATAGCCTTAGCTCTAGATTTGCAAAAGTGGCCTCCAATAGAATGCGCTCCTCTAGATCTCATAATCGCTTGCCACTCCTCTTAATCTTGCTCTTTGATTTTGTTTAATTGGTGTTTAATTTTTTATTTGAGAATTGGGGAAGAAATTAGGGTTTTAGTGGAAATTTTGGTAACATTATGTTACTATCATCTCAAATTAGAGATTAAGGTTTAGGTTATCGTCTAATTTATAGAAGTAATTAGTTAACTAAGGCCATTAGATTGACTCGGCAATCATCTTAACCAGTCATCATTTACTTCATTCGCATGTTACAAATCTACGATCAAACGAAGCAAAAGAACAGCACACTTTGTACTATATGGGTCGACCGCTTGGTTGCCTTGGTCGGCCGCTACCGGTCGACTTGGGACCCCCTTGTGTCGACCCAACCTATATTTTTTTATTTTAAGTTTTTGTTTAATTATTTCGAACACTTGTAACTCTCTCATACTAACTCGAATTACGATAGATTATATATGAAAATCATTCGAAAAATTGCTATAAATGCAATGGTGCAAGTTTCAAAGCCAAATTCAAACGTTTGTGAAAATTTTCTTTTTAGTCCTTGTTTTAATTAAATGTACTTTTCTTGTTAGATTTTATGTAAATTTCCGAGGTGTTACAGTACCGATCTATGACTTCGATTGATATCCGTGCATTGGATTTTGCACTTGTATTGGCTTGGTGTATTGGCTATTCTGAGAGCCTTTGATGTGCTTTAGGCTTCATTTATCATTTCTACTCGATACTCGAGTTTGGCAGTTGTGATGACCCGTATTTTATCGAATGATTTTACCCCAAGAAACTTGTAACGACTATAACTTTTGATGAAAGCCGAATTGTCATTAGAAAGCATTTCCATTGGAAAGATTTGATGGTTTCCCTTTCCGTAGAGTGGTCATAATAGCGATTTGTACTTTCTTGCTAGGAGATATGGTTGTTTGAAGATTTGAGTTATAGATTTTCTGTTTGGTAGTTGATTAGGTCGGGGAGTGCTCTGTTCGGCGGGTGGATAGCTCAGTAGCCGACAATGGAATCTTGGTCGGTGGGTGCTGTGGTCAAGATGGGTGTTCTGGCTAGTGGTGGGGGGGGAGGTCCGTCCTGTGTTCTGAAGGGGGATGCTTTAGGGTTTTGCCTATAAATAGGTGAGCCATATCTCTCCCCATATCACTTTTCTATCATTCTCAAATAGTTGTCAACCCCCATTATTCCACTCTTCACCCAAACATTTTTCTTTTCACATCCAAATCTCTTCCAAACCTTAGGTAAGCAATGAGATTCATCAGAGACCTTCAGATCTACATCTTTAAGAAAGAGAAATTGGAACTTAGCTGGAATTCTCAGATTTGCATCATTTTGCATGCAAAACGTGGATTTTTAGAGGCTTTGATGAGTGATTTATCATATCTCATCTTATTAAATATGCATCTATAGGTTTTGGCATGTTTTAAAATCATTTTTAAAGTCAAAATCATGTTTTAAATCTATTTTCAAGTGAAACCTGAAGTCAAAATAAACTTAAAATATTTTAAAGTGTTCTAATCCTGTTAATTTAGTGTATGATCGCCTTGATGTGTATTAGGCTATGTTAGAGACATGCATAGGATGATTTTCCATGAATTATTATATGTTCGCATGTTTGAATGTTGTTTGGTGCATGTATGGTGTTTGCTTGTATGGTTGAAAACACTCATCGGAGCGACTTAGGGTTAGGCGCCATGAGATCCAAACTTCGATGGATAGGCTCGAAGAGGTTAGAAGTTGTATTGATGCATCCGGAAGGCATACAGCTTAAAGAATGGAGCAAAGCAGTGGAATCGATGTGAAATTTGGATTTGGAAACTCGATAGTATTTTGGTTCCGAGGGAGGGGGACTTTTCCGATCGGCCCCAAGCGTGGCTCGGGTTTGAGTCAGGTTTGGTTGGCCCAACGAGAATTCTTGGTCGATGGCATTTGCTTGGATTTGACTTTGAGTCAGTGGGGTGTTGGCCCGGGTCGTGCTTAAGAAAAATTTGCTGCCGACCAGGAATTCTTGCTTGGGGTGTGCTTCGGGTCGTGCTTGGAGATTTTCTCAAGTGGCTCGGGTTTGATTTTGGGTCGGTGGGGGTGTTAGCTGCTTCAGGTCACACTTTAGGATTTTCCATGGGTTTCTCTAGGCTTGACCTTGTGCTTACCCAGACTGAAACTTGTAATTTGAAAATTTTGGTACGCATGCTCGCACCTCATGTCCCAAATAAAAGTCTGATTCTTCTTCATCAAATTGATTAATGGCGCCGCTACCTTGGAGAAACCCTTGATAAAACGTCTATAGTGTTTCGCTAATCCAAGGAAACTTCTCACATCTATAGCGATCTTGGGTCGATCCCAGTCCTGTACTACTGCAACCTTCATAGGATCTACAGTAATACCCTGCTCTGAAACAATGTATCCCAAAAATTTCACTTCCTCTGCCAGAAGTGACACTTCAAAAACTTCGCCTTCAATCAGTGTTTCCTTGGCACCACGAGCATAGTCCTCAAATGCTCCTTGTGCTCTTCCTCCGTCGTTGAGTAAATAAAGATATCATCTACGAATACAAGTACAAACTTATTTAGCCAATCCCTTAAAACATGGTTCATAAGATCAACAACATATACCGGTGCGTTGGTTAGCCCAAATAGCATAGCCATCCACTCATAGAATCCAGATAGTGTAAGAAACATTGTAATCGGCACACTCTTCTTCGTGACTCTCAGTTGATGAAACCCCATCGCAAGGTCCAACTGAGAAATACCCTAGCCCCATGGAGCTGATCGAACAAGTCATCAATACACAGGAGTGGATAGTTCTTCTTCGTCACCTTGTTTTGCTCACGGTAATCTACACACAACCTCAAAGAACTTTCGGCCTTAGTGACGAATACTACAGGTGCACCCCACTCAGATATACTCCTTCGAATGAACCCTCGTCGCAATAGGTCACTCGCTTGCACCACCAGTTCCCACTGCTTTTTGGGCGCCATACACCTCGATAGCATAACTATCGATCTGACATCCTTTACTGAATCTATACAGAACTCTATCTTCTAGTGTGGTGGTAATTCGGTCACGTCCTCAAATATATCCAGATACTGCCTCACTATAGGCACCGAAGACAACTCGTCGTGTGGGATCTCGAGCGAGTATAGTAAGCTAACCATCACCCCATCGTTAGCAGGTAGCCTATCTCTAACCTATGCCCATCATCCATCCCTGTCATCACCAACCACCTCTCATAATCCACCACTACTCCATACCTCAATAGCCAGTCCATCCCCAGAATAATACCAAACCACACAAAACCCAAATCAATGCAACCACAGGCAAACAAGTATCCATGACTCGACAAGGCTAAGTCTCGACAAACCATGCAAAGGCTAGTCGATCCTCCACTGGGTTTTGTGACAATCAAAGTTCAATCAACTATCTCGCGTTTTAATCCCTGCTATCCACTAAATCACTAGATATGTGGGAATGTGAAGCTTCGGTATCAAATAAAACATGTATAGGCATACCAGAAATAGTAAGCATACCTTGTATAATGACGCTCTTCCCCTTCTCCTTCACCGATGGAACTCTCGACGAAGCTAGAACAGCGTTCAAAGCATAAGAAGACACAGTTTGCTTATCCCTTGACAGTTCTGGACAATCCTTCTTAACATCCCCCGGCTTGTTGCAGTTGTAGCACTTCTTGCCTTCTGCCTTGCAGTCTTTGATAAGATGGCCTTTCTCCCTACAATTATAAAAAGTAGGCTCCTATTTTCCCTTTTTCTGACCACCCTTCTAAAACTGCTTCTTCTTCTTATTGTCCTACTTACTCTTGCCTCCCACGTTAGCTTGCGGCTTTGGCTCATTCTTGAAAGCAACAACCGACTTAGGCTTAGGGTACAGACTCTCATGTCGAAGAGCCTTCTCCACAAGCCTTTCAAAGGTCTCATCGATATGCCCTACTAATTTCTCTCTAAAGATAATCGTCTAAGCCCATGCTAAACTTCTTATTCTTCTTTAGTGGAGTATCGATAAAAGATAGACTATACATCGACATCATGTCGAACTCAGCCACATACACCGATATAGACATATCCCCCTATCTCAAGTCAGCAAACTTTCAAAAGAGCGCTGACTTTTGAGCGGCCGGTATATACTTCTCTTCAAACCTCACCTTGAGTTGCTCCCAAGTAATATGATCCTTGGAAGTGGTAATCTTGATGGCATTCCACCACCTCATAGCTCGTCCCTGAAGCTGTCTAAAGGCCAACTTCCTCTTCATCGCATCTTCTAAGTCCATATCCTCAAAGATAAGTTTGCAAGTGTCTAACCAATCTTGCACTTCGATGGTTGATTCTGTTCCAAGAAATAGTTTGCCTCCTAGAGTGGAGTAATTCATACTCAGTTTAGCAAAGCTAGCCCTTGGCGCTTGCACTGGAGCACCACCACCAATAGCTGCAATAAGGGCAACTTAAGCATTCCGAACTATATAGCACACCATCACAACGAATATGTTCTGTAAGTCAGGGTTAGTATCCCCCGAACCCACTCCTCCTTCAACTCCAGAGGAGGAGTTCCTTACATTATTTCTTATATACCGGCTCATTCTTGATATGTAACAGGAATGACCAGTCTCTCATAAAGAAAACTGCATCTATGGTACTCATGTGCATGCGACTTAAATACTAAATAGTTTTGAAAACTAAAATATAACAAGTACGCTCACTTATATATCGCTTGATCCATTCTAAGGAAATAGCTCCTTCCACATCTCTAATGGATCCAGGTATCAACTTAGGTCGTCTAAGCAACCTAAGTCCTGATACCAAATGAGACAATCGGCCTACACCTCAGGTACCCAGCATACCTGAATGATGCGCCGTGGAGGTACCCGACCGATGTAGGATGGTAGACAAGAATGTAAAGAAATAAAAATACAAACACAAAACCTATAGAACATGTCACAGCGCATAGATAAAATATAATATAACAACGTAGATGTAAAACAGACGAGATAGTAATATAATCAAATGAACTATAAATAAGAACATAAGAGTGCACAAGGTTCACAGACTATACAAAAACTAAAATAAACAGTTTATACATCTCAAATTTCAAAAATAAACTCTAAAACTGCCTTTAATAATACAAGTACTGACATAGCTCCATAGTACCACACAGCGGAATATAAGAGATAGTAAGCTCCAAGTATAGATATATGAAAGCGTAGCCTCCTGCTCGTACTCCATATAGCTCCATGCACTATCCAAACATGTTATCCCTACATTTAAGAGTACCTAAGATAATAAGAATCAAAGCATAAAACCTCGAGTCAGACAACAGCCTAGTTTAAGCGATACTTCATCTCGAAAATACTATAAAATCTTATATAGTACATATGGACATAGGGTATGAAGAACTATACCCGACATGTCCCTGCATCCAAGAGTTAGCACATAATAATCAATATATGCTAATCTACTAACAAAACCATAAGTGTATTGCAATCAAAGTACAATGTCCAATGTTTAGGTATATGGACGAAGAAACCTACATCATGTGGCACTTAGGGAGAATAAACCACCATGGAAAACATAGCATCCATCAAACAATCCTCACCATCACTCGTGTGCGTTGGATGTATGATAACTCATATGGTGATTGCAAACCAAGGAATCAACCAAAATCCCGGCTCCGTTGGTGCTCGAATCCATGCCACTCCAAAAGGCTAGGAACCAAGCACACAATCGCAAAGCCTAGGGTAATCTCCTACCGCAAGATTTTGACACAATCGCAAATCCAAGTGGGCGTCCCCATATATCCCTTCTTTACGAGCACACTAGAAGCCTCCGAGTTATCAACGATCCCTTTGCATGCATCTCCATAATGTAACTCAATCGTTATTCCATCATGACTATCTCTATAGTAGGACACAATCGCAAATCCCACTTGCAAGCTCCCATCATTGAACTTGCCCTTGTGGATCACCGCCACGACTCTTATTATTAAGTTGTTATTTTTGAAATGCCTATAGACACCCATTGTAAGTCGTAGAGCCATTGTGTCGAAGTTTAAAAGTCATCGTCATCGTGTCGAAGCACTACACTATGGCTTCATGTTTCATCACATGAAATCCAAGGCCATTCCGAATCATTTGGAGTCTTTTACTTCACTCTACATCATCCATTAGACCCCTGGAACAAGTCTTGAAAAAATCATGAAGTTTTGCCTCGCCGCGATTCGTGAATCTAAAAGAGATGTTAACGAACGCATCAGTGTTAGTTATTTCGAGCGAAATGAAGAGTTAATAGTATACACAAATTTCTGTGGTAGTGGACTAGGTGCGGTATTGATGCAGATGGAAAAGGTTATCACCTACGCTAATCAACAACTGAAACCGCACGAGAAGAAATATCTAACTCATGATTTGGAGTTGGCGGCGTTGTATCCACTTTGAAGATTTGGAGGCATTATTTGCATGGCGAGAGTTCGAGTTGTATACAAACCACAAGTCATTGAAGCATCTATTCTCCCGAAAGGACCTCAACCTTCATCAGCAGCGATGGTTGGAGTTCCTGGCCTCCTATGACTTGACATTTCCTATATGTCTGGTAAGGGAAATATGGTCGTGGACGCTTTGAGTAGGTGTCATGCCAGCTTGTAAGCGATGTTCCTGGAGAGAAAGCAGTTGGAGTTTATTGCTGGCTATGATTTTAGACCTCAATGTGGACTAGAGTCGGAAGTATCAGTTAGCCTGAAGATTAGACCTACCTTGATTGAACAGATCGATACTAGTCAGAGGCAAGACCTATACTAGCGGAGATCATGGCGAAGATAGGGAGTGGTAGAGTCCGAGGAGATGAAGCGGTATGGGATCAACCACGATGGTTGGCTCCATAAGGATGGGAGATTTTTTGTTCCCGATGTCAACGAATTAAGGGATGAGTTACTGCGATAGTGCCATCATTCGTGATTGACTATACATCCCGGGGGCAATAAAATGTACCATTACATGAGGCATGCATTTTATTGGGAAGGGTTAAAGAAAGACGTTGGGGCATTCATCTTGAACTATCAGTTGGTGAAGGCAGAGCAGAAGAAGCCGTGTGGTTTGCTACAACCACTCAAAATTCCCATGTGGAAATAGGAGCAAGTTCCGATGGATTTCATTAATGGATTACTGAGGACTAAAGGATGGTACGAAAGCATTTGGGTCATAATTGATAGACTGACAAAGAGTGCCAAATTCATACCTATCAAGTCGTAGAACGACATTCAAACTAGCCGAGTTGTACGTGAAGTGGGTTGTACGATTCCATGGTGTGCCAAAGAGCATTATAAGCGACCGAGACCTTTCATTCACCCATGGGTTTTGGAAGAGCTTATAAGAGGCACTGGGGATGGAGCTTCATCTTAGTTCGACTTATCATCCATAAATAGACATGCAGCCCGAAAGGGTGAATCGTATCTTAGAGGATCTCTTGCGGGCTTGCACTCTCGATTTTGGCGGCTCGTGGGATGATCATTTGCACTTAATAGAGTTTGCATACAATAACATTTATCAACCCAACATTAGTATGGCACCATTTGAGGTGTAATATGGTCGATCCTGCAATGCTCTTTCATGTTGGTAAGAAGTGGGTGCGAAATTGGTACTTGGGCCAGATATGATTAGAGAGACATCGAAGAAGATCGAGATCATTTGGAAACAAATGAAAGCTGCTTAGGATAGACAGAAGAGCTACGTGTAACATCCCCTACTTGGAGGCCCAAAACTAATGGCTGCGGATGCTGCAGTCATCCATAGTTATTAATCCTCGGCGACCAAATATGGTAATGTTAGATACATTAATATAACATAAACACATGGATATGGGAAAATTTTAAAATCAACAAACAACTTTCTCATTCTATTTCAAAGCATTTCAAATTCATTACATAATCCCAATACGAGAACCACGTTTAAAGAAAATATAATTAGTACAACATACGCCAAGAGCGACATATAAAGATGCCCCCTTAGATGATTAGAATATATAACTAGGCAATTAAACATCTTTGCCTTTACAACAAAACACAGCAGAATCAAAATAGAAAAGAACTCTAATTAGCTATCATGCCTTATGCACATCTCCGAAAGCTTATTTGTCTAAAGAGCTACCTGAAAATATCAACTCTCAAACTACTCAAAATCAATTGAGCACTCGAGAGTTTAAAGGGAAAACATAAACTTCGAGTCAGACATAAATCCTGTTATGAATAATAATCTATCATCTCAAATCATTTAGATATCTAGTGAGACCACGCCGCTTAGCGGAATGGGTTTTCCCCTCACTAGTATCCTAATACTTTATAAAACCATATACTGTGCTCCTGCATCCATAATGATAAAACATAGCAATTCAAAATATTTTGATGATATGAAAACAAAAAATCAATTCTGGATTACCCATCCCCATTCATTTTTGACTACCTGTCTCAGTTATAGTTTCTAGGGTCACTATTAACCTAATAGTTTTCATGGGCCGACTAATAACCTGTTTAATACTTATGGACTTCATGTCCAGTTTCATAATTTTAATGGGATCACTAAGAACCTATTAGCCCCTTCCAATAACTTTACTATTTAATGGGTTCTCCCTGAACCTATTGGTATCCCCAATAACTTATCCCTTATCATAGTTTACATGGGTTGACTATGAACCTATTAACTTCTGTCAATAACTTAACCTGAATATAGTTTTCATGGGTTCATTACAAGCCTATTGGCCCCTGCCAATGACTCTTTCTAATCATAGTTTTCATGGATTTACTTTGAACCTATTGGCGTCTGCCAATAACTTTTCCTAAACATAGTTTTTATGGGTTTACTATGAACCTGTCTACCTGACAACTTCACTATTTAGGCATCCTACGTGCTTGTCTATCTGATCTCCTGGATGCATTCTACTCATTAAAGAGTTAATTCAATTTATATTCACTACGGGGTCAACTTGGCTGGTTATTCTGCCCTTCCCAAAAATACAGTTATCCATTACAATGTGAATATATATATATATATATATATATATATATATATATCTATGAAGAAGTAAACATAATGACATGATAATATTGTTTGCGCCAAAATTGGTCACAAACCCCAAATGTCGTTGAAAGCACCAGTTCGCAATTATAATTCACAGATAACACATATGTATAGAAATAAGTATGCAAATCACTCTGGAAACTCAATAAAAACAGTAAATGACGCAGGTTTTATAGTGGTTCGGCGATCTTTCCTACGTCCACTCTGAAGTTGATGATTTTATTGATGTTCACTCGATGGTTACAATTTCTTCTGATGTAATACAACTGATTTTATAAGCTAAGTCTGAATCTAAGGAAGCAGTGGTGATTCTGAGTAAATCTGGCAGAGTCTGGGCGCTCTTTAGCTCCTAAAATTGTCCGACCCCTTTTCTGAATGACCAGGGGCTCTATTTATAGGTGTAGGAGGATGATATTTCGCCTAAAATTCGGGGAGACCTGTTCTGGTACGTGAGGGGGCCCACATGCCCGCTTTCAGGAAATCCGGGCCCACTTCGGGATCGATTCGAACTCTACTTCGAATCGATCAAGATTTGATCTGATTGAGATGAAGTTTGGCATGAACACTCCTTTGGTTGCCAGTAAGCTACTGTGAAAATTTCATAGCATTTGGACTTGTAGATCTCGAGATATGATTGATTCAAGATCATGTTATCGGTTGAAAAGCTCCTTCGAATCGATTCCCTTCGAATTGCTTTACTCGAGTCGATCGACTCGATAGGGTCGAATCAATGTTTCAACGTGCCTTCATGATGACGTGGTGCGCCTTCTTCGTATTGATCCGTTTTTTACTCCGAGTCGACTGGGTCGACTCCTTCATTTTCGCCGCTTTGACTTAGTGGGCTCGAGGGAATGGATTCGAATGGAAGTTTGTTCGTATCGATCGCAATATGTAGTAGGCATTCGATACGAAGTCGCTGCAACAGGATGGATTCAAAGCAAGGTCACTGGATGGATACGAAGTGGAGTGACTTCATGGATTCGAAGGACTTCATCCTGAGGGATACGAAGGGGAGTAGCTTCATGGATTCGAAAGTCCTCCAAGCTTGATGGATACGAGGTCGTGCGTGACGATGGATACGAACATATGCTTGTCGATGATGGCTGATCGATGCGAATCGAGGCCAACTGCTGATGGATTCAAACAGGGAGACGTTGATGGATTCGAACAGGGAGGCGCTGATGGATTCGAACATAGGTGTTGCCTATGGATTCGAATAAGGGTATCCTCCTTCATTTTGCGTCGATCATATCTTGAGCACACGAACTCGGATTAACCTGAAATTTGAAATGCTGGCTATCGCGGCTTTGCTTGTCATGTCTTATCAATTGTAGCCTGATCCGGGCTCGAACAAAATTCATCGATATCCATGGTGAAATAGTGTATAACAAACTTTTATGACGAACTGTCTTTAGTTTTTCAGTCAACTTTTTGGTGTCACGGCCTTGCCAAAAGGTGGGATAACATTTGCCCCCCAAAACATGCCTTGCGATAGGAAGGTGTGTTTTGTAGTTCCATAAGTTGGATGTTCATATCCTGTTGATGACCTATGGTACAACCTGCGAAGAGTTTGACAGTTTTATATGACCTTAAATGACGACCGTTCGCGATCTAGCCATTTGAGGTGGAATGCGACCGTTCGCGATCTAGCATTTCTATATGGCCCCAAATGACGACCGTTCGCGATCAAGCCATTTGAGGTGAGGGGTTCCATTCGAGGCGAGTTGTGACCGTTCGTGGTCGAGTGCCGTTCGAGGTGAATGATGACCGTTCGAGATCGGGTGCCGTACGAGGCAGATTGTGACCGTTCGAGGTCGGGTGCCGTTCGAGGCTAATTGTGATCGTTCGCGATCGGGTGCCGTTCGAGGCGAATGGTGACCGTTCGAGGTCGGGTGCCGTACGAGGCAAATTGTGACCGTTCGAGGTCGGGTGTCGTACGAGGCAAATTGTGACCGTTCGAGGTCGGGTGCCGTTCGGGGCGAATTGTATGTGCCGGGGGGGGGGACTTAGCATCATCGATACTAGGTTTCACGTTCGGGTCAATTCCCGGATTGTTTGTTGCAACGGTTTATCGCCATCTCAGAGCATGTCTAGGGACCGTTCGCGATCTCGTACATGTGTAAGTGGCTTAGCCGTTATGAAATCACAAGTAGCATTTTTTCATTGAGAATAATTTTTTAGCAGAAATGTTAAACAAAATCAAGTTCAAATGTTCAAATCAAGATGAAACAAAAGCAAAGCAAGGATGTCAAAGTGTAAACTCCCATAACGATAGGGTTAATAGTCATTCAGAGCATGCCTATGGACTGCTCGTGATCTCGCACATGTGTAAATGACTTACCCGTATTGGTGAGAGGTTTACGACTTGTTCATCGTTATTTCAATTAATTGATAACCATACGGTGTCCCGGCTCAGGGTCACTCCTAGCTGATGTAGACGGTGGTCGCTCTGGCTCCACTGCTGGAGCTCGCCTTCTCACATACTAAAGTAGCATACCGTTCCTGATGTGCCCTTCCACCTCATCCTTCAGATGTCTACAGTCGTTAGTGTTATGACCGTTCAGTTCATGGAACAAGCAATATCTGTCTGATTTCCTCTTGTCAACAGTGGGGTCCCTTCGTATTGGCCTACGGTAGGGAACTTGCTCTCGTGTATCTCGGTAGATTCGCTCCAAACTCTCATTCAGCTCTGAGTAGGTGGTGAATCGTGGCTCTCTCAACAGTCGCTTTGGCCCGTCACCACTATCCTCAGCCTTTCGTTTTCCTTTATCCTTGCCTGAGTCCTTTTCAAGAGGCTTTTTGTCTTTAATTGCATAAACTTCTATTCCCTCTCCTTCTTCTCTTTCATCATTAGCGTCTTCCAATCGCAAAAACTTTTCTGCCTCGTGATAGAATTCTCCTAGGTCCATAGGCGGTCCTTAGTTAGTGAATTTTTGAATTCTGTGCCGTCAGCTACTCCGGACACAACTGCCATCATAACCATGGATGGATCTGGCCGATCCACCGATGCCGCTGCTGCATTGAATCGTGTCAGGAAATTCCTCAAAGATTCCCCAGCTTTCTGCTTTAGCGTTGCCAAACTCATCACATTCTTGGGTCTTGAAATGTGAACCCTGAATTGCCTCATAAATTTCTCAATCAAATCGGTCCATGTCCCAATGGAGCCGCTCTCTAGCTGTCTGAACCATAAAGCTGCTATGTCTGTCAAATACAATGGAAAGCACCAGGCCATGACTTCCTGTGATGCCCCCAGCACTTCCATGTGCCTTATATACCTCGTTAGATGGACCGCAGGATCCATCCTCCCATCATACCTTTCCACTGTTGGCAGTTTGAATTCTGGTGGGTTCCTAGCCAACCTAATCGCAGGAGAAAAGGGACTCCTCTTCACGTCTTCAAGATCTCTGTTTACTAATCCTCCTCTCATGGCTCGCCTAACCATCTCTGCCAATCTATCGTTGTCTCCAAGCTGTAGTCCTCGTTCACTACCTTCGATCTGCCCCCCGAGTCCGTGTGAGCTTTCAGGTGTCTGCCCCCCTGGCTGAGCGTTCATCCCTCTATTGCTGCCAGGTTGCTCGGATGTCCTTGTGTCTCTTCCCGGGTTCGGATCAACATGCTCTAAGTGTGAGCCCCCCAGCTCCGGTGCTGTGCCAGATGGTCCTGCTCCGTTTTGCACTCTGGTTGCTCCTTGATTTTGTGCTCCAAGTTGTCCAATCTGTTGAAGCAAATTCTGGATCATTTCCTCCCGCCTCTTCATCATTGTCTCCATCTCATCCCTGGTGATGAAGATCGATGCCTGGTTTGCTCCTGAGGAAGCCTCTTGACTTCCTTCGTGCTGACTTCTCTCAGCTCTTTGCCTTCTACTTGTTTGTCGGATCATTGTCTTTCAAATCTCCAAGCTTTCAGATCTGAACTTCAAATCTTGTGTAGCGGGTGCTAGTTCAATTCTCAGTGGAAGCACCAAAGTGTTTGCGCCAAAATTGGTCACAAACCCCAAATGTCGTTGAAAGCACCAGTTCGCAATTACAATTCACAGATAACACATATGTATAGAAATAAGTATGCAAATCACTTTGGAAACTCAATAAAAACAGTAAATGACGCAGGTTTTATAGTGGTTCGGCGATCTTGCCTACGTCCACTCTGAAGTTGATGATTTTATTGATGTTCACTCGATGGTTACAATTTCTTCTGATGTAATACAACTGATTTTATAAGCTAAGTCTGAATTTAAGGAAGCAGTGGTGATTCTGAGTAAATCTAGCAGAGTCTGGGCGCTCTTTAGCTCCTAAAAGTGTCCGACCCCTTTTCTGAATGACCAGAGGCTCTATTTATAGGTGTAGGAGGCTGATATTTCGCCTAAAATTCAGGGAGACCTGTTCTGGTACGTGAGGGGGCCCACATGCCCGCTTTCAGAAAATCTGGGCCCACTTCGGGATCGATTCGAACTCTACTTCGAATCGATCATGATTTGCTCTGATTGAGATGAAATTTGGCATGAACACTTGCCAGTAAGCTACTGTGAAAATTTCATAGCATTTGGACTTGTAGATCTTGAGATATGATTGATTCAAGATCATGTTATCGGTTGAAAAGCTCCTTCGAATCGATTCCCTTCGAATTGCTTTACTCGAGTCGATCGACTCGATATGGTCGAATCGATGTTTCAACGTGCCTTCGTGATGACGTGGTGCGCCTTCTTCGTATTGATCCGTTTTTTACTCTGAGTCGACTGGGTCGACTCCTTCATTTTCGCCGCTTTGACTTAGTGGGCTCGAGGGAATGGATTCGAATGGAAGTTCGTTCGTATCGATCGCAATATGTAGTAGGCGATCGATACGAAGTCGCTGCAACAAGATGGATTCGAAGCAGGGTCACTGGATGGATACGAAGTGGAGTGACTTCATGGATTCGAAGGACTTCATCCTGAGGGATACGAAGGGGAGTAGCTTCATGGATTCGAAAGTCCTCCAAGCTTGATGGATACGAGGTCGTGCGTGACGATGGATACGAACATATGCTTGTCGATGATGGCTGATCGATGCGAATCGAGGCCAACTGCTGATGGATTCAAACAGGGAGACGTTGATGGATTCGAACAGGGAGGCGCTGATGGATTCGAACATAGGTGTTGCCTATGGATTCGAATAAGGGTATCCTCCTTCATTTTGCATCGATCATATCTTGAGCACACGAACTCGGATTAACCTGAAATTTGAAATGCTGGCTATCGCGGCTTTGCTTGTCATGTCTTATCAATTGTAGCCTAACCCGGGCTCGAACAAAATTCATCGATATCCATGGTGAAATAGTGTATAACAAACTTTTATGACGAACTGTCTTTAGTTTTTCAGTCAACTTTTTGGTGTCACGGCCTTGCCAAAAGGCGGGATAACAAATACCAACACCTTGTTTACACCAAAATTGGTCACAAACCCCGAATGTAATGAAAGCACTAGTGTGTACACACAAATCCTTAGTATCCAGTCATAGATCTCAGATCCAGATGATGTAGAGAGTAAAAATGAAGAAATAACAAAATTAAAATGAAAGAAAGTAAGAAAATATACAAGATTTATAGTGGTTCGGCTATCTCTGGCCTACGTCGACTTTGAATTGATCCTTTTATTTCTTTTATACTATTATTACAGTCACAATCCTTTGAATATCAATAACCAAAATGACAGAATTTAGCCAAAGAAGAAGAAGAAGATCCTTTTTTAGTTGCCATGGAGATGCTATTTATAGGTGTGAAGCTAGAAATATCTGCCTTGAATCTTGGAATACTCTTTCTCAAGCCTAGATAGGCCCACACAATCGATCTAGAGTCATTTGGGATCGATCCATATCGATTTCGTATCGATCAAGAATCACTCCAACTGAGCTGCGATCGATCATGGATGCTCTTGAGTTGATATGCAATCTTCTGTGAAAATTTCATTGCATTTGGAGTCGTGGTTTGAGAGATATGATCGATCCAAGATTGAGTTTGCTAGTGAAGTTGGAGCCTTCGTATCGATGGATTCGTATCCATCATACCACCATCCACCCAAGTCTTGTGCTTTGATCCATGCAATGCGCTCCATTCCTTGACCGGTTCCTTTGTATCGATCGATACAAACGTGATCGATATGAAATGGCTCCTGAATGCTTGCTGCTTTTTGTATCCATCCTCTGCTCCTTCTTTTGTATCGGTCCCATACTCTATTCCTTCTCTCGTATCGAGCTGATGCCGCACCATTCGATCGATACAAATCGTGAACGATCCAAAACACGATGCAAGGTGCGTTATCAATACCCGTATCCATCCTGATGTCGTTTGATCGATGCGAATTATATCGATACGAGAGTATCGATACGAAATCTATCGATCCAAGCTGAAAATCCAACTTCCAAGTTTTGACCTGAGATTTTTCCTGTGGGTTCCATATTCCAATGTGATGACGTCCTAAAAGTTCCAAGTGAATTGGACTAGCAGACTTTGAGTTATCCATTGATTCGAGTATCGATTCTAATCGATCCATACAATTCATTATCCATCCATAACTTGAGCATATGAACTCCGTTTGACCTGAAATTCGAAGTGTAGCCTCACCGAGCCTTATTTATCATTCCCGATCGATCCCACCTTGATTAGAGCTTGGTCCAATTTTGACGGTATCGATCATAGCCTCTGTTTCCAATCGATCTCCAATCCCGATATCCATCATATTTAGCCAATTTGTTGATATCCCGGACTTGACCAAAAGGCAGGGTAACACACCTATGGTTTAATATCCTTGAAATCTTTTAATAAAACTTGGTTAATCCCTTTAACCTATTAATCAAGGAAAACTTCTTCAAAATCTCCATACTTAAAATCATTTCAAAACTCTTTTATTATGCCATGGTTTTTCCTTTAAAATGAGATTGGGTTATTTGTTTTGAAAACTAAGGCTTTTGAAACCATAAGATTTACTTTCGAAACCATTGGAAAACTTCCTTTCAAGAGCATTAAAATCCTCTTTTTCAAAACTCTAGGCACCTGGCTTTCGAAACACTTTGAAACCTTTTGAATGTATTAAAGTATTACCATTCAATTATAGAAGCATAGCTTCGAAACCATTTGAAAGTACCCCTTTCGAAACAATTGGGTTTACTTTAAAACATATCTTATTGGGTCTAAGTGAATACAAGCGAAAGTACCCCTTTCGAAACCTTTAATCTTTATTTAAAATTGTTTGTGGAAAATTGATGCCTTCGGAACCATCCTTTCAAAAGCTCAAAGTATTTAAATAGAACAGCTGAAGGTTAGCATCGAAACCCCCTTTCGAAGCCATTGCCTTCGAAACCCTTGAACCAATTAGAAAGCTTTTAGGAAGTGGCTTAGTACAAATCTAAAACAAAAGATACCTTTCGAAAGCATTGATGACTTCAATACCTTCAAAAGGCATAAGATTGGCAGCAAGGTCTCGACTGGGTCGAAACCATCCTTTTCGAAAGCATTGTTCTATAAATAGAGGAACTCATTTGAAAGCTTATACTTTAAAACAAAAGATGACAACCCCCTTCAAAAGATATTTAGAAAACCCTTTCGAAGGCATATATTTCAACTCCTTCGACAGCTTTTGGCAAAACAAGACATGCGCTTATCATTTGAAATTAAACAAAGGTTTTAACCCTACCAAAAGCAATGGTTTCGAAACCATGTCTTCCGCCATTCTCTAATCCACTACGTACCATCATTGTGATACCTTGTGTATTGGTTTCGGCTTTGGTAGGTTTCGGCTTTGGTAGGTTTTGGCGAGGTCGTAGCCGAAGTAATGGGTCGAAAGGTGCTTCTAAAAGAGGTGGCACCTACTTTTCTGGGTAACACTGATTTAATGCCAATTAAAGCAAACACTTTATAATTAACCTGCCTTTTGTAAACATTCGAATTGTAGCTATAACTTTTCAAATTCTTTACAAAAATAACTGCCGCATAATTTCAGATCTAAACATGGATTAATTTAACAAATAAGCCCTTCCATTAAGCAAAACCTATAAAACAATTAAGTCCATCATCTAAAATAATTTTATTTCCACAGTAAATTACTTGGGGAAAATCTCCAAAAATTATAGAACTTCACTTTCAATACGTTATCAAACATATAAAATTCCAGACCTAAATTCTTCATGAAATAACCAAAATTAATTTCTATACCCAATTACACTTATTTTCCTTTGAAAATCATAGTAAATTTTCCATAGCTTGGAAAATTACAAAAATTAAAACCCATCTCCAAAATCATATTTTACATGACATTAAATTTTATCATGGCATTTTAAATCAATTATAATCGGTTTTATCCTTAAAACCATGTAAAATGATTATCTAATATTTTGCTTAAATCAAATATAGTAAAATACAAGCATATCATCAATCAAAAATTATGTTAATATTGGATTTAATCTTAAACCCGAATGACCATAAAACAAAATAGAGATGATTTAGATTATTACTCACCTCGATTAGGATAAGGAACTTGAGATTTGATTGAGATTAATTTCCACTTGCTTAAATCCTTAGCTTTGATTTAATTTTATCCTCTTTTCTTCGTTAGCAATGGCCGGCTATTCTTCTCTTTTGTTTACGTTTTTGTGAAATGAAAAATGAATGTGAATGGTATAAGTAACGAGAATATAAGGATAATAAAAATATAAGGTGGAAATTACCCTAATACCCTTGCGTTGATTAATTAACATGTATAACCATTTGTAGCCCATTTATTTAATTAAGCACAACCCTTAATTTATTTTTCAAATCTCAATCCCCTTATCACTCGAATTATTTACATTATTCTATTTAATTATCTAATTAAATATCCTGAATAATGTTATCAAAAATTAGGGGTGTTATAGGCTCCCCTCCTTAAAGAATTCGTCCTCGAAATTCAGTAAGGACTAAATACTAAACATAGCAATCATCTGTAACCACTCCTAACAACCATACTAGCCTATCCGACTAGCAACTATCTATATAAATCTAATTTAGGCATACCCTCAAAGAAGATCAGGATAAGTATCTCTAATCTTATCTTCTGTCTCCCAAGTATAGTCCTTCTCTTTGTCGCTCCACTGAACTTTCACCAACTTGACTGTCTTGTTTCTCAGTCTTTTCTCATCCCTCACTACAACCCGAACTGGTTGTCTAACAAAAGTCAAATTAGGCTCTACCATCAAATCTTCCAACCCTATCGGAGGAATAGTAGTCTCTGGATCATGCACATACTTGCAAAGATGAGACACATGAAATACATTATGGACACCTGCCATATGGCTCGACAACTCTACTCGGTATGCAAGCTTTCCAATCCTCTCTATAATCTAGAATAGACCAATATATCTCGGTGCCAGCTTCCCTGACTCTCTGAATCGTACCACACCCTTCATCGGTAATACTTTAATAAAAACCTTATCTCCAACTGAGAATTCTAGGTCTTTACGCCTCTTATCTGCGTAACTCTTCTATCTGGACTGAGCTTCCTTCATCCTTTCTCGGATCAACTCAATCTTCTATGTTGCCTCTCTAACCAGATCTGGACCTAAGACTAATCTGTCTCCAGTCTCCAACCAACATGTTGGCGATTTGCATAGCCTTCCATACAAAGCTTTAAAAGGCGCCATTCCTATACTAGTCTGATAACTATTATTATAGGAAAACTCAACCAAATGTAGATGATCTTCCAAAGATCCACCAAAGTCCAATACATAAGCTCTTAGTAAATCCTCGAGTACTTTATTGACTCTCTTCGTCTGCCCATCTGTTTGAGGGTGATACGCAGTACTCATCTTGAGCTTCGTGCCTAACACATCATGTAGACTCTTCCAGAATTCACTAGTGAACAAAGCATCTTTGTCACTGATTGTACTACTAGGAATTCCATGTAGTCTAACTATGTTCTTCATGAACAACTTAGCTAAAACAGGAACAAAATGGGCACTCTTGGTCAATCTGTCCACTATGACCCATATACTTTCATTTCCCCTATTTGACCTTGGCAACCCACCCATAAAATCCATGGATATCGAATCCTATTTCCAAATTGGAATCTCTAAAGGTTAAAGCAGCCCACTCGGCTTTTGATGTTCGGCTTTCACTTGTTGACAGTTTGCACATTGCCTAACCCACAAGCCTACATCCCTCTTCATACCTTCCCAATAGAAGCTCCTCTTCATATCTTGATACATCTTGGTCCCTATAGGATGAATCGTAAACTTGGATCAATGAATTTATCCAAGAACTTCTTTCCTTAAGTCCAACATTCAGAACACACAATCGTTCCTTCTTTCTCAACCATCCTCTTTGGTCAAGATTAAAATCCTTTAGATCATTGATCTCTGATCCTACCTCAAGCCTTTGGATCCACTTTCTTCTTAGAAGCAATCCTTTCGATCAATACTGGTCGAACTTCTAAATAGGACAACATGGTTGTGCTCTGACTAGAACTAGCAGTCGATCTTAACTACACACTACAAGTAGTCAAAGGTTCTAAATCCTTCCACTCTGCCAACATAGCTAACACCACATTCTGATATCTTCTGCTAAGAGCATCCGCTATTTTATTTCCTTTCCTAGGAGTATACTCTATACCAAAATCATAAGCAGCCAAAAACTCCAGCCACCTCTGCTGTCTCATATTAAGCTCCTTCTAAGAGAATAAGTACCTTAAAGACTTATGATCCGTGTATAGCTTAAATCTCTCCCCTAGGAGATAATGTCTCCAAATTTTCAATGCAAATATCACCGCAGCCAACTCCAAATCATGAGTAGGATACCTCACTTCATGTGGTCTAAATTGTCATGAAGCGTAGGCAATCATTTTACCCTTTCGCATCAACACAACTCTCAATCCAGTTCCACATGCATGGTATACACCACCAATCCTTGGTTTTCGTCTGGAACTACCAACACAGGTGCATTGGTCAATAAATGCTTCAACTTAAGGAATACCTCACATTTTTCGAACCAGACAAACTGCACCTCCTTCCTGGTTAGCTTAGTCAAAGGCGCTGCTATCCGCGAGAAATCCTTGGTGAATCTTCAGTAATAGCCAGCAAGTCCAAGAAAACTTCTAATCTCAGTCACCGTCTCTAGTCTCTTCCAATTATTAACAGCTTCGATCTTATCTGGATCGACTGGTAACCCCTTCTCTAAAACCACGTGACCAAGAAACTTAACCTCTTTTTTCCAAAAATGACACTTGGAAAACTTCACCTTTAGTTGATGCTGCCTCAGCGTCTCAAGCACTACCCTAAGATGATCCTCATGCTCTCTTTCATCCTTAGAGTACACTAAAATGTCATCTATAAACACCAACACGAACCTATCCAAATATTCTCGGAAAACTCGATTCATCAAATCCACGAAGAAAGCAGGTGCATTCATTAACCCGAATGGCATTACTAACCACTCGTACGAACGATACCTAGTCCGAAATGTTGTCAAAGGAATACTGTCCTCTGCCACTCTTAACTGATGGAAACCTATCGCCAAATCAAACTGAGAAAACACTCTGGCTCCACACAATTGATCAGATAGATCATCAATTCTCGGCAAAGGTACTTATTCTTAATCGTCATCTCGTTCAACCTACGATAGTCTATACACATCCTCAACGACCGATCTGGTTTTTTCATGAACACCGCAGCCGCTCCCCAAGACGAACTACTTGGTCTAATAAAATTCCTTCCTTCTAGATCCACTAGCTGCACCTTCAATTCCTTTATCTCGGTCAGTGTCATCCTGCTAGGTGGTCTACTGATAGGTTCATCTCCTGGCACAAGATCAATCCAAAACTCAACAACTCATTTCGGTGGTAGTCTCGTAACCAGCTCAAAGACATCTGCAAACTCTCTTGCTACTCGAACCTGACTTAACTCTTCTCCCACTTCCATTGCACTTAACAAAGCACAACTCTCTGATTAGAATTATCTAATGAGAATATGATTCGGTTATGACTATTAGGATGTCTTCCGGGAGCAGTCTTTATTATGAACCCGTAGGATTCTGTCCGCACTAATATCTTCGAAGATATGTTAGGCAGGATTTGCCTAAGACACGGGTTGCCGCAAAATGATGTCTTATTAAGGGGGCTAGAAGATAGAGCTTACAACCCCCTGGAGGGATACACTGCTTGCAATAGATTCATGTGTGTAGCCGGGATGCTTCCACCCTTTAATCAGTTCATCCAGGAAGTGTTGCTTTACTTGAGGATCGTTCCGTCCCAGTTTCACCCGAACGGGTACGCTTTGCTCAACAGTTTGTTCGTCATCTTCATGGAGCACCTCTTCCAACCTCCGACGGTAGAAGAAATCAGATACTTATTCAATATAAAAAGTTGTGGGGATAACCCTTCTTTCACTTTTCTAGAAGTGGTGAGGATTTTCTAGGTAGTGGCCGGGGGTTGGAGCAAGTTGAGCTACTTTAAGACCGAATCGTTCTTTGTTCGGTGCCCGCCAGAATTCGCCAGACGGTGTCTAGTTAGACATAAGTGCTCCAACCTTTCGTTGACTATCTGGATAACATTAATTGATTGTGGAGTCTAAAACTTTGCTTCTTATATAGCTTCGATTCCACGACCCAAAGGGGCTCAGTTCAAAGAAATAGTAAGGGTTCATCAAGTGGTGCCAGCCGCGCATAGAGAAATCGACGAAGTCCTCACAGATGAAAATTTGATTATCGTGGGGCTGATCGATAAAGATCAAAGCATAGGACTAGTAGGAGTTCTTAGGATGGCTTCGACGAGGCAAATAAGAAGGAGAGCTCCCGGAATTGTTATAACCGAACAAGGCGACGATGAGAGCACACCAACTAGAGATGAGCCCGTGGCTGTGCCTTCGCAGGACCCTCAAGCATCGGGAAAAAGAAAAGGCAAGACCGTTGCCCGCAAATCTCTAAGGTGCAAAACTGTCATGGTGTATTTGCCAACTACTAGTCAAGAGATTCCTCCTCCACAAATGGAGAGCTCATTGGAAGGATTGGTGGTGTCCCAATCCCAAACGATCTAACTTCACTTCAAGACTTTGGGTTGGAAACCGAGGCAGGCTAGAGTGCTTTAGATGTAGGGGAGCTGACTCCTGCAAGCGGAGCCACCACAATCGGTTGGTTAGGGGATTTGCACATGCACGCACACACGACACCGCACAACTTATCATCACACGTTTTCCAGTATTAGGGGATAACTAATTCCAATTTTCTTTTCATTTCACAGACACAATGGTAAGGTAAAGCTCGATGCTTGGCAGTCTCCGCTCTGCGCGTCATTCTTCTAGTTCTTATTTTGAGTCTCACATGTTAGTCCTTAAGGAGTTGGTTTTGATGACAACAACCTTAGAATAGATTATAAAATATAAATACTAATATTACAAGTTTAGATATATATATATATATATGTATATGTATATGTAGGATCTAACCATGCAGGTATCAAGAATGAAGACTGTACAGTATAGAGATTCAAGATATAGAGATAGAAGACTCATGAGTATCAAGATTATCAAGATTATCAAGAGTTCAAGGTTAAGTTTGTTTTATTAGGAATATTTGTTAAAACTCGTAGAAAAGCACCGGCATCTTAATATCTAATTTATTCGTGGAATGGAATCCACTTCGAGCCTGTTGAAGGGATGGAACCCTAAGTAGGATGGAACGTACGAAAATCTAGTGGGACATTGTTTTGTATCCACTAATTTTAATTCAATGATTTTACAAAATTATCTTATTTTCAAAATGATTTCAAAACTTTCCTTTTAAAAAGATTCAAAACTCTCTATCCTGATTTTAAATAATTTTAGCCTCAAAAACATCTTTATTTTCAGAGTCAAAATTACTCCTGATTTTAAACTACCTTTTCAAATAATATATTTAACTTTTAAATTATATATACTTTGATTTAAATTATAGTTAAATAATATGTATATATTGGTCTTTATATTTACTTATGTATTTTAACTATAGTTAAGTATATTTATAAAGTTTAAAATAATTTTAATATAAGATAGAGGTTATTTTCAAAGAAAATCAAAACACCAAAAATCCCTTTGGGATGTCGACATGCCCAAGTACCCCATGTCGACATAGTGTTAGTTGGTTTCAAAATTCAAATTTCAAAAGAAGTGTCTATTCGCCATAACTCTTCATGAATGGTCATGGATGTTGCTCTCCTATAAATAGGGGTCAGTTTCAACGAATTTTTAATCACTTTTTTCCGGTTCACTCCTCTTCTTCTTCCACATTTCTTAATACAAAATCATACCATTACTCTGCCAAAATCAACATCGAATCATACTCGATTACTTCTAGTTTGATTCTCCATCACTATCTCTACAAGGTTCTCAGTGCTATTCAGAGTTATAGACTTCTTTGTAATATATTAGCAAGAAAAGGTGTGATTGTAGCCTTGGAAATCAATTAAGCGAGAAAAGGTGTGATTGTAGCCCTGGAAATCAATTGGGTGAACTTGTTGCCCTGGAAATCAAGTATCTCTACCCAGAGGATTGTCATTCTGAAGGGTGTACCTCGTAGCCTTGAAACCGTGGGTTGTAATTGTTGAATTGTTGTTGAAAGGAAATCTGTACTTGTGTTGCGGGACTGGATGTAGGGTAACTCCGAACCAGTATAAAATCCCGTGTATTCTTTCCTTTACTGCTTTTACTTTATATTTGCATCTGTGTTTGATTCTGTGTTCATATCTGTGTCTGATTAGTGTATACACTGTAAACAAATTAAGGTAAAACTCAAAAAGATTAACAAATTTCTTAAAACACTATTCACCTCCCTCTAGTGTTAATTCTAGCCTTAAGATCCTTAATCCGCATTTCTCACATTTGGTATCGGAGCTTTGTTTTCAAAAGTTTCATTATCTGAATTTTGAAAAATTTCAAAATGGCTACTAACACTAGTACTGCTATTTCCACCAACACTAGTTCATTTGTAGAAGGTCAGTCTACTGCCAGACCACCACTTTTTAATGGCAGTAACTATGCATATTGGGTATGTAGGATGAAAATATATTTACAATCTGTAGGATTAGATACTTGGAATATCACACAAACTGAATATTCTGAACCCACAACTAATTTTGCACAGTGGACCACTGAGCAAAAGACTGTTGCACAGAATAATTCTAAAGCAATGAATATTCTATTTTGTTCACTTGAAAGAAATGAATTTAATAGAGTGTTAGTTTGTAAGTCTGCATATGAAATCTGGAAAACTTTGCAAGTAACTCACGAAGGAACAAGCAAAGTTAAACAGACCAAAATTTCCATGCTCACAAATCAGTTTCAGTTATTTAAAATAAATACTAATGAGTCTATTTCAGATATGTATAGTCGATTTCAAGATATTGTGCATTCTTTAATATCTTTGGGAAAGGAATTTTCGGAAGAAGATCAAGTCAGAAAAATTTTAAATTCTCTCACTCGAGAATGGGATCAAAAGACACTTGCAATTGAAGAGGCAAATGACATCAGTACTTTAAAGATAGAAGAATTGATTGGAAATCTAATGTCATTTGAAGTTCAAATGATCGGGAGAAGAGAAAGCAAAGCATCTGAAAAGAAATCAATGGCATTCAATGCATTGATCGATGGATCATACTCAAACAGTGATAATGATGAAGAGATAGCATTTATGACTAGGAATTTTAGGAAATTCCTGAAGTACAGAAAATTGAATAGTTCTAAGAGAAACAACTTTAAGAATTGCGGTAATCAGACTACAGTACCAAACTTTATCAAATGCTTCAATTGTGACAAACCAGGTCATATCAAAGAGACTGTCCGTATCCAGATAGGAAGAATCATCCTATGAACAATGAACCAGCAAAGAAATGGAAGCATGCATTTACTGCTACTCTAGATGACTCAGACTCGTCCTCAAGTGATGATGATCAGAAGACGGATAATTCGAATTTGTGTTTCACTGCAGTTCACGACTCCGACGAATTCAAAGAAATGGATTCATAAAAAGGTACACGTTTACAATACAATTGGTTGAAATTGCTTGCATAGAATTAGTTGCTTGATTGTTTGATTGATTGATTTTGAATTGATATGTTGTTTGAATTTTAAAATTTATTTTCTATTTTTACTATTATTTTATTATTTTTGACACATTCTGAAATATATTATAAGTACAATAATATTTCAGAAATATAGACATTAATAATACATATATATATATATATGTATTAGATAACTTAGGAAAAATCATGTCATGAAAATTCAAAGGCACATGTCGACATGGCCCTTACCACGATGTCGACATACCTATCTGAATTTGAATTTCAAATTTTGAATTCAAATGTTTGAATTTCCCTCCACCTTTTCACTTCATTTATTTCTCTGAAAATATACCTTTTGACCAGAGAAAATGTCCTTTGAAAGTCTATTTATTTTCTATCTTTTATCATATCTTTTCACTTTCACTTTCAAATTCAAACTCTCTCTTCATATCTTCAAGCTCTTTACTCTCTACTCTAATGACTTCTTCAAGCAACCCCTCAACCATGAGAATTTCCAGAAAAATCAAAGAGCAATTATTCAATGATCTGGAGGCAATTAAAGCATACATCAATTATGCTAATTATGCCAAAGTCCATCCCGGAAAATTTGCTATTTTTCAAGATTTTTCTTCTTATGAAATTGATTCTCTTTTTGCAAACAATGGTGTTTTAAGTCTTATTGACTCTTCTCAAAATGATTTTGTTTGCTATCCTAATCTTGTCAAAATCTTCTATGCTAATTTAAACCGTGGTTTTTATAATGGAAATGAGAATGAAATTTGGAGTAGTGTCAAAGGCACTCAAATTGTTTTGAATTGTGATCTTTTGGGTACCATTCTTAATTGCAAAAGCACGGGAATTGATCTTTCTAGTTTTAAAATCGATGAACATGATCGTGAGACATTTCATCATATTTTTGAAGGAGATGAAAACTTTGAATTTAAAAACCAAAACTTTCGTCCTAAAGCAAGGATTGTCAATCTTCTCTTACAACATACTTTGACCCCAAGATCGGAAAATTTTAACAATCCTACCTCAAAAGTGTGCAAAGCACTTTTTGCTATTTTCGGAAATTATGATATCAATTGGGTGCAAGTTATTTTGGATGAACTTCGTCATAAAAATTTTGAAATGGGAGAAAACACTTTATATCATGGAATTTACCTTACTCGGATTTTAAACTATTTTGGAGTGGATTTCAAAGGTGAAGATTTTGTCTCTAGAAAAGTTTTTAATATTTCAAACATTTCTCTCATGAAAATCCCATATGTTTTTCAACCTTATGAGACTCTTACCGAAAAGGAAGAGCGTTTGGCTCATGAAGAAATGGAAGAGGAAGAAGAAGAAGAAAGGGATGAAATGGAAATAGAAGAAGAAGAAGAAGGTGAAACATCCTTAGAAAGTATGGAATATCCTTCCAATCCATCCAACAAAACCCTTCTCAAAAACCAAAAGATAATTGTAGAGAATAAACGGATTTTAAAACGATCCGTTAGTAAGAAGTTGAATAACATGTCTTCGAAGATGAACAAGTTCTTTTCAAAAGTCAGTAAGAAAATTGGATTATCTTCATCATCTTCATCTTCTAACTAGTTTTATCTTTTAGTATCTTATTGTATTTGTCTTTGTTTGTTTTATTTCGAATGTTCGTGTAGTTTTTTTATGTTTAATCATTGTATTATCCTATTATGCAATGAAATTGAATTTCCTTCCTGTCATCTAGATTATTTTATATCTTGAATAATTGTTAGTATATTATAGAAATATATATACATCATTATTCACAAAATAAAATTATCATCAAAATTCACTATAGTATGTCGACATACCCCTCTTGACCATGTCGACATGTACTGGTCAGAAGTGATTATTGATTTTGAATTTGAAATTTGAATAACTACCAAATGTCTATTCATTTCAAACAAATTTCTACACCTATATATACCTTTTTCTTCCAGAAATCTTCACTGAAATTTATTTTTCATTCTCTATATCCTTCATTTCTTTCTCTAATTCAATGATGGCCAATCCTATTCACAATCTATCTGAAAATCTTGAAGAAACACTCAATTCATTCAAGAATATTCTCTCTATCATCCTCCGTAATCAACGTCACTTAGAATTGAGTCAAATGTAGATGATCAAGGAACAAGAGAGACACTTTGATGTAATTCGTTGGATGATCTCCTCCCTGCACAAGGATGATAATGAAGCACATCCTCCCGTTTCTCTATCTGTTGATAATGAGAATTGGGATGCCATCAAACAAGACCCTATCTTTGGAGAAGAAGGATGGGTTGATGTTCCTCGTAACGTTTAATTTTCTTTCTTTGTTTGATTTGTCTGAATTAATTTGTTTGATTTAATTTAGTTTGAATTGATACTTTGTGTGGATTGATTTTATTTGGTTTGAAGATTGGTGTGTAAAACATATATATACACTGAAATGAATATAGTCTTTAATTAAGTTATTATGCTCATAAGTATCATTATTTCTTAATCTATATATTATATATTCCGTTGTATAGTTTATCAATGCTGGTACTAAAGTCCAAGAGTAAGGGGGAGTAAATTTTTTGTTAATGACAAAGGGGGAGAAATATAAAATAGGGTAGTTAGGCATAGATTAAGGGGGAGGTGTTAGTTTTAGGGGGAGTTATTAGGATAGAAGGAATATTTTATAAACAAAGGTTGTCATCATCAAAAAGGGGGAGATTGTTAGTCCCTGAGGAGTTGGTTTTGATGACAACAACCTTAGAATAGATTATAAAATATAAATACTAACATTACAAGTTTAGATATATAGGTATATGTAGGATCAAACCATGCAGGTATCAAGAATGAAGACTGTACAGTATAGAGATTCAAGATATAGAGATAGAAGACTCATGAGTATCAAGAATATCAAGATTATCAAGAGTTCAAGAGTTCAAGGTTAAGTTTGTTTTATTAGGAATATTTGTTAAAACTCATAGAAAATCACTGGCATCTTAATATCCAATTTATTCGTGGAATGGAATCCACTTCGAGCCCGTTAAAGGGATGGAACCCTAAGTAGGATGGAACCTACGAAAATCTAGTGGGACATTGTTTTGTATCCACTAATTTTAATTCAAATGATTTTACAAAATTATCTTGTTTTCAAAATGATTTCAAAACTTTCCTTTTAAAAAGATTCAAAACTCTCTATCCTGATTTTAAATAATTTTAGCCTAAAAAACATCTTTATTTTCAAAGTCAAAATTACTCCTGATTTTAAACTATCTTTTCAAATAATATATTTAACTTTTAAATTATTTATACTTTGATTTAAATTATAGTTAAATAATATGTATATATTGGTCTTTATATTTACTTATGTATTTTAACTATAGTTAAGTATATTTATAAAGTTTAAAATAATTTTAATATAATATAGAGGTTATTTTCAAAGAAAATCAAAACACCAAAAATCCCTTTGGGATGTCGACATGCCCAAGTACCCCATGTCGACATAGTGTTAGTTGGTTTCAAAATTCAAATTTCAAAAGAAGTGTCTATTCGCCATAACTCTTCATGAATGGTCATAACTGTTGCTCTTCTATAAATAGGGGTCAGTTTCAACGAATTTTTAATCACTTTTTTCTGGTTTTCACTCCTCTTCTTCTTCCACATTTCTTAATACAAAATCATACCATTACTCTGCCAAAATCAACATCGAATCATACTCGATTACTTCTAGTTTGATTCTCCATCACTATCTCTACAAGGTTCTCAGTGCTATTCAGAGTTATAGACTTCTTTGTAATATATTAGCGAGAAAAGGTGTGATTGTAGCCTTGGAAATCAATTAAGCAAGAAAAGGTGTGATTGTAGCCCTGGAAATCAATTGGGTGAACTTGTTGCCCCAGAAATCAAGTATCTCTACCCAGAGGATTGTCATTCTGGAGGGTGTACCTCGTAGCCTTGAAACCGAGGGTTGTAATTGTTGAATTGTTGTTGAAAGGAAATCCGTACTTGTGTTGCGGGACTGGATGTAGGGTAACTCCGAACCAGTATAAAATCCGGTGTGTTTTTTCCTTTACTGCTTTTACTTTATATTTGCATATGTGTTTGATTCTATGTTCATATCTGTGTCTGATTAGTGTATACACTGTTAACAAATTAAGATAAAACTCAAAAAGATTAACAAATTTCTTAAAACACTATTCACCCCCCCTCTAGTGTTAATTCTAGCCTTAAGATCCTTAATCCGCATTTCTCACATCATAGGCGCGAGTCTAATAGAGACTATGACCATCGCCATTCCAGTTAAGAGCGTGAGCGACGGGAAAGAGAGAAGGAAAGGGATTATAGGCACCGCTCACGGTCGTGCTCTCCGCCACCTAGAATTTCTTCTAAACCTTTTGGTTTTGGTAAACAACCCTTGGAATCTTCACGTCAAGTACCACCTCCTCAAACTTCAAGGCCCGAAGAACCACACAGGAGAATTGAGACCGAACCCCCCGGTACCACTGAACAAGTTGCTATAGAACCCACCGGGGAAGGAGCGATTAAAATCGCTAAGCTGAAGAAAGATTTCCCAAATGTTTGCGTCGATGGCTTCATATTTCCTCCACACTTAAAGTGAATTCCTAATGAGGCAGAACAGACAATACATGACTACATATATGATGTTTATAGTCAATATCGAGAATGGATGAAGGCTGCAGAGAATGTATCAGCGGTGGCCTTTGAGCGGGCGAAGACAATCGAGAAACTAGAAACCTATCTCGCTCAAAAAGACCGCATAATTCAGGTGCTCAATGATGAAAATGAGTCTTCGAGAAATTCGAAAACGGAGGCTAATAAAAGAGCTGACAAGGCAACCCGGAAGATGGAGGAGATGAGGCAAACACATTAAGCCTTGGTCGAGGAAATGGGGTACCGGACCACCAAAGTCATGGCTGAAAGAGATGCAGCGCTAAAAGAGCTTGAGGAGCTAAAAGCCAAATTTACTGAAGTCGCTAAGGAAAAGATGACGCTAATAGAGATGCCCAAGAGGCGTGTGAGCAGGCTGTGGTACTCAGGGATGAGTAGGATGTGGCCAAGCTAAAGGTCCAAGAAACATAGGCTAAAATTGAGACTGAGGTTAGAGCAGCAGAGACCAGGTTGGAAGGTAATATCGAAGACCTCCTGGTCACTTTTAATGTTAATGTCTTAAAACATCGCAACTTGAGCTGGCTCGATGACTACCCGCTACATCTGTACGACGCTTAGTGCCCCTTGGTAGAAGATGAGAAAGCGAATTGCAACACTACATCTATTGACAACTTCGAGTTAGAGAACTAGATATTAACCGAAGATGAGAGAAAAGTTCTTCACGATGCCATTGTCACTTTTGAAAAGGAGAAACTAGCAGCTAAATACCCGGACTTGGAGAGGGGTTCAAAGTTGAGCACCATGAAGGAAGCTTTAATCTGCCTACAGCGCCGAGCTTGCTTCTGCAGTTGATCCTCCGGCTGTTCCGGCATATGACCCTGACAGGTCGCACATATCTCTGGTACTTGAACATGCTTCTAAAGGCGTGTCGGCTCAGCATGTGAGCCAATCTGAGGAAGGTACTTTTAACACTCTGTCCATTCGCTTAAATGTAGGAGCGTTGTCGGAAGATGTCACTAATGTCTTCTCTTATCTTTATTCAGTTATAGATGTTGCACCAGCCGTTCCTTCTACAACCCAAGAATTGCATCACGAGCAGGAGGCCATTATTGTTAGTCCTTGAGATGATGGTTTTGCTGATAACAACCTTAGAATAAGATTATAAAATATAAATACTAACATTATAGTTTAGATATATATGTATATGCAGGATTTAACCATGCAGGAATCAAGAATGAAGACTGTACAGTATAGAGATTCAAGATATCAAGATTGAAGACTCACGAGTATCAAGAATATCAAGAATAGCAAGATTATCAAATAGTACAAGATAAGTAATGAGTCTAGAATTATGTTAAAACTTCATAATAGCACTGAAATCTTCACTCCATATTTCATTTGGGATGGAACCCATTTCTACCTTTTTTGTGGCTTACAAACCCACGACAAGTAGCTTACAAACCTACGACAAGTGACTTACAAACCCACGAACATCCTGGTTTTGTACAAGTTCTCGAGTGCCGATGTGATGAGATATTCTGCAGAAAGAAGCTAGCAAAACTACTTCAAAATGATTTTCAAAACTGCTTTTCAAAATATTTTAGCCTTAAAAATTATCTTTTCAAATGATTTTCAAAAAGATGTTTTAGACTTAAAATATTCTTTGATTTTTTTTTAAATAAACTCTTGTTTTAAACTTCGTTTTTTTAAACTATCTTTAATAATAAATTTAATATTTATACTTAGATTTAAATATAAAATTATAGTAAAATTTTATTCTCTATATTTACTTTAACTATAGTTAAGTATATTTATAAAGTTTAAAATAGTTTTAATATAAGATAGAAGTAATTTTCAAAGAAAAACAAATCACCAAAATTTCCTTTGGGATGTCGACATACCCAAGATACCCATGTCGATATAGTGGCAGTTGGTTTCAAAAATTTGAATTTCAAAAGAAGTGCCTATTCGTCATAACTTTCACGAATAGACATGGCTATTGTTCTTCTATAAATAGGGGATGGTTTCAATGAATTTTAAACAATATTTTTCTGGTTTTCACTCCTCTTCTTCTTCCACATTTCTTTATATATATTCTTACCATTACTCTGCCGAAATCACCATTGAATTTAACTAGATCATTTATGGTTTTATTCTCTATCCCTATCTCAAAAATATCCAAGTGCTATTCAGAGTTATAGGCTTCTTTGTAATCAATCAAGTGAGAAAAGGTGTGATTTTAGCCTTGGAAATCAATCAAGTGAGAAAAGGTGTGGTTGTAGCCTTGGAAATCAATCAAGTGAGAAAAGGTGTGATTGTAGCCTAGGAAATCAATTGGGTGAACTTTTTGCCCGGGAAATCAAGTATCTCTACCCAGAGGATTGTGAATCTGGAGTGGTGTACCTCGTGGCCTTGAAATCGAGGGTTGTAATTGTAAAGATGTTTTTTGAAAGGAAATCCGTACTTGTGTGCGGGACTGGATGTAGGGTAACTCCGAACCAGTATAAAATCCGGTGTGTTCTTTCCTTTACTGCTTTTACTTTATATTTGCATCTGTGTTTGAATTTGTGATCATATCTGTGTCTGAATATTGCATACTTTTGTGTTCAAATTAATATAGACTCAAAAAGAATTAGTTATTCCTTAAAACACTATTCAACCCCCCTCTAGTGTTTATACTAGCCTTAAGATCCGTTATCCGCATTTCTCACAATTATGACGGAGGCAATAACCACAACGTCTACTACATCAACCGGGGGAGTTCACGAGAGTAGTTTCGTTTTTGACACAAACGATGAAAGAACTCCTCGGCCACCAAAGCAATCCACTTACCAACTTTCCTTTCGTTATAGGTGAAGATGTGTTTAAGGCTAGCTCCTTAGGCCCGACTAGCAGCACTCTAGTGGGCACTCAAGCAGATCAGGATGAGGCTATAATGGAAGAGATTAACGCTGAAATGGAAAGAGCAATGCAAGCTAGTAGCATCAGAGTTGGCATGGCGGGCCCTGGTCCGGTCCTTATGCGAATGATTTCTCCTGGCGACACAATCGTCGACACTGGCGTGCCCCCTTCGTCCTATCACATTGAAAGTTCCACCATTCCTCCAGCTCCGCAATCAGAAAGTATCCCGATCCCCGTGAGTTTGGAAGAAGAGACCTCTGTAATCCCCCCGACCGGTGACCAACCAACAAAAGGTAAAAGCTCGAAGAGGTATCCGAGCGGTAGCTCTAGTAGGTCGACGCCGAGGAAGAAGAAGAAGAAGTCAAAGGAGTAGATGTGTCTTCTTATTCCCTCTTTTTGGTAGATAGGTAGGATATGATTTCATTTTGCTTTTTGCAGGCCGTATATAGATGCGGGTTCGGCTCCTGCTTATAGAAATTCTGGGAATAAGTTTTTGTACTTGTCTTTTTTCCAAGGAATAGCAGAAATAAAATCTCATTTTGTTTCAGCATAGCTCTGTGTTTATTTGCTTAACTGTTTCAGCACTCAAATTTCCATTCAATGTACTTACGAGGCTTTAGTCTCTAAATCGAACTTGAGTTTGGTTGTTAAGTCCTGAAGTCATGGCTTCGGGTCATAACCAAACGTCAAGTTGAGCCCCAACGTCACGCTGTCTCGGTTAGCGGCTTGTATTTGAGCTATGCCCCCAGTTTTGGAGAGAGCTGAAGTGGTCGGTTAATAGTCACTTTCTGCCTTCAACAAATTGCACTTAACTTAGTCGGAACAAAGTTAAGGTGAAACGAGTTCGAGTGGGTGGATCACACTCGCTCATTTACTAGTAATCGCATCCACGCTTTGGGGATTGAATTTGCATGCCAGCAGTCAGTCACGCCTACTTAATGTTTGAAGTTATGTCCGCGCTCTGGGACTTAAGTTATTTTACGGGCGGTCGGTCACTCCCGTTTAATACTTGGAATTATGTCTGAACTCCGGGGACTTAGGTTGATTTGCGGGTGGCCAGTCACACCCGTTTTGTGTTTATACTCCAGTCCATACTCTAGGGACTTAGAGTTGGTCGATGGGTGGCCAGTCACACCCAATTGGTGTTTATACTTCGGTCCACACTCTGGGGACTTAGAGTTGGTCGATGAGTGGTCAGTCACACCCAATTGGTGTTTATACTCCGGCCCGCGCTCTGGGGAATAGATTTAGCCGATGGGTGGTCAGTCACATCCATTTCGATGTTTATACTCTAATTCGCACTCCGGGAATCTATAATTAGTTAATCGACGGTCGATCACATCTGTTTAAGTATTAGGATCTCGTTTGCACTCTGGGAACGATGAATTGATCAAGGGTGTGGATGGTCAGATAACATCCACCCTGAGTCGACAAGTGAAGTCGTAAATGGACAGATCCATCCTCCTCGAGCTTGTAAAAGTGGAAGGCGAGGTTGTGGATGAATGGATCCATCCTCCTCGGGTTTAGATTGTACATGGACGAAGTCGTGGGTGGACGGATCCACCCTCCTCGAGTTCATGTTCCGGATTTGAAGTTTATACTCCGGCTCGCACTCTGGGAACCAGAGTTTGTTAGAGGATTGTCGTGCATCAATCCTTTTTGGCTTTAGTGTGGTTGCTTTCCCCTGAGCTTGGGGTTTCACTTAGCGAGTGACCGGTCATATCACAGTCACTCCCAATTTGAATAAGTCCCACCATAGGATGGAACTTAGCTCTCCGTGCATCATGATGGTCGCATGATGCATTTCAAGAATCGCCACTCTGGCTTGACGAGTTTGCATTTTATTGCTGAAATAAGAAAGTACGGCAAGGTCAGTTGCCTTATTACAAGTTCAAATTTCGAAATGCATAAACAAATTTCAAATGAAAAGCAGACTAAATGAATAAATAAAGCCTGTCATGTGTAGTAGCAACGGAGACTCTCGCTATTCCAAGCTCTCGGCAAAGTGAGACCATCAACAGTTGATAATTTGAATATGTCGTCTCCAAGTCTTCGCTCGATAACACATGGTCCTTCCTATGTTGGTTTCATATGTGAAGGGACCATATAGATTCCCTTGAGTACGAGATTGCCAAGTTCAAAGGTTCTAGGTCGGACTTTAACATTGTATAATTGGGTGACTCGACTTCGGTGTGCGGCTGCCCTCAAATCAGCCTCTTCACGCTTCTCATCTAATAAATCCAGAGATTTCGCCGATAATATAACGTTCATTTACGGATAATAATATGTCACACGATGAGAAGGTACTTCCAATTCAACTGGAATAACGGCCTTAGAGCCGTAGGAAAGTGAAAATGGAGTGTGGCCGGTCGTGGACTTGTAGGTGGTTCGATATGCCCATAGGGCCATGGGAAGTTCATCGACCCATCTGCCTCCAGCCTTCTCTAGTCATTTCTTCAAAAAGGACTTAATAACTTTATTAACAGCTTCGACCTGTCCATTTTCTTGAGGGTAAGCAACCGCCAAGAACTTCTTTTGGATGTGGAAACATTGACAGAAATTCTTCAACTCGACACTATCAAATTGGGCTCCGTTGTCAGTGATAATTGTTCGCAGGAGGCCAAAATGACAGATGATGTTGCGTACTACAAGGTTGATTCATTTTTTCGTCGTGATTGTGGCAAGGGGCTCGGCTTCCGCCCATTTGGTAAGGTATTCAATCGCAACGATGGCGTACTTCGCACCACCTTTAGCCAGAGGTAATAACCAAATTATATCGATGTCTTATGTGGCAAACGGCCATGGACTGACCATCTGAGTAATTTCGGTAGGAGGGGCTCTTGGAATTCGAGCATGTTTCTGGCATTTTTCATTTCTTGGCATAGTCCGATGCAACCCGATTCACAGTCGGTCAATAATACCCATACCAGAGTATCTTCTTAGCAAGGGCTTGCCCCTATATGATCGCCACATTCTCCCTCGTGCACGTCGCGTAACACTCGTTTGATTTCATCATGGGCGATACACCAGAGTAAAGGAACAGAGTATCCCCTCCTGTACATGACTCCATTCTGGATAATGAATCGCGAAGATTTTCGGAGAACTTGTCTTTTCTCACTTCTGCGCTTAGGTAAAGCTACATGCTCAAGGTAATTTCTGAATGGGGTCATCCACGACTCCTTCTTGGGTGTTGCCTCATGGACCCAGTCTGTTTCCATTTGATCGATACTTGGAGTGGTAAGTGTCTCAACAGGGACAAGTCCCATTTGCTGTGCTTCACCGGTGCTGGCCAGTTTCACCAAAGAATCGGCCTTTTAATTGTGCACCCGGGGTATACAAAGGATGGAATGGTAATCGAATTGATTCAATACTTCCTGAACCCGGGCAAGATAAGCAGCCAACCTCCAGTCTCTAGCTTTGTATTCTCCCCGAACTTGACATATGACCAATTGCGAGTCGCAGTAAATATCCACAACGATAATTCTCAAGTCTCTAGCAAGTCTGAGTCAGGTGAGTAAAGCTTCATATTTGGCCTCGTTGTTAGTTGCACGGAAATAAAACTTCAAAGCGTAGCATATGGATCGACCTTCTGGAGTTTCTAGTACTACTCCAGCACCTGAGCAACGATCGTTTGATGCATCATTCGTGTATAGCTTCCATATGCACTTGGGAGATTCACTGGTCTCGGGCAAGTCCTCTGGTATAGTAAACTCAGCTATGAAGTCCGCCAGAACTTGTCCTTGAATGGTTCGCCTCGGTGTATAAACGATGTCAAACTGACTCAGCTCGATGTTCCACTTGAGCAACCTACCAGATGTCTCAGGTCGCGTAAGGACCTGTCGTAATGGCTGGTCGGTGTAGACTATGATCGAATGAGCCTGGAAGTAAGGACAGAGCTTTCTCAAGGCAATGATGAGGCAATAAGCCAGCTTTTCCAGTTTCGGGTAGTTTCTTTCCACCCCAATTAATCGCTTGCTGATATAATAGACCGGCTGCTGTATCCGATCCTCCTCCCGAATCAATGCAGCACTGATTGCATTCGTTGAAACCGCCAAATAGATATATAGTCACTCATGATCGATCGGCTTTGACAAAATAGGTGGCATCGGCAGATGTTGAACCAGTGCTTGGAATGCGCCTTCACATTCCTCAGTCCATTTGAAGTTCCGCTTTCCTTTCCTGATCAGATCGAAGAAGGGAATGCATTTGTCCGTGGATTTGTAGATAAATCTACTTAAGGCTGCCACCTTCCCGTTGAGGCTTTGTACTTGCTTTATAGTTCTGGGAGTCTCGAGATTCCAAATCACCCAGATCTTCTTAGGATTGGCTTCAATTCCTCGAGCATTAACAATGAATCCAAGGAACTTTCCAGATGCGACTCTAAAATGACACTTCAACGGGTTGATCTTCATTCAGTACTGTCGAAGGATGTTGGACATCGTTTCCAAGTCTTTGACGTGATTGATGGACAGCCGTGACTTTACAAGCATATTGTCCATGTACACCTCCATGGTTTTCCCGATATGGTTAGCGAACATTCATTTTACAAGCCTTTGGTAAGTTGCCCCAATGTTCTTGAGTCCGAACGGCATCACTTTATAGCAATAGAGTCCCAGATCTATGACAAAGCTGGTATGCTCCTGATTAGGTAGGTGCATCGGTATTTTATTGTAGCCGGAATATGCGTCCATGAAAGATAAGAGCTCGTGTCCGACCGTTGAATCTACAAGTTGATCAATTCTGGGAAGTGGAAAACTATCTTTATGGCATGCTTTATTCAAATCTGAGTGTTCTACACAAGTTCTCAATTTCCCATTGGATTTCCTAATGAGTACCGAGTCGGATACCTACTCTGGATATAACACGTTTCGAATAAACCCGTTCGACCTGAGTTTATTTACCTCTTCCTTCAGGGCGGCTGATCTCTCTGGATCCATACCACCGGTCAATATTCAATGCATGGCTCGCGATGTCCGACGAGATCCCACACATATCCGAGTGCATCCAAGCAAACACGTCGAGGTTTGCCCGGAGAAATTCAACCAATTCCTCTCTCATCCGTTGGCTTAGCTGAGATTCAACCTTTATCATTGTGGAGTCATCATTATCATCGATCAGAACATCGATTGTCAACTCTATCGAGGAAGCCTAACTGTCTTTGACTTCCTCTTCATTATCATTATCTCGTGGATCAAGATCTTTTAGGAAGTAGTTGTGGTGCCTGGGCCTAGGACCAGGCGTTAACTGTCAATTTTCAGAAAAACGGACGCAAAGAGATTCCTCTACGTCCTTGCCCTTCTCTTTACGATGCGCCTCCTGTAGCTCAGCAACATAACAGGCCCGTCCAGCCGCTTGATCTTTTTGAACAACTCCAACCGCATTATCTATGGGGAATTTAAGAGTCAAACACCATGGGGCAATAGCTGCCCTGAATTCAACGAGGGTCGGTCAGCCCAAGAAAGCATTATAAGGAGAATTAATATCTAACACAACAAACTATAGCATCCGGTCTCTCCAATTCCCAACTCAACTGGCAACTCCACCATTCCGGTGGGTATCGTTGCACTTCCATTAAAGCCATGTATGCGAGATTGGCACGGCTTTAGATCCTTCGCCTCCATTCTCGTCTTGTCATAAGCCCGTTTAAAAAGAATATTCATGGAGCTTCCACTATCTACCAAGATCCTCTTCATCCAAGCAGGACCTATTTGAGTTGATATGACTAGTGGATCGATAGTGGGGGCTTCGACTCTATCAGCATCTCTGTTCCGGAAACGATGTCGTCTGCCATTGTTTTCTGTTGTTTCACCGGAGCCCCATCATCAATATTACTGCAACACTCGAAGTCTGCATGCCTAATCGAACTGGCATACAACTCTATTTCCTTCCAGCTTCGCTCAGCTGGATGATGACCACCTCTAACTGTATTTATTACCAACCTCCCGCCAGTAAGCACGGGTTTGTCTAGTCTAGCCTGGTTTTGACCTTGATTCGGGTTTGATGGGCTCGCACCTTTAGCCTGCGGCGCTCGAACAAACTGTTCCAACTTCCTCTCTCTGATCAATTTTTCAATGATGTCTTGTAAATGATGACACTCATTAGTATTATGGCCATAGAAATTGTGGAACCTACAGAATTTTCCGGTTTGAATTTGCTTTTCGAAAGACTGTTTCGTAACTAGTTTCTTGTACTGGCTAATATTACATGTTTGTAAATAAACATTCTCTGGGATGTATTCAATGGGGTATATTGGTCAAACATGGGAGCTCCGCATCACGGTCCGCAAATTTGATCTCGCTTCTTACCCTGACCTCCATTGCCTTTCTACTAGCCTCGCTTATTCTGAATATTCAGTTGCACATTGTCGAAGTTCTCACCGGTCTGTTTCACAACAACATTACTTTGAACGCCTTCACCACTAGGCCCTGCATTGTCCTGCTTTCTAGATCGCCTAGCATCTTCTCTCCTCAAAAACTGGGCCACCTTAGCATAGAAACAATCCAATGACGTGGGGGTTTCCCGGCCAACCAACTGCCAAATTCGGAATCGAGATCGATTCCTTTAGTCAGTGCCATTAAGATACAATTGTCATTCGGGTTGCTGACCTCAGCATAGGCAGCATGAAACCTTTTCAGATGACGTCTAAGTGTCTCTCATGGAGCTAGGGTAACGCTGGACAAGGTGTTGACGTCTTTTGGCCTTGTGACATGCATGAGGAATTGTTTGATGAACTTTGTAGCCAACTGGTCAAAGCATGAAATGGATTGGGGTGGTAGACGAGTAAACCACATGGTTGCGATGCCCTTTAGGGAGATAGGAAAGCTTCTACACTTGACCACATCGTCAGCTCGTGCGGCGTTCATGAGCCATTCATACTTCAGGATGTGTTGGTTAGGGTCTGAACTCCCTTCGTAAATAGGTAAAATTGGCATTCTGAATCGACAGGGTGGTTCAGCATAAAGGATGTTGTTAGTGAATAGCGTATGACTTTGGGAGATTCCCCAATCGTCATTGGTGAGGTCTTGACTTTTGCGGATCATTTGACAGATCATGGTTGGAATGTCTGGCATTTGGACATTCTAGGCCAAAGCATGGTCGGGTTCCACATTGCGAGGACGGTCCGGTCGCGGCCGATGATCCGTGCCTCGCCTCCTTGGCTCCAGACCTTTGAGCACATAGGGTTTAGAAGCATGATTGCGCTGATGAAAGGCAGGGTCTGGTTGATTCTGAAGTCGAGCTTCCATAGTTTCCATGACAGCAGCTGCATGGCTATCAGTAGTATGATAAGGAGGTGCCCCTCCTTAGGAGGAGGGTCTAGCCTGGTGCCCCATAGAGGGACCAGCTCCATCTTGTCTGAGATTCAGAACATGCTGATGCACGGAGGCTTGCGCGTAATTTCCATCCAGCCGTGGACGTGTAGATCTATGGTTGAAATCAAAAGAAGCCGAGTTTCCGGTGGATGAATAGGAAGCACGATCCCTTCTGGATCTCCTTCGTCTCTCCTCATTCGGTTGGTTGGCTAGCTCCATGTTGGCACGGATATGCTAGGTGAGCCCCTGATGGCTTTGGGTAAGCTCTTGCATAAGGATCTAAAACTCCTCCCTAGTGACAGGGCCTTGTGGATCTGAGGGTCCAACCGAATTCTGACCTGTAGCAGGCAGCTGCGTGGGGTTCTACCTATCTCGTCCTTCTGGCTTAGCAGTAGTTGAAGCAGTCCTTATGTTAACCATGGTTGGCATAGCTCCTTCCTAGATCTGATGCAATCTAAATAGGATGGAACGAACAACTGGATATTAGATCTGGATATCCTCCTTAGATTTTGCAATCCAACGACGGCTGTAGATCCAATGAGTGGGAGAAAAGCTAGGTTCTCTCAGTGAAAGAACCAAAGTGTTTGTACCAAAATTAGGCACAACACTCTTTAGACGTATTTGAAGAGATTAAAATGAAGAACTTAAATGTAAAAAGAGGCTAATCTAACAAACACACCAAAACAAACAACCAGAAATGCAAGAACGCAGGAATTTATAGTGGTTCGGCGTTGTAGCCTATGTCCACTTTGGAAAGTTTGTTGTTCTATTAATGTCTACTGAATGATTACAACAGAGAATACTCAAGCACTCGAGTTACAATGGGTTTCCTGCAGAGTATCGGTGTAGCAGAATCAAAAGTCCCTTTACTGAAGGCATAAGGCTGCTATTTATAGGTGTAGGATAAAAATATTTGACTTAGATCTCGAAGTACCTCTTCTCAGACATGGGTTGGCCCACTTGATCGATCCGGGGTCATTTGGGATCGATCCCTGATTGATCCCTACTCCATTCGTATCGATCAAAAGTAGCTCCTTTTAGGCTGAGATCGATCATAGACATTCTTGAGGTGATAAATAAGCTCCTGTGAAAATTTGGTAGCATTTGGACTTATAGATTTTGAGTTATGATCGATCCAAGTTTGAATTTGCAATAGGCTGTTAAGTTCGTATCCATGTTATGCGCATCGATCAGGGTGACGTGGAGCGATAGGCTAGGAGCGATCCACTTTTCATGCCGAGCGACCGTTTCCTCCTTTTGACCACGTTTCTTTGTATCGATCCCATGTAACTTCATTCGTATTGTTCACTTGAAGCCGCTTCGTATCGACAACTTTTGTTCTAGTTCGTATCGATACGAACTTATGCTCTTCGTATCGATTAAAGGTGTTGATTTAGTATCGATCATCCATAGCCGCTTCGTATCGATGATCTTCATTCCAGTTTGTATCGATGCGCACTTATTTCTTCGTATCGATCCTTGATTATACTTTTCGTATCGATCTGCCATGACTCCTCTCATATCGATCGTTGACTCTCTCCTACGTATCGATCAAGCGAGTGATCGATACGAACCAGGCCACTTCTGGTTGATGGATACGAACTGAAGTAGCTCTAGGTATGGATATGAAATAGATGCTTTTGGGTTGATGGATACGAAGGTGGTTGCCTATGATGGATACGAACACTATGGATCCGAATGAAGTTGACATCCTTGATTTTGATTGATCCATATCTTGAGCATACGAATTCCGATTGACCTGAAATTTGGAAAGTTGGCTTTCATAGCTTTGCTTGTCATACCATGTTAATTGTAGCTCGATCCGGACTCGGACAAAATCAGCCAAGTATCCAGAGTAGACCTGCGTATAACCGATCTTTGGGATGGAATGTCCTTGGTTTCTAGTCAAGTTCTTGGTGTCACGGCCTTGCCAAAAAGGCGGGATAACACTCAGTTCTTGTGTTTCATTGTATATAATATAAGTCCTTTTTGAGTGTTAATTTCGGGATGAGAATTTTTTAATGGGAGGAGAATGTAACGACTTGTAATTTAATCATTTTAAATTTGGATATTTAATCTATTTTTAAGTAATTAGATAATGGATTTTATAACTTAAGTAGACCTCTTTTAAGTATAACTAACGATGATAAAGATATTTTAAATTTTGGTTTACAAAAATAGTTAGTTCGGAGAAAAATCGAAAATGTGATTGAAAATCGTTTTTTGGATTTTCAACTTTTCATCATCTAAAATTTATCGAAACATGTTGTACACACTAGTGTATATATGTACACATATATACAAATAACATATAATTTTGGCTAATGAAGTAATTAGGTTAAAGCATGCTTAAATATATGCTTAAGTTAATAAAAAAGAAAGTGGGCATATCTTTTATAATTTAAAAAGGAAAAGAGCACAAAATCTAAGGCATTAGTACATTTCAAAAGAGGAGATGTAATGGCATGGACTGACAGGGGTTACATGTGCTTCATTATGGAGGAGGGGTGAGGTGTCATTATTTTGTGGAGGGTATTGGTTAAGGGCATTTTTGTAATTTGCCTTTTTATATTTTCTTTAAAAACAACTCCACTCTTTCCTTTTCCACTTTACTTCATCTCATTTCTTTTTCCATTTCTTTCTTCTTCTTTCTACTCTTTCCTTTTATAGAAAGAAACTAGGTCTACGTGTCCTTTTCCAAGTTGCGGTAGTTTTGGTAAAAGATCGTATTTGTTTAGGTGAGTAAAGCTCACTTTAAAAGTAAGCTTAAAATTTATTATTTTGATAGTAATTTTGGTTGTTGCTTATATGTATAAGTGTTTGGGATGATTATAGTTTGGTTTGGTCCTACTTGAAAGCAGATGGCACATAGGATGTTTACAAAGAAATTAAAATAAAGTCGAAGTGTTCGTAGTGAATAGGTCGCTACAACAAACTTCGAAGTGCATATGAAAAGTTTTACAAGGGGTTTTGTGAAGAGGGATTCAAAAGAGTTCCTCACTTTTGTGGTTTTAATATATGTGCTTATGTATATAATATTGAGAATGTTGATTAGCATAGTTAACATACTTAAGTTAGTTTTTATCTAACACTGAAAATCCCGTGTTTTCTTTAAACTAGTTTACAACTTCATTTTCAAAAAAAGTTTTAAAAGATTTTCCGAACTTAATTTTTGTTTCCAAACCATTTTACAAAGTTATTAAAGTGGTTTAAAATACAGAAAGAAAGGGTATAAAAAGCTATTTTGATTTACGAAACAAGTTTTAAAAGTTATGGTCCATATAGCGATAGTCGCTATGGAAGTAGTTTGTAAATCATTGATTTTTATGCAAAATAAAAAGAGTTATCTATTTAAGATATTTTGAAAAGTCTTTCAAATGCATTTATAAATATTTAAAAGGAGGTTTGAAATTTTTAATATATTTTATGAATTTATTTAGTTATTTAAATAAGAGGTTTAAATTTTAACCGCTTTGTTTCAAAGGTCGAGTTTTGTTTAAAAGCAACTATCTTTTTAAAACGATTTTTTAAACACAAAGGATTTCTTTATCTCTGGCATTAAGTAACATCGAACAAATGTGATAAGTTGTGCCAAAATGTTGACATGTTTATGGAAAGTAAGTTATCTTTTATTTAGCACTAAAAGCCGATGAGTAGACTTTCCTCTATCTATGAGATCTAGAACTACAGTTTCTAGGCGAGGAATATGGAAGTCGAAATGCCGAAAACGTGATAAGTATAAGAGGGTTAATTTCGATAAATAGATCATGATTAATTAATTATATGAAATGTATTGTATACTTGACACCAATTTTGAGGTATGGAAACTTGTCTCTATCCCGAGAAGTAAGAATGTATGTCAAGGCAATGATAGATTTCTAACTTGTCCGACTTCATTTCTAATCGAGGGATAATACTGTTTGAAATCGAAAAGTGGTGATAATTGTAAGATGTTCAATTTTTAATATGAAAACAATACTTACACGAAGATAGTGGTTCGTCTACTATCGATAACTTCACCTATTTTGACTTAGGAAGTATATAGAATCTTCGCGATTTCATACGGTTCAAGATTCCCTTAGGAGAATTCGTCCCGATCAAACGTCCCACTTTGAGGGGTATATTAGAGATCCCCTTGGGACTCTTGTATAGTCCACTTATTTCTGAAAGAACTAGGATTAAGTCAACCGAAAACTATCAGTTTTAAGTTCAGAGAGACTGGGATTGGATAAGCATGAATTATCCGAAAACCACTTAGAACCGGCATAAGCGTTCGAATTGGGACATCTTGAAGATGATGGAAGTCGAAGATGGAGATCTTTGAAGTGCATGGGCTACTTGCTACTAATTTTGAGGGGTGATTAATTCCAAAATGGATGTAGTAGAAGTAGTGCCTTAGGTTTGTTCATATCCTGAAAAACTTGTATGGATGAATACTGTTAACAAGAAATCTTGTCAACATCTCAAAATAGGGTTTGAAGTATGAGTTATCCCTTCGAAACCTCCCCTAGAACAAGTGAAAGTTGCTAACACTTTTCAGATTGGTAGAACTGGTCTGTAACTCCCCTAATTTTTAATAATATTATCCAGGAGATTTAATTAGAATAAATAAAATAAAATAATGTAGATAAGGAGATTGAGGTTGATTACTAAATATGTAGTGGTTGTGCTTATTTAAATCAAATGAACTTAAAAATGGTTAAGTGTTAGCTAAAATAAATATAAGGGCATTAGGGTAATTGTCGCCCACATTCTCCACCATTATACCATTTTCTTTAGGCTATACACGTTCATTCTATCACAAGTAAAATTTTAACCGTAAGAAAGATAAGAGCTGACCATTAAGAAGATTGCAAAGAAGATAAAATCAATCTAAAGCTTAGGATCAAGCTAGAAGAAATCAATCTCCATCAATCATCAATTTCCTTATCCAATCTAAGGTGAATAATAATCACTACATCTCTATTTTGGTTTTATGATCATATGGTTTCGGATTTAAGGGATAAATTCGTTTTTATGATATATCGATGATGATATGCTTGGTTTATAATTTATATAGTTTAAACAAGGATGTTTAAATGGAGATATACATGGTTTTAGGGTAAAACCGAAGTTAAATGATTTTTAAATGCCATAGGAAAATTATAAGTTATGGAAAACATGATTTTGAAGTTGGGTTTCAATTTTTATAATTTTCCAAGCCGTGGAGAATTAGTTATGAATTTTTGAAGGAAAATATGGTTATTTAGGTTTATAAATTTATTTTGGAAGATATATTAAGAATTTGGGTCTGAAATTTTGATATGTTAGATAACACAATTAAAGTGAATTTCTGAAATTTTTGGGGATTTTTACTAAGTGATTTACTATGGAAATTAATTTATTTTGAAAGGAGGACCTAAATGATTTAATTGTTTTGTTAATAGGAAGGGCTTAATTGTTAAAAGTTAGCATGTTTTTAGATCTGAGAAAATGCGGCAAATTTTTGTAAAATAATTTGAAAGTTTAATGTAACCAATCATGTGTTTACAAGTGGGCAAGTTAGTTACAAAAAGTTTACCTTATTTGGTAAAAACAGCCTTTTTGCTCAGAAAAAAGGGTCCGCCTTCTTTAGAAGGTCTATTCGACCAAGACCTTCCACTTACAACCTAGTCGAAACCTTCTAGGTCAAAACAAGTAAACCAATACACATGGTATTATTTTGATGCTACGTAGTGGATTAGAGAAAGGCGGAAGGTAGGGTGTCGAAAGGTAGCTTTCGAAGGGGTTGGTTCCTTTGTTTATTTTGTTTTAAAGGAAAAAAGCTTGCCTGGTTGTAAATGGGTTTCGAAGTAGATGAAACCTATGGTTTCGAAAGGGTATTTTAAATAGGCTTTCGAAAGAGAGCTGCCACCTACGTTTTAAAATAAGTAGCTTCCAAAGGAGTTACATAGATTTTGTTTAAAGCTTTCAGAAGGGGTAGTTTCGACCAAGTCGGAACCCTTCTTAGAATTGATGACCTTCCGATGATATTGAAGACATCAATGTTGTCGAAAGGTTCAGTTGTTTTATAAATACAAGCCACTTCCTAATGCTTTCGAAAGGGGTTAGGGGTTCGAAGGCAATGGTTTTGGAAGGGGTTTCGAAGCTAACCTTCAATTGTTTTACCCAGATGTTTTAATGCTTTCAAAAGGATGGTTTCGACGCCATCAAACTTCCCCAATACTTTTTGAATTAACGAATTGTTTCAAAAGAGATGCTTTCGCTTATGTTCATTTTGACCCAAAAATGATGTTTAAGTATAAACCCAATGCTTTCAAAAGAGGGTCTTTCAATGGTTTCAAAGGGTAACCTTCATTGGTTTCGAAAGAGCGCTTTCAAATGGTTTTGAAACTATGCTTCTATATTTATATGATAATACTTTAACATGGTTGAAAGGTTTTGAAAGTGATGTTTTAAAGTATTTGAAAGGTAGGAGTCTTATGTTTTAAAGATGGATTTTTGGGCTTTCGAAGGAGGTCATTCTATGAGATCGAAAGTAAAGGTTTCGAAGGTGTCAAAAGGTTTTAAAACCCAAACTCAAATTTTAAAGGTAAAACCCATGGGTAAATAAAGGAGTTTTGAAATGACTTTAAGTACATAAATTTGAAGAAGTATTGCCTTGATATAAATATAAGTTAAAGGGATTAACTTTGTTTAATATGAAATGTATTTCAAGGACCTTATACCCACATGAGTGGTATTGTTAAATTGTTATGTTTGCTTCTTCAAAAATGATTATATTCACATGCAAACCCATAATGGTATTTTGGGGATAAAGGGGTAGAAGAACCAGTTAGGCTAAGCCTGTAGTGAATATAAATTGATTAAACTCCTAAATGAGTAGAATTGCATCCATGGAGTCAGGGAGACCAAAAATATAGGATGCTTAAACTTTGAAGTTGTCCAGGAGAGGTTCATAGTAAACCCATGAAAACTATGATAACATAGTTATTGGAGGTAACCAACAGGTTCATAGTAAACCCATGAAACTATGTATTAAGGACAATTGGCAGGGGCTAATTGGTTTGTTGTGAACCCATGAAAACTATTTCTGGATTAAGAATTGACATCAGTCAATAGGTTCCTAGTCAACCCATGAAAACTAGGATAAGAAAAGAGTTAATGGAAGCATCAGTAGGTTCCTAGTCAACCCATGAAAACTAGGATAAGAGGATTAGTTATTGAAATGACTAATAGGTTCAGGGGGACCCACAAATTAATTAATTAATTGGCAGGAGCCTATAGGTTCTTAGTGATCCCATGAAACATATGAAATAGGACAGGGTGTCCATGTATAATGAAAAAGGATATTTGTAAACCCATGAAAACTAATAGGTTAATAGTGACCCTAGAAACAATAATTATGACAGGGTGTCAATGTAAACTGGGGATGGGAAATACAAGATGTTTTTATACATGCATATCATCATAATATTTTGAAATGTATGTTTTTAACCATTGTGGATGCAGGAGTACAATAAATGGTTTATAAAGGTTTTAGGATACTAGTGAGGGGAAAACCCGTTCCGCTAAGCGGCATGGTCTCACTAGATATCTAAAAGGATTGAGATGTTAGATTATTATTCATACCAGGCTTTATGTCTGACTTGAAGTTTTTGTTTTCCCCTTAAACTCTCGGGTACTCAATTGATTTTGAGTAGTTTGAGGTTTAGGGTTTTCAGGTTCTCCTCCTAGACGAATAAAGCTTCCGGAGGCGTGCAGAAGGCAGTTAGTTATTTAGAGTTATCTTTTTCCACTGTGTATTTGGATGTAAAGGTAGATTCATTAGCCTTATTATATACTCTGATCAACTAAGGGGGCATCTTCATATGTCGCTCTTGGCATATGTGTAATAATTATATTTTGCTGAACGTGGTTATCATTTTTGGGATTATGTAATGAACATCAAATGTTTTGAATGGAATGTAGATATGTATTTTTAAAGTGTTAAAAGTTTTCCATATTCTTGTGATCTGTGTATCAATAAATCTAGCACCGCCGTAATTCGTCGCCGAAGATTAATAACTATGGATGACTGGAGCATCTGTAGCCATTAGTTTTGGGCCTCCAAGTATGGGGATGTTACAAGTTAGTATCAGAGCAGAGGTTTATGAAACTTTAAAAGAAAAGTAAAACCTAAAAGATTTTTTGAAACTTAATCCAAAGAGTTTGAAAATATGATCGGGGTTTGGGTTAATGCTATAGTAACATACTTGTATTTGATATATAGGTATATATCTAAGTACGTATTCCCCTCTCTCTTAGACCGTTCTTCTATATCTTACTAATGCTCATATGCAGATTTACGAGAAAGAGGATATGGAAGCAGGAAACGGAAGAGGAAATCTTGGTGGAGGAAGCATCACAACCAACGAAAATGCTCGACCAAATACCTGGAGAAACCAAGGTCAACAGGCTAATGCTAATCCAAATGTTGAGGCCAATGTAGGTATGGAAATCCGCCAGTAGATGCGAAGATGGTGTATTAGTTGTTGGCTAATTTTTTCCAAGTAGGACTGCTGGTAATGTTGCAGGAGCTAATCTAGTAGCCCCAGCTGGATATAATTATGTTAGGCTGAGCAGGGATTTCACCAGGCTGGATGAGAAGCCGTTTATAGGAACGAAGGATGCTGTTGAGGTTGATAATTGGCTTTTGAACTGTGAGAGGATTTTTACTGATTCGGGCATGGATGATGGAGAAAAGAGAAGGCTAGCCTCTAGACAATTGCAGGGGTTAGTGCTTCATTGGTGGAACAGTGTGACGGCCGGAGTTTTGGAGGAAGAGCTTACATGGGCTGATTTTAGAAGAAGGCTTGAGCAGAGGTTCTTACCTGAGGTTGCCAAGTCGGCATTGATGAGGAAGTTCATGGATCTTGTCCAGGGAGAGATGTCAGTAATCGAGTATGCTGCTAAGTTTGATGAGCTATCTCGATATGGATATGCTTTGGTAGACTTTGATATAAGGAGGATTGAGAGATTTATTTATGGACTAAGGCTAGAGCTAGGTAGAATGACTATGACCCATGTCAGAGAGCCTTGTCATGTGATGGTGGAGATGGCCATCCGCCATGAGGAGATGCTTGTTGTGCCAGTTAGAGAGAAGCCAATTGAATTTCCGGGTCCTCAGGGAAAGAAAAAGAAATTCTTTAAGAAGAAGGGAGCCCAGAAAAGGGAGGCTACCAAGAAGGAAAAAGCGGATTTGGTGTGCTATAAGTGTGATAAGAAGGGCCATTATGCTCATGAGTGTCGGACGATCAAGGGGAAGAAGCCTGCAAAGAAGAAGAATGTGAAATGGTTCAACTGCGACCAAGTTAGGCATTAAAAGAACTAGTGTCCAGAGCCAATCAAGGCGGACAGAGGGAAGGTTTTTTGCTATTTGACCACCATCTTCTTCTAGACCTACTCTAGTAGAGAAAGGGAAAACTGTGATGGATGGTATGCTTTTGATTCAGAGTATACCAGTTAGGGTACTATTTGATACCGATGCATCACATTCATTTATATCACAGTATTTGGTTGACAGGTTATGCATATAATCTACATACCTTGTTACTTCCTTAAGGGTTGCAAATCCAATAGGAGGGTATGCAACTCTAGGGATGAGATGTGACCAGTTAGAACTTGATTTGTTAGGTCATAAGTTTGCATGCAGTTTGTATGTTTTTTATTTCATAGATTTCGGGATCATTTTTGGTATGGATTGGTTGGGTAGGTATGAGGCTAGGATATTTTGCTAAGATAGGGAAATATCGTTGAGGCACCGAGATAGTCATAACTGAATCATCTTCTTAGTGGAGAATTCCAGTAAGAGTGTTTGTGCTTTGTTAAGTGCCATGGAGGTTAGAGACGAGTTAACTCAGGTTCGAGTGGCAAGGGAATTTGCATATGTCTTGAGCCAGTCACAGGACTACCACCGAAACGAGTTGTTGAGTTTCAGATAGATCTTGTACCAGGAGCTGAACCTGTCGGTAGACCACCTAGCAGGATGACACCAGCAGAGATGAAGGAATTAAAGGTGCAGTTAGTGGATCTTGAGGGAAGGAATTTTATTAGACCAAGCAGTTCGCCTTAGGGAGCGGGCGCGGTGTTCGTGAAGAAGCTAGATGGGTCGTTAAGGATGTGCATCGACTATCGTAAGTTAAATGAAAGGACGATCAAGAATAGGTACCCTCTGCCGAGGATAGATGATCTATTTGATCAGTTGAGTGGAGCCAGAGTGTTCTCCTAATTGGAATTGGTGACGGGGTTCCATCAGCTGCAAGTGGCAGAGAATAGTATTCCTTTGACCACATTTCGAACTAGTTATGGTTCGTATGAGTGGTTGGTGATGCCGTTTGGATTGACGAATGCACCTACTTTCTTCGTTGACTTGATTAACCGGGTTTTCCGAGAGCACTTGGATAGGTTCGTGTTGGTATTCATAGATGACATTTTAGTGTACTCGAAAGATGAAAGAGAGCTTGAGATTCATCTTAGAGTGGTGCTGGAGACGCTGAGGCAAAATCAGTTGAAGGCGAAGTTTTTCAAGTGTCATTTTTGGAAAAAAGAGGTTAAGTTTCTTTGTCATGTGGTTTTAGAGAAGGGATTGTCAGTTGATCCAGTTAAGATCGAAACATAATTGGAAGAGACCAGAGGCGGTAACCGAGATCAGAATTTTTCTTGGACTTGCTGGCTATTACCGGAGATTCATTAAGGATTTCTCACGAATAGCAGCACCTTTGACTAAGTTGACCAGGAAAGATGTGAAGTTTGTTTGGTCCGATAAATGTGAGAAAGGGTTCCTTAAGTTAAAGCATTTGTTAACCAATGCTCCAGTGTTAGTAGTTCCAGATGGTAACCAAGGGTTGGTAGTATACACAGATGCATGTGGGACTGGATTGGGAGAAGTGTTGATGTAGAAGGGCAAAGTCATTGCTTATGCATCTAGGCAGCTTAGACCGCACGAAGTAAGATATCCTACTCATGATTTGGAGTTAGCTATGGTGATTTTTGCCTTGAAGATTTGTAGGCATTATCTCTTAGAGGAGATATTTGAGTTGTTTACCGATCATAAATCATTAAAGTATTTATTCTCTTAGAAGAAGTTGAATATGAGGCAGTAGAGATGGCTGGAATTTTTGGCTACTTATGATTTCGGTATAGTGTATACTCCTGGGAAAGGAAATAAGGTAGCAGACGCTCTCTGTAGGAAACATCAGAATGTGGTGTTAGCGATGTTGGCAGAATGGAAGGATCTAGAAGCCTTGGCCAGTTGTGGTGTGCAGTTGAGATCTACTGCTAGTTCTAGTCAGGGTACTGCCATGTTGTCTTGTTTAGAAGTTCGACCAGTGCCGATCGAGAGGATAGCTTATAAGCAGAGAGATGATCCAGTTTTGGCCGAGAGAATTAGAAGGCTTGAGGTAGGATCGGAGATCGATGATCTAAAGAATTTTAGTCTTGACCAAAGAGGTTGGTTGAGAAAGAAGGGACGATTATGCGTTTCGGATGTAGAGAACTTAAGGAGGGAAGTTCTGGAAGAATGTCATCGATCGAAGTTTACGATTCATCCTGGAGGGACCAAGATGTATCAAGACATGAAGAGAAGCTTCTATTGGGAAGGAATGAAGAGGGATGTTGGCTTGTGGGTTAGGCAGTGTGTTAACTGTCAACAAGTGAAAGCCGAACATCAGAAGACAAGTGGGTTACTTTAGCCTTTAGATATTCCAGTTTGGAAATGGGATTCGATATCCATGGATTTTATTGATGGGTTGCCAAGGTCAAGGAGAGGAAATGAAAGTATATAGGTTATTGTGGACAGGTTGACCAAAAGTGCCCATTTCGTTCCAGTAAAGTCGACCAGGACGACACTAGTTTTAGCTAAGTTGTTCATGAAGAACATAGTTAGACTTCATTGGATTCCTAGCAGCATAGTCAGCGATAGAGATGCTTTATTCACTAGGGTATTTTGAAGGAGTTTCCAAGAGGTATTAGGTACTAAGCTCAAGATGAGTACATCTTATCACCCATAGACGGATGGTCAGACAGAGATAGTCAATAAGGTACTCGAGGATTTATTAAGAGCTTTTGTATTGGACTTTGGTGGATCTTGGGAAGATCACCTACATTTGATTGAGTTTTCCTATAATAATAGTTATCGGACTAGTATAGGAATAGCGCCTTTTGAAGCTTTGTATGGAAGGCTATGCAAATCGCTAGCATGTTGGTTAGAAACTGGAGACAGATTGGTCTTAGTTCATATTTGGTAAGGGAGGCGTCGGAAAAGATTGATTTAATCCAAGGACGGATGAAGGAAGCTCAATCCAGGTAGAAGAGTTACGCGGATAAGAGCGTAAAGACCTAAAGTTCTCAGTGGGAGACAGGGTTTTCATTAAAGTATCACCGATGAAGGGTGTGGTACGATTTGGAAAGTCGGGAAAGTTGGCCTCGAGATATGTTGGACCATTCCAGATTATAGAAAGGATTAGAAAGCTCACGTACAGAGTAGAGTTGCCGAGTAGTTTGGAAGGTGTCCATAATGTATTCCATGTGTCTCATCTTCGCAAGTATGTGCATGATCCAGAGACTACTATTCCTCAGACAGAGTTAGAGGACTTAGTAGCAGAGCCTGATTTGACTTTTGTTAGACAACCAGTTCGGGTTGTAGCGAGAGATGAGAAGAGACTGAGGACCGAGGCAGTTAAGTTGGTGAAAGTTCAATGGAGCGACAACGAGAAGGATTGTACTTAGGAGACAGAGGATAGGATTCAAGATGTCTATCTTGATCTGCTTTGATGGTATGTCTATATTTGAATTATATAGGTTAGTTGCTAGTTGGGTAAGCTGGTATGGATGTTAGGAGTTGTTACAGATGATTGCTATGTTTGCTAGTTAGTCCTTTGAATTTCAAGGACGAAATTCTTTAAGGAGGGTAGCCTATAACACCCCTAATTTTTAATAACATTATTCAGGAGATTTAATTAGAATAAATTAAATAGAATAATGTAGATAAGGAGATTGAGGTTGATTAATAAATATGTAGTGGCCGTGCTTATTTAAATCAAATGAACTTATAAATGGTTAAGTGTTAGCTAAAATAAATATAAGGGCATTAGGGTAATTGCCGCCTATATTCTCCACCCTTATACCATTTTCTTTAGGCCATACACGTTCATTCTATCATAAGAAAATTTTTAACCGTAAGAAAGATGAGAGCCGGCCATTGAGAAGATAGCTAAGAAGAAAAAATCAATCTAAAGCTTAGGATCAAGCTAGAAGAAATCAATCTCAATCAATCATCAATTTCCTTATCCAATCTAAGGTGAATAATAATCACTACATCTCTATTTTGGTTTTATAATCACATGGTTTCGGATTTAAGGGATAAATTCATTTTTATGATATATTGAATGATGATATGCTTGGTTTATAATTATATGGTATAAACAAGGATGTTTAAATGGAGATATACACAGTTTTAGGGTAAAACCGAAGTTAAATGATTATTAAATGCCATGGAAAAATTATATGTTGTGGAAAACATTATTTTGAAGTTGGGTTTCAATTTTTATAATTTTCCAAGCCGTGGAGAATTAGTTATGAATTTTTGAAGGAAAATATGGTTGTTTGGGTTTTATAAATTTATTTTGGAAAATATATTAAGAATTTGGGTTTGAAATTTTGATATGTTAGATAACATGATTAAAGCGAATTTCTAGAATTTTTGGGGAATTTTACTAAGGAATTTAGTATGGAAATTAATTTATTTTGAAAGGAGGACCTAAATGATTTAATTGTTTTGTTAATAGGAACGACTTAATTGTTAAAAGTTAGCACGTTTTTAGATCTGAGAAAATGCGGCAAATTTAAGTAAAATAATTTGAAAGTTTAATGTAACCAATCATGTGTTTACAAGTGGGGAAGTTAGTTACAAAAAGTTTACTTTATTTGGTAAAAGCAGCCCTTTTGCTCAGAAAAAGGGGTTCTGCCTTCTTTAGAAGGTCTCTTCGACCAAGATCTTCCGCCTCCAACCTAGTCGAAACCTTCTAGGTCGAAACCAGTAAACCAATACACATTTTATCATTTCGATGGTACGTAGTGGATTAGAGAAAGACGAAAGGTAGGGTGTCGAAAGGTAACTTTCGAAGGGGTTGGTTCCTTTGTTTATTTTGTTTTAAAAGAAAAACGCTTGAATGTTTGTAAATGGGTTTCGAAGTAGATGAAACCTATGGTTTTGAAAGGGTATTTCAAAGAGGCTTTCGAAAGGGGTAGTTTCGACCAAGTCGGAACCCTTCTTAGAATTGATGACCTTCCGATGATATTGAAGACATCAATGTAATCGAAAGGTTCAGTTGTTTTATAAATACAAGCCATTTCCTAATGATTTGGAAAGAGGTTAGGGGTTTCGAGGGCAATGGTTTCAAAAGGGGTTTCGAAGCTAGCCTTCAATTGTTTTACCTAGATATTTTAAAGCTTTCAAAAGGATGGTTTCGACACCATTAACCTTCCCCAATACATTTTGAATTGAAGAATGGTTTCAAAAGAGATGCTTTGTCTTATGTTTACTTTGACCCAAAAATGATGTTTTAAGTATAAACCCAATGCTTTCGAAAGGGGGACTTTCAATGGTTTCGAAGGGTAACCTTCATTAGTTTCAAAAGAGCGCTTTCAAATGGTTTTGAAGCTATGCTTCTATATTTATATGATAATACTTTAACATGGTCGAAAGGTTTCGAAAGTGATGTTTTAAAGTATTCATAAGGTAGGAGCCTTATGTTTTAAAGATGGATTTTTGGGCTTTCGAAGGAGGTCATCCTATGAGATCGAAATTAAAGGTTTCAAGGTGTCAAAAGGTTTTAAAACCCAAACTCAAATTTTAAAGGTAAAACCCATGGGTAAATAAAGGAGTTTTGAAATTACTTTAAGTATGTAAATTTGAAGAAGTATCGCCTTGATAAAAATATAAGTTAAAGGGATTAACTATGTTTTAATGAAATGTATTTCAAGGACCTTAAACCCACAGGAGTGGTATTGTTAAATTGTTTTGTTTGCTTTTTCAAATATGAATATACTCACATGCAAACCCATAACGGTATTTTGGGGATAAAGGGGTAGAAGAACCAGCTAGGCTAACCCAGTAGTGAATATAAATTGATTAAACTCCTGAATGAGTAGAATTGCATCCAGGGAGTCAGGGAGACCAAAAATATAGGATGCTTAAACTTTGAAGTTGTCCATGATAGGTTCATAGTAAACCCATGAAAACTATGATAAGGTAGTTATTGGAGGTAACCAACAGGTTCATGGTAAATCCATGAAAACTATGTATTAAGGACAGTTGGCAGGGGTAATTAGTTTGTAGTGAACCCATGAAAACTATATCCGGAGTAAGAATTGACATTAGTCAATAGGTTCCTAGTCAACCCATGAAAACTAGGATAAGAAAAGAGTTAATGGAAGCATCAGTAGATTCCTAGTCAACCCATGAAAACTAGGATGAGAAGTGAGTTATTGGATAAGTCCATAGGTTCCTAGTCAACCCATGAAAACTAGGATAAGAGGATTAGTTATTGAAATGACTAATAGGTTCAGGGGGACCCACAAATTAATTAATTAATTGGCAGGAGCCTATAGGTTCTTAGTGATCCCACGAAACATATGAAATAGGATAGGGTGTCCATGTATAATGAAAAAGGTTATTTGTAAACCCATGAAAACTAATAGGTTAATAGTGACCCTAGAAACAATAATTATGACAGGGTGTCTATGTAAACTGGGGATGTGAAATCCAAGATGTTTTTATATATGCATATAATCATAATATTTTGACATGTATGTTTTAACCATTGTGGATGCAGGAGTACAATAAATGGTTTATAAAGGTTTTAGGATACTAGTGAGGGGAAAACCCGTTCCGCTAAGCGGCGTGGTCTCACTAGATATCTAAAAGGATTGAGATGTTAGATTATTATTCATACCAGGCTTTATGTCTGACTCAAAGTTTTTTTTCCCCTTAAACTCTCGAGTACTCAATTGATTTTGAGTAGTTTGAGGTTTAGGGTTTTCAGGTTCTCCTCCTAGACGAATAAAGCTTCTGGAGGCGTGCAGAAGGCAGTTAGTTATTTAGAGTTATCTTTTTCCACTGTGTATTTGGATGTAAAGATAGATTCATTAGCCTTATTATATACTCTGATCAACCAAGGCATCTTCATATGTCGCTCTTGGCGTATGTGTAATAATTATATTTTGCTGAACGTGGTTATCATTTTTGGGATTATGTAATGGACATCAAATGTTTTGAATGGAATGTAGATATGTATTTTTAAAGTGTTAAAAGTTTTCCATATTCTTGTGATCTGTGTATCAATGAATCTAGCACCGCCGTAATTGGTCGCCGAAGATTAATAATTTATGGATGACTGCAGCATCCGTAGTCGTTAGTTTTGGCCCTCCAAGTAGGTGGATGTTACATGGTCAAAGTCACCTCTTTGGTACCTTTTGATGTCGTCGAAAGGTATATCTTCCTCTCAATAAGTCCTTTCGAATTGACGGGGATATGACTCAGTCGAAACCTTCTTTTGAAGTGTTTCGGGTTGCTTAAGGTTGGGACTTAATGGTGTCAGAGATATGTTGAATTGGTTGGGTTTCGATCTCGTCGAAAGAGTAAGCTTGGGTTGAGATTCCTATGAAGTATGTGAACTATAGGTTTCGACCTAGTCGAAAGGGGACCTATCGATCAGGTTAACAGCAGATCGACCATCTGTGCAAAATAGGAAACTCAGAATTGCTATGTACAAAAGATTATCATAATATCCTTTTATTTGAACTTAATTGTAAAAATTGACCAAATCCCCAATTTGATTTGGGAATTAGGGTTTACAAGTTTAAGAAAATACAAGTGAGGAGTGAAAGAAACCGGATCCCCTAAAACTGACCCCTAGGGTCTTATTTATAGGTGCGGGTTGGCACCTTTTGACCCAAAGGTTTTGATAAGGTCGAAAGGTCAACCTTCCTGCTTTCGTGAGTGTTTCCTGAATCATCGCTTTCGACTTGGTCGAAAGGGTTATGGTTAATCCTCCGTTGCCGCTGAAGGCTAGGCTTCCCTTCATCTTGCTTTGTTCCTTTCGACTTTGTCGGAAGGTTCTCCGCCTGTTTGCTTCTAATTTTTTCAGAAGGTCTTGCTTGATTCCTTTCAAACTTTGTCGAAAGGCATTCTCTTGATCTCCTTTCAACTCAATCGAAAGGCATATATGTGCTTTTACTTAGGTGCTAGCGTACCGTGCAAGTTGGCTTGGATGCTAGCTTTCGATGCTGTCGAAACATACTCCCCTAGCGTTTCGAATGAATCGAAACTTCTCTAAACTTTGCTATAAAGTGTTCCCTTCGAAAGCATCCTCCTTGGCTGGTGCGAAACCATATTCTTTGTTGTTGGTGGATGTGTAGTCTTTCGTTCATAGGTGATAATGGCCTTAACCATTTCAGAAGGCTGTCAAATGCTTTCGAAAGGGTTTCTCTCGCAAGATGTTCTTCTGATGAACATAGACGAAAACAAAACCATCCATTTCGAATAGTTTAGTGTATGTGTAGAAAGGATGCTACTTGTTGGCATCGGTAGGTAGCTTTCGACCTCGTTGAAAGTTCTCTGCTTATTTTGTTGAAACTTCCTTCCGACCTCTTCAAAAGGTGTCGCTGGCGCTTTAATCTTTTTGGTGAAAGCTTTATTTAAAATAAACCAACCTGGTGCTTTCTGATTTTTTTCTATGCTTTTGCTTCTTCTTTCATACTTTTTATCTTGTGAATATTTTATGGATAACATTTAGCCCTCCCACCCCCTAGTATAAAGGAAGCTTTTGTTCTTTTGGGACAAAAACTCCAATGATCTCTTCTCTTCATTTCCTGCAAAACAGTTTATAACTTTCATTAGAATCATAATCTTATTATAAGATCTTAATGGATAACCTTAAACTTGTGATGTTCCAAGTGTTATTTGGCAGCATCTTTGGATAAAGTATTCTGAATATTATATGATCAAACCTTTTTCATTAAAAGTGTGGAACAATATCACCTGGTTAGCAGGCATTGGCTCAAGCAAAGGAACCTTTGGAAAAAAATCTACCATATCCAATTAAACGTTCGCAAATTATCATGAAAATTCCATGGCGATATCTAAAATTCACAAAATCAAAATCTGATAAGAGATCATCAAAAATCCAACAAGGAAATCAGAAATATGAAACTCATAAATCATCATAAACATTCAATAAGAAACTTCAGAATTCACAAACACGTAAGATCATTATGAAAATCCAATGAGAGAATCAAATATACGAAATCCACAAATCATCTCAAAAGTCAAGGAGGAAATTTAGAATTCACGAAACCAGAAATTTAATCAAGACATCACTATGGAAATTTTAATGAGGAAACTAAGAACACGAAATCCATAAATCATCATAGAAATTTAATAAGAAATTTCAGAATTCACGAATACATGAGATCATCATGAAGTGAAACTGAAAATCTAGGAATCCAGGAATGTAATTGGAAAATTGTTAGGACCTTATCTGCTAAATAATCTACACAAAACTCTTTCTAATACGAAGTCGTGGAAATTCAAAAAAGAAGTTATAAAATCAAGAATTCATGATAACAAGAAATCGACAAGAAACCATTATGAAAACCTAATAAGGTAATCAAGTGTATTACATCCACAAATCACCATAAGAGTCAATATGGAAATTTAGAATTCTGAAGACTAGTAACTAAAATAAGAAATCATTATGAAATCTCAATAAGGAAATTAGGAATATAAAATCCACAAATCATTACAAAAATCAACGTAGAAATTCAGAATTCTCAAAATCAGAAATCTAATAAGAAATCATTATGAAATTCCAACGGGAAAACGAAATATATGAAACCCACAAATCATCACATAAGTCAACTAGGAAACTTAGAATTCACGAAACTAGAAATTCAACAAGAAACCACTATGAAAATCTAATAAGGAAACCAAGAATGTGAAACTAGTAAATCATCATAAAAGCCAATGTGGAAATTTTGGATTCACAAAACCCAATATGAAATCTTCATGAAAAGAAATAAGGAACCTGAAAGTTCACGAAATCAATAATTCAGTCAAAGTCTTGTAAGGATCTCATCTGATGAATAGTCTATTAAAAATTCATCCAATATAAGCACAAAATCAGAAATATGTCTAGTAATAGTAAATTTAGTACGCTTAAGCAAAAGATTCCTAGACCAATAAGTTAGTAGTATTATTGTTATATTGGAGCCGAGTAGTTCCATAAAGTCATGCAATCACTCAGAATAGTGGTTCTGTATTATTGCTTGGCCATTCGGTAGTGTAATGGTCCAAATAACATATTAATATACATATATATACACACACACTCTTCTATCTTAGAGGATCACCTTATTTCTAAGGATTTAAGAATGGTTTAGTCAATCTATTCTTCAAATGAAGTCGCCTTCATTTTGATGAGAATTTGTTATTTATTCCATTCCTTTGATTTTGGTACAGATCTTGATTTCGAACCGTGGATTTCTTTATCCATTTACTCGTCTCGTGTTTTCCTTTACAGATGTCTCAATCCTTTGCTATGGTAATTATTTTCTAGAAACCAAATGTTTTAAAGGTTGGGAGTTAATCCTTTGTCCTTCTCAATTATTGTCTTGTATGTCTTACTTTATTCTTGGTTATGGCATGGGACATCTTTATCCTTTTTCTTTTATACTTTCCCCTCTTTTGGGCTTCATCTTTATCTTAGATGGTGGATAGAATTCTTTCTTGAACCCTTTATTCTCTTGGGTTTTGATTTTTGTTTTGAGTCGTAGACATCTTTATCTATTTGGTGTCGCTTCTTGGCTTCCCTTGGTTCTAAGGGATGTAGTGTATGTTAGGTTATCCTTCCTCCAGAAGGTTGCTGATGGGTGCCTATCTTGACCCTTCCCCTAAGTGGTGAGTTGAACATTAGGGGCTTTTGTTTAGAGGTTTTGACCCTCCCTCTATGAGGTGCCTTTGGTAAGGTCTTAAGAGGATTTGACCCTTTCTCTCGGAGGTGCTTTTAGTAAGGTCTTTTTAGAGGTTTTAACCCTCCCTCTAGGAGGTGCCTTTGGTAAGGTCTTTTTAGAGGTTTTAATCCTCCCTCTAGAATCTCAAATAAAAGACTAGGGGCTCATGATTCATGAACCTATAGTTTTTTAAGCGAGTACAGGATTCCCTAATTTAAGCTTTTGTTAGTGGACTTTTGATAGTTTTAAAACTTTTGTTGAAAAATTAAATAGGCTTCTCCTCTCCAATGGTTTTAGAAAGTTTTAAAATATTGAGATTGCTTATTTGGAAATCCTTTGTGTACATTCATTAATGCTATATAGTATCTTTGGAAGATCATACAAATCAGTTCTTGAAATAGATACACTTGTCTTCCCCAGATCATGGGGTAATTAAAAGTAGTATTTCTTTGAAGATATGTTAGGGAAATTTCTTTTAGTAAAATAATTTGCCAAGAATAGAGATATGTAACTCTTGGTGAGGATTGCTTAGTAATGGAGTGATCTATCTGTAAGCTTTTCTCAAAGGCCGGTGAAGGATGATTAATAGCGACCTGAGCTTTTATGAAAGTTAGCCTTTGTATTGTGTTGATTGAAACCTTGATAGTGATTTTGTAATTAGACACCTGAGCTGTCTTTCCAGGCAGCTAGAAATTTGTCGTGCTTCAGGAGTGTGTTGGATGCCATGGTCTGGTTTTGTTTTTCCCTGTAATGGCACTCGAATTTTGAATTAGAATATGTCCAATTTTCAGTATAAATAAAAGACAAATTAAAGTACGAATCAAGCTAAAAAGTTATGAAAGAAGAGAATTCATAGTTAAACTAATGCTGTAAGACTCCATGATTTGGCAGGGATCCGTATTTTGAAGCTACCAAGTTGTGTTCTTCAAGAGATCTCTTTAAGTTTCTTTAACGAACTCCTTTAAGGTTCCTGACATGATTATAATTTGAATCATTTCAGTTAATACGTGACACTCGTCGGTTATATGCCCATTTTCTTTGTGATAATCATAATAACTTTCTCCTTTTCTGGATTCTAACTGACTTCGCATGTTATGAGTAGTTGAGATACTTCTGTTATCTTTTGTTGTAGCAAACATGTGGGAAAGGGGTTGATTTAAGGCTATGTAGTTGGATTTTGGAATTTTCTTCCAAACTCTTTCACCACCTTTTAATTTATGCTTAAAGTGATCGGAGTTAGATCTTTCCCCTTTTATGCCTTGTCGCGATCTTTTCCTGTCATGGCTCAGTTCATCTAATCGGATAAATTGCCTGCACGGGAATAGAAGTATCATAGATCTTTACATCCATTAATACAAAGGTTTTCTAGAAAGGGGTTTGTTCGATTAGCCCTGACCGAATTGCTATCAACTTGTCTTTATCCGTCGCATTTTCGGCTTTTATTGCTTCAGTATTGAACCGCTTTAAATACTCGTCTAGTGGTTCTCTCGGTTTTTGTTTGATTGCGGCTAACAGGCTAAAGCTCATAGTTAGATCTTTGAATATATAAAATTTCATCACAAAGTCATAAGAAAATTGTTCCCAAAAACAAATAGTCTTCTTTTGATCATTTCTATACCATTTGATAGCTGCTCCTTGAAAAGTAATCGGAAATTTTTTGCATCGAACTGGCCCAGGAGCATTATACAAATTCATCCAATTTTCAAAAGCTGTAAGGTGATCATATGGATCAGTAGTTCCATCATATTTTGGTGGGGGAATTTGAATGTGAGGAGGGATGCTAGTTGCCATAATTTCTTATGAAAAAGAAGCCTTTTGTAGGATAACATATTTCCCTGATCCATTGAGTGCATTTTTTATTGTATCCTATGTGACTTGGTTGTGAATGTTGTTATGGTAATCTTCACTGTCTTCCATGGTTAAACTGTTGGATTGCTCAATGGTTCTCTTAGCCTGACTTCCTTGATTCTCTTATTGATCTTCATTTGGAGGTTGTGCTTCACCTTCTCCTTCCATAATTCTTATCGACTCTTGAGATGGAACCCCTTCAAGCAATTCTCGCATTGCTATCATTTGTTGTTGTAGATTTTGGACTTTAATCTCACTATTTGTCAGGGTTGAAGGTTGTCCAATCTCCATATTTTCTAAGTTGAAGTTCAGAATTATATCATTTTCCAGAGTTGATTGTAGTGCAGCTTCTTCATTGTTGTTATTCTTTGCTCTCATCATTTTCTTCTCTTGAATGAAGAACTCTATGCGATCAATTTGTGATGAAAGTTACACAAGATCAGAGGTTCAAGCCCTCCTTCTACCGCCAAAAATGTTAACAAGAAAACTTGTCAACACCTCAAAATAGTGTTTGAAGAAGGAGTTATCCCTTTGAAACCTCCCCTAGAACAAGTGAAAGTTGTTAACACTTTTCAAATCGGTAGAACTGGTCAAAGTCACCACTTTGGAACTTTTCGATGCCATCGAAAGGTATATCTTCCTCTCAATAAGTCCTTTCGAATTGATGGGGATATGACTCAGTCGAAACCTCCTTCTGAAGTGTTTTGAATGACTTAAGGTTGGGACATAATGGTGTCGGAGATAGGTTGAATTGGTTGGGTTTCGATCTCGTCGAAAGAGTAAGCTTGGGCTGAGATTCCTATGAAGTATGTGAACTATAGGTTTCAACCTAGTCGAAAGGGGAATTATCGATCAGGTTAACAATAGATCGACATATCTGTGCAAAATAGGAAACTCAGAATTGCTATGTACAAAAGATTATCTTAATCTCCTTTTATTTGAACTTAATTGTAAAAATTGACCAAGTCCCCAATTTGATTTGGGAATTAGGGTTTACAAGCTTAAGAAAATACAAGCGAGGAGTGAAAGAAATCAGATCCCCTGAAACTGACCCTTAGGGTCTTATTTATAGGTGTAGGTTGGCACCTTTCGACACAAAGGTTTCGATAAGGTCAAAAGGTCAACCTTCATGCTTTCGTGAGTATTTCCTGAATCATGGCTTTCGACTTGGTCAAAAGGGTTATGGTTAATCTTCCGCTGTCACTGAAGGCTAGGCTTCCCTTCATCTTGCTTTGTTCCTTTCAACTTTGTCGGAAGGTTCTTCACCTGTTTGCTTCTAACTTTGTCGGAAGGTCTTGCTTGATTCCTTTCAAACTTCGTTGAAAGGCATTCGCTTGATCTCCTTTCGACTCCATCGAAAGGTGCATATATGCGCTTTTACTTAGGCGCTAGCATACTGTGCAAGTTGGCATGGATGCTAGCTTTTAATGCTGTCGAAACATACTCCCTGCTGTTTTGAATGATTCGAAACATCTCTAAAACTTTGCTATAAAGTGTTCCCTTCCAAAGCATCCTCTTTGGCTAGTGCGGAACCATATTCTTTGTTGCTGGTGGATGTGTAGTCTTTCCTTCATAGGTGAGAATGGCCTTAACCATTTCAAAAGGCTGCCAAATGCTTTCAAAAGGGTTGCTCTCGCCGGATATTCTTCTGGTGAACATAGACGAAAACAAAACCATCCGTTTTGAATGGTTTAATGTATGTGCAGAAAGGATGCTACTTGTTAGCCTCGGTAGGTAGCTTTCAACCTCGTTGAAAGTTCTCTGCTTATTCTGTTGAAACTTCCTTCTAACCTCTTCGAAAGGTGCTGCCGGCGCTTTAATATTTTTGTTGAAAACTTTATTTAAAATAAACCACCATGGTGCTTTCTGATTTTTTTTCAATGCTTTTGCTTCTTCTTTCATACTTTTTCTCTTGTGAATATATTATGGATAACAAATGCTGGTGTTGCATTGTTACCTGGAGGTTAGTGTTAGCATTCGAAGTGTGATTGTTATATAAAAGAAAATTGTTGCCTCGAGCCTTACACCCAGTAATGACTAAAATAGGGAATATGCTTCACGGCTATGTGGTTCACTGCATATAAGGTATGATCATCCTTGATCTAGATCGATATTATTCCTTTTGATGTATGCTTTTGGCCCAGTAGGGTTGTTGATCGCGACCGAGGGATGATCTGGTACTATCTAGGAAGGGGTAGGCTGGTCTTGACTTGCTGGTTAAAAGGTTATCAACCTCGGTACATTTTTTAGACGTATACTGTGGCAAGCGGTACCCCAGTAGCCTTGTCATTTTATGGAATCCATTTTCCATTATGTGCCTTAATGGATTTAATTGTATACCTATTATGCTTGAATGTAATTAATGTAACCATTTCGACTATGATTCAATATTTATTTTAAACCTTGGATGTTATTATAATATTATAGAAATTCTTATAGAAAGGTTTTGGTTATCGTAAGGTAAAAACCATCTTTGTTTATATGCGGCGTGGTCTTACGAGATACCTTTATTTTTAAAGGTTTTTATAAGTATAATAATTAATTTGTTTTGAGTTTACTCACACCAGACCTATGTTTGACTTGGAGTTTTTCTTTCTTTCCCTTAAATTCTTGGGTACTCTAATTTTTGAGTAGCCAAGTAGTCCAGGTTGTTACAGATGGATTTTGGGGGAGTATGAGGTAGGAGGCTTTACGGTTATCTTGTTATCAATTTTATTTTTGCTGTGTGTTTTTAGTAGGTATCAGCATAATGGGGGCATGCAGTTATAATTGTCCCCGGCTGAAGTTAGACTTGTTGTAACTCTGAAGTTTCATTTTTGAATGTTCTGTTATATATGATTTCCATGCATCGTGAGATTCTGTGTTTCTTTCTTCTTATCTTTACTTTTCTTTTTACCCTCAACGGCTTGTCTTTTGGACACCTAGATGATCGACATATGGATACCACAGATGTATTTAGTGTCGTCTTTAGGAGTAAGAAAGGCAGGTCGTTACAGAATATTCTTTAATTCATACTTACTAATTTACATTTCCAAAAATTTCTTCCATGTTACCTTTATAAACCCACTTAAGTTCATAATATTTTAATAGAATACTTGATTATCAAATTCAATGCAATACTAATACATCCTTATATACTTAAATCAAAATATACAAACCATATTAAATAAATTATAGTCACATAAATCATAATATCCCAAAACCTACAAATAAGTTCCAAGTATTATTAAATTATAATCTATTCAATTGTAGCCTCAAATTCATAAATAAATTTTGATCTATTTCTTAATTTCAAAACATCTTAAAACAAATTCTTTTAAAATACTATTTTGTTCCAAAACTCTCATTATTATACATAATATAAATACCTTAATCAGACTATAAAATTCAATATTTCCAAAAGTATGATTGATATTTCTTACTAAAATAATCCTTTGATAAATATAATTATATAAATATACAAACTTCGCAATCTTTTGAAATAGTTTGAACATAAAAATTTATTTCACATTGTTGCAATCATAATTTAATACACATAAAACCCAAATTCAATTCATATATAATTTCTCAAAAACTTCATATAATTTATTTCAACTTCCACATCCCGAATCAAAATCATAACGCAATAAATATAATGATACTGCCTTGCTATATATTTTATTGATTCACTAAATCAGTTGGTTGCAATATTAACTGTATAATCAATACTACCTCATTAGTGACTTCAACCATTTACTACTATACAATGGCTACATACATCGCTTAAAATATTTATTCAACTTATAAAAAACATTTTATCCAAATAATAAACACAAACTCTCATTTTCTAAAACCATTTCAAATATTGACTTAAAATATCACTTTATCAAAATTACTAAGTTTACTTATTGTAACGAACAACCTTTTAGACCCCCGAATGTCAGCACTAATACATCTACAGTATTCACATGTTGAATACCCAAGCGGAAAAGACAAAACGTTAGGGTAAAGAAAAAGAAGAAAAGAAAAGGAACAAGAAAGAGGAGAACAAAAACATTAGCTCACATGTGAAATGATAACATATAATATCAAAAGATAATAAATAGAGCTACTCTAATATACATAGACTTTTAGAGTTACTACTCAAAGTACTATCAATAGCCTGGATAGTTATAACAGTCTGCCCTTACAATTGCTGATATATACACACACATAATGTAATGTAGCAGAAATAAATACTACGGTAGGTAAAACATCCAACTTCTCTCCAAGAGCTCAGTGAACATCAACGAAAACATGCCTTTCTCAAACTACTCGAAAGAGCACCCATTAAAATAACGGAAAAATAAAACCATGGGTCAGACACAAGTCTGGTGTGAGAAAATCAAGAAATATATGATCAACATATAACAATACTTTTGAGACTGCATGGAATGCCATAACGGCTATCCCCTTAAAAGAACCACCATCTAAAAAGTACATAAGGTGATATAATAGATAATATCTAAGGTGTGTAATATAAATAAGAAACTAACTATTGGTGCTTACATTGGTCACACCATAACATTTTAGAGTATAATCAAAATAGCTTAAGCGCGTTCGCATAATGGATTTTCCACAAAGGCCTCCTCATAAACTAAGACCGATCTCCTATGACAAGGATTAGAAAACACCTTTCGAATATAATATAGGTAAACACAACTAGCTCAGACGTCCGAACATTTTCGTTAATAAGGTGAACCAAGTACCCGCAAATCCTACGTGACACATATCAATAAGCATACTCTAGACACGAAGTTGGCATACCCTCATGAGTTAGCTAAACCAGAGATTGCGCATCCTACTATGTCTTTAGTCATTTTTTGATGGTGAAGTCACGTTCAACATCTCAACACACGAGCTATCATCATCGAACAGATCATGAATCCCAAAATGGATTCCAGCATCTTAAACAAATCCACTTCCAAGAGATAGAACACGTATCTCAGTCTAGAAGTGGTTTTTGATAAGTAGAACACTTATCGATCCTGTTCTTCTCAAGACTGAATCAACGAATTTCTGGTTAACTCAATTCCGGTTCTTTAAAAAGTAAGTGAAAGCAAGAGACGTTTCATATGAGTGCTCCTCTATGGGGATTCTCAAAGCGTATGAAGGCGTGAAACTTTTTGATACTTATTAAGTTAATTTGGTTATATTAAACAACAATGAAATGGTCGCATATGGAAACCTAGTCTCGTATACTTATCACGTTTCCAACCTTTTCAATTTCTAGTATCCCTCGGTCAAGAAGAAAGCCCGGCAGGTTAGAGCACAATTGCTTCTACACCCTACTTGAATCATCATTCTTAACTCTCACGGCTGGAATCAAGTTTACTTCGTTGCCTTTTAGTGCTAAGTACACGATAATTACTTTCCATAAACAAGTAATCACACAAAGCACGATTAACTCACAGAAAGCACGATCCAGTCACATGAACGACTTTTAAATCCCCTTTTTAGTTAATTAATCTTTCATTAGTTAAAACTTCTTTTATTAGTAAAACTCCTTTTTATCTAATAAAACTTTTTCCATTAATTTAACATCACTTAATAAAAACTTCATTCTTTAATTAAAACTTCTCTTGTTAACTAAACACCTTTTATTAATTAAACTCCTTTACTAATTAAACTCCTTTATTAATTCAACTTCTTATTAAATTAAACTTATTATTTAGTTAAACTTATTATTTGATTAAACTTCTTATTTATTAAGACTTCGCTTATTTAATTAATAACTTAACTTATTAATTAAACTTTTTATTAAACTTATATATATAAATTTAATTTCTCTTTATAAAAGATATGCTTGTATTTTACTATTTATGTATTACTATTTATTTATACTGTATTTTACTATTCACTTATATTGTATTTTACTACTTACTTATACTGTAATTTACTATTCACTTATACTATATTTTTACTATTCACTTGTTACTATTCATTTATACAGTATTTTACTATTTATATATTACTTTTCATTTATATTGTTTTCTATACTTCAAAAGTATTCATATACTTATCTCAAATGGTATAAGTATATTCATAAATCATTAACAAGATTTACTTACTTTAAGATACAATCAAAGAGGTTAAATACAATAGTTGTTGTTCATGAAGTTCTCTCATTGGAAGTCCCTATGCAAGATCGAGTGTCTCGGTAATCTCAACATCATCGTCTACATGTGTCCCCTAAAAGTCGCCAGGCCCCTCTTCTTGCAACACAACGATCATTTTCACATCTAGACCGGGGGCATCACTAACTGGGATGCTCGGGATCGTCCTAAAGATATTCAAGACCGTTGATTCGGTCGTTGTCGCCTATAGTCCTGGTTGGGAGCTATCCTTCGAAGGACTTGAGATCGCGGGTTGACCTAAAATTCGAAAAAGATGAAATAAGATATTAGCTACAACAACCGGCGTCATGTGGGCTCTCTCAAATATGGGTGAGGTCAATGATATACCTCTGCCAAATTGAGGCTCCGTGTGGGCAAGTGTGCCATTTGAATTCCCCTCCTGAATAGGAGATATCATGGTTGTCTTATGAAGTTGCGATGCATCTGAATTATTCTCAGAATTTGGTGGAGTGGTAGAGACAGTTGGAGGCTCGAAAGTAAGGCCTGTAGTGCTATCCTAAGAAGTGGTGTCAGAACCCTCAGCTTGATCCTTTTGAACTGCAGCAGCCAACTTCGGATGCAGAATTAGCTTACCTATTATGAGCGCCTCGATTTCTTCTAAACTTAGGATCTCTTTCTCTAGTTCTGCCAAGTCCACCTTGCCTCCTTCTAAATGTTCTCGCTCTTCCAGCATGATCTTCTCCCATGCCATCGCTAAAGCGCGAGGGTAACTTTCGCCAAGCCACGACAAGTCTTGGAACTTAAGAATGTTAACATTGTAGTTGGTGATGAACATATTGTGTAACGACCCGCCATTTTTGGACCATTCGCGACCATTATAAGTGTATAGGAAGACACTCATGCCGGAGTTGAATTGCTCAAAATACCGCGTTGTTAATTTAAATTTGGCAAAACTGAACATATATAGTAAATAAATAATCACAGAACACAGACACAGAGTAATAATTTGCAGCGGAATTAAAAGAGATAGTAGTTCATGAAGCTACTATATGAATATATAAAATACATCAGAGTTTACAACAGAAGAGTAATATGATACATCAGAGTTAAACCAGATACAACGGAAGAGTAACACGATACATCAGATACAAATCAAAATGCATCACTGGAATCATCGAATGCTGAAAGCAGAATAGATGGCTGGATCTTCAAGCAAAGCTCCAACTCCAAAGGTGAGTCTCGAATACTGGTACACTCAGTCTGACCCGAGAGTAAAGCAAAAACACAAGACACTCGAGTCAGGATTAACATTCTTATATTAATAAATCCAACTCAAGTGAAATAGCAATTGAAATATAAGTAACTCAAAGGATGTTTGGAATAACCATCCTTTAAGGATCCGTTAAACTATCTACTATGTAGTAGTGTACGATAAGTAGATAATGTCTATCAGTAATATAAAGATATCAAAATAGCGTTAAGTCATGGCCCATTCCACCCTTAACACATTTTTATTCCCACAAGCATATACAAGACCGTAGTTTCCCCAAAACCGGAAGTCACCAGAGGGCAATCCATATACTCAAGGTACAAAACAAATTCGTAGTGGTCGCGCATAAATGGAATACAAGTATGACAAGGCACATGAGGCTATACCCAAGGTAGTGATACTACCGTTCGCCTGATCCGGGCTGGTGAGAACGCAACGCCGCAGCGCTCGCAACACCGTGAGACAACACTCCAAAAATCAAGGGTGCACCAATCGACAATAAGTATAAGTAGTTCGAAGAAGTGTGTCCACTTGAGGTATCAATCCTCCATTGGCCCGGCACAGCTCCTGTTTTAGTCATTTCCAATTTGACACAAGTGTCAAGGTTATCCATTATCGTTCTCTTCCTTCAGTCAACACGAACACCATTCCAACCACTTCATTCTGGATCATCACTCCGCGTATAGTTATTAAAGTGGTTTTCGGTTTAGATAGAGAGTATATCCATAACCGAATTCCGGTCTCTTTAATAACTTTCGTAATTATTACACCGATTGGTCGTTTATATATTTCAAAACCAAATCAAATTCAATTCAATTAGAATTCGTAAATCAACATTTCATTTGTCTTTCAAAACCAATTTCCAATAATTTACGTTTCAAAACTTCCAAATTATCATTTCAAAATCTTATAATTCAATTTCAATCTTATATTTAAACAATTCAAATATTGATTCAAGTTCATATAAGTTTCATTCCAAAATCATTTAAATTAATTTAATTTAACATTCAAATCAATTTAACTTCATTTATCAATTGCATTCAATATTCATTAAGTAAATTTGCCATTTAAAACAATTTCTATTAAATTTCCAATTCATTAAATCCATTATTTAAATTCAACTTCCTTATATCAAAACTTACAAATTCGATTAAATTAAATTCATCAAACCAAATTCTTTAAATTTCAAGTCTTACATTAATTTCAATAAATCACATTTTATTTCTTGTTAAAGAAATTCAATATTCACTTATTTACTTACTTAAATAATTTTACAAAACTTAATTAATAAAGAAACTCAATTTGAATTATTCAAAAAGTTCAATTCCACTTATTAAAGAATCCAATTCAATTTAATCATTAAATAATTCAATCTTATTTAATTATTAGATAATTCAAAACTTAATTATTAAATAATTTCAAAGTTTAATAATTTCAAACTTAATTATTAAATCATTTCAAACTTTAATAATTTCAAACTTAATTATAATTTCAAACTTAATTCAATCATTTCTCAAATTAAACAACATTTCATCAATTACATTGTAAATATTTGTTTCAGATTATTAAATATTAACATTTTCTTTTCATTAAAATTCAAATTTCAACTTCATTTCAAAACCATATTATTTATTCAAAATAAATCTTCGTTTTATTTTTAAATCAAATTATTGACCAATCGGGTTTTATTTAATTCTCTATATCCAAGGTCAAAGTTCAATTTGGGTATTTATCATTTCAACCCGATTCCAATTCAATTCAAAATCAAAGCATAACAAAGGGAACTTGCAGTGTGATAACTGGGATGGTGTCAAAGTAAATAAACAAGCAATAACAAAAATCAATAACAACAAACAAATAATCCATTCAAATAATCCCGAAATAACCGTATTAATTCGCATTGTTATTTGTACGAATTAATATAATTATTTCTAGAACCTACACTATCATTTCATGTAGATTAAAGATTATTACATTACGGTTTTCACTTGTCATTTATTTACAATTTCATACATCGTCAATTTAACAACATACATTCAGTGGTTCAAAGTGTAATTAAACAAATCCTACGTGTCAATAAATTTAACAGTAAAAGGGGTCATATTATACAAATGTCAATTAATCAAATTTAACATTTAATTATCCTATGTCAAGTTCAATTTCATACTATTTATCATTTTAACATTAACAATTTAACGTCCAATATAAACATCAACAATCAATCAATTATCAGCCAAACTGTATTATCATCGCATAAATAATTAACAGATAATGGTGTCAGATGTCACTGGTGAACAGATACAGGTAATAGCATATATAACAGTGTGATTAACTAACAGCAGCATATTTCAATTGTCGTTTCAATTGAAATCAAATCTAATAAATAAAAGAACGTTAATCGTGAGTGAGTGCTCACCTTTCGAGGCTAGAGATTGAAGAGAATGAAAAGAGCTACTGGTCCAAACACGAATTCCAAAACAAAACTGAATTGGTGCGGATTTGATGGACAAGCTGATAATACGAATAGACGAAATAAATCAGAACTGGGTTGATGAAGATAATTGGTGTAATGTACTTATATATATAACAATATCTGAATTTATTTCAAACGAAAATTTCCTCCGAACTTAAAGTTCCAAATCAGCACATTGTAAATACAACATCTACTAGAACCCTGCCTATGCTTAAAATATGATGTATATAAATAGGTATAATACTTTATAATACATAATACATTACTCGTATACTAATATATATGGTATAAACTAACATACGACTACCGTATATACTTTCATACAAAACGATATGATTTAGTTGTTATAACCTCATACAGTTGAAAAACTTACTTTAATAAACATATATGACTAACAAAATGAAGGCTGCAATATATAGAAATCAAGTATAAGCAATATATAACTTATAAAAATACAGCCGCAACCAGGCATAAATGTAATAATAAAAAAAAATAAAAAGAAAATACTATTACATATACGTATGGAACACGGGAACCATACAAGTTGATATAAAGTAAAATAAGTATAAAGTAACATAATATATATAGCTTATATTCCATATGCAGATAACAGAATTCACACACAAAACAGAAAATATAAGTATGCTAGAATACAGCAAACGTAATATAGAAATCTATATAAACTATCAGATATATATTGACATGTTATTAATAAACCAGATAGTTTACATATCCATATATTTATATATAACCTAGTTAACTCTTCATACTTTATAATATGTAATAGCTTGATATGAGTAAACTGTACACTTTGATACTTTACAAACTTAATAAACTACAGTATACCTTATAACTTAGAAAACTATATATATACTTACAAAACTATATGTATAACGTTTAAGCCAATACATTGAAATCAAATGCTAATACAAAAATATAACATAATATATACAAATACCCTTAAACATACATACCAACTGAGTTAGATTATATAAATAGGCAGACAGAACAAATATGTATGAATCTATATACAAACAATACTGCAACCTTGTATATAAATTAAGACATCATATATATAGCTAGCCTGACATGCCTATAACAATATATTTAAAACTGCAACTAATATATATATATAAACTATAGATTTTTCATATATATATACATACAAGAAATAAAACAAAGCACGATATAGATGTATACACTTACACAGAGGGACACGCCAATAGAAGGCAAAAGGCAGAGGGAGGAGATATGGGCTAGGCAAGATGATGTGGGCGAGTTGATCTGGTGGCAGAGGCCGGTTCTTCGTTGGGTTTTTGGCGTGGGTTGTCGACTGCGTGGCACAGCTACTGGCGCCAGGGGATGAGGCAGAGCACGGCAGGGAGTTGGGACAACCGGATGTAAAGGCGAGTTGGAGGGAATGGAGAGAGGCCATGGCTGCTGGTGGTTGTGGTAATGCTGCAGATCGGGTCGGCTGCAAGGTTCAGGGGAGCTCGGCATGTGTGTTACGGCCATGGAGATGTGGTAGATTTGTGAATGTGAATGATCTTTTTTTTTTTTAATAAAGTAGAGGCCATTTCGTTTGTGCTCGGGCAAGGGAAGAATGCACAGGCAAAATAAGGAGAGGGGCAAGAGTAGGAAGAGGTAGATGTGAAGCACAAATAAATGGAACGTTACTTTTTTTCTTCTTTTCAGCCTAAGGAAGTAGGCAATGAAGACAAATAAAAGAATGGAAGAGTCAGGAAATCTGAGCAGCTAGTTTGTTGAATTCATTAATTATGAACGACTATAGACTATTGGTTTTCTTACATTGGAAAATGAACGGTAACCAGAAAACAAAAAGGCAAAGATTTGAATACCGATACGGTCATTCTTTTCACGCATTCTGTTTTGAATAGGACTTCAAAACACAGAAACGACTATATTGCGGAGATCAGCATGATGAGACGATCGAAACGGTATATAAATATCAGTGGTACGATCATCCGATAAAAAGTCGATATCGGTACAAGAATGATGCTATTCTGCAGAAAATAAGAACGACGGAGCCAAAGATGTCCGAATTTGGAAAAACGACAAACTGAAATCTTGCTCAGAAGATGATTTAGAATTTTTCTATGTAAAAATATTTAGGTTCCGAAGACATTTAATTTTCATTTCTTTTTAACTGATTAAATTGAAGTGAATTTACGCGCGAAATAAATTTTCATATTTTCGGACGAAAATTTACCAGTTGCTATGTTTAACTAAACGTATTCCAAATATTAAATTTTTATTTCAAAATTTTATCGTTTAAAATTTCATAAAATTTCAACTAATTACGTTATTAAACAGTTGAAATTTACGGGTCGTTACACTCTCCCCCACTCAAAACTTTTCGTCCCCGAAAAGGAAGGAGGTAAGGGAATGGAAACAACCAGAAAGAAAAATAGATTTGAAATACAAAATAACAATTATTTAAACCATATAAATTCAAATTTAAATTAATTGATTTTCAACAATTGATTTAATCCATTTGATTTCACCAAAATAATTCTCAACTATTTCTAAATTCATTATCTTATTATCCAATTATCTTCAATTTACAATTTTTAAAACCATAAATTTGAATAATCTTTTATTATAATCATATTTTATTCAGCAATTAAATTCTTCTTTATTCCAAATTACTGTTAAATTTATTCTACTTAATATATCTACTCACATATATTTAACCCATATAGATTAATTTAAACCATAAAAGTTTCGATTTAAATTAATTTATATTTACTAATTGCTTTTTAAATTCAAGATATTTTCATATGTTGATCAAATTTCAATTTTATAATTTTTTCAAAACAAAAATTATTAACTGAGTTTACTTATTATCCTATCTAACTCTATTAACATTTTTATAATCAAAATTTAGTGTATAACATTTATTATAAACACTCAAATTTTATTTATAAATTCAATTTATCTTATATATTATCCAATTACATATTCAACTTATGAATGATTTAGGTAAGTTGTATTAGAATGCAGTTGAACAACATACAAATAAAATTTTTCAATTCAATTATTCAAGTTAAAATATTTATTCCAAATTTTGGTTTTATTTATAATTAAAATCATCTTTTAACAAAATTGAAGAATTAGATTTTCGATTAACTTTAAACAATTTAGAGATATAATATATTTATATCCAATCAAATTAAATTTTAAAATAAGATACTTATATATATATATATATAAATCAAATTATACTGACGAAATTCAAATCAAAATATATTTTTTCAAAACAAAACCGTAGCAAAGCTACAGAATAGTATCTCCACTTCGAAACTCGAAAATGAATATCGATGATGCGGCCGCCATCACCGAAATTATTTTCCAGCGACAAAGAGAAGAGCATTGTTTTCAACATTTTAAAAATTCTTTGAAAATGATTTCCATTCGAAAATACTTTCAATAATATATACTTTAAAATTTTAAAAACCAAAGTTTGAAATCACCGGAAACTAATAAATTCTCAAATTTCTGAATTAAATTCATTTCAAATTCCAATCAATTTATAACCAAGTTTATAAATTCATTTATTTATATTATGCAATAGTCAATGGTTTACAAAACAATAAATGAAAATCAAATATTATTATTTTCAGACAACAAATTCATTAACAATTTAATTTCAGAAAACTTATATTTATATATAATATAATCATTCAGAACTATTTTGTTTATCAAATTTGAAAACAACATTTTTAATATAAATTTAGAAATACATTTCTTTGCTCGACGATTCAGGAATGGATTTTCAAAATAAGGATAGGGATTCAAAATTTGATGGACTTAAATCAAAGAGAAATTCGATTCGAAGATAAGTTCGAAACAAAAGATAAGATAATTCAATTACCACAATCAGGAGATGGATGAGTTTATTTAATTCACGGGCAACCTTAACCGGGTCGTCCGTAACTTCAAGAATAGGATCGATGCTGAATTTCGAGGTAAATCAACACTCGATCTCAAGAGATGAAATTCAGGTATAGCAGGGAATAGATAGCATTGTAAACCGAGGATACAGAAATCTCCGGCAAATCAATGCCTATTATAAAGGAGTTTTGCTCCTTTACGAATCATTCGAAGATTGGCGAGACCGCCGATCTATTATAGATATCATTTAAAATAGAGTTATGGGGTGCTCCAGAATTTGAAAGAAGACGAATAGTGAGGGACACGAATGAAATTTGGAACCGCAGGGAAACATTCCAAAATTCAAAGGAATTTGAGTCAAGGGAAGAGATTGAAACTCGAATGAGAGTGATTCTGTAAATACATTTACCCTATATGTTGAGTTTGCCTAGAGCTACCAAAGCTCTGATACCAACTGTAACGACCCGCCATTTTTGGACCATTCGCGACCATTATAAGTGTATAGGAAGAAACTCATGCCGGAGTTGAATTGCTCAAAATACCGCGTTGTTAATTTAAATTTGGCAAAACTGAACATATATAGTAAATAAATAATCACAGAACACAGACACAGAGTAATAATTTGCAGCGGAATTAAAAGAGATAGTAGTTCATGAAGCTACTATATGAATATATAAAATACATCAGAGTTTACAACAGAAGAGTAATATGATACATCAGAGTTAAACCAGATACAACGGAAGAGTAACACGATACATCAGATACAAATCAAAATGCATCACTGGAATCATCGAATGCTGAAAGCAGAATAGATGGCTGGATCTTCAAGCAAAGCTCCAACTCCAAAGGTGAGTCTCGAATACTGGTACACTCAGTCTGACCCGAGCGTAAAGCAAAAACACAAGACACTCGAGTCAGGATTAACATTCTTATATTAATAAATCCAACTCAAGTGAAATAGCAATTGAAATATAAGTAACTCAAAGGATGTTTGGAATAACCATCCTTTAAGGATCCGTTAAACTATCTACTATGTAGTAGTGTACGATAAGTAGATAATGTCTATCAGTAATATAAAGATATCAAAATAGCGTTAAGTCATGGCCCATTCCACCCTTAACACATTTTTATTCCCACAAGCATATACAAGACCGTAGTTTCCCCAAAACCGGAAGTCACCAGAGGGCAATCCATATACTCAAGGTACAAAACAAATTCGTAGTGGTCGCGCATAAATGGAATACAAGTATGACAAGGCACATGAGGCTATACCCAAGGTAGTGATACTACCGTTCGCCTGATCCGGGCTGGTGAGAACGCAACGCCGCAGCGCCCGCAACACCGTGAGACAACACTCCAAAAATCAAGGGTGCACCAATCGACAATAAGTATAAGTAGTTCGAAGAAGTGTGTCCACTTGAGGTATCAATCCTCCATTGGCCCGGCACAGCTCCTGTTTTAGTCATTTCCAATTTGACACAAGTGTCAAGGTTATCCATTATCGTTCTCTTCCTTCAGTCAACACGAACACCATTCCAACCACTTCATTCTGGATCATCACTCCGCGTATAGTTATTAAAGTGGTTTTCGGTTTAGATAGAGAGTATATCCATAACCGAATTCCGGTCTCTTTAATAACTTTCGTAATTATTACACCGATTGGTCGTTTATATATTTCAAAACCAAATCAAATTCAATTCAATTAGAATTCGTAAATCAACATTTCATTTGTCTTTCAAAACCAATTTCCAATAATTTACGTTTCAAAACTTCCAAATTATCATTTCAAAATCTTATAATTCAATTTCAATCTTATATTTAAACAATTCAAATATTGATTCAAGTTCATATAAGTTTCATTCCAAAATCATTTAAATTAATTTAATTTAACATTCAAATCAATTTAACTTCATTTATCAATTGCATTCAATATTCATTAAGTAAATTTGCCATTTAAAACAATTTCTATTAAATTTCCAATTCATTAAATCCATTATTTAAATTCAACTTCCTTATATCAAAACTTACAAATTCGATTAAATTAAATTCATCAAACCAAATTCTTTAAATTTCAAGTCTTACATTAATTTCAATAAATCACATTTTATTTCTTGTTAAAGAAATTCAATATTCACTTATTTACTTACTTAAATAATTTTACAAAACTTAATTAATAAAGAAACTCAATTTGAATTATTCAAAAAGTTCAATTCCACTTATTAAAGAATCCAATTCAATTTAATCATTAAATAATTCAATCTTATTTAATTATTAGATAATTCAAAACTTAATTATTAAATAATTTCAAAGTTTAATAATTTCAAACTTAATTATTAAATCATTTCAAACTTTAATAATTTCAAACTTAATTATAATTTCAAACTTAATTCAATCATTTCTCAAATTAAACAACATTTCATCAATTACATTGTAAATATTTGTTTCAGATTATTAAATATTAACATTTTCTTTTCATTAAAATTCAAATTTCAACTTCATTTCAAAACCATATTATTTATTCAAAATAAATCTTCGTTTTATTTTTAAATCAAATTATTGACCAATCGGGTTTTATTTAATTCTCTATATCCAAGGTCAAAGTTCAATTTGGGTATTTATCATTTCAACCCGATTCCAATTCAATTCAAAATCAAAGCATAACAAAGGGAACTTGCAGTGTGATAACTGGGATGGTGTCAAAGTAAATAAACAAGCAATAACAAAAATCAATAACAACAAACAAATAATCCATTCAAATAATCCCGAAATAACCGTATTAATTCGCATTGTTATTTGTACGAATTAATATAATTATTTCTAGAACCTACACTATCATTTCATGTAGATTAAAGATTATTACATTACGGTTTTCACTTGTCATTTATTTACAATTTCATACATCGTCAATTTAACAACATACATTCAGTGGTTCAAAGTGTAATTAAACAAATCCTACGTGTCAATAAATTTAACAGTAAAAGGGGTCATATTATACAAATGTCAGTTAATCAAATTTAACATTTAATTATCCTATGTCAAGTTCAATTTCATACTATTTATCATTTTAACATTAACAATTTAACGTCCAATATAAACATCAACAATCAATCAATTATCAGCCAAACTGTATTATCATCGCATAAATAATTAACAGATAATGGTGTCAGATGTCACTGGTGAACAGATACAGGTAATAGCATATATAACAGTGTGATTAACTAACAGCAGCATATTTCAATTGTCGTTTCAATTGAAATCAAATCTAATAAATAAAAGAACGTTAATCGTGAGTGAGTGCTCACCTTTCGAGGCTAGAGATTGAAGAGAATGAAAAGAGCTACTGGTCCAAACACGAATTCCGAAACAAAACTGAATTGGTGCGGATTTGATGGACAAGCTGATAATACGAATAGACGAAATAAATCAGAACTGGGTTGATGAAGATAATTGGTGTAATGTACTTATATATATAACAATATCTGAATTTATTTCAAACGAAAATTTCCTCCGAACTTAAAGTTCCAAATCAGCACATTGTAAATACAACATCTACTAGAACCCTGCCTATGCTTAAAATATGATGTATATAAATAGGTATAATACTTTATAATACATAATACATTACTCGTATACTAATATATATGGTATAAACTAACATACGACTACCGTATATACTTTCATACAAAACGATATGATTTAGTTGTTATAACCTCATACAGTTGAAAAACTTACTTTAATAAACATATATGACTAACAAAATGAAGGCTGCAATATATAGAAATCAAGTATAAGCAATATATAACTTATAAAAATACAGCCGCAACCAGGCATAAATGTAATAATAAAAAAAATAAAAAGAAAATACTATTACATATACGTATGGAACACGGGAACCATACAAGTTGATATAAAGTAAAATAAGTATAAAGTAACATAATATATATAGCTTATATTCCATATGCAGATAACAGAATTCACACACAAAACAGAAAATTATGCTAGAATACAGCAAACGTAATATAGAAATCTATATAAACTATCAGATATATATTGACATGTTATTAATAAACCAGATAGTTTACATATCCATATATTTATATATAACCTAGTTAACTCTTCATACTTTATAATATGTAATAGCTTGATATGAGTAAACTGTACACTTTGATACTTTACAAACTTAATAAACTACAGTATACCTTATAACTTAGAAAACTATATATATACTTACAAAACTATATGTATAACGTTTAAGCCAATACATTGAAATCAAATGCTAATACAAAAATATAACATAATATATACAAATACCCTTAAACATACATACCAACTGAGTTAGATTATATAAATAGGCAGACAGAACAAATATGTATGAATCTATATACAAACAATACTGCAACCTTGTATATAAATTAAGACATCATATATATAGCTAGCCTGACATGCCTATAACAATATATTTAAAACTGCAACTAATATATATATATAAACTATAGATTTTTCATATATATATATACATACAAGAAATAAAACAAAGCACGATATAGATGTATACACTTACACAGAGGGACACGCCAATAGAAGGCAAAAGGCAGAGGGAGGAGATATGGGCTAGGCAAGATGATGTGGGCGAGTTGATCTGGTGGCAGAGGCCGGTTCTTCGTTGGGTTTTTGGCGTGGGTTGTCGACTGCGTGGCACAGCTACTGGCGCCAGGGGATGAGGCAGAGCACGGCAGGGAGTTGGGACAACCGGATGTAAAGGCGAGTTGGAGGGAATGGAGAGAGGCCATGGCTGCTGGTGGTTGTGGTAATGCTGCAGATCGGGTCGGCTGCAAGGTTCAAGGGAGCTCGGCATGTGTGTTACGGCCATGGAGATGTGGCAGATTTGTGAATGTGAATGATCTTTTTTTTTTTTTTTAATAAAGTAGAGGCCATTTCGTTTGTGCTCGGGCAAGGGAAGAATGCACAGGCAAAATAAGGAGAGGGGCAAGAGTAGGAAGAGGTAGATGTGAAGCACAAATAAATGGAACGTTACTTTTTTTCTTCTTTTCAGCCTAAGGAAGTAGGCAATGAAGACAAATAAAAGAATGGAAGAGTCAGGAAATCTGAGCAGCTAGTTTGTTGAATTCATTAATTATGAACGACTATAGACTATTGGTTTTCTTACATTGGAAAATGAACGGTAACCAGAAAACAAAAAGGCAAAGATTTGAATACCGATACGGTCATTCTTTTCACGCATTCTGTTTTGAATAGGACTTCAAAACACAGAAACGACTATATTGCGGAGATCAGCATGATGAGACGATCGAAACGGTATATAAATATCAGTGGTACGATCATCCGATAAAAAGTCGATATCGGTACCAGAATGATGCTATTCTGCAGAAAATAAGAACGACGGAGCCAAAGATGTCCGAATTTGGAAAAACGACAAACTGAAATCTTGCTCAGAAGATGATTTAGAATTTTTCTATGTAAAAATATTTAGGTTCCGAAGACATTTAATTTTCATTTCTTTTTAACTGATTAAATTGAAGTGAATTTACGCGCGAAATAAATTTTCATATTTTCGGACGAAAATTTACCAGTTGCTATGTTTAACTAAACGTATTCCAAATATTAAATTTTTATTTCAAACTTTTATCGTTTAAAATTTCATAAAATTTCAACTAATTACGTTATTAAACAGTTGAAATTTACGGGTCGTTACACTCTCCCCCACTCAAAACTTTTCGTCCCCGAAAAGGAAGGAGGTAAGGGAATGGAAACAACCAGAAAGAAAAATAGATTTGAAATACAAAATAACAATTATTTAAACCATATAAATTCAAATTTAAATTAATTGATTTTCAACAATTGATTTAATCCATTTGATTTCACCAAAATAATTCTCAACTATTTCTAAATTCATTATCTTATTATCCAATTATCTTCAATTTACAATTTTTAAAACCATAAATTTGAATAATCTTTTATTATAATCATATTTTATTCAGCAATTAAATTCTTCTTTATTCCAAATTACTGTTAAATTTATTCTACTTAATATATCTACTCACATATATTTAACCCATATAGATTAATTTAAACCATAAAAGTTTCGATTTAAATTAATTTATATTTACTAATTGCTTTTTAAATTCAAGATATTTTCATATGTTGATCAAATTTCAATTTTATAAATTTTTCAAAACAAAAATTATTAACTGAGTTTACTTATTATCCTATCTAACTCTATTAACATTTTTATAATCAAAATTTAGTGTATAACATTTATTATAAACACTCAAATTTTATTTATAAATTCAATTTATCTTATATATTATCCAATTACATATTCAACTTATGAATGATTTAGGTAAGTTGTATTAGAATGCAGTTGAACAACATACAAATAAAATTTTTCAATTCAATTATTCAAGTTAAAATATTTATTCCAAATTTTGGTTTTATTTATAATTAATATCATCTTTTAACAAAATTGAAGAATTAGATTTTCGATTAACTTTAAACAATTTAGAGATATAATATATTTATATCCAATCAAATTAAATTTTAAAATAAGATACTTATATATATATATAAATCAAATTATACTGACGAAATTCAAATCAAAATATATTTTTTCAAAACAAAACCGTAGCAAAGCTACAGAATAGTATCTCCACTTCGAAACTCGAAAATGAATATCGATGATGCGGCCGCCATCACCGAAATTATTTTCCAGCGACAAAGAGAAGAGCATTGTTTTCAACATTTTAAAAATTCTTTGAAAATGATTTCCATTCGAAAATACTTTCAATAATATATACTTTAAAATTTTAAAAACCAAAGTTTGAAATCACCGGAAACTAATAAATTCTCAAATTTCTGAATTAAATTCATTTCAAATTCCAATCAATTTATAACCAAGTTTATAAATTCATTTATTTATATTATGCAATAGTCAATGGTTTACAAAACAATAAATGAAAATCAAATATTATTATTTTCAGACAACAAATTCATTAACAATTTAATTTCAGAAAACTTATATTTATATATAATATAATCATTCAGAACTATTTTGTTTATCAAATTTGAAAACAACATTTTTAATATAAATTTAGAAATACATTTCTTTGCTCGACGATTCAGGAATGGATTTTCAAAATAAGGATAGGGATTCAAAATTTGATGGACTTAAATCAAAGAGAAATTCGATTCGAAGATAAGTTCGAAACAAAAGATAAGATAATTCTAAATGTTCTCGCTCTTCCAGCATGATCTTCTCCCATGCCATCGCTAAAGCGCGAGGGTAACTTTCGCCAAGCCACGACAAGTCTTGGAACTTAAGAATGTTAACATTGTAGTTGGTGATGAACATATTGAAACTATCCTTAACCCGCCTCTCTACGGCTGTCACCGGCTCGTCCATCTTCCTCTCGGCAGTTGCCACAACTCATCCACTTATTTGGCCTTGTCTAGTGCATCATCTCTCTCCTTACGCATGTCGAGCTATTCTTCACAATAGTTGTGAGCTATTTGAAGTGCGTCATCTTTCTCTTTCTCTTTCTTTTCTCTTTCAAGCCGAGCTTTCAGCTCTTTCACTTCTTCAACTAGCTCGAAGTTCCGGCGATAAGCAGATTCGACTTAGCTTAAGTAATCTTTCCTTTCCCGCTCTATTGCTATGTTTAAGTCTTTGAATTTTTGGTTAGCGCCTTACTTTGCTTTCTGTAACTCAGTAGTTCTTCACTGAGATCGGCGATGGTCCCATCATTCTAACCTGCTGTGATTTTTAGCCCTGCAATCTCAATCTTCAAATTCTCAGTGCATTCCAAGAGCGTCTCAACTAACCTCGTCTAAGTGAAGTACTAATCATACACATCACCGATGTAACGACCCGTATTTTTAACACTTTAAAAATACGAATTAAAATAAAAATTTTGGATAAAAATCCGAAGGAAATAAAATTTTGTGTTGTTAAATGTGAATTACAAGTTAAAATACAAAACTGAATTCTGAAATAACTTATTTGTAAATTTAATATGGATGTCAACTTGTAGTGAATGTAAATAATGAATTGAATTTGATTGTAAACCAAATATGTTATGATTGTAAACAAAGAATAAATAAAATGGTAGATTTAATAATGAAGTTATAATATGGAAATCAACGTAAATGAATGTAATTTAATATTACTATGAATTTAAATAAGATGATAGCCGAAGAAAATGAAAGTAAATGAATTATAAACTATTGATAATAATGTATAAGTAAATGGTTGATTCAATAATGAAAGTGTAAATCGAAATAAAAAAATGAAATTTGTGAACAATTGAAATTTGATTTAAAAGTTAATAATTTAAAATTGGGGATTTTATATTGAAATTAGACTGTAGAAATAGCCATTTTTACAACTATCTCGGATTTCGACGAAACCAGTTTCATCGGATCCGTAACAGTGAATTATTGTAAGGTTTCAATTTTCGTAGCAATCGGACTTGTCATTTGGTCGTGCGAGCTTGAAACGCGTAGAAATTTAACGTCGTTAATTAAAATAATCGACTTCAAAAACCTATCTTCCACATACGATTGAATTAGGCCTTGGGACTAGTTCCATTGCGTCCGGAATAGGGGTAAAACCTTATAAACGCCTGACGGCATGTCTCGTTTGGAGTTCGGATGATTTTGGACCTACCTTTATAAATACGCTTGCAAACCGAGACAGTTTTATCATTATTTCATTTCAGAAACCCTAATTCTATCTCATGGCCGCCACCTATTCAATGGCCAGAAAATTTCGAAACTTCTTTCCTTAATATCTCTCAATCCGTTCAACGAAATCAAAAAATTCCAAAAGCAAAAGTGTAGATCTCGGCGAGCTCTTCAAATCCATACGGTTGATCTATGCTTTTACGCCATGGATTCGCCCAGATCTGGCTTGGAAGCATGCTCGGTTTTTCTCGGTTTGCGTGCAAACGGCGGCGACTAGTGATGTGAAACTTCTGGCGTAGGTGGAACAAGGCGAGGCGCTCGTGTGGGAACATCCTGATCATCGTCCGGTCGTCGTTTGCCTCGCGCGTGGATGAGGTTTTGGCGTGCAGTGATGGGTTCTTCCGTGTTTTGAACGAGCAGGGGAGAAGATGAAGGTTGCGGCCGTGATTTGCTCTGGAGATATGGACGGCTCTGATGGTAAAAAAAAAAGATTGTAATTAATTTATATAAATTTATATACAAACTTTAAAATATCATATCTCATCCGTGCGAGGTCGGAATTGGACGAAACTGGCGACGTTGGAATCGCAACGACGAGTTCTACACTACAGTGCAGATCTGAAGACATTTGGAACTCGTTAAAATTTTAGGTTAAATCGAACGTCGTTCGATTTGATTTGGAATTGAAATCAAGGTGAGTGTTTATACGCTCACAATTGACTAAAATAACTTTTGTTAGTTAAATTTATATTCTGAAGTGATATGAAATTTATTGGCTGTTGTTTGGTAGGTTTAATTATCATCTGTATTGATATATGAATTAATTGATAGAATTTAAATTGACAGTCAAGATAAAGTTAAATTTAAATCGGCAGTATATTACTCGATATTGATAATTATAAAATTGTTGAGAATGCTATTGGCTTTATGGTTGATTGGTTGTGATGGATGCTACTGGTCGATATTGGTTGTTTATATATTTTGATATATCATGCTATCATCATGTATATTGTTTATTGCATATAAAACTGTAAACTGAATCATTTCGAATAAATTAAGAAATAGGTTGAAATGATATACCTATGACATCTATTTGGATTGAAATGATATATATCCATCCTTGAAATTAAAAATTGAAATAATTATCCACTTGGCCATAGGATAGAAAATTATATACGGGCACCGGGTTGGTTAAATTAAATGATTTTAAAAGTTGTCTTGAAATTATTTAAATGAATTGATTTTAAGAATAAAATCCAATTTATGGAAATTGAATTATTTTGAATTGAAGCTCGAAATGTTGGAATTTAAACTTGGTAAATGAAATTGTTTAATTATTCGAAGTTTAGATTTTGAAGAAAATTTTTTGAAATACGGCGTAAATTTTCGAAAGATTGATTTGTTTTAAAAGATTGGACTTTTAATCGAACTCTGAATATTTCTAAGAAAATTTATATGAAATGATATTTCAAGTGGAGTTTGGAATTGAAAATTGATTTGAAATTGAGATTTAATTAATTTGGAATTTAATTGAAATTCAAAGAAATTTGTGAATTGGACTAAATTGAAACTATTGAATTAAATTTGAAGATAAAATTGATTTGAATATGATTTGAACTGAAATTGATTTGGTATGTGATACTTAAATGAATTCTTGAAATCCGAATGTTAATCTAAGTTTATTGAATTGGAATTGTTCCAGAAATTAAGTAAACTACTTAATACGGATGTTTAATTTGAAGTATATTCTAAGTTGAATACGAAATGGTTTTAAAGCGAATCTTATATTCTTATATAAATATATGAACTATTTTGAAATGTGAAATATTTAAAGTTTCGAAATATATCGGAAGTGAAATTGTTTATTTTATGGTTCAAATATGTATTTGAAATTGATAATTTGAAATGGTTTATTGAGAAGCTGAATCGAGTTGAAATTGATGATTTGAAATCTGATTAAATTTTAATTTTGAAATTCGAGTTTATGTGAATCGATTTGTGAAATTTGAGGAAGCTATATTTTATATAAAGTGTTTCAATTTCCAAAGTGTTTTGATTTTAAAAGACTTATGATTTCGAAAGCGGTATAACTTTGGAAAGTGATACGATTTTGGAAATGGATTTATTTAAAGTGAAATGTTTATATTTAAATCTTGAATTTAAATACGAATTGGGTTAAATGAAGTTGCGACCTAAATTGAAATTCGAAAATGATTTTGAAATCGAAATGAGATATTGAGGCGAAAAATGATTTTGAAATCGAAATGAGATATTGAGGCGAAAATGATTTTGAAATCGAAATGAGATATTGAGGCGAAAATGATTTTTGAAATGAAATGGTATACTTTGAGTAGATATGATGATATTTGAAATGGATTTGATTTTGAAGCGAATATGATATTTTGATATCAATTATGAATCGATTTGAAATGTAAAAGATCCAACCGGTGTGAAAAATATAACGTAGTTATTAAAGAGACCGGGATCGGATATGGATATACTCTCTGTCGATACCGAAAACCACTTTAATAACTATATTCGTGGAGTGTTGATCCAGAACGAAGTGGATGGTTTTGGTGAACGTGTTGATTTGAAGAAAGAGAACGATTTTGGATGACCCCTGACATGACTAAAACAGGAGCCGCGCCGGGCCATTGAGGATCGCCATCTCTAGCGGACACACTCCTTCGATACCATGTCTATTACTTTTGTGATTCGATTTGGGTGCACCCCGCGATTTGGGAGTGTTGTTTCGCGATGTTGGGGTAGTAGCTGCTATGCCCAACATCAGTCCGGATCACGCAACTACTAGTATCCTAGTTGGTATTGCCTCATGTACCTTGTCATACTGATTATCCTATTCGCGACCACTACGTTTTGGTTTGTACCTTGAGTATATGGATTGCCCTCTGGTGACTTCCGGTTTTGGGGAAACTACGGTCTTGTATATGCTCTTGGGAATATAAACTGTGTTAAGGGTGGAATGGGCCATGGCTTAACGCTATTTTAATACTTTTACTTTAATGTAGACATATTATAATAGCGTATTGTACTACATAGTAGATAGTTTAACGGATCCTTGAGAGATGGAAAATCCCATAACATCTCTTAAGTTATTGCACTCACGTTGACACTGGATAGGAGATGTCAAACCCCGTAAACATCTATGACGCCGTCACACTCATATTTTCTTATTCGATTTGACTTACATGAGATATTTTAGTCCTGACTCGAGTGTTTTGTCTTTTCATTACGCTCGGGTCAGCCTGAGCATTTCAGATAAGGTTGAAGATCTATTTTGGAGGACGAAGACGGAGTTTGGTATTACATCATTTGTATTCTACTACCATATTATTTTTCCGCTGCATTATTGTATTATCTTTGATATGTATGTAACTCTGATTTATGATGTATAATAATAATCAAATTTATTTATTTAACAGCTTCATGAACTGTTATTTTATTATTATATCTTGTTCCTTCCGCTGCAAGATTCTGAGTTTGTTTCTGTTCTTTCTTTTCTTTTCTTATTTAACCCCATTAACCATCCGCCCTTTTTAATGGTTTAGAATCGGCATGTGTGTCTGATTTGTCGATTTAAACTGTCCAAAAAGGCGGGTCGTTACAACCGACATATGCAACCGTCTGATCCTTGATATATAGGTGAATATCTTTCAAGTTTGGAACGAACTTGTAGGCCTTAAAATTGATCTTTGGAAAGCGATGCTGCAATTAAACTATTGAGGATTTGAAGCGATTGGCTGCTCTATGTTGATAACATGCTGCTCGATAGGTGCTTTATCAGTTCTATCTTGAGAAGAATTGGAGATAGCGGATTCTGTAGACGGTGTGAGTGCTAAGAAGTATAAGACGGCGCTGGCTGCTTGGTAGAGAGGGAAGCACAAGATGGATCATCACGAAGGACGTCATCATGGTGGTCAGAGTGCTTTTTCGAACCCCCGGATAGGGGTGACCTGGATCTAGATCGAAGCCTAGACGATGAGTCATGTGGCCTATGGTCTTTCTCCCTACTTCCGTGATCATGGCTTGAATGCCGACTAGAATCAAAATCATGACTGGGCTTGTGGGGTCGTGCAGTTGGATTAACCCTCGATTGATATCCTATCTGATCCTGAAAATCCTCATAAAATCCACATTGGTCCATCAAACCTGAAAATGAAACAAGGACGAATCAACCTTAACTGAGCTAGAACATAACACAAGCCGATTAAAGAGTAGTGCATTCGTGTGTATGTACAAATGTCCTAGCGTCCCCCCGATGGTCAATGGGTCTTAATCTTGCTAATAGGGGTGATCTTCCCTGCTTTAGTTGAAGGAACGTCTTCGGAGAAATAAAGTAGGGATCCAACATCCCCAGGGCTCATATTAGCAAGGCCAAAAGAGTCGATTACATCCAAGATATGTCCAAGACCAGTAAAAGGATCCTCCGAAGCTTGTACTGGGGTTTCAAATGCAGTTGTGGTCGGCGGAGGCAGAGTCGAAGTCTACTTTTTAGGAAGTCTGATCTTAAGACTTTCTTCTGAAGAAGAGGATGTTGGTCACCGCCATCTTTGCCTTCTTCATTGGATTCTCCTGTTCCTTAACCTTCATCTCTGATTTAACCCTCTTCAATGTGCTCTTAAATGTTGCTAATCTCGATCATTGGGATTCAAACTGGGGGCACTGGTGAGCGGTTTCCACTATCTTTGGACGAAGAATCATCCTCATCATTGTCGGTAGTTTCTGGAGCAGTACCAACACTATGATCAAACTTCAGCAAGTTATAGGCATGTGAATTTTCATCATTAAGTAGTAAATTGGCCTCTCTCTCTTCCTCTGGGATTTGGTGGAGTTGTCGGAGGGTTTCTGTCAGAGTCGCATTGCTAGGCCGTGCGGTACATCCGCAAAGAACGAAAAAGACATTCAGCGATAGCAAAACTACGAACCTGAGCATATACGAAAAGAACATGAATAGAACTTGCAAGGAGATAATCAAGATTATGTGAATCTAGGAGGACAGCGAACAAAGAAGAATTCCTCCTTGAAATAGCTTAATTTATTCCAAGCGTCGACCACAATTTGACAACCCATGGACGACTCTAAGAAGATGAGAGAAGGATTTCCCCTACGGCGCTTGAAACTGAATAGATATCAGACCTCTTGATTGCTAAGGACCTGATCAAAATGGTGAGTAAATATAGTGAATAGACTATGAAGGAATGCATAGTTGTTCAGATGAAGCTGAGTCAGAGCCATCGCATAAAATGTAGAACTTGTCGGATAAACTGACTAAATGGTGGGGCGCCTCCTGCCAAGCACATATACATATTACATGTTGTATACCCATCTGGTGGATGGTGTGCTCTATGGTGGTGCATTGGAACCAATACATCCTTAAATAGGATTATGTGCTTCTCAAAATTCTCCTAAGTGATCCTTCTTCAATTTTTGAAGCCGCGGAATCGATAGGATCATCTAATATAACAACATCGTCAAGAGCGTCAGGGGCAGGTTCAACTTTTGGGCCTTATACAGGCTCAACTGGAACTTCCAAAATAGGTTGTTCTACTGGCGTATTTTCAAGTTGAGGTACATGTAGTACTAGAGTTTGTTGGCCAGTTGGAATAGGAGTCGACCTTGACTCGGTATCTGATTCAGCATATCTGGAAGTTAACGGACCTGCAGGTTGAGCGGGAAGACACACGGAACATCTACGAGCCATAGTTATTAAAACTCAACACAAAATTGATATTATAATAATTAAAAATAGTGCCCCGTGTTAGAGTGAAAGCCTAGTATGGAGTTGTGCGGTGCTGGTTTCCAATATTGTGCAACAGTTCGTTTAAAAGCTAGAGTCTATCCGAAGTGACTGTCATCACTGACCGTCTTGACGGACTTCACGTCATTAACCATGCCTTGGAAATGTTCGAGAATTTGGAGAATAATGCTTGGCAAAACCTGAATATGTTGAACAACACAAAGTTCACAAGTGAGTTAAGAGCCAAAAAACCCCCAAGGGTTGGACCGATATCGATCCATCCCCTTGGATGGTTTTGGATGATTTTTGCATCACACCCCCCAATTCCTATTACTGCCATCAACGTGAACTCCACCACCCTCACCGTTAATGTCACTGCCTACCTATGAGAATTGATTTTGGGTTTAAATCAAGATTTGGTTCGAATGCAAGATGTATCGGGTCAGGTCCTATGCATTAGATCGGTGACAGGTTCGAAAAAGTGATGGAGATTGTTTGGATGTCGAAGATATAGTGATGGATGGCGATAAAGCAAGGCAAGTGGTGGCAATTAGATTTCGAGACGTTATGCTTCAATGGCAGACAAGAGCTCGAGATTAGATTGCAAGAAAAAAAGTAACGTGGAAAGGAAAGAGATCGGGTCTTATAGCCATAAGCCCAACAAACTCGCCTATGAAATAGGTTGATCTTTCTCAAGTACTGGATCGGTACTGATCCGTGGGGTACTGATCCTTAACCATGGATCGGTACCCAACCATGAAACAGAGATAAATATGCACACGAGAATGTGTGTACGTACATACATGCATGCAACTTCACAAGAATGAACAGATACATCAGATCGAACATGCCGAGGAATCCAGGTGTGTATGCATGTGAAAAATCGACATTTAATAATAGGAATCGAAGAGAAGCATATCAAAACCTGAATGATCCAAAAAATAACCAATTCAAAATTATCAAGCTCGGAATGACAGATCATGAGAGCATACTCCGGTTTTATAGTCCCGGATGCTAGCGAAACAACATAACGGATGGCTATAGACACAACACTTCATTGAAAAGGTCCAAAAAAGGATAACAACTATTCAAAGCACGGGTTGAAGTCTGATATGGTAATCCTGACTTGTCTCGATTTAAAGCACATTTGTTTGCCGTAAGATGCACTTTGGGGGGCAAGCATTATCCAGCCTTTTGACCAGTAGTATCTAGAAGAACTCGACGAATCGAACTTAAAAGCTATCATGGCAGAAAGCCTAGAGAGACAGTCGTAATGTCCAGAAAGCAAGTACATCCAGGACCGCAGGATGGAAATAAAGCAACATCATAATAATTCTAAAGAGATTCCACCCAAGTGATGGATCAGTACCAGTCCATCCCCAAGGATCGGTGTTGATCGATAAATTTGAACCCAAAACACTCCAACTTCTTTCTATGTCCAAGTATTGATGCTAGCAACCCACTTTAAGCTCCGTAGATCGATCGTATATCGTTTGATAGCGAATGCTTCAAGCACTGGATATCAGCAATAGTACTCCTCCAACGATCCATCAGTTGGACTAAGAAACAAGCTCATAACTATACAACAAGTTAGGAAACACAAAGCTAACGATATATTGCTTCATCCCAAAGTGGTTAGAAGGATCCATAAGAAGATCTTATGAATCGGTAGCGATCCATGCCTACGGATCGGTACTGATCCATAGCTATTTGCTGACATGGCCACGTTTTCTTGAGATAAACTGCATCTAGATCCTAGAGAACGTGGAGGAGGATGTGCTGGAGCTTTTCTTGGCAACCTACAGCTATAAATAGGCATGGAGGGGCATCATTACGGGGTTTTTTTCACTTACTAGCAATTTTTATATGCTTTCTTATAATTGACTGTGGAGTGCTACCAAACCATAAGAACAGCACTTATAAACCAGCATTATTATCAATAAAAATCTCAAGTGGATGTAGACAATAATTAGCTGAACCACTATAAATGTTTGTTGTTCTTTCTTTACTCATTTTCATTTGCTTTTCTTCAATTTTATTCTCTATATAATATTTTGGGTGTTGGTGCCATATTTTGGTACTAACACCAATTCCTTAAATTGCTAAATTTATAAACAGGTTAGTTTGTCGTCGTTTTAAAATAAATGAATAAATAAAGGTAAGGAAGTAAGTTTTATGTTCTAAGATTAATTTCAGAATGCTAGAATTAAGCATATGTGTTAACTTCCAATTAAGTTGAAATGCGGCTTGATTTATTAAATCAATAAAGGTGAATGTTTGAAAATTTTACGTTTGTAAAAAGAGACAAAAGTTTTGATGTTCAAATAATTTTTGGAATTATTACCAAATTATTTTTAAGGGAATTGGCATTTAAATATTTTGGAAGTTGACTAATCGAATCGTGTGCAAATTTGATTGAAAAATGGAAAAGATTTTTATGAAATTTTTTGATTTTTAAATGCCACATACTAAGTGTAGGGAAGATAGATGAGTTAATATATATGAATTTAGCGGTGCATTAAGGTCGATGTTAGGATGAAGCATATATATTAATAAGGGAAAAGTTGTTTTAGCCTTGGATTTCTATTTCCATACCTTGTCAAGATATTGAAAGTCCATTTTGGATTCAATTCCATTTTAAAGCTTGAAAACAAGCCTCCTTATGTGTATTATACATGGAAAAATTGGGAGAAAATCCAAGGCAATGAGGAAATTTCCAATGTACAACGGTATTTGTAACGACCCGTATTTTTGGATGATTTTACCCCTAAAAACTTATGGCGACTATAATAGTAGCCGAATTAGCATTCGAGATCAATTCCATTGGAAAGATATGATGGTTTTCCTTATTTTAGAGTGGTTATAGTAGTAATTTGGACTTTTTGACTAGGAGGTATGGCCGTTTGAAGATTGAAGTTACAGATTCTCTATTCGGCAGAAGTCAGTTCGGCAAGGAAGATCGAATAGGAAATATTGTTCGGTAATGTCCTGTCTGGTAGGTGTCCTATTCAGTAGGTTTTCTGTCTGGTAGGTGTCATGTCCGATAGGTGTCATGTTCGGTAGGTGTCCTGTTTGGTAGATGTCATATCCAGTTGGTGCTCTATTCGGGAGGGAGATCTGTCCTATGTTCTCGGGGGTATGCCTTGGGGTTTTGCCTATAAATAGGTGAGCCATCTTTCCCCAACATCACTTTTCTTCTATTTCTCAAATAGCTCTCAATCTCCATTATTCCTCTCTTCAACCAAATCTTCTTTAATCTCATCCAAATCATCCAAACCATAGATAAGCAAGGGAATTCATTAGGGAGCTTCAAATCTACATCTTTGGAAAAGAAAAATCGGATCCTGGTTGGAATTTTCGGATTTGCATCATTTTGTGTGCAAAACTTGGATTTTAGAGGTTTTAGTGAGTGATTTATCATCTCTCACCTTTTTATATATGTATTTATAGGGTTTGACATGTTTTAAACTTATTTTAAAAGTCAAAATCATGTTTTGAGACTATTTTTAAAGTCCAATCTGAAGTAAAATGAAATTATAATGTTTCTAAGTGTTTTAATAATGTTGATTTGATGTGTGGTTGCCTTGATGTGTGTTAGGCTATGTTAGATACATAGTATAGGATGATTTTGCAATTGATTGTTGTATGTTTGCATGCTTGAATGTTTGAATGTTTGAATGTTGATTGTTGCATGTATGGTGTTTGTGTGAATGCTTGTAAGGTTGAAACGCTCATTGGAGCGACTTAGAGTTTGGAATCATGAAACTAGGCTTCGATGGATTGACACGAGGTCTTTTAGAGTTGTATCATTGCATATGGATTGCACAAGGGTTGAAGAATGGAGTATAGCTGTGAAATTGGTGAAAAAATCAAGAAGTGGGGAACTACAAGATTTTTGGTTCAGTGGAATGAGAACGAAGGTGATTGTACTTGGGATGTATAAACTCTTTATTTCAATTTTTGTATAGTCTGTGAACCTAATGTACTCCTAGGTTCTTATTTATGGTTCATTTGATTATATCACTATCTCACATGTTTTATGTAACGACCCGGTATTTTGAACCATCTACAAACACACATGTCAGACTTGAATTGCTCAAAACAACATATTGTTAATTTATATTTGGCAAAACTCAGCACATACAGTAAATAAATCAATCACAGAATCACAGACACAGAGTATTACAACAATAAGCAGCAGAATAGATAAATAGTAGTTCATGAAGCTACTATAACATCAGAGTCTGAAAACAAAATACAACAGAATCTCAAATACAAATGAATCTCTAATACATAAGCAGCTGACAAGTCTGACCCGAGCATAAAGCAAAACACAAAACACTCGAGTTAGGATTAACATTCTTATATTTGTAAATTCAACTCAAGTGAAATGTCAACTAGAATACAAGTAACTTAAAGGATGTTTGGGATTTCCATCCTCTAAGGATCCGTGGAACTATCTACTATGTAGTAATATATGCTATTATAATATGTCTATAGTAAAGTAAACTATTAAAATAGCGTTAAGGCGTTACCCATATCCCCCTTAACATATTTTTATATATTCTCATAGTCTATACAATACCATTATTCCTCCGTAAACTGGAGGGCTATCAGAGGGCACTCCATAGGTATGGTACAAACCAAACTCGTAGGAGGCGCGATAGGGCATGCGATAAGGCACTCGAGGCAATGCCAGGGTAGATATACCATTTGCGTATCTGGACTGGTGGTAACACATAGCAGCTACTACCGCCCACCTCGTGGCACACTCCCAAATCAAAGGTGCACCCAATCAAATCACAAAAGCAATAGAATGGTATCAAAGAAATGTGTCCGATAGGAGGAATGACCTCACTTGGCCCGGCGTGGTTCCTATTTTAGCCACATCAAGCTGACTCACGGGAGTCAGGGCTGCGCTAATACCTCATATAGAATCGCCACCAAACCATCCTACTTCATTCTGGAATCTCCACCATATGCATAGTTGTTAAAGTGGTTTTCGGTATTGGCAGAGAGTATGACAATATCCGATCTCGGTCTCTTTAACAACCAAATGCTTATTTCACACCGTGGTCATTTTATAATTCAAATAGTTTATACTTCATATCAAAATATCATATTCATTTCAAAAACCATATCAATTATATCATTATTCACTTTATATAATATTCATTTCCAGAATCGTAACACTTTAAAAATTATAACACTTCGGAAATCATAACACTTTTGAAATCATAACACTTTTGAAATCATAACACTATCATAATCAAAATAGTTTCGTAATCATAAAATTTTCCACTTAACAGTTTAGATATTGAAAACAGTATATATTAAAATAGTTATACATTAAAATAGTTTATATATATTAAAAATACTTTATATAATAAAAATTAGTTTCCTCCATTTTCGCAAATCGGTTCAAATCATCTTAATTTCCAAAATTCAATTTAAATCAATTCCAGTTTAACCATTTCAATTTAAAGTTCAAAGATTCAAGTTTAAATATTCCAACATTTTCAATATAAATTTTATTTATATTTCAACATTTAACTCTAATTTTATTCAAATTGGAAAGTATTCACTTAATCATTTTAATAACAATTTATTAAAATCCCAATTTATAATTTTAAATCAATATTAAATATTCAATCTCCATTTTATTTAAAATTGAGAATATTCATTTAATCACTTTTTATCAAATCAAGTTATAAAGCATATTTTCAAAATCTCAAAATCAATAAGTTCAAATAAATTCTTATTTAAATTCAATTATTAACCAATTTAAATTCCAAGTTAACATTTATTTATCTTCCCAACCTTTATTATTAAAGTTATAAAACATCTATTTTTAAAATATTAATATAAATTTTAAATAAATACTTAAACATATTATAAACCAATTAAATTAATTTTTTATTAAATTTATTTATATTAAATCTTATTATATATATATAAATATATTTATAATAAAATTATAAGTAAAATCTTAAAAATTATATTTTCAAAACTAACTTATAAATTTAAAATCTCCAAAACATATAATTTTAAAAATAAAAAATTTAGACATATATAAAAATAACATTTATACATATTATATTTTAAAAATCAATATTTAATAAAACCCATATATTTCCTTTCAAAACTTTGGAAATCATTTTCAAAATATAGACCAACGGTGTCCGTATATAATTTTCTATCCTATGGCCAAGTGATACAGATATTTATCATTTCAATCCGCAATTTAAATATCTACTGGTATATATCATTTCAACCCGCAATCCCAAAAATTCAAAATTTATGAAAATCGCTTGGGTTTATCATTTCAACCCATAACGATTTCCCCTATTCTACAAGATCGTTTGGGTATGTATCATTTCAACCCATAGGGAATTCTAAATTAACAGGGAACTTGCAGAGTGAGAACAATTATAACATATCAACAACATGCATATATCATCAGTAACAAATTAAATCAAATATACACAACATGATATGGTGTCATATATCAAAGATAAACAATTGAAAATAATGGCATATCATATTTAAAAATTAAATGACTAGCAATTCAAATTTAACAGCATATTTCAATTGTCATTTCAAGTGAAATCAAATTTACTAACTATAAGAATGTTAATCGTAAGTGATTGCTCACGTTTCGAGGCTTAGAGAATAAGAAGATGACACAGACACGCACACGGATACGGACACAGACACGAACTAGTGGGACGGTGACAAGCTAGGAATTGCTGCGACAAATTCGATAGTGAGAATGTAAGTCGAGATGGATAAGAGATGGATGGAACAAAATATATGTTATATTATATATATATTCATATTTCTAAATCAATTTAAAACATATATTTTTTGCAAATCAATATTTAATTTGAACAAATATAGAATAAAATCGCTATATATTTTGAAAACCAAACCCATATATAATTGTATATAAACTAATATATGACATATATATACTTATATACCTAATGTTTTTTTCAATATTTATTATAAAATCAATACAACTTACTTTATTAATATATCTACACTTAAACAAATCATATGAAACTTGTATAAACTTATGTATATAAACTGATATATTATAGCTTACGTAAATTAATATAACATATATATAGCTTCGATTGAAAAGCAAATATAATTTAACTTTCTGTCAACAAGTACACATTTCAACAGCAAGCTATATATTTATATATATAGGCTGTCATATATACTTTTGGTTAGAATAGAAATCAAACAAAGCATAGATCAAATCAATATATATATATATGCCTATTTAAAAGCAACCTACTTATATATTACATTCAAATTTATATTGTCAATATATATATATATATACTGCCACATATATATAAAGTTATTTTAACAAATTCAAATATAAGAACAAATATATAACAAACTTGCATAACTTATATTTTATAACTAACAGATCATGTAACTTTATATAAACTTATACATATATAAACAAACAGATGTTATATATAAACTAATATATGTACAGACATTATATATTATAAAAAAATCAGTTTCAAATTATAATCATAACTAAATATATTATACATAACTAGAATAACTTACATATATATGTATAACTTACTTAATACATAAATTGAAACTGAGATAATACATGTAAATACCTTAAACAATCAAATTGAATTACCTTAATAAGATGTTAATACACTTTCCAGAAAAGTGCCCAGGTGCGAACATATATATATGCGAACATTTCACAGCCAATATATATGCGAACAGCTTGGAGGCAAAGCAAGGGAGGGCCGCTACTGGTGGAAGCGACACAAGTGAAGGCGGAGAGGAGAACGACGGTCAGTGGAGGAGTTGGAGGCGGCTAAAGAGTCAGGCTGGAGAGAGTGCTTTGGCTTCCGCTGGCGCCATGGGTGGTGGCCTAAGCGGTGAGAAGAAGGTGGGCAACGGCCGGTCATGGCAATAAGGGAGAGGAGAAGTTGACATGGCACGGCGGTGGGCGGATGGGCGGTTGTTGTGCTCGATAGGGGAAGAAAGTGGGAAGGCCAGAGAGGCCGATGGTCAAGGCGGGAAGGAGGGGAAATGGATATGGCCGCACGCGTTGTGGTGGTGAGCTGAGATGGATGCAGGCTTTGGCCATTGGGCGGAGGTTGGAGGATGGTCGGGTCGCGGGTATGGGATGTGTGGGTGGGCAAAAGATAGTGGGCACAAGCCATTCTGGAAATGAAGGGGAGTTGGATGTACGTGTGGAGGATGACGGTCGAGTGGGTGTGGTGGGTTGTGGAAGGGGTAAAAGCACTTGTGTGCGGCCATGGTCAGGGATGAAGGCGGAAATATGGTGGGGAGATGAGGGGAGAACGAGCAGCTTCTTCACAAATATATAAGATTAAAAAAATTCATATAAAACATGGCAGAACAAAAGTGAAGCGGAGAAAGAAAGGGGAGAGAATGGAACGAAGCGACAAACCAATAAATAATTGAAACCAGGGAATGGAAAAGTCATACGTCAATTCGGGTGCAATAATTAAAGCAAGAGTTGCTTGGATTGCAAGTCTGAAATATGAAAAGGCAAAAGAAACAAAAAGGCACAAATACAGTACCGATACAACAAACTATTTTGTCGTTTCCATCGCGTACCGAACCTCAAAATATAGAAATAAATATACTGAGGAGATCACCATGACGAGACGAACAGAATGGTACACAGATATCAACGATATGACCATCCTATCAAAAGTCAATGTTCGGTAACTAAAATGCTTCTAAAACACCGAAAATAAGATAAACAGGGATATAACAGTCCAAATTTGACGAAACGAAATATGACGTCTCACTCAGAAAATAGTAAACATTTTTCTTGTATAAAAATACTCAGATTTCGAAAACATTTTATTATCATCAAATTTCAATTGATTTAAATTGAAATTGAAATTACACAACAAAACTAACTTCCATATTATCTGATGAAAATATGACATTTGCTACGTTTAAATAGACGCATACCAAATATCAAATTTTTATTTCCAAATTCAATTATTTAAAATTTCGCAAAATTATAGTTAATTACGTTATTAAACCGTTAAAATTTTCAGGTCGTTACATTTTACATCTATGTTGATATATTATATTTTATCTGTGCGTTGTAAGATGTTCTACATGTTCTGTGTTTGGTTTTCCTCTACTTTTCGCCCTTGGCTAACACTCTTCATCGACCGGGTATCTCCACAGCCCATCATACCATTATACCGGGTACCAGAGGTGTAGGGCAGTCGTCATAAGATTGGTAACTAATAGAGTGGTGAGAATGTGAAATTCTCCACCTAAATTTCTTTTCTCGACATAAAAGTGAATGTTTAGGAAGGAAAATTCAATGCGTTGGATTTTTGAATCGTATGAATTGGATGCAAAATTGGTTGAACCATACTTCTATTCGTTGGAGTATGGAAATTCTTATGAAAAAGGTTTTTCAAAACCTGCATACATATAGTACTGCTAGTATATATAGGTTGTTTGCATCATATTTTCAAAAATGTTTTTAAAAGAATACATTCATATAAGAGGACCCGATTTAGAATCATTCTGCATACATATTTTTATGTATGATGCACATGAACTTGTGCACATTTGGCTGAAAAATTGGTTGTACACTATTGTTTGGGTAGTTTAGGTTGGTTACTACATTACCCTATAATTCAATCTTTGGAGTAGTTTCGGGGACGAAATTATTTTAAGAGGGGAAGAATGTAACAACACGCAAAATTTAGGTTAATAATTTAATAATTAATTAGGCTCCTAAAATGGAATTTGAGCAAAGGATGGAATTTGATCACGAAACTTGCACCATTACATTCATGGAGATTTTATAAACAACTTTCATATTTGGAGTTTTGCGATCGGAGTTCAAACGAAGAAGTTACGAGCATTTAAAGAAATTGAAATGAAAATAATTAAACAATAGAGCATTAACATATATAATAAGTTAACCGAGACCCACCGGTTGACCCCCTTCAATGGATCGGTCAACCAGTAGGACCGCTCATAGAGGTGCGGCCGACCGGTCAAACCCTGGCGGATAGGGTTTGAACCTCGGCCGAACAGCCCTGATTTAATATTTTTAATCTAACGATTACGACTGATTCGAGAGCCTATAAATATAGGCCTAACACATCCCTTCTCTTCTCATATTTTCTGATCTAGAACGGTGAATCTTTGCCATTTCCTCTTCTCCACTATTCCTTCTAACTGTAAAATAGTTTGTATTTATACAAATTGGAGAAGAATAGAAAATAAATAGAAGAAGAGAAGGAGCAGATCGGTGTTTCGCAAATAACAAGGTAAATTTCAATATTACAAACCTATATTCCCTACAACCCCAACTCTCTTCTCGGATCTGCAATTCTAATAGTATTTTTATACCCTTTTATACATATTTCTTGGATTAAAAATAAGATGGAGTTGAATCAAGGAATCAGATTCAGATTTGGAGATTAGGAACACTCTAAAAGGTGAGTGGGAAATTATGTAATTTGTTTATAACATTGAAATTTATTTCATTAGATTTTTATTTGATTATTATGCCTAAATAAAGATCTAAGAGTTGTAGGCTTGAATTAAACGTATAAAACATTGCCTATGTATTTTGCAATTTAGGAAACTTGATTAGAAATATTACACCCAGCTTTGGAAATCTGTCTCCAATATATTAAGGGTTGAGTGTTGATAAGATATAGAATTTATCCCAGATCTACAATCGGGTGGTAAAGATGTTAGAATAATCTAGACTTATACCCTTATTCTGTTGGAATGTGGACTTTTCGTATTTTAATTGTTGGGAATATTACCCGTTTAATTTTAATAAATTTTCCTAATATTCTTAATTACATTGAAAACTAATGCATTAGATTTGACAAGGGATATGCGTAAATAAAGGAAAGAGATGCGTAAAGTATGGATTTATTTTCCATAGTTTACGCTGTCTATTTCAATAAAAGGGAAATAAATCATTCATTGTAATCTCGAATGAAGCAAACCTCTTATTTTAGGCTAATTTATGGGAATTATATCAGAAAACCAATTTAGAAATATAGTTCCAACAAATTAAAAATATGGAAAAGAATATCCTAGTTAGGGATTAATAACTAGAAATATAATTAATAAATATATATATATATATATATATACGCATTTAACCGCGCTAATGAATTAAAATGAACACTCAACTATGTAATGACCCTAAAATAAAAATAAAATGATATATATTTATATTAGAAAATTCTGAGATATATATATATATATAAGTATATATATATTGCATTAAAACAGAAAAGAATTTGGCAAAAAATAAAATAAATGGGAGCTTCTGTTTGATAAAATGCAAGGAATTAAGGTAATTAGAAGAAAAATTGGAACTCAAAATAAATATAGCTTTATGTTCAAAGAATTATGTAAATATATATATACACATTTAATATATATGGGGTGTTTGCTGTTTTATATGAAGATAAAATAAAATGAAATTTAATATAAAGGTTTATATGTCTTATAATTGTGCCAGAAAATAATTAGCATAATATATGTGATTTTTAATTTAAAAGGGAGTTGACTGATTTGACATAAAGGCAGAAATATATATATAAATATATATACACATATACAGAATCAAATAAAATTTCCATACCATATTTATTCCAAGCAAATAATTTGTGTAAATGATTTTACATTACAAAGTATGGTAGTATGTCTGATTTAATGGAGGTAATAGATAGGTAGAAAAAAAAATACAAAGTCGATTTTCAGATTTCCTTAAAGCTTATAAAAAAAAGAAATAATGAACTGAGGGTCACATGCTTATTGCATGAGTAGAAAAGAGTCATGAAAATAGTATTGAGTGTCTAAAAATGCATGATCCCCGAAATAGCTAATTAAAGTGTGCATTTCCAATTTATGATCACACAGAAATATGATGTGTACATAAACATCTAAGGGTATCAGGGGAATTACCCATTTTCTAAAACCCTAGAATGGATTTATAAATAACTGCACACAGCCAAAACCATCACTCTCTCGGGATCAAAAACAAAATAAAATAAACAAGGAGAAACACTAGCTTGAGGCTTTGGGGGATTTGCTGTTCTAAGAAATTAAGGCAGTGAAAGGAGAAACATTAGGTGAGTATTTATCTTTTGTATGCAGTGGCATTAAGTCCTATTGCAGGCAGCCTAAAAATACTATGAGTTATTTGAATCTCTGAAATGATTTGTTATGGGTGATATGGATGTTTGTTTGTGCATTTTTGTTTGGAGCATTGATCTGTAATTTGGCTTTCAGAGTTAACATGTTTTAAGTATTCTTGTTCTATCATCATTAAACATGGATCAAGATTAATAGGGGAACATGGGGTTGAGCCAGAAAATATGCAAGCAGTCATATTTCTCTTATATAAAAAAAAACTAAATTGGTCACTTGGGGGTAGTCAATGATCTGCTTACTTCAGGTGGAAGCAAGTATGTGCATGGTGCAACTGCACCCTGAGGCCTTTGTGTGTTGGAATAATTTAAACAACCTGGGAGTTTCCATCACAATGCATACATAGTGTTCATTTGACAAGGAGTTAAAGACCATAAAATAAATGGGGGTAGGGGTTTAAAAATCTGGGTTGTAAACTTTCAGATTTGGTGTTAGATTTAATCAAGATAAATATTGTTCATTGATTGATTGTTGGGTGGAAGTTTGGAGTATGAATCAGTGATTACTTATCCAAGATTTGATGAGGATGAATTAAAATTGCACACATGATTAATCTTAACTGGCTGTTGTGCATTGTATAATTTGTTGAATGTGATATTGTGTCTTCTTGCATGAACCAAAACTTGCTAAGTATAAGACCTGTTAATCTAGGAAGGCATTGCAAGATTACTACAATTATGAACATGTATACAAAATTGATAAATGCTCATACCAGTGTAAACTGACCCTTTTGGTTGTCCTTGCAATCATCTGGGTGTCTCAAAAAATTATTTGGGGCAGCTAAATGATTTGCCTGCAGGAAATTGAAGTTGGCTTGATGAGTAAAGAGGGCATTGGCTGCTAGTATAAATAAGAGAGACTTGTTTTAAATTTGCAGTTGCTTTGTAATAGAATTACTAGACAAATTCTATTTTCTGTAATTGAAGTACTTGTAGGAAACTTTCTAAGTATTTGGGGTTGAAAACTTGTACTTAAGTAAAATTCATTTTGAATGATATTTGATGGAGTTTGGTTTTTATTGATTTTATGATCATCTGATTTGGAGAAAACAAGGGGATGGATATAACACATAAATATAAAATGTGAATGTAATGATCTCTGGTTTTATTGCCTGAGTTTATTCTATGATTTTCTTTAAATAAAATTACAATAGATTTGACAAGATTTGAATAAGAAATACTCAAGTGGAATAAAATGTATGCATGTCAGATAACTGATACTGAGATATATATATATATTTGAATCTCTGATTTCTATTGTTTATATTTTGTCTTATGGAAATTAAACAGCTAAGGGGATTTAATTTTTGAAATGAACTCTCAAAGATTTTAGCAGAACATTCAAGCAAAATGAATTTGTGCATGGCAAGTAAATGATACTGGCAGGTGCATAAATTCTGGATATTTGTATGGATTTGAGCATTTAAAAAAAACATAAAAAGGATCTTTGAGAATAGTAGACCTGGAAGGGTAATGGACTTTAGATATTTGGTTGAACACTTATAAGAAAGTGTTTTCCAGAAAACTTGAACTAGGCACAAAAAGGCTTGGAAATTTAAGAGTAGGAATTTTGTAAAAACTTGCCAATATGAAGGGTATGGGTTTGCAAGTGGTAAAAGGGGGACTATGGCTGGTCTAGGTGGCCATGGGTCAAACCCTTGGAGCCTGGAATCTCTCCATTTCAATTGATGAAGTGTGAGTGCATCCGGGACAAAACCAAGAAAAACACCAAGCAACCCTCATATAACACCAAGCAATTATAGTGATATACCAAGCAACTAAAAATCTGTACCATGTCAAATATAGAAATGCAATCTAACTTCAATTGTTTAATTTGAAACAGTGATTAGGAAATCACTTTTAATGTTCCTAACTACAAGTAGGATCTTGAAATAATTTTATGCATAAGCCTAATAACTGTCACAAGAACAAATAAATGCTAATAGCCTTATTTAGGCAGATTAATATTTATATATAGTCAGATAACAAGTTTAGGTATTATAATTTGCTAAAAATACACCTCTGGTAGTAGAATAAGATTTAAATAGGAAATCAGTGGCTTATCAATAGCTTGTATGATATTTTGTTTTCAATTTGATTTAAATTGACTCTGATATATATAAAAATATATATACAAATATTAATAAAGGAGCAATTGTATATCATCAAATATATAATTGGATTAATCTTTGTACACTGATATGATTATATTAGTAATTACAGGGTCTTGGGAAAAATATCTGGAAACTATATAAAATTTAAATATAAAAGTATTTGGGGTTTAGTGGTGAGTCCCTCTTGAATAAAAAAAAATCTAAGTGATTTTAAGGATGAGGGTTACCACAGTTGGTATCAGAGCCAGGTTATAAATAACATAGTAAATGTTGTTGTATGCATATGGATGTTTGAATGCATTGTTTGAATTGTTGGTGTTGAATGTTTTTACTTTATGTCAAGAAATATATGTGTGTACATGTGACAGAAATGAAAATGAATCAAGTAAAGACACCAAAAACTGATAGGGGTAAATAAACTAACATAAAAATCATATTTATAGCATTATGGTAGGACCAAGGCATCACACAGGTGCAGGATCATCACGTGAGCCACCTGTGATGAGCATGGAGGATTTTGTGAGAGCTTTAAGGGATGGAATGGCACCAAGGCAAGACAATCCTCATGAAGAACTCTCCAAACTGCTAAAGACATGTACCACTTTGGGAGGAAAGGATTTTGAAGGTACTGAAGGAGCTATAGGTGTTCAAACTTGGATAAAAACTATGGAGAGGGTCTTCACAGATATGCAAATCAATGACCAAAGAAAGAGACAGATAGCTTCAAGGAAATTGAAGGGGGTTGCACTGGATTGGTGGGAAGTTGTGACAGCAGGAAGACAAGAGGATACCATTACTTGGAATAATTTCAAGGACATGCTTGAGGCCAGATTTGTCCCAGCATCTGCCAAGGCTACACTGCTGGAAGACTTTATTAGATTAAGGCAAGGAAGCATGAGTGTGAATGAATACACTCAGAAGTTTGAAGCATTATCCAAGTATGGACTGGTGTTAATAGGGAATGCAGAAGCAAAGAATGCAAGGTACATTCAAGGCTTGAACCCTAGTTTGTCAAGGGCAATGTTGCCATACAAGGACAAAACCTTTGATCAAGTAATTGATCTAACTCTCTCATTTGAGCAACATGACACTGCAAGAGAGAAATTCAGGAATATGAAGCTCAATAAGAAGAAGGGTGGTCAGAACAAAGTGCAACCTTATGACAAGAGAAATGCAAGTAAAGGAGTTAAGAAAGGGGAAGGAGCAACAGCACCTGAAAGCAAGAAGTTCACTCATTGTTTTAATTGTGGAAAAGCTGGACATTATAGTAACCAATGCCCTGACCCCAAGATACCCAGAGGAGGCTGTTATAATTGTGGAAAGATGGGTCATCTCAAGAAGGATTGCCCAGAAACCAATAGGGGAACAGCAAGGGTAGGAGCTTTGGCAGCAAGTAACACTGGGAATGTTGGGCAACTTGAAGGTATAATTTTTATTCATACCCAACCAATATCAGTAGTATATGACACCGGTGCCTCACATTCACTAATATCTTTGGAAATTGTAAAGAAGTTAACACTTGCATGTGTTTCCATTGATCAGCCCTTGGTTGTACACAGTCCCATAGGGAGTCATTGTATGTTGGGGATGAAGTGTATGGATCTGAAATTAATTATAGGGGGTTATGAATTTAATTCAGACTTATATACCTTAAATTATCCTGGTATTGGGATTATTTTGGGGGTAGATTGGTTAATGAGAAATAAAGCAATTTTAAATTTAGAAAACCTTACTATTTCTTTGGAAACAAATGAAGGCAAAAGAATTACCATCTTAAGTGAAATAGCAAAGAATACATGTTTTAATAAAATCTGGAGTATTAATGAAGTTCAAAAGGAATTAAAAATAGAGGAAATCCCAGTAGTCAATGAATATATAGATGTGTTTGGAGAAGTAAAGGGAATTCCTCAAAACAGACCAGTTGAATTCAAAATAAAATTAATTCCTGGAACAAATCCAATCATTAAGAAGCCTTACAGAATGGGTCCAAAAGAGTTGGTAGAATTAAAACATCAACTAGAAGAATTAGAAGAGAAAGGATTCATAAGATCAAGTAGTTCCAGTTGGGGTTCCCCAGTGCTATTTGTCAAGAAACATGATGGAACAATGAGGTTGTGTGTAGACTACAGAGGTTTAAACAAGGTGAATATTAAAAATAAGTACCCACTGCCTAGAATAGATGATCTATTTGATCAATTGCATGGGGCTAAAATATTTTCAAGGCTAGACTTAGCCTCTGGATTTCATCAGATGAAAGTTGCAGAGGAAAGCATTGAGTACACAGCCTTTAATACAAGGTATGGCCTTTATGAATTTCTAGTAATGCCATTTGGCTTGACCAATGCTCCCTCCTATTTTGTAGACTTGATGAATAGAATTTTTAGAGACTTTTTAGATAAGTTTGTCTTGGTATTTATAGATGACATTAATTTATTCAAAGACAGAAAATGATCATGCCATGCACCTACATTTAGTATTATCCAGACTTAGAGAACATGAGTTGAAAGCCAAGTATTCAAAGTGTACATTTTGGCAACATGAAGTAAAGTTCTTAGGACACATAGTGTCACAGCAGGGAGTAAGTGTAGATCCAAGCAAGGTCATTGCAGTTCAATCATGGAGTAGACCCAAAACAGTGACTGAGGTAAGGTCATTCTTAGGTTTGGCAGGGTATTATAGGAGGTTCATCAAGGATTTTTCAAGAATAGCTGCACCAATGACCAAACTAACCAAGAAGAACCAACCATATGTGTGGACCGAGCAGTGTGAACAAGCTTTTGAGAAATTGAAGCAAGCATTGGTGGAAGCTCCTGTCCTACAAATCCCTGAAGAAAATGAAGGAATGGTTGTATACACTGATGCTAGTGGGTCTGGGTTAGGTGCAGTGCTTATGCAACATGGCAAGGTAGTGGCATATGCATCAAGACAGCTTAAACCCAATGAAACCAAATATGCAACTCATGATCTAGAATTAGCTGCAATAGTGTTTGCACTAAAACTATGGAGGCATTATTTGCTTGGGGCAAAATTTGAATTATTCACAGATCATCAAGCATTGAAATATTTATTTTCTCAAAAAGATTTAAATATGAGGCAAGCAAGGTGGTTGGAGTTTCTGGCTGCATATGATTTAGATATATTGTACACTCCTGGAAAAGCTAATAGAGTGGCAGATGCTTTGAGCAGAAATCATGTTAGATTAGCCAGTTTGATGATTGATGAGTTTAAAAATCTTGCAGTGCTTGGGGAGGCAGATATATACAGCAAGGATGCAGTGAATTTTAAAGAGCATGGTGATATGGTGGAGTATGGTACACTGGGAATAATCACAGTGAAGTCTAATCTGGTGGAGAAAGTTGGTAGCATGCAAGATCAAGATCAAAGTCTGAAGGAGAAGAAAGAAATGTTATTAAATAACATTGAGTCAGAGAATTTTAAAATAGATTCCCAAGGTTATTTGAGGAAAAATGATAAGCTTTGTGTACCAAACATTGCAGAATTGAAGGAAGAAATCATGAATGAGCATCACAAGACCAGGTACACCATACACCCTGGTGGTACTAAGATGTATCATGATTTAAAAAGAGGCTACTGGTGGCCAGGAATGAAGCAAGCAGTGGCAAGATATGTGGCAAAATGTTCCACATGTCAGCAAATTAAAGCAGACCACCAAAAGCCCTCTGGCATGTTGCAACCTTTGGAGGTACCTCAGTGGAAGTGGGAAAGTATTTCCATGGATTTTGTGGATGGTTTGCCTAGAACTAAGAAAGGCAATGATAGTATATGGGTAATTGTTGATAGACTAACCAAATCAGCTCACTTTGTCCCTGTCAGGTCAGATAGAAATGCATCTAGGCTTGCACAATTGTTTATTAAAGAAGTGGTGAGGCTACATGGTATACCCAAGACCATTGTAAGTGATAGAGACACTTTGTTCACCTCAAGATTTTGGGAGAGCTTCCAAGAAGCAATGGGAACGCAACTTTGTTTAAGCACTGCCTACCATCCTCAAAGTGATGGGAAAACAGAGATAGTGAATAAAATATTGGAAGATTTACTTAGAGCATGTGTGCTTGATTTTGGGGGAAATTGGGAGGATCATATCCACTTGGCAGAATTCACTTACAACAATAGCTATCAATCAACCATAGGAATGGCTCCCTTTGAAGCCTTGTATGGGAGACCTTGCATGTCTCCTGCCTGTTGGTTGGAAGCAGGAGAGGGTGTAATGTTGGGACCAGATCATGTTAAAGAAACTTCCAACATGATTGAATTGGTTAGGCATAGGATGAAGGCAGCACAATCAAGACAAAAGTCTTATGCAGATAGAAAGAGAAAGCCAATGGAGTTTGAAGAAGGAGAGCATGTTTTTCTGAAAGTATCACCAATGAAGAAAGTGTTCAGGTTTGGAAAATCTGGTAAGCTATCACCAAGATTTGTAGGACCATATGAAATTATGCAGAGAATTGGTACTATGGCCTACAGACTTAAGTTACCTGAGGAGTTGAGCGGTGTGCATCCTGTGTTTCATGTTTCTCAATTGAGAAAATGGGTGCATGATGAAGGAGAAATTCTGGAGTCACCTACTCAAGTTCAAGTCCAGAAAAATTTGGTTTATACCAATGAACCAGTAGGGATAGTTGCCAAGGAAGAGAAAAAGTTGAGAAACAAGGTGATCAAACTGGTGAAAATCCAATGGAGCTTGGACACTAATGATTGTACATGGGAGGTTGAAGATAAAATGAGGGCTAAATACCCCAATTTGTTTACTGATGGAGAGGTATGTTTAAGCAGCCTAAGATAATTTTTCTAAACATACTTATACATTGTTTGTTTTCATAAAATATGGGTATGGGGTTATGGAGTTAAAACAGGCTATGGATTAGTGCTTTTAATTGGAGAAATTAGGTGAAATTATGGGGACATAATTCCTTTAAGGGGGAGGGTATGTAATGACCCTAAAATAAAAATAAAATGATATATATTTATATTAGAAAATTCTGAGATATATATATAAGTATATATATATATATATTGCATTAAAACAGAAAAGAATTTGGCAATAAATAAAATAAATGGGAGCTTCTGTTTGATAAAATGCAAGGAATTAAGGTAATTAGAAGAAAAATTGGAACTCAAAATAAATATAGCTTTATGTTCAAAGAATTATGTAAATATATATATACACATTTAATATATATGGGGTGTTTGCTGTTTTATATGAAGATAAAATAAAATGAAATTTAATATAAAGGTTTATATGTCTTATAATTGTGCCAGAAAATAATTAGCATAATATATGTGATTTTTAATTTAAAAGGGAGTTGACTGATTTGACATAAAGGCAGAAATATATATATAAATATATATACACATATACAGAATAAAATAAAATTTCCATACCATATTTATTCCAAGCAAATAATTTGTGTAAATGATTTTACATTACAAAGTATGGTAGTATGTCTGATTTAATGGAGGTAATATATAGGTAGAAAAAAAAATACAAAGTAGATTTTCAGATTTCCTTAAAGCTTATAAAAAAAAGAAATAATGAACTGAGGGTCACATGCTTATTGCATGAGTAGAAAAGAGTCATGAAAATAGTATTGAGTGTCTAAAAATGCATGATCCCCGAAATAGCTAATTAAAGTGTGCATTTCCAATTTATGATCACACAGAAATATGATGTGTACATAAACATCTAAGGGTATCAAGGGAATTACCCATTTTCTAAAACCCTAGAATGGATTTATAAATAACTGCACACAGCCAAAACCATCACTCTCTCGGGATCAAAAACAAAATAAAATAAACAAGGAGAAACACTAGCTTGAGGCTTTGGGGGATTTGCTGTTCTAAGAAATTAAGGCAGTGAAAGGAGAAACATTAGGTGAGTATTTATCTTTTGTATGCAGTGGCATTAAGTCCTATTGCAGGCAGCCTAAAAATACTATGAGTTATTTGAATCTCTGAAATGATTTGTTATGGGTGATATGGATGTTTGTTTGTGCATTTTTGTTTGGAGCATTGATCTGTAATTTGGCTTTCAGAGTTAACATGTTTTAAGTATTCTTGTTCTATCATCATTAAACATGGATCAAGATTAATAGGGGAACATGGGGTTGAGCCAGAAAATATGCAGGCAGTCATATTTCTCTGATATAAAAAAAAAACTAAATTGGTCACTTGGGGGTAGTCAATGATCTGCTTACTTCAGGTGGAAGCAAGTATGTGCATGGTGCAACTGCACCCTGAGGCCTTTGTGTGTTGGAATAATTTAAACAACCTGGGAGTTTCCATCATAATGCATACATAGTGTTCATTTGACAAGGAGTTAAAGACCATAAAATAAATGGGGGTAGGGGTTTAAAAATCTGGGTTGTAAACTTTCAGATTTGGTGTTAGATTTAATCAAGATAAATATTGTTCATTGATTGATTGCTGGGTGGAAGTTTGGAGTATGAATCAGTGATTACTTATCCAAGATTTGATGAGGATGAATTAAAATTGTACACATGATTAATCTTAACTGGCTGTTGTGCATTGTATAATTTGTTGAATGTGATATTGTGTCTTCTTGCATGAACCAAAACTTGCTAAGTATAAGACCTGTTAATCTAGGAAGGCATTGCAAGATTACTACAATTATGAACATGTATACAAAATTGATAAATGCTCATACCAGTGTAAACTGACCCTTTTGGTTGTCCTTGCAATCATCTGGGTGTCTCAAAAAATTATTTGGGGCAGCTAAATGATTTGCCTGCAGGAAATTGAAGTTGGCTTGATGAGTAAAGAGGGCATTGGCTGCTAGTATAAATAAGAGAGACTTGTTTTAAATTTGCAGTTGCTTTGTAATAGAATTACTAGACAAATTCTATTTTCTGTAATTGAAGTACTTGTAGGAAACTTTCTAAGTATTTGGGGTTGAAAACTTGTACTTAAGTAAAATTCATTTTGAATGATATTTGATGGAGTTTGGTTTTTATTGATTTTATGATCATCTGATTTGGAGAAAACAAGGGGATGGATATAACACATAAATATAAAATGTGAATGTAATGATCTCTGGTTTTATTGCCTGAGTTTATTCTATGATTTTCTTTAAATAAAATTACAATAGATTTGACATGATTTGAATAAGAAATACTCAAGTGGAATAAAATGTATGCATGTCAGATAACTGATACTGAGATATATATATATATATATATTTGAATCTCTGATTTCTATTGTTTATATTTTGTCTTATGGAAATTAAACAGCTAAGGGGATTTAATTTTTGAAATGAACTCTCAAAGATTTTAGCAGAACATTCAAGCAAAATGAATTTGTGCATGGCAAGTAAATGATACTGGCAGGTGCATAAATTCTGGATATTTGTATGGATTTGAGCATTTAAAAAAAAACATAAAAAGGATCTTTGAGAATAGTAGACCTGGAAGGGTAATGGACTTTAGATATTTGGTTGAACACTTATAAGAAAGTGTTTTCCAGAAAACTTGAACTAGGCACAAAAAGGCTTGGAAATTTAAGAGTAGGAATTTTGTAAAAACTTGCCAATATGAAGGGTATGGGTTTGCAAGTGGTAAAAGGGGGACTATGGCTGGTCTAGGTGGCCATGGGTCAAACCCTTGGAGCCTAGAATCTCTCCATTTCAATTGATGAAGTGTGAGTGCATCCGGGACAAAACCAAGAAAAACACCAAGCAACCCTCATATAACACCAAGCAATTATAGTGATATACCAAGCAACTAAAAATCTGTACCATGTCAAATATAGAAATGCAATCTAACTTCAATTGTTTAATTTGAAACAGTGATTAGGAGATCACTTTTAATGTTCCTAACTACAAGTAGGATCTTGAAATAATTTTATGCATAAGCCTAATAACTGTCACAAGAACAAATAAATGCTAATAGCCTTATTTAGGCAGATTAATATTTATATATAGTCAGATAACAAGTTTAGGTATTATAATTTGCTAAAAATACACCTCTGGCAGTAGAATAAGATTTAAATAGGAAATCAGTGGCTTATCAATAGCTTATATGATATTTTGTTTTCAATTTGATTTAAATTGACTCTGATATATATAAAAATATATATACAAATATTAATAAAGGAGCAATTGTATATCATCAAATATATAATTGGATTAATCTTTGTACACTGATATGATTATATTAGTAATTACAGGGTCTTGGGAAAAATATCTGGAAACTATATAAAATTTAAATATAAAAGTATTTGGGGTTTAGTGGTGAGTCCCTCTTGAATAAAAAAAATCTAAGTGATTTTAAGGATGAGGGTTACCACAAACTAATACGACGATTTACGCGTAATACTCACATGGGGTTTAATTAGAACGTTAGAATAAATCGTGCCATGAATAATAGGGTTAGGAACTAAAGATGGAATATTGTAACTCCAAATAAATGGGTAATAAACGTGGAATAAATTTAGGAGTTACAAGAGTTAAATAGGGTATAAATGGATTAAAGGGACTGATAAATGAGATTGTTAGGATGATAAATATGGAGGGATAAAGAAGGAATACTAGACAAAATCTGAGTAAATAAATAAATGTCTTAGGAAATGTCCAGTTAAAATAATAGTCCTCTATTACGGACAAATTGACATTTATAAAAACAGTAAATAAAAATATTAGGTAGTAATTGAATATTTTAAGGCAGTATGATTGTCACTAGAGTAAATTATATAGCCTTAAACATGCAAATGAAGATTAGTGGGCTTTGCCTAATATTGAAGTTTAGAGTAATTAATTTGATTTAGTGGGTTGGGATGCGAGGTCAGTAGAGTTGCACAATAGAAGTTTGCCCTTCACTCAAAGGCTACCAGTAGTTCTGTACAATTACTACCGATGTGGGACATCTCCAACCTTAGGACCCATGGGAAAGGGATTTATGTTGCAGCTAGATTAGGGGAAAGTATTCTCTGGGGTTCACCTTGGATTGAAGTTTTAAATGGCTCGGTGCCTTTTGGGAAATGAGGTCTGCTTCCTATCCAATAAGAGGTAGTATGTAACCAAAGAGGATATTTTCCTTGACTTACTTACGATAGTCTAAACCAAGATGTTAGTTGTGAAGGGTCAGCAGGTTATGCAAGTAGTTGGTACCAATATTTAGTAGTAGGTCCGGCATACAGGCTTGGATGCCCAGTGATCCCAAACGAGCGGTAGTAAAGACTTAGGTTACAACCTGATGGATTTCGCTTCCTGCTAGTATAGAATCCGTATAGGATATGCATGGACCTCATGATAGAGATACCTGGAAAAAAAAATTAGTGGAGGTGGGCTAGTTAACCCTTGGATGAGTCATTAAATGGAGATAGTGATACGACAAATAAAATAAATTATATGGTAAGGCCAAAATAGAAGTCATGTGTCTTTGTAGCTAGGACCGATAGATTAGCAATGACGATGTGCAAGGCCTACTTCATAGTTAAGAAGTATTAAGTGGTCAGGATTTTGGGTAGAGGGTGATAAGAATGTATATATATATATGCATAGGCACATATATGTATAGCATACCTTGGGAAAGGTTAGGGTAGATATATCGTATGCACATACATTAAATGAAACGGGTTAGCCGTAAATCGCAGACATAACATTTAAATGGAAACCAAACAGTGTAAATTATGTTATGGATAAAGCATGCAATTTTCCAATCACCAGATTGTTGTTCTGACCCCCTCCTCATTACAACCCACATAGTAGATTTAGAGGAATATGTCACTAGAGCAAGACGGAACAGTTGATGGAGAAGTCTTCTTATGCGTGCTCGGTACTGACAGGGAGATTGGATATCTAAGGAATACCATTGATTCCGAGATAGTGATCTTAGTCGGTATTTTTATCCTATTATATTTTTCTATTCCACTGTGGGTTTAATTTGATCGATCTATAATATACCTATGTTTATTACAGGTTACCAAAACCAACGATCTGTACCCTAATGAATTTGGGTTTCAATTTTTATCGAAAATTCATGCTTATTAAGGTGTGGGTTATCACAGGAGTGGTTCTCCCAGAAACTAGAGAACCTAGACTTCAACAGGTAGCCAAGATTGTTTCCGAAGCCAAATACTCGATGCTGCCCCTGGTGGTTGTCCTGTGGAGTATCGTTCCAGTAAGGAATACATAGCTAACATGGTTAAGCGATTGGTTGAAGAAATTAAAGGTAGGAAGAATGAGGATTGGGGTTCTACACAAAGCAGAACTCTCTTCGCAAAGATCATTCTGAGAAAAGAGTATCTCATGAAGTTTATGATGCTGACTATGCTATCTTATAATGAGACTACCGATCCTAGGCAGCACTTACTTAAGTATGAATGGCATATGGATGGTGCAAGGGCAACAGATGCTATTTGATGTAGATGCTTTCCTATCTTATTGGAAGGAGTTGCATCAATGTGGTTCACTAGGCTCAAGCAGAGATCCATTTCGACTTTCGATGAGTTGGCTAGGAAATTCATGGAGCAGTTCCGGCTGCATGCTGCATGACCCATGGATGTGATTTCCATGTCGATCTTATCACAACGGCCTAAGGAGTCACAGAAATGTTTCTGGAACCAGTTTAACATTGTTGTTACTGAAGTAGGTAATCCGAAGGAAAATTGTGACGACCACCCTACACCACCGGCACCCAATATACATAAGATAGTGCACTGCTGTCGTGCCAATCGATGTAGAGTAATCATTAAGGTTTAATATGAAACAAAACATCACAGAATCTATATTATATCTCATAGTGCATGGAATAAAATATAATATCACAATTATAAAACAGAACAGACAATAATAACTAAGTGATCCAAATATCAGAGTACAAATACTTAAAATTATAAATCATGAAATAGATTTTATACAACGGAAGTAAACTCGTTTAACTGTCTCATACAAGTACTAATAAGCAAGCACTGCCAAGCCTCCACAGCGTTGAACAGCGGAATAAGCATAGAAATCCATATGTAATACGAGATAGCTCTCTACTGCTCACCTTCTACACAGCAAATGTGTCACACCTAGACCTTTTATCTAGTCTACTCATTTAAGAGCACCCGAGATAATAAGAAGCAGAGCATAAAACCTTGAGTCAGGAAACAGTCTGGTGTGAGCAGTAAATGAATCTCAAAATACTATACAAGTCGATACAGTAAGGAACAAAGGTATACGAATCATACCTAACATGTCCCTGCAACCAAAGAGTTAGCACATAATAACATGATATGCTACTCTAAAAGGTTCAATACATTAAGTACGATAACGAGTGTCCAGGTGTCCCTATCTCCAATGCATATCTTCAATGATTACCCTAGAGCGATAGACCATGGGTAGAGAAATCAAAGCAACCATAGCATCCATCAAACAATCTTTACTATCACTTTATGTACTCTGGATATATGATAACTCGTATGACCATTCTACTGCCATGGACTAATGGAAATTTCAGTATTAGTGTACTCTCTTTAGCCTAAAGTTAATACTAGACCCATACAACCAGTCCAGGGTACATGATCCATTCAACAGATCTGGGGTAACTTTTGACATAACCATGAGCGTCCTCATGATACCACTACTTTGAATACAATAGAAAACACAAAGAGTATCAATGATCCCTTAGTATGCGTATCAGAACCCTTTCCTTTGCTCCAACTAGCTTCCCTTATCTTGGAGGAGCCATTATACATTCCCCTACTCAACAAATCCTTTCAACATCGAGTCGTCACCTTCAAGGAAACATTCAACATTTCTCATTCTAAGACTCCTTTCTACATCGAGCCGTCTTCTTCGTAACCTAACTCCATTCTACGTCAACTTACCATCCGAAGACTTTAACTTTCATCATGTTGTTACATCGCCATCAGTCATCATGCGAATGAGCCAACATCTCCAGCATGACCTCTCAAACCTCTGCACTAACCCCCACAAGTTCCATCCCCATAGGACCAAACAGAAGAGCTTTATACCGACCTCTGAACTTGGTACCGACCTTTGTACTTGGACAACTAGTGGCCAAGTCTCTTCCCATCCCATTCCTTGCTTCTAGTGCTTCTTGCCCATATGCTTTGACCCCAACCTCTCTGCTCTAAATCAAGTCGTCACGTCTTCAAAGCACCCTACTTTGAATCCTAGAAACAAGTCATCATAGCTTCAAGCACTTGGCCAATCTCCAATCCATCACACTAGGCAACCTCTACTAGCTAACATCTCTCCCTCACCCAAGTCGCTGCCTAAATGGACCAACACAGAGAGCTCAGTACCGACCTCTCAAGTCGGTGCCGACCTCTATGCTTAGAGAGTTTGGAGTTGTGATTTGGACCAGGAGCTCTTCCCATGCTCCAGAATCTGCTTCCCAAATTTCATCCAATTCTGATTAGTTTTGCCCCCGATTTGGCCAATTTCCCAACCAATCAACTTAACATCCAAAACATTAGCAAACAACATCAAAGCACAACATACAATCATAGAATAGCATGCATAAACATCCGCTCATACAACCAATACATGAGAATGTGATAATTAAACTAATTTTACCCTAAATTTAAGTTTTACAATAGCATATGCATATGAATGATAGAAATTACGCTAACATTTGGACATGAGTTAATAGATTACAAAAACCATTTTAAAAACCATTTCAAAACCTCCAATTTATTGTCATAAGCCTATATGGATAAGTGGTTGAAGTTAGAAAATCCTTTTTAGATCAAAGTCATGTTAAAAATAAGCCTTTTAACTATATAAACAAGTATAGATGAGTGAGAGGACAAGAACTACTCACCAAATACCTAACATACCCAATTTCTTCATTAGATCTAAAGTGAACATCAAGGAAGAAGGACTCAAATCAATAAAAAATGATAATCTCTAGCTTCTATGTACCGATCCCCTCAATAATCAATGATTTGGTTAAGATTAGCAAAGAAATGATGTGATTTTTGATGAAATTAGGGCAAATGGAGGTTTCGATCTATTTTGGGGAAGAAGGAAATGACTTAGGTCAGTTCCTACAGCCTTTTATTAGCACAAATTTCTAAGTGGTTAGTGGGCCTAAGCACAGGCTTAGTTAATCACCCATTAAAACTGGCCAACGGCAACCAAAACTTAAAACTACAAACAACAAGTCCGATTTTCTATTATGACCACTCTACGGAATGTCAAACCATCATCCTGAAGCAATGAAATCGGTTTGAGATCCTAATTCGGCTCCTATCAAAAGTTATAGCCAAAAAATATTTTCAAGGTCAAAATGGTCACATAGAAATTCAACAAAAATCACAGATGTGGAAAATGTTCCTAAGAGTCACTTTCTAAAATCTTAGAGTCATACAACCTCATACGAATAAAATAAAAATATTTTACGACCCTTTGATACGTAAAACATGGGTCATTACACTCTCCCTTCTTTAGTAATTTCGCCCCCGAAATCCCCAAAAAACATAGAAAATTAATCATAGTTACCCCACATGCCTTACAATCATGTATATTATCAAACGTGTCAAACACGCAACTATGCAAACAATAATATAGGTAAACCTATCCTAGCATGCGGGATACTAAACTACCTTATATGATATCGAAGATAAAAGTAAATACGATAAACAATGGGCCTTACCATGCGAAGCGCTCTGGATGTGTGGCCCTCATACTATCCTCAGTTTCCCATGTGCAATCACCTCCACTATCGCCCCATTGAACCTTCGCTAACTCCACCATTTTCCTCCTAAGATGTTTCATATCGCGTCCGACAATACGAACCAGCCTATCTCGATATTATCAAGCCGATCTGATGCAATCGCCATGCCTGAGTCATGCACAAAATTCTGCAGATGAAAAACATGGAAGACGTTGTGCACACCTGCCATTTTCGGAGGTAAGTTGACTCTATATGCTAGTTTCCCAATCCTCTCTGCTGGAAAGGACCTACGAATCTTGGTGCCAACTTTCAATTGCTACCGAATCGAACAACATTTTTCAAAGGAGAAATTTTCACGAATACCGTATCTCTGATAGTAAATTCTAAATATCTACGCCTTATATCAGCATAACTCTTCTGCCTATCTTGTGCAACTTTCATCCATTGCCGAATGATCTCCATCTTTTCTGAGGTTTCTCTAATCATATATGGCCCAAGTATCAATTTCTCACCCGCTTTCCACCAGCATGAAGGGGCATTACATGGCCGACCATATAATGCTTCATATGGTGCCTTACTGATACTACATTGATAGCTATTATTGTATGCGAACTCTACCAAACGCAAGTGATCATCCCACAAGCCTCTGAAATCGAGAATGCAAGCTCGCAAGAGATCCTCTAGTATACGATTCACACTCTTAGTCTGCCCATCTGTTTGTGGATGATAAGCCATACTAAGATGCAGCTTGGTACCCAACGCCTCATGTGAGCTCTTCCAAAACCCAATAGTGAACAGCGTGTCTCGATCGCTCATAATGCTTTTTGGAACTCCATGAAATCGTACAATCCATTTCACATACAACCAGGCCAGTTTGGCTATCGTTCTACTTGACTTGATGGGTATAAATCGACGCTCTTGGTCAATTGATCGACTATGTCCCAGATGTTGTCGTACCCTACTCGAGTCCTTGGCATTCCATTAATGAAATCCATCGATATTTGCTCCCACTTCTACTCGGGAACTTCAAGCGATTGCAATAGGCCACTCGGTTTTTTTTGCTCTGTCTTCACCAGCCGGTAGTTCATACACTTCGAGATGAATGTCCTAATGTCCTTCTTCATCCCATCCCAATAGTAGCTCTGCCTCATATCACGGTACATCTCATTACCGGCTGGATGTATGGTCAACCTGGAATGGTGGCACTCTTGTAGCACATCGTCTCACAACCCATCAACATCGGGAACAAACAATCTCACATTCTTACGGAGCCAACCTTCTCGGTCGAGCCCGTATTGCTTCATATCCTCGGACTCAACTCCTTCTCATATTTTCGCCATGATCTCAGCCAATCTAGCATCTCGCTTCTGACTAGCACTGATCCACTCAATCAAATGAGGCATGATTGTCAAACTTGCCAACAACTCTGGCTCTAACTCGCAACAAGGTTTGAAGTCATAACTAACAATATACTCTAGCTATTTCCACTCTAGGAAAATCGCCCCCAAACTGGCAAGCCTTCTAATCAATTCTTCATCAATTGCATTCCCCTAACGAGCGTATAGGAAATGCCAAAGTCGTAGGAGGCTAAGAATTCCAACCATCGCTGCTATCTAAGGTTGAGATCCTTCTGGGAGAAAAGGTACTTCAAGGATTTATGGTTCGTTAACAGCTTGAACCTTTCCCCTAGTAAATAGTGCCTTCAAATTTTCAAAGCAAGCACTATCGCCGCCAATTCAAAATCATAATTGGATACTTCTCGAGCGACTTCAACTGTCGACTAGCGTAGGCGACAACATTTCCCTTATGCATCAATACCGTACCTAATCCAGTACCACAGGTATCTATGTATACTATCAGCTCCTTATTTCCACAAGGAATAGTCAGTACAAGTGCGCTGGTCAACCTCTCCTTCATACTTACAAATTCCTACTCACATCTCGCATCCCAAGTAGAAGTCTGATTTTTCTTTGTCAAATTTATTAACTGCGCGGCTACCTTTGAGAAGTCCTTGATAAAGCGTCTATAATATCAAGTCGGTCTTAAGAAACTCCTCAAGTCAGTAGCATTATTAGGTTGGCTTTAATCCTTAACCACTATCACCTTGACAGGATCTATTGTGATGCCCTGCTTGGAGATGAGATGTCCTGAGAATCTCACTTCCTTTCTCTAGAAGTGACATTATGAAAACTTTGCTTTCAACTTGTGCTTCCACAACACTTCTAGTACAATCCTCAAGTGCGCCTTATGTTCCTTCTCTATCCTGGAATAGACCAGAATATCATCCACTAAAACAAGTATGAATTTGTCAACTGATCCCTAAGGACACAGTTCATGAGATCAAAAAAGTATGTTGAAGCATTGGTTAGCCGGAACATCAGAACCAACCACTCGTAGAAACCAGATGGCATATAAAACGCGATGATTGACACACTCTCCTTCGCTGCCCTCGACTAGTGAAATCCCGTAGCCAAATCCAATTAGGAGAACACCTTCGCACCGTGGAGCTGATCGAACAAGTCATCAATACGTGGGAGTGGATACTTGTTCTTCTTCGTCATCTTATTTAGCTCACGATAATCCACACATAACCTTAGAGAGTTATCTGCCTTAGTGGCGAATACTATGGGTGCACCCCACTCAGATATACTCCTATGAATGAACCCTCTCTTCAACAGGTCATTTACTTGCACCTCCAACTCCTTATGCACTCTAGGTGTAATACGCCTCAACGGCATCACTATAGGTCTGGCATCCTTCATCAAGTCCATACGAAACTCGATCTCTTTATGCGGTGGTAATCCCATCACTTCCTCAAATACATCCGCATACTCTCTAACGATATGCACAGATAACAACTCATCCTGTGGAATCTCAAGCGAATATAGAAAGCTGACCATAACCCCATCTTCTAGCAGGCAGCCAGTCACTACCGTTCGCCCTTCCATAGCCCTAATTGTCACCAACGGCTTCTCATAATCCACTACTGTCACATATTTCCTTAGCCAGTCCATTCCCAAGATAATCCCTAACCAAATGAAATCAGAATGAAATAATCACAAACAAAAGCGCATCTATAACTCGATAAGACCAAACCACAATAAACCATACACAAGCTAGTGGAGCCTCCAACGGGGTTCGTCACAATCAACGATCTATCAACTATTTTGGGTTGCAATCCTAGTCTATCAACGGTCGGTCAACTATTTCAGGTTTCAATCCTAGTCTATCAACTGGGTCACTAGACATAAAGGAATGTGATCCCCCGCTGTCGAATAAAACACATATGCGAACATCATAAATGGAAAGCATACCTTGAATAACAATGCCCTTCCCCTTCTCTTTCACTGAGGGAGCACTCGATAAAGTCATAACAACATCTAACGCATATGCCTTCACAACCTATTTCTTCCACAATGGTTCCAGAAAATTCTTTAGTATATGCCCAGGCTTTCCGCGGTTGTAACACTTCTTCTTCCCATCGATTTTGGAATCTCTGATCCAGTGACCCTTATCTCCACAACCATAGCAAATAGGATCTCATTAACCTTCTTCTGAGCACTCTTCTCCTCATTCTTTCCTCGAGACTGCTTCCTCTTTCCAAACCACTTCTTCTTGCCCCCATTGTTTTGTTATGGTTTTGACTTTTCCTTAAAAAAACAGTTGATTTGGATCTGGGGTATAATCTCTCCTGGCGAAGAGCTTTCTCATCGAGTCTCTCAAATGGCTCATCGATATGACTCACTAGCTTCTCCCCTAAATAGTTGTTCAAACCCATAATAAACTTCTAGTTCTTCCTTAATGGAGTGTTGATAAATGACATCCAATACTTCAACTTTAGAACTGTATTCAGAAACAGACATATCCCCCTGCTTTAAATCAACGAATATCCTGAATAACACCGACTTATAAGCAGCCAGAATGAACTTCTCCTCAAACATGGCCTTGAACTAGTCCCAAGTGAACTGATCCTCGGGTGTAGCAACAGTGATGGCATTTCACCAATTCATAGCATGTCATTGAAGCTATCTAGAGGCCAGCTTCCTCTTCATGGCATAATCAATCTCCATATCACCAAAGATACGTTCGCAGGTGTCCCACCAATCTCGCACTTTGATGGAAGACTCTGTTCCAAGAAATGACTTACCTCCCAAAGTAGGGTAATCTTTGTATAGCTTGGCGAAGTCAGTCCTCGGCGTTTGTAGTTGAGCACCACCACCAACACCATTATTCGGAGCGTCCGCTTAGGCATTTGAAGCATGTTTGCCATCATCGCATTGAACGTAGCTTGCAAGTCAAGATCTATAGCCCTCGAACCCGGTCCTTGCTCAACTCCAGAGATGGAGTTCCTAACAGCGTTCCTTGTTTGCCGGCTTATTCTCGATCTGTAACAAGAATGATCAGTCTCTCAAAAAGAACCGTATCAATGGTACATGTGTGTGCATGCGACTTGTATACTATATAGTTTTGAAAATCAAAATGTATAACAGGTACGTGCTCTTGTATATATATACTCTCTCGATGCAGTCTAGGGTGAGAACTCCTTCCTTATCTTTACTGAATAACAGTATCCCTTAGGTTAAACAACGCAACCTAAGCTCTAATACTAAATGTGACGACCACCCTATACCACCGAGACCCAGTATACATAAGGTAGTGCGTTGCTGTCATGCTGATCGATGTAGAGCAATCATCAAGGTTTAATATGAAACAAAACATCACATAATCTATAGTATATCTCACAGCGTATGGAATAAAATATAATATCACGGATATAAAAAAGAAGAGACAATAATAACTAAGTGATCCAAATATCATAGTATAGATACACAAAGTTATACATCATGAAATAGAATTTATACAATGGAAGTAAAATCATTTAATTGTCTCATACAAACAATAATAAGCAAGCATTACCAAGGCTCCATAGTGTAGCATAGCAGAATAAGCATAGAAATCCATATGTAATATGAGATAGCTCTCTTCTACTCATCTTCTGCACAGCAACTACGTCGTACCTAGACCTGCTATCTAGTCTACTCAGTTCAAAGCACCTGAGGTAATAAGAAGCAGAGCATAAAACCTCGAGTCAGACAACAGCCTGGTGTGAGCGGTAAATGAATCTTAAAATACTATGCAAGTCGATATAGTAAGGAACAAAGGTATAGGAATCATACCTGACCTATCCCTACAACCAAAGAGTTAGCATTTAATAACATAATATGTTACTATGAGTGGCATAAAGGTGCAATACAACTAAGTACGATAACGAGTGTCCAGGTATCCCTATCTCCAATACCTATCTTCAATGACTACCCTAGAGTGATAGACTGTGGAGGGTGAAATCAAAGCAACCATAGCATCCATCAAACAACCCTCACTATAACTCTATGTACTTTGGATATATGATAACTCGTATGACCATTCTACTGCCAGGGACTAATGGAAATCCCAGTTTTTGGTGTACTCTCTTTAGCCTGAAGCTGATACTAAACTCATTCAATCGATTTAGGGTAACAGATCCATTCTACCGATCCGGGGTAACTTTCAACATAACCATGAGCGTCCTCATGATACCCATACTTTGTGTACAATAGAAAACACTCCGAGTATCAACGATCCCTTAGTACGTGTATCTTTGCCCTTTCCTTTACTCCAACTAGCTTCCATTATCCTAGAGGAACCATTCTACATTCCCCCGCTCAACGACTCTTTTCAACATCGAGCCGCCACCTTTAAGGAACCATTGTACATTCTCCATTCTATGACTCATTTCCACATCGAACCATCTTCTTTGAAACCTAACTCCACTCAACGTCGAGTTACCATATGAAGACTTTAACTTTCATCATGGTGTTACATTGCCATTAGTCATCATGCGAACAAGCCAACATCTTCAGCACGACCTCTTGAACCCCTGTACCAACCCCCAGAATTCCATCCCCATAGGACCAAGCAGGAGAGCTCGGTACTAACCTCTGAACTCGGTACCAACCTCTGTACTTGGCCAACTAGTGGCCAAGTCTCTTCCAATCCCATACCTTGCTTTTAGTGCTTCTTTCCCATATGCTTTGACCTCGACCTCTCTGCTCAAAATCAAGTCATCATGTCTTCTAAGCGCCCTACTTTGAATCCTAGAAATAAGTCATCATACACTCAAGCACTTAGCCAATCTTCAATCCATCACATTAGGCAACCTCTACTAGTTAACATCTCCCCTCCTCCCAAGTCGTTGCCTACATGGACTAACATAAAGTGCTCGACACTGACCTCTCAAGTCGGTGCCGACCTCTATGCTTAGAGTGTTTGGAGTTGCGATTTAGATCACGAGCTCTTCCCATGCTCCAGAATCTACCTCCCAAGTTTCGTCCAATTCTAACCAATTTTTCCTCTGATTTGCCTAATTTCCTAACCTATCTACCTAACATCCAAAACACTAGCAAACAACATCAAATCATAACATATAATTATAGAATAGAATGCATATACATCCATTCATACAACTAGTACATGAGAATGTGATAATTAAACCAGTTTTACCTTAAATCTAAGTTTTACATTAGCATACGCATATGAATGATGAAAATTATGCTAACATGTGGACATGAGTTAATAGATTACAAAACCCATTTTAAAAACCATTTCAAAATCTCCAATTTATGGTCATAACCATATATGGATAAGTGTTTAAAGTTAGGAAACCCTTTTTAGATCAAAGTTATGATAAATATAAGCCTTTTAACTATATAAATAAGTATAGATGAGTGAGAGGCCAAGAACCACTCACCAAATACCTAAAAAACCAATTTCTTCATTATATCTGAAGTGGACAGCAAGGAAGAAGGATCCAAATCAATAAAAAATGATAATCTCTAGCTAATATTTACTAATCCCCTCTCTAATTAATGATTTGGCTAATATTAGCAAGGAAAAGATGTGATTTTTAATGAAATTAGGGCTAATGGAGGTTTCGATCTGTTTTGGGAAAGAAGGAAATGACTTAGGTCAGTTCCTACAGCCTCCTATTAGCACATATTTTGAAGTGGTTTGTAGGCCTAAGAACGAGTTTAGTTAATTACCCATTAAAATTGGCCAGCAGCAACCAAAACTTAAAACTGCAATAAATTTAAAACGACAAGTTTGTTTTCCTTTTCTAATCACTCCATTCTTCCTATTATAATCACTTTACGGAATGGAAAACAATCATCTGTAATCAATGAAAGTGGTTTGAGTCCCTAATTCGGCTCTTATCAAATGTTATAGTCCAAACAATATTTTTAGGGTCAAAATGGTCACATAGAAATTCAACAAAAATCATAGATGTGGAAAATGTCTCTAAGAGCCAATTTCCAAAATCTTAGAGTCGTACGACCTCATATAAATAAAATAAAAATATTTTACGACCCTTCGATACGTAAAAAACAGGTCGTTACAAAGATCTTGTATTCGTGGTTTTGGTATGGGGAATCCACCCAGACACGGATTAGAAGATGGCTGAAGATGAAACAATCTACAACCACGGAAGAGTTCCATCGGAAGGCTAATCAGTTTCTACGCTTGGCGGTAGCAAGTTTTGCTTCAAGTAAACTGATGACAGACGGTCGAAGGAGGTTATCTCAAGCAACGCAGGGTAAAATAATATGGAGATAGCGTTAGTAATGTGGTAACTAATGCTGGAAACTCTGGTAACCAGAAGAAACGGAATGGTAGCCCCGACAGTAGGCATAATGACAACAAGAAACGTTCGAGGAATTTAAGATCAGAAGATTACACACCTCTAAATGATTGTTGGAAAACATATATCGAGCCGCTCAAGGAATGGAATGATATAAGAAGCCACCTATAAGGGAGGTAACAGAGCAGGAAAGGCGCACCGGAAAGTTATGTCGTTTCCATGAAACTCATGGACACAATACGAATGAGTGCCGACATTTGAGGAATCTCATCGAAGAACTAATACGAAAAAATAAGATCCAACAATATGTCAAAGGACCATAGAAAGTTGGTCAAGTTCCAAGACTCCCAAGGCCGCATGCCCATGGGAATCAATCTGGACCAAGCGGAGAGGGGCCCAGATGAAACGATGGAAAATTGGTTATCAACACCATAACTGGAGGACCCCATCCAATTGAGAAAAGCTGGAGGTAAATGGAATAGTACGCGTGCTCGTTTAAGCACATACCATATGACGACTACTTTGCTGTAAAAATTGGAGCTCCAACTAAGCAGCAAAGAATGATAACTGATGATATCATATTCAGGAATGGAGATGCTTTTTGATCCCATGGTGATAATGGTTGGAATCAGATCGGCAAATGTATGTCGGGTCTTGGTAGACATAAGGAGTTCGGTGAATATACTGTTTAGGGGAACATTTGATCAAATGTGAAGGAGGTTATAGCTTGAAAAACCAAAATTCAAGGATTTATAGGTGAGGCAAAACAACCGATCGAAACGATCGATTTGCCTGTGGAATTAGGAAGGAGATCGCAGGATAGTCCAAATTCAGAAGTTTATTATCGTGAACGAGTATTCGTCATACAACATCTTCTTGGGCTAACCGGCTCTCGTTGACTTTAGAATAGCACTAATGCCTTGGTGTCTGGTAATGAAGTTCCTCACAAAAAATGGAGTTGGAGTGGTGAACGGTGACCATAGCACTAGAAGAGAATGTTACGCCGTGGAACTCAGAGAAGCAAAGTGGCATGAGAAAGGAAAGAATATGGAGAGATCACTACGCATTCAGGACTTGCAAGCATAACAACCAAAGTCTGGAACCCTAGCCGGTTTGATAAGGCTATGTATCCTAGGAAGCAGTCAGGGGAAGGGCGACCAGCATCGGTCGAGCTGACGGTGAATGTTCTAATCGACATGGATGATCCTACTCAAGTCCTGAAGTTTGGATCACAGCTCAACGCTAACCTAAGAAAGGAATTGGTGAATTTCCTCGAAGGAAAATTAGATGTATTTTCCTGGACACATTTGGATATGTGCAGGATATTATCAAAGATAACATGTCATGCACTGACTATTAACCCAAAGTTCACACCAGTAAAACAGAAAAGGCGTAGTCCGAGTCTGGAGCGATATGCTACGTTGAAAGAGGAAGTGGATAAGCTGTTAGCTAAAGGCTTTATCTGCGATGCTTTATACCCCGATCAGGTATCTAATCCTGTGGTGGTCAAGAAGTTAAATGGGAAATGACAAACGTGTATCGACTACTTAAATTTGAATAAGGCATGCCTGAAGGATAGCTTTCCTTTGCCAAGGATCGACCAACTGGTGGATGGGAGTATAGGACACCATTTGCTTTAATTTCTAGATGCTTAATTGGGCTATAACTAGATCTCGATGCATATACCGGATCAGGAGAGTACTAGCTTTATAACGGATTTAGGGTTATGCTGCTACCGTATTATGTCGTTCGGTTTGAAGAACGCCGGAGCCACATACCAGAGACCGGTAAATTATATGTTCAAGAATCAGATCAGGTGGATGATGGAAGTTTATGTAGACGACATGTTTGTGAAATCATGTGTACCTCGAAACCATCTGGACGATCTTTCGGAGATGATTGAAGTTTTACGAAAATACGGAATGAAGCTAAATCCGTTAAAATGTTCTTTCGGAGTAGCGTTGAGAAAGTTTCTAGGATTTATTGTCAATGCATGGGGCATCGAGGCTAATCTGGAACAGAGTAATGCCTTGAGGAATGTAACTACCTTGACTATGAAGAAATAACTTCAGAGCTTGAATGGAAAGATCGCTGGTTTGAGTCGGTTCATCTCAAGGGTGACAGATAAGTGCATACCTTTCTCTACCGCCCTCAAGAAAGGTAAGAAGAACTTTGTATGGAATCAGGATTATCAGAATGCCTTCAAGGAATTATTGAGGCACATGGAAACGCCACTAGTCTTTGTCCAAACCGCTGTACGGGGAGGACATATTTGTTTACTTGGTAGTGTCTGCTCATGCACTGAGTGCAGAATTGGTACATGAGAAAGCAAGGATTCAAAGACCAGTTTACTACATCAGTAAGTGGTTTACTTGAGCTGAAAAGAACTACCTGAAGCTGGAGAAACTCGCATATTGCTTGTTGATCGCACCAAGGAAATTGCGATCGTATTTTCAAGCTCATCCGATCAAGGTATTGACAAATCAGCCTCTGAAGCAGGTACTATACCGACCCGAGATCTTGGAAGGTTGCTAAAATGGAATATCGAGTAAAGCTAGTATGATTTTAGTTACTATATGAGGAGAGCAATAAATGGGCAGGCATTGGCAGACTTTATCGCCGATTTTACCGCGCATGATGGTGAAGAGGAAGAGGATGCTGTAGTCGCAGCTCCTCATTGGAAGTTGTTTTTCGACTGTGCTTCAAAAGAATTCAGCTCGGGGGTAGTAGTAGTATTTAAAACATCGAAAGCAGTCAATTTGTTATGCATTGAAGCTGGAGTTTCCCACAACTAATAATGAAGCCGAGTACGAGGCATTAATAGCAGGTTTTAGGATAGCAAAGGAACTGAGGGTAAAAACGCTACACATATTAAGCAATTCCCAACTGGTGGTTTGCAAATCAAGGAGTATCAAGCCAAGGGTGTGAGACTACCCACTTACCTGTCAAAGGCGTTGGAACTACTTGAGGATATAGAGCATTATATGATTACGCACATCACTATAGAGGAAAACATGAAAGTTGATTCATTAGCTAAGCTAGCTAGCTCTAGGGAAGCATAGCAAATGGGATTGGTCCTGGTGGAAATTTTGATAGCTACGAGCATCGATCAGATGGACCTCGACTGGATTCTGGAGACCACGGAAGAGGAGGAGTCATGGATGACCCTAATCAAGGATTATCTGATCAATGGAACTCTCCCGAGGGACAGAACAGACGGAAGAAACTCCTCTGGAAAGTGCCATGATTCGTGATGCAAGACGGAGTACTGTATAGGAATGGATTCTCTATGCCCTTGCTTCGATGTGTAACAAAGGATGAGGCTAGGAAGATCCTTATAAAAATCCATGAGGGCAGTTGTGGACATCACATCGGGGGATAGACTTTGGTAAAGAAAGTACTTCTCTATGGATATTTTTGGTCGATGATGAACTGGGATGCTTCTCACTACACCAAATGGTGCGATCGATGCTAGAGATTTATGAAGATTTCAAGAGCCTTATCGATATAACTTCTGCAAATGATCAATCCATGGCCATTTGCAATTTGGAGAATCGACATTATCGGTGTGCTACCGAGAGCGAAAGGAGGAGGAGGAGCTAAATACATTATCGTTGCAGTTGACTACTTTATGAAATGGGCTAAAGCGGAACCGCTTCCACAATTACAATGAAGAAGGTAATCAACTTCATAACAAAGAATATTATTTACAAGTTCGGAGCACCTCAGAAGATCATCATGGACAATGGAACCCAGTTCGAGAGCGTCGAATTTAAAGATTTCTGAAACGGTATAAATCCAGAAGAGCTTCTCAGTAGTGTCACATTTGCAGGCGAACGGAAAGTGGAAGTAGTGATCAAAATCATCATATCCAACTTGAAGAAGCCATTTACTAGAGACAAAGGCAACTGGGTTGATAAGCTTCCACTAGTACTGTGGGCTTATAGACGATGCATAAGTCTGCAACTGGACATTCACCGTTCGCTTTGGCATATGGATCAGAAGCAATGATCCCGATAGAACTGGAAGTCCCTTCTCATCGTAAAAGGCATTTCGACCTGAAGGTGAACGAGAAGCTCCTATTCGAGTCTCTTGACTTGGTTGATGAGAAAAGTGAAGAAGTCGAATTAAGGGTTGACGCCCACCATAAAAGGATAGCATGACACTTCAATGCCAAGGTTCACAACCGTACTTTTTAGGTAGGGGATCTCTTTCTGAAACTAGTTCTCCCAATTACGGGGGCACTTGGTCCGAACTGGAAGGACCCTATGCAATTAATTAGAAGCTTGGGGACGGAACTTCCAAGTTAGCAACCGTTGATGGAATCCGATCCCACGTGCTTAGAACGGTGACTTGCTACAGACTATTACATTTAGACTTTCTCAACTTGCTTTTACAAATAAGTCACCCAAGGATACTGGGGGCACTGTAAATAGGAAGGACTTACCACTTCTTCTACTCATGAATAAAATCAACTTCTTAAACCAATGAAACCGTGTTCTTGTAAGCAGTACTCCTATGACGCACAACTAGCAGCACAGCCAAGAAAATGCTCCCCTGTCCTTAGATAGTGGACTGGGAGAAAATCGACCCCCCAAACTAGCAGCACAACTAGTACTCAACCGCTCAGCATAGCTTTTGGCATACATCCTGGGCGGCTACAGGGCTAATTCTATCTCAAGTGCTCAATTTTAATCAAACAGAGTAAACGTAAATCCCAAGCAATGCGAAAATTTCTGATTACGTGCAACACAATATCTTAGTCCTCCCTTATTGTAGTAACACTGATGCTAAACAGCTACGGGGTGACCTTAAGGACCGCGGGTCAGCCACTGATGATACTTCACCAAAAATGGGGAGAACAAAGAAGAAAGCACTTTATTAAAGTAGTTTATAACCTGCTAATAAACTGCAGCAACAACAAAGATCCATGGCAGTCTAGAACGTGGGACAAATGAATAGCCACAAGGAGAACTTTATGATGTAGAGGGTTGTTAAAAATGCAATTCTGACGCAAGAAAAACTCTGCTGTATGGGGACGATGAATAGTTCTAGATGTGTGCTATGTGGAAGGCAAGGGGAAGCAAACACTCATATTTTCTTTGAATGCCCTTTTGCTTTTAATATATGGCAAAAGATACTGCAGTATCAGTATGAAGGATACCATAGGCCGAGAGAAAGAAGTACTGAAGAATGGTACTACAATTTCATGGCAACAAGGTGGAAAAATCTGAAGTCGAACACCCAACTACGTGGTCTGAAAATATTCATCACCGAAATATGGAGGAAAGAAACTAGAGAGGACTTTATGGTGGGAAGGGAATGTTTCTTGAGAATTAAAGCAAAACTGAGGAGATGGAGGGAGAATAAGGTGTTGAGCGAGGAGGAAGATAATTTAATGCAGCAATGGGCTTCCATTTCGGGCCATGAAAAGTTGACGCTGTTGACTTAATTGCATATAGAAAATGAAAAAATGGCAAATTTTATGAAAATACAAAATAATCCTATTTTTGTTAGTCTTGATCAGAATGGAGTTTCTTCTTCATCTCCATCTTCTTCTCCTCCATTGCCTATCAATCTTCCTCTTTCACAGCAAATCAAGTCAATAGTTAACCCCCCAATTTCGAGCAATGCATTAGTGGATGAAGATGGATTTCAGAAAGTTGTTCACAACAGAAAGGCGATCCAAAAGCACTCTATACCTTATTTTCAGAGAAGATTTCAGAGAAAACCAGATAATGTTCCACATCCCCCCAATTCAGGGAAATCAGTTCCAAGAAAATTCAATTCGCAACTAAGAAACATGAACAGGAATTCTCTGAATCCTAAAAATATAATTCCGAAGGCTGCAGCCAATATAGAAACTGCTCAGTTGATGCAAAAAGCCTCTTCTTGGGCTGATATTCTCAAGAAAGGAGGGTTAGATTCTAAATTTGACTTGAATTATGTTGCTCCTATTAATATAAACAATAGGAAATTTGTTATTGTGAAAGAAGATATTGATAAGCGCACGGAGAATAAGTGGAGTTCTTCTGTTATTGCTTATGTATATGGTCCTCGTCCTCCCTATCATCATTTCAAGACTTATATTATTCGAAACTGGAATCCTTCTGGAAATTTTGAAATCTTTACTAGGGATAATGGTTTCTTTATTATAAGATTTACCAAAGTGGAAGATTGTGAAAAAATTCTTAATGGAGGGCCATATTTTATTAATGGCAAGTTGATTATCATAAAAAAATGGAGCAAGAAATTTAATTTCGACAGGGACCTTTTATCTACTATGCCAGTTTGGATTAGGCTACCTGAATTAAGCCTAAGATTATGAGATAAAGATGCTTTTAGTGCTATTGCAAGTGTGGTGGGTATACCATTAAAGTTAGATGAACCAACAGCTAAGGAGACAAGATTGAGTTATGCAAGAATTCTTGTTGAAATTAAAGCGGATGCAGAGTTACCAAATGAAGCTAACATCACAATGCATGATGGTGACAATATAGTGCAAAAAATTGAATATGAATGGATCCCATCAAGATGTAAATCTTGTAAATGCTTTGGACATGCAGATGAAAATTGTTCTGTTAAAAAAGTATGGAAAGAAAAATGCAGAGAGAAGGATAATGCAGTTGTGACTAATGAAGAGGATAGCTGTAATGCAGTAATGAATATAAATATGCAGAATGTTTGTGATGGAATTACAAAAGAAGTAGTGCCCCAATTTGACAATACTTTAAAATCTAGTGGTTTTAATGGTTTGGAAGCACAAGATGTGATAATGGATGCTTGTAATAATGCCTATGCTGACAACCAAGAGAATATGCATTGCAATAATAGTTACCCCCCTCAAAGAGCCATTGTTGATAAGGCAGGTATTTCAACTGCCTCAGTGGAGAAAGCTGATAGTCTGAAAGACTCTATCCAGGCTAATAAGGAAGGTGACATAATGAATGTCGAGCAAACTTCCTCTAAATCTCTTTCAGATTTGACTGAACCTCCAAAAAGCATTGCATTATCTTTCCTTTCAGACTCATTCACCCCAGTTAAGAAAAAAACTCTTTCTGGAAAAGCCATTCAAGCAGGTGTAAATGGTGCTACCTCCTTATCTCCTGCAAATAAAAAGAAACAGAGAAAGAAAGCTAGAACTAGAATTAAAAGTCTAAGTGACATTCCCTCTTCAAAGCTAATTGAAGATGAAAAAGACAAAGAATTCAGAGAAAAATACATCTCCAAAAATGATAAATGGAAAAAGCTTCTAAAAGTCAAAAATGACTCAGCATGCAAAAAAAGGGAAAGAAGATAGAAGTGCAAGAGGATGAAGATAGTTACAATGATTCACTGTGACTAACATATATCCTTTGAGTATCCTTATTAATTTTTCAGTATATTTTTATTAATGTCTATTATTTCATGGAATGTTAGAGGTCTAAATTCTGCAATAAGAAAATTAGATGTCTCTAATTTAATTATGATTGAAAACCCTAGTATTTTAGGGCTTTTGGAACACAAATTAGACAATGATAAACTATCAGATTACCACTTCAGACATTTCTCCAATTGGAGCAGTGTTAATAATAACCAAAATGGGGGTAATGGTAGAATTCTAGTTTTATGGGATCATAATATTTGGAGCTTGGATAGTCATATTTTAAACATCCAATTTATCCACTATTTATTTTCTAATAAAGGTGGTCTTGTTTTAGAAGTAACATTCATATATGCTTCAAACTTTGAGAATGATAGAATTGATTTATGGAATAATATTGAGTATTTGAATAAAAATATGGTTCATCCTTGGATCATAATGGGTGATTTTAACACAATAATGCATTCATATGATAAAAGGGGTGGTATACCAGTTCCTTTCAGCAAATTAGAGTTTATTAATAAATTCTTTTTAAGGACTGGTATTATTGAAGCTAATATAGTAGGAAATAAATTTACCTGGAAATCTGGTAAATTTAGAAACATACATTGCAAATTGGATAGTATTTTAATAAATCAAAAGTTTGCTAATACTTTTCCTCATTACAAATGTTGTACTCTACCCCAAGCTACTAGTGACCACATACCTATTCAAATCCTTCTTATAGAAAATCATGATTGCAAGAAAAATATTCCATTTAGATTTAAAAATGGATGGGTCTATGATGAAAATTATAAGAATGTCTTCAAAAATTGCTTGCCAATTAAAATTCAGGGCACTGCCCAGTATAAATTCTTCAAATTCTTGCAAGTTCCCAAGGGACATATTAAAAACTGGAACAAGTACAGAAATAAAAATGAGCTTAAACTGGCTAGAGATGAGTGTGAAAATTTGCAGAATGCTATTGATAATGATTGATCAGACGGTAATGTTATCAATAATTTTTTTCAGGCTCAAAATAATCTCATTAATTCTCTTCATATTCATTCAGTTAATATGAGGCAAAAGGCTAAAGTTGACTGGCTTACTAATGGGGATAAGGCTAGCAGATTTTTCTATGCTAAAATGACTAATAGAAAAAATAGAAATATTATTGATAAACTTATTGATGCTGATGGTAATGCTTTAAAGGATCTAACTGATATTGAGAGGTAAGCCATTAATTACTTCACAGAATTATTTAATACTAATAACCATATGGCTTCCTTTCCTTTCATCAATGTCAAATTCTCTTTAAAAGATGTTAGTCAGGAAATTCTGCTAGCCCCTGTTAATTTATTGGATATTAAAAATGTTGTTTTCAATGCTAACAATGATAAAAGCCCTGGCCCTGACGGATTTGGTGCTAAATTTTATAAAGCTCATTGGTCTGAAATTAATTCTTATATTTTTGATGTCATTTCAGAATTTTTTAAGACTGGCAAGCTTTTAAAATCTTTCAATCATACTTTCTTAACTCTTGTCCCAAAAGTAAATAATCCTAAAGGTATGGAAGATTATAGACCAATATCATGTTGCAACTTTATCTATAAAATTATATCTACTATACTTTGCAATAGAATTAAAATGTTTTTAAAATTTCTAATTTCAAAAAATCAATGTGCTTTTATTCCGGGAAGGCTTATTACTGACAACACTCTACTTGCTCATGAGCTTATTAGAAATTTTAATTTGAAAAACAAAAGTGTCATGTGTATTAAAATTGATTTACACAAAGCTTTTGATAAGATAAATAGAAATTTCATTTTACATATGATGAGTATTATGGGTTTTAATAAAAAAAATTATGATCTTGTCAAAGAATGTATCAGCAATGTATCATACTCGGTGATGATTAATGGCTCCCCTACTGGTTTTTTACATAGTAATAGAGGTATTAGACAAGGGGATCCCATTTCTCCCTATCTATTTACTATTGTGATGGAATATTTCACAATTCTAATTGATTCTGAACAAAGTAAGGGGAATATTAAAGCCATTAATAAAGTTAATCCTTCTATTACTCATCTTTTATATGCTGATGACTTGCTTTTATTTGTCAAAGCTGATGAGAAAAATGCTGATTCCATTGCTAAAATCTTTAAAAAACTTGAATTATTTGTTGGGCTTAAAGTTAATGAATGCAAAAGTAAAATTTATTTTAGCAAAGGATGCAATTGCAAAATGGATATTCTAAACATTCTCAATTTTAAAGAAGGAAATCTGCCAGTCAAATATTTAGGCCTGCCTCTAAGTATTAATCAACTGAATGATAGGGATTGCTCTAGGCTTTATGAGATTATTCAAAATAAACTTGAAGGATGATCTAGTAAATTGCTATCACTAGCTGGTAGACTAGAACTCACCTATACTGTCATCACTGCAATTATTCTATACTGGATTCAAGCTCATAATATACCAGTTCAGGCTATTTGCAAAATTGAAAAAATGTGTGCTAACTTTATCTGGCAAGGCAAACAACACAAAATTGCTTGGGATAAAGTTTGCATGACTAAAAAGGCTGATGGGTTAGGAATTAGAAACATTAGAGATTTAAGAGAAGCAGCAAAATATAAGTTATTTTGGAAATTTTTAGATGGTAAATATCTCTGGGCTAAATGGATGAGAGATAAATACCTTAAAAACAATAACTTCTGGACCATTAAAGCAAAAAACTATCAATCTTATGCTTGGAAAAATATTTTAAATTGCAGGGAGAATGGTAAAAAGCTAATAGAAAGAAAATTTAAAGATGGTTACTCTACTAGCTTATGGTTTGATCCTTGGATTTATGGAAAATCACTTATTGAACTACTTGGCTGGAATAACCTGCTTATTATTGGTGGAGTTAATGATAAAGTTCAGAGCATTATAAATAATCAGAACTGAAATGTTAACACACATCAAGCTGCTACTATATTCAGAACTGCTATTGAAAAAGTGGCAATTGACAGCAATATTCAAAGAGACACATGGATTTGGAAGTTGAGTACAAAAAATGCTTCTTTCTCCTTTAAAAAAGTATGGAATTTTGTGAAAGGTGAAGAGACTGAAGTTTATTGGAATAAAGTAATTTGGTGCAAATCAAACTGCCCAAAAATGGCTCATTGTTCCTATTTTGCAATACTCAATAGACTTACCACATTAGAAAGATGTGCAAAGTGGAATAAGAATGCTGATAAATACTGTCTTTTATGCAAAAATGGAGTGGAAAATGTAGACCATCTCTTCTTTGACTGTGCATTTTCTAAACATATTTGGTTTATTGCAAAAAATGCTCTGGGTTTTAATCAACATCAATCAATTCAAAGCATAAGTGAAAGCATTAACTACATTCTACACTGCTTCAAACCCAAGTCTACTGAGTTTAAAAGAGCTTCAATTATGCTAACTACTGCAATTTATCAAATTTGGAAAGAAAGAAACCAAAGACTTCATCACAAACAAGAGACTGGCAGTGTTCAAGTATGGAACAATATTTCTTATGACTTTCAAATTCTTAGTAAGAAAGCCAAAAACCAGAATGCTCACAGAGATAAAGATTTATTTTCTGTAAATAATGTTAAAGACTATGAGAATAGAGTTGAAGACTTATTACTCAGAGGTAAATATGCTTCGCATATTCCTTGTAGAAGTCATAGAACTTGCCATTGCCATCTTCATGCAACTGGCATGGGTAATATTTCGCACAGGCAAGATATCATCCCTCTGGACCATCTTCCTGGAGGCGGCCATTCTTCAGCTGCCAAAGATATCACCTGCAAGGGAAGTAGACAGGAAAATGATTATTTTAACCCTAATATTTCTAATATTGCAAACAGTAATAGATGCTTATTACCTTGTGCAGTTTTGAAGAACTACCGCTCTTCCAACAATGTTTTCAAGGAATTATCGATGATATCCATAGAAGATTACAATCAATCAAAAGTTAAAATTGGCAAGAATGATGGCTATTTCTACAAGAGCTTATTAAATAATAAGATCTATCACTTATCTTGCTGGAGCAAAGGCGAAAGCAGCAAGTCATCTGCTATCAACACACAAATAGGCGGCAATTCTGCTACAAATTACTATTCCCCAGAGGATCTGGAGAATAGCAATGGAACGAGTAAAGAGGCGAAAGCTAAATCAACTATTCTCAGCTTTTCCGTGGATGTCATCATCAATCTGAAGAACAAAGATATCAATTTTGAAGACACATCCACTAATTCAGCTCCGTTGAGTCTCAGAGGAAAGAAGCTCAAGCCTTTGGGCATGCGTCGCATTGATAAGAGAGATCTAAGATCTCCGTGATTCTTTGATTTTGTTTTCTCCATTTTTCTATTTTTTCTGAGCTTCTGAGATTGTCGTCATTTCTGTTTGATGGAGATAGTGGAGGCGTGTTTGTTTCGTTAGGTTTAGGTTTTGTGTTATTTGCTTTTGAGTTGGTTCGGGCATGGTTTTCTTTTGTACCCGTTCTTTCTGTAAACTTTGGGCCGGGTCCTACTTTTTATCTATTTTCAAAAAAAAAAAAGTTGACACTGCTTTTGTTTTCCTTTTTTTTTCTCTCCAATTTTTGTACCAGTCTCTTTTGTAATTCCTCTTTTATTTTTGGTATTAACAAAGGATGCAAGGGAACTCATTAAAAACCCTGTTTAATCTTTAAAAACCCTTTAAAAAAATTAAAAAAATCATATACTTTGCAATTTCATTTTCACAGGACCTGACTGAAATTTGTTCACATCACCACCTAACAAAGAACTGTGGGCGTCAAAATTTAGTTAGACAGTAAATTTTAAAATAATAAGTGGAAGAAAGATTGACAAAATTATGCTAAAAATGTTTTCATCTGATGCTTTCTAGGTTTCAATTTGACCTTGCAACTTTAGTTTGGTGACAAAGAAGAGTCTCTGCCTTGCAAAAATTCGATTAGGCATGCAATTCAATGTTTTGTTTACTGTTTCCTCACTGCTGTCGTATCTCAAGATTTGCTTTTAGATTATTTTATATTAATTTCAGTGGTCATCATTTGAACATGGAGCTGTTCGAATATTATGACATTAACATAAGGAACAACTGGTTCCATTTTGTTTTCACTTTGTATGCAAATGCATGTTTAATAGTTAAACAAGTTACCTTTTCATGTATTAGTGGATGAGAAAAGGGAACATTATTGGGTGAAGGTAATGGTTATGCTCATATTCAAGAAGCTGGACATCGAAAGGCAATATCAATATTTAATCTCTTTGACCCATCTTCAATGAACTATATAGTATTTTGCACGCATGCAAGTATTTTTAATTTGTAAGTGCTTCTTTTATCCTAACATAGTAATATCGAGATTCCATTGATTTGAATAATTAGATGAATAATTAATGTCATTGTGTGTAATGAAAAAGGATGCCACCATAGATGATGGAATTAAATACATGAATGACATTATGTAATTATCATTTGGCTGTAATCAATAGTAAGGGACGTTGCGTGGGATGTTTTACATTTGTCTCAAGAATATGATTGCAGAACTCATAGTTTTCACACAAAAATTTCATAGCCATTCAAATTGTGCTGTGCGGCATTAATTTGAATATGTAAGCAAGCACCTTTGGTTTCAAGTGGCAAAGCATGGACTTACTGGCTTAACCTTCAATTGTTCGTGTGTGACCATTATCTATTCTAAGATTGATTTGTAGCATCATTGTTCATGTGTGACCGTTATTTATTATTTATAAGATTGACTTGTTGCAGCATCGTTATAGATAGTGTTCTTATTTATGGAGAAATCGCAATCTAAACCAACTTTGTAAAGCCATTCCACAGATTAATATTGATAGATCATGAACCAAATCTAGTTGGCTACATTGAATGAAACACCTGTATCTAAGATTAAGATTTAATAAAAGATGGTTGAGCAGACAACAGTTAATGGTAGGGTTAAATGTGTAAAATTTTGAGTTATAAAAAGACAATTATTTGTTTTATACAGAGACATAAACGAATGTGTAAGCAAACGAACACCTAAGATATCGGTCCACCCTGAAAAGAACAGAACAAGGAAAGCTAGTGAAATATTCTTAGCAACAACAAAAAATGAGGTAATAAATTGAATGTAATTTACAAATGGATCAATAACAGCAGATGTCACCATCAAGTAGATTGTAACAAAGGGAGGAAAGTGCCATACTCGTTGGAGCATCTCCAACGGTTTAGGGGGTAATATTACTTCCTTAATATTCAAGAGGCGTCCAACAGTTGGGCGCTGATTTAATCAGCGCCCAAGCTTGAACGCTAATTAAATCAACGTCTGTGGTTGGACGCCTATAAGTTGGACGTCCAGCCCCTTTCACCTCATTTTTCACATGTTTTATTTGCTTTTTATATAAAAAACCGTTGAAATATCGCCACGTGTGACCAAAATCGCAAGACGTACCGTTCAACATCAGCCAGAGAAGCTTGTAGGCCCAGCACACATTGCCCTAGCACCAGATACGATGATTTTTCAACTACGTATTCTGCACGAGCTGCCAGAGGGATACGATCATTGTATCTTTACGGCATCGGATGCGGTCAAGGTACAATTCTAACTAATATATAACTAACCATTATATAATGTTTATTAGATAGATATGTGATATTATAAAGTGCATTACTTAGTTGTTTGAATTTAAATTTTACAATAATCCCAAACAACCCTTTAATTTTTTAGTCACAGTACGTCGGCTATCGGGGTAGTTGGGCGAAGTGTATAGCACAGCATTATGACACAATACTCCAGGTTTTAGTAGATAGGTTGCAGACTAATCCTTTTGCACATTCTTACAGATTAGACCACCACGGTCATTTGATCGTCCACTTATAGTAGCCCTAGTTGAGAGGTGGTGGCTTACGACACATACATTTCATTTTTCAGATTTTGAACTCGACATTACCCCCGCCGATTGTTATATGTTGACTGGGATTGAGATCGAAGGCCCTGACAAAATACCATTTCCTTTTGACCATACGTTTGAGAGCTCCGAGGTCTTCACTATTTATCTACCCCTATTTGAGTAGTGTCATGTTGCCTCCAGGACGGTTCCCTTTACATATCTACAGGCGTACATTGTAGCTCATATGGGCACCAAGGCTACGAGTGACGCCGTGCTTAGAGCAATTCTGCTGTACTTATTTGGTTCGACTTTCTTTTCGAACCAAAAAAGTATCATTAGATTAGGTTACCTTGCAGCGGTAGCCGATTTACATCAGCTGCACACTATAGACTGAGGTTCCGCTATACTCGGATATTTGTACACCGCTCTTGATTCTTTTGCGTTGGGGGAGGTTAGACAGATGTTTGGGTTTTGGTACATTCTACCATGCTGGTACTATGAGTACGCGACGAACATGCATCCACGTATTGTTAAGACTGCTAGTCATGCTCCAGAGACATATTTTCCGCGCATGAGATGATAAGAGCGTGTTTGGTTCATTTCTCAGGCGCCTATGGGGGTTAGACGGGACCTGATGGAGGCCCGTACGCAGATTGATATGAGGTGCAGGAACTGTTGGAACTGGACTAGCTTACAGCGGAAATTATGGATGAATTTCAAAAAATTTACCATATTGGATCTTTTATTGGGCCTATGAAGTCTAACTGAATTAGAACATTTCTAAATTTCATTTAAATAAAATCATTTATTTTATTTAAATTCAAATATATTAAGATGTGAAATTAATTTTATTTGATTTAGTTTATACATAAATGTATCATATAGATATATGTGTGAGTGCATGTGTAACATAATAATCCGTGAAAGGTATAATATGTCCATATGTAGATGTTGGGATTTAAATCGCAACAAACATATTAGCTCATTTTGTACGTCATGTATCCAAATATGTGCATGTATATGTGTTACAAAATACACACACATATGTATGTATAAATGTATTATATATAATATATGAACATAAAACATTTATATATAGATAAATATATATATATAGAAAGAGAGAACAATTATTAAAAATTATTTATAATTCAAAATTAACTTAGTTTTGCAAACATAATAATTTTAGTATTATAATTTGTATATATTATGAATAAAATAATATTTTTAAATAATTAACATAAAATAATCTATTGATGAAAATTCAAATTTTACAATTTTCGAAAATCTAGGATCATATAATAGAGTTTAGGAAAAATCTGAAGATTTTTCAAAGTTGAATTATTATTTTTAAAAACAAATACATTGATTTCGACAATAATTATTTAATATAAAATAATACATTATTAAAATTTTAAAATTTAAAATTTTAGAAATTCAAGGATCATGAATGAAAGGTGAAGAAAAATTTTGAAGAATTTTTTAATTAAATTATTATTTTTAATAAATCATAAACAGTTTTTCCGAAATAATATTAATTATTAAAAATAATAAACTTTATTGAAAAATTCCTAAATTTTTTCTATATGTTTCCGAAATGATATAATATATTTTTTAAATATAAAATTGAATTTTTAATGTAATAATTATTTTATATATAATAAACAATTCAAAAATACAATAAATGTTAATTTAAAAATATGAATATATGTATGATAATTAATTTCCGAATTTGTAAATTCATATTATATATATATAAGTGTACTAAAAATTTTAAATTATATATATATCTTATATATGCATATATGCTATTATGAGAGAGAAATTTACACTAATATATATATATATATATGAATTTATTAATAAATATATATAAAAAAATTATTTGTACAATAAACAACATTTGTCTATACATAAATCAAATAGTATAATAAACAAATTATGCACATAACCAAACTGATTTGTGACAGCCACATCTACTTACAAAAATCTCACATAACTAAACATATAGTAGCAATATATTTAAACAGATATGAAATTGCTCATTATAGGATCATAGAATATAATTTAATTACTGTAATATGAATTAAAATTACCAATTTAATGATGCCTTTGAATCCACGTTGAAGCAATGACTTCCCTTCCTTTTACTGTTCTTGATTCATCAAATTGCAAGTCTGGAATCACCGACCTCTAACTATCGAATAGTATTATTTTAATTTGAAATATATTGAGAATTTTAGAGTGGATTGAGAGCTATGTTTTAACCAGCAATGTAGAAGGTAATAGCGGCCAAAAAGGTTTAGTAATTGTTTTTAGAGATACATATATATAAGGTTGTATTAGAGAGAAACGAGAAAAACTTTTTTACCCATTCTCACTTTATCTCAACCCATTATCTCCAAGCCAATTCCCTATGTTTTAGTCACTCCTAGACCCTCCCAAAATCGAAATTTTGCAGCCCTAATGATGGACCTTAAACCCATGTAAGCCCAAGCCAAAATACTATGCAATTAAATCTAATTTAATCGCTTGTCGATATTGTATATCGGTCAATATATTTATAACTGTTACAAATATATATAACATTATTTATTTCTCAAATCATATTTAAATTTTATAATTAATATTTCATAAATATTAATTAATTTAATTAATTTATAATAATTATAAACTAATTAAATCGTTCGGTCTTAAGGGAATTCATCATTTTGGCTGTGTGACTTTTGGGTGTAAATTTGATCAGCGATTAAGATCGAACTATTCTAATGTTAACGTTCACACGTCACTTAGCAGGTTGTGTGACATTATGGTCAAATTTATCGCTTACTCATTTTCGGTAAAATCCAATTTTAGTTTAATAAGCGTTATCTGATTGTGACATTTGTTTACACTAATTATCTTCGTCAAAACTATATCACTTTGGACTTATAAAATTTGGTAATGGTCAAAGGTCCAACCTCGTCCACATTCAACTTTATAGTCTAAATACAAAGTCCTTGGTTCAATAATAACAATTATTATTAACCGAAATACTCTGGCCAGAGACTTTGACTTTGAGTTGACTTGAGTTGACTGTGATACTAACCGCATATAACTGAGGAGACGAATCCTCTCTTGAATAGTGCTTTACTTCCAATACTTCCACTCGACCCAACTATAGTCACTCGATGGACGTCATGCCATGGTTTGGCTATAATCAAAACGGAGCTTTCATATTGAAGATCCATAGTATTCTCAAGTCGAGAGAACCGTGTAAATCAGTCACATCGATATTTTCTGTTCAACCTTAGTTATATTAACCAACAGAAAACTATCAAGTGAGTCGTTCCATATTTATCCAATAACTATTAGTACATAACCCTTAGGTGTCCTCAGCAGCCATGAGTAATACATTGCCCAACATTTGGAGAGCGTTAGTACTCCAGTCTCAACGGATACATCGATATCCAGTCTCGATGCATCTTGACTAGAAACATTTAAAATGGTATATTTGTTTCGTTGTGATAAATTACTCACGGTTACAACACTTTGTAACAACTATCACAAAATATATCATTTATGGATTTTTCTATTAAATATACTTTTAATTAAGTTAATTAATTAATATAATCACATTATATCAAGTATATAATAGGAAGAAAATACCTTTTATTTCGAACAAGATTGGTCAACGAGTTAGATATATGTAACAAATTACATAATTGCCCCTAGGGCATACCCCGAACTCTATTGGGAACAATATATTCCGAGCACCAAGGGCTGCATATTGGATTGCCATGACACATGCGGGCCTGATGCATGATGCTCATCCACTTTCTATTTCATATCATTTGAGCATGCAGAGGATGATCTTACTCTCATCGACGTTTCTTCCTATTTGGTATTTGGGGGAGCGATGTTGGTTTCAGACTACTGAGGAGTTACGTATCCCTGCAATTCCATTATCTTGCGATGACATGTTCTGCAGACGTCGGACCATTGGATCATAGTATATACAGGGATTGAAACGGACTGGATGGGTAGATGCTTCTACATTTTTCATAGCGGAGGGGGACTATGACAACTACTGGTTAGAGTTGCTTCTCGACGATACATGTTACCTGACTATGCTCGAGGAGTGAACTCTGATCAAATAGGCACACACGTTGCCAGCGGTAGAGTTCAGGCACCTCCATTTTCTTTTGATCCCACTCCATTCCAGTATTATTAGCAATCTATGGACTTCAATCTGGACGCCTCTTATAGAGCGTATGATCTTACCGGTACTCCTATCGAGCAGCCGATAGTTTATCCCCCGAATCATGATATTGCTGGTGTCCCCACTACTAGACTATACCCGCCTTATGAGGTAATTCATTGGATTAATATTTAATTGTACAGTATTAATTAATCAAACATATATTGATATATTATATGTAATTACAGTATGCAGGTAGGTTGGACGAGCATATGCGATATATTGCCGCCATTCAGCATATGACACTCGTTCATACCCATACGCTCAGTCTTCAGGCTTTGCAGACCCAGTAGGCGATGCAAGCACAGATTGATGATTTGCAGGCTCAACTGGCTGCATTTCAGTTCGATTATGGTGGTCCTGCTCATGTGACGACGCTACGGACGACGCTGCGGACTACGACGACGGTGATGCCGTTGACCTAGGATGATCATGCTATGTACTGTTACATTTATTTTACTATTGTTTGTCTATATTGATGTACTGCTGTATTGTATTGAGAACATATATTACTGTTTATTTGGTACGTTATACAGTTTTTTTACATTTACATTGAGGACATGTATTGTATTGAGGACATGTATTGTATTGCATAGTTTTATCGACAGCGTCACATCATATCGAGCATTGTTTGCACGTTGCACTACTTTTGATGTTTGCGTAGCTTTATTTACAATACATTTACATTTCATGACTTTATTGACAGTGTCACGTCCTATCGAGCACTGTTTGCACATTGCACTACTTTTGATGTTTGCGTAGCTTTATTTACAACACATTTACATTTCATAGCTTTTATTGACAGTGTCACGTCCTATCGAGCACTGTTTGCATGTTGCACTACTTTTGATGTTTGCGTAGCTTTATTTACAGCACATTTACATTTCATAGCTTTATTGACAGTGTCACATCCTATCGAGCATTGTTTGCACGTTGCACTACTTTTGATGTTTGTGTAGCTTTATTTACAGCACTGTAGCCACGTTGCACAGTTTTTGCCATATGACATCTTCTTACTGTTATATATTCTATTGGTTGGCAAATCGTTCTGAATTCATCCTATTAAGCAAAAATGGTGAATTATAGCCATATTTCCTTGGCAGAATCATACTCATACGAAGGTCCTTTAAGTCACGAGATCGCTCCTAATCTGTCTTACTCCGAAGAACCAACAGGATGATATGTTGAAATGGAGGAAAGACATTATGAAAATGTGAGAGAGCATGAGAGAACTTTGCAAGAGCAGAGGCTTTTGGAGGATGGAAGAAGACAGAGGGAGGAGCGGAGGAGCAGTAATGGGAGAAGGCAAAGAGGGCTTGAAATACGGGCTCGACTACCTCAACCAGAACAAGAGGTTGATTCTGGAGAAATTTACAGCAATTGTGGAGTTAATATTTTGTATTCCGTCATAAGAAACGGATCAGACATTGGTCGACGCCACTATAAATGCCGCAATTTTCCCGATGGATGTGGACTATGGCAATGGTTGGACGATCATTTACCTCATCGTGCAGTAGTGTATGCAACTGAACTTGAACAATAAATTGAAACGCTCAGGAGGACACTTGGTTCATTTCAGTTATCACGTGATCGAAGATAGATTTTAAATCATCCGGTTTGTATTTGTTTTATATCTTGTTTGCATCGTTTCAATTATCAGTTCGGTTCCACTGTATCGGTTTATGTCAATGCTGGTTGTCCTTACTGTATCAATTTATTTCAATGTTGGTTGTCCTTTCTGTATTAGTCTTTTTCAATGTTGTTTGTTATATTACGTACGCAGTAGATAGTGAAAGTGTATACAACTTACTAAAGAACTAAAAGAAAATATGTAGAACTTTAAAAACACACATTCAACTAATAGAAAATATATGGAACTGAATCCTAATACATTCGATTGAAAGGAAATACATAGAAATTAAACGAAAATAAATAAAACTTCATTCAAACTGTCTAATATAGCTAACCCATAGATCATATGCAGCATGTCCAACAAAATTAGTACGATACTTCCAAAGATAGCGTGAACCATACGTAGCTCGTGTTAACTGAAATAGGTCTTCTTCCTTCACTTATTTATAACGCTTCTGTGATGTTGACAAGCTCTAGTAAACGTAACATTAGTACTACGAGTATCCAGAATCCGTCAAATTAATCTACAATTAGGATGATTATTAAAGGCTTCGTTTAGAGTAACCCATAAATCTTGCTCAATCTCCTCTTCCATATGTCTTGTATCGGCTTCTATGTACGCTTTAATTAGTACCAAATAATCCTGTGGAGTCCATCTTTCATATGCCATGGAATTTTTTGTACACTTCCACTATGGAATTTTCAGTTAAATAGGCAATTCATAATCGTCGTTATACAAATCAATAATGTCTGCCACTTGCTAAAGTTGATTTGACTACACTCTTCATTTTATGTCTGCCCATTGCTACAGTTGATTTGACCACACTCTGCATTTTTGTCTCCCACTTGCTAAAGTTGATTTGACAACACTCTTCGTTTTTTGTCTGCCACTTGCTAAAGTTGATTTGACTACACTCTGCATTTTTTGTCTCCTACTTGCTAAAGTTGATTTGACTACACTCTCCATTTTTTGTCTGCCACTTGCTATAGTTGATTTGACTACACTCTGCATATGTACGCTTTAATTAGTACCAAATAATCCTGTGGAGTCCAACTTTCATATGCCATGGAATTTTTTGTACACTTCCACTATGGAATTTTCAGTTAAATGGGCAATTCATAATCGTCGTTATACAAATCAATAATGTCTGCCACTTGCTAAAGTTGATTTGACTACACTCTTCGTTTTATATCTGTCCATTACTACAGTTGATTTGACTACACTCTGCATTTTTTGTCTTCCACTTGCTAAAGTTGATTTGACAACTCTTCGTTTTTTGTCTGCCACTTGCTACAGTTGATTTGACTACACTCTACGTTTTTTGTCTCCTACTTGCTAAAGTTGATTTGACTACACTCTGCATTTTTTCTCTGCCACTTGCCAAAGTTGATTTGACTACACTCTACATTTGTTGTCTGCCACTTGCTACTGTCTGCCACTAAACCTACGTATCGTATCACTTCTGTATAAAGACTTCAACTTCCATTCCATGGATCACATTTAACATCTTTCTTTCTCTCCTAGCATTAAACTAAATACAACAATGAGTACTTCATCTTTCCTCAAATGTGTTATGGCATTCGATAGTGATTCTGATGAAGAAGAGATACTCCAAGAGGAAGCCGAATAATTGCAAGAAATAGCTGACATATGCTATGAAGCTTATGGCTCCACATCACGAAAACACGGCGGATCGGTCATGGATTGGAAACATGTAAACCGTAATCAATTTGTCTTCCACAAAACTCCAATGCAAGACTACTTCAATCCAAATTGCACTTATGGACCTGATATGTTCAGGAGAAGATACAGAATGAGAAGAGATCTATTTTTAAGAATTTTAACAGGTATTCAAAACAATGACAAATATTTTCTTTAAAAACCAAATGCTTTAAAAGCACAGGGGCATAGCGGTGAACAAAAAATGACTGCTGCACTAAGAATGTTAGCTTATGGCACCCCGCAGATGCATTGGATGAGGCATATCGGATCGCAGAGACGACCGCGTTAGAAACTCACGATAAATTCTACCAATATGTGGTGGACGTTTTCGGTATTGAGTACTTTAGATCTCCAAATGAGGATGATGTGGTGCGAATTCGAGAAATGCACGACAGTAGAAAATGACCTGGAATGCTTAGAAGTCTCGACTGTATGCATTGAGAATGGAAGAACTGCCCCCAAAGCATACCATGAAGCTTATAATGGTAAAGAAAGAAAACCAACTATTATTTTGAAAGTCATTGCTTCATATGATTGATGGATATGGCATGCTTTCTTTGGAATACCTGGATCTAACAATAGTTTAAATGTTATTGAGAGGTCACACTTATTTAATGATCTGGCACTTGGTCGAGTAACTTTAGTGTCGTTTACTCTTGGGCAAAACACTTATGAGCACTGATATTATCTTGATGATGGGATTTATCCAAAATGGAGCACCATTGTGAAAACATATCCAAACCCAATAACAACAAAGCAAGATGAACAAAGAAAATATATAGAAAGAGTTTGGCGTTCTACAATCCATATTTGCAATGATTAGTAATCCATGTCGACTTTGGTCTCAGGAAAAAATATCCAGAATCATGTTTGCATTTATTATTATGCATAATATGATTATTAAAGACGAAAAGATATGAACGAAAAACATCACTACGAATTACAGGGCAAATGTCAAAAGTATTCAGAGATGATGCTCTTATAACAGAAGAAGCATTCAACGTTCACATGGAACGTCAACTTCGCATCGCGACGCACAACTTCACAACCGGCTACAAAAAGATCTTATGAATCACATTTGGAATTACTTTGGTGATCGTTAGTTCAATTTTATTTTTGATTTGTCATGTATGTGCGCGTTTGCGTTGTAAAAGTATTTAAGTTATCTTATTAATATGTATTACATTTCCCTCAAAATGTTATTCTGTTTGGTTATCGACTTTGTCTTAATGGAAACAAGAATGGTGCAACATTAATTAATAACAAAATATAGTAGATTTAAATAAACGATACAATACATCGAAAGTAGTAAAACTTAAACAATTCTAAGATTAAAACAAACTACTTTGAGGGAACTTGAAAATAATTATTTGTCGTTTGCGCTCCATCCAATACTGCTTTTGCATGTCATCCATCCCCGTCAGATCTTTATCCATAATCCATAATAATTTGTTCTTGTCGTTTCCTTTAAATATCCAGCTTTTGTTGCTCAATTTCTACAAACTTACGCATCACATCGATCTTCTCCTTCGCTGGCTGGCTTCTATCTTGATGCCTTCTTTCGTGTATTTCAAGAGCGGAATTCACTTTAGTGTCCACCACGGCATCAACCTTATTCTTTCTCTTTGCTGCTTTGACTCTCATTGGTCTATAACCTTCATCCGGTCTCTAGTTGAGCGCATCCGACTCATTTTCTCTCTCGAATTGAGTTTCCCTACAAGATGAATCTCCCGGGCTAGACGAGTATGAAGATTTTGATGCTTTGTTCTTCCCCTTCCCCGTTGTTTGAACGTCTCGGAGGCTCTTCGCATTACCGGAGTACCACTTTGGTGTCATCGTCAGCAACTCGTAACAGTTAGGAAATTGGTAATAATGTGCTTTTTTAGCTCCGTTTTCTCTGGGAAAAAGCTTTATGAATTCCTCATTCATCATTTTTTTTGAAAACCACAACGGAATAAATTAATAATCAGATTAAATGCAAAAAACTAATAATAACATGAAACATACCAAATGCTTTTCGTCTCCCATTCCACTAGGGTTAGCTTTTTTATTTTTAAATCTGTGATTCATAAAACTGAGTTTGACGATTGATTTTCCCGAATCGACCTTGAATCGCCGACAAAGATCAAGAATTTTCAAGATGCTTAAGGTTGTAGGTATGCATTATTTTCTTTCAAAACTTATCGCCACTCTGATCGTTGCCTCTAATCGAGTCGTTCATATAATGACAGTAAATGTTGCATAAATCGTAGTCCTCATCGCTTCTCCATTGGTTGGATGAATGCTGTGTGGGAGGAGTGTTTGGTTGTTGCTCGCTATCTTCGAAAAAATAGTTTTGAGATTGAGAATGATGCGTAAAATCTCCAAAAGGTGAAGTCATTTTCAGATAATACAAGTTGTAGAAGAAATGAATGAAGATGTTTGTATAGATAGAAAGAGAAAAGAGAGTGATTTTATAGATAAGGCGGAAAGGAGCCGTTGGAAGGAGCCGTTGGGGGAGCCGTTGGCGTTGTAGCCTTTATGGCTATGGGCGCTGATTTAATCAGCGCCCAGCTATGGACGCTGATTAAATCAGCACCCGAGGTCAATTTAGAATTTTGAATTGATCTCTGAATATTAGCTTTAATATTCAAACTGAATTGCACTGTTGGAGTGGAAATTTTTGCCCAGCCTTAATATTAAGGCTTAATCGATTGCTGTTGGAGATGCTCTTAAAAACATAGTATAGGCGTTATAGGTTAAGTCCTAATACACAAGTGACCGGATGCAAACCATCGTGGAAGTGCATATATATTCGAACTTATAAAAGTTATAAAAATGAACAAATCTTTATTAATAGTTGAAATAGAAGCACAATCTTTTGGTCCGACTGCGAAGTTTCAAAAATACTCTTGTAAGCAAATAAGAGGTTGGAATCCCACGAAAAACAAAAATAACATTTATTTTTAAATTTTTGTTAATAATTGAAATATAAACACGATCTTTTGATCAGACCATGAAGTTCCAAAAATACATTTATACGTAAACAAGAGGTTAGGTTTTCGAATCCCACAAAAAACAAAAATTAACATTTATTTTTAAATTGAAATTTTGAACGTAAATAAGATTACAACTTCGAAATCCTATTTCGACAAAAAATTTACAATTTTTTTTCTTTATAGTTTTCAATTTGCTTTTATCAAAACTACGTATAAATTGTAAATTTAATAATTTCATAAGGAGGTTTTATATGCACGTGCTTTGCATGTGTTAAAAAATCTCGTACTAATATTAAAAAAAAACATTAAGGCGGTTTATATTACCTTTGTATCCACCGTAGAATTTACAACAAAAATAAGAAGGTTGCGACTTCATTTCTTCTATACACCAGATGTTCAGACTTCATAACTTGGTCCCATAATGTTAAAATCTGGAATAGTGAAGTTTGAGTTGTAGGCAATGGGTCCTGGATATTACGTTTTCATTTTGTGTTATCACAGCTCATGTTCTAATTAATCTATGTAATCTTGGTTCTTTTTGCATCTTTGAATAGGAACTTTCTAGTTTACGTTTATCTTTTGTGGTTGACAGACAACATATCACCGGACACTGGTGATGTATACATACACAGTGCCAGAGTTTTGATATATGCCAAAGTCGTTAATTAAAAAAAAACAACTTTGACATACACACACACAAACTTGCACATATAAATATGTTCATATGAAATTTTCTCTACATTTTCAAATCCGAACGATAAAAACAAATATAAAGTGTCAACCTGAGGTCAACACAAGCCACATTGCTGTGCTTGCTTTCCACTTTAATACATATTGATTGATGCAACTGAGCAAAGTATCTTAAACTATGTATATAAGAGTCTGCAAAAAGAATGCAGAGAACAATAAAGAAAACTAAAGATTGTTGCGTAGATGAGGTCCACCCGATGTCATCCACAATTTCCCTGATGCAACCAAGACTCCACCATCTTTCTTTCTTATATCTACAATAACTAATGTCACCCTACGGTTCCCTTTTTCCCCTATAACTTTTGCATCAATCTCCACCTCCTCCTATATCAATAGAAATTTTAATCCTATTAGCAGTTTCTGTGATTCATTGATCCCCTATAGGAGTATTCAATTTGTTATCATGAAGTTGAGCCAAATAGAGTTTTGATTTGTGAAACGACCAACAAGTTATTCCATTGTTATGATATTATTTCACTAGGGCATATACCTGTTGAATTTCATTACCGACCTACCTCCAAAGTTAAGCAAATGGAAATTTTCTTTTCAGTAAAGGTAATGTATAGGTTGAATGACTCCAATTATAAACCTTCATATCCAGTCATTCTAAGACTTATAAACCATGAAGCATCATTTCCAGTTTGGGCTCCCAAATACATGTCGTTAGACGACAAATTATTTATAGACCATCCATATTTGTAGGAACAACCCGAAAATAAAATAAGATGAACAAACAAATTAGGATTTTGTGCAATTTTTGGGCTTAATATAGAGGACTAAGTTATACTTGATAAATCGTTATATCTCTTATCAAAGAGAATCAACATAACTGTATGTCATTGTCGAGAACAGTAGCACAAAAGTTGGAACAAATGAAAAAATAAAAAGACATACATTGATTTTAGCAGGAGAGAAATAGGACACGGAAAGGTCAACAGAGACCCCAAGATTCCAATCAACTGTTTTTATGGTGACCGCTCCAAGTCCATCAATTAGTGCAGCGATTGCTCCCGTCGCCCAATTCCCCTCTTCATCCTACACTATACCAATTAATCCCAATAATCCAAGTAGTATTGGGTAGGACTGGGAACAGAATTACTCACAGTTAGATGAGGCGGCACAATAAATGAGCAGATGATGCGTCCATTGGTGCATAGGGAGACATTTAGAGCTGAGAGGAACACTGAATCGATGAATCTGCCATTGAATATGGAACCTTTGGTCAGTTTTTCTGATTCGGATGCTGAAAATTCTAAGAATCGTCGCATCTGATAGGCTGCTTCCGACGAATCGGGGACAGCGTCGTTGGCCTGAGAAACTCTTTTAGATTCTGTCATTTAACTTGTTGATTGAGGATTCCACTCCGTCTGTTTGTTCAATCTGATTGGTGAGCTTAGAAATAACCAGCACGAGTTTTAATATCTCCTCCCCAAAACTCACGTGCCTATCTTTAAATTACCTCTGTTTGTCTTAAATAAAATTAACTATTACAGTTACATAGTAGGAAACGGACAGCACGATTGTATAATTTGTACCCAACTACGTGCGACAGCAGAAGATTCAGTTGGTTACTGATTTTCACTAGAAGCATCTTGAGAACAGAGAGATTTCAAACTATACGACGATGATTGAGGTTTTCTAGTTGATATACTCCAATGACCAACTCATAGTAGTTGGATATAAAAAGAAATATCCTAAATGAAATCTGACAGACATAGAAAATGTCTCAGTTGTTAGCAAAATTTAGATTCAGTTTGAAACTTCTATGTGAGCAAGCGCATACACGTTGCTTGAATCAAATATTGTATTTCTCTATGATTACTTCTATCATGTGCCAAGCATCAGTATCAAGAAAACCTAATCTAGCCTGTAAATGAAAATAGAAAATGAATTACAATGACAGTTATTAAGGTCATCTCCACTAACGCAAATCATAGATAACAACACTTTCAGCATTACCATATCAGTTGCCATAATTATGAGCACTGTTGTCACGAGGATTGAATGGTGTTAACCCGCCTTTTGGCAAGGCCGCGGACAGACGGATTTAACTTAAACAACTTCACAACTATCGAGACTAAAGTATGATGGGTTCGGTTTAAAGTGATGATAGGCAGTTTGGCAAATGACGTTCGGCATTGAGATGGTTCGGCGTTGAAGGTTGTTCGGCATAGAGAGATCGTCATTCGACATAGAGGGATCGTTCGGCACTGAACGAGTGCTCGGCATTAGAAGGATCGTTCGGCATAGAGGAATGTTCGACACTGGACGAGCGTTCAACATAGAGAGATCGACGTTCGGCATTGGATGGAGTGTTCGGCATAAATCTTGTTCGGCACTGGACGAGCGTTCGGCATAGAGAGTTCGTCGTTCGGCATTGGATGGAGCGCTCGGCATCAACCAACGTTCGGCATATGGAGACGTTCGACATTGGATGGAGCGCTCGGCATTAACCAACGTTCGGCATCTGGAGACGTTCGGCATTGGATGGATCGTTCGGCATCAAGGAGCGTTCGGCATTGGATGGATCGTTCGGCATCAAGGAGCGTTCGGCATTGGATGGGTCGTTCGGCATAGAGGAATGTTCGACACTGGACGAGCGTTCAACATAGAGAGATCGACGTTCGGCATTGGATGGAGTGTTCGGCATAAATCTTGTTCGGCACTGGACGAGCGTTCGGCATAGAGAGTTCGTCGTTCGGCATTGGATGGAGCGCTCGGCATCAACCAACGTTCGGCATATGGAGACGTTCGACATTGGATGGAGCGCTCGGCATTAACCAACGTTCGGCATCTGGAGGCGTTCGGCATTGGATGGATCGTTCGGCATCAAGGAGCGTTCGGCATTGGATGGGTCGTTCGGCATACCTCACCTCGCTCGACATTGCACCTCGCACCTCCATACCTCGCACCTCCATATCTTGGTACCTCCATACTCCGCACCTCCATACTCCGCACCTTCATACCTCACACCTCCATACCTTGCACCTCCATATCTCGGTACCTCGCACCTCCCAACGTTCGGCATGAGGAGATCGTTCGGCATCCACACCTTGTTCGGCATCTATGGTTCGGCATATGGAGACCACTCCATTTGGGCTGAGCTACTCGGCTACCAAGCCCACCAGGGAAGTCCAACCCATCTTTGTCTATAAATAGAGAGGCAGAGGCACAGTAAAAGGGGATCTTCTTTCTGCTCTCTTACTTTCTCTTTTCTAAGGCTAAGGCAACTCTGCTATTTTGTAACTGTAATCGATTATTACAGCAATAAAAAGCAAACTTCTGGAGTGGACATAGGCCGGAGTTAGCCGAACCACTATAAAATCTGTTGTTCTTTACTGCTTTCATTTCAGTTTTAACTGTTCTTCACATTATTACTCTCTACATACATTCTATCTCTGAGCTGTGATTGGTGTTTGGTGCTTTCATCTGGATTTTGGGGTTAGTGACCAATTTTGGCGCTAACACTTTGGTGCTTTCACTGAGAAATTGAAACAATCAGGAATTTTGGAGTTGGGAACTTGGATCCTTGAAAGCAATGGCTAGACCACCGACAAGGAAGCAAGTAGTGGAAAGAAGCCATCAGGAAGGAAGTCAAGCAGCCTCTTCTGGAGCTGGAGAGGATCATGCATCCATCTACATAACTCGGGATGAGATGCAGGCAATGATGAATTCTATGCAGGAGCAGATGATGAAACGACAAGAGGAGATGATGCAGGCTCTTCTCAGGCAATTTGAACAACCAAGAACTGCAGGAGCTCAAGTTCGTGGAACTGGACCAGAGGGACTCAACCATCGGACAGATGGAGTGATTCAACAGGAGGCAGCTCCCAATCAACAAACAGCTAACAATCTAGATGGACCTAGACTCGGGGGCACACCACCAGGGAATGCTGGACCAGTTCATGGAGGGATACCGGATGACGCTACGCGGCCTGGCGTCGATAGGAATACAGGAGTACGTGATGAAGAATATGTACCAGAATTTCCTCGGGGACTTGGGGGGCAGTCTGGATTAGTTGGAAACACTAGATTGGCTGACATTATCAGGCGGACTATTCGCGGAGGTCTAACAAACAGGGATTCAGAGGGAGTTAACAAAAGTCCGTTTACCCGGAACATCAGGACAGCTAGGAATCCGTCCGATTTCAAACTACCCACTCTGGAAGTATACAACGGAAAGACGGATCCTACCGACCACTTGATGAGGTACACTAGGCATATGGAAGTGCTGGGGCAACGGAGGAGGTTATGGCCCGATGTTTCCCCCTGTACTTGACTGAAATTGTTGCTATGTGGTTCAGACAGCTGTAGGATGGATCCATTGGAACATGGACAGAACTGGTGGACAAGTTCTTAAGTCAATTTCGAGTTCACATAAAAAGGCCAAAGAACGTGATGACACTAACATCAGTCAAACAGGGGGCAGATGAATCGCTCAGGACATTCTTAACTCGATTTAATGCAGCAGTTGCTTCGGTGGATCGGCCAGATCCATCAATGGTTCTGATGGTTGCGGTATCAGGAGTCAGAGATAATTCGGAGTTCAAAGTATCGTTGGTACGGGACCCACCGTTGGATATTGGGGAATTCTTTCATGAAGCTGAAAGATTTCTTCGACAAGAGGATGCATGTTTGGACATGAGGTCACAGGAAGTGAACATGACTAAGGATGGAAGATTACTCGGCGAAAGCTCAGGTGGGGGCAAGGATAAAGGGAAAAGGAAGCGCTGGGGAGAACCAAAGTTCTCCACTTACACAGGATTGAACGCAACGTTGGAGCGGATTTTCTTAGATACTCGAGATCGTCTTCCCTATCGAAGGCCATCAAGGAGGGAACCCACAGAACGTGAAAGGGCATCAGGAAGGCACTGTCTCTTTCATGACCTGGACGGGCATGATACTAACAGCTGTCGACATCTAAAGGATATAATCGAGGAGCATATAAGGAATGGTCAGTTGCGACAGTATGTCGGAACTCGGAATGCGGCGGTGGAACATGAACAGCCACCGCCTACCTTGAACGACGAGGGCGCGAGGCCCAGGAATGGTGGCCGGTTGATCATCAACTAATCTTGATGGTTTGGAATAAGTAACAAACTCCGGACAAACGGTTAAATCACTTACTCATGTACGGGGTCGGAGATAACCCTCAAGCATGCTCTGATATGATGGCTTACCGAAACGCCCGGGTTTGTGAAATCTGTTTTTTCCTTTTGACTTGGACATTTGCTTTTTCTGGTTTGGTTTTGGAGTTTGGTTTGAACTCCCTGTTTTTCTCGTTTTTCTGGTTTGAATTCTGGTTTGAATGTTTGTTTTTCGGATTGGATTTTGATTGGATTTTCTCTGGATTTTGGCTTAAAGGCCGTCGAGTATGGACTATGCTCGGCAAGGGTCCGGAGCGACCAGGATTCGGCTTAGGACTTAAGCCACGGCATTACTTGCGTCCAGGGACACTGGATCACGGTCGTCGGGTGTGGATTACGCCTGGCAAGAACCCGGAGAGGTTAGCTCAGCGTCCAGGGACACTGGACCACGGTCGTCAGGTGTGGATTACGCCTGGCAAGAACCCGGAGAGGTTAGCTCAGCGTCCAGGGACACTGGACCACGGTCGTCAGGTGTGGATTGCGCTTGGCAAGAACCCGGAGAGGTTAGCTCAACGTCCAGGGACACTGGACCACGGTCATCAGGTGTGGATTGCGCTTGGCAAGAGCCCGGAGAGGTTATGGATTTGGATATCGACCCGAAAAGGTCCTAAAGTCCCCTATTGGTTATTGGATATGGATGAAACATGGACTTTGGATATTGGACTTGAGGCTATTCAAAACACACCTTTCACAGCAAGGCATGTTTTGGGGGGCAAGTGTTAACCCGCCTTTTGGCAAGGCCGCGGACAGACGGATTTAACTTAAACAACTTCACAACTATCGAGACTAAAGTATGATGGGTTCGGTTTAAAGTGATGATAGGCAGTTTGGCAAATGACGTTCGGCATTGAGATGGTTCGGCGTTGAAGGTTGTTCAACAAACTTGGTGGCCATCTGGTCGAAACTAGAAATGAATCGTGGCGGCAAACGAGTAAACCACATAGTAGCAATGCTCCCAGGGAGATGGGGAAACTACGGCATTTAACTGCATCGTCAGCCCTCGCAGCATTCATCAACCATTCATACTTCAGGATATGTTGATTGGGATCAGAACTTCCTTCATAGATTGGCAAAGTTGGCATCCTGAATCGTCGAGGTGGTTCAGCATATAGTATGTCATCAGTGAAAGGGGTATGACTCTGGGAGATTCCCTAGTCGTCATTAGTGAGACCCTGACTCTCACGGATCATTTGACGAATCATCGTCGGTATATCCAGCATCTGGATGTTCTGTGGATGTTGAGCCAAGGTGTGGTCGGGCTCCACATTGCGAGGCTGGACCGGGCGCGGTCGACGGTCCGTGTCTCGCCTCCTTGGTTCAAGATTTTCAGGGACATAAGGTTCTGGAGTGTGTTCTCGTCGGCAACGATGCGGATCGGCTTGATTTCTAGCATCAACTCCTTGTTCTGTAGCGGTGGTGGTAGCGAGGTTGCCTGTGACATGGTAAGGAACGGTGCCCCCTCAGGAGGAGGGTCCGGTCTGATGGCTGGTGGATGGTCAAGCCCTGGGTTGTCCAAGATTTAGGGCAGGTTGGTGTCCGGTGACCTGGGTGTAGCTTACGTCCAGTCGTGGGCGTGTAGATCGGTGATGATCATCGAAAGAGGCTGAACTCTCGGTGGAAGAATAGGAAGCTTGATCTCTCCTGAATCTCCTTCGCTGCTGGCGCTGCAGCTGGTTGGTCAATTCCGCGTTAGCACGGAGTTGCTGAGTATATTGCTGACGACTCTGAGTTAGCTCTTGCATAAGCATTTGGAATTCTTCCCTGGTAACAGGTTCGGCGTATTGCCTACATCCACTATGAAATTGATGATTTTATTGATATTTCTTTAATGATTACAACTGATTACAATGGCTAACAGCAGATTACAGCGGATTACAGTAGTGAAATTCGAGTATAACAGCAGCCTTGTAGCGCAAAAATGTTTTCGACAGAGTCTGGACGTCAGAGAGCCAAAAGATCCTTTTTTTGTAGGCTCTGGGGTGCTATTTATAGGCGTAGGAGGCAAATATCTCGCTCAGATCGCGGGAGACATCTTCCGACACGTGGGTGGGTCCACGCGATCGATCCCATGAAGTTTCGGCTCGATCCGTGATCGATACGAACGAATTTCGTATCAATCAGGACTTGTTCCAATCGAGTCAAAACTTGGCATGAACCTTTCTTAGGTCGTACGTAAGCTCCTGTGAAAATTTCATAGCATTTGGACTTGTGGATTGTGAGATATGATCGATACGAATTGATGTTCTTCGGTGGGCTGTTCTGTTCGAATCGATGCCTTCGCATCAATTATTCGAATTGATATTGGGCACGTGCTCAGGAGATGACGTGGCGTGTGATTTCTGGATCGATCCGCTCTTGATGCCGAGTTGACCGAGTCCTCCCAGTACTTTTGCCTAGTTCGTGTCGATGACGCTGCCTTGTTCGCATCGATGGAGGTGGTTCAATTCGTATCGATTGATGTTGCTCCGTTCGTATCGATAACCATAGGTGACTAGAGTCTATTTCGCATCCATCCTTATGCAAATTCTTCGTATCGACCTTCAGGGTACTACCTCAGATCGATGGTAATCGATGGATACGAAGAGGGCGCTTGTCCGATGGATACGAAATGACGCATTCGATGGATACGAAACAGTACTTAGTGAATGATGCCAACAGCCGAAGTTTGATCGGTACGAACGACTGAGGCTCATTCGATACCAACAACGGAGGCTCGATCGATACTAACGACGGAGGCTTGATCGATACGAACAACACTGTTCTCCTGGTCGATACGAAACTGTGCACCTCTGATCGATTCGAACCTCATCGATACGAAGTTAGGTCTTCCTTGACTGCTTGATGGATACGAAATCGATCGATGCGAAATAGCGGGTTGAATTTCCTTAGCTTGTATCGATCGTATCTTGAACATATGAACTCCGATTGACTTGAAACTTGGAACGTTGGCTTTCATAGCTTTGCTTGTCGTGCCTTGTCAATTGTAGCTTGATCCAGTCTTGAATAAAATTCATCGACATCCGTAGTGAACCTGTGCTTATCCAACACTCGGATGAGCAATCCTTGTTTTCAGTCGATTCCTTGATATCTCGGCCTTGCCAAAAGGCCGGATAACAATGCATAATATGATTATTAAAGACGAAAGGGATATGGACGAAGAACATCACTACGAATTACAGGGCAAATGTCAAAAGTATTCCGAGATGATGCTCTTATAACAGAAGAAGCATTCAACGTTCACATGGAACGTCAACTTCGCATCGCGACGCACAACTTCACAACCGGCTATAAAAAGATCTTATGAATCACATTTGGAACTACTTTGCTGATCGTTAGTTCAATTTTATTTTTTATTTGTCATGTATGTACGCGTTTGCGTTGTAATAGTATTTAAGTAATCTTATTAATATGTATTACATTTTCCTCAAAATGTTATTCTGTTTGGTTATCGACTTTGTCTAAATGGAAACAAGAATGGTACAACATTAATTAATAACAAAATATAGTAGATTTAAATAAACGATACAGTACATCGAAAGTAGTACAACTTAAACAATTCTAAGATTAAAACAAATTACTTTGAGGGAACTTGAAAATAATTATTTGTCGTTTGTGCTCCATCCAATACTGCTTTTGCATGTCATCCATCCCCGTCAGATCTTTATCCATAATAATTTGTTCTTGTCTTTTCCTTTCAATATCCAGCTTTTGTTGCTCAATTTCTGCAAACTTACGCATCACATCGATCTTCTCCTTCGCTAGCTGGCTTTTATTATGATGCCTTCCTTCGTGTATTTCAAGAGCGGAATTCACTTTAGCGTCCACCACGGCATCAACCTTATTCTTTCTCTTTGCTGCTTTGACTCTCATTGGTCTATAACCTTCATCCGGTCTCTGGTTGAGCGCATCCGACTCATTTTCTCCCTCGAATTGAGTTTCCCTACAAGATGAATCTCCCGGGCTAGACGAGTATGAAGATTTCGATGCTTTGTTCTTCCCCTTCCCCGTTGTTTGAACGTCTCAGAGGCTCTTCGCATTACCGGAGTACCACTTTGGTGTGCTCGTCAGCAACTCGTAACAGTTAGGAAATTGGTAATAATGCGCTTTTTTAGCTCCGTTTTCTCTGGGAAAAGCTTTATGAATTCCCCATTCGTCGTTTTTTTTCTGAAAACCAAAACGGAATAAATTAATAATCAGATTAAATGCAAAAAACTAATAATAACATGAAACATACCAAATGCTTTTCGCCTTCCATTCCACTAGGGTTAGCTTTCTTTATTTTTAAATATGCGATTCATAAAACTGAGTTTGACGATTGATTTTCCCGAATCGACCTTGAATCGCCGACAAAGATCAAGAATTTTCAAGATGCTTAAAGTTGAAGGTATGCATTATTTTCTTTCAAAACTTATCGCCACTCTGATCGTTGCCTCTAATCGAGTCGTTCATATAATGACAGTAAATGTTGCATAAATCGTAGTCCTCGTCGCTTCTCCATTGGTTGGATGAATGCTGTGTGGGAGGAGTGCTCGGTTGTTGCTCGCTATTGTCGAAAAAATAGTTTTGAGACTGAAAATGATGCGTAAAATCTCCAAAAGGTGAAGTCATTTTCAGATAATACAAGTTGTAGAAGAAATGAATGAAGATGTTTGTGTAGATAGAAAGAGAAGAGAGTGATTTTATAGATAAGGCGGAAAGGAGCCGTTGGAAGGAGCCGTTGGGGGAGCCGTTGGCGTTGTAGCCGTTATGGCTATGGGCGCTGATTAAATCAGCGCTCGAGGTCAATTTAGAATTCTGAATTGGTCCCTGAATATTAGCTTTAATATTCAAACTGAATTGCGCTGTTGGAGTGGAAATTTTTGCCCAGCCTTAATATTAAGGATTAATCGGTTGCTGTTGGAGATGCTCTTAAAACCATAGTATAGGCGTTATAGGTTAAGTCCTAATACACAAGTGACCGGATGCAAACCATCGTGGAAGTGCATATATACTCGAACTTATAAAAGTTATAAAAATGAACAAATCTTTATTAATAGTTGAAATAGAAGCACAATCTTTTGGTTCAACTGCGAAGTTTCAAAAATACTCTTATAAGCAAATAAGAGGTTGGAGGTTGGAATCCCACAAAAAAAATAACATTTATTTTTAAATCTTTATTAATAATTGAAATAGAAGCACGATCTTTTGATCCGACCACGAAGTTCCAAAAATACATTTATACGCAAACAAGAGGTTAGGGGTTCGAATCCCACAAAAACAAAAATTAACATTTATTTTTAAATTTAAATTTTGAACGTAAATAAGATTACAACTTTGAAATCCTATTTCGACAAAAAATTTACAATTTTTTTTCTTTATAGTTTTCAATTTGCTTTTATCAAAACTACGTATAAATTGTAAATTTAATAATTTCATAAGGAGGTTTTATATGCACGTGCTTTGCATGTGTTAAAAAATCTCGTACTAATATTAAAAAAAAACATTAAGGCGGTTTATATTACCTTTGTATCCACCGTAGAATTTACAACAAAAATAAGAAGGTTGCGACTTCATTTCTTCTATACACCAGATGTTCAGACTTCATAACTTGGTCCCATAATGTTAAAATCTGGAATAGTGAAGTTTGAGTTGTAGGCAATGGGTCCTGGATATTACGTTTTCATTTTGTGTTATCACAGCTCATGTTCTAATTAATCTATGTAATCTTGGTTCTTTTTGCATCTTTGAATAGGAACTTTCTAGTTTACGTTTATCTTTTGTGGTTGACAGACAACATATCACCGGACACTGGTGATGTATACATACACAGTGCCAGAGTTTTGATATATGCCAAAGTCGTTAATTAAAAAAAAACAACTTTGACATACACACACACAAACTTGCACATATAAATATGTTCATATGAAATTTTCTCTACATTTTCAAATCCGAACGATAAAAACAAATATAAAGTGTCAACCTGAGGTCAACACAAGCCACATTGCTGTGCTTGCTTTCCACTTTAATACATATTGATTGATGCAACTGAGCAAAGTATCTTAAACTATGTATATAAGAGTCTGCAAAAAGAATGCAGAGAACAATAAAGAAAACTAAAGATTGTTGCGTAGATGAGGTCCACCCGATGTCATCCACAATTTCCCTGATGCAACCAAGACTCCACCATCTTTCTTTCTTATATCTACAATAACTAATGTCACCCTACGGTTCCCTTTTTCCCCTATAACTTTTGCATCAATCTCCACCTCCTCCTATATCAATAGAAATTTTAATCCTATTAGCAGTTTCTGTGATTCATTGATCCCCTATAGGAGTATTCAATTTGTTATCATGAAGTTGAGCCAAATAGAGTTTTGATTTGTGAAACGACCAACAAGTTATTCCATTGTTATGATATTATTTCACTAGGGCATATACCTGTTGAATTTCATTACCGACCTACCTCCAAAGTTAAGCAAATGGAAATTTTCTTTTCAGTAAAGGTAATGTATAGGTTGAATGACTCCAATTATAAACCTTCATATCCAGTCATTCTAAGACTTATAAACCATGAAGCATCATTTCCAGTTTGGGCTCCCAAATACATGTCGTTAGACGACAAATTATTTATAGACCATCCATATTTGTAGGAACAACCCGAAAATAAAATAAGATGAACAAACAAATTAGGATTTTGTGCAATTTTTGGGCTTAATATAGAGGACTAAGTTATACTTGATAAATCGTTATATCTCTTATCAAAGAGAATCAACATAACTGTATGTCATTGTCGAGAACAGTAGCACAAAAGTTGGAACAAATGAAAAAATAAAAAGACATACATTGATTTTAGCAGGAGAGAAATAGGACACGGAAAGGTCAACAGAGACCCCAAGATTCCAATCAACTGTTTTTATGGTGACCGCTCCAAGTCCATCAATTAGTGCAGCGATTGCTCCCGTCGCCCAATTCCCCTCTTCATCCTACACTATACCAATTAATCCCAATAATCCAAGTAGTATTGGGTAGGACTGGGAACAGAATTACTCACAGTTAGATGAGGCGGCACAATAAATGAGCAGATGATGCGTCCATTGGTGCATAGGGAGACATTTAGAGCTGAGAGGAACACTGAATCGATGAATCTGCCATTGAATATGGAACCTTTGGTCAGTTTTTCTGATTCGGATGCTGAAAATTCTAAGAATCGTCGCATCTGATAGGCTGCTTCCGACGAATCGGGGACAGCGTCGTTGGCCTGAGAAACTCTTTTAGATTCTGTCATTTAACTTGTTGATTGAGGATTCCACTCCGTCTGTTTGTTCAATCTGATTGGTGAGCTTAGAAATAACCAGCACGAGTTTTAATATCTCCTCCCCAAAACTCACGTGCCTATCTTTAAATTACCTCTGTTTGTCTTAAATAAAATTAACTATTACAGTTACATAGTAGGAAACGGACAGCACGATTGTATAATTTGTACCCAACTACGTGCGACAGCAGAAGATTCAGTTGGTTACTGATTTTCACTAGAAGCATCTTGAGAACAGAGAGATTTCAAACTATACGACGATGATTGAGGTTTTCTAGTTGATATACTCCAATGACCAACTCATAGTAGTTGGATATGAAAAGGAAATATCCTAAATTTAATCTGACAGACATAGAAAATGTCTCAGTTGTTAGCAAAATTTAGATTCAGTTAGAAACTTCTATGTGAGCAAGCGCATACACGTTGCTTGAATCAAACATTGTATTTCTCTATGATTACTTCTACCATTTGCCAAGCATCAGTATCAAGAAAACCTAATCCAGCCTGTAAATGAAAATAGAAAATGAATTACTAAGATACTCTTGACAACAACAACTGCATCTTCTAAGCTAGAGTTCTAAATCAAGGGGTGGCATGAGCACTTAATGTGATTTACTAAAACAAAATTTACGCACACCATACAAAAAATTATTGCCTCTAAAAAAATGTAAATAACGTTATTTCCAAACAAATGATATGCACGCATGCAGAAACACTCGCATATTATGAAATGCGTGTACGCATTCATGCAGTATATTCTTAATCCAACATATACATATGACATATGTGTGTGCACACAAGCTATATTTTCTTAATCTAACAATCACAGACTTAATACATCTCAAATGCACAATGGAAGCAAGCATAACAACACTTATCCAATACCCTATTAATCGCTCTTTACATGCAAACAAACAAATAGCTGCAAACATACTCAGTTGACTCTAATAACATGACTTATACATAACCACTTCACACATTTGAGTTGCATATGACTTTGGACTTTTAGCTTTCACTTTGTAGTAGTAAAGCAACACCATGTGTGCACAAAACCAAACGAAGCAGCATATCAAGGATAAACCAAATGATTTATGTACCACGGACATTGCATTCTTCTGAAAGAAATCAAGGACAACGAATTGATTAAATGAAAGAAATCAAGTTTAAGTTAGAAATGACCAAAGACAACGTTTACACTACACCAAAACAACCATATTACAACTTTTCATTTACAACTAGCAAAAATTGACAGTTGTAACATGTATTTTTTAACAACTATTTTATATCAGCAGTTATAATAGGTATTTTGTAACGACTGTTCTATTTCAGCAGTTGTAATAAAGAAACTTTTAACAACTATATTTGTACAGCAGTTCTAAAATTTATTTATAGCAACTGTTTTCTACAGTTGTAACGAGTATTATATTTCATTAGGTTAATAGGTTAATAGAGATTTTCGTTCTCCCTCCTTTTATTTCTTTGGCCGCCCAGTAGAACAACTAAGGACGAAAAAAAAACCTAAATTGCTCTCCCTCGTTTCATTTCATTTTCCCTCTCAATAATTTCCTTCAAATTAATCGCAAATTCTACAACCGACCGTAGATTGTAATCTATCCAAAAAACCCTAAATCATCGTCTTCGCCAATTGCAGACTGCAAGTATCGCTCATAGAGCTCGCCGCTTGTACTGAATCCAGAAAACCCTAAAAAAAACCTAGATCGCAAACCGCTCATACTCCCCACTCGTCATCATCGTCGCCGCTCGTAGTCATTGTCGCCGCTCGCATTCCGTGCTTGCTTTGTTGGCTGTGTACTTTTCTAGGCTGCCGCTGTTTTGGTATGTTGTGTCTTATGATTTGTTCCTTGATTCATGCTTCCTTTTGATGATAAAATAGTTACTCTGTATATCCTAAGAAGAGTTTGGGCTACCACGTAACTGTCCAATCACCCTTCCTTTTAATGCCAAGTTTTTGAGATGAATCTCACCTGACATTTTCTTTCCTGTTTCTTCACATTTTGAATGCACGTTCATAGAAGATCGTCGCTTCAAAGAAACCCAAATTACTAACGAACATGGTTGAACCACGATGTCCAAATTCCTGAGCTTAACTTTAGTAATTTATAGCAATTTACTTAAATTTAATTTCTGATTTAATTTCTGATTTATATCAAGTAATACTATTATTACTGTTACTACCCACTAATCCAAAATTTCGACAGCCATCATTCCCGAAAACTCCTACTTCTATGAAATCGTGACCGTGTCAGGAAAAAATCCTTCCTCATTCTCAGATATACTCTGGTTTTTAAGCTTTGAGATCACAAGTGAAAATCATATTGCGGCAGCAGCCTGCCCTCTCTACTAGCATATAGGCGTGAAAACACAGTTTTGTTCAAATAAAAAACTATTACTATAATCACTTCAATGTATTAGGAGCAACAATGCTTGCAGCTTAACTCATACAAAACTATTACTAAAATGTACCGTAAAACAATTACTTAAAGGTGTTTTGCTTGAGATGCTTCTAGATAGACATATTAACTCATACAAATTATTAAGATGAATTCTATTGCAAGTTGAAAATAGTTTAATCACATAGTTTACTGAGAAATTATTTAAATAAACAGAAATGCCAATTTTACCTATGAAAGTGTCATTTTCTACTGTTGCCTTCAGTCTTTATGCTTCTTGTTTAATTTCTGGAGCAAAACATATTTTTGTTGATGTTATACAAAGGTTTGTGCTATTCAGTCCACATTTTTAGTTGATGTTATACATATACCATAAATAGTCTAATGTATTCGTAAATTATTTTTGTGCAGTCACACCGTGAGAGCAATACTCTGACTGTTGAAGAACGGCCTAAACGGGATGCAAGGCATGCTGGAATTGAGGTCGGAAAATGTAAAATATTGAGTTGGCAAAAGCAAGTTGTTGCAGAAGGAACGGTAGTATCCACTGATCCTAATTGTTTGGTGCATTTTAAAAAACTAGGACCAGATGATTGTAAAGTTTGGGTTGATGTGGCGGTGGATCCGGAAGCTTTCTTGTGGAGGCCGAGTTCCGAGATGTGTACTATTGGAGAAGCAGTTGGATCGACCGTGGCTTGGCATAAAGACTTCGTTGCCTTCGACTAGTGTATTTCCTTAGGGTATGTGTTTTGCGATACAAAACTTTATCTTTCTTATGTATTTTGTGTTGTATCCTATTTTGGAATGGTTATGTGAGAATGTTGTTTTGGTACTGTTTTAGTTGGTGATGTGAACGAATACTTTAGATTGTTTTATTTGGTATGTATTGTGTTTTGTTAGAATTATATAAATAATAATATTTATGAATGAATTTGATTCAGTTATGTATATTTATAGTTTTGATAAATTATTAAATGGTGCATGCAATTATATTTTTGGGTTTAAATTGCAATTGATGTGGTTATAATTAAAGTATATTACAACTGTAGAGGAGGTCGCAGAACATACTAAATAGTTGTAAAATGGTTATCCAGCAGTTGTCATACCTGCTACAGCACGAAATGTTACATATCTACAAGAGTTACCAACAGTTGTAAAATGTTTATTTGCAAGGGTAAGAAACAGTTGTAATATACAATATCACAACGGTTTTATGCAACTAAAGAACACAGTTGTAAAAAATTGATAGTCTTTTACAACTTCTTAAAATACGACTATGGTTCCACCGTTGTAATATATCTTTTACAACTGTGTTCCACCGTTGTAATATGCCTTTTTTGTTGTCTTGTTATTTGTTCTATTTCTTGATATATGTTGGTAAAATTGCAAGTTTTCCACAAAGACTCTAAAAATACTCCGATTTTTTTCTTAGTGAAACACCCTACCTCTATATTCATACTATCCAAGAGTACTACTACATAATACTATCAGATAATAGGAAGAATGAGGTTAAACGAGATACACATGTCACTACAAGATTAAACGGCTATTCCAACGGCTACGAATCGTTGGCGGCCGTTGGAATATAATCAATGCTTTCCAACGGCTTCCAACGGAACCAACGGATAATTTTCAATGGTAATTCCAACGGCGACCAACGGTTAATAGCCGTTGGAAACCGTTACTAGCCGTTGGAATAAAATGTCCAATAAGCCGTTGGAAACCGTTGGAAATCTGGGTTCATTTTGCTGTACAACAGCAAGCCTATCAACCTTCCAGCCACATCATTTCCAATCCATTCCATTTCCAATAAATTTCCAATACATTTCCAATCCATTCCACACATATATATCAATATCAATATAAACAACACATATAAATCAATTAAACACCAATATAAACAAACCAAACCATTCAAACATCATAAACCGTACCATCAACGTAAATACCAACAAAACATGTCAACAAACCACGTACATACCATCAAAATATCGTTCTCACCCACTCCGTACCAATATATACAACATTAAAACACATTATAACCATCTCCAAGTCAATATATACATCGTTCAAACACAAACAATAAAAAGCATACCTCCTCAAGCATCTTCGTCGTCGCCTCCGGAAGCACCAGACGACGAAGGAAAGGTACCATGATTCTGCACATACTCCGCAAGCTTTTGATTCAGCTGCTCCATCTGTACAGCTCGCAGACGATTCTCCTCCTGTAGCTGCTCAATCATAGCTCTAAGCTCCTTAATTTCTTCTTTGTCTTGGGCCTTTTGAGCTTGTCGAGCCTGCAAATAGAAATAATAGCAAAAGGGTTGGAAACGCTTATAAAATATTATAGCACTATATGTCTAAACGCTAATTTGTTGTACATATGTAAAATGATCAATTACTGTTACGTTCCCGAAGTCATAACGTCTACTCCGCTGCGTCGGATCCATAACAGCGTCAAATATGTTATCTTGCTCCTCCTGTGTCAACTCATCACGACCAGACTGCTGAAGAGCATATGCCCGTGCCTCCTGTAACCTTGACTATAATGAAAAAAAAAACAATTTCAGTTGAAAAATAGTAGAATGTAAATTTTATTTTATATAGCTAGTAATTAATAAACTTATTGATGTAAGTATTAGAAATTAAAAAACGCATACATATGCCTCAGTCGCCTTATCCTGATCACCCCACTGATATATGATTTTTCCAGACTCGTCTACTTGGTTAGATGCGTGGGTGTGAGCAAATAAGTCCACTAAGCCAACGGGATGTCCATAAGCTCGTTCCTGCAATTGATAATTTGGATAATTTAACTTCACATAACTAATTACTGAACTGATCAATATACAAATGTGATAGTAGATAAATTTACCAAATCTTCGCGGTGATGCTGGAAAGATTTGGAGCCTCCACGATGAGTTACTGGATAGTGGATTCCTGCTCCTGTTTGCTGAGTTCCTTTCCGACTCCTCCTGCAAATTTACAAGGAATAATTATTTATTAAACGTTAAAAAAATTACTGAGATTCATTATAGATTTACCTTGAACTCCTCAGAGTTCCACCAGTCAACCCACTTATCCCATACAGCCGCGCTCATCCACTTTGGTTTCTTCCCCACTTTTTTAATCTCTGACATCTTCTCCCTATAGTTCTTAGCGATCTTTGAGTTCCAGTGTCGCTGAACTAAGTTGATGTCAGACTCTTGCAAATCTATTGTGCCCTGTACAATGAGAAAATATTACTAATTATTTATTTGTATTTAATTAATCATTTTGTAAAGCGGTATAAACTTACTAGAAAATCTTGCCAAATGGTCTCTCTCACATCATCGGGGATCTTGCTCCACTTAGGCCAGCAATCGCTCATCCTGCTCATATACGCCTGCTTAGAAATGTTCAGAACCACTTTAGATGGCTCCAACTCAAACCCACTACGTTAAATATAAAATAGAACTTTAGACAATTATAGATATATCATGTACAAAAAATTAAATTGCTATGCTGCTAATTATGATACTTACGCCTGATCAACCTTTGGCTGCAAGTAAACGACTGGACGAGATGATGGCTCACCACTATCTCTCCAATCTGCTGGGAAGAGCCACGTCGCCGAGAGCCAGAACCAGAGCCAGACATAATATACCTGCCATATACATACATATACAATTCATAATAATTATGATATGACGAACCATTAAAAAATGTAATACAATATGCTACAAATGTGTCATGTTGTGTGTATGTGTTGAGTGTGTGAGTATACACTTGTTGGCATTAAAATTGTATAACTTTGGATAAATGCATTATTAATCAGAGATAAATGTAATGTGAATAATTGTAAAAATTTCTTGATATTACTCAGTCGTCCTCGTCGTTTTCTGATTCAGACTCAGTTTCGTGTTCTATGTCGTTTTCCTCTACACTCTCAAATGCTTCGACTAATACATTTGTCTCATCATTTAAAGGTCCAAAATTAGTTTGATCGTCTGTAATTGCTATTTCAACATTTTCCTCCAGATCTGCTTGATAGGCTTGTTCGTTTGGAATATTCTGTCCATCAAACATAAATCTTGCTTTGGTTTTAAAAACCGCAGACCAATCTGCTTTATCCTTTTTTAGAGATGGATAAGGGGCATAATAAGATTGTAGGGCTTGTTTGGCTAGTATAAAAGGGTCGTATTTTTGATAACGCGAGGTATGTTTAATTTCTATAAGATTATAATTTGGATGCACGTTAATACCATAACCTAGAACATTGCTGAACCAGTTGCATCTAAACAAATAAACATCCTCCGCGGGTCTTGTAAAATATGTCAACTGCAAAATCTGAGTTAACACGCCATAAAAATCATTCATATGATTATTAGGATCATCGCTGCCTTTAACAAATACACCAGTATTGTTTGTTAATTTTTCAGCACCGTATTCTTTGGTGTTGAATTTATATCCATTAACAAAAAATATTGGATACGTTTTAACTTTTCTTTTCGATCCAAACGCCAAATGTTTCAGTCCTTCATCGAGCACATTATTTGTGGGATCGGAAACGTATTTCGAAAACAAAGTACTGAAATCTTTGCTTAAATCGCCGCTTGGATTTTGTGATTCAAAAATACTGCAAACACAAACAAGATATATTACATTATTATTTATTTACACGTGTAGTATTAAATTTAACAAAACTTGGAAGGTGATAATTACCTAACAAATGGTGCAACTTCAGGACAATTAAGAAGAATATATGTGTGTGCTACATGATAATCTTTATCATCTAGCCATACTTCCACACATTTTCCAGCATGTCGGCCATGTTGTTTAAAAATAAATAATATTGATTCAGAAGAAGAATTTTGTTCAACGGCCTCATCATTACGCGGAACACTTACAAATGATAAGTTCACATGATCATTAAAATAATGAGAGAAAAAGAAAGAAGCTTCTTCTTCGATATATGATTTACAAATAGAACCTTCAACTCGAGCTTTTTGTCTCACTTTTTTCTTTAAATGATTTAAGTACCTAATAAAAAATATTTCGGTTAAGTATTAACTTCTATTTAAAATTAAATTAACATTTACATAATCAGTATGGTAACATACCTTTCGAATGGATACATCCATCCATATTGCACAGGACCTCGAAGACGTGCTTCATATGAAAGATGAACAGGTAAATGCTCTATTACATTAAAGAAACCCGGAGGAAATATTTTCTCCAGTTTGCAGAGCAGTATAGGAATTTCTTCCTCAAGTTTAAGTAGACGATCAACTTTTAACGTAATTGAACAAAGCTCCTTGTAAAATAAACTAAGTTCTGTTATTACCATCCAAACTTTTACCGGTAACAATTCTTTGAAAGCGATGGGTAACAAATTTTCCATCATTACATGACAATCATGGACTTTCATTCCACTCAGTCTTCCATTTTTATAGTCGACACATCTACAAAGATTAGAGGAAATTCCATCGGGAAATCGTAATCCTTCCACCCATTTTAACAGTACTTTAACTTGGTTTATGTCTAGTTCGTAGCATGCTTTGGGTTTTTTTACTGTCATTGGGATTCATATGAAGCTCAGGATGATTGCATATTTCCTCTATATCACGTCTAGATTTCAAATCGTCCTTAGTCTTGCCCTTCACATTCAAAACTGTATAAAACACATTATCAAATACGTTTTTTTCATTATGCATCACGTCAATGTTATGACGGATTAAGAGATTTTTCCAATAAGGCAATTCCCAGAATATACTTTGTTTGCACCAATTATGAAACTTCGATTTACCTTGAATTTCAATTTGTTGTCCGGTCTCGTGTATTTTTGGATAATCTTTTACAAGTTCATATATATCCTCGTTTGACCAAACCGTTGGTGGTCGTAGAGTCTCATGACTATTAGCTATGAAGTTTTTTTTGTCTCTTCTAAAAGGGTGATTAATATGAAGAAAACATCGATGACAATCAAACCATGATATTTTCTTCCCATGCGGTAAGGAAAATGCTCATGTTTCTTCCATGCAATAAGGACAAGCAAAACGACCGGCCGTACTCCAACCCGAAAGCATTGCATATGCAGGAAAATCGCTAATAGTCCATAACGGAGAAGCGAACATTCGAAAAAATTTCTTTTTTGATATGTCGTATGTTTCAACTCCTTTATACCATAATATTTTCAACTCTTCGATTAACGGTTGTAAGTAAACATCAATGCCCTGTGTCGGATCATCAGGGCCAGGGATGACAATTGTGAGAAACATATATGGAGTTTTCATACACATCCATGGGGGTAGATTGTAAGGTGTGATTATTATAGGCCAAGATGAATATTTAGAACCAAACTGAGAAAACGGTGAGAAGCCGTCTATACATAACCCTAGTCTAACGTTGCGGCTCTCCGCTGCGAAATCGGGATATTTCTTGTCAAAATATTTCCATGCTTCTCCATCGGATGGGTGTGTCAACGTACCTTCTTGAGGTGTTCTCACACTGTGCCATCTCATATGATGCGCTGTTACAGATGATGCATATAACCGTTGAAGTCTAGGGGTGATGGGTAAATAATGCATACGCTTGTACGGAACCTCTTTTCCCTTCTTTTTCCTCGGTTCGTATCTTTCTTGATTACATATTTTACAATTTCTAAGATTGATGTCTTCTTTCCAATACAACATGCAACCCTTTAAACATGTATCTATTTTTTGATATGGCAAACCGAAAGATGACATAAGTTTTTTCACTTCAGAATAATTTTCGCACATTAAATTATCGAGTGGCATATGACGTTTAGCAGCTTGAACAACAGCCGTAAATCCAGCTTCTGTAAGGTTGTATTTTGATTTCATTGCAATGTATTCTGCAGTTACCCGATAATTGAGAGCCGCTTAAACATCCATTCCAAAGGGGTTTTTTAGCATGATCCAATAAATCATATATTTTTTTAGCTGCAACGTTTGGTTCCTCTTCGACGTTAACATCGTCGTTATCAATTTCAACGGTAGGGAACATTGATCGTGCTGCATCTTCGACCATATGTTCTATGAGATTCGTACTAACTTCATCACTAATGACCTCCATCGACTGTTCTTGATTATTAGGGGCTACAATTTCTCCATGACGATCCCACAACAAATAATTGGGTACGAAACCGTATTGGCGCAAATGAACCTTAACTATATTCGGTACTAAATAGTTCAACAATTTGCATCTACTACATGGACAACGAATTTCTTCATCGTTTGCAATATTACTTATAGCAAATTCGATGAACACTTGTACCCCTTTCAGAAAATGTTCACTTATTACGCCATTAATTTCCCTTCTTTGATACATCCAGCTCCGATCATTAAAGTAATTGACCATTTTTCCTACTTGAAAACCTATGATAAAGTAAAAAAATTATAAATCGTTCATTTTATATTTTGTTTAAATTTTATTTACTGATTTAGTAAACATGTACTATATTTTATATTTTTTCTGAAAACTTTATTTTAAATAAACAACTATTGATTCATTGCCACTTATGTGTCTTCTTTGATGGTCGGTCATCCTACTTCCCATTACAAACACAATAGTAATTATATTCCGTAAATCATATCATTTTAAACGATTTCACAAAATTTCGGCAGCATTTCCCCCGTGTTCCTTGTATCGTACACAAATGCGTGTACACAAGGAACGTAAACGAAATGCCGTCGAAATTTTGTGAACCGTTTAAAGTGATATGACGAAATATAATTACTTTATAGTGTTTGTAACTTGTCCAATACAGGGACAAATCCGACAAATGATGTATCAGATGAATAGAGTTGTCCGTTTTGTGGAAAAAACGAATATCCCTAAAACGATCATATACAACACTTGTCAAACGGGGCCAAATATATCTAAGGATTTAAATATTTGTTTATATTAAATTTAAATATATAACTCGTTTAATTAATATTGGTTTATATTTTACCGTTTTATTACATAAGTACTAAATTCATTTATACACAAAATTTGTACACAAAATTCATTTATTATAAATTCATTTATACACTAAATCAATTCGCGTGTTCGCACAAATGCAATATCCGTTCTAACGGCTTCCAAATGCAATAAACTCTATCACACACATACGTTCAATACTAACCAAATCAACATAAACTAATGAAATATCCTAAATTACCAAATTTTCAATCGGTAATAACTTGTTCATTATGGGATAATAGTTGCAATTAGGGGATAACATGATGTAATATGCATACAGTAACAAGTAGGAATCAATCACAATTAAAAATTAAACCCTAAATCAAAAAAACCTAAATATTAGGTTTAGCAAAATTACCGATTTGGAGAGCTAGAACGGTGGAGATGGGCTGGAGCAGCTTCTAGATGGCGTCAGAGGTGGTTGGGATGGTGTTTGGGGCGGCGGCGGCTGGTTAGGAGGTGGTGGAATGGGGGAATTGGGTGAAAATGTTAATTGGGGAAGAGGATACTGAGTTGCAGGTCTGGTCTCGGTGAGTTATGCAGGAAATTTTCCAACGGCTACCAACGGCCGCAAACGGCGTTATTCCAACGGTTTCCAACGGCTTCGGACGGTTACGTCAAAATCCAACGCGCCGTTGGAAGCCGTTAGAAATGCCATTGGAGGCCGTTGGAACGTCGCCGTTGGAATACACTGTATCTCTAGTAGTGTGTGGATATTCCCTTAGGCTAACATTGGTACGTATTTAAAAATTGAATATAACTCACAACAAAACATGCATAGTATTGGTACAAAACAATAATCACATGTGCTAGCAGGACATAAAAATACATAATCATAATAAATAAATAGAGAACACAAAGTCAGAATCGTTGTGGTAATATATAATATAAAATATACAACATAAGTCCAATATACATCCCAATAATACATATACACAAGAGACCATACAAAATAGGATGATAAGCTACAATATGGAATATCTAGTCTCTTTTATGTCTAGAAAATATAAGCTAGCCACATCGTCCTAGAACTTGAAATATCTTAGACTGACCCAAGTATTATATAAACAACACACAGGTCAGACTATATCTAAAAGGAAGATGATAAAATATCTCAAAATCATATGTATGGTATAATAATAATATTTTAATCAACATCATAAATTTCAAGAATAGCATTAACACACAAGTTATGTATAGGGAAAATGTCATCACCTATATATATCAAGTCAAATAATAAGGAAAATAATATCGAATGGGTGAATCATCCATATATAAAATCATCATCATTATATAAGAAATAATCGATTAAAATAGGGCAAACATAACAATAGCCCAAACATATATAAATAGACATTCTCTGGTCTGCCAACTCATAGAAATGTAATAAGTAATCATCTGTGTATCAAATATATATAAAAAAGGGCGACACACCTCGATAAATGATATTGTTGGCGACACACACCTATGCAAATATAAGTGGCAACAGATACCTATGAAAATACAAGTGGTGACACATGCCTAAGAAGGATATAGAGATTGATTATACACTAGACACAGTCTCAGGTATAATCGTGGCTCCTTATCTCAAGTAGAAATATAAGTATATGTCCATATATCACACACACTAGAACCAAATGGGACACTTGCAGACACACTTACTCTAGCACACTACACACATGTTTGCCAACACGACACATGTGTTCTTCCAACATGGCTCCTACAGTCTTAGTTACCTCGATGGACATCATGACTCATATCCATCAATGTGCTCGTTAATGCGAGGACTCAGTCACGACCCAACACATGCTCCTAAATGGTAACAGACTACGGGCCTAGATGACACAAGTGGCGATACATTACCAACACATGGCTTTGTACATTTCCGACACACGACTATAAGAGTAAGATGTCATAGATCCAAGGCACGACCACCACGATCAGACCACTAGGATGGATGCTAGCCGATCCGGTTTACTCCTGCACAAAAAAGGAGTTAGACAGTTATAGAAGAACACAGTAACAATATATATATATATATATATGCATGCCGACACACAGCTATATATGCATGCTAACACATGGCTCTATACATATGTTGACATATGGTTATAAGAATAAATATACTCACCGCAGTGAGAACCTTATCATACACAATAAATCCCCATATGAGTGTCATTCACGAGCAATAATAACCGAATAAATTTCACAATGGCGTCTCATTCAACCGCATGTTACTAGTCTGTTTATTCATCACATATTACACTCGCTCCTTTAGTATTCTATAAAACGAGTCCAAAGAATATCTGGAGAAATATTACCGAAAGTCTCATACCAGACGGTACTACAACTTTATTTATTCAGATTTCTCGTTAAACAAAATAGAAACAATCAAAACATTCAAATATAAATTTACAAAACTGGTTATATTTATAAAAATGTAATAAAACTTCTTAAATCAATTTATATTCTAGAAACAGTACGATCCTTTAAAATATATATATTATATAATGAATAACACATTCACTTTATTTATATAATCCCAAAATAAAGATTTAAATTTAATTTTTTACTTTTAAATCTCTACTGATATATTTCAAAAAATTCTAAACAGCTTTATACACCAACTATCCGTTATGGAAATCTTTCCATAATTATCTATAATTAGTTACTACTTTTAAATAAATATATAAACTTCAAAATAAATTATATTTATTTCAAACCATAGAATACAGTTCATAATCTTCACTTCATACTCAACTTAATTAAAAATAAAACATTTTCCTTTAAATTATACCATATTTGAAATTCTAATAATAAAGAAAGAGATTTTTTATTTAATCAAAACATATCCAAAATCATTTAATTATTTCATAAAAAGAGTTCTATATTTTTCAAGGTTTGAAAACTCTTTCAGAAATATTTAAATAACTCTATTTAGAAATCTCTTTAGTATTTGTACTTTCATAATATAATTTACAAAATAGCAATATATCTTATTTTACCTTTAAGACGACTCTAAACTTATAATAATATTGATTTTAAAAAGGGTTTATAACTAAAAGAAAACAATATTTATATTTATAATTAAAAATATATTTGTAAATATGAAAAAAGCTAAATTGAATAAAATTTAGTAAAATATTTATAGAATACTTTTAATAAATTTCAAAACCCTTAAATAATTTTCCAAAACAATTCAAACATCTTTTTAAACTAAGAAAGTAAATTACTATCTAAAAATATAAATTGTCGAGTAAAATTACACCAGAAACAAATAAACCTAGCATCAATACAATTTTTATTATGAGGCCAAATCGAATTCCATCGAATTCTGGTCATCTATACAATGCACATAACATATAAATAAATCGCATAAATCAAAATACAATCGGACATCATCTTCTTTGAATTTTTATAATCCAACATACATAAAATCTCAACATCAAATCCAAATTCATATCCAAAATCACACAATCGATCGAATATCCCAAACAAACATCTCGACCCAATAATTCAACAAATATATGGGATAAATATTTATCTAACAATAGGAAATAAATATAGTTGTGAGTTTAGAAACTCACCAAATCAATGCTCAAATTCCCAAATCAGCGACCGCTCTCATCTCATCACCTTCCGCATCAAACCCGCTTCCAGCTATTAACTGCCATCGACTGCCACTGGCTTCCGAATATGCTCGCACCTCCATGTCATTCATCATCCCCTCGCTTGTCTCCATCACCTACTTCAGTCGCTACCTCCAAGACGCAGCATCACATTGTGTTTACGTGCCAGGTCATGGCTCCAACCAGGGAACGACGCCACCACTCAACGCGACCCAGCTCATGCTCATCACGACCCCAATCACGCAACCACCTTGCCCTTTGCCAACTTCAAATCGCATGTGCTTAACCTTGCCCAGCCGCCATTGTTGCCGTGGTCTCCTCCTCCAACGCTGCCGATTATGCCAAGCCTTGAGCACCTTCAGGTTCATGTGCGATTTCCTTTTTCATTTTTTTTAATATTGCGATTTTTATCTATTGGGTTAGGGATGAAAATGAAATTGGGTTATGTTGTTTTATTTTGGGCAATGAAAAGATAAAGCAGTCTTCTAGTGAAAGGAAGGGAAGAGTTTAAATAGGCTTGGTCCTAGATCTGGGCTAGGTTTTAATTTTAATCTTTCTTTTTTCTTGAATAACTCTTTCGCTTTATTAGCAAATTTATTTCAATTTAATTTCTATTTGATTTGTACTTCATTGCATAAATTATATTTTGGTATTTAGACAATTTTATTTAGTACTTGTTTATTTTTATTTAATTATTCAGTGTTTAAATGTAAAATAAACTTTTATTCTCAACTATTTCGATTATTTGAAAATTATTTGCTATACAAAAATATTTCATATTTATTAAAACATTTTATTCAAGTTTAATATAATTTATGAAAAGAATTTACTAAATTTATGAAAACCAATTCTATTATTAAATAGACTTCAAATAAATAAGAATTTATTTATAAAAAAATAATTATCAAAAATCGAATTAGAATATTTTATTTTAATTAAATATATTTATTTTACAGCGTAGAAAGCAATGTTGTTACACTTAGTTTTTTATTTTTTGTTTTAATTTTTGTAACATAGTAGTAAAAAATTATTCAACATAGCATGGTAGCATCACAATTGTCATACAGTTATAGCAATACAACCACATTTGACGCAAAAATTATTAAATATCCATATATACATTACACGTTAATCAGGCAATCATCATAGAGTTGCACTACAAACCTATCACAACCAAAAACAAACACATCATACTACATCCAAAAAGCAAAAAAGCAACAAGCAGAAGCCAGGGAACAAAGAGATAACTGCCCTTAACTACTTTAACATAATTAGAAATAGCCTTCATGCAGATTACAATGTAGTATATTCATTTAAGAATGTAGGTAAACTGAATTTGAATACTACTACAAGCAAGCATTTTCACTTAGGAACATTTAAATTTTATAACAATCGTTATGTTCATCATAATTTAACTTCCACTACTTGATTTACAAAATGACTCAAAAATTAAAAATGTAGTATGACCAAAACAAAACGGTGTAAACAAGAATACCTTTCCTAAGATGACAAGGCTAAACAAGCCAAGAAAACTAAGGACAAACATAAAACTAATCATCCAATCCAAGGATGGATTTTTAACATCTTGAGCTCTATTACCAGGATAATTAGCTCCAATAAGCCCATGTGTATTCCAATCCATCGATAGCATGTATGATCCAAACCCCCCTGTTAAGTACAGAAAAGATAGACTTAGAGACAGAAACTTTGAGCAAAGTAGTTTCAAAATATTAACAAAATTCAATATTAAATTATTTTTTGACGTACCAAACTGTGTAAAAACAGGTGAAGTTGTTAAAAAATCACAAATAATGAAGTCGATGTCACATCAAAGCATAAAAGTGTTAATTGATTAGCGTACGATGAACATAAATCAAACTACTTTAAGCCCAATAATAGCTTCTTATTAATAATATCGTATCCAATTACTAATCCACACTATGTCACTGTACAGATCATATCAGAAATAAATATAGATAAAAATTGTATATAAATTTATACTTCAATTAAATACGAATCTAAATTAGTACACTACTGGGCTAATTTTTAGAAGGAAGTCAATTTTTCACAAAAAGGAATATTTTAAGTCTCCTTGCATTATTTTAGGTCTCCTTGCATTGAGAGTTTAAAAGAAACTTGACAATTCATCCTATAATAATCTAAACGGCATATTAACCCCCTAATTTTCGACAAAGGCCACTGTCCTCGACCATAAGTAGATCACTTACTGTTGGGAAGAAAAGGAAAACAAGTAGCAATTTTCATAAATCATAACACAGATTCATAGTTCCTAAACCTGTTTATGGTTTCTTATATGAATTATAGTAGAATGATAATTCAACACCCCAGAAGCACCATGTACCAGATCGATGATGAAGAGGGTGGATAGTATTAACCTAAAAAATGGATCAACACCCGATAATCGGATGAAAGCACCAGTTCAAATAAAAATAAAATAAAACATAGAAAATAGACAATAACACATAAAAGTATTTATAGTGGTTCGGTGTAATCTCAGCCCTACATCCACTTTAATCAAGTTTTTTTATTGATTGCTAGTTGCTATCTCTCCGAATTACAGCTATTTTTTCCCTAGATCTAAGTTACAATGAATTTGAATAAGTTTGGAAGAGATAAGAAGTGAAGAAGATGTTGGTGAAGCTTCAAGTCTAAGAGTGTTAATGGAGATTCAACAAAGAGAAGATCCTTTTCTGGTAGCAGGTAGGTTGGTATTTATAGAGGAATCAGACAGCATTGAGTCAGGGGTCCAATAGCATTGAAGTCCAGGAGATAGCATGAAGTCACACCGGAAGAACCAAGCCATCCCGAGTCAAACCTTAACTCGAGACAAGTTAAGGTGCTTTGGGCCAATCATGGTGAAATTTTTCCAAGTCCTTCTTTTACCTTTTCTAAGTGCTCCCACTAAATTTCAAGTCATTCCTTCTCTGACTCGATGTTCTCCTTAATTCCGGACGAGTTAAGGACTTAGCCAATTTTCCAACTAGTTGACCTAAGGCCTTAACTCGGGACGAGTTAAGGATTTAGTCTATTTTCCAACCAGTTGACCTAAGGCCTTAACTCGGGACGAGTTAAGGATTTTGCCTATTTTCCAACCAGTTGACCTAAAGCCTTAACTCGGAACGAGTTAAGGATTTAGCCAATTTTCCAACTAGTTGACCTAAGGCCTTAACTCGTCCCGAGTTAAGGACTTAGCCAATTTTCTGACCAAACTTCCTAAGCACAATTCTCTAGTCCCTCTAAGTGTGCCTCCCAATTTTCAGGCCGTTTCATCCTTGTTTGAATCTTCTAAGTCCAATTGAAATATACTTTGCAAAAAAACATGTTAACACTTGCTTCCCAAAGTACGCCTTTCGAATGTAGGGTGTGCTTTGCTCAAGAAAAAGTTCTAGTAATCTGTCTTCGATAGTTGAGCTCTCCAGCTACTTCAATCTTGGTGAATCGTCCATTTCCTTCGGATTCTCTTGTCAATAATGGGTCATTCCAAACCAATTACAACCTAAGACTTTAGACTTTGCCTAAGTGTACTTTATACATGACAATCATTCCAATTTCATTCAGGGTTATTATATCACATATCTCTTATTACATCTCATTTCCAAAATCGTCCCATGTTCTTCCAGGATTTATTGGTTTTATTCTAATTACAGGGTGTTCAACCATTTTTTTAAGTTTGTTTCCTTTATAGCATTTGATCTCTTCGGATCATCTTCCATTTAATTTAACGTACGATCCCTCCGGATCGTTTATCGTCTAAGTTAAGAGAACGATCTCTTCGGATCGTTTAATGTTTAATTTAATGAGGGCGATCTCTTCGGATCGTTTAGTGTTCCAATCTAGGGTTTCAATCTCTCCGGATCCTTGCTGAGTCTGTTCGCTCTCCGGTAAAGAGACTCGGCGACCAGGCAAGCCCATCCGCTCACTTTCCAGTGAGGGGACTTACTTCTTCCACTCCGACATGCCTCTTCGGCCAGTAGCTCTATAGCGACCAAAGAAGCCCATCCTTTTCACTCTTTGGTGACGTGGCTCACTCCTTGCAGTTCGGCCCCATCTCTTCAGATGGTAGCTCTAAGGCGATCCAAATTTGTATAAGCCCATCCCTTTGCTCTTCGGCAAGGGGACTTACACCATGCACTCCAGCCTCGTCTCTCCGGACGAAAGCTCTAAGGTGATCCTAATCTATACAAGCTCGGCTGCTTGCTCTATGGTAAGGGGACTTGCATCTTGCACTCCGGTCTCGTCTCTCCGAACAAGACATAAAGCGATAAATATCAGTCATCACGTTCCCGTGGATTTTTCAAAATTCAAATTAAAACAAACAAGAAAAAAATCATAAATAGTTATCCTGGATATCCGACTCAGAGCGTGCCTAGGGTCCAATCTAGATCCCGTACATGTGTAAGCAGTCTAAGGTTATCATAATCCTAAGTAGTCATCCTCGACATCCGACTAAGAGCGTGACTAGGGATCAATCTAGGTTTTGTGCACATCTTAGTGGTCTGGGGTTATTATCCTAATTATCAAAAGTAAGAAAAGGTAGAGCGTAAGAGACAAACCTGCATCCTGTCCACCCCGATCATGGGATTATGGGTCTCAAACCAGATCCTTGGTTGATCCTTGGTGCATTCGCTGCAGATGGTGGTTGCTCTGGCTGCACCACTGCATTTCAGTTTTTGACGTGGTTTTGCAACTGGTTGTTCTGAACCAGTTCCTCAATCATGTCGTGAAGGTGTCAGCACTCGTTCGCTTCATATCCTTCTAGCTTATGGAATATGCAGTACTTCCCGGATCTTTTTTCTCGATCCGAAGGCCCTTGCCTAGCCGGCTTCTAATAGGGGATGTGCCCTTAGTTTCCAAGTAGATCCTTTTTAGGGTTTCAGTTAGCTCAGCGTAAGAAGAGAACTTCGGTCCCCTCTTTAACTGCTTAGATTCTCCGCCATCATCACCAGCTTTCTGTTTCCCTTTGTCCTTACCATATCCAGCTCCGGGCGGTCCTCCACCATCCACAGCATTGACTTCATCGAGTTCAATGTCTTCAGCTTCAGTGTCTTCCTGACATAAGTGTATTTCCGCTTTATGGTAGAATTCCATGAGATCCATCGGTGGGTCTCTTTCCAGAGTAACCATGAAATATGTTTTGTTTGCCACTCCTGAAACCACTGCCATCAAGATTATCGATGGATCTGGTCTGTCCATGGAAGCATTCGCTGCATCGAATCTTGTCAAGTAGCTCCTTGGGCTCTTTTTGGGCCTTTGCTTTATGGTCGAAAGCGTCATTATCCTCTTTGGTCTTGATACATAAACCCTGAACTGCCTCAAGAACCGATCCACCAATTCAGTCCAAGTACAGACAGATCCATTTTCCAGTTGTCAAAACCACATTGCATCTAAATCCATCAAGTATAATGGGAAGCATCGTCCCATTACCTCCTCTAAAGTACCCAACACCTCCATGTGTCGGATGTATTTCATCAAGTGATCCGTTGGATCTGATCTTCCAACATACATCTCCAACGTCGAAAGCTTGAAATCAGGGGTATTCCTCACATTTCCAGATATTTGAAGTGAACGAGTTCCTACTCACGTCCTCTAAGCTTTGATTTAGGGGTCCACCTCTAATCATTTTCCGTACCAACTCAGCTAGTCAGTTTTCACCGTCCAATGAAGGTCTTCGGCCAAAAGAAAAACTTTGCCCAGGTTCCTGAAGGGGAATTGAGCACATACTCTGGCATATATTCCTCTAGTTGCACATTAGCGTTCTTATCTACAACTATGGTTTCATTCTGTCCTTCTTTCCTATGGGGAAGTTCTAGCATATAACTCTCTAGTTGTTGTGTATTTATATTTTGATTTGCATTTCTAGCTTCATCGTTGTCCATTCCTTGCACTCTAGCAATCACACCAACGTTGCCCCCAAGTATCGGTTGTTCTGTTGGTGAGGGCATTGCTCCAACTTGTTCCGGCCCAACGCCTACAACTCATACACTAGTTCTTGGCACTTGGTTCTGAATCCTAGCACTTCTAGCTATTCCATGTTGTCCAATCCTTTGGAAAAATCCTTCTATCATCTTCTGTTATCTAGTTAACATTCCATCCTGCATCTCCTTCATTATTTTCTCCATCTCTTCTTTGGCCACGTAGACGGATTGATGAGAGTTTGAGGACACCTTCTGGCTGCCCCCAGGCTCTGGTTGACTTGTTTCGGTTTTAGATCTAATATTTAGGCATTTTCATCTTCTCCAAATATCAGATTCAAGCTTCAAGTTTTCAGATCTCTCTTTTCTCTTAGTGAAAACACCAAAATGTTAACCCAAAAAATGGATCAACACCCAGGAATTAGATAAAAGCACTAGTTCAGATAAAAGTAAAAGAAAAGATAGAGAATAGACAAGAACACATAGAAGATTATAGTGGTTCAGCGTAATCTCCGGCCTATATCCACTTTAATCAGTTTTATTATTGGTTGCTAGTTGTTATCTCTTCGGATTACAACTAGGTTTTTCCTTAGATCTAAGTCACAATGAATTTGAATAAGTTTGGAAGAGATAAGAAGTGAAGAAGTGTTGGTGAAGCTCCAAGTCCAAGAGTGTTAACAGAGATTCAACAGAGAGATAATATGTAAAGGCTCGCAAATCCGTACCCCTTCAAGCTGGCAAAATTCCACAACAATTTAGCTCAAAGTGGAACAAAAGTACGAGTCTTCGGGGTTAAAGAAGAAAGAGGTAGAAGAAGAAGAAGAAGAAGAAAAAACAACATCAGAGTCTCACTTATCGCAGCGGAACAAAATATAATATAGTGTAACAACTTTTAAATACAAGAAATCTGTACTGTTATATATACATACCATTTCAGAGTACATCAATCAATCATCACTTTGGACAGCTTATTATCTGTCCTTACACGGTGTAATAATAGTCAAATACGTAAGTATGCTCTGCCATCTCGTTCGTCTCCTGAGCTCCATAGCTTCCTATCCTGAAATCTGCTCAACTCGGTCTGACCTGAGCATTATAATAAAACAACACTCGAGTCAGTCTGGAAAACCAGCGTGAGAAAAACACACTCAAATGGATTATTATATTTCTTTGAAAATCCTTTGAAACAAAGGTATCTCGTAAGACCACGCCACAAATAAACATGCCGGGTTTTTACCTTACGATAACCAAAACATTTTTATCAAATTCGTCTAATATTATAAAAGTGTCTATTGAAAGTAAAATAAAATCTAGTTGAAATGCTTGCATCTCACGTTTTAGCAATAGTTGGGCACAATCAAAACCATACAGGTGCTTATTGGAGATTGGATTCCATACAATGGCAGGGCTACTGGGGTACCGCCCGTTACAGTACCTGGCCTAGATCAGAGTACCGAGGATCACGCCCGACCCCCTGCACACAAGACCGGAGCTACCCCTTACTGGATAGTCCGAGTAAGATCACCCCACGGTTGGCGCGACCAACCGCCACATAGCCGAATAAAAAGGGACATCTAGACAGGGATGACCTCACCCTAATGGGTGCTACCCCCATAGCCTTGCTGCACCTTCCCTGTTTTAGCCATTCCCGGTTGATGAGGCTTGAGACTATGCGTTACCTTTTTAGAACGAGTCCCACTTAGAATGCTCATCGTTCCCCCGACGATGTTCTGAAAGCATTCATCCATACAAGTTGCCCTAGGTCTGGACAAACCGAATCACCGTCTTCATCATCTTCACGGTCTTCATTCGTTATCGTTCAAACCGGATCGAAGTGGTTTACGGATAATTAAACCCGATCCCGGTCTCTTCGAAACGATCAACGCATTGGCCAAAATTGATAGTCGGTTATTTAACTATCAAATAATCATCTACAAGCAACCATCAAATCTTAAATGATTTTTCCCAAATTATTTATCTCAAAATATCTACTTAAGATATTATCTTCATATTTCAACACCTTGAAATTAGATTCAATTTCCTTTGTTTCTCGTGAAACCATTTAAGTCTTTTCCAATCACTTATAATATTTTCCCACTTTATTAGTTTCTCAAAACTTGGAAAATATTTCTTTATCTCCTATTTCTTTCCTCAAAAATCATTTACAATTTCATTTGTAAATTTTTCAAACTTATTTCTCATGAATCCTATAAATCTCAGGATTCCTTAGTTAAATCCCGTTTATATTTCCAAAGCCATTTAGCTTATTAAAAATTCAGGTTTCACTCCTGCTCTCCTTGTGAATTTTATGTCACCTCGAAATTCACTTATCCTATACTTGGGGTTTAATTCAAGTTCCCATAACCCTCTATAAAATCTTTCCTTAAAAATCTTATTCAAATTTAATACACTTGCTTTCCTTCTCAAGAGGATTAATAATTGGATTTTCAAAACATTTTTGAAAACATCTAGACTTATAAAATAAGAAAAAAATGGTTTTATTTTCAAATTATGGTTTAAGGTAAAATTAAATATAAATATTAAAGTTCATATCCAGTTATTAATAATTTTCAAAGCTGATTTAGAAAACTAGAATTTATTTTAATAAATACTAAGCATTAAAAATAACTACTTTAGAATATTCTAAATCCAGATAATAGTTCTATAAAAATTATATAGTATAGTAATTTAAAATATTCCCTTTAAAATAAATTTATATTTTTAGAAAACCTAATATTCACCCATAAATTCCTCTTGATGCCTATCTCAACGACCATATTCTCATTTCTCACCTTCGGAAATATTCTACTATTTCCTTTCAAAACAAATTTTCATAACTCAATATAAGTCCTCACCATGACTTATCTCTTTACATATCCACTGATATTTTCCTATCTCATTTATAAACCCCATTTATAAATTTATAAACTCCCATGAGTTCTCCATTTATTTATAAAAAATAATTTTATTCAAAAATTCCATCTTTATAATTTTATTCCTCTAATAAATTCCATATTGTTCCTTAATAAAATCTCATTTCATTCCTTAATAAAGTTCTCTTTTTTTTCTTAATAAAATTCCGCTTTACTTCAAATCCACTCGTCGATTCTAATATTTCTTCGAGTCTTTAATATATAATTTAAATTCTCCCAAATCTCAACTTTAACCAATTTAAGTATAACCCAAGTAATAAATATACTTTTTATTTTACTTAATTCTCAAATAGAAGTAGATCCAAATTCTCAATAAATATTTTCCCTTCAAATTTCATTTTAACTTCCTTTAGTTAAATTATTTATGGTATTTAAAAATACCAAATTTCAACTTCCATGTTATTTAACACTTAATAATTCAATTCACAAACAAATCCATATCAATTCATCCATCCTGTCATATAACAACATATATATGATCAATAAATATTTTGAGGAATCATGTTGGATCCCTCCAACCTGTTTCCCTGCATCCACAGATGTTAGCACAATACCAATTCCACTTCGAGGTGGAATATCGCGGTATATGGGATTTATATAATATCATCCGCTATTATGCGGCGCCTAGGGTCTCATCCGCTATATAATGCGGGAATATCAATCACTCCAATATATATATATATACTACAATATATATAATATCATCCAAGAAATAAATTATTATAAATCAACCAAGCACATCCAGTGATTTAAATTTAACATTTAAATTTAATCTATGGCATCCAAATGAGTGAGAAAATCTCACCTTTGCTTTTTATTTGCAGTCCACTACCGTCTCGACTTGTTTTCATGACTTTTGACCTTGTATAAACAATTATATGATTTTATTAATATTCGAACAAATCGAAAAATTAATCTCATTTAATAATTTGCTTAGCTAATGATTTTATTTTAACTGCTTCTCTTTAAAAATCTTTTAGTAAAATAATTAAATAAGTTTATTAACAAGTTAATCACTATAGTACATTATTTAAAAATAAACTAGTAGATTTAAAATGGATATAGGTATATATATATTTTATTTCTCATTTAGAAACTACATAAGTATATTTATAGAAATGACCCATATAGATTTTAAAATCAAATTCTTCTATAAATTCCTATATATTCCAAAACTTTATCTATATACAATAATCTTTCTGTTTTCTGTAAATATATAAAAATCTGCATATAAATATATATTTTTAGTCACTGTATATATATAACTTGACTTTACTGTGAGTTATTAAAATTTTATTTCCTGTACATACATATTTATACATACATTAACATTAAATTGAAAAAAATGTAAACCGTTAATATACCTCACTGCATATTTTAAACTTGACAAAAATCTATTTTTAAGAAATACCACTTTCTACCAAATCACTTTATTTAATTTAATTAAAATAAATTTGTTAATTACCTCCCTGACAGTAACACAACCCGAACAGACATCCACGAACGCCATCGACTCTCGATTTCCATCTCTGCCTCAACCTCGCCTTCGTGAAATGCCTTGAATCGATCTCGATTGGAGAATGAACGGCACGTTTGCCCTCCTCCAATCGTGCTTGCTTGAGAACAGAGTGTCACCCCCTTCCATCGCGACCGCCACTCAACTGCGCTGCCACCACCCTCCAATCGAACAAGTCGAGCTCCCAACCTCCCACTGTCGTACGCGACTACCCTCCTGAAATCGACCCTGCTCGTAACCCTAGCTCGAACACGAGCTTGGCCATTAATCGACCACGCCTAGCGCCGCCGGCCCCCTTTCGATTCAATCTAGACCACTCTCTCTTTTTTTTTTTTTGATTCATAGATGTCGAATTTGAACAAAAGGAGAAACAGGAGGGGACTCGCGATTTGCTCTGGCCATTATTTTACTTTACTTTTTATTTCGAATTTGAACGTGAAAAGAAGGAGAGGCACTCGAAATTTAACAGAAAACGGTTGCATGTTAAGGAAGGTAAGGTGGCGTGATTAAACAGCGAAAGGAAGGTTGCGTGCTAGGATGAGTATACAGTGGTTTGAGATGAAAGAAGGCAACTGATATGAGTATAAATGTCAATCAACAAATAATATATATTTATTTAAAAATTAAAATTGTCTCGAATTTGCTACTCAAAATTTTGACCTCCTATCGAGGCATGCTGCTAGGCGTCTATAATGTTATACCCCTATTTCGATCGCAATGGAAAAAGTTTCGAGTCCTAATTCGATCGTATGGAGAAGATAGCTTTTTGGTTTGGCTATTTAATTTAAATTCGATAAATTATTTCTAGGCGTTTATATCCCGTACGATCACACGATGACTCTGAAAGCTACGAAATTTGAAATCCGATAATAATACAATATTACGGATCCAATGGAACTGGTTTCGTCGAATTCCGAGACTGTGCCTTGGAAGGCTATTTTAAATGTCAATTTAAACGATATATTTTTAAAACTGAACATATCACTTCTAAATTCAATTTTAAAAGTTGCATTGTCTTCTGCATTATTAATATAAATTTTACAAGCCTTCAAATTATTCTTAACAGGCTTAAAAACCAAGTTTAAATATTTTACCCAATTTCCACTTATTTAAATTCAAAAGTTGAATTATCCAATAAACCGTTATATACAAATTCTAGATCCATTTTATCAAATAAACCCAAATTTTCCATATTCAAAACTAGTTTATAATTCAATTTCAATATTTAAAACCATTTAAATATTCCAAATCCAATGTTGAAAAATCCGGGTCGTTACATAATCCTTTTCTAGTAGTAGGTAAGTTGGTATTTATAGAGGAATCAGGCAGCGTTGAGTTAGGGATCCAATAACAATGAAGTCCAGAAGATAGCATGAAGTCACATTGGAAGACCCAAGCCATCCTGAGTCAAATCCTTAACTCAGGACGAGTTAAGGTGCTTTGGCCCAATCATGATGTAACAATCCACAAATCTGCACAATTCAAGCTGATAATAAACCACAGATGTTCAACCCAAACTGAACGGAAAGATGGATAGTTATGGGAAAGAAAGAAGAAAGAAGAAGAGAAGAAAAAAAAAGAGAAAAAGAAACTAAAACAACACAAAATCTCACAATCGCAGCGGAACAACATATAATATAATATCAATGATCTTTACAAAAGAGAAACTTAATAAACATCCATCAGAGTACAACAACAAATCACTAATCATCAGCCTAGATAGTTATAACAACCTATCCTCACAAATGCTGATAATTTAAACAGCAATGCAGTGGAAAAATAAACATATACGTGAATACGACCTGAAGACCTCCAGCTTGTCTTCTGAAGCTCCAAAGCATCTAAATTTAAATATATAAATATGCTCAGTCTGACCCGAGAATTGAAAGGAAAGAACGCTCGAATCAGTCTAGTAAACCAGCGCGAGAAAACACATCTCAACTAAATTTTAAAGTTATCAAAAACTTTTCAAAACAAAGATATCACGTAAGACCATGCCGCACATAAACACGGACGGGTTTTTATCTTACAATAACCAAAACATTTTATAACAAATTCTATTATATTATAATATTGTCTAGTATACAAATAATATTAATCATATCCGAAATTTTTACCATTATTAAATTCCAGCATGCTAGGCTCTACAAATCAAAATGGCACGCATATATTGGAGAATGGATTTCCAACAAATGACCAGGTAAGGGATTACCTTCTAACAGTACATCTCTAGAGGAATGTACCGAGGCCCAACTGATGGTCCTCTAACAACACAAGACCGGCCTACCTCTTACTAGATAGTAACGAATATGTCATCATCCCGGTTGTTACCGACCTATCCGAGATCCCTCTTCGCATACACCACAATAATTTAAAACCCGACGTCATAGCTGGAATAAATATATCTAGAAGGGGATGATCATATCCTAATGGTTGCGAACCACATAGCCTTGCCACATCTACCATATTTTGGTTATTTTCGCGTGTGAGGCCAAGGTAACGATTACCTTTCACACAGAATATCAACTATCCACTTTGAATGCCACATTGCCATTCCATAATCACACAACTGATTTCTACATACACAACTCCTGAGCTCGTATGTCTCAGGAAAGGGTGTTAAGCTAAGAGAAGTTACCTTCTCTGCCACCAAACAGATGATACGTTTATAGAGATCAATCAATGTGATCTAGAATACAATGTCAGACATTCGTCCATACAAGTTGTCTAGGAACTCTCCTACCAAATCCTATCGGGCGTCATCCCTAGGATTAGTAGCGAGAATTCCTTGCATATCGAAGATTTTCATAACAAAGCACTACTGTCACCGTATATATATAATATGCATCGAGGGTCTAGTGGCAAGTAGCCCTGCATCATGAAGATCTCCGTCTTCAAAAATCATAATCATAAACTTGCACTTTCGAACGCATACGTTGGTCCGACGTGGTTTTCAGATAAATTCGATCCCGGTCTTTTCGGAACAACAACAATAAAAAGGTCCTCAACCTCATATGGAAACCAAGTCTCGTAGACTTATCATGTTTCCAACTCTCAACTTGCTATCCTTCGGCCAAGAAGGAAGCCCGGTAGATTGGAGTACCATAATCACTCTGCACTACTCGAATCAACATTCTTAACCCAAATGATAATCAAGCCTACACAGTTTGCATCGTGCTAAGTGCACGACTAGTCAGTTCCCACACCAAGTCAAGGAACCAAAAATGGCCAAATTCGATGGTCGCTATTTAACTATCAAAGCAACAAATAAAATCTAGCACATAAGCAGTCACTAGGCCCATTTAATTAACCTTTTCATTAATTAAATCAATTTCCAAATATTTACTCAAAATATCTTTAAAAAGATATATTCTCAAAACCACTTCAACTATTCGATATTTGGAAAATATTTCCATATACTTATATCAATGGTATAAGTGTGTTCACAAACCATTTCATTTTTACCACTTAGAAAATATCTTTATATACTTAAAACAGAAATAAGTATATATACAAATCATGAGGAAAGTATTCTTCAAAACTCACTTTATTTGGATCAAAATGAATGTTGCATAAAACATCATTACGAAAACCCAAAACACTAGTATAGGGATTCGATTAATTATATATACATATATCCCGTATGCTATACAAAACATTTCCTTTTGGAAATCATTTACTATAACAACAGTGTAGTCCATGCCTTCCTCACTTTCCCGAAAACGTCTATTACAATAATAAATATTGATATCTATGTTTTCGTCACTTAACACATTTTAAAACCATTTAACTTCCTTTGGAAATATCACATCTAAAACATTCATTTAAAAGATTATCGTTTTTAAAAAACCATTAATATTCATATTAAATTTCAACATAAATCGTTTCTATATTTATAAAACCATGTTTATAAATCTCTTTTCTATTTTATAAAACTTCTATTTTTATAAAATCCTTTTATTTATAAAATTCCATTTATAAATATGTTCTTTTCTAAATCCCATTTATTATAAAAATCCATTTATAAATCCTTTCCTTTATAATCTAATTTATTTATAAAATTCTATTTATAAATCCATTCACCATATATCAATTACAAATCCATTTATATATATATATATATATATTTATAAATTCCATTTATAATCTATTTCTTTATTTATAAAATATCACCATTTAAAAAATCTTTATTTAACATACTTCACAAAAACAGTTAATTTAAAACACCAAAAATCATACTTTTATTTTATTTAAAATAATTTCCTTCCTTTATATAATTTAAAAATCATTAAAACATATATAATTTCAAAATCACTCTTTGAAATCCTTTTTAAATCAAAATCATTATTTTATAGTATTTTAAAATACAAAAAATAAGGCCCAGTGCTACTATAGCACTAAATAAGGAAAATCATATCAATGTCATCAAATATGGCATCCAACACATCATATATCACGATATATGAAAAGTAAAATCAACAGTGTGAGGAACCTGTTGGATCCCTCCAACCCGTCCACTTGCATCACATATAGTATATAATCATAAAATATAAATCAATTGCTTCGAGGTGGGATCATATACAAAGGATCATTCGCTCATACATGGAAACATAATAGGGTCTCATTCGCTCTAGAGGCGGGAATATATCAGAACCAACAAATAAAATAGTAAATCATCCAAACAATCAACAATAAATTTATCCACGCTTATATAAAAATATAAGTGGGCTAGAGATGTGAGTTAACTCACAAAAAGTCTACAAATCGCCAAAGCGCTCCGGTTTGATTTAAAATTGAACAGACGTTCAATTTTAACCCAAATTCCTACTAGCTCCGAATCCATCCAATCCAACTCTGTATCGTAGTATTCGCTGATACGACCGCAACGCAACTTGTCACGTTCAATTTGGACCTTGTATGAATTAGATATGAATTAATGAACGTTAATATTATTTAAATTTTAATTAACATAAATTAAATTAAGTTTAAACATAATTACCCTCCCTCCATCTCAAACTCACACTCGCGATTTCCTGGCTCGTAAGAACCCATCTCAAACTCGACTTCATCGATTTATGCCGCCGCCTACGCTCCACCGGATGCCGCCACATGCTCGCCGCCGCTAGCCCCATCCACCAGCTTCCCATTGACAACAGTGCGATCCTCCAGATCATTGCCGATCAACCGCAAATCAAACCCAAACTGCACCGCCTTTGAACGGCTATAGCCGCCATGGTCCACCGATGGATGATCGGTGGGTGGCGATGGACATAGGGGAGGAAGAGCATCAACTTTCATGTAGGAATTTTTCTCTAAAACGGCCCCGATCGACGCGTGCAATCTCGACCGTTGGATGAAAGAACATTAATGGTGGCTGAAGTTATTTACGGTTAGGGTTTTGCAAATGAAGAAAGTTAAGGTCCTTTTATAGAAAATTTTCAAAGCACTATTCACTTGCTAAATTTTCAAACTTAATCGAGCGTGTCGCCAGACGTTTTATATGTAATACCCCTATTCTGAATACAATAGAACTAGTATCGAGACCAAATTCCATCGTATACAGAAGTTAGATTTCAAAGTCAAATTATATTAAATTAAATTCCCTTAATTAATTTCTACGCGTTTCGAACTCGCACGTCCAAATGATACGTATGATCGCCACGAAATTCGACATCATACTATAATTCACTATTACGGATCCAATGAAACTGGTTTCATCGAAATCCAAGACAGTGTCCTCGAAAGCTATTTTCATACATTAATTAAAATGATTATTGTTAAAACCATTCTATTCACTTTAATTCAAATTCAAAAGTTTGCTATCTTCATTGTTATTTAAATAGAATTTAAATCAACTTTCAAAATCATTTTCATTCATATTAAATTCAAGATTTAATTATTTAAACAATTCCAACTATTCAAATAATCCTATATTTTGAAATTCAAGTTATTTAACTTATAAAATTAACTTTTCAATATTTAAAATCAATTAAATATTTCAAATTTGAATGACTGAAATTCTGGGTCGTTACACATGTTGAAATTTTCCCAAGTCCTTCTTTTGCCTTTTCTATGCGCTCTCGCCAAATTTCAAGTCATTCCGTCTCCGTCTCGATGTTCTCCTTAACTCGAGACGAGTTAAAGACTTAGCCAATTTTCCAACTAGTTGACCTGAGGCTTAACTCGGGACGAGTTAAGAACTTAGCCAATTTTCCAACCAATTGACCTAAGGCCTTAACTCGGGACGAGTTAAGGCTTTAGCAAATTTTCCAACCAGTTGACATATGGCCTTAACTCGGGACGAGTTAAGGACTTAGCCAATTTTCCGACCAAACTTCCTGAGCTCAATTCTCTAGTCCTTCTAAGTGCACCTCCCAATTTTCCAGCCGTTTCGTCCTAGTTTAAATCTTTTAAGTCCAGTTGAAATCTTCTTTGCTAAAAAGTGGATTAACAAATAGTGTTGGCCTTAATATCATACTCACTAGAATGAGCCCAACACATAATAGAATCTTCAATGTCATTGTCGTTTTATGCATATTCTTTTGTATTGTAAAGATGGTATCCTGAATGACCAGTTCAAGTATGATCAAATATGATAACCGTGTCCTACTGTGTTAACGGCATCTGAATCGCTACTATGCAAGCATTGTTAAGTAGCAACTCACATATTCATCTTGAATTACTTGACATGCAAATCATAAAACTTTTTGGTGGTAAAAGAAGTGCAGCTACTAAAATATACATCTGGAAGACAGACAAAAAGATTGATTTACCTACATCATAGTTTGTGTAGTGGGCTAACTAAGGTTGCAATGTAGGCAATCTTTACATTTGGGAATATTGTCCGGTAATTTCATGTAAAATGGGATATGTTCTTGTTTATGTCTCATTCAAAGAGAGAGTTGTCTTATCAGGAAACAGTCAACTCCTAAAGAAATTAAGGAACTCAAAAAGTACGTGAGATGTATATTTTAAGCAGAAACTTAAATTCATTCAATTACATATATAGACACATATAACTATTCTGAATGATACACATGGTTGTATATGGAATGATCAATAGGCCCATAATTTTAAGCATCTTTGTAACTCTAATATAATTATTGAATTCAAAAAATTAAAGGACAAGTCAAACATATATTAGGTAAAAACATATCATCTTGTTTCCAAATATTTAATTAAAGAAGATGAAAAATGCATTCGTAAAAAATAGATCTAAAAACTAAATAATAGTTTTGAACTACATTATTTGAATAAATCGTCTATTATCATTGTTGTAATCTAAAAAAGAAAAAAACTAAAAATTTTAATCTAACATTTTTGATACTTCTTCCAACAAAAACCTTGGTTTAGATAAATAATCGGTGATTGAGTGAGGCATAACAGTAATCCTTTGTCTATTTTCATTTATGTACTCAACTTAAGAAACACCAATCCATGAAAAGACAAGGGAACCATAACATATCATTTGGTTTTTATTGGTACATATCTTCACCTTCCTCATTCTTAATCTTGTAAAGGTCATCAGCATTGCATCCTTTGATGTACTCTGCATGTTCATTGAAAGCAATAATGCAAGCTTTAATGGATGAATCAAAAACTTTCATTACTATAGTATATCTAAATCAGAAATATGTATTATTAAGATATTGACAATTAATAGAAATAATTAACTCTTTTTTACTTCAAAAAATAAGTACTTTCATTCTTTTGGCATGCTTCCAACAGCCGGATCATGAAGCTTCAATTACCCTTTCGTTGCAAGTCTTACAAGCACGATACCAGAATGTTTGACTCTTAACGTAAGTTATATAAACATATACACTAAAGAATACATGCTAGGTAGTAAAAAAAATAAAATGTTAATAACCAATCAACATGGAATTTATAACATGTGATATAAGTTGAAATAATGAGGACTAACCTTATCATGACCCAATGTTGAATTGTTTGTTATATGAGAAAGCACAACCCTATCAGAATTAGTAGATGATATTTTTGCTTTTTTTTCCTTCACAACCGTCCAAGTCCTAAGCATTTTAGCTTCTGGTATATCGGTTTACAGCTAAATTGCTTTTACTCAATGTTGGTAATGGTAAACCTACAATAATAATATATTTTTTAACGATAGTAAGGGTAACATTTTTTTTTGGAAATATATAACTTGATAACCTCCAACTTTTACATATTTAATGGCTACTATATAAGCTTTACCAACCATTTCTAGTAACTCAGAACCAACTTCTATAGCCAATTCTCTCCATATGGATACAATAACAATTTTTCCTCTATGATTTAAATAAAACCATAAGTATAGAAAACAAAAAAATTAATTGGTATAATATGTATACTTATGAATCATCGACAATATTTGTATCGCCTTTTGGAATGTTCTCGTTGTTCAATTTGCTCTGTACATCTTTGGTTGATGAGACACTTTGAACGACGCCAATTACATCTAAAATGTAAATATGTTTTATAAGTAACCAAACAATGATTTATAAAAAAATTAATAAGTGGATGCATTACCTATAACCTCCTTTCCCTTAACATATGTTTCAAGTTGGTCAATCTTTACAAAGTTGTATACAGTCACCGGAATAGGACAATTTGCATCATCTACCTCTTCGACTAATGAGTAGTCATTTATAGTCATCTCATATTCAATTTTACATTAGTAAAATTTTCATTTATAGGCATAAGAGTTCCTCTAGAAATATAATAAACTTTTCCCAACTTAAATATAGGATAGAACTTGCTTACGTCTTTATTAAATATTATAGCTTGAATTTGGGTATCCTATCAATTTGAACAAAGCAAGCATTATAATAATATCCTAGTGGTGTATAATTGGATAAAAGATAGTTGAAATAATTAAAATAGAAAACTTACATCTTCATTAGTGAGTTCAAAATTAAACACATGACCTTCTACTCTAATATTTTTATAAGATTACAAATTGCCTTTATTTGTCACACGAACTTTGATGATCCAAGTTGATCTGTATGTATTTAAGGATGCAAGTAGAAGATTTTTTCCAGTCATATCCATTTGAGCAATTAAACTAATAAATTTCAAATGAAATTTTTTTAGTTTTAAAAAATTTAGACACATTGAAAATATATGTTTATGTATAGGTTTGTAAACTACAAATAACAAATCAGTTTAAATAAAAGAATAAATTTTTATTAACAGACCTATAAAAACAAAATAATAGATCTTAGAACAATATAGTGTTGAAAATATAACTCAAATATATCAGCATATAGAAGAAAAAGGAAACAAATCAATTAATTTAATTAATTGATTGGTCAAATATACAATAAGAGGAAACTAGATATGTGCATCTTTTCGTAGAAGGAGATAGATATCTACATTAAATCAAAGGCAAATCAAATATTAGGAAAAATAAAAATGTTTCAAAATTTGTACGAAATTGATTGTCTGCTTTCCTAATTACTTTCATTTTTCCCTAATATTCAGCTTCATTCTACTTCTATTTAAAGAGGCCTCAAGCAAATGGAAAAGCATCTCATTCTTCTCAAACAATAGTTCCTCTTAAATATTCTTCTGTAGATTTGTAATAGAGATAAGATTTCTCTGTTTAAGAAATCTCTACCATTTTGTAATCTCTCATCTCTAAATTGGTGAAGTAATAAAGTTGCTGGGTCTCCGTTGATGTAGGATACAAATCTGAACCGCGTTAAACTTCTAAGTCTTTTCCTTTTGTTATTTGATCTTGTGTGATAGCGTAATTAATATTGAATTTGCATTAGTGTTCAATCGAATAAACTAGATACTGGTTAATCACTTTCGCATATAAGTGTACATCCTTCCCCACATTTTCATTACAGTTTGGTATCAAAGCCAGTGTTTTTTGTTTTGTTTGGGCACTAATGGTGAATTCTGGAAAATCTATTGATAGATCTGGTGTTAATTATGGTGTTACAAATTTTGATGGAAAGAGAGATTTTGGAACTTGGAAGATGAAAATGGAGGTAGTGTTGAAGAAGGAGAAGACTTATAAGATTGTTTCTGTGCTTAAGAAATTGAAGGACATTGAGGTAGATTTTTGGAAGAGATGGAAGATGAAGCTCTTACAATAATCTAGTTTAGTCTTTCAGATGAAGTTCTTAGAGAGTCTTTCTCAAAAGAAGATGGTGAAGGAATTATGAGATGCATTACCTGATGCATATTAAGACAAGTCTCTCACAAATCAGATTATTCTTTAGCAATAGCTATATTCGTTTAAGGTAAAGCCTGGAGCCGATCTTATGGAGCATGTTGATGCTCTTACTACCTTGGTTATGAACCTAAAGGCGGCAAAAATTGAGATTAAAGATGAGACTCAAACAGTGATCCTCTTGTGTTCTTTGCCTAAGAAGTATACTGCTTTTGTTAACTCCATGATATATGGTCGCAGTAATATTAGTCTATCAAATGTTAAGGCTGGTCTTCATAATAAGGTGTTGAGAGATAGATTGGCAAGAACTAATATAGATGGTGACTCAAAGGGCTTATCTGTTCAGAGAGGTAGAAGTCAGGGTAAGTTAAAGTATGGTGGAGGTCGAAATAAGTCAACGTCTCAGTCTAGGGATCCTAATCGGCCGACTTGCAACTATTGTAAGAAACTAGGGCACTTTGTAGCTCAATGTCCCAAGCTCGAAGGATGAGGAAAAGACCCAAAGCAGCTTTAGTGTCTACTGTAGTGGCATCAGATACAGAAAGTGATACCGATGTGTTTATAGCTTCTAGCTCTTCTGGAGAGAACAACTTATGGCTTATTGATTCTGGCGCATCGTATCATATGACACTTGAAAGGAACTATTTTTCTATATACCGTGAGATTAATAGAGGAGATATTTTAATGGACAATGATGCTTCTTGCGGTATGGTTGGTGTTGGTAGTGTGAAGGTCAGAATGTTTGATTATGTTACTCGTAACGATTACTGATGTTAGACATGTACCTGATTTAAGGAGGAGCTTGATTTCCGTTGGGGCTTTGAGTAGGTTTGGGTTGAAGATTATAGTTGAGGGAGAGAAAATGAAGATATCGAAGAGTTCCATTATTGTTATATAAGGTATGAGGGCAGGAAATCTTTATTTATTGAAAGATACTACTATAGTTGGTGAATCAGCTTCTGTTTCTTCGGATGATTCAGATTCTTCCATATTATGGCATTTACGGTTGGGCCATATTGGTGAGCGCGGTTTGAATGAATTGAGAAATCATGGTTTGACTGACGGTGTTCGTCATTCAAAGCTTGGCTTTTGTGAGGAGTGTGTTCTTGGCAAGCAGACAAATATTACTTTTGGTACTAGAGAGCATAAGGCGAAGGCTGTCTTAGAGTATGTTCATACAGATGTTTAGGGGCCCTCCCATTGCTCATCTTTTTGTGGAACTAGGTATTTTGTTTTGTTTATAGACGATTTCTTTCATAAAGTTTGGGTATACTTTCTACAGTCTAAGAGTGAAACCTTTGATAGGTTTCGAAAGGGAAATCTATTGTTGAGAAGCAGTAAGGGAAGAAGTTGAAAGTTCTCCATTATGATAATGGCAGTGAATTTGTATCATAGGAATTCATCGATTTTGGTGAGTCCGAAGGCATTAAGAGGCATTACACCACACCTGGCGACCTCAGTCTAGTGAGGTTGCTGAAAGGATGAATCAAACGTTGTTGGAGCAAACTCGTTGCTTAGGATTGACTGCTAAGTTGAAGAAGGGATTTTTGGTTGAAGCTTTATCTATGGTAGCTTTGCTCATCAACCGCACACCTTCTACTGCCATAGACATGAAGATCTTTAAAGAAATATGTAAAGGAGAGCTTGTTAGCTATTCGTTTCGCATAGTGTTTGGATGTCCAGCTTATGAGCATGAGAGCATAGGCAAGCTGGAACCTAGAGCTCGCAAGTGTATCTTTCTAGGTTATAGAAGATAAGTAAAGAGATATAGGATATGGTGTCCTATCAGCAAGAAGATTACTATCAGCATGCATGTAACTTTTGATAAGAAAGCTATGTTAAAGATGGGTTCTTCCTCATCCGATGATAGTATAAGGACAGATTCAGAATACCAAACACAAAGCAAGTCATCTTCAGATTCTTTATATAAAGGTATAGATGGTGTTTTTGATGGCACCATGGTTGATGAGGATAGTACATACGTTAGTACAGAGGATCAGACTCAAGGTGTAGCTCGTTCAAAGCCTAGGCCTGTTAGACAAAGGAAGAAGCCTAGGTGGCTTGATGATTTTGTTGGATTGAGCATCGAAGACATTGACTTCAATGGCATGGCAACATATGCATTGAATGTTATCCATGATGGGCCCAGAGATTATAGAGACGCTATTACATCAGTTGATAGTTCCAGTTGGTCAGTTGCAATGGAAGAAAACGTTGAATCTTTGCAGAAAAATCATACTTGGGATTTGGTGTCTCTCCCCACTGACAAGAGGGTAATTAGATGTAAGTGGATCTATAGAGTGAAAGATGGCGGCAATGATGATTTCAAATACAAAGCAAGGTTAGTGGAAAATGGGTATGTTCAGAAGAAAGGCATAGAGTATCATGATATCTTTGCTCCAATTGTTAGGCATACATCCATTTGTATTCTTTTGGCATTAGTTGCTCATTGTGATAAGGAACTTGAGCAATTAGATATCAAAACTGCATTCTTGCATAGCGATCTAGATGGGGAGATTTATTTGCGACGGCCGAAGGGGTTCATTGAGAGTAGCAGGCCAGATTATGTTTGTAAACTTAATAGATATATATGGACTGAAGCAGTTTTCCAGACTTTTGTATAAGAGATTTGATAAGTTTATGCTTTCATAGGGTTACTCTAAAAGCTTCAAAGACCAGTGTGTTTATTTTAGGAGGTGTGATGGAGATATGATATATCTTTTGTTATATGTTGATAACGTGTTGATTGCATCTTAGAGTATGGTCGGAGTTACAAAGTTGAAAGCATAGCTCAATAAAGAGTTCGATATGAAAGATTTGGGAAAAAAACAAATAATTTAGGGTATGGAGAAAGCTAAACTGGTTGGCACTCTAGTAGGCTATCATTTTATGTTGTCGAAAGAATTATCTCCTTCATCGAATGAAGACAAGAGGTATGTGGAAGACATACCTTATTCTAGTGTTGTTGGAAGTCTCATGTATGCGATGGTGTGCATGAGACCAAATATGGCCCATGCAGTGGGTGTTGTGAGTCGATATATGTTTAACCCAGGCAAAGAACATTGGCAAGCAGTAAAGTGGATACTCGGATATCTTTATTACACTTCATTAGTTGGCTTGTTATATGGCAGAGTAGATGTCGACGTCTCTCTTCGAGGTTATTGTGATTCAAATTATGCTAGGGATAGAGATGGACGGAAGTCGGTGTTAGGCTATGTTTTCACACTTCGCATAGGCTCAATTTCGTGGAGATCAAAGCTGTAATCTATAATAGCTTTGTCGACTACCGAGGCCGATTTGTTATCGATTATTGAAGCAACTAAGGAGGGATTATATTTACTTGAGTTATTGGATGGTCTTTCTTTGGTGCAGTGGACAATAGAGCTATTTTCAGACAGTCAGAGTGCGATTCATCTTGTAAAAAATCAAGCTTATAGTTCTCGCACGAAAGCCCATTAATATCAATGGCTTCTTCCTTATGCTTGAGGAAGAATGAAGAATGATCAAGTTGTTGAAGGCAAGTACTATGGATAATCCTTCAGATATGATGACTAAGTTACTTCCCAAGGAAAAGTTTGAGCATTACTCAAACTTGATTAGCTTAGTCCCAGCTACTTAGCTCAATGGGGCGCTGACCTAACAACTTATAGATGATGATTGAATTCGTTTGAGAGAGATATGAATATTTTGAGTCAAGGTGGAGTATTGATAGCATGACTCAAATCTATCTACGTGTAGAAGAAAAAGGAAATAAATCAACTTATTTAATTAATTGATGGTCAAATATACAATAAGAAGAAACTAGATTTTGATTGACTTTTCTAATTATATTATCCATATAGGTATATATGGGAAATGTATATTTGATAGTAAAATCAATAATGCACATGGTAAAGCATTATATTAAATGAAACTCATATATATACCACTCCACCTACAGTTTTAATATTAACTGTCAATGATGAAAACCCACTATGGCAAAATCAATAATACACATGGTAAAGCAAGCCAACAAAACTCACCTGCTTTTTTGACCGGTTTCCTAATAGAACAAACGCAAAAGAAACAAGCCATCCAGTTTATAAATGAAAACTTGCATGTATTCAAGAATAAAACCAAAAAAGCACCTTTCTTATAAGCATGTATTATTTTCATGGGTAGGTGGTATAACAATTATCCACCATAAGAGAAGCCTATAATTGATATAGGATTTCTAGGGGGAATCCAAAGGCAAAATTTAAGAAAGAACATGTTGAGCTCTACTGTCATGCATATTACACAAACAGTTAATACTTACTGCAATGTGGTTTGTTTTAATACAAGTTGGAACATATGCTTAAATTACTATAAAATAAATTACTAAGGATTTACTAAATAAACTAGAAGCATCATTACATTAGAACAATCTACTGTGATGCACTAAAGTAATTATGTATAGATTCAGAGAACCCTATCTATGTTTTTTTAACTATGATGCAAAAACCATTGGATAAAAATTATTTAATTGGTTAAAGATAAGAGAAAGGGGAAATGGTTTCCAAATCGAAAGAAAATTGTTCTCATCAACTTGTAAAGATGTTTTGTATCATGTTTACATCTTGGCCTTCAATGTAAACAATGTTTAGTTATTCTATGGGCATGTCTAATTAAAAGAATTTGAAGAAAAAAAACTAAAGTGTGATGATTTTTTATCCTACGACGTATTTGCATCTCTATTTCATCATATAGAAACTAGTTGGATTATGTGGTGTTGGATCCGAATGCTGGAATTGGTTAAGTCACGTACTTCATCGCTTTCTTTAAGACGATTCGTGGATTAACCCTAAGGTGCAAGGCTAACTGTCAACCGATCCGTCCCCAGGATAAAACAACACTTAAAATTTGGTAGATTTTCTGTTTGCATGACAACAAATCATTCTAAATTTAGCACTTTCAAATTTAATTGCTTGGAAGAATTCTATAGAGAGAGAAATGGCAGAGGGAGAAGAAGAAGAAAGAAAATTATATGTTGCCATATTTTTTTCCTGCCGTCTATCCATCATTTAAATAGGCAGAATGAAAATTGCATGCGTTACTGAAACGATGGATTGTTAACGGATCTGAAATTATTGTCATTCATTACGAATTTTATTACCATTAATTTTGCAACGGCTCAATAATAATAGCTCATAAATATATTACCGTTATACAACATCATTCATTATGAATTTTATTACCATTAATTTTTGCAATGGCTCAATAATAAAAGCTCATAAATATATTACCGTTATACAACGTCATTCATTATGAATTTTATTACCATTTATTTAAAAAAAATTAATTCACTTAAAATTCCAACAATCCCCATTTGAATTATTAAAAAAACATTTCCAAGCTATTTTTGAAAATATAGGATTGTGCGTAAACAAATGTATCTTTCAATTTGAATCTTTTCATAGTGAGTAATACTCATAATATACTAGAGTGACACACAGTCATGACTCTATCTCTGACATCAAACTACACAAAACCTTTCTAAAGTGCTTTCAATTAGTTTGTGCATTAATGGTCATGCACGTCTATCCCGGTTTAGTGAACGCTTTAGAAAACTTTTGCCTCCAAATTTTTCATAGGAAACAGCCTTATTCCCACATTCACAAAAGTTAGTCTATCAGGAGTACTCCTATAGCTAAGTACGCCACTCCACATAGAGTATAGATCTCACTAAGAGTTTCTATTACTTAATGCTCTAATCACTATGGGAATACATGCTTCTAAACGTTTTATAATATATCATGTTCACCTCTTATCACTTTACAACTCGTTGTTTACCCATTGAACCTAGTTATCAGGATCTCCAGTCATATAGTTTGGTTACCATTGTGTGTCTAAGGGCAATAGCCAATCCTTTTTGATGTTTTATGGACTTCCTCTCTGGCCAATCCTTTCTTCAAAGGATATGTCATATTTTTAATCAGTGCAAATATGATCCACTCCAACAGCACCTAAAGAGAGTAACTCCCTTATAGTGTTGTGCTTATGACGTATTTGTCATCTCTTACTGTTATAATAACGGTACTGAACTTTTGCAATAGCCGCGGTACTATCACAATGGATCAATACAGCTAGTATCAGTTTTTTCCATAAAGGAATCTCAAATGGAAAATTTCTTAAGTAATCCGCTTCTTCACTAGCTGTTGCTAGTGCTATCATCTCAAACTCCATAGTAGGCTGAGCCAAAATATCCTGTTTCTTGAATTTCCAAGAAATAGTCCCACCAGCTATGCTAAAAATATAGCTGTTGGTTACTTTAGATTTATCGGATAAAGTATTCCAGTATGCATCGGTGCATCCTTCAAGTACAGCTGGAAACTTTCCATAATGTAATCCAAAGTTCTTGGTTCATTTTAGGTATCCTATAACCATTTCAATAGCATGCTAATGCTCAATACTTGGTATACTGGTAAACCTGCGTGATAACCCCACGATACATCTTATGTTAGGTCTAGTACAATCAGTGGCATACCGAAGGCTGCCAATGAGGCTCACATGGTCGGACTGTCTTACATCTTCACCAGTGTTCTTAAATAGTTTTACACTTGGATCATATGGTGTACAAGCAGGTTTACAATCAAAGTAATTATATTTCTTTAATATCTTCTCAATATAATGAGATTGATCCAAAGAAATTCCTTTATTAGACCTAGTGATCTTAATACGAAGGATTACACTCGCTTCTCCTAGGTCTTTCCTATCAAAGTTGGCACTTAAAAGAGATTAACCATATTAATAGCATGAACGGTTGAACCAAAATTACTAGATCATCTACATACAAACATATAATAGTGCAAATGTCATTCTCATATTTATAATAAATACATGTGTCACTCTCATCAACTTTGAAATCATGTGAAATAATCTAGTTGTGAAATTTTTCATGCCATTGTTTAGGTGCTTGTTTAAGACCATATAAAGATTTATCTAACTTGCAAACCTTATGTTCTTATCCGTGTATTACAAAAAACCTCAGGTTGGTCCATATAAATTTCCTCTTCTAATTCACTGTTTAAAAATGTAGTGTTAACATCCATTTGGAGTATTATCAAATCATGAATAGAAGCAAGTGAAATTAATAATCGAATAGATGTAATTCTAGTTACAGGTGAAAAGGTATCAAAAAGTCTGCATTTTCTTTTTGCTTAAAACTCTTAGCTACTAGATGGGCTTTATATTTATCAATTGTTCCATCGGGTTTTAATTTCTTTTTAAGTACTCATTTATAGCCTATGGTCTTACAACTAGGTGGTAAATCAACTAAGTGCCAAGTCTGATTGGATTTAAGAGAATACATCTAATCATTTCTACGCTCTAACCAAAAATCGGCATCTAATGAAGATAAGGCTTCTTGGAGGTTTAAGGGGTCCTCCTCTAAAGTGTAAGCCTAAAAATATGAACCATAACATTTTGCAATTCAAGCTCTTTTACTTCCCCTAGGTTCATTTATAAAAGAGTCATTTTGTTCATTTCTTACGGGAATAATATTACTGGATGCGCCCCCACTATTCCTTAATTTAAAATAAAATTTCAGGTCATAAAAATTAGCTCATTAGATTATATTATAGCATGTGCATTCAGATAATAAAATCTATATGCTTTGCTATTAATATAATAGCTAATAAATAGACATTCATATGCTTTACTTACTAATTTAATTCTTTTAGGGTCAGGTATACGAACATACACTAAACAACCCTAAGTTCTAAAATATGACAAATTTTGTTTATAATTTTTCAAAATTTCATTGGAAGAAACTTTGCTCTTAGATTTAGGAATCATGTTCAACACATAACATATAGTTAACAAGATTTTCACCCACCAATGTGATGCTGCGTCTAAATTAAGTACAATAGCTACAACTAATTCAGTTAGAGTCCTATTTTTTCTTTCAGATTTACCATTCATTTCAGGTGAGTAAGATGAAATTCATTCATGTATTATACTATGTGAATTATAAAATTCAATAAATATACTGGATTCATATTCATTGCCTCTATCACTATGTAATCTTTTAACTTTCTTACTAAACTAATTTTTAATTTTAGTTATAAAAGATTTAAACACTTCAAATGCATCACTTTTATTTTTCCTTAGGTACACATAAGTAAAATTAGAGCAGTCATCAATAAATGTGATAAAATAGCGATGCTCATTTCTAGTCAAAGTTCCATCCAGTTCACATATATCAGAATGAATCAACTCTAAAGTTTTAGATTCCCTAATTACAGATTTATATGGAGTTTTTGTAATTTTATCTTAACTACAAAAATTACAATTTTCAACATCTTTTAAAGACAAATTAGGAATTAACCCTAAGCTACTCATATTCTTTATTATACGTTTGTTAAAGTGACAGAGTCTAGCATGACATATATTAAATGAACATAACATACAAGCAGAAGGAGATACTTTATTTCTTTCAAAATTCAACTTAAACTTGCCCTCTGTAGCATAACCCCTACCCATAAACATAACATTCATAGTGACGGTGTATAAATCAGCCCCTATATTTTGAGTAAAGCCAGCCTTATTAAGAAGATAACCCGAAACTAAGTTCTTTCTCATCTCTGGAGTGTGCATCACGTCCTTCAGTATGATAGTTTTTCCAGAGATAATGCAATAACCCGCCAATCCGTACAATTCAAGCTGACAATAAACCACACATGTCCAACCCAAACCAAACGGGAAGACGTATAGTTATGGAAAAGAATGAAGAAAGAAGAAGAGAAGAGAAGAAGAGAAAAAGAAACTAAAAACAATAGAGAATCTCACAATTGCAGCGGACAATATATAATATGATATCAATGATGTAACAACCCACATATTTTACGATTGTATATTTAAATATTTTATTTAAGTATAGCGTCGTTAGTCGGATTTTTAGTCCGAAAAAGTCACTATTCGTAAAAGAACAGTCGAATTAGTGAAGTGTCTTTGTAGATCGTGTTTCGGAGATGTCTATTTGGAAAAAACTGTCAAACATGGATTCAGACGTCTGAAATAAAGCATTTAGACGTCTGAAATTGCTTAAATCAAACCAGAAAGGAAATAGGCAAAAATTGCCATTTTCAGACGTCTGAAATGGACGATTCAGACGTCTGAATATTGTTCTTGACAACTCCTGTTTTTCCAGATTCAGACGTTTGAATCGTTCAGTTCAGACGTCTGAATGAAGTTTGGGAACTCATATTTTTCCAGATTCAGACGTCTGGTTTAGAAATTTCAGACGTCTGAATGAGGAATGAAATTGAGAATCAACAGTTTGGACTCGAGACCACTTCCATTGAGTCCAAAATGGTGTTTGCGACTTTTTTGTGTATAAGCTTTGATATGTTTGGAGTAAGTTGAATTTTGCTATTTTCTAAGTGGGCTTTTGGGTTTGGGTTTCACCCAACTCATCCTATACCCTAACTCATCCCCCTCTCCTCTCCATATACTCATTTCATTTCTTTTAACTCAAGCTCAACTGAAAATGGGGGAAGAGAATGGGAAATAGAAATTCCAAGCCCTAGTTTTCTTTGCAAACTCAAATTCTTGCTCCAAAATCTAAGAGAAGCTTAGGTAAGCCTTCTTTTCATCTTCTCCATCTCAATCCCTCTTCAAATTCTCAGAAATTCCTATAACCTAAACTTAGAGAAAACTTCATCTTTGTTTATAGATTGAAGTTCTTGAGGTATTGTTGAAGAGAGATTAACCTATTGCTTGTTCTAGAGCTTATCATTCGTGTTTGGGTTTAAAAGGTGAGTTTTTGAACTCGCATCTTCGTCTATATCTTTGATAGTGTTAGGTAGCAATTCCTAACATACATTCCTTGTCCATTTGCTTTTGAATTGAATTGGTTTGATGAATATTCCAATTTTTGGCGTTTGAAGTAAAAATCTATGAAAAATCCTTATATGGATGTTTGGGCATGTTGGTCGGAGTGTATTGGTGAGTCTTTAAGGTTGGGTAGTCGTTTGGCATAAATCCCTAGCCATCGTCACTCATCCGATTGCTTCCGATATGATTTGGCCATCATTGGCCTAGGCAAAGTATTGCCTGAGCCCTAGTTTCAGACGTCTGAAATATACAATTCAGACGTCTGAATCTGCTTGTCTCAGCCCAATTTGCCTATTTTGTGTGGGATTCCAATTTTTATCGATTCGTGATTATCCGATTTGTTGTTATCAATTATTATCGACTTTGATGATTCCTTTTTGATTTCGTACATGGGTTTATAAAATGATCTTTTTAATTATATTAAAAGCTCGTTTCTCCAATTTGTAATTTCTATTTAAAACACACACACAATTTTGCACTTCGAGCGAAGAGGGAGGAGAATCAAATGATTAAATAAAACGCATGCTATGAACACGTGCGTTTATCTTTTCAGTTAATTCCTAATCTATTCGTTTGACCGTTTTGACCTTTGGGTTTGGTTTACCGATGAGATGAGGTGAACTTTGTACTGCTTTTAGTGTGAAATTGGCTAATGGTTAGTAAACCGTTTAGTGCGAACGTGGGGTATGGGACTCACGTTAACATTTTCCGGGTTCCTTTCTGAAAGTTGTGACACATTCCGCCGGACAATGGTGTCCAGTACCGCCACTATGGTTTGTTGCCTTCGGGTATGTTGCCTTCGGGCTTGTACCTTCGGGTTTGTTGCCTTTTTGGCATTGCCTTTTGGCGTTGCCTTTTGGCGTTGCCTTCGGGCGTTGCCTTCGGGTTTGTTGCCCGATAATATCACTTTTGGAGTTGGTCCATCGCCACCGCTCGAGTGATATTGAGGTTTGTTGCCTTCGGGCGTATGGATCCTTGTTATACAGTACTGAGCTCGAGCATCTTTTGTTTCTTTGACAATTATATTTCCTTAGTGTATCGCCTTTCGGGGTAGGTTCTTTGAACCACACGATATATAGCGATTACCTTGAGGAAACTTGTGTTAACTTTATTGGTATTTGTTATTTGCCTTTTGGCTTGTTTTGGGATATGATATCCTTTGTTTATTGGGATTGCCGATGGTATGAGGCTTGTTTTGATTCATCTTTGGTTAGATGATCTGGTTATCTCTTTTGGAGATGTTTGTGGTACTTTATGATCTTGTATGTTCATTATCATTTACTTTATCTGACTGATTTGTTTAGCTAGACTGACCCGTGTATTTTTTACTCGGGTCAGACCGAGATGTTTCAAGTTAGGTACATTGGACTTAGCCTATTTTGCTTCCGCATGGACTATTCTGCTAGCTCCTTTTTGTTATAGCATTTTGTGTAGTCCTTTTTGGCTGTAACTCTGATATGTATTCTTTTGGCTCATCTGTATATTTTGGTTTTCTTTACCACTTGGCATGTATCATTTTATATACTCTGTAATGTATCTGAATATGTGTAAATGTATGTGATGATCTACTGTTCTGTGATGTGTATTACATTTGAGTTGTTATATCTTGTTCTGATAGATCCTTCAGCCACCTATGGCTTTGTATTAAGTATTTATTGGATATGTCGATCCATTTGAGAAAGAATAGAGTTAAGGAGGTATGGTAATTGTCGGCGTATTCAATAGATAATTAAGACAAGGCTATAGATGGTCGCTCCTAACCAGCTCTATTCTCCGCATTAGCAAACGGTGTTACCTTGTAATACTCTTTGCTAATGTGGGTCTCAGAGTGGGGCGTCACAAATAATCTTTACAAAGAGAAATTATTATATACATACATCCATCAAAGTACAACAAGAATCACAATCATCAGCCTGGACAGTTATAACAATATATCCTCAAAATTGCTGATAATTTCAACAATAAAGCAGTGGAAAAATAAACATATATGTGAATACGCCTTAAAGAACTCCAACTCGTTACTTGAGCTCCAATGCATCCAAAGCAATCAGTAAATCTGCTCGGTCTGACCCGAGCATTATAAAAAAATAATGCCCGGATCAGTCTGGTAAACCAACATGAGAAAACACCCCTCAATTGAATTTTAATGTTATAAAAATCTTTTGAAATTAAAGGTATCTCGTAAGACCACGACGCACATAAACACAGACGGGTTTTTACCTTACGATAACTAAAACATTTCTATAAAAAATCCAACGATGTTATAATAATGTCTAGGATATAAATACAAATAAATCATAACCAAAACTGTTACATTATTAAATTCCAGCATAATAGATTTACAATCAAGTCTGCATGGTTCTTATGGGAGAATGGATTCCAACAGTGGCAAGGTAAGGGACTACCTTCCATACAGTACACCTCTAGATAAAATGTACCTGGGATCAAACCCTGAACTTGGTCCAACCCTGCCAACACAGAACCGGCCAACACCTGAACTTGGATAGTACTGAATATGTCATCACCTCGGTTGCTTTCCAACCATAATCGAGATCCCTCATGCACAAAAAATCCAAAATATGATGATCTAGAAAGGTGATGACACACCCTATTGGGGGGCGACCCACATAGCCCAGCTGCATCTACCATGTTTTAGCCATTTCCGGGTTGTGAGGCTTGAGGCTACGATTACCATTTATATAGCAATTCCACTTGGAATACTAATACTGCCCTCTAAGCAGCAATACAGTGCCAACATTCATCCATACAAGTTTGTTTAGGGTCTAAACGAAACCGAAAACACTACGTCTACTACATCAATTTTGGAATCACCCTCAGGATTACTAGCAAGTAGCCCTTGCACTTCAAAAGCTCTGTCATTAATCATCTTCAAAATGTTCCAATTCAAACACTTATGCCGATTCGAAGTGGTTTTCGAATAATATATCCAATCCCGATCTCTCCAAACTGACCACGATAATTTAAAAATGGCCAGATTTGATAGTCGATTATTTAACTACCAAATAAACAACATTCAACATTTCCCATGGAAACAACTAAGCCTTATTTAATTAAATTTCCATAAATTTAAATCTCTTTATCAAAACATTCATATACTTATCTCATCGGAATAAGTATATTCCTAAACCATTCGTTTCAAAAATAACTTGAAAACTCTTAAAAATGGATATAGAAAGTAAGATTCAGTAAAAATCATGGATCGTAGTTTACTCAATGGTTACGTCGTTATCCCGGCAAATCCATAGTAAAATGTAGGCAATCCCTGCTCCTTAAATTACGCTATGACAATCTACCATTTCTTTCCAAATATCTTTATTTTATAAATATCTCCCAACCTATTTATATAAGTTTCTTTATAAATTCTCAGTCTATTTATAAGCATTCTTTATAAATCTCAAAACCCTATTTATAAAAACTTCTCCTTTTTCAGATCTTTAAACTCATTTATAAATTCTTTTATAAACATCCAAGCCATATTATAAAACTCTTTCCATATTTAAACAACTTATTTAATAAACTCTTTAAGTTCGTAAGTTTCCCTTGATATACCATAAATTATTTAAAATAACTTTAAAATACAAGTTATTATTTAGACACCATTCTATTTCATTTTAATTAAATCTCATCCAAAATAATAACTTTAGAATCTCATTAATAATACATTAAATAAATTCTAAGCACTATTATTGTATTAATAAGTTAACTTCAAAACAATATTAATATAATAATTAACTAACTTTAAAATGTTATTGATACAATAACCAATTTTACTCTTAACTAATACAATATGATAAGTTATTAACCTGTAATATAATTAAATATATTGAACCAATATAGTTAAATAGCTTTAATTAAAAACGCAAGTATAGTTAAATCACTTGAATCAATAAATAAAATATAATTAAAACATTTTAAACAATAATTAAATACTCTTAAATAACATTAAGAAAAACTTTTAAGAATCATATTAATAAAATAATTAACTTAAATCGTTATTAAAACAATTATTAATCATCTTTAAAACATTATTAATAAATATTTATTACTTTTAAAATCTTATTACTAAATAAAAAAATTATTTTCAAAATAACTTTCGAATCAAAATATTATTTTTCAAATTTGAAGGAGGCCTAACGATCACCATTGTACTTAAATAAGCTACCATATTATGTAATTTAGCTTTCCAAGTTATTAACTGATATTTACATAATCAACAACTATATAAACAAATTCAATACTTAACTGTCATTGTTTATCATATCACTTATTCAAAGTTGGCATATCTGTTGATGATATATAATTAGACGTTCAAATCTGTAAAATAGCAGAATGAAAGTTTATTCTGCTAATTAAATGACAAGTTAATTTTATTAGCGGAACGGTGTTTTATTCCACTACATAGGTGCCCAAATTACACTATCTAACTTACTTAACAGTACGGTGTTTATTTGGCCAAATAGATAACACCAAGAAGTATGCTTACATTAACTATGATAAAATTTTAAATAACGTAATTATATTAATCAAAATCAATATAAATTTATCACCTCATATATGATCCATTTTAAAACAAGTTTCGAATACAATTTAAAAACTCAAACAATCTAATAGCATTTCAAGAAGCTATATCGTGATCCTAGATCAAATTCAAACAATATAATAGCATTTCAGGATGATGTATCGTGATCCAAGATCAAATTCAAACGACCAACAAATTCAACAATCCAAATAGGCATAAATAAATTTTATTTACTTTAAACATACTAATTAACCAAAAACAGTGAGTTTAACTAACCGAAGTGTTCTACTTTGAACTAAAATCGAACGACGTCCGATTTTTAGCCCAAATTTTCATCTTGCTCCAAACTCAACCAAACCAGTTCTATTATGAAGCTTTCAGCATTACGAGCACGACGCAAAAAGTTTCATCTCGATTGGACCTTGTATGAGTAAGTTATTAAACATATAAGATTTTGAAATTAATAAAATTGATTAAACACTAACTATGATTCAAAATTCAATTTACCCTTAAACTCTTTCTTCCTAAAATCATATCCCGCCTCCAAAAGCTACTGCTTCTCCCATTACCGATCCTTCCTTCATCTCGTCCTTCCCATTCTTCCACGAGATTCCTTGAAACCACCGCTACGCGTGCTTTACATGCTCATACCCAAATCGAGGCACTCAAGCCTCCCTTGAATATCGCGACTTGGCCAAAATCGTGACCTCCAAACCCATGTCGCACTCCACTATACTCCTTTAGTAGATGGCAAACTCCATGAAGACCTCAAATCCAGGCTCCAATTTCACAAACTCCACCTTGAAATCAAATGAAACCCAACCCTAGCTTCTATCCCTTCACTGTACACTATCGAGTATTCCAAAGTGATGCCACAACCCCTCCACGTCCCTTAGAACTGAAGCCTACACACCTACGAACTATAAGATTTCTCCTTTTGAATTTTTAAATTTATATCTAAATTGATTTCGAATTTTTAAGGATCGGCCATTATTACTTTTCTTCGCTGTGAACGGAAGTAAAAGCAGAGAGCAAAGAAACATTTCCGTATGCTAGTTGGTAAGAATGTTTAAGTTAGGATATATATATATATATATATCTTTGCTTAAGGAATATTTGATTTTGGTTTTAATAAGAACCGGCCATGCCTTTCTTTGCTCAGACTTGAATAAATGAGTGAGTACGGGAGGAACAATTTTGTGTTGTGTGTACTAACTGTCTATGTATTATATGTATATAATTCATGATTTTCTCCATCCCGCTGCACCGTCCTTCTTTCACATACGGACCTCAAATCGACCAAACAAAAATATGATCATGCTCAGAACAGCGTTGCGATCCCAAAACAATAATAATATACACCGATTATTGAATTTTAAAAAATCATAAAAACACTACCGATTTGCCAAAAATCGTCAAACGACAACTTAAATATTTTCAAATTAAAAATCATGGAAAAATCAAATAAAATTAATTAAAAATACGCCAATAGAATTCGAGTCGTAAAAATAAAAGTAATTTTTTTGATTATTCATTTGAACCATATATTACTGTAAATAACTTAAAAATTGAATTTACTGATATTATTTATAATTTAAAAGGAGTTTAACAAGTCCATTTAATCCATAGAATTCATATTCAATTTTAAATCCTAATATTTAAATCATCATTCAAATAATGAGTCCACGATTTCAACATTTAAATCACTATTCAAATTTTTATTCACACTTCAAAGATTTTTAAACAATCCCATAATTTAATTTAAGTTTTAAAGCTTTTAAACCAATATTTTAATTATTAAAATTAATTAAATATTCAAAATTAAATGACCAAAATCATGGGTTGTTACACTCTCCCTCCTAAAAGAATTTCGTCCCCGAAATTCCAATGTAAGAAAAATTTATTTAGACCCTTTAACTTTTCAGAATCAATTAGTTGGAATTGGTTATTAATTTTTCTAAGTCCTAAAATTGTGAAATTTTTTGGCAGCGTCTCCTTTGTGCGGCTCAATCGGAAAAACTACAAATCGCCACTACGAGCCCAAACTCATTAAAAGAAAATAAAGCCAAGTAGCCTCACATATTTGGGGCATAAAATCATCAATCCAAACAACAATATAAACACGTACCTATTTGTCGGGCAAACAAACTCAACTCATGAAACCAAAAGCATCAACTAGCCTTTGTTTCCATGAACCTGCATCTTACTTACACATAGTATCCACACATATGATTCATAGACATATAATTTTGCATTTCCAAATGTCAAAACATATAAAGCCCGTGCGATGATCATATATCATCTATACACAATATCAAACTTGATCGCTCGCTCGATCAATCAAATTTCACTTCCGAACTAGTATCATTCATTCGACTTCTCTAGTGCGGATTGTGATCCGGGTTCTTGATTAGAAACCAACTTTCTCCTTGCATAGCCATAAACTATGATAGAAAACTTTGGATTCAGATCAAAAATCCGTATCCAGTGCTCGCCGTGAAGAATCGAGTGAAAAATTCTTGTTCGAACCGATGCAAATCATCTCGAAATCATGTGCCCGAATCGGGATCAAAGATCCTTATGCGAATAAAATGATATAGGTACCTCCTACGTATTTATTCTAATTGGTTTCTTAGATTTATCACAAATTTCTTTCCATTCACATTCAATTTTATATTACGCTTAATTTTCCAATAGTATTTTCTTTAATATCAAAATTCATTTACGAACCATATCATAAATCATTTTATTTAACTTTACTTTAATTAAGTTAAATTTTACCTCATAGCTCAATTTCCAAATTTACTTTTCTTAACTATACCAACTATTTTAATTCACATTTATTATTTCTTGGTATATTATAACGACCCGGAATTTTGGTCGTTTGGTTTTGAACATTTAATTTACTTTAAATGTTGAATTTGAAATATTAATTGATTTTGAATATGTAAACTTTGGTTGAATGTGTAAATCTGACTTAAAATTTTCAAATATAGTTATTCATCGTAATTCAGGAATAGTGAATTTAATATTGGAATAGTGTGGATAATTGAAATTTTGACTTAATATGAATCGAAATGATTTCCAATGTTGATATAAATTCTATTTGAATTAGAAATAAGTTAATAAGTTTTTAAAATTGAAATTTCAAGTGATTTCGTAAATGTTTGAAATCGTCAATTTAACCGACGCGTTAAAATAGCGATTCGGGGCACAGTCTCGGAATTCGACGAAACCAGTTCCATTAGATCTGTAATAGTGTATTATTATCGAATTTCAAATTTTGTAGCGTTTGGATTTACCGTTTAAAAACGCCTAGAAATAATTTAATTGAATTTAATTTAAATAGTCGGTTTAAAAAGCTATCTTCCTCATATGATCGAATTAGGTTCCGAAACTTGTTCCATTGCGTTCAAAATAGGGGTATAACATTAGGAACGCCAGGCGGCACACCTCAATAGGAGTTCGAGATTTCCTTGTATATAATATGAGATATTTTGAATATAAAATTTAAAATAAAAAGTCAACACTATCCATCAGCCGACCTACCCCTAAGACGTACCACCCTACTTCCCTGAACATGCCGCCCTCGTCTTCATTTAAAAATCACATTTTCTTCTTCCTTCCCCAAAATGGAGTCAGTTCGAATACGAAATCGAATAAATAAAACCTCTAAACCAATTCGCGATCGCTCGAGGGAAGCTCGGCTTGGAGGGGAAGCTCTAGAGTGGCAGCGCAAGCGCTTGGAAGGGAGGTTGTGAGCAAGGTCGACGATGGGCCGTATGGTGGAGCACGAGGTAGGCGAGGTAGAGGTCGTAGTGGACTCTGAGGGTGTCAGGAAGGTAGTGCTTAGGAGAAGCTAGGTAGGGAAATGTCGACAAAGGCTAGGGCTTGGGTTGCTGCTCTTCGTACGCACGCGTCTCGAGATATTGGCCGCGATGTTAGGTTGCATACGTGCGTATGGATGTAGCAGAGCAGAGGGAGGCGAACTCGAAGCTGGCGTCGACGAGTATGGTGGTTTTCGGTGAGGGCGTCGAGGATGGATGGGCTATAGGCGGTCGTTAGTCGATGATGGTGGAGTTCGTTCATGCCTGGAATGTGGATACGATTTTGGACTTCGCGTTGGGCTGAGCGCGATTCCTATAGCGGAGGGAGGTGAGGAACAGTAAAACTCAAATTGTTTAATAAGTTATGTTTAAGTTAATTAAAATTTTTAATTATTCGAATTCTTATAAATGCAACTACTTGTCATACGAGGTCGAAATCAAACAAACCACGTAGCAACGGGTTCTTATCGATGAGTGCTACTCAACAAAATTAGTTTGGAACTTTTCGAAGTCAGTTAGGATTTTAGAAAATTCAAATTTGGATGTTCGACAAATTTTAAATCAAGGTGAGTAAATCTCACTCATTTGGATAACTGGATTTAATTTATACAAATTATTGGATGATTGGTTGAATTTATAAATTTATTATCAGTTGGATGTTATATTTTGATATATTAGTATATATATTAGTAGTTATATATGTTTCCCGCCGATTGGACCGGAGTAGACACTATGCGCCCTGCATAATAGTGGATGACCCTATATTACCGCGATATCCCGTCTTGAAGCGGGATTGGTATTTTATGTTGTATAACATCCATGGATGTTGGGAAACAGGTTGGAGGGATCCAACTAGATTCCTTAAATATATTTTTTTGTTTTCATATATAGTGATATATGATGTGTATGGATAATCTGTTATAGATTATGTTGTGGTTTGAATTTTTATTGGATGCTACAGTAGCATTGGCCTTAATTTTGGTATTTTAAATACCATAAATATTATTTTTGAATTTGATGGAATTAAAAAGAGATTTTGGATATAAAAATATTTATATCGAAATTTGGATTATTTTAAAGAAAATTGATTTGGATAAAACAATAATTTGATTTAGGGTTGTACTTAACTATTCGTAAAATATTTTAAGTTAGCGGTTTAAAAATAATTTATATAAAGGATTTTTTACAATGGATTTTTAAGTGATATTTCGGAAATTATGGGAAGGAAGTTAAAATCGATATTAAAATAGATTTGAAAAATAAATGGGATTTATTATGAAATGGATTCATAAAATGAGATTTTATAAAGGTGATTAGCTTTAGAAACAAGTGAAACTCAAAGGAGTTTATAAATTTATAAACGATGTTTATGAATAAGGGAAAATGATTATCAGTTGATAAATTAGAAATACAAATTCACAGGGTGAATTTATATCGAGATATGGAAATTGATGTTGGGAAAATAGTGGTTTCTATTTTTGAAATGTGAGAATGGTTAGGGAATCGAAATAGAATCGATGTGTTATGAATTGAGGGGGATTTATAAATTGAAATTGGTTATTGGAATTTTAAAAATATGTTTTTGCCGAGAAATTAAAATTGTTTCAAAATGGGATTTTATTTACTAAACTATATAGTCAAAGCTGTTTTAGTATTTAAATATTTCGAAAAGTGAATTTTTCAGATATCTAATATTAATTGAAATAAATTCTAATTTTTATAATAAGGTTTGTGAATCGATTATTATTACTTATAAATGATTTAGAAATTATTTATCGTCTATTTAAAAGTGTCTTGATATTTTAACTAATTACTTAAACATGTTTTGAAATTAAATTATTATTCTTAAAAATTACTCATTATATATATATATAGAGTTTTGGAAAATTGATGGAAGTTATTTACGAATACTCTCGAGATTTGTAAATCAGGTTTTATTTAATAGATGTGATTTTATAAGAGAAAATCTTATAATCGAATTTTGGAAACTTGAGAAAATATCCAAAATATTTAGATATGAGAACTTCGAAAATGAATCTGAATTAATAAAAGAAGTTATAAATTTCTACTTGAGATTATAAGTGAGTATATTCTATTTTGGAATTATAAAAGGAATTAATATAAATTCCGGAAGTTTATGAGACCAGTTATGAAATATTTCCTAAGTTTGATATTAAAATGATCTTGGAAAATATATTTATGAATATTTTCCTAAGTATTGAAAAGGAGAATTTTGGAAATAATTTAAGTGTGAAATGGATGGTATAGAAATATTTTTTCTAAGTGTTATAAATTGAATTTGGAAATATTTCTAAGTGTTGATATGGTTGGAAATAACCTGTTATGGATTTAAGTATTTGAAATTGTTTTCAAATATCGAAATGTTGAAAGAGATTTGGATATATATCTATGTAAAGATATTTGAAATGAATGTTTTGAGAAGATTGACTAAATTGGGCCTAGTGACTGCTTATGTGTGAAATTTGATAGTTAAATAACCGACTATCAAATCTGGCCAAATTCGTTGATCGTTTCGAAGAGACCGAGATCGGATTTAATTATCTGAAAACCACTTCGATCCAATTTGTGCGTTACAAAGTATGATATCTCAAAGATAATGGAGATGGTGATCTTGAAGGAGATTCGGTTTGTTCAAACCTAGAACAACTTGGATGAATGAATGTTATCATTTGCATCGATGCCTGGAAGGCAGTGTTAGTATTCCAAGTATGAATGCTATTCTAAAGGTAAACGTAGCCCTAAGCCTCATCAACCGGGAATGGCTAAAGCAGGGGAGATGCAGCAAGACTAAGTGGGTCGCACCCTGGTAGGGTATGTTATCACTTTTCTAGATACCCTCCGATATATTTTAATTATGGATATGGTTGTGCATGGAAAAGATAGCGCTCGTTTAGGGTGGGAACACCCGAAGTGATAACATATTCGGTAATATCCAGGTCAGGGGTAGGCCAGTCTTGTGTTGGCAGGGGATCCAAGCGAGGTCCTCGGTACATTTTTCTAGAGGTGTACTATGATGGGCGGTACCCCAGTAGCCCAGTCATTGCATGGAATCCAATATCCACTACGAGCCTGTATGGTTTTGATTATGCCCAACTATGCTGAAACATGAGATGCAAGCATTTCAGCTATTTTATAGTTTACTTTCTTTAGACACAATTATAATATCAGATGATTTTGATATAAAATGTTTAGGTTATCGTAAGGTAAAAACCCGTCATTTTTATGTGTGGCGTGGTCTTACGAGATACCTTTGTTTTTCAAAAGGATTTTTGAAAATAATTAAATTCAAATTGCGTGTGTTTCCTTACGCTGGTTTTTCAGACTGACTCGGGTGTTATTTTATTATAATGTTCGGGTCAGACCGAGTATTACAAATTCAGGTTAGAATGCTATGGAGCTTAGGAGACGAGCTGGAGGAAACTCAGGCGTATTCCACATACTTGATTATATTCCACTATGTGTGTTACGTATGTGAGGACAAGTTATTATAACTGTCCAGATTTATTGTTGACTGTTGTACTCTGATGATTTTATGTATATAACAGTTACATTTTCTTTGTATAAAGACATGTTATTATATATTATTTTTTGTTCCGCTGTGATTGTGAGATTATGTGTTGTTGTTCTGTTTTCTTCTATCTCTTTTCTCCTTCACCCCTAATGATTTGGTATTTTCGTACAGTGAACGTATTGATGTCGATTTTCGAAGGTCGAAAATCCCGGGCCACTACATTCGGTATCAGAGCTGAAGTTTAAGCGAGAACCTTGGCTTTGGTGGGGATTACTCATTAGAGATAGGGTCAGTAGTACTCTAAAATGAGTCTGAGTGTATTAATAGATATGAGCTCGTATTTGTTAGTGAATATAAAATGTTTTATATCGTGTTGACTTATCTGTTGAGTGGCTTATAAATTCTGGTCGAGTAGTGGGACGCCACTAAATCGATAGGAGTTTCTAAACACTTGAACACGGTAAACCGGCACAGTAGGGTTTTGAAGCGGGTAAATTAAATAATTTTACCCAAATTATATTTTGATATAAAATAATTTTCTAGAAATTATTATAGTATATTGGTATTTTTGGTTGATATTATTATAATCAAAACAAGATTATAAAATTTGAATGGTTTATATAACCAAATAGAAATTGTATAAATATGATTTATACAAACGAGTTAAACTAAAAGTGAATTCAAACCAGAAGGAAATTTAGATCTCGGAAATTTTGGGAAATGTTTTAAATGGATTTGAACTAAGTATATTTGGGAATTTTGAAATCTCGAAAGTTCGGAAAATATTTTCCGAAGTGTTGTGAAAATAAAATAGCATTATTTTTGGAAAAAATTATTTAAATTGGATTTAAAAATGGATTTAAAGGTGATAAAGCACTGAACTCACTACAGTCGTTGGAAAATAATCCTGGTGATGACTGCTGCGCAGCATCATCAGTATTCATTTTCGAGTTTCTAAGTGACGGATTGCTACTGTGATTATTTGGCTTCAGAATTGTTTTGGTAAAATCGGGTTTTGATTTAAAAATCCCAAAGCAAGATTTGATATACAGAAAGGAATATATATTTATATATGGGATTTCAAAATGATTTGAAATAGAACCAGGTGATTGAATTCTAAAATTTCCAATTAAATGAGAAGTAAAACCAAAGGAGAATAAGTTTTTGAAATGAAACTTGGGAAATGTGAATTTCAATATGAAATTAAAATTTAACTTATGCAAGTTAAATGAATTTAATTTGAAAAAGGAAATTGTAGGGATTTGAATTTAACTTAAGCTAAGTTAAAATAAAATTGGATTGGATTAAAAATGATAACGAATGGAATTGTATAAAACTTAAATTGTAAAGTGACTATATAACTATAGGTTATAAATTTTGGATGGAATAAAATTAAATGGAATGGAAATTGATTACAATAAAAAAATGAACTTAAGTATATAGTTGAAGTGTTTATATGATAACAAATTAACTTAAGTTAATAGAAATAAGTTAAATGGAATCAACTAAAGTATAGAATTCATATAATTGAGAAAAATAAGTTGTGAAACTTATAAATTGGAAAAGTGGCATAGGAAAACCAAAATAAAAATGGTTTGATATTTTGGTGAAGAAATAAAAATCCAAACTTGAATTATAAAATGAATTTGAACTCAAGTAAATTAAACGGAGTGATTTTCGATATAAAAATCTAATTGTGAAGTATAAAATGAAAGTAAACTAATTAGATGAATTAATTAGTGAACTGGATATTGGAATAAGACTTGAGTTAAATGGAATTGAATAAATTGAATAAGAATCAATATAAAATTGAAATGGAATTTGTTTGCAATGGAAATAAATTTAAGTTATATAGTTGAAATAATTGGAGATAAACGAATTTACTTAAGTTAATATATTTGGATGAAAATTTGGCTCAGGTAAATTTATGAAATGGCTCATAAATAAAATGGGCATGGATTGGTTTGTTGTTGAATATAAAATTAAGCGAACAAGATTTAGTGAATAAACTGAATGTGGATTAATAAAAATTGATAAATTGATTTAGAATCAATTGGGAATGGATATTAATATATTGGATACGAATATGAAATGAATACAAATGAATTGTTTGTGAATCACTTGGAATTGAATAAAATGGTATGTAAATCGATTGAAATGAATAATCGAATGTTGGAACCTTGTGATTATTGATAAATTCATGCTATAACATGTTGGTTATGGAATTTATATGTTTGCACTAATTAAATGAATGAAATGTAATTAAAATTTCATGTTTTTGGAATTACGTGTTTAAATTAAGTAAGTACAGGTACAAGGAGGCTATTGGACTAGATTTGGGTTGTGAAATTGCATATAAATTAAGCTCGCTCACTTAACAACGCTAAAAGAAGGTACGCTTACGCTATAAATGATATAAATTTTGCTATATATTGTGTTTTCCGGCTATGAGAGCTGATGTATATCTTTTTATCATTTTTGTCATATTGCAAAAGGCTCTCCGTACAAGGGAGACTGCCAAAAAATTTCGAAAATTTAGGGTGTTAGAAAAATTTTAAAAATTTTTGGAAAATTTTGTTAACCAAAATTTGATTTCGAATTGTAATTGAAATAAAGGGATTTTGGTTTAGAAATGGAAAATAAAGGTTTTGTATGGAACTAAAGGATTTAGAAAAGTGGAATATCGAGTTTTAACTAAGTGGGTTTTTGAAAAGTAATGGGTTTGGATCATTCGTCCTGCCTTAGCAATTTCGGGGACGAAATTCTTTTAACGGGGGAGGAATGTAACAACCCAGAATTTCGGTCGTTTGGTTTTGAACATTTAATTTATTTTAAATGTTGAATTTGAAATATTAATTGATTTTGAATATGGAAATTTTGGTTGAATGGGTAAATCTGACTTAAAATTTCAAATATAGCTATTCATCGTAATTCGGGAATAGTGAATTTAATATTGAAATAGTGTGGATAACTGAAATTTTGACTTAATATGAATCAAAATGATTTCCAATGTTGATATAAATTCTATTTGAATTAGAATTGAGTTAATAAGTTTATAAAACTGAAGTTTCAAGTGATTTCGTAATTTTTTGAAATCGTCAATTTAATCGACGCGTTAAAATAGCGATCCGAGGCACAGTCTCGGAATTCGACGAAACTAGTTCCATTGGATCCGTAATAGGGTATTATTATCGGATTTCAAATTTTGTAGTGTTTGGATTTACCGTTTGGTTACGCGATCTGAAAACACCTAGAAATAATTTAATTCAATTTAAATAGTCGATTTAAAAGGCTATCTTCCTCATACGATCGAATTAGGTTCCGAAACTTGTTCCATTGCATTCGGAATAAGGGTATAACATTAGGAACGCCAGGTGGCATGCCTCAATAGGAGTTCGAGATTTCCCTGTATATAATACGAGATATTTTGAATATAAAATTTAAAATAAAAAGTCAACACTATCCATCAGCCGACCTACCCTTGAGACGTGCCACCCTACTTCCCTCAACACGCCACCCTCGTCTTCATTTAAAAATCACGTTTTCTTCTTCTTTCCCAAAATGGAGCCAGTTCGAATACGAAATCGAAGAAAAAAAATCTCCAAACCAATTCGCGATCGCTCAAGGGAGGCTCGGCTTGGAGGGCAAGCTCTAGAGTGGTGGCGCGAGCACCTGGAGGGGAGGTTGCAAGCAAGGTCGATGATGGGCGATATGGTGGAGCTCGGGGTAGACGAGGTTGCGAGCAAGGTCGATGATGGGCGATATGGTGGAGCACGGGGTAGGCGAGGTGGAGGTCGCGGTGGACTTTGAGGATGTCAGGAAGGTAGTGCTTAGGCGAAGCTAGGTAGGGCAATGTCGGTAGAGGCTAGGGCTTGGGTTGCTACTCTTCGTACACACGCGTCTCGAGATATTGGCCACGATGTTGGGTTGCGTACACGCGTGTGGGTATGGTGGAGCGGAGGGAGGCGAACTCGGAGCTGGCGTCGGTGAGTACGGTGGTTTTCGGTGAGGGTGTCGAGTGTGGATGGGCTGCAGGCGGTCGTTAGTCGATGATGGTGGAGTTCGTTCATGCCTGGAACGTGGACACGATTTTGGATTGGGGTAAAATGAAGTCGCGTTGGGCTGAACGCGATTCCTGTTGCAGAGGGAGGTGAGGAACAGTAAAGCTTAAATTGTTTAATAAGTTATGTTTAAGTTAATTAAATTTTTTAATTATTCAAATGCTTATAAATACATCTACTCGTCATACGAGGTCGAAATCAAACAAAACAAGCGGCAACGGGTTCGTATCGACGAGTGCTACTCAACAAAATTAGTTTGGAAATTTTCGGAGTCAGCTGGGATTTTTGAAATTTTAAAATCTGGATGTCCGGCAAATTTTAAATCAAGGTGAGTAAATCTTTCTCATTTGGATAACTGGATTTAGTTTATAAAAATTGTTGGATGATTGGTTGAATTTATAAATTTATTATCAGTTGGATATTATATTTTGATATATCAGTATATATATATATTAGTAGTTGGATACATTTCCCACCGATTGGAGCGAATGAGACACTATGCGCCCCGCATAATAGCGGATGACCATATATTACCGCGATATCCTGCCTCGAAGTAGGATTGGTATTTTATGTTGTATAACATCTGTGGATGCAGGGAAACAGGTTGGAGGGATCCAACTGGATTCCTCAAATATATTGTTTGTTTTCATATATAGTAATATACGATGTCTGTGGATAATCTGTTATAGATTATGTTGTGGTTTGAATTTTTATTCGATGCTATAGTAGCATTGGCCTTAATTTTGGTATTTTAAATACCATAAATATTATTTTTGAATTTGATTGAACTAAAAAGAGATTTTGGATATAAAAATATTTATATCGAAATTTGGATTATTTTAAAGAAAATTGATTTTGGATAAAACAATAATTTAATTTGGGGTTGTACTTAACTATTCATAAAATATTTTAATTAGAGGTTTAAAAATAATTTATATTAAGGATTTTTTTTACAATGGATTTTTAAGTGAAATTTCGGAAATTATGGGAAGGAAGTTGAAATCGTTATCAAAATAAATTTGAAAAATAAATGGGATTTATTAAGAAATGGGTTCATAAAATGAGATTTATAAAAAGGAGATTAGCTTTAGAAACAAGTGAACCTCAAAGGAGTTTATAAATTTATAAACGATGTTTATGAATAAGGGAAAATGATTATCAGTTGATAAATTGGAAATATAAATTCACAATGTGAATTTATATCGAGATATGGAAATTGATGTTGAGGAAAATAGTGGTTTCTATTTTGAAATGTGAGAATGGTTAGGGAATCAAAATGGAATCGATGTGGTATGAATCGAGGGGGATTTATAAATTGAAATTAGTTATTGGAATTTAAAAAATATATTTTTGTCGAGGACTTAAAATTGTTTTAAAATGGGATTTTATTTATTAAACTATATAGTCAAAGCTGTTTTAGTACTTAAATATTTCGAAAAGTGAATTTTTCAGATATCTAATATTAATTGAATTAACTTCTAATTTTTATAATAAGCTTTATGAATCGATTATTATTACTTATAAATGATTTAGAAATTAGTTATCGCCGTTTATTTAAAAGTGTCTTGATATTTTAAATAATTACTTAAACGTGTTTTGAAATTAAATTATTATTCTTAAAAATTACTTATTATATATATATATAGAGTTTCTGAAAATTGATGGAAGTTATTTATGAATACTCTCGAGATTTGTAAATCAGGTTTTATTTAATGGATGTGATTTTATAAGAGAAAATCTTATAACGGAATTTTGGAAGCTTGAGAAAATATCCAAAATATATAGATATGAGAACTTCAAAAATGAATCTAAATTAATAAAAGAAGTTATAAATATCTACTTGGGATTATAAGTGAGTATAATCGATTTTGGAATTATAAAAGGAATTAATATAAATTCCGGAAGTTTATGCGATCAGTTATGAAATATTTCCTAAGTTTGATATTAAAATGATCTTGGAAAATATGTTTATGAATATTTTCCTAAGTATTGAAAAGAGAATTTTGGAAATAATTTAAGTGTGAAATGGATGGTATAGAAATATTTTTTCTAAGTGTTATAAATTGAATTCAGAAATATTTCTAAGTGTTGATATGGTTGGAAATATCCTATTTTGGATTTAAGTATTTGAAATTGTTTTCAAATATCGAAATGTTGAAAGAGATTTGGATATATATCTGTGTAAAGATATTTGAAATGAATGTTTTGAGAAGATTGAATAAATTGGACCTAGTGACTGCTTATGTGTGAAATTTGATAGTTGAATAACCGACTATAAAATCTGTCCAAATTCGTTGATCGTTTCGAAGAGACCGGGATCAGATTTAATTATTCGAAAACCACTTCGATCCAATTTATGTGTTACGAAGTGTGATATCTCAAAGATAATGGAGATGATGATCTTGAAGGAGATTCGGTTTGCTCAGATCCAAAACAACTTGTATAGATGAATTCTATCATTTGCACCATTGCCTGGAAGGCAGTGTTAGTATTCCAAGTAGAATGTTATTCTAAATGTAAACGTAGCCTCAAGCCTCATCAACCAGGAATGACTAAAACAGGGAAGATGCGGTAAGGCTAAGTGGGTCGCCGCCAAGTAGGGTATGTTATCACTTTTCTAGATACCCTCAGATATATTATAATTATGAATATGGTTGTGCGTGGAAAAGTGAGCGCTCGATTAGGGTGGGAACACCCGGAGTGATAACATATACGGTACTATCCAGGTCAGGGGTAGGCCGGTCTTGTGTTGGCAAGGGATCCAAGCGAGGTCCTCGGTACATTTTTCTAGAGGTGTAATGTGATGGGCGGTACCCCAGTAGCCCAGTCATTGTATGGAATGCAATATTTACTACGAGCCTATACGGTTTTGATTATGCCCAACTATGCTGAAACGTGGGATGCAAGCATTTCAGCTATTTTATAGTTTACTTTCTTTAGACACTATTATAATATCAGATGATTTTGATATAAAATGTTTTGGTTATCGTAAGGTAAAAACCCGTCATTTTTATGTGTGGCGTGGTCTTACGAGATACCTCTGTTTTTCAAAAGGATTTTTGAAAATAATTAAATTCAAATTGAGTGTGTTTCCTCATGCTGGTTTTCCAGACTGACTTGGATGTTATTTTATTATAATGCTCGGGTCAGACCGAGTATTACAGATTCAAGTTAGAATGCTATGGAGCTCAGGAGACGAGCTGGTGGAGACTCAAGCGTATTCCACGTACTTGATTATATTCTACTGTGTGTGTTATGTATGTGAGGACAAGTTATTATAACTGTCCAGATTTATTGTTGACTGTTGTACTCTGATGATTGTATGTATATAACAGTTACAGTTTCTTTGTATAAAGATATGTTATTATATATTATTTTTTGTTCCGCTGCGATTGTGAGATTCTGTGTTGTTATTCTATTTTCTTCCATCTCTTTTCTTCTTCACCCCTAATGATCTGGTATTTCCGGCACTCGGATGCTCGGCATACTATACAGTGAACGTATTGATGTCGATTTTCGAGGGTCGAAAATCCCGGGCCACTACTTATATTCCCTTAAATACTAATTTTTTTATAAACTATTACATAAATCCATTACTTAAGTTCACAAACATCTTATAATGGCACTTATGCAAATCAGTCACTTTAAAACTTAAGTCTATTCACATTTCAAAAGCCACAACTTCATCTTAAAGCTCCTTCATACTTAATTTTAGTATAAACATTATATAAAGCACACTTATGTTTATTATCCATTTTAACTTAAGTTTATATTTTTAATTAATACTAGAATTCATTTTCTAAGTCATTTCATAACATATTACTTTAAGCCTACAAACACTTAGTAAAAACTTATCTCATTAATAAACATTTCCCGAGAATTTTTATTACTTCCAAAGAATCAATATTTTACTTAAGAAATATTACTCAAGTCCATTAACATTCTATAACTCAAGTTTAAATTTGCAAAATACCCTTTTACTTCCTAAGAGTATATATACAATATTCAGAATTGTTTTAATTAACATGAATGTTCAACAAATTTAAAACTTGTTTAAATTATTATCATCTCAAATTCATAAGTGACGGAACTTATTTCTTTAAATTTCCCACATCACTTAGCTTTATATTTCTATATCAAATTGGAAGCTCCGACTGTCCAACTTGTCAGAAATTCCATTTTTATTTCAATAAATAAAAATACCAAACAACCTATCAAAACCAGCTGCAAAAACCAGACTATCCAAATGATTAAGATACATGAGTCTGTAAAGTTACTTAACTGAAATTTTAGGACCAAAACACCCAGTTTGATGTCAAATCTACTTTTTTAAATATTAATAATAATATACATTTATTCCAGTGTATGTCAAATCATATTTTGGGAATTTTTTAACAAATTTATTTTTCCCAAAACAATCCAATAACCAATTTCTATTACGGTAGCAATTTCTCACTTTAGAAACTCGAAAATGAACACCGCTAATGCTGTAGTCTTCACCGGAATTATTTTCCAATGGCCGAAGTGAGTTCAGTGCTTTTTAACTCTTCCAAATCCCTTTTCCAATATTTCTATTAATCAGTACTTTCAAAATAATACCATTATCAATTTTCCCAAAATTTGAAATAAATTTTCAAACATTGATTTTGAGTTCTAGATTTCTTAGTTTAAATCCATTTTTATTTATAAACCATATTCTAAGAAAATTTCTATTCCAAATATACATCCAAATAATACTATTATTATTTGTCACAACACTTTGAAAAAAAAAACAATTTCAAGTCTCTGGGATTTAAGCACTCAAATTCTTAGTTTTAAATCCTTATTTATAAACTTATATTTATAAATACTATTTATATAATTTCACTTCTTATATAAGATCGGTTTCACCATTGTTTATCTTTGTTAAGATTATAATGGACATCTTAATAAAAATTAAGTTTTAATTTCTAACCCATCTAATTCATCAAACACCTTATAGTCAAACCGTGAAAATTGAATTCGCCAGGTGTTCATGCTACATTTAACCAAAAACAATGCCCATAAACTATCTGAACACCATTAATCAACAATAAATGATAATAATTTAATATTATCATTCTAACAACCAATCACACCATACATATAACTATATTAATTTTCTGAAAAATTATTCTTTAATATACAAAATATAATCTAGTTAAAATTATTCCATTTACCCAAATTTCCAAAACAATACTGTGTCGTTTTACCTTATTTAAGTGTTTAGAAACCCCTATCGATATAGTAGTTCCTTCTACATCGACCAGAATTCATAACCACTCAACCAATAAATCAATACAATAGAAAACATTTTTATATCACTAACAAATGCACGCCCTTGTATATACACTCAAACTCATCCTAGGGTGTCACTTACCCTATCACAAATGAGTTAACCCCACCAAAGCCTGGGTGTTTGCTCAACCTAAGAACTGATCTGTAATGACTCGCCAATCCGTACAATTCAAGCTGACAATAAACCACACATGTCCAACCCAAATCGAACAGGAAGATGGATAGTTATGGAAAAGAAGGAAGAAAGAAGAAGAGAAGAGAATAAGAGAAAAAGAAACTGAAAACAACACAGAATCTCACAATCGCAATGGAATAATATATAATTTGATATCAATGATCTTTACAAAGAGAAATTTTTATATACATACATCCATCAGAGTACAACAACAATCACAATCATCAGCATGGATAGTTATAATAATCTGTCCTCACAATTGCTGATAATTTCAACAACAAAGCAGTGGAAAAATAAGCATATACGTGAATATGCCTTGAAGAACTCCAACTCGTCTCCTGAGCTCCAATGCATCCAAAGTAATCTGTAAATCTGCTCGGTCTAACCCGAGCATTATAAGAAAAATAACACCCGGACAAGTCTGGTAAAACAGTGTGAGAAAACACCCCTCAATTGGATTTTAATGTTATAAAAATCTTTTGAAATTAAAGATATCTCGTAAGACCACGCTGTACATAAACACGGACGGGCTTTTACCTTACGATAACCAAAACATTTCTATAGAAAATCCATTGATATTATAATAATGTCTAGGATACAAATACATATTAATCATAGCCGAAAATGTTACATTATTAAATTTCAGCATAATAGGTTTTCAATCAAGTCCATACGGCGCTTATTGGAGAATGGATTACAACAATGACAAGGTAAGAGCTACCTTCCGTACAGTACACCTCTAGACAAAATGTACCTAAGGTCAGACACTGAACTTGGTCCATCCGTGCCAAAACAGAACCGGCCTACACCTGAACTTGGATAGTACCGAATATGTCATCACCCCGATTGCTTTCCAACCTTATTTGAAAGCCCTCATGCACAACCGATCCAAATATGATGATCTAGAAAGGTGATGACACACCCTAATGGGAGCGACCCACATAGTCCTGCTGCATCTACCCTGTTTTAGCCATTTCTGGCTTGTGAGGATTGAGGCTACGATTACCTTTTATTTAGCAATTCCATTTCGAAAGCTAACACTGCCCTCCAGGTAGCAATACTGTGCCAGCATTCATCCATACAAGTTCGTTCTGGGTCTGAACGAAACCGAGGACACTACTTCTACTACATTCATTTTGGAATCACGCTAAGAATTAGTAGTAAGTAGCCCTTGCACTTCAAAAGCTTTGTCATCAATCATCTTCAAAATGTTCTAATTCGAACGCTTATGCCGGTTCGAAGTGGTTTTCAAATAATATTTCTGATCCCGGTCTCTCAGAACCGACAATGATAATTTAAAAATGACCAGCTTTGATAGTCGGTTATTTAACTATCAAATAAACAACATTCGAATAGAGATTACATTTCCCATGGAAACAACTAAGCCTCATTTAATTAAATTTCCATAAATTTAAATCTCTTTATCAAAACATTCATATACTTATCTCATCGGAATAAGTATATTCACAAACCATTCGTTACAAAAAAAACTCGAAAACTCTTTAAAATGGATATGGAAAGTACTGTCCGGTAAAAATCATGGATCGCAGTTTACTCAATGGTAACGTCACTATCCCAGCAAATCCATAGTAAAATGTAGGCAATCCCTACCCCTCGAATTACGCTATGACAATCTACCATTTCTTTCCAAATCTCTCTATTGTATAAATATCTCCCAATCTATTTATAAAAGTTTCTTTATAAATTCTTAGTCTATCTATACACATTCTTTATAAATCTCAAAACCCCATTTATAAAAACTTCTCCTTTTTCAGATCTTTAAAATCATTTATAAATTCTTTTATAAATATCCAAGCCATTTATAAAACTCTTTCAATATTTAAACAACTTATATAATAAACTCTTTAAGTTCGTAAGTTTCCCTTGATATACCATAAATTATTTAAAATAACTTTAAAATACAAGTTGTTATTTAAACACTCTTCTATTTCATTTTAATTAAATCTCATCCAAAATAATAACTTTAGAATCTCATTAATAATATATTAAATAAATTCTAAGCACCATTATTGTATTAATAAGTTAACTTCAAAACAATATTAATATAATAATTAACTAACTTTAAAATGTTATTAATACAATAATCAACTTACTCTTAACTAATACAATATGATAAGTGATTAACCTATAATATAATTAAATAACTTGAACCAACATAATTAAATAACTTTAATTAAAAATGAAAGTATAGTTAAATCACTTGAATCAATAAATAAAATATAATTAAAACATTTTAAACAATAATTAAATGACTTTTAAAATAATAATTAAATATTCTTAAATAACATTAAGAAAAACTTTTAAGAATCATATTAGTAAAATAATTAACTTAAATCATTATTAAAACAATTATTAATTATCTTTAAAACATTATTAATAAATATTTATTACTTTTAAAATCTTATTACTAAATATAAAAAATTATTTTCAAAATTATTTTCAGATCAAAATCTTATTTTTAAAATTTGAAGGAGGCATAACAATCGCATGGTACTTAAACAAGCTACCATATCATGTAATTTAACTTTCCAAGTTATTAACTAATATTTACATAATTAACAACAATATAAATAAATTCAACACTTAACTGTGATTGCTTATCATATCACTTATTCAAAGTTGGCATATCCGTTGACGATATATAATTAGACGTTCAAATCTGTAAAATAGCAGAACGAGAGTTTATTCTGGTAATTAAATGACCAGTTAATTTTATTAGCGGACCGGTGTTTTATTCCGCTACACGGGTGCCCAAATTACACTATCCAACTTACTTAATGGTATGGTGTTTACTTGGCCAAATAGATAACACCAAGAAGTATGCTTACATTAACTATGTTAAAATTTTAAATAACGTAATTATATTAATCAAAATCAGTATAAATTTATCACCTCATATATGATCGATTTCTTAAAACAAGTTTCGAATACAATTTAAAAACTCAAACAATCTAATAGCATTTCAAGATGCTATATCGTGATCCTAGATCAAATTCAAACAATCTAATAGCATTTCAAGATGTAAATCGTGATCCTAGATCAAATTCAAACGGCCAGCAAATTCAACAATCCAAACAGGCATATATATAATTTATTTACTTTAAACATACTAATTAACCAAAAAGAGTGAGTTTAACTCATGGAAGAGTTCCGCTTTGAACTAAAACCGAACGACGTTCGATTTTTAGCCCAAATTTTCAACTTGCTCCAAACTCAACCAAACCAGTTCCATCGTGAAGCTTTCATCATTATGAGCGCAACGCAAAAAGTTTCATCTCTGTTGGACTTCGTATGAGCAAGTTATTAAACATATAAGATTTTGAAATTAATAAAATTGATTAAACACTAATTATAATTCAAAATTCAATTTACCCTTAAACTCTTGCTTCCCAAAATCATCTCCTGCCTTCAAAAACTACTGCTCCTCCCATTACCAATCCTTCCTTCATCTCGTTCTCCCATGTTCTTCCACGATATTCCCTGAAACCACCGCCAAACTTCCCCTCTACGCGAGCTCTACATGCTCATACCCAAATCGAGGCACACAAGCCGCCCCTGAAAATCGCGACGTAACCACCTGCTCGCGACTTGGCCAAAATTGCGACCTCCAAACCCATGCCGCACTCCACCATACACCTCCAGTAGATGCCAAACTCCACGAAGACCTTAAATCCAGGCTCCAATTTCACAAACTCCACCTTGAAATCAAATGAAACCCAACCCTAGCTTCTATCCCTTTACTGTACACTATCGAGTATTCCAAAGTGATGCCGCAACCCCTCCACGTCTCTTAGAACTGAAGCCTACACACCCACCAACTACAGGATTTCTCCTTTTGAATTTTTAGATTTATATTTGAATTGATTTCGAATTTTTAAGGAGTGTCCATTATTACTTTTCTTCACTGTGAACGGAAGCAAAAGCAGAGAGCAAAGAAACATTTTCGTGTGCTAGTTGGTACGAATGTTTAAGTTAGGATATATATATATATATATATATATATATATATATATATTTCTTTGCTTAAGGAATATTTGATTTTGGTTTTAATAAGAATCAGCCATGCCTTTCTTTGTCCTGACTTGAATATATGAAGGAGTACGGGAGGAACAATTTGTGTGCTGTGTGTACTAGCTGTCTATGTATTATATGCATATAATTCATGATTTTCAGTGTCCCGATGCACCGTCCTTCATTCACGTACGGACCTCAAATCGACCAAACAAAAATACGATCGCACTCAGAACTGCGACGCGAACCCAAAAAAATAGTAATATACGCTGGTTATTGAATTTTGAAAAATCATAAAAACACAACCGTTTGCCGACAAATCATCAAACGCCAACTTAAATATTTTCCAAATTAAAAATCATGAAAAAATCAAATAAAATAAATTAAAAATACGTCAATAGAATTCGAGTCGTAAAAATAAAAATAAATTTTCCGATTATTCATTTAAACCGTTTATTACTGTAAATAACTTACAAATTGAATTTACTGATATTATTTATAATTTAAAAGGAGTTGAACAAGTCCATTTAATCCATAGAATTTAGATTTAATTTTAAATCCTAATATTTAAATCATCATTCAAATAATAAGTCCATGATTTCAACATTTAAATCACTATTCAAATTTTTATTCATACTTCAAAGATTTTTAAACAATCCCATAATTTAATTTAAGTTTTAAAGCTTTAAACCAATATTTTAATAATTAAAATTAATTAAATATTCAAGATTAAATGACCAAAATCGCAGGTTGTTATAGGTAAACTTTAGCTCAATGCTTCCAATCCAAGCAACAATAGTGGTGTGAGAGTCTCCAAGCAGCACTTTCTTGTCCTCAGCCTCTGTGTATGTTTTGAACATAGCACGATCATAGCAGACATGGCGTGTAGCGCCATTATCTACCCACTATCCTTCTGATCCCCCTATAAGGTTAATCTCTGTAATCATAGCAGTCAGCGGTCGCTCTTTAGTCAGGTTCGCCTGAGGAGCAAGACAAGGCCCGTTTTGGCACTTTCGTGCCATATGACCTAGTCTGTTACAATTATGACAAATAAACTGATCAGAATCCTTCTTTAAGGGTGGTTGTTGATGTGGTTCGGTATGGTTCCTTTGAAGGTTACCATTCTTGTTGCAGTTCTGATTAGGCTTGCGGTTGTGATTCTTAAAGCTTTTTGGATTCGGTTTCAGAACTATAGCCTTCTTTGTGTTGTTGGAAATAGCAAGCACTTCCTCTTTCATATCCTGCTTGTGGGATTCCTCCTCAATTCGAAGGCTAGTAATCAAAATTTGAAGTGAAAATTCTTTAGTTTTATGTCTAAGATTATTTTTGAACTCTTTCCAAATAGGGGGCAATTTATCAATAAGTACTACAACTTGAAACTATTCGTCAGTAATCATACCTTCAGAGACGATCTCATGAGCTATTTTCTGAAGCTTATGAGACCGCGTCTCTACTAACTAGTCATCAAACATCTAATATTTGTGGTAGCGGCTGACTGCGTATTTCTTTGCTCCAGCTTCCTTTGTGTCATATTTCTTCTGCAACGCCTCCCAGATCTCCTTAACTGATTTATTCTCTACGTTGTAGTAGTTATTGGAGTGGTCATTTAGAATGAAGCTTTTACACAGGTAGTCATGCTCGATCTAGGATTGCTACTCCTTTCTCTCTTCTTTGATGGGTGGATTAGATAGAGGCGGTTTCTCATTGGTCAAAACATAGGCCACCTTTTCCATTATTAGGAAAAAAATGCATCCTCCACCTCCATCTTTTGAAGTGTAGCCCCTCGAATCTAAAGGGCCTGTTGGTGTTTGGAAGTACTGTTCTAGTAAAATCATCGGCCGTGGCCATTTACAGCACATAGAATCGTCTTAAATTGTTGGATCCGAATGCTGGAAACGGCTGAGTCGCGTACCTCATTGCTTTCTTTAAGACGATTCATGGCTTAGCCCAAAGGTACAAGGCTAGCTATCAGTCACTCCATCCTCAAGATAAAACACCCTCTAAAATTTGGTAGATTTGCTATTTTCACGATAGCAAATTATTGTGAATTTAGCACTTTCTAAATTAATTACTTGGAAGAATTTTGCGGGGAGAGAAATGGCAGATCGAGAAATAGAAAGAAAAAAAATTGTCTATTGCCTTATTATTTCCCTTTTACTTATCTATCGTTTAAATAAGCAGAATGAAAATTGTATGTGTTTTTAAGATGAGGAATTGTTAAAGGATCTGAAATTATTTTCATTCATTATGAATTTTATTATCATTAATTTTTGTAATGACTCAATAATAATAACTCATAAACATAATACCGTTATACAACGTCATTTATTACGAATTTTATTACCATTAATTTTTGCAACAACTCAATACACTACAACAAAAATACCCTATTACAACGCCCTTTCTACAACGGGCACAGGCTGCCCGTTGTAATAGAAGGCTATTACAACGGTCCACTCAGGACCGTTGTAATAGATGCCCTATACAATGCCCTTTTTACAACAGGCAATGACTCCTCGTTGTAATAGAATGCTATTACAACGGTCCTTTCATGCCCGTTGTAATAGATGACAATTTTACAACGTTCACAAAATGCCCGTTGCAATAGATGCTAATTTTACAACGGTCACAAAATGCCCGTTGTAAGATACGGTCGACCTATTACAACGAGGCCTAATACAACGGGCGTATGCCCGTTGCGAAACCCATATTACAACGGGCATTGCCCGTTGTAAAAAGGCTGTTTTGTTGTAGTGATAATAACAACTCATAAATATGTTGTCATTATACAACGTCATTCGTTACGAATTTTATTACCATTAATTTTTTAAAAATTAATTCACTTAAAATTCCAACATGTGGAAAAAACGAGTATCGAAAAATTACTACTGCACCATTATTTAGAAAGATAAAAATATGACTTTTTTAATATATAATAATGACTTACCCTTTACTTGGACATCTGTTTGATTGTTAGTAGATAAAGAAAATATTACAATGATAGAGACTAACAAAGTAATGAATGCCAAACGATTTATCAAACGAGTGTGCTAGAAGCCTTAAAAGTTTGGGTAATGCATGGAAGAAAATGCAATAGAACTTTTTGAGTATTTTATGTGCGTTAATGCAGTCTTCATCTTAAGCCGGTCTATAATATTGAAACATACACATGGTATGTGACCTAATGTGAAAATATAGAATATAGGAAAACAACTTTATGATTAATATATATATATATATATATATATATATAACAAACAAAGAGGGGGGTATGCATGAAAAGATGCATGAAAAGACAGCGTTTAGAGTTTTTATGATGTTGGAAGATGTTTTTATATATATATATATTGGTATACCACATCTCAACTAAATGTTCTGTAAATACTTGTATATAATATCCCAGAGCATAACATGCTATAAAAAGGACGATGTGGTTTATTATTTCAAATAATATGGAATATTCTTGTTCGTGTTTCTTTAAATTTTTAACTACCTTGCTGGCAACTTGTAAGTATAATACCCAAGGGTGCAGCAAGTAGAAAGTTGGACTAGGAATTAGGAACCTTTTCATCTTTAGTTCAGAGTCTTCTAATTTTTTGATCCAATTCTTGTAGTTTCCCTCTTTAATAAAACTCGTTATATGAATAATCTTCATACCAATAATCTGTATCTATGTGACTTGTCCATGTCAAGTCTAGGGGTTTATTTAACCATTCTCTGTTTTCTTTAAGTATTTCTTGTCTAATCTGTTCATAATGTTCTTTAACAAAAAGATCTAACATTCTGTTAGTAATCTTTATCTTTGGATTTTGAGCATCAAAGATAAAATATGTATTTCTAAGATTTTTAATTACTTTCTTTTTGTTTATCTTTGGTTCATCATTAAGGTTGATGAGTCTTTCTATATAGTTATGTCTAAATATCTTTGCAATATTATATTGCTGGTTCTCGTTTAGATTTGTGTTTTTTAAAACCACTAATATCTTTGTCATAAATTTTTGTTCTAAGTAATTTTGCAGTGATTCTATATTTTCAATTTTTGGAGATCTGTTCTGTTAATTATCCCAATCATTATTATTTGTTATGCTGTGATCTATTTTATTTTTGGTTTCTAAGTAATTTTGCCATTCTCTATAGAATTCTTTAACAAATCTAGGTGTAAGTACTATGTTACCAGGCTCTCTCCAAATATTGAAGTTATTATATATTTCAGTTAAACTTGTTTCACAGTCATAAATACTGATTAATTCATGTGAATATTTTTGTTTAAAGATACTTATTATTTGGTGTTTTTGGTTTTCTGTAAGGTTTGTATTGTTCCTCATAATGTTTATTATGTTTATCATAAATTTATTTTCTAAATATTGCTGTAATTTTTCCATTTTACTTGTTTCTTCTTTTTTATGAAAGATTGGTTGGTATGTTGGATAAAGTAGTCAAAGCTTTTGGAAATACTAAGATACAATTCTGCTTATGAATCATTAGATTTTTCTTATGTTGCCATACCGATTTATCATTAATATTACTTTCATTATTGTTTAAAACAACCATGAATCTTTTAAAACCTTTACCAGAACCCTATATCTTAAATCATTTTTCCTCACCTTGTCATCCTAAGCGTCTACTATTTCCCTCACACGGTACTTCTTTCGACTAATGGATTTACGTCTGTTGGAATTACTTATTAAGCTTATAGCAACTGGTGTCAATTGTTTTAAAAAGAACATAGTCATTCAAACATAGTGAGCATAATATTAACGAAAAATCTATGGTAAAACAAGAAAACTTACATATCTGAAGCAGTTTTGTATCCTTTCTTTCCTTAGCTCTGACTTAATGTTTAGTTACCCATTATCTTTGAAGAAGAAGAAGAAAGGTTGGAGCAGGTAGCCATTAAAAAAGGAAAGCTTATAATATTTTCACAATATATTACGATACTTGATAATTCGATGCCTTACAAACATACTAGAAGGCTCATTATATAAGCTGAGCCATACAAGCTAAGGACATACAGCTGTCCATTATGACTTACAGATGAAGGTGCAAAGATACCTTTCACTCAAAAGAGAAAGAAAAAGAAAGCAAAAGTGTTTACATTTGTCAAAAGTAAGAATAATATATCACATATGTGGCTGCTTTATAAATTTTTCTTTTATAATGGGAATCCCATTATAAAAAAGTAGATGACGTTTTTATCTTTACGTCACATCTTCAATCTTCAATGGACATTGTATTGGAGCATGTGTCTTCTTTATCTTCCGTGTCTTTATTCAATCTTCTGGATTTTTCTTTTTTATAGCTTTTGATCATTGAAGGTTTTGGATGGTATATATCAAATCCTCTATAATTTAGTCTGTGGTCTTCAAGAAATCTTGTGATGAATATTTTTTGGACTGGAGTTTCTGCATATAAGAACAAAGTATTATTTTCCCAGTCTTGGTCCTGGGCTATTTTGTATGCTCTATACCTCTCATAACTTTGTTCATTTAATTTGATATTGTTTATTTTGTCCGTATTAAGATTGTCATTCCAATCTTCATAATCTGGATCTAGGAATTTAGCTTTGATTTGGATTATATGTTTTGTAGGTTCAAATATATTCTTCCCAAAATGAGGAGGAGTTGATTTGAAATCCATGTATACTTCTGTGGCTAGTATGTTTGTTAATTGTTCTGCTATACTTCCTATGGGTTCAGGCAAGTCTTCTTGGACCCATTCGTCAAAGTAAATTCTCTTGATTAATCCATAATTTATAAGGGTAGTTGGATCATATGTGATATTTTCATGGATAAGGTATTTGTATTTGGTCAAGTTTAGGTTTATTTGGAGAACTGCACATATTATTGTGCATTGGCAATTTGTGGATTTGTTGAGGCAGTCTTCATTCTGCTTTGTACAAGGAATGTTGGTATTCCTCAAGATTTCCCAGTCGATTTGTATCCCTTCAACTTTTGTTCGTGAGATATCCGTGAAGAATTTGCAAGATTTGTTGAAGTTTACAGGGTTAAGGTCAGATGGGTGTTGTAGGAAGTAAAGCTCCCTGGTTAATTGTTCTGGAAAGTTTGGTGAACATGTTATTTTAGGATTTGGATTTGGTGGGTTTGAGAAAATTTGTCTAGGAGTTACAAGGTTGGTAAATTTGTTTGGTTCTGTGGTTTTGACAATATGAGCAAAAGAGGAGGTTTGTGGTCTGAAACTTGAGGCTGAAGATGTCTCAGGTGGCTCAGTTTTAATTTGTTTTCCTAGGGTTATTTGTTGGATACTTGTTATGTCTTCAGAAATGACATAGTCCTTTCCAAATATTTTTTGTAATTCGTTTGTAGCGGCTTCAAAAGAATTAAAGCCTTTGTATAACGGTTTCCCATATCTAGGATTTTGTTCTAGAAATTTGATCTTAGAGATCATTTATTCCCACGTGGTATAAATACCAGCGTCAGGGCCATTAAAGAGGCCATAGTAGAGATAGTTTGTTTTTTTCTCTTTTGTAAATATTGCAACTAAGGTGTATAACACACTTAGTTTTTGTTTGTTAGACTCTTGGGGAGTCTTCATGTTCCAAATGTTGTCTAGAGCAAGTTGTTGTTCTTATATGACTTTCGTCTTTGTAACAAAATGATTTGTTTTGTATGTCTTCAAATGTTTAGCTGGATTTAGATCTTCCATATCCATATCTGTAGACTAGATGTTAGTAAGATAAAATAATTATCTCAACAATCTAGACAATTGGTCTGGTAGGAAATTGTTTTTCCCTTTTATATGTTCCCAATAAATATTGGTTCCACAATTTGAAACAACATGTTTAAATTTCAGCCATCTATTGTTTATAGTTCCCTTTTCTTTTTTATTATCTGTATATTTTACTATGGATTCACAGTCTGTTCTTAATGTTATTTCCTTTTGGGATATTATAAATAATTTAAATGATTCTAGAACATAAATTATAGCTAATACTTCGTAATCTAAGGATGTCATATATCCTTTTTCTTTGTATACACTTGAAGTGTATCTACATATTTTTTCCCTAGATTTGTTTTCATATTTATTATTTTTACTTAGTAAAATTCCTCCCCATCCTAAAGAGGATCCATCTGTTTCGATTATTATATAATCTGTCTGTAATGGTAGACTTAAGGGCTTCAAGTTTTGGGCTAGTTCTTTTGTTTTTTAGACTTGCCTTATGTCTTCTGTGTTGAAATCCCTATTTCCCTTCCGGCTTGCTTTGTTATATAGAGGGCCAGTATATTTTGAAAGATCTTTTATATAGGGCCTTGTATAATTCACGAGTCCTAAAAAGGCTTGTAATTGTTTTAGATTATCCAGTTTATCAGGAAATTCTAGAATCATTCTGGTTATATGGGATTGTAATTCTATGACTCCCTTACCAATTTTAGATCCCAGAAATTCTATGTTGTTTTTTAATAACTCTATCCTTTTCTTGGATATTATCAATCCGTGTGCTTCTATAAGTTTTAACATAGTATACAAGTGTGATATATGCTCTTGCTTAGTTTTAGAAAATACGAGAATATCATCTATGTATACACAAGTGTACTTGTTGCAATTTTGAAAAACATTATCCATTTTTCTTTGGAATATTTGTGGTGCATTTTTTAGGCCGAAAGGCATTACCAACCATTCATAATGTCCTTCACTGCATGTAAATGCAGTCCAAGGTATAGATTCAGGATGCATTTTTACTTGCCCAAATCCTGATTTTAAATCAAATTTGGAGAACCAGTTTGCTCCTTGTATTTTGTTTATTAATACATCTTTATTAGGAATACAATATCCATCTTCATGGGTATTGTCATTTAGTCTAGTGTAGTTCATAACCATTTTAGATTGACCCCGTTTTCTTTCAGATTCCTTTTGGACAATAAATGCTGTTGTCCTATGCCTTGAATCTGTTTTCCTAATAATGTTTAAGTTTGTCAGAATTTTTATATGCATCTTGAATTCTTCCATGATCCAGGTATCATATTTTGGGGATCCTGTTTTTATAGTTAAGTCAGGATTGATTATATCTAGTTTGCATTGTATAGAATCTTTGCTCCAGTATTTCAATGGTTTTTCTCCTATAATTTCTATCTTTTCTAATTTAGAGATTAATTGATCTATGTCGTCTATAGTTAATAACAGTCTACTTATGTCTCTTGGATTTATAAGTTGGTCATCTTTAATACCTTTTCTTTTATATTCATACTGTTTAGAAGTTTTATATAAAATTTCTTCATTTTCTTGTTCTGTTAGTATATTTTCGTTGTTTTTGCACTGTCCTGGTATGGGACAATTACATTTGTCTTTGTCTTTTTCATTTTCTCTTTTATGTTCTGTATTCCCACCATGCTTCTCAAGCGCATACTCTGATAGTATTGGGGTTAGTGTAGTCTTTTTTGAAATTTGTATATAGTCTTTATTAAATGCAAAACTCCCATTGTCATTTAACAAGAAATCTAATCCAAGGATTAGTTTTATCCCATCAAGTTTTAATTCTAAAACCCATAGTTGTTTTATGTTGTAATAAGGAGACCATTCTCCACACGTATTGGTAAAACTTATGTTTATATTTTTTACAATATTTGTAATAATATTAGTAGTTCCATCAAATTGAATACTTTGTTTTGGCCTATCTGCTTTTGTTACATATTTGTAAGGAATGAGACTAGAACAAATAATTGAACTAGTGGCTCCGGTATCTATAAATGCTAATATCTGAATTTCTAATCCTTTTATATTCAACTTTGTTGGGATACATAATTCCTTTAAGTTTCCTGAGTTACATATCAGTGGAATTTGTATTGGTTTGTCAATGTTATTTAAATTGTTATTATTTTCATATGATGTTGATTCATCATGAGTAACCTCTTTCTTTTTATCCAAGGTTATAATCTTTTCTTTTATTTCTTTTATTTCTATTTCAATATTATTTGTTCGTTCTTCAAGTGTTTTAATTCTTTCCTCATTTATCTTATTTTTATCTGTGTACACAGGCTTATTTTCTCTGGGTAAATTTATATCGAATTTGTTCTTTGCACATATATGGAATATTTCCATTGTGCATTCTATACATTTAAACCTTTTATCAAAAGCAGGGTACCAAGGACAGAACTCACATTTCGTGGTATCTATTCCCATTTTATGTTTGAAATTATGTTCGCATAATTCTTTGTTTACAATATTTAGTAAGTATTCATGTGGTATGTTTTCTTGATAATCTGTTAGTTCATCAATTAAAGTATAATTTGATGTTTGTATTTGTTCTTGTTCTTGTAATCCTTCTAAGGATATTATAGAGTATATTGTAGACGTTTCTGAAACATCAGAAGCAATTTCTATCAAATCTTCTTTGACTGAATCTATAAGAATAGATTCTCTAGTAAATAAGTTATGTCTTTTTGGACATGACGAAGATAAATGTCCTTTTTCATTACAAGCAAAACACATGGTACGTGACCTAATGTGAAAATAGAATATAGGAAAACAACTTTATGACTAATATATATATATATATATATATATATATTAACTATAGCGCCCTCTAGTTTTGTTTGTAATATTAATAACATAATGCCTAAAGTTCTATCAAATCCACTGAGTTAATTTTTATTTTAGTGACGATAAAATATCTGGCTATATGATTTTGTTGTTTCAATATTTTAAATTTGCTATGTCATAAGGATATTAACCGACCTAATGAACTATTTTGTGAACAATAATATAAGCTAGCAAGATATAATACTAAATGAACCGATTGAAAAGGGCCAAGTTTACAATGGATATAAGGTGAAGCATAGTATTATCTTCTTCCATGCATCTAAAAATATAATTGCAACCAAAAAATCTCACATGTTTGGTATTAAAGGAAAGTTCGAGTAAATAAAATATTGACAACTTAAATGAATCCTTCATAACATTATGGAACTATATATGAAATGACAAGCACCAATATCCCAGTGGTTAAGTGGTTCAGTTTTGGTGCGAGAGGTCACAAGTTCAAAACTTATATAGCGTGATTCGAACGTTTATTGACATGTGATATCACTAAATGAAATGTTTTGATGCCTTATTAATGCAACACAATACTTGAGCACAATCTTGTACAAAATATGCTACATGTTTTTCTGTGTCAAATAAGATTTGCAACTGTTGAAAGTATGATTAACAATACTATTTCTTTTATTGTTATACCAGTCTAACAAGTAAAAATCTCTCCAAAGATGATATGGACTATGCTAGATATGATGGTAAAAATCTCTAAGCTAAAAAATAATTTATGTTCCTAAGTATAAATTGATTTAGGAAATTTCTTTAATGAGAGGAAATAAAGTGCAAAGATTTTCATGGTACCTTTAGGAGCAGGTTCATCTTGAGGCTTCATTGCTGGAAAGAGGAACTTTATGCAAAATATAGCAAATAATAAGTTTTTATATCATCTTTCAAAAACATATCTAGAAAATGATATCTAAAAGGGGGTAGAAATTAAGAAAAAAAATACCTTTATATTTTGTGAACAAGTTAGTTGATCGATTCCTAAATCCCAACCAATAGTTACCGGTAATCCATATTCGAGAGCAATACAAAACATCTCATCTAAAGCCATAGCTTTGTCATTACTAAATCGTCGGTCCTGTATAGATAAATTAAAACAAAAATTCATTTTATAACAATCTGAGGTCATTGCATTGCAACAGCATTATTGTGAGACCAATTATCGAGAAAATGTACACATAAGACTTAAAATACCTTCAACTGCTCTACAAAATAACTACGTAGATCATTCAATTCAGTCTACATACTGCATATCTAAGTATTATTACATGACAAAAAGGAATTTTTGATTTTTATTTAACATTTTTATTCATAACAATACAACAAAAAGATGACTAAACCAACATACCTCACGCTTATTGATAAATAATTCATAGCGCTCTTTTAAACCAGGTCTCGATTGATGCCATTTTACCAAAGGGCTCATTAACTTAAATGGGTTTTGGACCAAAGGTCTCTATTCTCAAAGCCCATGCACAAAAAGTCCATATTCATAAACTCATGTAAATTAGGTCCCTGTTTTGTAATTTTTTACCAAACTGTTCCCTCCTAAAAAATCGGTCCAGCATTGAAATCAGAGGTAAAAGTAGCATAAATTAGTCAAAAACTAAAAATAGAGACCTAATTTTCATAACTTTTTAGAGAGGGACTTTTTTTCCATCATCTTTCAATTCTGGGGACTTGGAAGTCATTCCTTGTAACTTAAATTATTTTCTTTCTTCAAAAAGCTTGCTTTCAACTGGTATAAGGGATGCATGAACCTATAAAAGTATGATCAGATTAATTAGATATATAGAATAAATATTTATTCTTTTGTGTGTAACATATCATAGCCTCAACATTTTTCTCTTCTAGATCCTTCTATTTCTTTGAAAATCTTATACAAAGCTGTACCTTCTCATTTAAAAAAATCTGAAGATCGTTGACTGTTTTTGCAAAGATTCAATTTGTTAATCCTGTTTCATAATTTTGTCTCTCAAAGCTGATGTTTCTTCAGAATTTACGTTGATGGATTCCCGTAAATTGTTCTCAAAGGTACGTATCTGCTCTATCGCTCTTATAAATTTCTTATGCTGCATTTTCCAAATTATGTAAACATTAATACTCATAATATATTTGGTGAACGAAACTATACAAATCATTTGTTTTTAAAATGAAAGAATCAGACTTGCTGCTTAATTATTAATCTACTCGAGATTCGTTATACATTCAACATAAATGATGGGGTAATTTGCATAAAGATAAAAATTCATTACGTAGGAAGTTCATATTTATAACTAAATTATTTCCATGAATATATTGTCAAATTGTCGAGTTCATACTAAAATGAAATTTTCTGCTTTACTCAAAATTTAGGTAAGGAAATACTAATAGGTTAAACGTTCTTCCTCCAATAATCTAGAATGTAGACCTTTGGATATTTCAATCTATGCCAATCTTTGAATGTAAACAGAGGATTGAAAGAAAGGTCCTCTAATTTTTTGGTTTTTGATAATGCAAAAATGTTAAACCAAAACTTTCTTTGTCGCCAAATTACTGAAAAAGTATCGCAACAACGTAAGTTAATATTTGCCATCATTATTCTACCAAGTGTACTATATTCATCTATCATAATCAACTTTGTATTTTTAAAGTCATCTTGCATACGACAACATTGCTCTTCTAAAAAAATCTATAGGATGAATTTCTCCCCGTGGAGATTGAAAGTTCTTTGTGCTACTACTAATGTTAAATGCAGCTACTTTGGTTAGAGCCATAATGCGAACAACTTTGTTGGTTCCAAAATGAGTAACAATTGTTCGACCAATGTCATGTACAAGAGTTAATTTTCCTGTTTCAGCTGCATTGCATATAATCATTCGAATTGATTTTCCTTCACAAATTCATATATCATATTATGCGCAATCCTCTGATCGTTAGACAAACTCTTAAAAGGGTATGGATAAAGTTATGTTCCATATCTATATTAGGATATCGCTGAAGTACTTCATTCCAATCGTGCGAAGTACATAAATCTCTTAAGCCCATTTCTATCTCCTCTCCTGAAACAAATAGTGGACCAATCGTCGCTGCTATCATCCGTTCTTTTTGTTGATTTTCTTTTATATCATTTTTTTTACTTCCATCTTCAAATTCATTTTCAATAGCATCGGGGAGTTATTCAGGTTGAATTAAACCTAAATTAACATATCTTTCAGACTAAGTATCGAAGTTTCTTTTTTGCTTCATTCAGATTTCGATAATGAAGACATAATAGTACTTGTATTCATTTAAAAATTAAAAGTAAAAAATTTATAAACTATAATTTCATATTGTAAAATATAATTACAATCAGCTAAGTATTGTATAATTCGAATTGTACGGACAATATTTATAAAAGTTGAATTAATAAAAACTAGAAAAGCTGTATTACCTGTTGTTCGCAAAAAAATTCCCATTTTCCACTATGTGGAGGAATATTGGTGTTTAAATTAAATATAGTATTATGCGTATATTTCCCTCTGTTCAAAACTTATGCCAACCTTTATTATAGTAACAGAAGTGTTTTCTCCATATCAAGTAGTGAAAGATTTTCAAGTTCGCTTGATCGATTCATATACCTTATAGTAAAATTTGGGTCTAATTCAACCATATCTTCATCTATTATAGTATTTCGATAACAAATTATAATTGATAACATGTTTTTTCAGTTATGGCAAGTTGCACTATTGTTCTAGATGAAGTACCTATGCAGTTAAAGTGCTCGACAGATTCATTGCGGCGGAAGTGTAAAAAGTCATAGCCGGGATACAACGAGGATATAGCAGGATATAGCAGATGACTCTAAAATAGCATATAAAACTCATACTTAATGTTTTTACAAGTATATAAATGGTAATTAAATGAAAAATTAACATTCAGTTGAATTATAATTAATACATAAATAATTTTAAATAAAAACATGTGCGAATATACTGTAAATAAACGTAAAACTGTTATATAACATAATTGAATTTAGTAAAATATTAGAGTATTTTCATTTCTGAAAATATATTAAAAATTCAATTAAATAAATTAATTTCATAATTTTTATAATGTATAAATGTCATTTTTCAATTCATTTCTTGTAGAGAAGATATAGCGGAAATAGCGGAATATAGAGGGAATAACAGGATATAGCGAAAATAGCGGGGCTTAAAGCGGAAAGGCTATATTGGGGCTATACGGAGGAATCATAGCAGTAGAAATCCACTATATAGCGGGGTAATAGCGAGGCATTAACTACACAGAGGTGAACATACCATGAAGTTCTAATTTTTAGATCAATAAAAAGAAAAACTATTTTTTTCATAAATCATAATAGGCTAGATCTTTGAACAAAATGATTTTCACAATCACGTAATAGATTAAGAGGGCGTACCTTGATTCATAGTAAAATAATTAATTTCTAGTAAATAATTGCCTAGGATGTACTTCTCCCTCTTGGCCCCTTTAGTTTGACAAGCTTTCTTGATGGAGAGAAAAACTAGATGAGTGTGTAGGGAGAGAGCCAACCATATTATGATTTTTTATACTTTATATACACCCACCATCAAGGTGTTAATAGGAAATTACAACTTTATCCACCAATAGGAATTATTCTCTTTGTTTTATTAAACCCAATATGGTACTTTTCACTTGGGTCAATTAATTACCCACTTGGCCTACATATGGGCTTGTGGGTAAGTCCAACATTCTCCTACTTAACCCATGTGTCATTATGTACTTTAATAATAAAACATAATGTGCATAGTGAAAGAAATAAATCCATCCTCATATTGGTCACATCATAAAGTCAATATTAAGTAGAGAAACTAGAAAAAATCATAGCGGTCATATATTAATTTATCGACGCGGTCCCTTCCATATATCACAACATTAGTCTTCCACATAACATGACACATAATAAGGTATTCAATAACGAATCAACTGTAACGTCTTTGTCAGAGACAAAAACCTATTTAACTTACATAATACATTCATGTATATATACCAATCATACGAAATAGGATTCATAAATTCATATCAGTAACAATAAATAAATGAGCTCAAAGTGTCAAATTCATAGTAACATAAAACATAATATAACATCAATGGTTATATCCAATAATGCCCATTCTTTCGACATGTTCATTAAATGCCTTTAGGGGAAATCCTTTCGTCAATGGATCCGCAAGCATAAGGTTTATGCTAATGTATTTGATTGACACTCTTTGTTTCTAAACTTCTTATTTAACAACAAAGTATTTTAATTCCATATGCTTAGCACCTTTCGAATGCTTGTCATTTTTAGAGAAGAAGACTGCTGCAGAGTTGTCATAATAAATTTTCAGTGGCTTGGCAATAGTATCGATAATTACAAGTCCTGAAATGAAGTTCCGTAGCCATAAATCATGAACTGTGGCCTCAAAGCTTGCTACAAACTCATCCTCCATAGTGGATGCAGCAATGATAGACTACTTCACACTCTTCCATGAAATTGCTTCTCCAGCTAATATGAACAAATAGCCGAATGTGGATTTTCTAGTATCCACACATCCAATGAAATCTGAATCTGAATATTCAATCACCTCGAGATTATCAGATCTCTTATAAGTAACCATATGATCTTTCGTTCCTTACAAATACCTTAACCCTTTCTTTACAGCTTTCCAATGATCGTCCTGGATGACTTTGATACATGCCCAGCATTCCAATAGTAAAACTGATGTTTAGTCTGGTATAAGTTTGAGCATACATCAAGCTTCCAACAATAGATGCAAGAGGAATATGTTTCATTTGACAGCGTTCCAATTCGTTGTTTGGACATTGCTTAAGACTAAATTTATCTCCTTTCTGAATTGGGACTAAATTTATCTCTTTTCTGAATTGGTACGACACTTGCATAGCATTTTCTCGTCTTGAATCTCTCTAAAACTTTATTAATGTATTCTTTCTGAGACAATCCAACAATCCTTGTGATCTATCATGAAATATTTCTGTTCCAATCACATAGGATGTCTCACCTATATCTTTCATTACAAATTTCTTAGAGAGAAATTCTTTGGTTTGATGTAATAAACTAAGATCATTAGTAGCAAGAAAAATGTCATCAACATAAAGAATCAGAATTATAAACTTACACCCACCGATCTTCAGGTATATACATCGATCAATGATGTTTTCCTTAAGTGCAAAATATGTGATGGTATCATTGAACTTAAGATACCATTATCAGGAGGCTTGTTTAAGTCTATATATTGATTCTTAAGTTTACACACTAAATGTTCTTTTCCTTCAACCACAAAACCTTAAAGTTGATCCATAAAAATTTCATCTAAATTCCCATTTAGAAAGGATATTTTCACATCCATTTAATGGAGCTTTAAATCGTAATGAGCTACCATTACCATAATAATTCTTAAGGAGTCCTTTTTAGAGACATGCGGAAATATCTCTTTATAGTCAACACTATTTTTTTTTGAGTAAAACCTTTGGCAACGAGTCTGGCTTTATGACGCTCGATATTACCATTTGAGTCACACTTGCTCTTGAAGACCCATTTACACCTGACTCTTTTATAACCCTCTAGCAATTCAAGAAGGTGTCAAACTTCATTGTGATCCATTGATTTTAGCTCTTCTTTCATGGCGTTTAACCATTTCATAGAATTATCACTTTCTATAGCTTGTGAAAACGAAACTGGATCATCATCAATTCCTAAGTCAAATTTTGACTCTTGCAAATAACACAAAATCATCAGAAATAGTAGATCTTCTTTGACTATCAGATTTTATTAATGCAATTTCTTATGGTTCATTTATCATAGGTTCATTCATGAAAATTTCATTTTAAGGTGTTTGATCATTAATTTGTTGTTCTTGCAAATCATTAACATGATCAATAAGTCAAGGAACAAAAAATTGAGAAGAGTTACAGGCAAAGGAATTTGCACTCTAACTTCTTCAATTTCCACTTTACGTGGTTCCAAACTTCCGCTAACTTCACCATTCTCAAAGAACCTAGCATTTCCAGTTTCAACAATTCTTGTACTACGGTTTGGATGATAAAATCGATACCCTAAATATTTTTCTAGATAACCAATGAAGAAACCAAAGATTGTTCTTGAATCTAGTTTCTTTTCTTGTAGATTATAAATTCTTAATCTCATTGGGCAACCCCAAACATGCAGATGCCATAAACTAGGTTTCCTTTCTATCCATGGTTTAAAAAGGTGTCTTTGGAACTATCTTACTAAGAACCCTGTTAGACAAATATACATCAGTCTTTAAAGTATGCATCCACAATGATTTGGGTAAAGATGAATTGCTTAACATACTTCTAACTATATCCATTAAAGTACGATTGCGACTTTCTGAAACACCATTTTGTTATGGTGTTCCTGGCATTGTGTATTGAGCACATATGTCATGACTTTCTAATAATTTAGCAAATGGACCAAGGTACTGTCTAATTTCATCATAATTTCCATAGTATTCACCACCTCTATCAGATCTGACAATTTCCACCTTTCGATCTAATTGCCTTTCAACTTCATTGATAAATACCTCTAGGGTGTTTATTGATTGTGACTTTTCATGCAATAAATAGACATATTCATAACATGGAAATCATTAATAAAAGGGATAAAATACTTTTCTCCACCAGGAGATAAAACATCAAAAGGCCAACATACATCAATATGTATTATTTCAAAAAGATGTGTGCTTCTTGTGGCTGCTTTCTTAACTGTGTGTCTTGTGAGTTTTCCCTTAACACATTCTGCACAAATTCCAAGATTAGTAAATCCAAATCAGGTTGGATTTCATTCTTTACTAATCATTCGATTCTTTCTTTGGATATGTAACCCAAATTTTTTTGCCATAAGTAAGCCGATGATTCATCAATTAAACCTCGTTTAGTACCAACATTATGGTGTAAGGTTAATAGAGTTTCAACAAGGGGAGTATCAAGCTTTATTTTGTACAAACCATCATAAAGAATACCCGAATCAATATAAAGCTTTGCTTAAACAAACTGAAATATGTATTCCCTAATTTAAAAGAGTATCTAGTAGTATCAAGTTTATACAAGGAAATCAAATTGCAAGAAAAAAGGAACATAAAAAGTCTAAAAACGATCTAAATGATGTCTAATGTCTAACATTAAATGGTAGGTTCTAAGAGCTTCAACAGGAACTTTGACTCGGTTTCCCATAAAGACAAAAAAAAATTCATTTGGGCTTGTGGTTTGGATTGTAAGGAATCCCTGCATCTTATTTGAAACATGAGTGGTACAACCAAGATCAATCCACTGAGTATTATAAGGAACTTTAGCTAAATTTGATTCAAAACATACTAAAGTACTAGGCTTACCTTTCCTTTCGAACCATGCCATACATTTCAGGTAGTCTTTCTGATAGTGTCCAGTCTTTCCATAGAAATGATACTTATCCTTGCTCGGTTCCTTGGATTTGGATAGATGACTGATTTAATTTTGATAGTCCTTGCTTGTCTTTTCCAACATTCTTTCTTAGTTTCTTTCCAGCTCCTTTATGGCCCATGAGATTTGCTGAATGAATTTTTGATTTCTTAATCCTTGCTTGCTTTTGAATGAGCATACTTTGTAATTCATGCACATTTCATTTATCTTTCAAAGTATTATAGTTCATTTGAAATGGACAATACTCACTAGGTAAGGAGATAAGGATGAACGTTACTAAGAATTTTTCATTCATCCTATGGTCTTTAATTTTGCTACTATATTCATCATTTCAACAATATGCTTATGCATAGTACAAGAACCTTTAAAGTTAATGGTGGTTAAGATACCCTTTAGTGTCCCAGTGGACGACTTATCAATAGACTCAGACTAGGAGCATTCTTCCATGAACTTTACAAATTCCTTAGCACTTTCAGTTTTCTTAATTATGGATTTGATATTGTTTTCTACAGTCATTCACATAAATATTAAGCTCAGTATGTTAAATCTCTCCCAAGCTTCATAGAAAGATCTATGTTCAGCGCTGCTAGTAGTAGTAACTGTAGCTGGTTTCTCACTTTAGAGAGCCAAATCAAGATCCAGAACACCAAGGTGAAACTAAACTTGTTCAAACCATTTACATAAATTAAACCCATTAAACTTAATAACAGATGTAGCTTGGGAATGTAGAGAAACATGAACTGGTGTTTCAAAAATATATAAAATATGCTTACACATTAATGCTTTGAGTAATAAACTTAAATATATAACATAGATTCTGATTTAGCCAACAAACATAAGGTGTATATTAAAGTTCTCCTTCGGATGATACAACAATATGCAATATAACAAACATAATTGATGCTCAATAAAATTTCACATAATTGGAAATCAACATGCTCTAATTAGATATGTTTGCTATCTTTGGATATATAAAACATACCTAACCAAGCACATAAATATACCTCGTAATGTTCATAGGTTATAAAATAAGTGATCAACCTTTAGGTAATCCAAAATATTTTATAACCATGAACTCAATATACAAATCTTTAAAATTATATATAAACTATAACGTCATTCATTCATAAGAATCACATAAACATGAGTAAATAAATTTCCATTAATTTGACATTTATAAACCTTTTTAATTTGGCCAATTTGGTGACCAACAAATTAAACGTAATATAAATATTAATTAAAATACCGTTATCCAATTCATATGCATAAATCCTTAAAAAAATTCACTGTTATGACCAAAAACATACAACATAATCAATTTAATTAAAATAACATACTAATAATACTTTAATTTAAATAGCAGCATATGTGTATTGTGAACATAATCATAAGACATATATAATTTATATATATATATATATATTAATCATTTACAACACTGTACCATAATCCAAAACATTACATGCAAGCCAAAATTATTATAGCAATAAAACAATATACTCTTTCATTATGTGAGACAGAAGCAAGCATATGCGCAAACGTATATAGCATAATTCAAAACTTCACAATTAAGTTATTAATTAGAGCTACGGAAAGTTTCAAAGCTTGATTCATATATAAACACATACACACACACATACATATATATATATATATATGTATATATGCATATATCATAAATTAATATTAAAAATTGCAAATGAACAATGATTAAGAATACAAACATCAATCGGCGAATACAATAATATATCATATTTTGATAAATTCAAAATATATTGTAGCGGAGAAAACAAAATAAATCATTCATGAAAAATCATTGAGTTCCCAACCTAAGCTCTGATACCACATGTGAAGTATTAATTTTTAGATCAATAAAAAGATAAACTAATTTTTGCCCAAATCATAATAGGTTAGATCTAAATCATAATAGGCTAGATCTAATTCATAATAGGCTAGATCTAAATCATAATAGGCAAGATCTTTGAACAAAATGATTTTCACAATCACATAATAGTTTAAGGGAGCGTACCTTAATTCAGAGTAAAAACAATTAATTTCTAGTGAATAATTGCGTAGGATTGTATTTCTCCCTTTTGGCCCCTTTAGTTTGACAAACTTTCTTGATGGTGAGGAAAACTAGATGAGTGGGTACACCTACCATCAAAGTGTTAGTAGGAAATTATCTTTTTATCAACTAATAGGAATTGTTTTCTTTATTTTATTAAACCTAATTTGGTACTTTTCACTTGGGCCAGTTAGTTGCCCACTTGGCTTATATATGGGCTTGTTGGTAAGTCCAACACGTACTAGAGGGTAAGACATCAGAAGATGACATACCTCATACCTCTTGTGCAAAAATGTCACGCTCGGATACACTCTTAAGAAGAAATTTCTTGATGGTAGAGGTAGATGTTTGACAGGGTCAATGAATGTTTTCAACTATTGTTCTAAATATGTCTTTAGAACTCTTTGATACTTGTTTAGATATTTCTACATATTTTCCAATATAATTTAGGTCAACATGCACAGATAACACCGGAGACTAATCAATATTGGCTTACCGAACTTAAAGTACTTTTCTATTATGCGAGGCTATGAGCAAACCAAACAATCATTGCGTTGCGAAATAAACTAAAATTTTATACTGTTTGGAGGATCTTTTACAATTTTCGATCATGTAAGCACGTCGAATGAATATTTAAAGCAACATGTCAGTTGTTTGTTTGTTCTATGTACTCGCAAACAATAGCTTCCAAACCTAGAATGATGCATAACCATAGTAACTAAGTTTGCATAGTCATTATCATCGATACCCAAATTTGCATCGGTTGGAATAACACATGCACATGGATACTCTTGTTTTTGTGAAGGTCCACCCATATTGGGGTTTATTGTACAAACAAGATGATCAAAATATTCAATGATTGTAGAATTTCATATGAATTTTCACCAACAGATGATAAATTTGGTGCATCATGCAGCCATAGGAAGCCATGAATATGTCCACTTTCATGATTTTTCCATTCAAAACGATACCAATAGTCCTTAGTAGAAAATTTTAGCATCAAAAAATCTTTTATAAAAGTGTTAAACCTTGCTTGAAAACACCATGCAGCAACAAGTGGATTTTCATTTAGTAGTTGTGCCTTTCTTTTTCTTTCTTCATTGATATTCAACTTTTGCAATTTATGCAATCGATTGAGAAGTTTATAAAGTACTGGCCATTGCATATCTGCTGAATTCAATGTAAAAAATATTATTGGAGCACCTAATTGTTTAACTATAGCTGTAAGCTCTTTTAATTTTACAGACCATTAAGAACGGCTTCCATGAATGCCTTTAGCAAAGTAAGAAATGCATTGAGACAACTGCTTATCTCCTGATTGTAACATTTCAAAATATCTTTAATAGGCAAATTCTCATCATCTGGATTTTTTATACGTAAATATTACCAATATCTAATACACGCACCTACTAAAAGAACTGTAAGCAAAATATCGAAAGCTAGAATATTTTGCAAACATTTGATCATGAAATTTCATTGGAAATACTTTAGGGGTCTAACTTTTCTTGGTTATGCTTATCTTAAATCGGCATTCATTGATGGAAATAATGCTAGAAATTCCATTGAGATATATCCAAGAGTATTAAACTCATCAATAACAATAGACGAAACAGGCATATTTTTTGAAATGGTACTTTATATACAACATATCGCTAGGACAACATATCACATGTCAATAAACGTTCGAATCATACTACATAAGTTTTGAACTTGTGGCCTCTCGCACCAAAACCGAATCACTTATACACTGGGATAATGGTGCTTGTCGAATAAGGCATTTGAACAACTGTTTCATTGTTTTCTTGATTTTTTAAAAGGGATAATACATATGCTTATTGGTTCGATTATACTAAAGTTGTGGTTGCACCTGATATCTCAAATTCGTTGATGTCATTTATTTTGCTTTCGAATTTTGGAGGTCCTAAAAAATCATCATCGTAATTTTAAGTTGGGATATTTTTTGAATTTTCTTGAATATGAGGAAGATTTGAAGGTACACCGTCTTTTGGTAACTCTTGGAGAGATTAATCGTTAATTTGCACATCATAATAAAATATATTATGAGATTTAAGCTAAAGTAGTGCTTGTCTTACATGTTCACGTCTTCTCGAAACTCCTTACATTCATTTGTTCCATTCTATTAAAAAGTAATACTACCGATATATCATTTAGCCTGAAAGGGAAAACATGTGATATTTTGTGAGAAATTAATAATATTTCCACTATATTTATATTATTATCCCTTAAAATGATAAAATGACATCACTGGATGAATGCACGCAATGAGGATTCACTCCAAGTTTGTAAGGCAAGATAATTCGGGTGGAACATAACTGGGTTCCATTAGATTTTGAGAACTAAACTTGTAGGAAAGGTCATGTTGTGGTTTATCAGTATGACAACTAGACATGAAGTTGAGGTAAGAATTAAATCTGGAAAAAATAGAGAAAAAGTTTGACAACTTATCCAATGAATATTTTGGCATGAGCTTCTAAATTTGTGAACATTTGTAATTTTTGGAACCGGAGATAATAATATTGGAATAGAAACAGATAAGTTATTGATGTTTGAGCTTTTAGTATGAGCTGCTTTTTCTTTGTGTCTTGCTGCATTGTTTTCTTTTCTATGTTGTTGTTGTTGATTAATTTCTCTCCAACATCTAATTCGCTAGGTAGATAAACAATTTTCATTGTATTTAGCCATCATTTCATCATATTTACGAAATATAGGTAAGTCTTTGTTATAAAATAAGTATCTTTAATTAACAAATAACTCAAACAAAGTATGAGTAATAATTGATTATTTGAACATTGTAAGTCAATGTAGCATTATATACCATTGTAAAGTGCATGATAAATCTAATGGAAAAATTGCATCAAATAAATGATTTAAAACATCATGCATACTTGAACTGGAAGGCGTGAATGAATCAAACTTCTTGGATGAATCGAAAGGAAGGGAAGCCCCATACAAAGCGAACGACAATGGATCTTCTATGAGCATAGGTTCAATTAGTACATCATGTGGCATCTATGCAAGTATATATTAATTGAAAATTTAAGTAAAAGGGTAATATGTGACATAAACTATCAAAGTATCATTAAATATTTAGTATATAATATTCTATTTTTTTACTTTAAAAATTAAACATTTAAGTGAATAAACTTGTATTTTGGAAACAAAACTAACTTGTCGACGTTTGTCTATGATAGTGACACTCCTTGCATATAATCGACACAATCTGTGAATGATTGCTCCTCATTGTTAAGCAAAGGTGGTGCATTCAGATCAATATAATGGATATCATCTGTACATGTGAAGATGAATAATGTTAATCCTAATAATTTTAAAAAAGATCACAACAACTTAGAATACAAGTGATAATATTGATAACGATTAATGTTTAATACATATAGTATACAATTGTAAATAATGTTAAAAGAATCACCTTGATCTTTAATTTGTGTCTATCTCAAAGTTTCTTAAATAGTATAGCACCTCTTGATGATCTTAGCTTTTGTATAATAATAGATTTACTTATTGCTTCAACTGGAATCTAAAAAATTTAATGAAAATATCATCAAAATGAATATCTTATGACCGTCAAAGAGTAATTCATCGTAGAAGTTATAAATGAAGCATGAATTTGACAAAAAGACCAATACATTAAGAATTTCAAAAAATATACTCTATGGAAGATCGATTTCGATGTTGATAGCACTTGCATATGATCAAGCTGATCTTCAGATAAATCTCATCATTACTAGGCAGCGACAATGCATTTAAATCAATATCGCATACATTATGTATCCCACTTTCCTGAACATGCAAACAAATTAGTGTGCTTAATTGATCAAAATAATATTTATCATTAGCACAAAATTATCGAATCAAATAGCATGCCAAAAAAGTTTCTTCGGTAGCAATGAGAAATGCAAATATGTAAACTCTCTTGCATAACTATATGTTCATCCATTATTTTTCATGGCATGTAGATATTTTTATGACAACAAGTTCATCAAAACATAATAAATCCATAAATATTAAAACTATGAATTATCAATTATTACTTATATTCAAGTTTTATTGTAATACGACTTAAGAATAAAATATGCAAAGTAAGTAAAAGTTGATAATGAAAATGATTACCGTATCAAAGATTAAAATTGATACCACATGCATATCATGGACATGATCTTCTAATTGTTCCTCATCATTATTCGATAAAGGCGATGCATCTAAATCAACATGATGCATATTATTTATCATATATATGTCTGAACATGGAAAAAGTTAGTATACAAAATGATAAGTCATCACATTAAAATTGAATACACACACACACACCCTCTCTCTCTCTCTCACTCACTTTTTCTATATAATATATGATAATCTTGAATATACGATAAAGTTCCTAGATTTTGAAAAAGGTTTGTGGAAAAGAGGGATTTTAATGACATATTTGATTCATCATTTACATATCTTGCTTAAATTATGTTATTATTATGTGTGCTTATTGATACATTACTCTATAAATCAAAATATATTAGAATCTAGAAGAACAAATGCATTTTGGTTTACTAAAACACTGCTAAAATATATTGCATCTAGCTAAATTCTATTAGCCCCTATAGTTTAATTTATGTCCCCCCAAAAAAAATATTATTATTATTATTTTGGAATATCCCTGAAAAATGTCTCAACCAATTTGAATATTTTTCCGCACATAAAGCTCCTTAATCATAGGACGTTCTAGTAGATGTATTTTACCAGTATTTACCATGAGGATAACTTTTTACTTAAACACGATGTATTCACTTAGTCTACTATTTTTGTTACTATATCTACAATACATCGTGAAGCTAATAGGTTTATCTTCTTATGGATTTTACTTTTTTTGCTTGTCTATCTTCGGTCCTTCCAGGATTTATTGAGGACATTATAATTTGGATGTTTTCTTGTAATGATAATTGAGAACGATGAATATTACTATAAAAAAGTGGGATCATTAGTACAAAAACTAAAAGACTTGAAATACACAAAATGGATAGGAGTTGTATAATAGAAGATTATACACCTGATTAGAAAGAAAAAGAAGAAAAATGTAAGGACACACTACATTTACGCTAGACCGTTGCATAAATGTGCACCATATTCATAACTTATGCGTAGAATAATAAGAATAAAGCATGGTCAATGAGTGACATGCATAAAATATAAAATGTTTTAAATTCTAAGCGGAAAATACTTAATATAATAAACAAAATAGTCTTTTTTTATTTTAGGAAAAAACAACTTGCAAGGAATCACTAACTTAGGCACAAATTCTAATAACTGATAATAGTTTTACAATTTCATACTTTACTTCCACATTGATGCTAGTCTGCAAGCTATGAAAGGGTTTACACACACAGTGGATGATTATCATGTTACAGTGTTTGTGCCATATATTGTAATGTAGAAAATTAATAAAACCATATTAATATAGTATATGTATACCTCACATTTAGTTATCACTAATATAGACGATTATTACCGATTCCAACATAATCACTAATGTATTTACATTAAATGTCCTACTTATTTTTAGCTATATTTAATATGCCTCTTTCAACAAGAAAATGACAATATGAAACAACATTTTGGATAGGAATTGACTATATGCTATTAGGGATTAATATACTTTAGATCTGAATATCTAACCATATTGATTTAATCGAGAAACAACTATATGAAATTAAATCGGTCAGCGGAAGACATACCCGAATCCATTGATGTTTGTTGAGAGAAGATTAACTTGGTTTTGGTCTTTTAAATTGACACAAACTTAGATCTAAAAATTCTTTGTAGAAGAGGGTAAAGAGAATATGATAAGACTTGTGTAATTGGGGACCATAACCCCATATTTATAGTAGTGTGATATTTTCAATTTGGCCCTTCAACAAATTAAAAATCACTCTGGTCTCTACGCATTCATTCCATGACAGTTACATCATTTCACCTTAATTATTTAATTACTTTATTTGATCACTTTGATCGGGCTTTACATCAAAATAGCATAACATATTTTATTTTACATCCATTATAAGTGTATAGGTAGATACTCATGCCGGAGTTGAATTGCTCAAAATACCGCGTTGTTAATTTAAATTGGCAAAACTGAACATATACAGTAAATAATATAATCACAGATCACAGACACAGAGTAATAAATGCAGCGGAAATAAAAGAGATAGTAGTTCATGAAGTTACTATATGAATATATAAGATACATCAGAGTTTACAGAAGAGTAATACGATACATCAGAGTTAAACCAGATACAATGGAAGAGTAACACGATATATCAGATACAAATCAGAATACATCACTGGAATCATCGAATACTGAAAGCAGAATAGATGGCTGGATCTTCAAGCAAAGCTCCAACTCCAAAGGTGAGTCTCGAATACTGGTACACTCAGTCTGACCCGAGCGCAAAGCAAAACACAAGACACTCGAGTCAGGATTAACGTTCTTATATTAATAAATCCAACTCAAGTGAAATAGCAATTGAAATACAAGTAACTCAAAGGATGTTTGGAATAACCATCCTTTAAGGATCCGTTAAACTATCTACTATGTAGTAATGTACGATAAGTAGATAATGTCTATCAGTAATATAAAGTATCAAAATAGAGTTAAGTCATGGCCCATTCCACCCTTAACACATTTTTATTCCCAAGAGCATATACAAGACCGTAGTTTCCCCAAAACCGGAAGTCACCAGAGGGCAATCCATATACTAAAGGTACAAAACAAATCGTAGTGGTCGCATATAGGATAATCAGTATGACAAGGTACATGAGGCGATACCAACTAGGATACTAGTAGTTGCCTGATCCGGACTGATGTTGGGCATAGCAGCTACTACCCCAACACCGCGAAACAACACTCCCATAATCGAGGGGTGCACCCAATCAATCATAAAGTAATAGAATGGTATCGAAGAAGTGTGTCCGCTAGAGATGGCGTTCCTCAATGGCCCGGTGCGGCTCCTGTTTTAGTCATGTCAGGGGTCATCCAAAATCGTTCACTTTCTTCAGTCAACGCGTTCACCAAAATCATCCACTTCGTTCTGGATCAACACTCCGCGTATATTAGTTATTAAAGTGGTTTTCGGTATCGACAGAGAGTATGTCCATAACCGATCCCGGTCTCTTTAACAACTACGTATTAATTACCCGATGGTCATTTAATGATTAAAGTTTAAACAAATCAGAGATCAAAAGTCAAGTTGCAAGTTTGACTTTTAAAATTTGACATTTCGCAATTTAATTTATTTCGAACATTTAAAATTATATTTCCAAATGGAGTTTTAGTTCAAGTCCTTGAGTTAACGATACTTAAGTATTCAATTTCAATTTAATTCCTATTCCCATTCATCGTTACATTAAATTTTATCAACACTTTGATTTAATCAATTTCAACAGCTAAATCAACTCCGTAAATTTAGTTGGTTTTACATTCCTTTAGGTCACTTTGTTACTTAATCTCATTTATGACAAATTTCAAATTTATTAAATTTATCCAAATTAGATTTTATTCCGAATCTAATAAATTCACTTTATTAGATTCTAAAACTTACTTAATCAAATCTCATTTCAATTTAATGTGTAAATCCATTTATCTAATTAAATAGATTTATTAATCCGTTTCAATTTAATCCATTAATTTATTTCAATTAGGTCCACTTATTAATTCGTTACAATTGAATCCATTTATTTATTACAATTAAGTCCATAAATTTATTACAATTAATCCTATTAATTTAATACCATTACATCCATTGATTTATTTCAATTAAATCCATTCATTTACTAAAATTAAATCTATCGTTTTATTTCAATTAAATCTATTCATTCATTACAATTAAATCTACCGTTTTATTTCAATTAAATCTATCCATTCATTACAATTAAATCTATCGTTTTATTTCAATTAAATCTATTCATTCATTACAATTAAATCTACCGTTTTATTTCAATTAAATCTATCCATTCATTACAATTAAATCTATCGTTTTATTTCAATTAAATCTATTCATTCATTACAATTAAATCTATCGTTTTATTTCAATTAAATCTATAAATTCATTACAATTAAGTCTATTCGTTTACTACAATTAAATCTATCGTTTTATTTCAATTAAATTCATAAATTACAATTAAGTCCATTCATTTATTACAATTTATCCTATTAATTTAATTCCATTAGATCCATAAATTTTGTTACTTACTTTCCAACAAATTTTTAAGTTCATTTCTTAATTTCAAATGAATTTCAATTCCAAAATGATTTTGTTGACCAATCGGGTTTCTTATTTTAATTATCTATCCTAGTCCAAAGTTGTTCAATTTGGGTATTTATCATTTCAACCCAATATAATTAAATAAAACAAAGCATAGCAAAGGGAACTTGTAGTGTGATAACTAGGATGGTGTCGAAGTAAATAAACAATCAATAGCAACCATACATAACAATTTAACCGTTTATTTAAATAATCCCGAAATAATCGTATTAATTCGCATTGTTGTTTGTGCAATTTAATATAATTATTTCTAGAATCTACACTATCATTTCATGCAGATTAAAGATTATTCCACTAATTATTTATACGGTTTTTCACTTGTCATTCGATTACAATTTTATACTACAACAATTAATCCAATATACATCGATGGTTCAAAGTGTAATTATCACTATTCTACATGTCAATTAATTTAACAATTAAAGGGGGTCATATTCAACTAATCAAATTTAACATATAAATCGGTTCTAAGTTTGTTAACTATCCTATATCAATTTCAATTCTGCATACTATTAATCACTTAACATTAACAAATTAACGTCCAATATAAACATCGAACAATCAATCAATCCTCAGCCAAACTAGATTATCATTTCATAATTAACAGTTAATGGTGTAAGATGTCATAAGTGAACTGATACAGGTGATAGCATATAAAACAGTGTAAATAACTAACAACAGCATATTTCAATTGTCGTTTCAATTGAAATCAAATTTAATAAATAAAAGAAAAACGTTAATCGTGAGTGATTGCTCACCTTTTTACGCTGAAGTTTGCAAAGCAAACACACAAACAAAATTCGGAAAGCACGAAAGCACGATTAGACACAATTCTGATTTGAATGGATGGAGAGCCAAGATATTGATCTTGTATATAATAAATACACAAATCATAAGATTAAGATTCAACACAACAAAATGAATTAAACTATGCAATTACGAATCAAAGAACATAACCTTGCTTTCAACCACCAAGTGGGCTTTGCCATGGTCTAATAGTGAGGAGGAGGTAATGTTGTGGTGGTGGAGGCTGAGCTATGCAAGGAGAAAACAAAAGGAAAAAGAGAAAAGAAAAAAAAAAAGTGAAAGAAGAAAAAAAAAAGAGAGAAGGAAGCCATGGATCTAGACTTTTTCCTTCCTCACTCAAATAATACAATGAGAAACCTTTTTTTTTATTTCACGTGAATGATAAGAGGCGGCTAGGTTTAAAAAGATTTGAATGGCTAAAGTTTAGGAATAGTTAGAAAATAAAAAGGCAAGGAAATTTAAAAAGGCATAATTTAAGTAGGGAAAAGATCTTGTATATATAAATCTTAAACAAATGAACAGAGGAGTTTGATAACTTTGTACGTGATTGAAAAGGAGAAAATCACGTCTATGCATTTATGAATAGATATGGTAGAAGATTAAAAGGTGGGAAATATATAAAGGCAATAAATAAATTAAGAAACGTATGCCTATATTTAAAATGTATCTTAATTGATTTGTTACTTATCCAATAAATATAGATGTATATACACAAAAGAGACCTTCACTAAATAAATAAAGTTTATACACACCATAGAAGTAAATAAGAAGATGGAGGCTAAGCCTAGCTTGAAGGAAAACAAAGAAAATAGAAGAGAAAGAAAAAAAAATAGAAAAACAAAAGAAAAAGAAGCCATTACTTACAAGAAAATTTCTTACGTGAAGATGCAAATGAAAATGAGATTTGGTAAAAGGTTTTTGTACGTGAATTGGAATTTAATAGGGGAGTTATTCACGCCTAATCAAGTGCAATGAATTGGCAAGTAATTAAGTGCTTAAATGGCTAGAGATTTGAAGGGATTTATTTCCTATTAAATAAAAAGAAACAATGGAACAAAATGGGGTAAGTTACTTGCTTTTTCATGTGAACTGATAGGTTATGAATGGCTAAAGAGGAGTAAATGATAGAAAAACAAAAACTAGGAAATAGAAGGAAAGAAATAAGAAGAAAGAAACACACACACACACACACACATATATATATATATATATATTATTCTTAAATGCAATTGAAAAAAAAGATATTTTGAGATGTTTGTACGCGATTAATAAGAGCAATTCATGGCTATGAATGGTGAATGGCTAGGGTAAGTAATAAAGAGGGTAGGTAAATAAAAAAGGCAAGCATTAAAGAAATGTAACGCATGTCTCCTTGATTTCTTCCAAGCCTTTTATGAAAAGATACACACACAAGTGAAATCCAATAAATAAAGTTTAGATAAACAAAATAGAAAAATAAAATAAAATAACATAGAAAATAAAATATAGAAACGCACATAGAAAACTAGAAATTGAAATACAGAAAATAACTGCGTGTAAAAACGCTATAATTTCTAATTTAAAAAGTATAACTCAGAATTTAACGAAACGAAAAGCAGAACAGATATCACAAATATATTTTGCTTCAAAGAAAAAGATTAAAATTTAAAATTCAAATTTTTTTTACTGAAAATTCAAATTTTGACCAAAATATAAAATTTTCAAAAATCGTTTATTTATTGCATTTGGAAAATAAATTACAAACAAATTCCAAACTTACATTGGAAAAATTCTAAAAATTCACTTTTAAATGATTTTAAAAATCAAAATATCAAATAAAAATTTAATTAAAAATATTCACAAAATTATGGGTTGTTACACTCTCCCCCACTCAAAACTTTTCGTCCTCGAAAAGGAACGAGGCATGGAAAATAGAGACAACAGATAGAATGAGATAGAACTAAGACAATAAAAAAAAGAAGATTGAAATTATACCTGGTAACAGTCGTTACAGGTAAATTCAACAAGACGGAGATGATCTTCCCAAGATCCTCTTAAATCAAGGACACAAGCACGAAGAAGATTCTTGAAAAGTTTTCCAAAACAGACCGGTAAAGGTATTTTGGGAGGAAGAACTACAAATCGAACTTAAGGAGATAAGATCAATTTGGAATTCAATTCCCCGCTTAGGATGCAGGGGAATAGGAACAACCGAAGGATAAGAGATTGGAAAACATAATAAGATGATAAATTTTAAAACCATAAAAGTTTCAACTTAAATTAATAATTGATTTCATCCATTTGATTTTTCCTAAGTTAATTAAATCTTATCTATTTATAATTTCATTATCTTATCACCCAATTAACAATTTCTAAAATCGTGAATTTGAGATCATTCATTATACTCAAAATTTTATTCAATAAGTTTCATGCTTCTTTATTCCAGATGGTTATTACATTTATTCCACTTAATATATGTCTAATCACATATATTAAGTATACTTACACTTATTATGACTTACTCCAATTTATTCATAAGTTCCTTTAACATCACTTTTTACTGTATATTATTCAATTAACTTTTTATTCTATTTACCTTTATTAATCCTTTATAACTAAAATTTAAGTGTATAACATTTATTATGACCACTCAAATTTTATTTATAAAATCTCCTTTATATTGTGTGTTCTCCAATTACATATTTAACTTTTAATAATTTAGGTAAGTTATATTGGAATGCAAGAGAATATTACACAAATAAAAATTTCTTAACTCAATTATCTAAGCTTCAATATTTATTCAAATTTTGATTTCCTTTTATAATTGAAATTATCCTTTAAGATAAAATTTAAGAATTAGATTTCTGATTAACTTCAAACTATTTTAGAGATAATTAAATATACACAATATATATCAAATCAACTCTTAAATCACATATATTATAAATCAAGTCATAATTAGAAAGCCAAATCAATTTAATTTTCCAAAACAAAACTATAGCAAGGCTACAAGATGGTCTATTCGCTTCGAAACTCGAAAATGAACGTCGATGATGCTGCAGTCATCATCGAAATTATTTTCCAGCGACAAAGAAAAGAGCACTGATTTACAAATTAAAAAAATCCTTTGAAATAATTTCTACTAGAAATACTTTTAAATAATATATCCTTTTTAAAACTTTCAAAACAAAGTTCGAAATCATCGGAAATTAAATTCTCACATTCTTGATTTAAATCCATTTAAATTTCCAAATTAATCTATAACCATGTTTAATTATTTATATATGGAACTAAAGCCAATGATGATAAAATACATGCAAAGTTAAATATTATTTCTTAACACCCAATTCCATTAATTATCAAAAATTTAGAAAATTAACCTTATACATATTATAATTATACAAAATTTATCCATCTACTAAATTTAAAACCATACTGTGTCAGTTTACTTTGTTCAAGTGTTTTAGAGATCCTATCGATAGCGTTGATCAGACAAACCGATCGGAAACCCAAATCAACATCAACAACTCAAACAACACAATATATAAAACATCTTTAAAATATAAAAATTTCAAATACAAGATTAATTTTCAAAATAAGGATAGGGAATCAAATTGATGGACTCAAATCAAAGAGAAATTTGATTCGAGGATAAGTTCGAAACAAGATATGATGATTAATAGCAAAGTAGGAAGATTGATAAGTTTATATAAATTACGGGCAACCTTAACCGGGTCGACCGTGACTACAAGCATAAGATCAATGTGGAATTCCAAGGTAAATCGACATTCGATCTCAAGAAATAGAATTCAGGTATAGCAGGAGATAGATAGCATCGTAAACCGAGGATACAGCAATCTCTGGCAAATCAATGCATATTGTAAAGGAGTTTTTTTTCTCCTTTTCAAATCATTCGAAGTTTGGCGAGACCGCCGATCCATTATAAAGATCATTCAAAGTGGAGTTATGGGATGCTCCAGAATTGAAAGAAGACGAATAGTGAGGGACACGAATGAAATTTGGAACCGTAGGGAACGTTCCAAAATTCAAAGGAATCAAATCAAAAAGGAAGAGATTGAAGCTCGAAATGAAAGTGATTCTGTAAATACATTTACCCTACATGTTGAGTTTTGCCTAGAGCTACCAAAGCTCTGATACCAACTGTAACGACCCGATATTTTGGACCATTCGCATCCATTATAAGTGTATAGGTAGATACTCATGCCGGAGTTGAATTGCTCAAAATACCGCGTTGTTAATTTAAATTGGCAAAACTGAACATATACAGTAAATAATATAATCACAGATCACAGACACAGAGTAATAAATGCAGCGGAAATAAAAGAGATAGTAGTTCATGAAGTTACTATATGAATATATAAGATACATCAGAGTTTACAACAGAAGAGTAATACGATACATCAGAGTTAAACCAGATACAACGGAAGAGTAACACGATATATCAGATACAAATCAGAATACATCACTGGAATCATCGAATACTGAAAGCAGAATAGATGGCTGGATCTTCAAGCAAAGCTCCAACTCCAAAGGTAAGTCTCGAATACTGGTACACTCAGTCTGACCCGAGCGCAAAGCAAAACACAAGACACTCGAGTCAGGATTAACGTTCTTATATTAATAAATCCAACTCAAGTGAAATAGCAATTGAAATACAAGTAACTCAAAGGATGTTTGGAATAACCATCCTTTAAGGATCCGTTAAACTATCTACTATGTAGTAATGTACGATAAGTAGATAATGTCTATCAGTAATATAAAGTATCAAAATAGAGTTAAGTCATGGCCCATTCCACCCTTAACACATTTTTATTCCCAAGAGCATATACAAGACCGTAGTTTCCCCAAAACCGGAAGTCACCAGAGGGCAATCCATATACTAAAGGTACAAACAAATCGTAGTGGTCGCGTATAGGATAATCAGTATGACAAGGTACATGAGGCGATACCAACTAGGATACTAGTAGTTGCCTGATCCGGACTGATGTTGGGCATAGCAGCTACTACCCCAACACCGCGAAACAACACTCCCATAATCGAGGGGTGCACCCAATCAATCACAAAGTAATAGAATGGTATCGAAGAAGTGTGTCCGCTAGAGATGGCGATCCTCAATGGCCCGGCGCGGCTCCTGTTTTAGTCATGTCAGGGGTCATCCAAAATCATTCACTTTCTTCAGTCAACGCGTTCACCAAAATCATCCACTTCGTTCTGGATCAACACTCCGCGTATATTAGTTATTAAAGTGGTTTTCGGTATCGACAGAGAGTATGTCCATAACCGATCCCGGTCTCTTTAATAACTACGTATTAATTACCCGATGGTCATTTAATAATTAAAGTTTGAACAAATCAGAGATCAAAAGTCAAGTTGCAAGTTTGACTTTTAAAATTTGACATTTCGCAATTTAATTTATTTCGAACATTTAAAATCATATTTCCAAATGGAGTTTTAGTTCAAGTCCTTGAGTTAACGATACTTAAGTATTCAATTTCAATTTAATTCCTATTCCCATTCATCGTTACATTAAATTTTATCAACACTTTGATTTAATCAATTTCAACGGCTAAATCAACTCCGTAAATTTAGTTGGTTTTACATTCCTTTAGGTCACTTTGTTACTTAATCTCATTTATGACAAATTTCAAATTTATTAAATTTATCCAAATTAGATTTCATTCCGAATCTAATAAATTCACTTTATTAGATTCTAAAACTTACTTAATCAAATCTCATTTCAATTTAATGTGTAAATCCGTTTATCTAATTAAATAGATTTATTAATCCGTTTCAATTTAATCCATTAATTTATTTCAATTAGGTCCACTTATTAATTCGTTACAATTGAATCCATTTATTTATTACAATTAAGTCCATAAATTTATTACAATTAATCCTATTAATTTAATACCATTACATCCATTGATTTATTTCAATTAAATCCATTCATTTACTACAATTAAATCTATCGCTTTATTTCAATTAAATCTATTCATTCATTACAATTAAATCTACCGTTTTATTTCAATTAAATCTATCCATTCATTACAATTAAATCTATCGTTTTATTTCAATTAAATCTATTCATTCATTACAATTAAATCTACCGTTTTATTTCAATTAAATCTATCCATTCATTATAATTAAATCTATCGTTTTATTTCAATTAAATCTATTCATTCATTACAATTAAATCTATCGTTTTATTTCAATTAAATCTATAAATTCATTACAATTAAGTCTATTCGTTTACTACAATTAAATCTATCATTTTATTTCAATTAAATTCATAAATTACAATTAAGTCCATTCATTTATTACAATTTATCCTATTAATTTAATTCCATTAGATCCATAAATTTCGTTACTTACTTTCCAACAAATTTTTAAGTTCATTTCTTAATTTCAAATGAATTTCAATTCCAAAATGATTTTGTTGACCAATCGGGTTTCTTATTTTAATTATCTATCCTAGTCCAAAGTTGTTCAATTTGGGTATTTATCATTTCAACCCAATATAATTAAATAAAACAAAGCATAGCAAAGAGAACTTGCAGTGTGATAACTAGGATGGTGTCGAAGTAAATAAACAATCAATAGCAACCATACATAACAATTTAACCGTTTATTTAAATAATCCCGAAATAATCGTATTAATTCGCATTGTTGTTTGTGCAATTTAATATAATTATTTCTAGAATCTACACTATCATTTCATGCAGATTAAAGATTATTCCACTAATTATTTATACGGTTTTTCACTTGTCATTCGATTATAATTTTATACTACAACAATTAATCCAATATACATCGATGGTTCAAAGTGTAATTATCACTATTCTACATGTCAATTAATTTAACAATTAAAGGGGGTCATATTCAACTAATCAAATTTAACATATAAATCGGTTCTAAGTTTGTTAACTATCCTATATCAATTTCAATTCTGCATACTATTAATCACTTAACATTAACAAATTAACGTCCAATATAAACATCGAACAATCAATCAATCCTTAGCCAAACTAGATTATCATTTCATAATTAACAGTTAATGGTGTAAGATGTCATAAGTGAACTGATACAGGTGATAGCATATAAAACAGTGTAAATAACTAACAACAGCATATTTCAATTGTCGTTTCAATTGAAATCAAATTTAATAAATAAAAGAAAAACGTTAATCGTGAGTGATTGCTCACCTTTTTACGCTGAAGTTTGCAAAGCAAACACACAAACAAAATTCGGAAAGCACGAAAGCACGATTAGACACAATTCTGATTTGAATGGATGGAGAGCCAAGATATTGATCTTGTATATAATAAATACACAAATCATAAGAATTAAGATTCAACACAACAAAATGAATTAAACTATGCAATTACGAATCAAAGAACATAACCTTGCTTTCAACCACCAAGTGGGCTTTGCCATGGTCTAATAGTGAGGAGGAGGTAATGTTGTGGTGGTGGAGGCTGAGCTATGCAAGGAGAAAACAAAAGGAAAAAGAGAAAAGAAAAAAAAATATAAAAGTGAAAGAAGAAAAAAAAAAGAGAGAAGGAAGCCATGGATCTAGACTTTTTCCTTCCTCACTCAAATAATACAATGAGAAACCTTTTTTTTAATTCACGTGAATGATAAGAGGCGGCTAGGTTTAAAAAGATTTGAATGGCTAAAGTTTAGGAATAGTTAGAAAATAAAAAGGCAAGGAAATTTAAAAAGGCATAATTTAAGTAGGGAAAAGATCTTGTATATATAAATCTTAAACAAATGAACAGAGGAGTTTGATAACTTTGTACGTGATTGAAAAGGAGAAAATCACGTCTATGCATTTATGAATAGATATGGTAGAAGATTAAAAGGTGGGAAATATATAAAGGCAATAAATAAATTAAGAAACGTATGCCTATATTTAAAACGTATCTTAATTGATTTGTTACTTATCCAATAAATATAGATGTATATACACAAAAGAGACCTTCACTAAATAAATAAAGTTTATACACACCATAGAAGTAAATAAGAAGATGGAGGCTAAGCCTAGCTTGAAGGAAAACAAAGAAAATAGAAGAGAAAGAAAAAAAAATAGAAAAACAAAAGAAAAAGAAGCCATTACTTACAAGAAAATTTCTCACGTGAAGATGCAAATGAAAATGAGATTTGGTAAAAGGTTTTTGTACGTGAATTGGAATTTAATAGGAGAGTTATTCACGCCTAATCAAGTTCAATGAATTGGCAAGTAATTAAGTGCTTAAATGGATAGAGATTTGATGGGATTTATTTCCTATTAAATAAAAAGAAACAATGGAACAAAATGGGGTAAGTTACTTGCTTTTTCATGTGAATTGATAGGTTATGAATGGCTAAAGAGGAGTAAAGGATAGAAAAACAAAAACTAGGAAATAGAAGGAAAGAAATAAGAAGAAAGAAACACACACACACACACACAGATATATATATATATATATATATATATTATTCTTAAATGCAATTGAAAAAAAGATATTTTGAGATGTTTGTACGCGATTAATAAGAGAAATTCATGGCTATGAATGGTGAATGGCTAGGGTAAGTAATAAAGAGGGTAGGTAAATAAAAAAGGCAAGCATTAAAGAAATGTAACGCATGTCTCCTTGATTTCTTCCAAGCCTTTTATGAAAAGATACACACACAAGTGAAATCCAATAAATAAAGTTTAGATAAACAAAATAGAAAAATAAAATAAAATAACATAGAAAATAAAATATAGAAACGCACATAGAAAACTAGAAATTGAAATACAGAAAATAACTGCGTGTAAAAACGCTGTAATTTATCTAATTTAAAAAGTATAACTCGGAATTTAACGAAACGAAAAGCAGAACAAATATCACAAATATATTCTGCTTCAAAGAAAAAGATTAAAATTTAAAATTCAATTTTTTTTTACTGAAAATTCAAATTTTGACCAAAATATAAAATTTTCAAAAATTGTTTATTTATTGCATTTGGAAAATAAATTACAAACAAATTCCAAACTTACATTGGAAAATTTCTAAAAATTCACTTTTAAATGATTTTAAAAATCAAAATTTCAAATAAAAATTTAATTAAAAATATTCACAAAATTATGGGTTGTTACACTTTACATCAAAATAGCATAACATATTTTATTTTACATGTGTGGCCCACATGTTGAAATTTTCCAACAATCTCCCCCTGGGCCACAATTTTAATAACCATAAAAAATATGTTTTACTTTATGAGCTCCAAAATTTGTTGTTTATAACGTAAGGTGTATCTGAAACAATCTCGTCCATTAACTATGTTGATAAAGGGTCAAAGCGGCATTCATTACTTTTATTGTAACTAAACTCATCAACGGTCATATATACCAATACAATCAAATAACATAGATCAATCATGGATGCGTAGCATGGAAATTACATGAAATGTGATCTTTACATGTCTATTCCAATTGGTCCTACTTTACCTTAAAGAGATCAAAGAGTTCAATATGTATGAACAATTTCAAGAGAAAAAACTTTATTTCTTTATTTCTGATCAGAAAAACTAAAGCATGTCCATAATCAAAACATAGAGTGATGTCATAAAAGAAATAAATTAGTACAAACTCCTCCTAAACCAAAATATCCTTACATAAAAAATACACCCATTTTATCAACATGCTCATGAAAGACCTTGGGTCATAATCCTTTTGTAAGCGGACCCGCTAATATGGAATTTGCTCTAATATGCACTATGGATATTACACATTCTGCACTCTCTCCCTCACAACTAGAAACTTGATGTCAATGTAATTTGACTTACTTGAGCTTCTATTGTTATTAGAATATAATACCGTCTATTGTCACAATATAACTTTATTGGTGTTTTAATATTATCAATAATGCGTAGCCCAGTGAGAAAATTCTCCAAGCATTTCCCATGGTTAGATTTCTCATAGCAAGCCACAAACTATGCTTCCATGGTGAAAGAAATTATGAGTGATTGCTTAACACTCTTCCATGATATAGCTCCTCCACCTAATAGAAATATGTACCCTAAAGTGGATTTTTTGTTATCCGGGCATCCAGCAAAGTCAGAATCAGAATACGCAATGATCTCCAACTGATCCGATCTTATATGTGTAAGCATATAGTCCTTTGTTTTCTTAAGATACCTCATAACTCATTTTGCTACGTTCCAATAATCCATTACAGGGTAACTGTAACGACCCGTAAATTTTAGATAATTTTATATGTTTATTTATATATTTAATTGTAATTTTGTGAAACTTTAAATAATAAAATTTTGAAATTTAAATTTGACATTTGAAATGCGTCTGTTTTAACATAGCAACTGGTAAATTTTCATCAGAAAATTTGGAAGTTTATTTTCTAGTGTAATTTTATTTCAATCTATATCAGTTAATATTTGATGATTTTAAAATGTTTTCCAAACTTGATATTTTTCTATAGAAATTTGTAAATCATCTTCTAAGTGAGATGTCATATTTCGTTTCTTCAAATTTGGACTTCTATTGCTCCGTTCATCTTAATTCTGACAAATTATCAGCATTTCCGGTACCGAATATCGACTTTTGATAGGATGATCGTACCATTGATATCTGTGTACCATTTCGATCATCTCTTCGTGCTGATCTCAGCAGTATATTCGCTTCTGTATTTCGAGGTTGGATATGCCACGAAATCAGTAAAACGATTGCCGCATCGGTAACCGTTTTCGGACCTTTTGACTTTCGTGGCCCTTCATTTGTCTACCAGCTGGAATTAAATAGCCACTGGTTATAAATATTTCAGCTATTCAAATTCTGACTTTTACTATTCCCAATCGTACAATTGTATGCTAGTTGTAGCTTTTCCTTTTTTCTTTTGTTCTGTTCTTCACATGAATTATAAAATATAGATTTTTCTCCCTCTACTCTTTTGCCTGTTCCAGTTCCTTCTTCCATTTCTTTTCTTTGCTTCTCCTTCCAGACTATTCATGGCCGCATCGACTTATACCTCATCTCAACGCATGCCCTCACAAACCGCATGCACGCAATTGTCCTTTCCTCGCAAGCACAACCCGATGCGAGCAACACCTCCTTACCACCGTGAGCTGCTACCCCACCTCCACCTCTACCGTCATTTCCAAACACCGGTCGATTCCCTTCCACTCAGCCAACGCAAGCACCGAGACTATCTCCATGCTGCCGCATGCCTTCTCTTCCTCTTCATCACCGAGTTTTCCCTTCTCCACTCACCGCCTTGCTTTTATTTTTCTTGTATGTTCGGCTACCCAAATCTTGTCTCGGCCGTGTATACTCCTATGTGAGCATTTATATATATTCTGTTTGATTATTATTTTATATATATACAAAGTATACAAGTTTAAAACAATCTGCTCTATATATGTTCGTATGAATTGTATGTATATATATGAGCCGTGGTTTATGTATATAGATTCTGTTTGATTTCGAATTTTATGAGGTTCTGTTGTTATATATATAGGGTTTGTACCTAAATTGTTATAAATCTATATAGTATATATATACATATAACCTACTATTGTCTACAGGTTAGTCATTTCATATATAGGAGTTGCTTTAGTTAGATATATATATATATATATATATAGCATGTACAGAGATATATTAATATATGTTTCGATTTTAGTTTATAAATATGTTGGCTATTTATATAAATTTATATAAGTGATTTAGTGTTAAAATTTTATGTTGTTAAATACACATAACTTATATATCATATTACCTAAGTTGGTTTTGAATATATATAATGATATTTATATGTCCACATGGTCGACATATTGTCTAGGTGCTTACATTCATTTTCATATAGAAGTTACCTGCATCTATTATATGAAAGTTTTAAAGACAGTATATTCATTTATTTACTATTGACCTTAAACTACATACATATATGGTTATTTTAATATGTATAGATTTAAATTATAAGTTTATATAAATTATATATGCTCTGTGTTGTAATCTGTTATCAGCCATATATACATAATCGATATTTTGTTTTAAAATATGAGTATATAGTATACTTGTATAGATTACAATATCTGGTCTGGAAAGAAGATTCATGTACAGTAATTTATGTAGTTATATATAGATTTTAAAATATTTCATTACCGTTTAAAGTTTATATACATTATAATAAATTGTTTTATTGATTTTTTTTATTTTATAATTATTCTTTTTTTTATATACACCTTTGATTTGTAAGTGTTAGTATTTTAGAAATAACGATTTTGAAATTATATATATATATATAGATTTTGATTTCAATATATATATATATACATATATGTTTATATTTAAGATTGATTTAAAAGTATATTTGTATTTAAAAAAAATTGAATATTGGGTTTAAGGAAAATAATAATATAATATCACCTTGTTTAAGTCATATCAAGCTAATTGAAACTGATTTAATTTGTTTTCATCGATTCCTTTTATCAACTCGGTTCATTGAATTTGTGCCAATCTAGCTTTGCTTTGGAATTCGTACTTGGATTCATAACTCATCTATTCTCGTTCATCTCTAGCCTCGAAAGGTGAGCAATCACTCACGATTAACGTTCTTTTATTTATTAAATTTGATTTCAATTGAAACGTCAATTGAAATATGCTGTTGTTAGTTATTTACATTGCTATATATATGTTGATATCTGTATCTGTTCACCTGTGACATCTGACACCATTATCTGTTATTTATATTGATGATATATGCCTGTTACTGTTGTTATTTTATTATCATATCTGTTATCACTCTGCAAGTTCCCTGTTAGTATAGAATCACTATGGGTTGAAATGATACATACCCGAACGATCTTGTAGAATAGGATAAAATCATTATGGGTTGAAATGATAAACCCAAGCGATTTTCAATTAATTGAATTTGGGATTGCGGGTTGAAAAGATATATACCCGTATATATATTTAAATTGCAGATTGAAATGATAAATATCCGTATCACTTGACCATAGGATAGAAAATTATATACAGACACCGTTGGTCTTTATATAAATATTTTGAAAATGATTTCTATGGTTTTGAAAAAAAAATATGGTTTTGATAAATATTGATTTTTAAGATTCATTAAAGTTGATAAATAATATGTTTAAGTATTTATTTAATATCTATATTTTTAAATATAGAGTTTATAATGATTTGAAATTATATCTATTTAAGAATTATACTTAAATAAGTTTGATTTGAAATGTATTGAATTTGAAATGTATTGAATTTAAAATTTAAAGAAGTGTTTACAACTTGAAATTTGATTAAAGGTGACTTAAATGGATATTTCAAACTTATATATATTTAAATGGGATATTTTATTTATTTAAATTGTAAATTGAAGTTGTATTTAGATGTTATTGAAATGATTAAGTAAATGTTTCAAAACTAAATAATAGTTAAGTGAATTTGATATATATATATATATATATACAAGTATCGAATTTAGTTTTGAAATGTTGAATATTTAAAACTTTGAAATATATTGAAATTAAATGGTTTATTTTGTGGTTCAAATCTGTATTTGAAATCGATATAATTTGAAATGATTTATTGAGAAATTGAATTGAGTTGAAATTTATGAATTGAGATTGAATTAAATGTGAATTTTGGAATTCGAGTTGATTTGAATTGATTTATGAATTTGTGGAAACTATTTTATTTTATAAAGTAAATTTAAATTTTATTTAAAACTATTGATATTTTACTTTATAAATTATTTTAATATAAACTATTTTAATATAAATCATTTTTAATATAAATTATTTTATTATAAACTATTTTAACTTATAACTATTTATATAAACTATTTTATTTATAAACTATCTTATTATACTAATTTTAATATCTAAACTGTTTAAGGTGAAAGAGTTATGATTTCCAAAATGCTATAATTTCAAAGTGTTATGATTTCCAAAATGCTATGATTTCAAAGCTGTGATTTCCAAAGTGTTTTGATTTTTAAAAGACTATGATTTCGAAAATGTTATAATTTGGAAAGTGATGTGATTTTTGGAAATGGATATATATTTGAAGTGAAAATGATATCGTATTGATTTGGGTTTTGAAATGGAAGTGATATTTTGGTTTTGAAGTATAAACTATTTTTAAATGACCGCGGTGTTATAATAACGATTGGTTGTTAAAGAGACCGAGATCAGATATAGGCATACTCTCTATCGATACCGAAAACCATTTTAACAACCGTGTACGCGGTGGAGTTTCCAGAATGAAGTAGGATGGTGGCGACGATCCTAAAGGTATATACGTAGACCCAACTCCCGTGAGTTGGCATAAGGTGGCTAAAACAGGAGCGATTGACGGGCCAATGAGGTAGCACCTCTGATCGGACACACATCTTCGATACCATTCTATTACTTTGTGATTGATTGGGTGCACCGCTTGATTTGGGAGTGTTGTTCGAGGTGGGCGGTAGTGGCTGCTATTCGTCACCACCAGCCCGGATGCGTAATTGGTATATCTACCCTGGCATTGCCTAGTTGTGCCGTGTCACCTACCATAGCGAGCTTTAATACGAGTTGTGATTTCTCCCATAGCCTGTGGAGTATCGAGGGTAGCCCCTATTTTGGGAGTATGCTAATACTGGATAGACTACTGGGACTATTACGTGTTAAGGTGGAAAATGTAAAGCCTTAATGCTATTTAAAAGTATGTTTATTTTATATTAGACATTATTATAATAGCGTATATTACTACATAGTAGATAGTTTAACGGATCCTTAGAGGATGGTTATCCCAAACATCCTTTGAGTTACTTGTATTTCAGTTGATATTTCACTTGAGTTGGATTTATTGATATAAGAATGTTAATCCTGACTCGAGTGTTTTGTGTTTTGCTTTACGCTCGGGTCAGACTGAGTGATACAGCATTTGAGACTCACCTTTGGAGTTGGAGCTTCGCTTGGAGATCCAGCTATCTATCGATTCTGCTCTCAGTTATTCAGTTGATTCCAGTGATGTATTCAGATCTTGTATTTGACTATTGTATTGAGATATCTATATATTCGAGACCTCTATTGTATCTTATTTAACTCTGTTATATATATAGTAGCTTCATGAACTACTATTCTTTTGTTTCCGCTGCATTATTTTATATTACTCTGTGTCTGTGATTCTGCGATTATTTATTTACTGTATATGTTGAGTTTTGCCAAATTTTATTTACAATCCATTGTTTTGAATTATTCAAGTCCATAATGTGTGGATTTATTGTCGATTTGAATGGTCCAAAATACTGGGTCGTTACATGTGGTATCAGAGCTCTGGTTCTAGGCAAAACTTAGCATATATAGTAAATTTATTTACAGAATCACTTTCGTTCGTGCTTGAATTCCTTCTTCTTTGACTCGGTTTTCTTTGAATTTTTGGAATGTTCACTTCGGTTCCAAAGTTCATTCTGTCTTCCCTATTCGTGTCTTTTGATTTTGGAGTATCCCATGACTCCACTTCGAAGGATCTCTGTAATAAATCGGTGGTCTCTCCAATCTCTGAATGATTTGTAAAGGGGTTAAACTCCTTTACAATTGGTATTGATTCACCGGAGATTCCTGTATCCTCGGTTTACGATGCTGCTATCTTTTGCTATACCCGAATTCTATCTATGGTGATTGAATGTCGATTTGCTTTAGAATTCTACCTCGATCTATTTTTTGAAGTCACGGTTGACCTGATTAAGGTTGCCCGCGATTTGTATTAGTCTATCCACCACTTTTCTTTTGCTATTTAATTATCTTATCTTCCATTCGAGCCTATCTTCTTGTTAGAATTATTTTGGTTTGGATCCCTCTATATTTGGATCTCTATCCTTGTTTTGAAATCCATTTTTGGAAGCATCGAGTGAGGGAGTGTATTTGTAATTAATGTTTAAAATGATTTATGTGTTGTGTTGTTTGAGTTGTTGATGTTGATTTGGGTTCTCGATCGATTCGTCTGATCAGCGATATCGATAGGATTTCCAAAACACTTGAACAGAACAAACTTACACAATATTATTTTCAAAATTGGTAAATAAAAAAAAATTTGTATGATTATATTATATATAAGTATAATTTTTTGGAATTTAATAAGTTAATTAAATTGGTTGTTTGAAATGATAATATTTGATTTTCATTTATTGTTCTATAAATGAATTTATAAACATGGTTTATAAATTGATTTGGAATTGAAATGAATTTTAAAAATCAGGAATTTGAGAATTTAATTTCCAGTGATTTCAAGCTTTGGTTTTTAATTTTTTAAAATATATATTATTGAAGGTATTTTCGAATAGAAACCGTTTTCAAAGAATTTTAAAATGTTGAAATCAGTGCTCTTCTCTTTGTCGCTGGAAAATAATTTCGGTGATGGCGGCCGCATCATCGACATTCATTTTCGAGTTTCGAGGTGGAGAGACCATTCTGTAGCTTTGCTACACTTTTGTTTTGAAAATGAATTGATTTGGATTGCTAAAATATGACTTGATTTATAATATATATATTATATATAGGCATATGTTTATAAGTTTGATTTGATATATATAGTATATATATACTTATCTCTAAATTGTTTGAAATTAATCGGAAGTCTAATTCTTAAATTTTACGTTAAAGAATGATTTCAAGTATAATTAAAGCTAAATTTTTTTGAATAAATATTTAAAAACTTGAAAAATTGAGTTGGGAAAATTTATTTGTATAATACTTAATTACATTCCAATATAACTTACCTAAATTATTCAAAAGTTGAAAATGTAATTGGATAATATACAATATAAAGAATTTTATAAATAAAATTTGAGTGGTTATAATAAATGTTATACACTTAAATTTTATTATAAAGATGTTAATAGAGATGAACAGAATAATAAGTTAAGTGAATAATAAATGAGATAAATAAATTTGTTTTGAAGGAATTAATAAATTGAAATTAGATCAACTTATGGAAATATCTTGAATTTAAAATCAATTATTGAATATAAATTAATTTAAATTGAAATTTATATGGTTTAATTTAATTGTTTTCTTTTGTTTTCAACCTATTTTCTTTCAGGTTGTCTCTATTCTCCTACTTTCTTCCTTTTCGGGGACGAAAAGTTTTGAGTGGGGGAGAGTGTAACGACCCGTAAATTTTAGATAATTTTATTTATTTATTTATATATTTAATTGTAATTTTGTGAAACTTTAAACAATAAAATTTTGAAATTTAAATTTGACATTTGAAATGTGTCTATTTTAACATAGCAACTGGTAAATTTTCATCAGAAAATTTGGAAGTTTATTTTCTAGTATAATTTTATTCCAATCTATATTAGTTAATATTTGATGATTTTAAAATGTTTTCCAAACTTGAATATTTTTCTATAGAAATTTGTAAATCATCTTCTGAGTGAGATGTCATATTTCGTTTCTTCAAATTTGGACTTCTATTGCTTCGTTCATCTTAATTTTGACAAATTATCAGCATTTCTGGTACCGAATATCGACTTTTGATAGGATGATCGTACCACTGATATATGTGTACCGTTTCGATCGTCTCGTCGTGCTGATCTCAGTAGTATATTCACTTCTGTATTTCGAGGTTGGATACGCCACGAAATCAGTAAAACGATTACCGTATCGGTAACCGTTTTCGGACCTTTTGACTTCCGTGGCCCTTCATTTGTCTACCAGCTGGATTTAAATAGCCACTGGTTATAAATATTTCAGCTATTCAAATTCTGACTTTTACTATTCCTAATCGTACAATTGTACGCTAGTTGTAGCTTTTCCTTTTTTCTTTTGTTCTGTTCTTCACGTGAATTATACAATATAGATTTTCCTCCCTCTACTCTTTTGCCTGTTCCAGTTCCTTCTTCCATTTCTTTTCTTTGCTTCTCCTTCTAGACTATTCATGGCCGCATCGACTTATACCTCATCTCAACGCATGCCCTCACAAACCGCATGCACGCAATTTTCCTTTCCTCGCAAGCACAACCCGATGCGAGCAGCACCTCCTCACCACCGTGAGCTGCTCCCCACCTCCGCCTCTGCCGTCATTTCTAGACACCGGTCGATTCCCTTCCACTCAGCCAACGCAACCACCGAGACTATCTCCATGCTGCCGCATGCCTTCTCTTCCTCTTCATAAACGAGTTTTCCCTTCTCCACTCGCCGCCTTGCTTCCATTTTTCTTGTATGTTCGGCTACCCAGATCTTGTCTCGGCCGTGTATACTCCTATGTGAGCATTTATATATATTCTGCTTGATTATTATTTTATATATATACAAAGTATACAAGTTTAAAATGATCTGCTCTATATATGTTCGTATGAATTGTATGTATATATATGAGCCGTGGTTTATGTATATAGATTCCGTTTGATTTCGAATTTTATGAGGTTCTGTTGTTATATATATATATAGGGTTTGTACCTAAATTGTTATAAATCTATATAGTATATATATACATATAACCTACTATTGTCTACAGGTTAGTCATTTCATATATAGTAGTTGCTTTAGTTAGATATATATATATATAGCATGTACAGAGATATATTAATATATGTTTCGATTTTAGTTTATAAATATGTTGGCTATTTATATAAATTTATATAAGTGATTTAGTGTTAAAATTTTATGTTGTTAAATACACATAACTAATTTATCATATTACCTAAGTTGGTTTTGAATATATATATATATATATATATATTGATATGTCCACATGGTCGGCATACTGTCTAGGTGCTTACATTCATTTTCATATAGAAGTTACCTGGATCTATTATATGAAAGTTTTAAAGACAGTATATTCATTTATTTACTATTGACCTTAAACTGCATACATATATGGTTATTTTAATATGTATAGATTTAAATTATAAGTTTATATAAATTATATATGCTCTGTGTAGTAATCTGTTATCAGCCATATATACATAATCGATATTTTGTTTTAAAATATGAGTTTATAGTATACTTGTATAGATTATAATATCTGGTCTGGAAAGAAGATTCATGTACAGTAATTTATGTGGTTATATGTAGATTTTAAAATATTTCATTATCGTTTAAAGTTTATATACATTATAATAAATTGTTTTATTGATTTTTATTTTATTTTATAATTATTCATTTTTTTTATTTACACCTTTGATTTGTAAGTATTTGTATTTTAGAAATAATGATTTTGAAATTATATATATATATATAGATTTTGATTTCAATATATATATATATATGTTTATATTTAAGATTGATTTAAAAGTGTATTTGTATTTTAAAAAAAATTGAATATTGGGTTTAAGGAAAATAATAATATAATATCACCTTGTTTAAGTCATATCAAGCTAATTGAAACTGATTCAATTTGTTTTCATCGATTCCTGTTATCAGCTCAGTTCATTGAATTCATGCCAATCTAGCTTTGCTTTGGAATTCGTGCTTGGATTCATAACTCATCTCATTCTCGTTCATCTCTAGCCTCGAAAGGTGAGCAATCACTCACGATTAACGTTCTTTTATTTATTAAATTTGATTTCAATTGAAATGCCAATTGAAATATGCTGTTGTTAGTTATTTACATTGCTATATATATGTTGATATCTGTATCTGTTCACCTGTGTCATCTGACACCATTATCTGTTATTTATATTGAAGATATATGCATGTTACTGTTGTTATTTTATTATCATATCTGTTATCACTCTGCAAGTTCCCTGTTAGTATAGAATCACTATGGGTTGAAATGATACATACCCGAACGATCTTGTAGAATAGGAGAAAATCGTTATGGGTTGAAATGATAAACCCAAGCAATTTTCAATTAATTGAATTTGGGATTGCAGGTTGAAAAGATATATACCCGTATATATATTTAAATTGCAGATTGAAATGATAAATATCCGTATCACTTGACCATAGGATAGAAAATTATATACAGACACCGTTGGTCTTTATATAAATATTTTGAAAATGATTTCTATGGTTTTGAAAAAAATATATGGTTTTGATAAATATTGATTTTTAAGATTCATTAAAGTTGATAAATAATATGTTTAAGTATTTATTTAATATCTATATTTTTAAATATAGAGTTTATAATGATTTGAAATTGATTTGAAATTATATCTATTTAAGAATTATACTTAAATAAGTTTGATTTGAAATGTATTGAATTTAAAATTTAAAGAAGTGTTTACAACTTGAAATTTAATTAAAGGTGACTTAAATGGATATTTCAAACTTATATATATTTAAATGGGATATTTTATTTATTTAAACTGTAAATTGAAGTTGTATTTAGATGTTATTGAAATGATTAAGTAAATGTTTCAAAACTAAATAATAGTTAAGTGAATTTGATATATATATAAGTATCGAATTTAGTTTTGAAATGTTGAATATTTAAAACTTTGAAATATATTGAAATTAAATGGTTTATTTTGTGGTTCAAATCTGTATTTGAAATCGATATAATTTGAAATGATTTATTGAGAAATTGAATTGAGTTGAAATTTATGAATTGAGATTGAATTAAATGTGAATTTTGGAATTCGAGTTGATTTGAATTGATTTATGAATTTGTGGAAACTATTTTATTTTATAAAGTAAATTTAAATTTTATTTAAAACTAATGATATTTTACTTTATAAATTATTTTAATATAAACTATTTTAATATAAATAATTTTTAATATAAATTATTTTATTATAAACTATTTTAACTTATAACTATTTATATAAACTATTTTATTTATCAACTATCTTATTATACTAATTTTAATATCTAAACTGTTTAAGGGGAAAGAGTTATGATTTCCAAAATGCTATAATTTCAAAGTGTTATGATTTTCAAAATGCTATGATTTCAAAGCTGTGATTTCCAAAGTGTTTTGATTTTTAAAAGACCATGATTTCGAAAACGTTATAACTTTGGAAAGTGATGTGATTTTTGGAAATGGATATATATTTGAAGTTAAAATGATATCGTATTGATTTGGGTTTTGAAATGGAAATGATATTTTGGTTTTGAAGTATAAACTATTTTTAAATGACCGCGGTGTTATAATAACGATTGGTTGTTAAAGAGACCGGGATCGGATATGGGCATACTCTCTGTCAATACCGAAAACCACTTTAACAACTGTGTATGCGGTGGAGTTTCTAGAATGAAGTAGGATGGTGGCGACGATCCTAAAGTTATATACGTGGACCCAACTCCCGTGAGTTGGCATAAGGTGGCTAAAACAGGAGCGATTGACGGGTCAATGAGGTAGCACCTCTGATCGGACACACTTCTTCGATGTCATTCTATTACTTTGTGATTGATTGGGTGCACCCCTTGATTTGGGAGTGTTGTTCGAGGTGGGCGGTAGTGGCTGCTATGCGTCACCACCAGCCCGGATGCGTAATTGGTATATCTACCCTGGCATTGCCTAGTTGTGCCGTGTCACCTACCATAGCGAGCTTTACTTCGAGTTGTGATTTCTCCCGTAGCCTGTGGAGTATCGAGGGTAGCCCCCATTTTGGGAGTATGCTAATACTGGATAGACTATTGGGACTATTACGTGTTAAGGTGGAAAATGTAAAGCCTTAATGCTATTTAAAAGTATGTTTATTTTATATTAGACATTATTATAATAGCGTATATTACTACATAGTAGATAGTTTAACGGATCCTTAGAGGATGGTTATCCCAACCATCCTTTGAGTTACTTGTATTTTAGTTGATATTTCACTTGAGTTGGATTTATTGATATAAGAATGGTAATCCTGACTCGAGTGTTTTGTGTTTTGCTTTAAGCTCAGGTCAGACTGAGTGATACAACATTTGAGACTCACCTTTGGAGTTGGAGCTTCGCTTGGAGATCCAGCTATCTATCGATTCTGCTATCAGTTATTCGGTTGATTCCAATGATGTATTCAGATCTTGTATTTGACTATTGTATTGAGATATCTATATATTCGAGACCTCTGTTGTATCTTATTTAACTCTGTTATATATATATAGTAGCTTCATGAACTACTATTCTTTTGTTTTCGCTGCATTATTTTATATTACTCTGTGTCTGTGATTCTGTGATTATTTATTTACTGTATATGTTGAGTTTTGCCAAATTTTATTTACAATCCATTGTTTTGAATTATTCAAGTCCGGCATGTGTGGATTTATTGTCGATTTGAATGGTCCAAAATACTGGGTCGTTAAGGTACCTGCCTAACATACCTGCCTAACACTCCTATAATGTACACAATATCTGGACGGGTACACACCTGAACATACATTAAACTCCCTATAGCAGATGCATAAGGAATTTTTTGCATTTCTTTAGCTTCAAGGATGTTATTAGAGCATTTTTTGGGACAAAATTTATCTCCTTTAGCGATAGGGGTATCACCTAATTTACATTCTTGCATGCCAAACTTCTTAAGCACCTTTTCTATATAATTCTTTTGTGATAATCGAAGAATACCCCATGAACGATCATGATGTATTTCTATTCCTAATGCAAAAGAAGCATTACCAAGATCTTTCATTTCAAAATTATGTGAAAGAAATCTCTTGGTTTCATGCAAAGTATGTAAGTCATCGCTGGCAAGCAATATATCATCAACATATAAAATCCAAAATGCAAATTTAGTCCACTGAACTTATGATACACACAGTTGTCAATGATGTTTGCCTCCAAAATCAAATGAGGTAATTACATTATGAAATTTATGGTACCATTGACGAGAAGCTTGTTTGAGTCTATAAATAGATTTCCTCAGTTTGCAAACCATATTTTTTGGATCTTCGACCAAAAAGTTTTCTGGTTGCACCATATAAATTGTTTCCTTAATGTCTTCATTGAAAAACGAAATTTCAATATCCATTTGATTTAACTCAAGTTCAAAATGTACAACAAGTGTTAAAATTATTCTAAAAGAGTCTTTTGATGAAACTGGAGAGAAAGTCTCTTGAAAATTGAAGCCTTCCTTTTGAGTAAAACCTTTTGCTACAAGACGAGCTTTATATCCATTAACAACCAATGGTTTCATAACTTTAAGTAAAGGGACAAGATCCCAAACTTTATTGTCTTGCATTTATTTATACTCTTCATTCATATGTTCAATCCACTTTTGAGAATTAATATCTTGCATGGCTTGGTGAAAGTTGATAGGATCGTCTTCCATCAATCCATTATTATCCTCTATCTCTTGAAGAAATACCACATAATCATCTGAGTTGGCACTTCTCCTCTCTCTAGTGGATCTCCTTAGTGGCAATGCATTTTGAGGCTATTGAGTTTGTGCTTATGGAACATTAACCTCAACTTGAAGAGGGTTTTCATCAACGTTGTCTTGTTGGGATTCTAGATTTACTTCTTGATCAATGACATGAATGATGACCTGTACATATTCAGAAGTAACTGTAGTGGAAATCATATCTGATGATTCCTCCTCAAAAACAATGTTCTCCTCCTAACTCAACATCCTAAAAAAATGTTGTAGTTCCCATCTCAAAAAATTTCGTTAGTGTGGGATCATAAAATTTATAGCCCCTAGATCGCTTAGAATAACCAATAAAGTAGCCATCTATTGTTTTAGAGTCCAATTTTCTTTCATTTGGCCGATAAGGCCTTGCCTCGGCTGGACATCCTCAAATATGAGAATGCTTTAAAGTGGGTTGTTTGCCTGTCCAAATCTCATACGGTGTTTTGGCAGCTGCTTTAGTGGGTACCGTATTAAAGATATAAACTGTTGTCTTTAATGCCTCTCCCTAAAGTGATTTCGGTAAGGTAGAATGACTAATCATACTCCTCACCATGTCTTTAAGAGTTCGGTTTCGTCTCTCAGCAACACCATTCATGCTAGGTGAACCTGGCATAGTGTATTGTGGGACTATTCCATATTCCTCTAGGAATTGGGTAAATGATCTTAGACATTGTTTACCTGATCCATTAGATTTACCATAATATTCACCTCCACGGTCAAATCTGACAGTTTTAATCCTTTTGTTGAGTTGGTTCTCAACTTCTACCTTAAATTTCTTGATAATGCCCAAGGATTCTGATTTGTCATGTATAAGATATAGGTACCATATCTTGAGTAGTCGTCTATTAATATTATATAATATTGTTGATCATTTCATGATGCCTCAGGGAATGGCCTACAAATGTCTATATGTATTAATTCTAAGACGTCAGTTGCCCTATTGGCACCTATTTTCTTATGTTTGGTCTATTTTCCCTTGATGCACTGTACATAAACATCAAAGTATGAAAAATCAATGTATTCCAAAAATGCCATTTGACACAAGCCTTAGAATTCTAGTTTTAGATATATAACCTAAGCGCTTGTGCCATAATGTGGCTGAGGTTTCTTTATTAGCTTTCCATTTAGTACCATGCGACTCCACATGCAAGGCTTCATTATAAGAGGTATTAACATCAAGCATATATAAGTTATCACAAACATTAAGAGAACCAATTTCAATAAGAGTTGAATTTATTGATAAACTAAAAATACCATTCCCCAATGAATAAGAATAACCAGTTTTGTCCAACTTAGAAACAGAAACCAAATTCCATCTAAATGACGGTATAACAAAAGTATCAAATAAATCCAAATAAAACCGAGTTCTCAATAACAACTTAAAATGCCCAATAGCCTCTACTTTAATCGATTTTCATCACCCACATAGATGTATCTTTCAGCATCATTTGGATTTCAGTAGCACAGGCAACCCTACATAGAAACACTTATGTGAGTAAAGGCACCCGAATCTAACCACCAAGTGTTTCTAGATACAGTAGCCAAATTTACTTTAGAATAGACCAAAGCAAAAGGTATACCTTTCTTAACACCATGCATGATATTTGGTACAATCTTTCTTTAATTGTCCAGTCTTCTTACAAAAGTAGCAACCATCAGCCTCCTTATGTCGTTTCTTTTCCTTCGGACCCTTAGCAGTTTCTTTATCCTTCTTTCTCTTTTTGTCTTTGCCTTTAAAGGTGTATGCCAAATGAGCACTTTCGGTCTTATCATGCTTCGATCTCTCCTCTTCTTGTACACAATATGAAATGAGCTCATTAAGAGTCCACTTCTCCTTTTGATAGTTATAACTGATCTTGAACTGATTGTATTGTGAAGGAAGAGAATTAATACCAAACGCACAAGAAAATCATCCGAAAGCTCAAGCTCAAGTGCCTTAAGTTTTGAAGCAATGTTAGACATTTCCATAATGTACTCCCTTATGTCCCTTTGCTTTGATACTTCATGGAAATTGAGCATTGCAAAAGCATGCTTGTTTCTGCCTTATCGTTTTTAGCAAAACATTTTTCAATCTCAGCAAGGAACTCTTTAGCATTGGTTATCTTTTCAGTTACCACAACCCTAAATGCCTTTAGAATGCCGCGCTTTATGATCATTAAACTCATGCGGTTTGAACGATCCTACCTCTCAAAGCTCTTTTTATAACATCAGAAGAACTTTCATCCGTAAGAGGGGCGGGTACATCCATCCTAAGTGCTAGGTCAAGACTCAAGATCCATGCAGCCAAGAACAAGCAATATGTTTTCTTTCCAATCCTTAAAGTTTTTTCCAGTCAGAATATGAATGTTGTTAAGATTGGCAGATACCGTAGTTAAATTAGCTGTAAGTTTAACATAAGAATCAACCAAATATGCTTACATTGTAAATCCACCATAGTAAATTCAAATAATTAGTAAGTCACTTCTCAAAATACCTAGCATACTATTAATATCAAGTCTTTGGAAGTAATATCAACTGCAAGTGGTTCTTTTGTTGTAATGATCAAATACTAATAATAAATTCAAATCAAATATAATCTTCCTTTGGGCCGATTAATCATTCACTTGAAAAAATAACTTCATAACTGTCACATATTTATCATCACACATGTGTATTTAATTCGGCCAAATATTAGTCTTCCTTCGGGCCGGCTAATATCCGTATGAATAAATAGACACAAATATCAAACAGTTTCATGAGCAACTAAAATAAGAGATGTCACTTTGGTGATATGTTATTTCAATTAGTTCACTTGTAATGTAGGATATTTACAATTAGTTTGCAAAGAAACACCAAATAATATTTGAATTCATTAGTACATTATCTTAACTCATTCATTTATATATATGCCATAAATGTCAATGTCAAATTTCTACATACTGAAATATGATTTGATAGCCGTAATGAAAATTGACATCAATTAAAACTGTACTAATACATAAATGAATAGTATTTGCAATAAAGATTGATATTAAAATATTACATACTTTATTTAACTACTACTATTCAAAATAGAAGATAAAGCATATTTTAATATAGCATGGTCCATACATGTAATACTAAAATGAAACTACTAGAAAATGAATTGCTAAAAGGTTCAGCAATAGCTACAATAACTGATAGTCTTTGAATCCAAACACTGAAGGAAGTAACGAAGATAAACAAAGTCCTCAACATTTTATATTTTAACATATCAAGTAGACGACTGAGTAAACATATCATGTATACATAATCATAATGCATTCATACATATATTTACTGTCATATCATTACGGCATGTGATGAGATGGAAGCCTTATTTGAAGAAGTAAATATAAAGATATGCAATATTATATTAGATCCAAAGTAAACCAAAAGCCTTTAAATAAATAGTCCAATAGTACAAGTCAACATGACTACACATGATGAACAAGCTACACAGAACAATATAATGGCATCACATGCTAAGATAATCCAACCAAATAAAATAACAATGATATTTTTATTGGACAAAGAAAACACGATGAATGTAAAAAGTTTGTAGATTCTTCCATACGTGAGAATAGAAAAAAAATTAACACAGTAACTATCTTCAATATCATAATCTTTGAGACAATAGAATTTTTGCAGCCACAATATTTTTAATATAAGAGAAAATGACAACATATGGTTTTCAGTTACTAAACAAAATAAAAAATGATGGATTCATTAACTATTACATTCCCAAATATCCATAGCTTAAATTGATGTACATATTCGAATGAAATAAAAGAATCGTCGAATCAATACAAAATTATAAACCTCAAAACCTTAATTTCATATTTTCCTCAAATTACAAAATCAAACTTTTCTCATTGAAATCAATAAAGGGTTAGCTTCGATACCACTTATTGGGGATTAATATACTTTAGATCTGAATATCTAACCCATATTGATTTAATCGAGAAATAACTATATGAAATTAAATAGGTCAGTGGAAGACATACCTTAATCCATTGATGTTTGTTGAGAAAAATCAACTTGGTTTTGATCTACCAAATTGACACAAATGTAGATCTAAAAATTCTCTATAGAACAGGGTAGAGAGAATATGATAAGACATGTAATTTGGAAACCATAACCCATATTTATAGTAGTGTGATATTTTCAGTTTGGCCTTTCAACAAATTGAAAATCACCTCGGTCTCTACGTATTCTTTCCATGACAATTACATCTTTATGCCTTAAATATTTTATTACTTTATTTGATCACTTTAATCAGGCTTTACACCAAAATAGCGTAACACATTTTATTTTACATGTGTGGCCCATATGTTGAAATTTTCCAATATACGCTACAAATGTACATACTGCATTTACTTACTCGGAGTTTATAAGCAAAAAGGTTAGTTCTCCCGGTTTCGAAAAAAATAAATATATATTGTATTTACAGCTCACACGTAAAAATGAATCTATATGAAGTAGTAAGCATGTTAATTTATGTCAAAACAATGTATTTTTTTTAAATTACACCAAAATAATGCCATTGCAAAAAAATGAACAATGTATTTGATTAGTGGGCACTAAGAGAATATTGTCTTGAAGCATGTCCATGCAAATGTCATATATTGCTTGAATATTTGTGTTTGTACCCAAATTGGTCACAAACCCCAAATATCGTGAAAGCACCAGTGTATGAACACAAATCAGCAGTATATAATCACAGATCTCACATCTAAGTATTGTAGAGGATAAAAATGAAGAATAATAAACTTAAAACAGAAAGAAGTAGACAGAGACACAAGATTTATAGTGGTTCGGCGATCTTGCCTACGTCCACTCTGAAGTAGTTTGCTTTATTGATGTTTACAATTGATTTCAGCAAATTATAATGAATAACAATGATTTGCAGCAGTGAAATTCGTTGGTAGAAGCAGCCATGGAGTTCAGATCCGTGTTTAGCAGAGTCTAGGCGTTAGAGATCTCAAAGAAGAAGAAGAACCCCTTTTCTGTTAGCTTTGGGGGTCTATTTATAGGTGTAGGAGGCTGGTATTTCGCTTAGATCTCGGGAGACCTTCTCTGGCACGTGACCGGGCCCGCGCGCCCAAGCCCGTGAAGTTTCGGTCCGATCCGTGATTGATACGAACAGATTTCGTATCGATCAAGATTTCATCCAATGGAGTCGAAATTTGGCGTGGACGTAGTCTTCTGTGAAAATTTCATAGCATTTGGACTTGTAGATTAGGAGATATGATCGATACGAATTGGGATTCTCGGTTGGTTGTCGCGTTCAACTCGCTCTGATCGACTCGATCTTATTCGACTCGTTTCTGTTCGTATCGATGGAACTCAACTCCGGTCGATTGATTCGAATACGGCAACACGATGGACTCATTCAGTGGATCATGAAGTATTGGAACTTGATGGACTCGAACGGGCTTCTCTCCAGTATGGATACGAACTGGGTAAATGAGGGGCATGAACCATTGTTGCTTGATGGATTCGATCAACGCGTTCCAGGTGTTGGATTCGAAATAGGCTTTAGTCGATCGAGTCGAACCACTGTTTTCTGATGGATTCGAAGCGAGTCGAACTGTGGCTTGAAGCGGAGCGAGTCGAACAAGTGCTGTCTGATAGATGCGAAGCGGAACGAGTCGAAGTGGAGCGAGTTGAAGAAGGCTCTCTGATGTGAAGTGGAGCGAGTCGAAGTGGAGCGAGTCGAAGAAGGCTCTCTGATGTGAAGTGGAGCGAGTCGAAGTGGAGCGAGTCGAACAGTGATTCTGTGTTGGAGTCGAAGTGGAGCGAGTCGAAGTAGGCTCGAGGCGGAGCGAGTCGAAGTAGGCTCGAGGCGGAGCGAGTCGAAGTGGGCTCGAGGCGGAGCGAGTCGAAGTTGGCATTTCTGAGGGACGCGAACTGAGCGAGTCGAACGCGAGGCTGTTTTTATTCAATTTTGCATCGATCGTAATTTGAGCATACGAACTCGGATTGACTTGAAATTTGGAACATTGACTCCAATAGCTTTTCTTGTCGTGTCATATCAATTTTAGCTCGATCCGGACTCGGACAAAATTCGTCGATATCCATAGTGAACCTGCGTATAACCGACTTTCTAGACGAACTGTCTTTGGTCTCTAGTCAAGTTCTTGGTGTCACGGCCTTGCCAAAAGGCGGGATAATAATTTGAAAGCTTTTAAATAAAGCAAACAGGTAAAACCAAAGAAAATGGAGTTCACCATATGACTTGACTTTTTAAGGCAAGTTAGAGTTAGACAGAATTCTAAAAAAATGCTAAGCTTAGATAGCATAAATGTCAACGTATAGGATCACGTAAAGTTGAGGGAAATATAGTAACAAACTCCATATCATGATGGTTTAACCTTATAAAATATTCTCATGTCAATATAAAAAAATGACCACATATCAAGTGTATACAAAAAAGGGATTGATTTCAGCAGTTCCTCGTAGAAAATTATTGACTCTAGAGATATGGTAATATGGAGAAGACAAAATTGTTTGAAGCACGCACAAAACCGGAAGCGCCCTTAAAATAGGAATTAGAATTAGTTTTTTAAGTTAATTTCTATTTTAAATTCATTCCTGATTCTTTGACAAAACTATTAGTCCATAAACAATGCACAACCGACAGACATATAGCATGGCAACAACCTATTTAGTGTATAGTTTGATAAAGTAATTGTGTTATTCATTGTCTAAACTAAAATACAGTTTTATGTGATATTCAAAGTATGTAACCCTAACTGATGATTGGTATTACAGACCAATGTAAAGAAAATGATTGGAAAAAATGATAAGTACATGTAAAGGCCCGTGACTTTTGAGGTTTGCTAACTAGAACTTCCCATCTTACAATACATTATGTATGCAGAGGTGAAGCTAGATACTAGTTCTAAAGGGGTTTAAGTTTTGAGAGTGTCATACTTCAGAACACTAAAAAGTGAAAATATTTTATATCTAATAGAACAGAACCCCCACAAGCTACAGTATTGTCACTTGAATTTGTATCAAAGATACATTATGTTCAATATACTATACTACTATTTAAGATTTATCATTGATTGACTTCATTTATCCACATAAAATTTACTCATAAAGCAATGAAATTATTATTGAAAACTTGTTTCTATTTATATCATTTCTAAAGGACTGTCTCTAAAACATTTTTACAAATTTTTCATATTTTTTTATTACTCGACTATTATCCATTTTGGTTTACTCAGTAATATTTTCGTAGGTGACTCTTTAAGTGGTTTTTTCAAGCTTCTAAACCATTTTTAAATACCTTGTTCAACTTCTAGCATTCCATGTTACATGGTTGTAAAGTCTTAGTTTTAAGGTACATAATTATCACCAAGCTCGGTATTTTCGTTACTAGTCATATATTATAAGTATTTTTCACTTATAATTTCAAATATTTCCATATGTATTTTCATTTTTAAGGTACATGAGTTATCACCAAGCTCAGTATTTGCGTTACTAGTCGTATATTATAAGTAATTTTTCACTTATAATTTCAAATATTTCCATATGTATTTTCTATTACTAGCCCAGTATCCACAACCTTGACTAATAATTTATTTTTATAATTAGAACATGAAAGGTTTTTGGAAATTAGTGCAACATATTCAACTGTTTGAAAGGCATGTAAGCATTTATATGATAAGAACTTATATTTTCCACATTTCTTGAATATTTACTAGCCTAGAATCAATAATGCCAATTTTCCTTGTCATACTAAACTCTGGGTTATGAATGTTGCTATTTTCAACAACTTAACTATGGTAAACAAAGAGTTACCGTGTTGTAATCATATTTCGCTTTTAAAAGGTACTTCTTGATATTTGGTAATTTTGACGAACATTAACTTCTTTAAACATATAATAGTTTCCACATAGGTAAAAACACAACCATTCCGATTCCAACCGTTGATGAATACAACACATGTTAGGTTTCATAAACAGTCAGTGTAGTGTTCAAACTACAATGAATTAACAAATATTAAAACAGTAGTAAATTGCTTCAAAAGTTCCACTATTACTATTTGTCAAACCTTTTAGAAGTATAATGGAAGATAAATGATAATATCAATTTTGGGACTTATACAATATCAATAATGCATAAATATTTACTAATCGGTAATAAAAAGTGAATAGGTTGTGAGAACCTAATGTTTCATACTTCCAGATGAACGTCGTAACAATCTGGTGACGTGTATGCAGTAAAACACTAATGATATGATGGATATAGCAGTCTATATTCAAAAAAATAGTGGTGACATGGTGGATCTAGTGATGTTGATGGTGAAGAGGATTGCGATGGTGAGGAGAGTTAGAGTTTGTTTGGAATTTAAAGTGATGGAGATTGTAAAAGAAATAGAATATCAATTCTAGAATTGAAGTAGAAATGGTATGTCAGGGGAAATATTAGTCACTATATTTTAAAGTCGATGAGACTGAGAAAACAATATCAAGAAAGAGGGAATGGTATTTTGGCTTCAAAGTATTTTATTTTGGACAATGACAGTAAAACAAACCTTCTTAACGGTCAGTTTGATTATTTAGAATTACCTCCATGTGGCATTAGGAGATCCGAGCACATGGAACTTAGGGGCATAACATCTCACGTGAAAATGCATTTTGGATAGTCTAGGGATAATCATTGGTCATATGGTCAGTTTGAGGTAAAATGTGTCAAATCGAATTGGAATTGAAAAAAATTAAAATAAATCATAACCAAACCGAATCAATTTTAGTTAATTTGATTCAAAACTAATTTAACTAAACTCAAAATGTACATTATTATTCAAATGATTGATATAATCAAAGAAAACACAAATTTATGTCTAAAGTAACCTTTCTGGGAAAAAATCCCTTTTGAGTAATTTTATGCTTATAACAAAAGTAGACAAATTTTCAATATATACATTTTTTTATCACTATCATTTATTAAAAATATTAAAATATCATAAATTTGGGTAATACAATAAAAGTTAGTTAATTTTGTTAAACCGATACAAAAAAAAATTTGAATACCGTATTCAAAACAATTTTATTTCATAACATGTAACGACCGTGATTTATTTCCGTCGTAATAAATATTTTAAAAGTCTGAAACGACCACGATTTTGGATTACGGTCGGAGAAAATATTAAAAAAATAAATAAATAAATATCGATGCAGTGTCACTGCATTTTTCAAAGAAGCAAATTTATAAACTTACTATCACATTCTTTTTATAAAGCTAGTGCATAAATAGAGAAATAAAACAAAGTGTGAGCACTTTGAATTATATTTTTTTTATCATCAAATTGCAACTGTCACTAGCCTCAAGTGCAGCCGAGTACATTTCAAAAGCAGGTTGCCTTTAATGCAAGAATAGACTAGCACGTTTCAGAGTAAATGCATTGTACAAAATATATTGCCAACACATTTTCTTTGGACTGGGGCATATTTGTGAAAAGAAGCATAACAGCTGCAACATTTTTAATCTTATTTTAAAGCTTCAGTAGCCAAAGAAAGTGTATTAATGGCAGGGTGAAAGTGGCTCCTTTACAGATCTGGATTTCCATTGGCTTTGAAACAAATATTGTGAGTGCAAAAACTCACATTTTCTAATTTATACATTTTTCTTCATTTACTTGCGTGCATTCCACTTTTACATGCAATTAAGTGAAGCATGAAACCCTGCTGGGCAAGAATGTTTTAGAACTAATTTGGCCTGAGTTAGAAATTACAGTTGCTTCACTGTGTGTTCATAATTTTCGAAATGTTGATGCTGTATGGAAACCAGGCCTATCTTCTTACAATATTGCACGTAAGTATTAGGATGCCAAACCATTTTCCTGCATTTTATTTTTGTGTCTGTATGATTGCCTAGCCATCATTTAGTGCGTGCGTGTTATGATGTATAAGAAAGGATTGCCAAGTTGTTTTAATTCTTTTATGCGTGCTACGTCAGTTGAAAATAGGGTCCTGGTCTTGTTTAAATTTGTTATTTGCGTGCATATAGGTATGTTGTACATTGCATCACTACGTGTCTTTATGCAAGTGTTAAGCTTTGTTCCATGTGTGTATTCATATTTCCTAGACCTCTCTTATAGCGTGCGTGCAAGAAATTTTTAGTCTAGAGACCATTTATCATCAAATTTTTGCTTGTGAATAATGCATGTTTATTCCACTTTGTAGCACACGTAATGCATGGCCTTGTCATAGTTTTAAAGTGTAAATTGTTAAAAAAAAATGTGCATGTTAGTATGGGGAGAAATGAGTCCAGGTTGTTATTTTTACTACATGCGTGTGCGTTTTGGATTATTTCCAGGCATCTATATCATCTTGTACGTGCTAGTTATAGTAGTTGTTAGGTTGAAACTTTTTATTGCATTGTTGTATAAAATGTGGTAATACACGTGAATGTATTCAAGCTTTTTTTTTATCACCTATTTCATTGGAGCGTATACGTGTATGTGTATATGGTAGCAGTGCAACATTTTGTTGAAATTATAGTGAGTCCAAGCTACAACAATATTTTTTTTCCACTTTCATTATATTCGTGAGTTCGGTTAATTTGCGTTAAACCGGTGTTACGTTTTAAAACGTATTCGGTTGCCGTTATTTTTATAACGGAATTTGTACGCCGGTAAAATATTGTTGAAGCGTGTTGTTTTGGTGACATTTTTGACAAATAAAAATTACTGTTGTTTTGACTTCAGTAATCGTCAATTTTAAAGCGGTTATCCCGCAACGCTGATTTGTAATCCGTTTTTACGGTGTTTTGTGAAGCGCAATTTCCTTGTCGAAATTGCTATAGATGCTACTATTTTAATCACGTGTTTTAAAAATGGTTTTAGATTGAAATTGTTTCCAAAATTTTTACAGTTTGCGCTTTCAAAGTAATGAGAAAGCGATTTAAACGATTCAGCAAAATTGAGGACTATGAACCCTTACTTTTACTGATTCGCTTAATTCCGGACTTGTCCATTTGAGAACGTAAAATGTATTTTTATAAAATACACAATTTTGCACTTTCAAGGAAACGATGAAGAGATTTAAACGATTTAGCAAAAGTGCGGAGTATGGAACCACACTTTTACTATTTCGGTTAAATCCGGACTCGTTAATTGAAATATTTGTTGTTTGATGATTTTGATGATTTTGTGCGCTTTCGAGCCACTATGTTGGACCTTCGGGTCATATGTTGGACCTTCGGGTCAAATACCAGTACTAGACCTTCGGGTCATATGTTGGACCTTCGGGTTATATGTTGGGCGCCAAAAATTATGTTGACAGTACTTGGTAGGCTTCGGCCATATGTTGATGCACGTGCGGCGTAGCTAAAACTCGCCATTTGTTGGGATCGATCCACTTTTATGTTGATTTTTCTAGTTATCTATTATTGATTTCTAGATTTTGTGAATTGCTGTTTTAAATTCAATTGTGAATTTGAAAGTTGATTTTGATGGAGTTTGATGTGATTTCTTCATTTAATTATGTTGATTTCTTATGTTGAATAGTCTCATTCGAGATTATTATTATTTTGCTTTGATGTTATTCATGATACATTCACTTCTAAGAATAAATTAGACTGATCCGTTTATTATTTTCTTTTAAATAATACTCGGGTCAGACCGAGTTATTTCAGGGTAGTCTCTATCTCTGATTCAGCAGCAGCTTCAGCTTTTGGGATATCGCATCATCTTTTGTCTAGCCTTCGAGGAGTTCTTTTGGATTATTGACTATCGTCTTATGTATGTTGATGTATATGTATATGTACATTTGGCTCATGTGAACTATCGATTGTTGTATCATGTATTCCAGACTTGTCTTCCGCTATATATCTGATATTTCTGTTCTGGTGTGATTATACTATCAGTGTGTTGTTATTATGAGTTGTTCTGAATTTTCCTTTAGCCACTGTAGTTTCGTTTTAGATTTGGATTGAATTTATATCTTTGGGAGAAATTTTCACAACTCCTATTGATATAATCAATACTCGTCTAAGGCATAACTTACGGATGGTCGCTTCTAACAAGCCTTATTCTTCGCAATAGCAGACGTTATTCCTTATAATAACCTTTGTTATTGTGAGCATAGAGGTGGGGCGTCACATAACAGAACCGAACTGGCTGAAATGACCGATTCAATGGGTTAATTTGGTTCTAACCAAATATTGCTTACCCTTAGAATGGTTGCCACACTAAAATAATAAATAAACATTTAAATTCAAGTGCCTTTGATACAAATATGGGCATCGCTGCACCTGAAATAGTGCATGGGCTTAAACGTTTGGATAAATGTTTTGTCAGATATATGGACTGAAATGCAAGACAAAGGCAACAATAGTTGCCAAAAATCGGTAACACTACCAATCAAGAGAAAAAAAATTGAAGATTCCATTTTCCTTCTCGTTATTACAATTTATGCTTTACTAGTATAAATGTATGTACTCATGTGCATCTAATAATGCAGGAAATAATTTTACTACAATAATGTTGTTTTTATTATGTGTGCGATGTAAATGCAAAAGTTTTGGGGATCAAATGCACCTTTATTTTAATCAGTCTTGTTGGTGGTGAATGCTCCAATTGATAATGAGCTTTTGTTGATGGATGGTCGGGAAGGGGATGGTGGTACAGGTTGCAAAGCAATGGTGAGATTCCGTTGATGGATAATCAAGAAGGGATGCTATCTAGGGAATTTTTAAAATTTTAAAAAGATGTGGTGGAAATTCTATTGATTGAATTTGCATTGTTAATAGTAAGAGGTATTGTAACATGGTTAATTAGCCTAAAAATTTATTACTTCAAGTTGTATCCAACTGCTATACAGTAGCATGAAATGAATGAAACAATGAGCACTGTAGAAAATCCTTCTCTTCTCAATAATTTCTAGTCTTCCTTGTTCTTTTGCACAACCACTTCCCCTTTCTTTCTCGAGTTTGCTTGAAATATTCTATAATAATTTTAGCACCATATCAGTTTGGTGCTTTCACCATTGTTCTCTCCTCCTGTACTCCTTATTGTCCAATTCCCTTAGCCTTTAACCATGACTTGCTAACAAGATGAATCCACACAATAACTCCACAACCCCAAACAAGACATTGACACCATCCAAACAAACCTTCAAACCCAAGAAACCACACATCAAGACCAAAGCGCTACTTTCCAAAATCAGAGCATCGCACTCCATACCCAAAACACCAAACTCCAAAACCAAAGCCTCGACATCACCGAAATAAAATCCAACCTTCAACAAATCACTCAATCCCTTACTGAACAAACCACCAAACTCAACAACCTCATAATCTCATCTCCTCCGCAATCTGTATTCACTTCCTTAAAATCAAGAATCAACCAATCGACAACCTCCACTATTAACAATAATGAATGCCACCCCCATTAGAACCTTAAAAATGTGAACTTATATATAAAAACCCGCCATCTACAATGTTCTGGCCTATATCTTAAGTGGCACTGGCACAGCGGATGCCGTTGATAGTGGATCATTTTAAAGTATAGTATAAAACAAATAGATCATAGAGTTATCTACAAAAATCTACAAATTTTGAAATGCACAGCGGAATGAATAAAGTATAATAGTAATAAATAATACAATCCTAGATAAAAATAGTAGAGTATCAATAAATCCAACCACAACATCTTTCATACTGTTAATGAAAAACAGTCTTATGTCTAGGAATAGCTAAACTATAATAGATAGTAGATAACTAATAGATAAATACACGTCTCCATTATACCACCTCATCTCTGAAATTATCACTTATCCACTCCACCTACCTATTACAGTGAAAAAAGAGAGAAAGGAATAAAGGGGGTTAGACATACGTTCGGTGAGTGATACGTATCATACGAGTGTATCGTACTCATAAGCTAGTAACCAATACTTATGCTCGAAAACCATACCTTATCATGTGTCACTTACATTCAACAAGTTAGCTAAACACAATACATTACTATAGTGATAACATCATATGCGAAGATCTCACTAAAATATATTCCGTACCTAATCATATGCACATGATTGAGCCCAAGGTCCCAACTCGCATGCCAAAACCGACTACGACATGATTGAGCCCAAAGTTCCAACTGCTATCACCAAAAACGTATTCACATGATCAAGCCCAAAGTCTCAGCTTATATCCTAAAAACGACTATGTTGCAATTGAGCCCAAAGTCTTAATTCACTGTCGTCGAAATCGTACATAATGATTGAGGTGAATTCCATGCTACTCATTCGCCTAACGATCTACAACATGATTAGATCAAGCCTAAAAATGATCGTCGCCCAACCTTTTACAAAGCCACTGGATCAAACCCTAACCTGTCGTTGACAAATGCTACTAGTAAAATCGAAGACCGTTTTTCACGTACGTGTATCGAAACAACCTAATAGAAACCCCCGTATAACGAATCTACTAAAATAAGGCATTTTTATGAAGTATCTCAAAAATTAGAAAATAACATTTAAAACGTTCATTATCTCACTATGATCATAATGCCATGAACTGAACGTGAAACGGAGGTCGTACCCGAAAGTTATAAGCATTTAAATATTTGGGGCATTCTCGTAATTTAATTAATTGATTAATTAATATCACTTAATATCATCAGATGAAACCCACCAAAGATTCATGTCATCAAGAACTATAATTTTAATATATAATATGTTAATTTGGAGCACTTTTAGACACATTTTCTAATTAAGGGGTGATTAACTTATGTCTAATTAGAAATAGAAAACCATTTTTAATTATCTAGCCATGACATACTACATCCTAGTCATGTATATATATTAAAGAATTATTATTTTATTAATTCATTTCATCATTTATAATTGACTTTAGATTGTAAGGGGTGAATCATTGTGCCTTGTTAATATATAAACAAATAGGAAGAGTCCACTCACTTAAGCTCTCGAATGAAGAAAAACCCAACACTATCTCTATTGTTTAGTCCCTTTAGTATCTAGAAATCTTCATGATTTGCATGATAACTACACCAGATTATAATGCTCATTTCCACGGTCGTATTGATGGATAGATCATCAAAATCCATTAAGAAATGAGAGAGTTACACCGTTTTGAAGATTAGTATAAAAAGATGAAAATGGTGTACGAGATTTCATCATTGTTCTTCGCTGTTCGGGTCTATTATGCCCTCAATCTTTCAAATTCTGCCTCCAAAGTGATATGATATTGTAGTATTCCTCATTCAATTTATTATCTGGTTTAGTCGAAATTCATTGAGAAATGGACTAATTATGAATTTTCAAAATTTGGCGAGTAAGAAAAAAATGAAAGTTTTGAATTCGGTTGGGATTTAATTTGGTGGATTGTAACTGATTTAGGGGTTATAGTTTAGAAGTGGAGGCAATATTTTTAGAAATAAAGTTTGGGATCTATTTATAGGCTGAAAATGCTAATATTTTGGTTAAATTTTCGAAATCAATATATTACGAATTGCCACCGGGTTCGACTTATTCTAATTTTTAGACCGTTTAACCAAATTCAGTAAGTTATATATGCTTTTTGATTATAAATGGCATTCTAAACACATTAAGATAAGTATCAAAGCCTGATTCTAACTCCTATAAATATTTACTATTTCCCCCTCTTTATGTAAATTTATGACTTTACCCTTTTAATTTAATTATTTAATTACGTAAAATTACGGGGTGTTACATTGTCCCCCTTAAAAAAATTATCTCCAAAATTCCAAGCGATGGACAATGTAACATGCTTTATAGCGTACAAAGATACAAAATAAACATAGCTACATTCATCTAGCATTCATCATATAACACAAGCAAAAACATAGACATGAGTATACAATGCATATGATGGATAAAAATATAATGATATGATGTGAGATGAGTGTGAATGCAACTAAATCGGCTTCCTATATGAATTCCTATGTAGTACCAACTAAAAATTTATGCAAGCATCTGAAATGACCCTCCTATTTCCACCCTAATTTCATAAGGATTTTTTTTTTAAGAGATGATATATAGATATATCATTCATTACAAATATATTTCCTAGGGTCATTTTCTTTCTCCAATAACAAAATATATCCAGGATCTTTCACAATATAAAAATATTGTTTTAAATCTAAATCATTCCTAACATACATATATGAAGATATCTATGTTATATTCTACTAGAATCAGAGCATGATAATATGTAAGTAGAAATCCTTTTAAATCTATTAAAATGTGATAATTCCCTTTTAAAAGATTAATTATTGTATCCTGATTTTTGACCATAGAATCCACTGGAAACATGTACTTTAGTCTGTTATTCTAATTAAGAAATGATCAAGTAATAATCAGTGGAAAGCAAGCTTTTAATATGGATGATTGTGTTAAAGTCTGTATAGTATCAAATTCAGGCTAAAAGAAAGCGGATCATAAGTGAACACAAGCAACATCTAGGCGTAATGGAAACGCGCCTAACTTACACATGAGAGGTCACGAGTTCAAGTGCTATGCTGGTCGGTTCAAACACAATTTTTCTTTTTCTTTTTATTTTTCTCCTGTATGGTTTGAAATCTGATATCTACCTATATCTGCACATATATATTTAATTTTTGCCTATAATCTAACATACAAAACAATATTTCTTACTTTATTATTTTGAAACCCATTCCTACAACTGTTCTAGGAATTTATATTTATATTTTTGCCCAAATATCAACCTGTACACAGATATACATGCACATGTCAATATCTTTGCTCATTTTCCAGAAAACTGGGTTCAAATGGTTCCTTGCTTCATTGATTTGAAGTGAACAATTTGCCTGACCTATGGTCTAACCATGTGGTTAATCTGACCATTCTTTTATTTGCATTTTACAAACCAGAATCTACCTGAACTTCAGAGTATATGGAGTGTTGCCAGGTTTTGTTTGTTCAAACCAGTTTACATTGCTTATCTGTCTTAATCTTTTAAAGATGATTGTGGTGAAACAATTGCTAAATGTACTAAGCTTTTGAAATGCATTTTTATTTTCAAAATACAATCTATCATGATCAACCAATACATCATTTATTTGAAGCTGGTTAACTCATGTATCCTGTATCTGCTACACACTAGTTCAAGCAATGGAGATACCATTCATTGCATTCTGTCTGAAGCTTTTAAAAAACATTTTACTTTTCTCAATACGTTTCAGAAATGAATTCAAACTTATTTACAAAGCATTTCAGTAAAAAGGAAACTAAAATCCTTATAAGTTTACTTCTAGCTAAATCCAGATTTTATTCTAAAACTCAGTGCTCTGTTATGTCTCCAGATTAACTAATACATAATATAAATTATGCAAAACAGTAGCTCACCTACATATGCATATTTCTTTTCCAAGCATCCATATCAATACTTAAGATCATTTCCTTGTTTCCCACTCAGATATTTCTTTTAGATTTTAAACCTTAGTGCATAACAATATATTTAACATGATACAACTAGTCCATCTAACCATAATAGAATTCATTACATGACTGGAAATCCTAGAAACATAAAATTTTTCCTGAATACATGCAGATATAATCAATTTAAGCTCTTATTGAAACTAGCTAGCATGTTCATTCACTCCTCCATAATAGCCATAACTTCATTTTACTTAGTGCCTGCGTTCCCTGAAAGAGCATAAGTGGCTGCCTCATTTTAAAATGAGACACCCCATATGCCATGAGCAAACAAGGGTCAGATCTAAGATCTGGTATGAGTAACATCAATACATTCATGATATTAAGCAACAAAGAATGTAAGAGTACCAACTAGTTATTTAAGCAAATTTCTGCATCCAATTACTTTAACATGGTATAAATAAGTTGATTCTGGTATGATATATTCATCTATCATTTTACACTTGCATACATAACCATGCAAACATAATTATCTATTTGCAACATTTGCATTCACTGGAACCATCATGGTTCCATACCAACCAATCCTAAGAAATATTCATATTCCTATTTCTTCATTTACAGGTTGCATAATTCAATTTAAATTCCTGCCTCATCTACTATTAAGGAATCACAGGGACACATTGCAATGAACTAATTCACATCATTGCACGAAGATCTCAGGGCTTAAACAAACCATGTGCCAACTTGCATACTTCAAATATGACAAGCATTCCAGCAGCCTTCTTGGCCTTCCCTTCCCTAGTTTATTTACTAGTGTATTGTCTTAAATCCTATCATCAAATATACTAAGTGAACATGTCACTGCAAACATGGAAACATCCATAATCTTTCCTAGCATAATTCTCCTCAGAAATAAGCAGACAGTTATTTCCTAAATGGGGTCAATATGTCTTGATCTCAGTAAGATATAAGAATATTTTCAACTGTAAAATAGGCATGGCATGTTCTTATTATATTGATCTGCAAGCCTTTATGATTGATTCAGATTCAGGATTTGGTTCAATCATAATTTTAGCTTGTGAGTTTCTTCTCTCTTTTTTTTTTTGATTTGATTAAGGGCTCAGCACATAGAAAATTTCTATTGCACCCTTAACATCTTTCTTTTCAAGCCTCAGCACTTATACCAAGTATAATGCAGCTCCCAACATTTTTTTTTGTAAAGTTTCCATGCCATAGATCTATAACAGTTGAGAGTATTCTCTATATAATTTTAAGATTCTGGACTTTAACATTTTTGAGTAAAAATAAAACAGTATGATACACATCCAAAGACAAATGTCTCAACAAAGCAAAGATCACCAAAAAAAAATCATCCATATTAAATCATATCAGATTTAAAATAAGACATCCAAAAAGCATTGATGAAATCATATACATCAAAACCAGAAATATATATAAATGGCAATAAAAAGTGGCTGCCTCATCTCAGGTCTTAATGCCATGAACTCAGTGAGGTTACTCACCTAAATATTTCTTCTTATTAATCCAGAAAATCCTTGTATGAGTGTTTTCTCCTTCCTTCCAATATTTTTCTTCCTTTCTTATTTTTGTGCAGCTCGGGGTAAAGATAATTTTACTGGCTGAAACTGCCTATTTATATGCATTTTTCCACTAGGGTTTTGTTAAAACAAAATTCCATTTCTGACCTAACCATCTTCATGCATTTTTCATTCATTTTCCTCCTTAATACCCCGGCCATAATAACCAATTTAAAGGCTGCATTTTCTTTCTTTTACTTTTCAGAAAATGGCCACTCACCTAGTCATGTTAAAAGTGTGACTATCCTATTTTATATTTTAATTATTTCTGAGAATCCCCTTTGCTATTTTTGCCTATACAAGCATATTGACTTGTATTACATTTCATGTCATTTTAATGTTTCTCTTTTGCTTATATATATATATATACTTTTCAGTACCTAAAAAATGTATATTTGTATACATATCTTATCTAGGCTTATTTAATTCCTCTTTAATTTCAGAAACATAAGCACCTATATGTATACAGGTTTACAAATCCTTATAACATATATATGTATAATTTTCTTTTCTGGGTTTTAAATAAAATCTGTTTACTGATTTAAAGTAAAACTTACTTTTCTTATTTTCTAAGGTGATCCATATAATTCCAGAAATCAAATATCCATGTTGCAAAATCATGTTTGTATTGCTTTTTAATTCTTGTTTTAAATCCAAGAAATCTGGAGTCCTTCCTTGTGCCATTTCAGTGTGCACGTGCACACATATACTTGCACACTATTTATTCCAAAAATTTCACCATATTTAAATCTAAATATTTCAAAAATTAAATCATTTTACAAAAATGATTTTTCACAAAATTTTGGGGTATTACATTCACCCCTCCTTTTAGGAATTGTGTCCTCACAATTTTTCTAACATTTATAACAAGCATCATTTTCTTTTCTGAAAACTTATCAAACATATGCATAAGCAAACAAATTCAACCATATCAACCATGCATAACAAAAAAAAAATTTCCAGAAAAAAAAATTACCTTTTAATTTGCAAAAAGCTTAGGATAATCCATTCTAATCTTATCCTCTAACTCCCATGTGCAGTCATTAGGATCACTACTCCACTGGATCTTAACTAGTTTCAAGGTTTTGCTCCTTAATTTCTTTTCTTCCTTGGCTATAATCCCCACTGGTTCTTTTTCATAAACCAAGTCAGGATTTATTTGAATTTTGGTAGGCTCTTCCAAAATGTCTTCTTTATCATGTACCCATCTTCTAAGTTGGGACACATGAAAAACATTATGCATTGCTTTCATTTCCTCTGGTAGTTCTAATCTGTAAGCCAATGAACCAATTCTTTCCAGAATTTTATAGGGTCCAACATACCTTGGTGTGAGCTTACCTTGCTTGCCAAATCTCAAGACTTTCTTCATAGGTGAAAACTTGACGAAAACAAAGTCTCCCACTTCATATTCCACTTGCTTTCTCTTCCTATCTGCAAATTTCTTTTGCCTATCTTGAGCTGCTGCTATTCTTTTTCTTATTAACCCAATTTTCTCTGTAGTTTCTTTAACATATTCAGGTCCAAGAACAGCCCTTTCTCCAGTCTCTACCCAGCATATAGGTGATAAACATGGCTTGCCATATAAGGCTTCAAATGGTGCCATCCCTATGGTGCTTTGGTAACTGTTATTGTATGTGAATTCAGCTAGATGGAGGTGGTCTTCCCAGTTGCCTCCAAAGTCCAGTGTACATGCTCTCAACAAATCCTCTAAGACTTTGTTCACCACCTCAGTTTGACCATCTGATTGTGGATGGTAGGCAGTGCTTAAGCACAATTCACTCCCCATGGCCTCTTGAAAACTTTTCCAAAACCTTGAGGTGAAGATGGTATCCCTATCACTCACAATGGTTTTGGGTATGCCATGCAACCTTACTACCTCTTTCATGAATATTTGAGCCAATTTTGGAGCATTTCTTTCTGTTCTAACTGGGATAAAATGTGCTACCTTAGTTAGCCTATCCACTATTACCCATATACTTGTGTTTCCCTTCTTAGATCTAGGCAGACCATCTATGAAATCCATAGATATGTCCTCCCACTTCCACTGTGGTATACTAAGGGGTTGCAATAGTCCTGATGGCCTTTGTGTCTCTGCCTTGACTTGTTAGCAAGTCATGCACCTTGCAACATGTCTGGCCACATCTGACTTCATCCCCTTCCACCAAAGATTTCTTTTCAAATTTTGATACATCTTGGTGCTACCTGGGTGTATGGAGTACTTACTCCTATGGTACTCATTTAATATTTCCTCCTTCAATTCTATATTTTCTGGAACACATATCCTATTTTTATTCCTTAAATAACCATTTTTATCAACTTGATAATTTATTACTTCCTCCCCTTTTGATATGAGCATTTTCTTTTCCACCATGTTTAGGTCTTGTTCCTGCATTTTCCCAATCTTAAGAAGTAAATCTGATTGCAGAGATATCATACTTAATTTCCCTTTACCTTCACCTTCTTCAATGGGCATCATTTGTACCTTACTGTTTCCCTCAATTTCCAAATTAGTAAGTATAGACAAATCCCTAAACTCTTCCATCATCAACATGGCTACTTTGGCATGTTGTCTACTCAAGGCATCTGCAACTTTATTTGCCTTGCCTGGTGTATACAGTATATCTAGATCATAGGCAGCTAGGAACTCTACCCATCTATGTTGCCTCATATTCAAATCTTTTTGTGAGAATAAATATTTCAGTGCCTTATGATCAGTGTACAAAATGAATTTGGCACCTAACAAATAATGTCTCCAAAGTTTCAAAGCATACACAACTGCTGCTAGTTCAAGATCATGGGTTGCATATCTGGTTTCATGTGGCTTTAATTGCCTAGATGCATAGGCTACCACCTGGTCTTGCTGCATCAACACAGCCCCTAACCCAGAGCCACTTGCATCAGTGTACACAACCAAATTTTCATTTCCTTCTGGCACTCTCAATACCGGTGCATTAATCAGGGCTTCTTTTATTTTGATAAAAGCTTGCTCACATTTTTCTGTCCATACAAAGGCTTGGTTCTTTCTAGTTAAATTGGTAAGTGGTGATGATATTTTTGAGAAATCTTTTATAAATCTCCTATAATATCCTGCCATCCCCATAAATGATCTAATCTCACTGATGGTGCTAGGCCTTTTCCATGCTTGGATTGCCACTACCTTATTAGGGTTTACTGATATTCCTTTGGCAGAGATAACATGCCCAAGAAAATGCACTTCTTCTTTCCAAAATGCACATTTTGAAAATTTTGCCTTTAAATCATTTTCCCTTAGTCTTGACAAAACTAAATGCAAATGATTTTTATGCTCTTCCACTGTCTTAGAATAAATCAAAATGTCATCAATAAAAATCAGTACAAACTTGTCTAAATAATCTCTAAATATTCTATTCATTAAATCAACAAAATATGAAGGAGCATTTGTCAAACCAAATGGCATAACCAAAAATTCATATAAGCCATATCTTGTGTTAAATGCAGTATACTTAACACTTGAGTCTTCAACCTTCATTTGATGGAATCCTGATGCTAAGTCTAGCCTAGAAAATATTTTAGCTTCACTGAGTTGGTCAAAGAGATCATCTATTCTAGGCAATGGGTATTTATTCTTGATGGTTACTTTATTTAGTTCTCTGTAATCTATGCACATTCTCAAGGTACCATCATGTTTTCTTACAAACACTACTGGAGAACCCCAGCAGGAATTGCTTGGCCTTATAAATCCCTTGCCTTCTAATTCTTCCAACTGATTTTTCAATTCTTTCAGTTCACTTGGCCCCATTCTATAAGGTTTCTTGATTATTGGACTTGCTCCTGGAATGAGATTAATTTGGAACTCAACTGGTCTATGGTGTGGAACACCCTTAACTTCCCCAAACACATCCAAGTATTCATTAACTATGGGAATTTCTTCAATGGTTAGTTCACTCAGATCTTTTTCTAAGTCAACTAAATGATACAATTTCCCTTCCTTAGCTACTTCACATAGAACTGTGATCCTCTGGCCTCTAGAATTTTGCAATGATATGGTGGATGAGTCTAAACTAATTATGGCTTTAAATTGCCTTAACCAATCTACCCCCAATATAACTCCTATATTTGGGTAATTTAAAACATATAAATTGGAAATAAAAATATTTCCTCCTATGTTTAACTCCACATCCACACAATTCATGTTCAAAACACTAGAACTCCCTAGGGGACTTTGTACAAGCAATGGGGTTTCAACCAATATGCAGTTTAATTTTAACACTTTAACTAATTCATAGGAAATCAAAGAGTGTGTTGCTCTAGTATCATATACTACTGGTATGGGTATGGCACAAATGAGTAATGTACCTTCCACTTGGCCATGATTTTCAGCATCAATTTTCACTGTAGATTTGCCTTTACCTTCCAAAGTTGCCAATTTCCCTTGCTGTTTATTCTCAGGACAGTTCCTCTTCATATGCCCCTCTTTCCCACATAGGTAGCATTTGAAGGCTCCTCCTTTTAACTCTGGGCACCTTGGTTTGATGTGTCCTTCTTTTCCACAATGATGGCAAACCAATTTCTTCTTAGTATCATTGGCTTTTGTGTCTTTACTCTTCCTGTTGTCTGCCTCCTCCTTCTTTTTATCATAAGGGTGATATCTTCCCTTATCCTTCTTGTTGTTGCTCTTAAAATTCCTATATTTCTCTCTTTCTTTGTCATGTTGTTCCAGTTTCAAGGCCAGATCAATTACTTGATCAAATGTTCTATCTGCATATGGTAGCATAGCTCTGCTAAGTCCTGGGTTCAGTCCTTTTATATACCTATCATTTTTGGATGCTTCATCTGCCACTAGCATTGCTCCATAATTGGATAGCCCCTCAAACTTTTGAGTGTATTCAGTGACATTCAAAGTTCCCTGCCTAAGTTTGATAAATTCTTCAAGCAAAATGGTCTTGGCTGATGCTGGTACAAATCTTGCCTCCAACATCTCCTTGAACTGATTCCAAGTGATTTCATTTTCATTTCTTCCAGCTATGATCACCTCCCACCAGCTTAAAGCTACCCCTTTCAGTTGTCTAGAAGCTACTTGCCTCTTCCTTTGGTCATCCAACTGCATGTCATTAAAAATCCTATCAAGTGTTCTCAACCATGCTTGAATTTCCATCACACTCTCAGTTCCTTCAAAACTCTTGCCTTCCAAATTGGAATAAGTCTTCAGTAGTTTTGAAAGCTCTTCATGTGGGTTCTCAGGCCTATGTCCAATCCCTTCTCTTAAAACCCTCACAAATTCTTGCATATCAAGCATTTGAGGTGCACTGGGTCCTGCATTGTGATGAGATCCTCTTCCTACCATGGTCTGCTAACTAAATTCTGGGCAAATGTATTAGTATATTATGAGTACTTCTATAATTTCTATTTTCTTATCTAAATTATTTCATCCAAAACAAACAGACATAATACATTTCTATAATACTTAACAATCAATGCAACCAAGTGCTCTGATACCAACTGAAATGACCCTCCTATTTCCACCCTAATTTCATAAGGATTTTTTTTAAGAGATGATATATAGATATATCATTCATTACAAATATATTTCCCAGGGTCATTTTCTTTCTCCAATAACAAAATATATCCAGGATCTTTCACAATATAAAAATATTGTTTTAAATCTAAATCATTCCTAACATACATATATGAAGATATCTATGTTATATTCTACTAGAATCAGAGCATGATAATATGTAAGTAGAAATCCTTTTAAATCTATTAAAATGTGATAATTCCCTTTTAAAAGATTAATTATTGTATCCTGATTTTTGACCATAGAATCCACTGGAAACATGTACTTTAGTATGTTATTCTAATTAAGAAATGATCAAGTAATAATCAGTGGAAAGCAAGCTTTTAATATGGATGATTGTGTTAAAGTCTGTATAGTATCAAATTCAGGCTAAAAGAAAGCGGATCATAAGTGAACACAAGCAACATCTAGGCGTAATGGAAACGCGCCTAACTTACACATGAGAGGTCACGAGTTCGAGTGCTATGCTGGTCGGTTCAAACACAATTTTTGTTTTTCTTTTTATTTTTCTCCTGTATGGTTTGAAATTTGATATCTACCTATATCTGCACATATATATTTAATTTTTGCCTATAATCTAACATACAAAACAATATTTCTTACTTTATTATTTTGAAACCCATTCCTACAACTGTTCTAGGAATTTATATTTATATTTTTGCCCAAATATCAACATGTACACAGATATACATGCACATGTCAATATCTTTGCTCATTTTCCAGAAAACTGGGTTCAAATGGTTCCTTGCTTCATTGATTTGAAGTGAACAATTTGCCTGACCTATGGTCTAACCATGTGGTTAATCTGACCATTCTTTTATTTGCATTTTACAAACCAGAATCTACCTGAACTTCAGAGTATATGGAGTGTTGCCAGGTTTTGTTTGTTCAAACCAGTTTACATTGCTTATCTGTCTTAATCTTTTAAAGATGATTGTGGTGAAACAATTGCTAAATGTACTAAGCTTTTGAAATGCATTTTTATTTTCAAAATACAATCTATCATGATCAACCAATACATCATTTATTTGAAGCTGGTTAACTCATGTATCCTGTATCTGCTACACACTAGTTCAAGCAATGGAGATACCATTCATTGCATTCTGTCTGAAGCTTTTAAAAAACATTTTACTTTTCTCAATACGATTCAGAAATGAATTCAAACTTATTTACAAAGCATTTCAGTAAAAAGGAAACTAAAATCCTTATAAGTTTACTTCTAGCTAAATCCAGATTTTATTCTAAAACTCAGTGCTCTGTTATGTCTCAAGATTAACTAATACATAATATAAATTATGCAAAACAGTAGCTCACCTACATATGCATATTTCTTTTCCAAGCATCCATATCAATACTTAAGATCATTTCCTTGTTTCCCACTCAGATATTTCTTTTAGATTTTAAACCTTAGTGCATAACAATATATTTAACATGATACAACTAGTCCATCTAACCATAATAGAATTCATTACATGACTGGAAATCCTAGAAACATAAAATTTTTCCTGAATACATGCAGATATAATCAATTTAAGCTCTTATTGAAACTAGCTAGCATGTTCATTCACTCCTCCATAATAGCCATAACTTCATTTTACTTAGTGCCTGCGTTCCCTGAAAGAGCATAAGTGGCTGCCTCATTTTAAAATGAGACACCCCATATGCCATGAGCAAACAAGGGTCAGATCTAAGATCTGGTATGAGTAACATCAATACATTCATGATATTAAGCAACAAAGAATGTAAGAGTACCAACTAGTTATTTAAGCAAATTTCTGCATCCAATTACTTTAACATGGTATAAATAAGTTGATTCTGGTATGATATATTCATCTATCATTTTACACTTGCATACATAACCATGCAAACATAATTATTTATTTGCAACATTTGCATTCACTGGAACCATCATGGTTCCATACCAACTAATCCTAAGAAATATTCATATTCCTATTTCTTCATTTACAGGTTGCATAATTCAATTTAAATTCCTGCCTCATCTGCTATTAAGGAATCACAGGGACACATTGCAATGAACTAATTCACATCATTGCACGAAGATCTCAGGGCTTAAACAAACCATGTGCCAACTTGCATACTTCAAATATGACAAGCATTCCAGCAGCCTTCTTGGCCTTCCCTTCCCTAGTTTATTTACTAGTGTATTGTCTTAAATCCTATCATCAAATATGCTAAGTGAACATGTCACTGCAAACATGGAAACATCCATAATCTTTCCTAGCATAATTCTCCTCAGAAATAAGCAGACAGTTATTTCCTAAATGGGGTCAATATGTCTTGATCTCAGTAAGATATAAGAATATTTTCAACTGTAAAATAGGCATGGCATGTTCTTATTATATTGATCTGCAAGCCTTTATGATTGATTCAGATTCAGGATTTGGTTCAATCATAATTTTAGCTTGTGAGTTTCTTCTCTTTTTTTTTTTGATTTGATTAAGGGCTCAGCACATAGAAAATTTCTATTGCACCCTTAACATCTTTCTTTTCAAGCCTCAGCACTTATACCAAGTATAATGCAGCTCCCAACATTTTTTTTTGTAAAGTTTCCATGCCATAGATCTATAACAGTTGAGAGTATTCTCTATATAATTTTAAGATTCTGGACTTTAACATTTTTGAGTAAAAATAAAACAGTATGATACACATCCAAAGACAAATGTCTCAACAAAGCAAAGATCACCAAAAAAAAATCATCCATATTAAATCATATCAGATTTAAAATAAGACATCCAAAAAGCATTGATGAAATCATATACATCAAAACCAGAAATATATATAAATGGCAATAAAAAGTGGCTGCCTCATCTCAGGTCTTAATGCCATGAACTCAGTGAGGTTACTCACCTAAATATTTCTTCTTATTAATCCAGAAAATCCTTGTATGAGTGTTTTCTCCTTCCTTCCAATATTTTTCTTCCTTTCTTATTTTTGTGCAGCTCGGGGTAAAGATAATTTTACTGGCTGAAACTGCCTATTTATATGCATTTTTCCACTAGGGTTTTGTTAAAACAAAATTCCATTTCTGACCTAACCATCTTCATGCATTTTTCATTCATTTTCCTCCTTAATACCCCGGCCATAATAACCAATTTAAAGGCTGCATTTTCTTTCTTTTACTTTTCAGAAAATGGCCACTCACCTAGTCATGTTAAAAGTGTGACTATCCTATTTTATATTTTAATTATTTCTGAGAATCCCCTTTGCTATTTTTGCCTATACAAGCATATTGACTTGTATTACATTTCATGTCATTTTAATGTTTCTCTTTTGCTTATATATATATATATACTTTTCAGTACCTAAAAAATGTATATTTGTATACATATCTTATCTAGGCTTATTTAATTCCTCTTTAATTTCAGAAACATAAGCACCTATATGTATACAGGTTTACAAATCCTTATAACATATATATGTATAATTTTCTTTTCTGGGTTTTAAATAAAATCTGTTTACTGATTTAAAGTAAAACTTACTTTTCTTATTTTCTAAGGTGATCCATATAATTCCAGAAATCAAATATCCATGTTGCAAAATCATGTTTGTATTGCTTTTTAATTCTTGTTTTAAATCCAAGAAATCTGGAGTCCTTCCTTGTGCCATTTCAGTGTGCACGTGCACACATATACTTGCACACTATTTATTCCAAAAATTTCACCATATTTAAATCTAAATATTTCAAAAATTAAATCATTTTATAAAAATGATTTTTCACAAAATTTTGGGGTATTACAGCATCCTAATATATGAATATATATATATATATATATGTATATGTATGTGCATCCATTCATCCATATGCAACAACCATATCGAAAAGAAAGTAAATAATCATGCACATGAACAACCAATAAGTAAGAGCATACATAGAGAAACGATAAATAGTATATATAATCATCTAGCTTAAATTAGAATACCTAAAATTTGGTATTTATCCTAGGTTGGAATGTATGTGCATACAAGCCATCATAATATAAACTAAACTGGTATAACTCAAATAAAGGAACCGTAGCACCCTGTAACGACCCGAAATTTTTAACGGTTTTAATAACGTAATTAACTAAATTTTCTTTAAATTAAACAATATAATTTTGAAATGAAAATTTAATATTTGAAATACGTCTATTTAAACATAGCAAATGGTATATTTTTATTTGAAAATTTGAAAGTTAGTTTATTTGTGAAATTTCAAGTTTTAAATTTGAATCGGCTAATTTGTTGAAAATTAAATATTTTTGAAACCTGAATATTTTTACATAATGAAAATGTAAATCATTTTCTAGGTGAGACATCGTATTTTGTTTCCCAAATTTGGACTGCCCTAGCTCCGTTTATTTTATTTTTTGGCATTTAGCAGTATTTTCGGCAGTGAAAAATCGAGTTTTGATAGCTTGGTCATATCGCTGATATCTGTGTACCATTCTGTTCGTCTCATCGTGCTGATCTTCACAGTATAATCATTCATGTATTTTGACGTCCGATATGTGGTGAAATCCACGTGACGGTTTGACGTAGCGGTTCCGTATTTGAGCCATTTTGTTTCCTGTCCTTTCAATTGCTCAGCCGTATACTATCAAAAGCCATTTCCTTTATTAATCTTTGAAACCAACATTTGTCCTTTGATATCCCATGGATTTTGACATTTATATTGCGTCCTCTCATTTTTTGATTTCTTTGTTCTAAAAAAACATAGCAGTACGGTTCCATATTGGCTTCGAGATCTACTTGTCTTCTCCCCTGGTTAAATTTCTTTTGCTTTGAGTCTCTCTCCAGGTCACTTTTCATTTTTACTTCCCGAATTTTTTTATAATATAAGTTATGTTTGATATAGATCTGTGCTTTCATTCTTTTGTTTGAGAAGGCCATGCTCGTGCCCCGTGTTTTCCTCCTCTCAACCCTAAGATAGCCCGTTCCTTTCCAAATTTTTCCCGAAGCACATCACCGCCTCCACCTAGATCCACCATCACCTGACGCCTTAAACTCCACACCACCCAAGCAGTCATGGCCGAAACCCATCTCCATTGCCAAGCCGCCTTCAACCAGACCGCGTCAGCCCCAAGACACGTTACTAACCCACCTCCGTGTCATCCCTCCACCAGACCGCCGGCGGACCTCCAGTCGCCGAACCTGACCCAAGTAATCTGCTCCATCTACCTCCGACTCACGTAGCCGCAGCCACCACTATCAACCGCTAATACCCGCCACTACATCGAACCCTAAGCCACGCCTTTACTCCTCCGTTCCTCTACACCTTACTGCATAGCCGTGTCGAGCCCGCCTACTTATATATAAATGTGTTGTTACTTACATATATGTTGCGCATATATAATATGTGATTGTATTCAAAGCATATATGTACCGTGCATATATATGTTGACAGAAGTTATATATATATTGCTTGAATATATATATGTTGCATCGTTTGATATATGAGCTCTGTGCTTTGTTTTGATTTCTATGAGCTTTGTGCTTTGTGCTTTGTTTGATATATATGTTGACAGTAGTATAAACGCTAGTATATATATGTGTTGCCTATATCTATTGATGGTTGAAAGTTATATGGCATATAAATATATATATATATATTTTTTCCATTTCAATCCAAGATTATGTTGTATATATTGGACATGTATGCTATTCTCGACAGAAGTTATGTGTTGCATATGTACATATAATTTGTTCCTTCTATCTGATGGAAAAAAACAAATGTATATATATATATATATCACACAAATGTATATATATTTGTTTTCATCGAATTCTCGAGCTAAATTTGATTTTGTGCTTGTCGCAGCTCTTTGAAGTGTTGTGCCCGTGTCCATGTGCGTATCCGTGTCAGTTGCTTATTATTCTGTGTTCTCTAGCCTCGAAATGTGAGCAATCACTCACGATTAACGTTCTTATGCTTAGTAAATTTAATTCACATGAAATGACGATTGGAATATATTATTAAATTTGAATAGTTAGTTATTTAATTATTAACCTATGCTAATTGACATATGACATCATAACCTATTAGTATATATTGTTTTAAATTGTTAATGGTTATATGCTTGAAATTGATATAGTACGCTATTTTATTTTATTGTTCTCACTCTGCAAGTTCCCTTAGTTTTAGGAAATCACTATGGGTCGAAATGATACATACCCGAACGATCTTTTAGATTAGGGAAAGTCGTTATGGGTTGAAATGATAAACCCAAGTGATTTTATTTATTTTGAATTTTGGGATTGCGGGTTGAAATGATATATACCCGTAAATTTAAATTATTGCGGATCGAAATGATAAATATCCGTATCACTTGACCATAGGATAGAGAATTATATATGGACACCATTGGTCTATTTTGAAAATAATTTCCGAAGTTTTGAAAGGAAATATATGAGTTTTGATTTTAAAAGTATATTATAAAGATTTTAATTCATATATATATATAAGAAAATTTTAGATTTTTTTTAAAAATTATATATTTGGAAATTTTAAAATTTTAAGTTAAGTTTTGGAAAATATAAATTTTAAGATTTACTTATAATTTTATTATCTTTAAATATATAAAAATAAGATATAAAATAGATTTAATTTAATTTTATAAATATTTAATTTAAATAATATATATATAATATTTATTTAAATTTTATATTAAAATTTTTAAATAGATTTTAATAACTTTAATAAATTTAGGTTGGAAAGGTAAATTGAAATTTATTTGTAATTTAAAATAAGGATTTATTTGGAACTTACTGATTTTGGAATTTTAAAGGTAGGATTTTATAGCTTGATTTAATTAAGGGCGATTAAATGAATATTTCAAAATTTAAATAAAATTAAAATTGAATATTTAATTTTGATTTAAATTTGTAATTTGAGATTTTATTTAAATATTTATAAAGTGATTTTATAAAATGACCACGGTGTGAAATAAGCGTTTGGTTGTTAAAGAGACCGGGATCGGATATTGTCGTACTCTCTACCAATACCGAAAACCACTAACAACTGTGTACGTGGTGGAGATTCCAGAACGAAGTAGGATGGTTTGGCGAACGATTCTGTATGAGGTACTAACGCAACCCCGACTCCCGCTGGTCAGCTTGATGTGGCTAAAACAGGAGTTATACCTGGGCCAAGTGAGGTCGCACCTCCGATCGAGCATGCTTCTTCGAAACCATTCTATTACTTTGTGATCTGATTGGTGCGCACCTTTGATTATGGGAGTGTTTCTCGAGGTTGGCAGTAGTAGCTGCTATGCGTTACCACCAGCCCGGTTCTACAAAACGGTAGAATCCTATCCTAGGCATTGCCTCGCGTGCCTTGTCATATGCCTTATCGCGCCCTCTACGAGTTTGTTTTGTGTCGTACCTATGGAGTGCTTCCTGATAGCCCACCGGTTTGGTGGAGTTTACAGTACCGTATAGACTATGTCATTATATAAAATGTGTTAAAGGGGATATAGGTAACGCCTTAACGCTATTTTAATAGTTTACTTTACTGTAGACATTATATATGTAGCGTATTGTACTATGTATGTAGAAAGTTTATCGGATCCTTAAAGGATGGAATCCCAACATCCTTTAAGTTATATTGCATCTCACTTGACATTTCACTTGAGTTTGATTTACTTTCATAAGAATGTTAATTCCGAACCGAGTGTTTTGTGTTTTGCTTTATGCTCGGGTTAGCCTGAGTGTCACAGATTTTGAGACTCGCCTTTGGAGCTTGGAGTTTGCTTGGAGATCTATCATTATCTATTTCAGCTTTTGAGTTATTTTTGTTATTTCCAGTTGTATGTTTCCGACTTGCCATTTTCTTTTGTATTAGAGACTTCAGTGTATTTGGAATTTTGTTGTATTTGTTTTGAACTCTGTTGTTTCTGTAGTAGCTTCATGAACTACTATTTATCTATTTCGCTGCTTATTGTTGTAAAACTCCATGTCTGTGATTCTGTGATTGATTTATTTACTGTATATGCTAAGTTTTGCCAATTATAAAAAATTAACAATCTGTTGTTTTGAGCAATTCAAGTCTGACATGTCTGGATTATTGTCAATTTGAATGGTTCGAAATAGAGGATCGTTACACAACCAAAACATGTCACAAGGACGTGCAAGCAACTAATCTTAGCATCCATTCATCCATCACTATGTCAACTAGTTGGCTAAAGCAACCATCTAACATACAAACGACTTAACGAGATAACCAACCTACAAACTAACCAAAAGAGGAACTTATTGGAAGAAAGTATGTAATAAGAAACTTAGATTATCTCCTTGGGTTCCCACATACTCCCATCCAAACCTTTTCCTCACCATACTTGGAACAATCCCATTTCATAATTCTTATATCTAATTGAAACTCTAAGATGCGAATACATCTACAGAGTATTCTAGACTCCGCCTCTACGTTCACCTTGGTAAGCTGACTAGGGTCTACCATAACCACAAAATTATCAACGTCTGTTCACAAATAGGATAAATAGAATGTGTGTGAACACCCAACAAATTTTCAAGAAGTCCATTCAATGCACTGACTTTGCTACTCTATATATAATCGGGAAGGCCTAACAACCGATGGTGCTCTCTTTCCCACATAACTTATCTCAATAGCAAGTCCTTCTTTTATACCATGCCACCCATTGTGAACTCTCTATGCATGCCTATCCTATACGGTTTCGACACCTTTGCATGTCTCTTCAACTTCCAATGAAGTGTCTCTAATCATATACCGTCCAAGTATAACTTTAATTTAAATAAATTTCACTATAGGCATATCACCATCATTAAATACCCTGCAACGTACTTTTCCACTTGCTTCTTTATCCTCGACCAATAGAAAACCCTCTTCGCATCCTTTAACATTCCTCACTAAACTCCTTCTTTAAGTCCATAAGCATAACAATATGGTAACAGATGGTGTCTCCCCACTTATTGGTTTAGCATTTAAGATTCTTAGGTGAACCACATATTTTGTCACCATTTAATTTATAAACATCACAAATGGATGATGCCTTAATTTCAGTGAACATAATATTACTTTAATCAAATAGCTAAATAAAACTGAACATAACTAACGACAAACTTAATAAGTCCTAAATAAAATAAAAGAATCTAAGGCTTCACATTATACTATCCTAAAATTTAGCCTATTGATTACTATAACAAACTTATAGACTAATTTGTGCATTCTTCACTTACTTTTCACGTGCGTCGAGTACTGAAAATATGTTATGCACAAAACTCACTATTTTAGAAAACTGACTTAATAGAATAGCTCTTTCAATCCAAATGATGATTGAAAAGAACTAATCTCGCCTCTTCATCAATTTTCTTCCAAATCTCTAAATCTCTCCATCCTTAAAAGTTGCCTTCAGACCTTAGTACATGTAAATCAAAACATTTAACTTCATGTCTTGAAATCATACAATAGTTGATACTTCAAAAAAATATTAACTCCACATGCTTGTGAAGTTCTCTACACTACCATACGGCTAATGTATCTTTATGTACATCATTGTACTCTAAAAAAACTTTACATATAATTGCTTGATGGTATATTCTTTAACATAGAGCCTTCATTGGCTAACTTCCAAAGTATAATAGATGATGCAACCCGATATGGAATAGTGCCTCACCCCCACTAACTTAAAAATATAATGCCTAGTCACCAAATAGAATAGCCTTCATAAACTCCACGAACTTCACATAGGAACACATAGAGAATGGATCGATATCTAACATAGTGAACATGAAATTGATCACTTATCACATTCAACTACTCATACATGACATTAAGATCACATCCTAATAATATACACCCAAATGTTCAATCGTGACCCAATCTAAAATGATTTCCCTCTTTTGGTACTCTATACATAATCATAACTTAAGGGAAACATACACAAATAGCATATAAAAAACAACGACCCAAGAGCATCTACTGCAAATTACAGTCAATATGTGGGTGTACCTTAAACAAAACAAATGCATATATTATAACACTAATCGATATATCTGTATAACGTCACTCTCTATAAAAAAGTATAGTTGTAACGACCCATATTTTATATATCAAATAATCGAAAATTATTATTATTTAATTCATATGAGGTCATATGACTCAAAATTTTTAGAAAATGACTACTAGGGACATTTTCCACTTTAGAAATTTTATTGGACATTTTAAACCTGGAAATTCTTGTAAGGCCTATAACTTTTGGTAGAGATTAAATTAGTGTTTGAAACCAATTCCATTAGATTAGGATTTTGGTTTCTGTTTCTATAGACTGGTCATAATAGAAAAATGGACTTACTATTTATGAGATATGGCTATTTTAAATTCTATTTGCTGCTAGGTATATTAATGGGTAATTAGGGAGGTTTATGGTCTAAGCCCAAGGCCCAACTCGAATTTTTTGCTAATAGTGGCTGAAGCAACAACACCCAAATTATTTCTCTTCTATCCAAATTCGACCAAAACTTCCACTAACCCAAATTTCATCAAAAAACTCACCTTTTTTACTATTCTTAGCCTAAATCACCATATAAAGGATAACTAGTAAAAGCAACTACAAACTCATTATTTTAGCTTGGAGATTCATGATTCTTGGATGTTTATTTTAGATCTAAAGATTAAATGGTATTTTTGGTATTTGGTGAGTGGTTCTTGACCTCTCTGTATTCTACGCTTGTTCATATAGTTAAAATAGGTGTATTTAACATGATTTTGGTAGTAAAATATTTTCAAACATTAATTACATCTTTAAAAGTGACTATGGAAGAAATTAAAAAGATTGGATTTGATTTTAAAGGATTTTACAACCACTTTTGAACCATATTGTCATATTAGTGAAAAGTTAAATCTAGACTAGAATTTTCATGTTAACCTTGTTTGAATTGTTTGTTTATGTTTAATGGATGTGTATGAATAATATGTACGCTTGGATGAATTGTTTTGATATGGTTTGCTAGTGTTTTAGTGAAATTAGGGAAGAAATCGTAGAATTGGGCAAGAACAAAGGCAAAGCAACTTCAAATCAGATGAAACTTGAAGGATGGGCTTTGGAAGATGTAGGGAGCTTGTATTTCAGGTAGCATGTGGTTTGGGTGGAGGAATTCAACTCGGTGACGAATTAAATTTGGGCCGGTGGAGTTGGTTAAGGTCGGGGTTAAAGGCTTTAGGTTGTGCTTCGGGAAAAGTGCTAGAGTTCATGGAATGTGCCTCGGGCTAGAAATGGGAAGGACTTTGGATGGAGGATAAAGAAAAATTCAGGTTGGTGTGAGGAGTTACTTCAGACCATAAGGGGTAAAGCTTCAAGGCATGCTTCGGGACAATGAATGGAAGAAAACTTGAAAGCTAAAGTCCAAATTTTTGCTAAGTATGGAGCTCAGTACCGATCACTCAAATCAGTACCGATCTCTTTTCTAAGCAGTGAAAGGGACTGGTGCTTTGCAAGTTGAAGGATGAGGGGAAAGAGGATCAAGGAAATCTATAGGATCCAAAGAGGTTCAAGTATTCAGATGGCTATCGACCACTTTTGGTTGGTATCAACTTGAATATTTGGGTCCAATTGAGGTCAAACTTCCCAGGGATGCTATAAGGGCTCTACTTGTCATACTAAAGGTGTTTGTTTGTTCGACCGAGGTTCAATGGCGATGTAGTAAAACAGTGAAGGATGATAGCTACAGAACTTCGATGATGGTAACTCGATGGTGAAGGGAGTTTGGTTCTGGTGATGGAGGCTCGATGTTGAAAGGAGTCGTGAGATTGATTGTCCAAAAAGGGCCAGTTCTATAAAGGATAGCCCACGGATAAAATGTTGAATGGTTCTATCGTGGAAAGAAGGAATGTGGAATGATTCCTTGAAGATAATGGAAATTGGATGGTGGAAGGAAAGGGCTCAGATACACCTGCCAAGGGATCATTGATACTCAGAGTATTTTATGATGTACTCGAAAGTAGAGGTATTATGAGGGTGCTCATGGGTACTTTGTTTGGCTACACCAGATCAGTTGAATGGATTCGTGTACCCTAGACCAGTGGAATGAGTCTAGTATCAGCTTTGGGCTAAAGGTAAGTACATTGAAAACTAGGATTTATCCATTGATCCCTAGTAGAGGAATGGTCATACGAGTTAACATATGTCTAGGGCACATTGAGTGATTGTGAGGATTGTTTGATGGAAGTTATCTTTGCTTCAGTTGCTTTCTCTCATAGGTTATAACTCTAAGGATGTCACTCAAGTTAGGTATTGTGGATAGGGATACCTAGACACCCATCATTGTACTAGGTTATAGTACACCTTTATGATGTTCGTAGAGTAGCATATTATGTTCGTTATGTGCTTACTGTTTGGTCATAGGGACATGTCAGGTATGGTTCATATACCTTTGTTCCATTTTATATTGACTTGTATAGTATTTTGAGACTTATTTATCACTCACACCAGACTGTTGTCTTACTCAAGGTTTTATGCTTTACTTCTTATCATCTTGGATACTCTTAAATGAGTAGACTACATAACAGGTCTAGGTGATTCATAGTGGCTGCATAGAGGATGAGCTGAATGGAGCTTTCTCATATTATATATGGAAATACTATTTGTTATCCCACTATTCTACATGGCGGAGCCTAGGAAGTGTTTGCTTTACTATTGAGATAGTTTATTTGAGTTTATTCATATTTGTTTAAAATCTATTACTATGTTGAATAACTTTGTGGATCTGTACTCTAATATTTGGTTCACTTAGTTATTACTATCTCTCTTGTTTTATTTCTAAATGATTATTATATTTTATTCGAAGCACTGTGAGATATATGATAAGTTTTGTAATGTTTTATTTCTGTTAGCCCTTAACAATTATCCTAGACACTGGTCGGTCATGGCAATAGTGCACTACTTAGTTATATTGGGTGCCAGTGGTGTAGGGCGGTCATCCCATTTGGTATCAGAGCCCGAGTTACCTAAATAATCTAAGTTGATACCATGGTCCAGTAGAGATAGGGAAGAAGTTAACACCCTAGACTGAATCGATGGCATATATATATATATATGAGAAAGAACGTACTTGTTATTTATTTTGGTTTTCAAAACTATATAGTATATATAGTACAAAATTCGCATGCACACACAAGTACCATTGATGCAGTATTCATTATATGAGACTGATCATTCTTATTACAGATCAAGAATGAGCTAGCATACAAGAAACACTGCAAAAAACTCCGTCTCTAGAGTCAAAGAAGGAGCGAGCTTGGCGGCTGCTCACCCTGACTTGCAGGCGGTGTTCAATACGATGATGGGGAACATGCTACAGAATGTCCTAGCTGCCGCTCCAAATATTTCTATTGGTGGTTGTGCTCAAGACCAGATGCCCAGTGTTGATTTCGCTAAGTTGAATAAGGATTTTGCCAGTCTTGGTGGAAAAACTTTCCAAGGAACGGAATCAGCTATGGAGGTGCAAGATTGGTTGGAGGCCCGCGAAAGGATTATTGATAGCCTTGAATTGGATGAAGTGATGAAGAGGAGGTTGGCATTTCCGACAGCTTCAAGGGAGAGCCATGAACCGGTGGAATGTTATTCAAGTTGGTACTCCTGAGGATCAGTTTACTTGGGACCAGTTCAAAGCTCGATTCGAGGAGAAGTTTATTCTGACTGCCAAGAAGTTGGTGCTATTCAAGAAATTTGTTAACTTTAAGCAAAGGGACATGTCTATCTCTGAGTATGTTGCTGAGTTTGACACCTTGTCGAAATATGGGATGTCTTTTATTGGCACTCCATTGAGGAAGAATGAGAAGTTTCTTATGGGTTTGGATGACTATTCGGGGGAGAAGTTAGTGAGTCACATCGATGAGCCATTTGAGAGACTCGTCGAGAAAGCTCTTTGCCAGGAGAGTTTGTACCCCAAGTCAAAATCAACTGTTGTGGTTAAGGAAGAGCTGAAACCACAACAAAATGATAGAGGTAAGAAGAAATGGAATGGTAAGAGAAAGCAGTTTCAAGTTAAGAATGCTTAAAAGAAGAATAAGTGGAATCCTGTCTCTTACGACCGTGGAGACAAGGGTCACTTGATTAAAGGCTGCAAAGCTGAGGGAAAGAAGAAGTGCTACAACTATGGCAAGTTCAGACATATGTAAAAGAATTACCCTGCACCAGTATAGCAGAAGCTAATAGTGAAGGCATATGCTTTGGATGCAGTCCCGACTTCGTCGAGTGCTCCCTCAGGGAAGGAGAAGAGGAAGAGTATCACTATTGGAGGTTCCACTAGCCTTTGTATGGTTTGTCATGCTTTGTTCTTATCGAGTCATGGATGCTTTTTTGTTTGTGATTGCTTTATTTTTGAATTTCGTTGGGTTTGGGATTATCCTGGGGATGGAACTACTAAGAAAGTATGCTACAGTGGTGGATTGTAAGAAGCTATTGGTGACGATTGAGGCTGTAAAGGGGCGGATGGTAGTGATTGGATGCCTGCTTGCCAGAGGATGGGGTTATGGTTTGCTTTCTATATACAATCGTGGTTCCATAGGATGAATTGTCATATATGCCAATCGTGAGAGTATCCATATGTGTTTAAGGAGGTGACCGAATTATCGCCACATTGAGAGATTGTGTTCCCTATGGACTTAGTGAAGGATGCTAGATCGATAGTTATGCCTTTGAGGCATATGACACCTAGAGAGCAAAAGGAGTTGGAGGTGCAAGTGAATGACCTGTTGAAGCAAGGGTTCATTCATAGGAGCATATCTGAGTGGTGTGCACCTGTAGTATTCGCCACTAAGACTGATGGCTCTTTGAGATTGTGTGCAGATTACCGAGAGCTAAATAAGGTGACGAGAAAGAACAAGTATCCACTCCCGTATATTAATGACTTGTTCGATTAGCTTCATGGTGCCAAGGTGTTCTCTCAATTGGATTTTGCGACGAGGTTTCGCCAACTAAGAGTAGTCAAGGAGAACATCCTGATCACCGTGTTATGTAAGCCATCTAGTTTCTATGAGTGGTTAGTTACATCGTTCGGGCTAACCAATGTCATGGCATACTTTGTTGATATCATAAATAGTGTCTTTAAGGACCAGTTGATAAGTTTGTGCTTGTGTTCGTGGATAATATCCTGGTCTATTCTAGGATAGAGGAGGAACATATGATGCACTTAAGGGTTATGCTTGAAGTGTTGAGGAAGCACAGGTTAATGTTGAAGTTTTCGAAGTGTCACTCTTAGAGAAGAGAAGTAAGATCCTTGGATCATGTCATCTTTGGGAAGTATGTTGCAATTGATCCTGCGAAGGTAGCAGCGGTTCAGGATTGGAGTCAACATAAAAACGCTACCGATGTAAGGGGTTTCCTAGGATTGGTGGGATATTACAAATGTTTTATTATGGACTTCTTGAAGGCAGCAGCATCGTTGACCAATTTGATGAAGAAGAATCAGACTTTTATTTGGGATGCAAAGTGTGAGCATGCATTCGTGAGTCCGAAGGAGAAGTTGACGAGTGCACCAATATTGACCATACCAAGCAGAAATGTGGAGCTGACAGCATACATAGACGCCTATAGTGCTGGACTAGGTGTGATGTTTATATAGAAGGGAAAAGTTGTCTCCTACGTTGTAACACACCGTAAAATCAATCATAAATAAATTGGATAAAATAAATTAAATAAGGTAGGGGTAAAAATGGAAATTTTTCAAAAGTTGGAATTTGGCCACGAAAGTTATGCCATTGCGTTCATGGTGAAATTCTAATTAATTTCAATATATAATATGTCGAAAACGGAGCTTAATCGGAAAAGTTATGGACGTTTGAAGTTTTTGGATTTAAATTAATTTAAATAGAATTCAAATTCAAATGAATAGTTAATTTGAAAATTTGAGTTTAAAAGTTAATAGTAATTAGACTTGGGGGTTGAGTAAACGTTAAAATCAACGTTAACGTTAAATATTAATTAAGGAATACAATAAAAAAATAACGGCTGAAAATCAATGTTTTCAAAATAAATAGGCCAATCGACCCCTTAATCTTGACCAATCGACCTCTAACGGTTGTCCGGTGGTAAAGGGGCGATCCATCGCTTATTGAAAGTAGCGGCTAGGGCATTGGCATTTTGAACATTTCAAATTTAATTATTTGAATTTGATGGTTCTGCTGCTTTCTCGCCACTATAAATAAGACCCTAGACCCCTCACTTTTATTCACATAATATTTTGGGAACATTAGCGAAGCTCTGTCAGTTAATCTCTCCAAATATTCAGAAAATTCTGCATGCTTAGAAATTACTATGCATGTATTATATATATATTTTAGCGTAATTAACATATAATTATAACGTATAATTGCGTAGTTAAATAGGTTATTAATTCTATTAAATCCCCCTTAGGAAGGTAATTAATGTTAAAAGCGAAATAAGAAAGATTTCTTATAAGGCCTTGATTATGGAAACGGTAAGGTGTATGATAATTTATGTAGAGTGTGATATAGATTATGACTAAATTATAGGGATGCGAGGTCAGTCAAAAGCACATGGAAGTCTGCCCAACTAATCTGGCTACCAACAGTGTGACTTTGGGGCTGATGTGAGACATCACCTATGATAGGTAACTACGATGATGCGAGGTTAGTCCACTACAAGAAAATATAATTTTTATAACGCTAATAGATAACGCATTATTCCATGGCGTTATCATTTATGTTAATTTGTTTTATTTACAGCAGAAATTATCTACGTAACACTTGCTCCCTCAATTACTTTCGATGGCCGCCAATTACTCAAATTATTTCACTCTTCCGTCTTTTTTTTCATTCCATTACTTTCCATCTCTCAAACCAAAGAAACTTTAATTTCCTCTCTAACAGATCCCTAAATCACTCTTTCAATTCTCCTTCATAAACCCTAAATATCATATCAATTCAAAGCTATTGTTAATCGTAGAGATGTCAACGACCACACCGACCATATTAATGATCGGTTACGTGGTAGGCAGAACGAGAAGTGTAGTTTGAATAAGTAAAGGTCATCGAATTGATCTTCTTCTTTATCATTTGCAGATTTGAAGACTGATGCCACTTTGCGTTTCTGACTCTAGTTCTAATTTAAGTTTTCGTGAGGAGAACCTGGGTTCGCGGTCCTTCAGCATTTTGGATTACAACCTTGTCGTGCTCGTCAGCTGTCAGTGAAAATGGTAAAATCTCAGATCCGTTCCCTAATTGATGTCTTTATTTTTCAAGATCATTTATTAGATTGCCTTTGAGAGTGTAACAGTGGTTGTTTTCCTTACATCAAATAGAGTTGGAATTTTAGAAACATCAAGTAACTTTCATAGGTTGCGATCTTAAAATCCTTCAACGTGTATTGATTTGTGGCTCTCAATAATCTCATCTTTTGAATGTGAAACAATTCACGTCTTCCTTGCATAACTAGATCTGTAGATTGATATCTAGGTAGGTATATTCCTAATTTTTGAGGAAACTTACTTTTCTTGTTACATTCACGTCTTCCTTGTTACTGCATCATGCTCTTTTTTAGCATGATAAAGAATACCTGCGTTGTGCACACCTGCACGCTTAGATATTCACTAGCTAGATGTAGATAATGAACTTGCAAATGAATATAATACAACCACACATTTACACATATTCATGCTAGTTTGAGAGATAAAGCCAAGAGAGTAGGAACCACCCTTCAAAGTTAGCTAGATAAAGTAGGAGTGTTACTTGATGACTAATACATTTAGAAGCAACACATAAGTGTATGTATATTGGTTCTTCATTAACTCGTCTTTTGTTCTACCCATGGGATGTAAATAAGTGGGCATTTAAAAAATATCTCATATGATAATGTTGTAATATTTGGGCAATTAACATCATTCAGGTCTGTAGATCAATGACATCGAGCCATTTTGTCAAGGTGAGATCATGCTGTACAAGCAGTGCACTGAAAAAATGGTTAGATACCACATATTGCATTTTTCTACAGCCTATTATTTGCTATGCTATCTGATTTTCATATAAGATGTTAACTTTACATGTTACTTGTAATTCTTTGAGCTCTTTGATTGTTTATATGGGATAATGAGTTATAGAAACGACTTGGAGAGAGTGAATATAAGCTAGTTAACTAAGTTTAAAAACAAATTATAAGATATTAGCTTATGAATTAATTTGCATGTATATGAATATAAAAGAATGATTCATCATGTGTAGTACATTCTGACTTTTGCTAAGTTGTAATGCAGATACTACATTTATGACTTAGCTGGTCAGGTTGGTAATGATTGACTAATTTAGTCACTGATATCTACCTTAACATAAGCTTAGAAGAAGGATATGGTCAATTCAGTCAAGTGCATCAGTATTTGGCAAACTAAAAATTTTAAAAGCTAAATTATATTTAATTACACATGGGTAACTATAGGAACAACAATTTGGGTCACGCTGCATGCTTATTTTACAAGAATGGTAGTTTATTATCTTTATATTTTCTATGAATAAATACAAACTTGCTAGACAAACTAAAATAGAGAACCATGATGTGTTTTACTAAAGCATAAATAAAGCATAGAATCTTGAGATTTCATGATAACTGGGTCTTACCTTCCTGGACACCAATTGTTTTTCATTCTCCTTCCATTTGTTTTTACTCGTTAAGATGAACCAATACTCAAAATCTGACTAGCTACATTTTTCTGATAAAAACAGAACATAACAATTGTAAGCCTTAATTACTCCGAATAAATATTACCTTATTAATGCATATTCATTTGGTTATGATGGATATAATTTATGCTCAGGTAATTAATGATGTAATTAATGTAATGAATTCTAGTAGATGAGTTTTATTTTTGAAAATGTGGATGATAAATTACTTTTATGTATTTAGTGCAGTATGTTAAATTAATTATATGTATTTACTAACAATGAGTTACTCACATACTCATTTATCCTAACATGAAATTAAACATGTTTAAGCACGGAAGTGGTAAAGTTGAATATATAAAGTTTCTTAGGTAAAACTTCCTCCCTGTCAGTTTTAAAACTCTTACTGCAATTTATTACCAATGTATAAGAAAGCTATAATTAAGATATATACCGAGAACTGCATCTTCTTTATATTACATTGTAAAATTAATGATTATTATTTTTGAACTAGCAATGTATATATAATGAATGAATTAAAAGAAGCTAATAAGAATCAACCAAACCAGACAAAGATACTGACAATATTAATAAGGAAAATTTGAATTAATGTATTTAGCTGTAGTAATATAAACTCGTATTTGAATGTGGTTTTATTTCCAGTTTGATGATTCAATTAAATTAATTGATGATATGTATCTGGTATTATTTTCAATATGATAATTCAATTTATGGTAATGCAGCATGCAAAAATCTAGCCAAATCACACTGTTTTTCTACTATCTCAGTTCACATTTTGGACATGCTCATCAAGCATTAAATTTTCATGTTTAAGCTAGATGTGTTGACTTCCATTGAAATGCTAATAACATGTACCATATTTTGTACATATATTCATTAATGTTCCTTGGTGGTATCTTGCCTACAACCGAGTAATTAGTCCATTCTTCACTCAAAGAACCAAGAGCAAGTTTTTTTTTGCCGGTCCTTCCAAATCCACCGAAACTCTTTTCAAGTTAGTAAAAAGAAAATCAAATAATACATCTCTTTTAGTGTATTCCAAACTTTACTAAAATTATGTTGTATGCTCGATCAGATACATAGCACTAGAACAAGTTCCTGTTCAATATGGAGGTCTTAGCAAGGATAACGATCCTGATTTCACCGTTGCTGATCCTGTTACTGAGGTCACTATTAAGCCTACAAGCAAGCACACAGTTAAAATTCCAACTAAAGAGGTAAATCACTTTCCTCTACATAGTTAACTTTCTTGCATCCTCTATACCTATTTGTAAATAATTCAAAAAAATTATTATTATTATTTTTTGGTTGAGTTACAGGGAAGTGTACTTATATAGGAGCTTAGAGTTCTAGTCTAGGAAGTGAGTTATGGAGCTGAGTTTTCTCCAGATGCAGAAAACGGATACACATTTATTATTCAAAAGGCTAGAAAATTTACTGCCACCGATGAAGCTTACGTGAAAAACAGCTTCAAGATTGGTGAACCAGGCAAAGTGGTTCTGACCATCGATAACACTTCATCAAAGAAGAAAAAACTTCTCTATCGATACTCCAAAATCACAATATTGTAATCAGGTTCGACCAAAACCAGTCTACCTATATTGAGTCGATTCTCTTATTTGATAGAAGAAAATGTTGAGTTAAGATTTGGAGTACATATACTATTACACCTCATAGCCTATACTATCAATATGTTATTAAAAAAAGAACTGGCTCTTTTTTTGAACATCGTTTAACTACCATCAGTTCTAGAAGTTGATTTTCTAAACTATTGGACTAAAACCGTTTGAAATTTTTTGGCTAATTGGTCGAGGTATGTACTGTAAGGTTAGATGCATATTCTCCTAGGAGTTAATTACAGATATTGTCTAGTCACTAGGGTATTAAATTAAACATCAGTTCTGAAATATTAATGCATTGCCTTGTAAGTATTAGAACCATATTGATGTAATATAGCATGAGAGTCGATTTTGGTTAGTAGCTTTTGTGGGCATATAATAATGAATACTTGATACTTAACTAGGAAGAAATATATAAAATGAGAAAGTTCCCCAAGCACTACAAGTTAATATACAAAATCCCTCACTACTGAATTAAAAAAAAGGCAAAAATAGATAAGTGCTCCTTTTGCGAATTAGAAATTTAATACATGCCGAAATTCAAATAGTATTGAAATATGCACTGAGAAGAAGATGCACATAAAGATCGGTAATTATAAGAAAGAAACAATTGTTCTCTTAAGCACTGCTTCTTTTCTACAACTGATAGGGAAGAAATCTACCTGAATCTCGTTCTTGAATTTGTGCCCGAGACTGTCAATCGTGTTGCTAGGCAGTATAGCAAGATGAGCCAACATATGCCCCTCATATTTGTTAAACTATATACCTATCAGGTATGCCTTATTCATTTTAACATCATATAAAACATAGAAAATAATGTTCACAGAAATTATAGCACATTTAATTATGTATATTCTAGCAAATGTAGTGTTGTGACTAAGTGAATTGAATGCTGAGTTTTCATGTCTACATTGGTGTAGATGAATGTATATTTTAACAAAACCATTGTATTAGATATGCAGATCTCTTGCTTACATTCACAACTGCGTAGGCATTTTCCATCGAGACATTAAACCTCAAAATTTGCTGGTGAGTTTAGTTTATAAACAATCCCATGGTGGTTCTCATTTCTGTGTATATGTATTTTTGCATTTATTTTTTTGAAGTTTCCTGAGTTACAAAAAGTCCTTTCATTCTGCCTGATTATCATATGTGCATTATTATTATTATTATTATTTAAAGTGCCTTGGAAAAAAGATTATAACAAATTGTGGTACATACTGTGTTTAAGTGGTGTATTTAGGTTTAATATTGATGAATTGCTTTGGCACTTATGTAGCCAAGTTCTCCACAAAAGAATTTTTTTTTCAGATGCTATTTCTAAAATCTCCATGGTATTATTAGAATTTTATGACTGATTAGCTAGCAATAAAAATTGCAATTACACAACATAATCTTACGGTGCTAGCTGATGCAGCGTGAAGTAGAAAAGGAATATAATCGTAAACCACAAAGAAAAAGAAAGTTAAAAATTTAGAATCCATCAGAAATAATCATAATAATTTCTTGGTGTGAATTATTTCTCTTGTTGGTTTGTAATATGCTTTACCTGTTTCAGGTAAATCCACATATTCATCAGCTTAAATTGTGTGATTTTGGTAGTGCAAAAGTTCTGGTAAGTCTTCACCGGCCTTAAGCATATGTATAAAACCATTGAACTAAGTATGAATTGCTATGATATTTGTTACATTGTTCAGGTGAAAGGAGAGCCAAACATCTCTTATATCTGCTCAAGATATTATCGTGCTCCGGAACTCATAAATTCGTAGATATTCATCTTTCCTGTAAATGTTATTCAGTTGCTGAAGCTTATGTACCATGTACCACCAACTGCCGGTTATCATCAGAGCGTGTGGAACAAGATAGGTCGAATATGCCCTTTTCTTGAATTCTGCTACTTCAGCAACTCAGAGATGGTGCTTCAGATGAAAGCAATAAAATTTTGCAGATGCTCACTATTCCTTGTTTGTAGGGGGTTACATAAGCTCTTGTAAAATATTAAAAAGATGGTTTATTCTTGACCTTATTCTTTTAATGGTTGGACATTTGTGACGACCTTTTATAACCTTATTATGTTAATGAATTTTTTGTATAATGTATTGTCATGTTCATCATATTTGAGATTGTGATTTTGAGCAACATTTATTTGAATTGATGTTTCCTCTGAAAATGTAAGCAGATGTATGATTTGTCAATAAAGATTTCCAATTCCGTTGAGATTCAGCTGTATTATAGTGACTATAATGAGCTATTGAATAAATATTTTATAGCGGCAAAATGGTGTTATAAAGATTTCCAGTTCCGTTGAGATTTAGCTGTATTATAGCGGCTATAATGAGCTATTGAATTAACGTACCATAGCGGCGAATTTGCGTTATAAAACTAAGCTCAACCATAGCGGCATATTTTGTGTTATAAATATTCAACAGTTTTTTATAACATGTCGATATACAGCGCTTATCAAACCGCTATGGTTGTGATTAATAGCGGCTATATGCCGCTATAAAAGACTATTTTTCTTGTAGTGGTCCCAAATTCTGTAGGTTGAATCGGGCCAGCTAATCTGGCTACTAGTACCTATGAATATTCGGGCTAATGTGAAACGTCACCGTGTGGTACGGGTCATAATATGAAGGGCATACCCTTCTCGGTAGTGGTTGTGTGAGGGCCCACCTCTTCTTTATGTAGGAAGTAGTAAATGGTCGGGGTTATAGGCACGGTAGAGGATATCTTAAGAAAGGGTCGTCTTCAACAGGAAGTATTAAGTGGCTGAAGAGATTCCGTACAGTGTCAGCTAGATAGTTACTAGTGAGGAGTCTGCCTTAGGATTATAGGTGGTAAATGACGTTAACCTGCTTTAAATAAGGTATTAAATGATCGGAGTCTGCCTAATTTCTATTAAAAGGTATTAAGTGACTTGAGAACGATCTCTTACATTGATATGACGTTATGGACAATAGTTATGGGTTATTGGGTTGATAACAAGTTAGGTACGAGCTTATATTTGGAAAGCCTTTTATTTAAGTTTGAGAAGAGCCTTTGGGCTTACATTTGAAAAGATTTTTGTTGTAGTTAGAAACGTAAGACATATTCCTATTTGAATTATACTGCTTAAGTACTAATATAGCAAGGCTCGAGATTTTTATTCACTAGATATATGTTGTTTTGACTCCCTCTTCATTACAACACAGGTTAGGAAGGGCGATGTTGAATGCGGAGACATTGATGGGACTTGTGGCAGTAGAATATCTATTTACTTGTTATTTTCTATTGTTTTTTATGTACTCATGAAACAAAAACAATGTTGTAATTTTGGAATATTACAGATATGTACGGTTATTGTTAGGTTTTGATATTATGGATATTCTGTTATGGTTTTAAATGACAATTTTAAATTTGAATAAAATGGGTATTGTTATTATTATATTTTGTCCTTCTGCTGTGAGATTCTAAATTTGTAGATAGATAGCTTATATTGTTCCTTTTACTAACCAACAGCCATCTTTGAGACGGTTCTAAGTTTCGATGGACCCTTTCTGCGTCGGAATTTAGACCCATTTATGTGCAGGTTGTTACATTTGGTTTTAGTGCCTAGGTTATCCGATCAATGGGGAAAAGTATACAAATGAGAGCCGTACTTGTTATTTTTGAAAAGATTTTTCCAAAAACCCCAATTATACACACACACACACACCTTATTATGAACATACGCATATACAATAGAAAAATCTTTCTTTCAGCATACAATACATTCTTAGCAAATTATAACTAAAAGGTTAACCTACGGATAGTAGACTATAGTTGAAAATCCTTCTTCTTTTGAGATTGGGAACCCCGCCAGAGGAATGCCCACTATTCGAGGGATGCCCGAATGGTTTAAACAATACCTCAAGCACGTAGGACAAGTCCATGTTCCCTAGCAGACTGCATCGACAACACCCGTTATCTCGAGGGCTGGCAATTAGAACCGAGAACCGCAAAACCGAACCGAACCGATCCGAAAAGACCCGAATTCGAACCGAATTCAATGGGTCTCGGGTCAGATCTGGGTGATGAAAAATACAATAAAGACCTGATCAAACCCAACAAGAACTGACCCGACCCGAAAGACCGACCAAAAAACAATGAAATGTATGCATTTTTTGTGTTATTACCAAACTGGACAAGAACCAACCCGACTCGACCTGACCCAACCCGACCCGAATGAAGCTCGAGTTGGGTTGGGTCTAGGTTTTTAAAATATATAGTTTGGACCTGACAAAACCCGACCCGCCTAGAACCAAGACCTGCTGAGTCGGGTCCGGGTCCATCGGGTCGGGTGTTCTTGCCACCCCTGGTTGTCCCGCCCGCCTAGGCAGCACCCTATCCTACCGATTTTCCAAAAATGTGTAAGGATTTTATGAGTATGAGAGGAAGAGTATATTCTATAAAGGAAAACTTCATGGAGACTAAAGCATGAATAAATGACTGCAGGAGGATATTTTGGGAGATTGGTTGGGAGGTTCAAGTGAAGCATAGAATAACAGCTTGGAACCGTAAAGGAGAGGCCTTAGATTGGTCGAATATGGTGGTTGGGGAGGACGGTGGTAGGGTCCTCACTTGGGATGAGTTCAAGAATCGATTTGAGACAAGGTTTATGTCAAGAGTAGAAGCGAGCCTGCAATTAGAGAAATTTATACAGCTTAGGTAGGGAGACTCACTCTAAAGGAGTACATTAGTAAGTTAATAGAATTAGCCATGGTTGGAATGAGTTTGATTGATAAACCCATGAGGAAGGCCTGAACTCCCCGCTTAAGGAATGGTTGTTGGCTCAGATACCCAATGGAGCTACCTGCGAGATGCTTGTTGAGATGGCTTTACTGTAGACGATGAATGCTGAGGAGAAAGAAATGGAGAACGAGAACGAGAAGGTAGGACCCACACAGAATCATGGAGGGGCCAAGAAAGGAAATTTGTGGGCAAATATGAAATGACCCTATTTATTTTACCTAATTTTTACTAGGATTTTTTTTTACATTAATAAATTTCCTAGAGTCATTTAGCCTTTCTACTAAACTATCCAGGATCCTAATTTTTCTACTAATATATTTATATCAGTTCATTAATAAATATATTCACATACATGTGAAGATGTATGTGACCCTCTTGCTTGGATCAGAGTATTGGTAAGCAAGAGTGCATCCTGATTGAATTTGAATTTCTAGTCAACCAGTACATAGCTTATTTTCCTTTGTTTGATATTTGAGTCATGGGGGTGAATTCCCATAATCATATATAATTTATACCTATTAATTTTGATCATTCTTATGGTGATTGTCTGTTAGTTTGACTTAACAAAGTGATCTCAGAATATATAGCAAGCCATCATAATTTTAGTTTAATTATTTGATATTTGATCAAAGCCAGAAAGGAAAAATGATATACACATTTATCATTTTCAACATAAGTGATTTTATCACAAATTCCTTTACTTATAACCAAGTCAGTTGAGTAATTCTTTCACAATTTATATAGTTGTGTTTCTCTGAATCAAATCCATTCCCTAATCCCTGAGTTACCTCAGCTTGCATCCTAATTTAAAGGTTGCTTTACTGGATTTAGAAAATCCAGATTTTATGGTCATTTAACAAAAGTAGTATTTAAGTAATATGTGTGCATTTCAGATGTATTGTGCTCTCTGGACTAAGAAAGCTACTTAAAATAAAAGTGAATTGCTCAAGTATTTGAAAATGTCTTTGTACATGCATTTGCAAAGAAAGCTTCAGATTTTACAAATGCATTTTCTTCCTTTAAACCCAAAACTCTGGTCATCTTGATCAACCCAGACCTCACTCCTTTTGAAGTGGGTTAACCTTATGACTAGGTCATCAAAACATAAGTGCCTGGCTATTGCAATGTGAATTCAGATACAAGATACTTGAAAAATCCCTTAAAACATGTACACATCTTTACACAGTGCACAAATATTTTTTTTCTTTTATCAAAACACTTCTGTATATTATCACAAAATCCTTGAAATATTACTTCTAGCTAAACTCAGATTTTTAGCCTCAAAACTTAAAGCTTTTAAGTGACTCAAGATTGACTAATACAAAATATATATATTCATTTCTCAGATATAGGCATATATCATCTACAGATTTCTACCATAATACTCAAATATATTTTCTTGCATAGATTCAACTAAGTCTTTGATTTTTCTTTCCCAACCTTAATACATTACCAGATTCAATTGAAACAACTAAATAAAATCCAAACATTTAAGATCATTACATAACTACTAAAGCAGATCTATAAAAACTTCCAAGATTACATGCAAATAGTTCATTCTAAGCTCTTATTTGATTCTAATTTAGCATGCTTATCCAATCATTCTCATTAGCCATAGCATCTTTCTATTTAGAACCAGCATTCCCTGAAAGAGCATTAGAGGCTTCCCCATTTTAAATGAGACACCCCAGATGCCATAAGCAAACAAGGGTCAGATACAAGATCTGGTATGAGCAATATCAAAAATTCCATGATATTAAGTAAATAAGTGAGACATAAGCATTTTGTATAGGTTGGCATAGCTTCTTTGATCAATTTGCCTGACTTGTTTATGATATATTGTGCATATATGATCAGTATTAAAACTAATTATGTACACACTTTCAACTATGCAAACATACATGTCAAACAGAGATACTCAGGAACTATCATAGCTCCAGTCCAACCAACCTAGGAATAACTCAAGTTCCTACTTCATCAATTTAAGGTTGCATTGACCAAATTAATTCCTAGCCGCATCTGCCATAAAGGAATCACAGGGACACATTGCAATAAAATAATTAACAATATTGCACAAAGATCTCAGGGCTTAAACAAGCCATGTGCCAACTTGCATACTTTAAATACAACAAGCATTCCAACAGTCTTCTTGGCTCACAATCCTTAGTTTATTTACTAAGTGTTCATGTTTGATCCTATCATGAGATAGCTAGGTGACTGAATCACAGTGTACATGAAACATTACATAAAACTCACAAGCATAATTCAAAAACAAGCTAACATTCATATCCAGGGGAAATCATATTTTCAAATATTCTGGTTTAAAGAAAATACAAGAATATTTACAACTGCGAATAGAGACTAGGCATGTGGGTTATTATTGTTTCATAAGCAACCATGTTTGAACTAAATTCAAGATCTAGCTTAAATAAGATTTCTGGCTCATGGATTTCTATTTGATCAAGGGTTCAGCACTTTTAGATATTTCCATTGCAACCTTGAATCTTTCATTTGAGCCTCAGCACTTACACAAGTGTAATGCAACTCATATACATTTTGATTTCTATATTTTTTTTCATGCCATATCTAAACCAGTTACAAGTATTCTCTATTTACTTTCATGATTTCATGCTTTAACATTTCTGGATGTAACCAAACAGAGCAAAATACTCAACCATCAAAGAAATCAAAAGCATTCATAAACACCCATTAAAGCATTCATTAAAACCATAGTAATAAAATCAGAAATATGTAGAAAAATAACATAAACTTGGCTGCCTCATAACAGGACTTAATGTCATGGGTTTAGTGAGATTACTCACAGAAAAATGCTTCTCTTGCTTAATCCAGAAAAGAAACCTTTTAAAACTTGCTTTTCTGCTTGCAAATATTTTTCTTCTTTGTTTTCTTAAATGTCTTGGGTAGAAAATGATTTTTTCTGGTTTATACTTGGATTTATAATAGAGGTTTTCTAGGGTTTTACAAATGTAAAATCTCATTCCTACCCTGGCCAATACTCATGCATTTTGCATTTCAGATTTTCTTATTTTCACCCTTAATACCCCGGCCATATGTGATACTTACCTCCCCTTTTACTTTTCCAGAATATATTATATTCTTCTTAATTCATGATAATTGTGTGACATTGTCACTTGTTTATTTTCTAAAAATCCTCCTTTCTATTTTCTGCCTAAAGCAATTGTTTTGCTTGCAATATGTCTTTTCTATTTTAATGTTATGCTTTCCCTTGCTTATTTCTTTTTAATACTTTCAGTACTTATAGAAATGTACATATGCATACATATCCTATCTAGGCTTACTTAACTCCTCCTTCATTTCAGAAAGACATGCACATATATGTGTATACATGTTTCAAATCCTTATCTAATTTTTCCTGGGTTTAAATTAAGTAAAATCTGTTTACTGATTCAAAACAAAGCTTGCTTTTTCTTATTTTCTAGAATAATTTATATAATTCCAGAAATCAAATATCCATATTTGGTTTAATAATTTTCATTACAAAATCATGTTTGTAATGCTTTTTAACTCTTATTTTAATTTCAGGAAATTTGGAGTTCTTCCTTGTGCCATATCAGTGTGCATGTGCACACATGCACACACTTGCACACAATTAATTCCATACATTCCTATACAAATAAATTCATATATTTTCAAAATTCAACCAAAATAAGATTCCATGAATTTCTGGGGCATTACAATCACCCCACCTTATTAGGAATTGTGTCCTCACAATTTTCTCATTTCTACTTTAAACATTTCCAGATTTTTATAAAATCTATCAAACATTGCATAAGCAATTAATTCAGTCAAAACAACCATACATATTAAACTTTTTAGGAATTTAGAATTTACCTTCCACTGCAAAAAGCTTAGGGTAATCCATCTTTATCTTATCCTCTAACTCCCATGTACAATCATTAGGATCTAGGCTCCATTGAACCTTCACCAATTTCAGAGTTTTGTTCCTTAACTTCTTTTCCTCTTTAGCTAAAATCCCCAATGGTTCTTTCTCATAGACCAAATCAGGATTTATTTGATCTTGAGTGGGTTTCTCTAAGATTTCCTCTTTATCTTGCACCCATCTCCTAAGTTGTGATACATGAAATACATTGTGCATTGCACTCATCTCTTCTGGTAGCTCCAACTTTATGCTAATGAACCTACTCTTTCCAAAATCTTGTAAGGTCCAACATATCTTGGGGTAAGTTTTCCCTGCTTGCCAAACCTCAACACCTTCTTCATAGGTGAAACTTTGATGAAAACATAATCACCAACTTCATATTCTACCTGCTTCCTCCTTACATCTGCAAACTTCTTTTGCCTATCTTGAGCTGCTGCCATTCTTCTCCTCACCAGTTCAATTTTCTCTGTAGTCTCTTTAACATACTCAGGCCCTAAGACAGCCTTTTCTCCTGCTTCAACCCAACATATTGGTGACAAACATGGTTTGCCATACAAGGCTTCAAATGGTGCCATGCCTATGGTGCTTTGATAACTATTGTTATATGTAAATTCAGCCAAATGGAGGTGATCTTCCCAATTACCTCCAAAGTCCAATGCACATGCCCTCAACAAATCCTCCAAAACTTTGTTTATTACTTCAGATTGACCATCTGATTAGGGGTGGTATGTAGTACTCAAGCATAATTCACTCCCCATGGCTTCTTGAAAGCTCTTCCAAAATCTGGATGTAAAGATTGTGTCCCTATCACTCACTATAGTTTTAGGAATTCCATGCAACCTTACTACTTCTTTCATGAATATTTGAGCTAGTTTAGGTGCATTTCTTTCTGCCTTCACTGGTATAAAGTGTGCCACTTTAGTCAATCTATCAACTACTACCCAAATGCTTGTATTTCCTCTCTTTGATCTAGGCAGACCATCTATGAAATCCATAGATATATCTTCCCACTTCCACTGTGGTATGCTTAGAGGTTGTAATAGGCCTGAGGGTCTTTGGGTTTCTGCCTTGACTTGTTGGCAAGTCATACACTTTGCAACATGTTTGGCCACATCTGATTTCATCCCTCTCCACCAATAATCCCTTTTCAGGTTTTGGTACATTTTGGTGCTGCCTGGATGTATGGAATATTTGCTCCTATGATATTCATTAAGTATCTCTTCCTTCAACCCTATATCTTCTGGAACACATATCCTACCTTTATTCCTTAAGTAACCATTCTTATCAGTGTGGTAGTTTGCTACTTCTTCTCCTTTTTCTATTAGAGTTTTCTTTTCTAATAAATCTGGATCTTCCTCTTGCATTTTCCAACTTTCAAAATTAAATCTGATTGCAAAGTTATCAAACTTAATTTTCCTTTACTCCCTTCTTCAATCATCTCCATGTTTACCTTATTGTTTTCCTCAATTTCCAAATCAGTAAGTAGAGATAAATTTATAAATTCTTCTATCATTAACATGGCTACTTTTGCATGCTGCCTGCTCAAAGCATCTGCAACCTTATTAGCTTTTCCTGGAGTATAAAGTATGTCTAAACATATGCTGCTAGAAACTCAACCCATCTATGCTACCTCATATTCAAATCTTTTTGTGAAAAGAGATATTTCAATGTCTTATGGTCAGTGTATAAAATAAACTTAGCACCTAGAAGATAATGTCTCCAGAGCTTTAGTGCATATACCACTGCTGCCAACTCAAGATCATGGGTTGCATACCTTGATTCATGTGGCTTCAATTGTCTTGATGCATAGGCTATAACTTGATCTTGCTGCATCAATACAGCTCCTAGCCCAAAACCACTTGCATCAGTATAAACAATCAAATCCTCATTTCCTTCTAGTACTCTCAACACTGGTGCATTGACTAAGGCCTCCTTGATTTTACTAAAGGCTTGTTCACATTTCTCAGTCCATATAAAGGGTTGGTTCTTTCTAGTTAGGTTGGTAAGAGGTGATGACATCTTAGAAAAATCTTTTATAAATCTTCTATAATACCCTGCCATCCCCATAAATAACCTAACTTCTCCTACTGTGCTTGGCCTTTTCCATGCTTGGATAGCCACAATTTTATTGGGGTTCACTGAAATGCCTTTGGCAGATATAACATGCCCAAGGAAATGCACTTCTTCTTTCCAAAATGCACACTTAGAAATTTTGCTTTTATATCTTTTTCTCTTAATCTAGACAAAACAAGGTGTAAGTGATTTTCATGTTCCTCTACTATTTTAGAATAAATCAAAATATCATCAATAAAAATCAATACAAACTTGTCTAAATAATCCCTGAATATCCTATTCATCAAGTCTACAAAGTATGATGGGGCATTTGTCAACCCAAATGGCATGACAAGAAACTCATATAAACCATACCTAGTGTTAAAGGCTGTATACTTAACACTTGAGTTCTCAACCTTCATCTGATGGAATCCAGATGCCAAGTCTAACCTAGAAAATATTTTTACTCCACTAAGTTGATCAAAAAGATCATCAATTCTAGGTAAGGGGTACTTGTTTTTGATAGTGACTTTGTTTAGCTCCCTGTAATCTATGCACATCCTTAAAGTACCATCATGTTTCCTTACAAACACTACTGGAGCACCCCAGCATGAATTACTTGGTCTTATAAATCCTTTGCTTTCCAATTCTTCTAACTGTTTCTTCAACTCCTTCAACTCACTTGGCCCCATCCTGGTGGGTTTCTTAATAATTGGACTTGCTCCTGGTATGAGACTAATCTGAAATTCCACTGGTCTGTGGTGTGGAACACCCTTAACTTCTCCAAACACATCCAAGTATTTATTAATTATGGGGATTTCTTCAATAGAAGGCTCACCGGAATCCTTATTTAAGTCAATCAAATGATATAATTTCCTTTCTTTGGCTATTTCACACAAAATTATGATTCTTTGGCCTCTAGAATTTTGTAATGATATGGTGGATGAGTCTAAATTAATTATGGCTTTGTATTGCCTTAACCAGTCTACACCCAATATAACACCTATATTTGGGTAATTTAAAACATATAAATTGGAAATAAAAACATTTCCTCCTATGTTTAATTCCACATCCACACAAATCATGTTTAAAACACTAGAACTTCCCAATGGGCTTTGCACTAACAAAGTGGTTTCAACCTATATGAAATTTAATTTAAGCAATGCAACTAATTCATGGGAAATCAGAGAATGTGTTGCCCCTGTATCATACACTACTGATATGGGTAGAGTACAAATAAATAAGGTACCTTCCACTTGACCATGGTTTTCTGCAATAGCTTCTACTGTGGATTTGCTTTTGCTCTCCAAACTTGCTAGCTTCCCTTGCTGTTTATACTCAGGGCAATTTCTCTTGATATGTCCCTCCTTACCACATAGGTAGCACTTGAAAGCTCCTCCCTTCAATTTTGGACACCTTGGTTTGATATGTCCTTCTTTTCCACAATGATGACACACTATTTTCCTCTTTGTATCAGTGGTCTTAGTATCATTGGTTTTCTTGCTTTCTGTCTCCTCCTTCTTTTTGTCATAGGGGTGATACCTTCCCTTATTTTTCTTGTTGTTGTTGTTCTTAAAACTCCTATACTTCTTCCTATCCTTGTCATGTTGCTCAAACTTTAAGGCCAGATCAATGACTTGATCAAAGGTTTTATCTGCATATGGCAACATAGCCCTACTAAGCCCTGGGTTTAAACCCTTAATATACCTATCATTCTTTGATGCCTCATCAGCCACAAGCATAGCTCCACACTTAGACAAGCCCTCAAACCTATGAGTATACTCAGTCACATTAAAAGTTCCCTGCCTAAGCCTGATGAATTCTTCAAGCAATAGAGTTTTGGCTGATGCTGGAACAAATCTAGCTTCCAACATCTCCTTGAATTGATTCCAAGTGATTTCATTCTCAATCCTCCCAGCTATGACTACCTCCCACCAGCTTAAAGCCACACCTTTCAGTTGTCTTGAGGCCACTTGCCTCTTCCTTTGATCATCCAATTGCATGTCATTGAAAATTCTGTCTAGTGTTCTCAACCATGCTTGAATTTCCATCACATTTTCAGTCCCTTCAAAACTCTTGCCTCCCAAATTGGTATAAGTCTTTAATAGTTTTGAAAGTTCCTCATGCGGGTTCTCAAGTCTCTGCCCTACTCCATCCCTTAAAGCCCTCATAAAGTCTTGCATATCAAGCATTTGTGGTGCACTTGATCCTGCATTGTGATGAGATCCTCTTCCTACCATGATTGGATAACTAGAGTATGGGTAGATATGGTTAGTTTATCATGAGTTTTTTTTTGCTATAACTTCCTATCTGAATTATTATTTTACTCAAACAAACAATCAGTACATACATATGGTTATAGTACTTCAATCAATCAATACAATCATTCTTAGCTACGTATAGTTTTAACATAGCTCTGATACCTAATGAAATGACCCTATTTATTTTACCTAATTTTTACTAGGATTTTTTTTTACATTAATAAATTTCCTAGAGTCATTTAGCCTTTCTACTAAACTATCCAGGATCCTAATTTTTCTACTAATATATTTATATCAGTTCATTAATAAATATATTCACATACATGTGAAGATGTATGTGACCCTCTTGCTTGGATCAGAGTATTGGTAAGCAAGAGTGCATCCTGATTGAATTTGAATTTCTAGTCAACCAGTACATAGCTTATTTTCCTTTGTTTGATATTTGAGTCATGGGGGTGAATTCCCATAATCATATATAATTTATACCTATTAATTTTGATCATTCTTATGGTGATTGTCTGTTAGTTTGACTTAACAAAGTGATCTCAGAATATATAGCAAGCCATCATAATTTTAGTTTAATTATTTGATATTTGATCAAAGCCAGAAAGGAAAAATGATATACACATTTATCATTTTCAACATAAGTGATTTTATCACAAATTCCTTTACTTATAACCAAGTCAGTTGAGTAATTCTTTCACAATTTATATAGTTGTGTTTCTCTGAATCAAATCCATTCCCTAATCCCTGAGTTACCTCAGCTTGCATCCTAATTTAAAGGTTGCTTTACTGGATTTAGAAAATCCAGATTTTATGGTCATTTAACAAAAGTAGTATTTAAGTAATATGTGTGCATTTCAGATGTATTGTGCTCTCTGGACTAAGAAAGCTACTTAAAATAAAAGTGAATTGCTCAAGTATTTGAAAATGTCTTTGTACATGCATTTGCAAAGAAAGCTTCAGATTTTACAAATGCATTTTCTTCCTTTAAACCCAAAACTCTGGTCATCTTGATCAACCCAGACCTCACTCCTTTTGAAGTGGGTTAACCTTATGACTAGGTCATCAAAACATAAGTGCCTGGCTATTGCAATGTGAATTCAGATACAAGATACTTGAAAAATCCCTTAAAACATGTACACATCTTTACACAGTGCACAAATATTTTTTTTCTTTTATCAAAACACTTCTGTATATTATCACAAAATCCTTGAAATATTACTTCTAGCTAAACTCAGATTTTTAGCCTCAAAACTTAAAGCTTTTAAGTGACTCAAGATTGACTAATACAAAATATATATATTCATTTCTCAGATATAGGCATATATCATCTATAGATTTCTACCATAATACTCAAATATATTTTCTTGCATAGATTCAACTAAGTCTTTGATTTTTCTTTCCCAACCTTAATACATTACCAGATTCAATTGAAACAACTAAATAAAATCCAAACATTTAAGATCATTACATAACTACTAAAGCAGATCTATAAAAACTTCCAAGATTACATGCAAATAGTTCATTCTAAGCTCTTATTTGATTCTAATTTAGCATGCTTATCCAATCATTCTCATTAGCCATAACATCTTCCTATTTAGAACCAGCATTCCCTGAAAGAACATTAGAGGCTGCCCCATTTTGAATGAGACACCCCAGATGCCATAAGCAAACAAGGGTCGGATACAAGATCTGGTATGAGCAATATCAAAAATTCCATGATATTAAGTAAATAAGTGAGACATAAGCATTTTGTATAGGTTGGCATAGCTTCTTTGATCAATTTGCCTAACTTGTTTATGATATATTGTGCATATATGATTAGTATTAAAACTAATTATGTACACACTTTCAACTATGCAAACATACATGTCAAACAGAGATACTCAGAAACTATCATAGCTCCAGTCCAACCAACCTAGGAATAACTCAAGTTCCTACTTCATCAATTTAAGGTTGCATTTACCAAATTAATTCCTAGCCTCATCTGCCATAAAGGAATCACAGGGACACATTGCAATAAAATAATTCACAATATTGCACAAAGATCTCAGGGCTTAAACAAGCCATGTGCCAACTTGCATACTTTAAATACAACAAGCATTCCAGCAATCTTCTGGGCTCACAATCCTTAGTTTATTTACTAAGTGTTCATGTTTGATCCTATCATGAGATAGCTAGGTGACTGAATCACAGTGTACATGAAACATTACATAAAACTCACAAGCATAATTCAAAAACAAGCTAACATTCATATCCAGGGGAAATCATATTTTCAAATATTCTAGTTTAAAGAAAATACAAGAATATTTACAACTGCGAATAGAGACTAGGCATGTGGGTTATTATTGTTTCATAAGCAACCATGTTTGAACTAAATTCAAGATCTAGCTTAAACAAGATTTCTGGCTCATGGTTTTCTATTTGATCAAGGGTTCAACACTTTTAGATATTTCCATTGCAACCTTGAATCTTTCATTTGAGCCTCAGCACTTACACAAGTGTAATGCAACTCATATACATTTTGATTTCTATATTTTTTTTCATGCCATATCTAAACTAGTTACAAGTATTCTCTATTTACTTTCATGATTTCATGCTTTAACATTTCTGGATGTAACCAAACAGAAAAAAATTGTAACGACTCGGATTTTGCCCGCTCGAAAATCGATATTCGTACTTCACATCGTACTAGAATGCCGCAGATTCGACCGTTCAAATCCGATTCGCCGGAGCTTATAACAACATTAAGTAAACAACACAGCGGAAGAAAGAAAACAATGATATCACATACAACTCCAATGAATACAATATCCAGAATGATATACAACAATGATATCAATAATATACAGCAATATCAGAGATAAATAATGATACAGCGGAAATAACAGAATAGAAGAGATCACTCCAAATGATCTATAAAAGAGAATGACTCCAACAACTCCAACGTCAAGCTCGAACCACCATCACGATGCACCAATATAAGCAACGTCAGTCCATGAACTCCAAGAACTGAACTAGCTCCAGATAATCTACTAAACTTGAATATCTGAAAAACCCAACTCTAAACTGCCCGTGTGGAAAATAGTGGGCACCCAGAGTTTAGGAAAGGAACAATAAACTCCGGGTCAGTCATGAGACTGGTGTGAGCAACAAAAACAGTTTATCTTTAAAACAAGCAACAAAGGCTTTTAAACATTGAAATCCGCAATGCTTTTGGAAAATGAAACTACCATAAGGCCTCCCGCCACACACAATGCAATCGCAGAATTGGAGGAGATTTCTCCTTATGATAGTCAAACATGCTTACTACGCAAACAAAACTCCTTTGATATTATTACTAGTGCATAGTGTGAAAATATTTCGAAAGTATAATATCAATCTTAGCCAGCATACAACATTATTGTATGCCTACTATAGCTACTACGTTCAATAGCAGGTTACCGCCACATTCCATAGCAGGTAATACAACTAAAACCGTACAGGGTTCGTATTGTTTCTTTGGATTTCCAATAAATGATCAGGCTAAGGAACTTCCTTACCGAAATGGAAACGCCTCTGGAAAGACGCCCCGAGAACCTAACCGGATCTCTGCAAACAAAAGGCCGACGCTACCTCACGCTATACAGCTGTAACTAGGTAACTAACACACTGACGCTACCTCACGCTGTACAGCTGTAACTAGGTAACTAACACACAAGTATGCCATCCCCCGGTCGTTACCGACCTTTATCCCGGGATCCCGAAAACCAACAAAGTAACATCATACAGTAATAAATTACCGTGTCCACACGAGTTAAGTATCTGGGCTCCATACCATGATACCACCCTTTATCCAGAAGGAAATGACATACCCTAGGGGCGCTACCCCTACAAACCTTTGCCGCAACATTCCTGTTTCGACCATTACTGGGTTGTGAGGCTCGACGAAGTCTCGTCCACAAAACTACGCTTTTTCACAAAGCACACTTTTTCACAAAGCAACGCTTTTTCACAAAGCAACGCTTTGACCAACAAATGATCATCAGCACTTCGTATGCCACATTACCAAATTGGGAATGTATCACTAGTAACCATCAACTACATAACCTCTGAGCTCGTACGTCTCAGAGAAGGGTGTTAAGCTAAGAGAATAAATTCTCCGCCACCAATAGAAATGTATTTTATAGAAACCAGCTTTACATCTCAAAGTGTAACGTCAGACACACATCCATACAAGTCTGTTCCGGGTTCGAACAGAACTGAAGGCACTTCCAAAGAAGCCCTTGCAAATCCGGATAATTTCTAATCACGTTCGGACTTCCCATCACTAAGGGTAATAAAAAAAACTCTATACCGGGGATCAGCCGATGCAGAGACAATCAATGGTAATCCTTTTGTTTTCGAAAGTATCCGGTCTTCACCACCGGTGTTCAAATGCGATCCATATACGTCGTATCATTATTCGGAATGGGTTATATGACACAAAGGTCCTTTTTCGGCTAAACCGAATAACGAGCGCAATTTAAAATCATATGGATATTGGGGTCTCAATTAAATCACAGATTAAAGCCCAAAACTTTTCATTCGAATGGTTAAAACAAATTACCATTTCCAATCTTTTAAACAAAATGATTGATTTCAAAAACCTTCAATGGTTTAAACAATTTCCACACTTTTAATCTTTTAAACAAAAAGATTTAATTCACAAAGTTCGCCCCGTTCACAAAGATCCATTCATAGATTTCAAAACAATTTCCATTTTAATTGAATTAACTCGTTAAATCTTTAAGTCAAGATTTAACTTATAGCTTTCAAAACAATTCCATTTCAAGTTGGATTAACTCGTTCGGTCTTTGAATCAAAGACTCATTTCATAAATTTCAAACCATTTCAATTCTATTTCAAACTTGAAACCGTTCAACACAAATTGGGAATCCTTTACTTATGTGAAAGCTTTCACTATTTGAAAACAAATAGTTTCGTTTCAGAAAAATCCAGTTATATTTACACGAGTTAAATCCCTTGAATTAAATTCAAATTCCCAAATCAATACCTTTAAAATGGTTTAACCCATATATAACTTGTACAACATCTTTAATCCCTAGTTTCAAATCATAGAATTCAATTTCAAACTTGAATTCAAATTTAAATCAAATTATTTAAATTTTCAAAACTCGATTAAGTTATTCAAAATAACTTTTATCTTTGAAATTCAATTTCAAAAGCTTTTCATATTAAACCCCAATTTCCAATTTCAAAAACATCAAATTTAAATCATCTGTGATTTAACCGATTTCCACGTGAAATCCATATTTGTGTGTGTATGGTGTAGTCCAGGGGTTTAACACAATAGTGCAACACATCAATCATCACAGATATATCGATAAGCGGTATAATCGATAACGCTTATCTTCATTCACAGATTCATAGATAAAGTAAATTTATCAGTCACAAAGATTCGCCATTACAACTCGATGTGGGTTTCGGATAACCAACTGGAATCCGACTCCCTGTCGCATCGAAATTCAAATGCCGTTTTACGGGCCAAGGGGTTTTCATATTCACATAGTAATGTATCACAGAAACAGAAATCACAGATATATGTATCGCAGATAAGTAAATTACAGATCACAACATAAATCAGGATGTATCATAAAGAATCACAAATCAGGGATATCAAACAATCAAGTCATCCAATAGAATCCAAACATCCATAAGTAAGATCAATTAATTATCTGATAAATTTAAATCAGATTAATTACTTATGAATAACTAATCCTGGTTAATTAACATTAACTAATTACAAATTATTTTGATTAATTATTCTTTAATCATTTATTACTTAACCATTTATAATAAATTTAAAATTAATTAACCTTTAATGATTAAGTAATTATTAATTTCTTCTCTCTAATTATTAATTAACCCTTAATTCCAAGTTAATAAATCCCTTTGAAAACTAAAATTGTTAATTTATAAATCATTAATCATTAATTTATTCAATTAACAAATCACTCTTTAATTATTCCATTTATTATCAACTTATAATAAGTTTTTAAGATAAATTATTTCCCTATTAATTTCTCTTTTTTTTTCAAATTAAGTTTGAAAATAACTTTTAAGGATTTAACTTAAAACATTTAAAACAAATCATACAAATTTATTTATACAAACAATTAATTTCAATTATGATATCAAAAAAAACTATTAAAAAAAATTGCATTAAAACGAACCCAGGTGAAAACCCAATTTACTCGAGTCGAACCCCTGCTTTCCCCCGTACCCAACTTCGAGTTTCATTAGAAACTTTCCCGAGAAAAATTTCCCAGGCCAACTTCTTCTTCCCTTTTTTTTTAAACTTTGTTTTCTGTTTTAAATTTCCTAAACTGTTGTAACACGCTCGAATCTCCCCTAAACGAACTTGAGGCATGATCCCATAATTTTCGAGTTTGACTTCGAGCCCGTTGCTTCTTCTCCACCCAAATTCGCAACCACCTGATACAACGTTTGCACGTATACGTGCACAACTACCGGAATCACCTACCACCTCCGACGAACCCTCCATCACATCAAACATCATCGTGGCAACCGCCTTTGAGCACCAAAACACCCTCACTTGCCTCGAATCAAAATCGAGCTTCCCAGTAAAAACTAGAGCCAACTGCCATGTCCAAATCCTCCTCGAAGTCACATCTCCGACCACCGGAGCATCAGTAACTTTGGCCACACCTTCGACAACTTCCCAGCTAACATCTACCTGAGTTTCATTGAGCTCGATCAACCAGAGAAGTCGTTTTGATCAAAATATGCTACCCAATCAAAACTAGGGTTACAAACGAAAACCGAACACCGCATTCACCTCCAAGCTCTGATCATTCTTCTGGCATTTTTTCCAGACCGACCACCCCTGTATCTTCAGTCGAAGCCCTGACCTCCCCAGTGTCGTCGATCACCGGAGATGCCTTAAAAATCATTTTCTAGTTAACCCAGAATTTCAAACAAAATCTCCAACCAAAAATCATTTTGTTTTGTTTTAAAAATCAAGTTTTAGTTTAAGCATTCAATTTATACTCCTGAATTTACAAATCGTTGAAGTTGATTTTACTTGTTCTTCAATCTCCCCTGTCCTTTTCATTTTCCAGACAGATATTTTTTTAACTTATACTTTAAAAATAATTTTTTTTTAAACTTAATTACATTTAAACACACGGCTTTTGTTTAGATCCTCTAGTTTAATAATGATCGAAGAAAAAGAAATCAAATTTTGTTAATCAGGCTTATACCTGTGGACCTGGAACTTGCAACAGGGATATCATCCCTGTATATCCCCACGCACAAAGGATATATCTCATATTTATATACATTCTAACAAAACTTCGATCTTGCTCAAGCACAAATTCAAACTACAGATAAATTTCCAGAGTTCAAGAAGTTTACTCACAGGGTAAAAGAACCAAAGAGGACTAAAAAAAATAATTTGCTCACCGTGGTTAAAAGAAAGAACAGAGCACTTCTTTTGTTTTGAAACAGCCTTGTGAAAAATGCAAACTGAAGCCCTTTTCTTTGATCCCTGATTTGTTTTGATAGGTGTTGTTTATGTTGAAGTTTAAGATGATATTTTTCTTTAGTTTCTCTCAGCTTTTAAGGAACGAACTAGAAATGAGGAAGATGATGGATATAAACAAGTTACAGGGTATAATACTTTTGTACAAATCCTTTAGCAGTGATATTTTCTTCTTGGTGGCTGAAATATTGATTTGGTGGCCAAGCATTAATTAGGCTTTGTACAAATGGTTATTTTATTTGATTGTATGTTTGAATATATACTTGCATTTCGGCTGATAGATAGCATATTGTGGCTGAAGGTACTTGAACATGATGGCTTCATTAAATTGACTTTGTACAAATTTGAGTATATTTATATTTTTGTTTTCTTTGGTTTCATACTAACCCATATTTGCTTGTACATACTTGTTTGTATTTACACTGTCTTGTTTTCGTTTTCTTGTTTACTTCGAGGTTTACATTTCAGCTTGTACATGAATATAACCTATTTGTTTTATTTTTTTGATGTTAGACATTGCCTTAGAGAAAAGTCTGGTGGCTTCTACTTTGCAAGCCTTTCATATACTTATATTTTTCTCAAGTGTTCATACTTAATATATATTTATTTTGTTCAACTTAAATATATCATATTGTCTTTATTTGCAAGGCCCAAGAGATTCAACTTTTAATTTTAACTTGTCTTTATACATACATATTTTGTCCATATTTAAGTATATATATTTCTCTCTTTACTTTGTAATATTACTTTATAATATAAATAAATTTCTATTTTAAATTCGATGTTAGGATTTATTCTAATATTTATTATTATCATTTATTATTAAACCATTTATTTCTAATCCATTTATATTGAGATTTAAATCCAATTATCAATATATATATCTTTTCAAATCTATTCATATAGGCACAACTATATAAATTCACGTATATCTACAATTTCTAAATTCTAAAATGATTTAATATATTTTTATTTGGATTCGGGGAAACTCGCATCATTTTGATCGATAAATTTTACAATTTTTATTCAAAAATCAATTTAATTATCAATTTAAATTTATATAAAATTCGAGGTCGTTACAGACTTCCCCCCTTAAAAGAATTTCGTCCTCGAAATTTGCCAAGGAGACGCAAGGATAGATGAAGAAGATTTCATCAAATCAACTGAATGTCTATTCTGCATTTGGCTTACCAAATCATAATATCAATAACAGATATAAGAACGAATCTGTTTTAACACTTCACAAAGTACTTGGGTTATCCAGATCTACGAAATATACAGTGGCATCGGTTAGTTCAAAGGGATAACTAACCATTCGTAGAACATATCGGAACCCAAAGAATAGATAGATATATGGATACGATTTCAGAACTCTCAGTTTAGAACTAAAGTAACCATAACAAACAAAGCAACCAATACATCCAAACAAACAATTTTGGCTTATTTGGAGTTTATGTCCCATTTTAATATATCGAATCTCCTTTCTGGATCTACCAGAAACTATCGAAGAATTGAGAAAAGATGACAAACAAAAGAGATTGATAGAGAAAATTTGTTTCCACTGTGGTTACAGGGTATTGACCATTTAGTCGTATTCCCCTGTCCCCTATCTCATCCTCTTCTCGCACTCATACTTACTATCACTGGATAGCAAGAGAATTTACTGAGGCATACGGACAGATATCTGAGAATTACTCATTCTAGGGTATACTTCACCCTATCTCTAATGAGCTACTTAATGTGTTACACTCCTGAGCTAAAGTTCAACCTTAGCTCTGATACCAAATGTAACGACTCGGATTTTGCCCGCTCGAAAATCGATATTCGTACTTCACATCGTACTAGAATGCCGCAGATTTGACCGTTCAAATCCGATTCGCCGGATCTTATAACAACATTAAGTAAACAACACAGCGGAAGAAAGAAAACAATGATATCATATACAACTCCAATGAATACAATATCTAGAATGATATACAACAATGATATCAATAATATACAGAAATATCAGAGATAAATAATGATACAGCGGAAATAACAGAATAGAAGAGATCACTCCAAATGATCTATAAAAGAGAATGACTCCAACAACTCCAACGTCAAGCTCGAACCACCATCACGATGCACCAATATAAGCAACGTCAGTCCATGAACTCCAAGAACTGAACTAGCTCCAGATAATCTACTAAACTTGAATATCTGAAAAACCCAACTCTAAACTGCCCGTGTGGAAAATAGTGGGCACCCAGAGTTTAGGAAAGGAACAATAAACTCCGGGTCAGTCATGAGACTGGTGTGAGCAACAAAAACAGTTTATCTTTAAAACAAGCAACAAAGGCTTTTAAACATTGAAATCCGCAATGCTTTTGGAAAATGAAACTACCATAAGGCCTCCCGCCACACACAATGCAATCGCAGAATTGGAGGAGATTTCTCCTTATGATAGTCAAACATGCTTACTACGCAAACAAAACTCCTTTGATATTATTACTAGTGCATAGTGTGAAAATATTTCGAAAGTATAATATCAATCTTAGCCAGCATACAACATTATTGTATGCCTACTATAGCTACTACGTTCAATAGCAGGTTACCGCCACATTCCATAGCAGGTAATACAACTAAAACCGTACAGGGTTCGTATTGTTTCTTTGGATTTCCAATAAATGATCAGGCTAAGGAACTTCCTTACCGAAATGGAAACGCCTCTGGAAAGACGCCCCGAGAACCTAACCGGATCTCTGCAAACAAAAGGCCGACGCTACCTCACGCTGTACAGCTGTAACTAGGTAACTAACACACTGACGCTACCTCACGCTGTACAGCTGTAACTAGGTAACTAACACACAAGTATGCCATCCCCCGGTCGTTACCGACCTTTATCCCGGGATCCCGAAAACCAACAAAGTAACATCATACAGTAATAAATTACCGTGTCCACACGAGTTAAGTATCTGGGCTCCATACCATGATACCACCCTTTATCCAGAAGGAAATGACATACCCTAGGGGCGCTACCCCTACAAACCTTTGCCGCAACATTCCTGTTTCGACCATTACCGGGTTGTGAGGCTCGACGAAGTCTCGTCCACAAAACTACGCTTTTTCACAAAGCACGCTTTTTCACAAAGCAACGCTTTTTCACAAAGCAACGCTTTGACCAACAAATGATCATCAGCACTTCGTATGCCACATTACCAAATTGGGAATGTATCACTAGTAACCATCAACTACATAACCTCTGAGCTCGTACGTCTCAGAGAAGGGTGTTAAGCTAAGAGAATAAATTCTCCGCCACCAACAGAAATGTATTTGATAGAAACCAGCTTTACATCTCAAAGTGTAACGTCAGACACACATCCATACAAGTCTGTTCTGGGTTCGAACAGAACCGAAGGCACTTCCAAAGAAGCCCTTGCAAATCCGAATAATTTCTAATCACGTTCGGACTTCCCATCACTAAGGGTAATAAAAAAATATCTATACCGGGGATCAGCCGATGCAGGGACAATCAATGGTAATCCTTTCGTTTTCGAAAGTATCCGGTCTTCACCACCGGTCTTCAAATGCGATCCATATACGTCGTATCATTATTCGGAATGGGTTATATGACACAAAGGTCCTTTTTCGGCTAAACCGAATAACGAGCGCAATTTAAAATCATATGGATATTGGGGTCTCAATTAAATCACAGATTAAAGCCCAAAACTTTTCATTCGAATGGTTAAAACAAATTACCATTTCCAATCTTTTAAACAAAATGATTGATTTCAAAAACCTTCAATGGTTTAAACAATTTCCACACTTTTAATCTTTTAAACAAAAAGATTTAATTCACAAAGTTCGCCCCGTTCACAAAGATCCATTCATAGATTTCAAAACAATTTCCATTTAAATTGAATTAACTCGTTAAATCTTTAAGTCAAGATTTAACTTATAGCTTTCAAAACAATTCCATTTCAAGTTGGATTAACTCGTTCGGTCTTTGAATCAAAGACTCATTTCATAAATTTCAAACCATTTCAATTCTATTTCAAACTTGAAACCGTTCAACACAAATTGGGAATCCTTTACTTATGTGAAAGCTTTCACTATTTGAAAACAAATAGTTTCGTTTCAGAAAAATCCAGTTATATTTACACGAGTTAAATCCCTTGAATTAAATTCAAATTCCCAAATCAATACCTTTAAAATGGTTTAACCCATATATAACTTGTACAACATCTTTAATCCCTAGTTTCAAATCATAGAATTCAATTTCAAACTTGAATTCAAATTTAAATCAAATTATTTAAATTTTCAAAACTCGATTAAGTTATTCAAAATAACTTTTATCTTTGAAATTCAATTTCAAAAGCTTTTCATATTAAACCCCAATTTCCAATTTCAAAAACATCAAATTTAAATCATCTGTGATTTAACCGATTTCCACGTGAAATCCATATTTGTGTGTGTATGGTGTAGTCCAGGGGTTTAACACAATAGTGCAACACATCAATCATCACAGATATATCGATAAGCGGTATAATCGATAACGCTTATCTTCATTCACAGATTCATAGATAAAGTAAATTTATCAGTCACAAAGATTCGCCATTACAACTCGATGTGGGTTTCGGATAACCAACTGGAATCCGACTCCCTGTCGCATCGAAATTCAAATGCCGTTTTACGGGCCAAGGGGTTTTCATATTCACATAGTAATGTATCACAGAAACAGAAATCACAGATATATGTATCGCAGATAAGTAAATTACAGATCACAACATAAATCAGGATGTATCATAAAGAATCACAAATCAGGGATATCAAACAATCAAGTCATCCAATAGAATCCAAACATCCATAAGTAAGATCAATTAATTATCTGATAAATTTAAATCAGATTAATTACTTATGAATAACTAATCCTGGTTAATTAACATTAACTAATTACAAATTATTTTGATTAATTATTCTTTAATCATTTATTACTTAACCATTTATAATAAATTTAAAATTAATTAACCTTTAATGATTAAGTAATTATTAATCACTTCTCTCTAATTATTAATTAACCCTTAATTCCAAGTTAATAAATCCCTTTGAAAACTAAAATTGTTAATTTATAAATCATTAATCATTAATTTATTCAATTAACAAATCACTCTTTAATTATTCCATTTATTATCAACTTATAATAAGTTTTTAAGATAAATTATTTCCCTATTAATTTCTCTTTTTTTTTCATATTAAGTTTGAAATAACTTTTAAGGATTTAACTTAAAACATTTAAAACAAATCATACAAATTTATTTATACAAACAATTAATTTCAATTATGATATCAAAAAAAACTGTTTATATCTAATACTGTTAAAAATAATTGCATTAAAACGAACCTAGGTGAAAACCCAATTTACTCGAGTCGAACCCCTGCTTTCCCCCGTACCCAACTTCGAGTTTCATTAGAAACTTTCCCGAGAAAAATTTCCCAGGCCAACTTCTTCTTCCCTTTTTTTTAAACTTTGTTTTCTGTTTTAAATTTCCTAAACTGTTGTAACACGCTCGAATCTCCCCTAAATGAACTCGAGGCATGATCCCATAATTTTCGAGTTTGACTTCGAGCCCGTTGCTTCTTCTCCACCCAAATTCGCAACCACCTGATACAACGTTTGCATGTATACGTGCACAACTACCGGAATCACCTACCACCTCCGACGAACCCTCCATCACATCAAACATCATCGTGGCAACCGCCTTTGAGCACCAAAACACCCTCACTTGCCTCGAATCAAAATCGAGCTTCCCAGTAAAAACTAGAGCCAACTGCCATGTCCAAATCCTCCTCGAAGTCACATCTCCGACCACCGGAGCATCAGTAACTTTGGCCACACCTTCGACAACTTCCCAGCTAACATCTACCTGAGTTTCATTGAGCTCGATCAACCAGAGAAGTCATTTTGATCAAAATATGCTACCCAATCAAAACTAGGGTTACAAACGAAAACCGAACACCGCATTCATGTTACGACCAGTTTTGTTTGCCAGACTTCGCGTGTTTGCCATGGAAAGTTCAGGGAAAGAAGGAGTTGCAGATGGGTTAAGAATTAGGATAATGAAGATAGAGGAATTAGAATTAAGTAGATTGGAGAAGAGGAATTTTAGGAGCAGCAAGAATATCAAGAACAGTTAACAGAAAAAAAAAGAAGAAACTGAATTTTATTGATAATGTCATAATAATAAATTTGTTACAATACAAGCCTTATATATACATGCATTTGCCAAATAACTCGAATACAACCAGAGCAGGTCACATTATTAACTCTAGTAACTCAACACCCTTCACCCCTTCAACAAAGCAGTGTACACGTGCACACTGTGCACCATGCACATGTTCATCCTAAGTCGTTCCTTGCGTACCCACCACCAGTCCCTTTTGCTGCTCTTTATCACAATGTTGACCAATTCCAACATGTGAACTAGCTGTAGCCTTACCCTCTTCCAGCTCTGCTTGAAAATACTGCTCGTGACCATAACATCTCCCCTTCCCATATAGGAGAGACCTTGTCCCAAGGTCTAGGGTTGGAAACTTATCGATCACCTCCCAATAGTCCTCCCAAGTAGCTTCTTCTTCAGACTGCCCCTTCCATTTCACTAGAATTTGAACTGCAGGCTTGTTATTTTTAGGCACCATCCTCCTATCAAGTATCCTCTCTGGTTCCCTTACCATCTCCTCAATAAATGAAGGGAAATCCTCTTGTACAACAACGCTTTGCCCAATTTTCTTCTTCAGCTGCGACACATGAAAGATAGGATGTATCTTAGCTTGAGCAGGCAGTTTCAGTTTATAGGCAACTTCTCCAATCCTCTCTTCAACTTCATATGGACCGTAATACTTGGGTGAAAGTTTATGTGTTTTACAATTCCTAACAGTGATTTGTCTATACGGCTGTAACTTTAAATACACCCAATCCCCTACATCAAAGCTTCTGTCAGTCCTCTTGAGATCTGCAAACTTTTTCATTCTGTCCCTGGTAAGTTCCAGACTGTCCTTCAACATTTGTATTACCACATCTCGTGAGAATAACTCCTCTTCTACCTGCTGTACCTTAGCTGTATTAGGGATATAGGTCATTAAGGTTGGTGGGGAGACTCCATACACTGCCAGGAAGGGTGTGGTGTTTGTAGAAGTCTTCCATGTAGTATTGTACCAATATTCAGCAAGTGTGAGCCATTTAGTCCATTCATGGGGCTTATGTGAAACAAAGCATCTCAAATATCCCTCTAAAACATTATTAACCGCCTCAGTTTGCCCATCTGTTTGAGGGTGATAGGCAGAACTGAGCTTCAAAGAGCATCCTTGCATTTTAAACAGTTCTTGCCAAAATGAACTTGTAAACAATGCATCCCTGTCACTAACGATCGTAGTGGGAAGGCCATGTAATTTAAAAACACCCTTGAAAAATACTTGTGCTACTTCCTTAGCTGTATAAGGATGGGTTAATGGAAAGAAATGTGCGTACTTGGATAATCTGTCAACCACAACATAGATAGCAGTGTATTTCTGGCTCTTAGGTAGTCCTGTGATGAAGTCCATGCTTATTTCCTCCCATATCCTCTCTGGTACAGACAGGGGTTGCAACAACCCAGGTATGTTAATATTCTCTGCCTTATTTCTTTGACAAGCATCACATTCCTTCACATATTTTTCCACATGCCTCCTCAATTTTTTCCAAAAAAAAATTGATTTTATCCTCTTTAATGTGCCTTTAATTCCAGAGTGTCCTCCCAAGGGTGTTGAATGGAACTCATGCAACAAGACTTGAATGAGAGTGTGGTCATTATGGTCTATGAGTATTCTCCCTTTATGAAATACCAACCCATCTACTACTTTATATTTGCTGGCTGGTTTGCTGCCCTCTTCAATTTGCTTAATAACCTTCTCATAAAAAGGAGATTGAGACAAAGTTTTTCTTAATTCTAACAACCAATCAGGTTGTACTTGAGAAATTGCCAGGCAGTTATTGTTGATGGTTTCAACCTCTTCATTTCTTCGAGACAATGCATCAGCCACTACATTTTCCCTTCCACTTTTATACTCAACTTGATAGTCGAACCCGTGTAATTTAGCTAACCACTTAGCTTGTACTCCAGTATGCAACTTCTGAGTTAACAAGTATCTGAGGCTTTGATGGTCAGTTCTAATAATGAGCTGTCTTCCTAGTAGATATTGTGACCACCTTCTTGTTTCCAGAATTAATGCTAACAGCTCCTTCTCATATGTGGACCAATTCAGTGTTCTGCCTTGTAATGCCTTGCTCAAAAAAGCTAAGGGTTTATTATCTTGAAGGAGGACTGCACCAATTCCAACACCACTAGCATCACATTCAACAATGAACTTTTTACTAAAATCTGGCATTGATAGTATAGGAGGGTTGCTGAGATATTTCTTCAACTGTTCCATAGCTTGAGTTGCCCCTTCACTCCATTTGAATGCATTTTTTTTAAGAAAATCAGTAAGTGGCTTGGTAATCACTCCATAGTTTTTTATAAACCTCCTGTAATACCCTGCCAGTCCCAAGAATCCTCTCAATGCTCTTAGATTTGAAGGTTGTGGCCATGTTTTGATTGCTTCAATCTTGCCAGGATCTGCTGCTATGCCCTCTCTTGATATAATATGGCCCAAGTATTCAAGAGACTCCTTAGCAAAAGTACACTTGGACAGCTTAATGATGAGTGAGTTGTCCCTTAGCACCTGCAAGACCAGTTTGATATGCTCTACGTGCTCAGGCATTGCCTGGCTGTAAATTAGTATGTCATCAAAAAATACTAGCACAAATTTTCTCAAGTAAGGTTTGAAGATAGTATTCATCACAGATTGGAAGGTGGATGGCGCACTAGCCAAGCCAAAAGGCATGACAGTGAACTCATAGTGACCTTCATGAGTTTTGAAGGCAGTTTTATGAATATCCTCTTCATTCATCCTAATTTGGTAGTACCCGGATTTTAGGTCTAGCTTGGTGAAGTACTTGGAGCCATGCAATTCATCAAACAAGTCTTCCACTAATGGTATTGGGAATCTGTCCTTAATAGTATTATTATTCAAGCTTCTATAATCAACACACAATCGCCAAGTTCCATCTTTCTTTCTGACCATAACCACTGGAGATGAATAAGCACTGCAACTAGGCCTGATTACTCTACTATCCAACATTTCTTGTATAATTTTTTCCAACTCATTTTTTATGAGATAAGAATGTCTGTAGGGCTTAAGGCAAACAGGTTTAGAACCTTGTAGCAAGGGAATTTTGTGGTCTTGTGGTCTTTTAGGTGGTAGCTTAGATAAGGGTTTGGTAATTTCTGGATATTGGTGAAGTAGGATGGCAATTTCTTCTGGTATGGGGCTGGGTGCTTGGGTTTCTGTCTTCATTTCCTTGGTACATAACAACATTGTCAACTGCCCTCTAATACAATCTTTACTAATCTCCTTCTGATTAACAACTTGGACAGGAGGTGGTTGTATACCTTGCCATATGTACTCCTTTCCCATATAGTTAAATTTGACTTGCAATTTACTCAGATTCAATGTGATTTCACCCAGTGTTTTCATCCACTGTGCTCCCAACACTACCTGGCAGCCTTCCAATGGTAGCAATAAAAGGTCTATTGGCATGCTGCAACCTTGGCATTTGAGTATAATATGTTTACATATACCTGCCCCTTGAAGCTTTTCCCCATTAGCCACCATCACCTCATATCTTCTTGATTCATCCACAGGAAGCCTTAGTTTCTTAGCCAATGCTTCATCAATGAAACTGTGAGTGGAACCCGAGTCTATTAAGATTTGTACTTGTTTCCCTTGTATGATTCCCGTGATGATTATTGTGTGCAGTGAAGGTATTCCACACATTGCATGGAATGTAATGGCTGGACTTTCCTCCTTGCCTTCATTCTCATAGACTTCCTCATCATGTGCACATTCACCCTCTGCATATATTTCTTCACCTTCCAGATTCATGATTCCCTCGAGTATATAAATTTGTTTATTTTTGCATTGATGGCCTGTATGCCACCTTTCATTACAACCATAACACAAATTTTTCCTTCTTTTATCAATCAAATCTTCAGGGGTTATTCCCTTACTTTTGGCAAGATCCTCTATGGAACTTCGGTTGGAAGTAAAATGAGTCTGAGAAGCGGGGTTATTGGGTTTAGAGGGTATGATTCGAGAATGAGGGTTGGACTGGAGGTACTGATTTGGTTTATTGGATTTCTTGGTGCTGTTATATTTACTCTCAAATATTTTTGCCATAGCTACCGCTTCCTTGAAATTTGTTGGTTTAGAAGCCTCAACATCATACCTAATCTCCTCTTTGAGTCCATCCATAAATTTATCAAATACATAATCTGGGTGTAAATGATCAAGAAGGCCTTGAAGTTGCTCGAATTTGGTAAGGTAGGATTGCACTGTGGTTAGTTGTTTTAAATTAGCAAAGGCACCGAATGGCTTCTTTAATTCAGGTGGGGCAAATCTAATGATAATTTCTTCTCTAAATATTCTCCAAAGCATATAGTTCTTGACATTTCTTTTCAGCCATTTAAACCATTTCTGGGCATCTTGTTTGAGATGGAAGGAGCATGTTTGTACCCATTCGTTCTCTGGTGCTTGATGATATCTGAAAAGTTCTTCAACCTGTTCTAACCATTCAACGACAGTATGATCACCAGAATAAGTAGGGAACTCTAGTTTAATGGTGGTATGTTGCAACAATTTGTGGTTGGATAATATTCCTGGAGAAGGATCTGGGTTAGATAAAGCATCAGTCATGGTTCTTGGAAGGTTTCTTTGAGAAGGGGGTACATAAAGTGGGGCTCTTGTTTGATTTGAAGGTGGAGTTTGATTGCTCTTGAGTCCTTGTAAAATTGTGTTCAAAGTTTCAGAGAGTTGATCGATTTTGAGATTTATCTCCCTTGATTTCTCGTCTAGGCCACGGTGTAATTCTTGATGAGAATTATGCAGTTCTTGCTGCGCTTCTTGCAACTATTGTAGGGTAGCATTGGTTCGGTCATTAATGTGTTCTTGTCTTCGCCACAGTTCATCTTCTTCAATCAGGTTTGACATGGATACATTGCTATCATCTTGGTTATCATTATCTGGATCGGTGGAATGATGAGGAGAAGTTTCTGAATCATCAATTTGCTCTGATACCACTTTGTTACGACCAGTTTTGTTTGCCAGACTTCGCGTGTTTGCCATGGAAAGTTCAGGGAAAGAAGGAGTTGCAGATGGGTTAAGAATTAGGATAATGAAGATAGAGGAATTAGAATTAAGTAGATTGGAGAAGAGGAATTTTAGGAGCAGCAAGAATATCAAGAACAGTTAACAGAAAAATAAAAGAAGAAACTGAATTTTATTGATAATGTCATAATAATAAATTTGTTACAATACAAGCCTTATATATACATGCATTTGCCAAATAACTCGAATACAACCAGAGCAGGTCACATTATTAACTCTAGTAACTCAACACCCTTCACTCCTTCAACAAAGCAGTGTACACGTGCACACTGTGCACCATGCACATGTTCATCCTAAGTCGTTCCTTGCGTACCCACCACCAGTCCCTTTTGCTGCTCTTTATCACAATGTTGACCAATTCCAACATGTGAACTAGCTCTAGCCTTACCCTCTTCCAGCTCTGCTTGAAAATACTGCTCGTGACCATAACATCCGAACACCGCATTCACCTCCAAGCTCTGATCATTCTTCTGGCATTTTTTCCAGACCGACCACCCCTGTATCTTCAGTCGAAGCCCTGACCTCCCCAGTGTCGTCGATCACCGGAGATGCCTTAAAAATCATTTTCTAGTTAACCCAGAATTTCAAACAAAATCTCCAACCAGAAATCATTTTGTTTTGTTTTAAAAATCGAGTTTTAGTTTAAGCATTCAATTTATACTCCTGAATTTACAAATCGTTGAAGTTGATTTTACTTGTTCTTCAATCTCCCCTGTCCTTTTCATTTTCCAGACAGATATTTTTTTAACTTATACTTTAAAAATAATTTTTTTTAAAACTTAATTACATTTAAACACACGGCTTTTGTTTAGATCCTCTAGTTTAATAATGATCGAAGAAAAAGAAATCAAATTTTGTTAATCAGGCTTATACCTGTGGACCTGGAACTTGCAACAGGGATATCATCCCTGTATATCCCCACGCACAAAGGATATATCTCATATTTATATACATTCTAACAAAACTTCGATCTTGCTCAAGCACAAATTCAAACTACAGATAAATTTCCAGAGTTCAAGAAGTTTACTCACAGGGTAAAAGAACCAAAGAGGACTAAAAATAATAATTTGCTCACCGTGGTTAAAAGAAAGAACAGAGCACTTCTTTTGTTTTGAAACAGCCTTGTGAAAAATGCAAACTGAAGTCCTTTTCTTTGATCCCTGATTTGTTTTGATAGGTGTTGTTTATGTTGAAGTTTAAGATGATATTTTTCTTTAGTTTCTCTCAGCTTTTAAGGAACGAACTAGAAATGAGGAAGATGATGGATATAAACAAGTTACAGGGTATAATACTTTTGTACAAATCCTTTAGCAGTGATATTTTCTTCTTGGTGGCTGAAATATTGATTTGGTGGCCAAGCATTAATTAGGCTTTGTACAAATGGTTATTTTATTTGATTGTATGTTTGAATATATACTTGCATTTCGGCTGATAGATAGCATATTGTGGCTGAAGGTACTTGAACATGATGGCTTCATTAAATTGACTTTGTACAAATTTCAGTATATTTATATTTTTGTTTTCTTTGGTTTCATACTAACCCATATTTGCTTGTACATACTTGTTTGTATTTACACTGTCTTGTTTTCGTTTTCTTGTTTACTTCGAGGTTTACATTTCAGCTTGTACATGAATATAACCTATTTGTTTTATTTTTTTGATGTTAGACATTGCCTTAGAGAAAAGTCTGGTGGCTTCTACTTTGCAAGCCTTTCATATACTTATATTTTTCTCAAGTGTTCATACTTAATATATATTTATTTTGTTCAACTTAAATATATCATATTGTCTTTATTTGCAAGGCCCAAGAGATTCAACTTTTAATTTTAACTTGTCTTTATACATACATATTTTGTCCATATTTAAGTATATATATTTCTCTCTTTACTTTGTAATATTACTTTATAATATAAATAAATTTCTATTTTAAATTCGATGTCAGGATTTATTCTAATATTTATTATTATCATTTATTATTAAACCATTTATTTCTAATCCATTTATATTGAGATTTAAATCCAATTATCAATATATATATCTTTTCAAATCTATTCATATAGGCACAGCTATATAAATTCACGTATATCTACAATTTCTAAATTCTAAAATGATTTAATATATTTTTATTTGGATTCGGGGAAACTCGCATCATTTTGATCGATAAATTTTGCAATTTTTATTCAAAAATCAATTTAATTATCAATTTAAATTTATATAAAATTCGAGGTCGTTACAAAAATACTCAACCATCAAAGCAATCAAAAGCATTCACAAACACCCATTAAAGCATCCATTAAAACCATATTAATAAAATCAGAAATATGTAGAAAAATAACATAAACTTGGCTGCCTCATAACAGGACTTAATGCCATGGGTTTAGTGAGATTACTCACAGAAAAATGCTTCTCTTGCTTAATCCAGAAAAGAAACCTTTTAAAACTTGCTTTTCTACTTGCAAATATTTTTCTTCTTTGTTTTCTTAAATGTCTCGGGTAGAAAATGATTTTTTCTGGTTTATACTTGGATTTATAAGAGAGGTTTTCTAGGGTTTTACAAATGTAAATTCTCATTCCTACCCTGGCCAATACTCATGCATTTTGCATTTCAGATTTGCTTATTTTCACCCTTAATACCCCGGCCATATGTGATACTTACCTCCCCTTTTACTTTTCCAGAATATATTATATTCTTCTTAAGTCATGATAATTGTGTGACATTGTCACTTGTTTATTTTCTAAAAATCCACCTTTCTATTTTCTGCCTAAAGCAATTGTTTTGCTTGCAATATGTCTTTTTCTATTTTAATGTTATGCTTTCCCTTGCTTATTTCTTTTTAATACTTTCAGTACTTATAGAAATGTACATATGCATACATATCCTATCTAGGCTTACTTAACTCCTCCTTCATTTCAGAAAGACATGCACATATATGTGTATACATGTTTCAAATCCTTATCTAATTTTTCCTGGGTTTAAATTAAGTAAAATCTATTTACTGATTCAAAACAAAGCTTGCTTTTTCTTATTTTATAGAATAATTCATATAATTCCAGAAATCAAATATCCATATTTGGTTTAATAATTTTCATTACAAAATCATGTTTGTAATGCTTTTTAATTCTTGTTTTAATTTCAGGAAATTTGGAGTTCTTCCTTGTGCCATATCAGTGTGCACGTGCACACATGCACACACTTGCACACAATTAATTCCATACATTCCTATATAAATAAATTCATATATTTTCAAAATTCAACCAAAATAAGATTCCATGAATTTCTGGGGCATTACAAAATAAGAAGTCAGAAGGGAAATTTAATAAAGAAGGTAAAGTGTGTAATAAATGCCAAAAGAAATGACACCTCATAAAGGATTGTAGAGTAAATCTGTTGAAAGAAGCTTTTAAGGGAAAGTGTTACCATTGCCACGAGGAAGGGAATTTCAAAAATCAGTGTCCGAACATGGTGAAGGAATCGCAGAGTGGGCAAGCGTACGCCATTGAGGCTGCCCCTCTTTTGAGTATACTACCCCCAAGAGACTAGGGAAAGAGAGTTGTGGAAGGTATAAATCTCATTATAGGAAATAAAATTCATACTCTATTTGACTCTGGAGCATCGATTTCATTCATAGCTAGGAATGCGATTAACTCCTTAAACCTTCAAACCCAAACTGTCACCCACCCAATAGTAGTTTCAAATCCTATTGGGGGACGACACCTCTTTTCTTAATTTGCAAAGACCTAGTGTTAGACAAATGTAACATTGATTTCATATGCAATGCCTTTGTTATAAATTTTGAGGGGTATGGATTGGTTGTCGCACTACGAGGCAGTGTTAGACTGCAATAAGAGGGTAGTATAGCTTAAGAGTTGTAAAGGGCGAGACCTAAACATTCATTGTACACCCCAATATTCAGTCAAGTTAAGTTATCTATAATCGGTGAACCTATCGCAAAATGAACTTTCGTCCATACCCGTAGTCAGAGAATTCTCTGATGTCTCTAAAGATGTTTCGGGGCTTCCACCCTGAAGAGAGATTGAGTTTAGGACTAATCTAGCGAAGGACGCTAGACCAGTCACTCTGCCATTAAGACACATGGCCCCTAAGGAAAGGAAAAAATTGGATAAGCAGATCTCGGTGCTACTACAAAAAGGATTTATTTGATGAAGTACCTCAGAATGGGGAACCCCTGTTGTCTTTGCCACTGAGACAGACAACTCACTGAGTCTTTGTGTTGATTATAGGGAAGTCAACAAGTTGACGAAGATGAATAGGTATCCCTGACCTTGGATGGATTTTATGGCATCCTACGAATTTAGGATACGGTATACCTTCGAAAAAGGGAATGTTGTTACTGATGCCCTTAGTTAGAGGCATGCTACCTTGGGTATTATATATGAGTGGAGGCAGTTGGAGTTCCTCTCGAATTTCAACTTCCAACCGCTAATAGAACCCACTCAAAACTATTTGGCAGCAATGGAGGTTAGACCAATGTTGATCGACCATATTGGACTTAAGTAGAATAAAGACAAAGGGATGGTTGATATCTTGGATAAGCTAAGGAGAGGAGACTAATTTCCCCATGTCAATAGATATGAAGTTGATGAAAAGGGATGTTTGAGGAGAGATGGACGCCTCTGCGTCCTAAGGATTGATAGTACATTGGAGGAAGTGCTTACTGAATGTCACCATTCAAGAATGACTATTCACCCCAGAGGAGATAAGATGTACATGGATATGAAATGGATTTTCTATTGGCCATGGATGAAGAAGAAAGTAGCTGAATTTGTTTCTAGGTGTTTAACGCACCAAAGATTAAAGCTGAGCAAGGGAAGCCCGGAGGATTGTTATTGCCATTATAAATCCCGACTTGGAAATGAGAACACATATCAATGGACTTCATAAATGGGTTGCCTAGGAGTCAAAGAGGCAATGAAGAAATTTGGGTCATAGTTGATAAACTCCCAAAAACACCCATTTTATTCCCGTTAGGAACAATAGGACTGCAATATCTTTATCTTAAGGAAGTGGTCCGACTTCATGGAATTATGGTCAGCATTGTTAGTGATAGAGATCCCTTATTTACTAGCGAGTTTTGGAGGAGTTTGCAGACAGCTTTAGCAACATCGTTGAATCTTAATACCGCTTACCACCCGCATATAAATGGACAGACGAAAAGAGTAAATAAGATCTTCTAGGACTTGTTGAGAGCTTGCATCATCGACTTCGAAGGACATTGGTAGCAGCACCTACCTTTAGTGGAACTCGCTTATAATAGTAGTTATCAATCGACGATTGGTATGGTACCCTTTGTAGCACTTTATAAAAGGCCATGCAAATCGCCTAATTGTTGGTGGGAAACCACCGACAAAATTTTACTTGGACCGGATTTGATTCGCGAAACTTTGATGAAGGTAGAGTTGATTAGGAAACAAATAAAGACAGTGTAAGATCGCAAGAAATCCTACACGGATAAGAGAAGGAAATAATTAGAGTTTGAGGTTGGAGACATGGTGTTTATTAAAGTCTCCCCTCTTAGGAAAATCGCGTGATTGGAAAATCAGGAAAGTTGGCACCAAGATTTGTTGGGCCTTTTCGAGTTATGGAAAGAATAGGAGGACTGGCTTACTGCGTGAAGCCACCCGAAAATTAGCAAGAGTCCACGACATTTTTCATGTTTCACACTTGAGGAAATTCCTTCATGACACAGCTATTATTGTAAAGCTTGATCAATTAGAGGATATTAAGACAAAGCCAATAGCATCCCATGCCATCGCACGCATTGTGAAGCATGGAACTAGAAAGCTCCGCAACAAAGAATTTTGGTTGGTTCGAGTATAATGAGGAGATGACCCGGCATAAATGTAACATCCCCTATCTTGAGGCCCGAAGCTAAGTGCTACAGATGCTGCAGTTATCTATAGTATTAACTTCCGATGACAAAATACGGTAATGTTAATGGTATCCATAATATCAGAAGCACATGAATATGAAACAAAATCATAGATTCCAAAAAAATAGCAAACTTTACTGATTACATTTCAAAACATGTTTCATATTCTATTACACAATCCCAAAACATATCCCAAGTTTTGATCAAATATAATTATTACAAAATATGCCAAGAGCGACATATGCAGATACCCCCTTGGATGATCAAAGTACTAAATAGACAAAAAATATCTTAATACATCACAGCAGAAATAAAAATAACAACTCCTAAATAGCTATCCATGCCTCCTGTACGTCTTCGGAAGCTTTATTTGTCCGCCTACTAAAACCCGCAAATCCTCAACTTTCAACCTACCTAAATCATATTTTGAGCACTCGAGAGTTTAAGGGGAAAACATAAACTTCGAGTCCGACATAAAGCCTGGTGTGAATAATACTATACATCTCGGTTTACTGATATTAAGTGAGACCACGCCGCTTAGCGGAACGGGTTTCCCCTCACTTTGGATGGTAGGAGATGGTTGCTACACTTTTCACTGTCACTTTACACTTATGTATCAAAAAAAGAGATCTAATAAGAGATTGTCAAAAGCGTGTCAAATGCAAAGGAGGCAAAGCTAAGGTTGTACTATGAGGGAAAATCTTAGCTTTTCTATTTTAGTAATTGATTTGTGTAATTGGGGTTTGAATATGCCTTAAAGAATTTTGTTTTGCGAAAACATCATATTATAAACCACCAAAACTCCTTCAATGAGAAATGTCAATTCTATATTGAAATCTAAAATTTTTTTATGTCAAAATAATAAGAATTATGTAGATTTGATAATTTATCTTCTATTCCACTCTTTATTCTTTTTCTTTGAATTTTGTTGAAGAATTTTGATTAAAGAAGATAGTGTAAGGTATGAATTTATTCGTAGTTTACACTGCTTATTCCTATGAATTAAATAGTAATTCCTTTGTTTATTTTTATGTGGAAAAAGGAGTTGAATAGAGCATAAAAAATGGATTTGTGAGTTTCTATTATCAATATATTCCATTACTTTGATGTAGTAAATTGAGTTTAAATTTTTATTGTATACAAGTCTAGTGATTGGAATTTTGTTTTTTTTGGTAATATGGAATGAGACTTGTACAATTGTTTAGTCTAGAGCGTAAACTTCGCACGCTTAGAAATTACTATGCGCGTATCTATATATATTAGCATAAATAACACATAATTATAACTTATAATTGTGTAGTTAAATATGTTATTAATTATATTAAATCCCCCTTAGGAAGGAAACTAATGTTAAAGGTGAAACAAGAAAGATTTCTTATAAGGCCTTGATTATGGAAACGGTAAGGTGTGTGATAGTATATGTTGAGTGTGATATAAATTACGATTAAGTTATAGGAATGCAAGGTCAGTCAAAAGCACACGAAAGTCTGCCCAGCTAATCTGGCTACTAGTAGTGTGACTTTGAGGCTGATGTGAGACATCACATATAATAAGTAACTACGATGACGTGAGGTTAGTCCCAAATTTCCAACACCTTTACATAATACATCATCTATATACATTAAAATACATTTTTAAAATTTATTTTTGGCTATTAACTATATTCATATCGAATTTGATAATAATTTCCAAAACTTTAAATTTATTTATTAATGTGTGTTTTTAAGTGTTTATGTCACAAACCCTTTAGTTTCCATTCAAAAATACATACATATTAAAATAGAAAAATTCCACAATTTTAAAATAATAATTTCAAATCCTCTTATTTCAGTTTAAATTATATCCAAAATGGTTCAATTTAACATAGAAAAGTAAGCATGCATAACGTTTCTTCTTAAATTTTGCTTTTATGATAAATTTTTTCACAAAAGTGTAACAAAAGTATAATGATTTTCTCAAAATGTGATAGAAATATTTATAAAATAAAATACACTCAAAAATTTACGTTTTTACTTACTTCTTAATTCTACTTTGAAAAGTTTCATTGTTAAAAACAAAGTACACATCAAAATACAAGTACAACAATGTGCTTTACACTAACCTTTTACAAAATACAATCTTTACAATAATTATGGAAAATTATTTCTTATAAAAATTTACCATGTTAGAAACATAAAAGAAGGGATTATTATTTCAATACATCAAACAAACTTCAACTACTATATTTTTCCAAAAATCTCTAAAACTAATGCTTTTAACTTTTTAGGAAATATTTCAAATAATTTAAATACTTAATTGGAGTAGAACATAACTTACGCAAGCCCAACTTAGTCATGCAATCAAACAATGTTTCCGTAATTCCTTATCAACATCACACTTATTTTCTATAGACTTAACGGTACTTATAACAACCACTATGCCAAAAAGTGAATCAGGCAACAGTGATCACATAACATAAGGTAGATTTTCTGTTATTCGATTTTTTTAGTAGGAATTAGGCAGACTCTGACCATTTAATACTTATACCTAGGTAGGTCCCGCCATTTAATATCTAAACCCAAGGCAGACCCCTTCCAGGTACTTCCTAACCGACATCGTACGAAATCCTATCAGGCCACTTAGTACTTCTTTTATAAGAAGAGATGGACCATACAATAGCCACTTAATAGCGAAACCCCAAAGCGAAACCCTTCCATAGATTTCCCACTACCGTATCTAAAAGATAATCCCGATCATTCAATACTTCTTGAGAAGGAAGGAGGAAAACACTACAATAGCCATTTAATACCCCCATCTCAAAAGCATGACCATATTAGGATATATGTCTTTTGGCCCGTAACTCAAACCATGATGTCTCACATTAGTCCGACCATACGTAAGTGCTAGTAGCCAGATTAGTTGTGTAGACTTACCCTATAGAATTGGGATTAACATCGCATCCACTATGGGTGCTTACTATAGATGATGTCTCACATCAATCCCAAAGTCACATTTCTGGTAGTCAGATTGTAACGACTCGGATTTTCCCGTTCGAAAATCGACATCCATACTTTACATCGTACTCGAATGCCATAGATTCGACCGTTCAAATCCGATTCGCTGGAGCTTATAACACAATTAAGTATAACAACACAACGGAAGAAAAAGAATATAACATTGATACAACGACAGATACAAAATCTGATACAGAATGATACAACGGATATCAATATACATCAGAAATATGATACAAGAAATAGCAGCGAAAAGAAAACGATAACATCAACAGCGGATAGAATGCCTCCAACAACTCCAACGTCAAGCTCGAACCACAAGGAGAAGCAAGTGCAGTCCTGAACTCCAAGAACTGAACCAGCTCCAGATAATCTACTAAACCTGAATATCTGAGAAAACCCAACTCTAGACTGCCCGTGTGGAAAATGGTGGGCACCCAGAGTTTAGGAAGGGAACAATAAACTCCGGATCAGTCATGGGACTGGTGTGAGCAACAAAAACAGTTTATCTTTAAAACAAGCAACAAAGGCTTTTAAACATTGAAATCCGCAATGCTTTTCGAAAATGAAACTATCATAAGGCCTCCCGCCACACACACAATGCAATCGCAGAATTGGAGGAGATTTCTCCTTATGATAGTCAAAAATGCTTACTACGCAAAATCAAAACTCTTTTGATATTATTTCTAGTGCATAGTGTAGAAAAACATTTCGAAAGTATAATATTAATCTTAGCCAGCATACAACATTTCATCGTATGCCTACTATAGCTACCACGTTCAATAGCAGGTTACCGCCACATTCCATGGCAGGTAATACAACTAAAACCGTACAGGGTTCGTATTGTTTCTTTGGATTTCCAACAAATGATCAGGCTAAGGAACTTCCTTACACCGAAATAGAAACGCCTCTGGAAAGACGCCCCGGATCCTAACCGGATCTCTGCAAACAAAAGGTCGACGCTACCTCACGCTGTACAGCTGTAACTAGGTAACTAACACACTGACGCTACCTCACGCTGTACAGTTGTAACTAGGTAACTAACACACGAGTCATGTCATCCCCCGGTCGTTACCGACCTTTATCCGGGATCCCGAAAACCAACAAAGCAACAACCACAAAGTATAATCAACATAGGTAAAATATCTGGGCTCCATACCATGATATCACCTTTTATCCAGAAGGAAATGACATACCCTAGGGGCGCTACCCCTACAAACCTTTGTCGCAACATTCCTGTTTCGACCATTACCAGGTTGTGAGGCTCGACGAAGTCTCGTCCACAAAGCTATGCTTTTTCACAAAGCCACGCTTTTTCACAAAGCCACGCTTTTTCACAAAGCCACGTTTTTCACAAAGCCACGCTTTGACCAACAAATGATCATCAGCACTTCGTATGCCACATTACCAAATTGGGAATGTATCACTAGTAACCATCAACTACATAACCTCTGAGCTCATACGTCTCAGAGAAGGGTGTTAAGCTAAGAGAATAAATTCTCCGCCACCAACAGAAATGTATTTGATAGAAACCAGCTTTACATCTCAAAAAGTAACGTCAGACACACATCCATACAAGTCCGTTCCGGGTTCGAACAGAACCGAAGGCACTTCCAAAGAAGCCCTTGCAAATCCGGGTATTCACAATCCCGATCGGATTTCCCATCACTTAGGAAATCTCTATACCGCGCGACTCAGTGCAGAGACAATCGATAGGTCATCCTATCGTTCTCGCAAATACCCGGTCTTCACCACCAGTCTTCAAATGCTATCCATATCGTCGTATCACTATTCCGAATGGGTTATATGACACAAAGGTCCTCTCTCGGCTAAACCGAATAACGAGCGCAATTAAAAATCATATGGATACTGGGGTCTCAGTTAAATCATAGCTTAAAGCCCAAAACTTTTCATTCGAATGGTAAAACAAATTACCATTTCCAATCTTTTAAACAAAAAGATTCATTTCAAAAACCTTCAATGGTTTAAACAATTTCCACACTTTTAATCTTTTAAATAAAAGATCCAATTCACAAAGTTTACCCCCATTCACAAAGATTCATTCATGGATTTCAAAACAATTTCCATTTCAATCTGATTAACTCGTTAAATCTTTAAATCAAGATTTAACTTATAGCTTTCAAAACAATTCCATTTCAAATTGGATTAACTCGTTCGGTCTTTGAATCAAAGACTCATTTCATAAATTTCAAAACATTTCAATTCTATTTCAAACTTGAAATTCTTTCAACACAAATTGGAAGTTCATTACTTATGTGAAAGCTTTTACTATTTGAAAACAAATAGTTTCGTTTTCAGAAAAATCCAGTTATATTTACACGAGTTAAAACCCTTGAATTAAATTCAAATTTCCAAATCAATACTTTTAAAATGGTTTAACCCATATATAACTTGTACAGCATCTTTAATCCCTAGTTTCAAATCATAGAATTCAATTTCAAGCTTGAATTCAAAATTTAAATCAAATTATTTAAATTTTCAAAACTCGATTAAGTTATTCAAAATAAATTTTATCTTTGAAATCCCATTTCAAAAGCTTTTCACTTTAAATCCAAATTTCTAATTTCAAAATCAATTGAAATTAAAATTTAAATTCAAAAACATTAAATTTACATCATCTGTGACTTAACCGATTTCCTGTGAAATCCATATTTGTGTGTGTAAAAGTGTAGTCCAGGGGTTTCACACACAATAGTGCAACATCAACCAATCATCACATATCAGAATACAGAAATATAGTTGATAAGCGATATAAACTATAACGCTTATCTTTCACATACAGATCACAGATATATATCACAGATAAGTAAATAAAAGATCACAACATAAATCAGGATGTATCACAAAGCAATCATATATCAGGGATATCAATCAATCAAATCCATAGAATCCAAATATTCATAAGTAAGGTCAGTTAATTGTCTGATTAATTCCAATCAAATTAATTTCTTATGAATTACTAATCCTGGTTAATTAACAATAATAAATTACAAATCATTTTGATAAATTATTCTTTAATCATTTATTAATTAATCATTTATTAATTAGTTATGGTAAATGACTACGCTTAATCTTAAATCAATGTTATTTACTTGCTTAATCCACTTTTAATCATAAATTAATTACTTTTAATTTAGTAATTATCTTTAATTAATGATTAGTTATCATTAATTGCTATTGATTAAGTCTTAATCACCATCATACATTAACCATTCAACTTAACTAACATTTTTTAAAGAAATCTTCTTTAAACTTTGAAAACCAATTTATTACTAACTACTAACTTTTAATACTTAACTTAAATCAATTACTTAGTTAAAATAATAATTAAGAGTTGAGACATTGTAAAGTATTAACTATATAATTAAACGGGTATTAAAGTTTTTAACTTATTCTTGTTAAACATTTTCACTTGTTTTTATAAATAAAACAACAGTTTGAAAAACATCAAAACCCGAGCCCAAAGCAGATTTAATCGAGCCAAAAACCCATTTACCCTAGCAACTTCTCTCCTATATTTTTCTTTGTGTTTGATTTTAATTTCTTAAAGCCTGGGTAACTCTCGCGTACAACACGCCTACTAACCCGAGACCAACCCTGATTTTCCCGAGCCTCCATCTTCCCCTCTGCTTCATTCCCAAATCATTCGAACTACTCCAAGATAAACGTGCACCGTGCACGTGCACTGCCACCGGAGCCACTTCCGATCATCCACGGCAACTTCAACACATCGATCATCGACGCATCAACCCCCTCTCGATCACCAAACCCGAATCACAAACCCTCAACAAAATTTAGCATTCCAGTTGAAAACTGGAAGCAGCTCAATGGCCAACATCCTCCTCGAAGTCGCTCCTCTGACCATCAGACGACAAGCGTCTCCGTTCACTTCATCTCCGTTTATCCACGAAGCTGTTACACATGGTCCCATCGAACTCGATCACCTTGAGACACTGCCACGATCCCATTTCCAAGCATACCCAAAACATGAACCGAAACCCTAGTTTAGCCGCTCCACGCAACTCCAATCATCAGAAAATCCTCGAACTATTTTTCCAGTGATCGTCAAACCACCAGCCACCCTCGACATCAACCCCGAGGTTCAATGTTGCCGTGATCACCAGAAATCTCAAAAAAAAACTCAAATCTGTTCATCTTTGCATTAGTCAGTGAATGCTTGCTTAAAATTTTTGATTTAACTTTCAAAAATCATTATTTTCAAAATCCTTTCGGTTGATATATTTGAAATCAGAAATCATTATGGTTGGATTACAACCTATATTTTGTTTTACCTGTGTCTTCCGATTTTCCAGAGCAAACTTAAATTGTTTTTGCTTTAATTTATTTTTAAAGCTTAAAACATGTTTTAAACAATTTTTTTTGTTTAGATTCCAATCCTTAAATATAAACAGAGGGAGAGATTTGGATTTTAGAAATAGGTTTACTCTGTAAACCTGGAACAAGAATATTTGTCTGTAACCCAGACATGCACAATCATATATGCATACTTATATGTATATACAAACATAATTCCACTTGAAACAACAGCCCAGATCCTACTTCAAGCATTCATTACCATATCAAAGAATATAAGCAAAAATAAGGGAGTTTGCTCACCTTTGAAATGAAGACAGAGGATAAGCCTGGGAATGATTTATTTGAAATCTGGAAGTTATACTTTTGATCTGAGCTTGATCTTCTGGTTGAATTTATTTGAGTTGTTGTTGAAATTTGTTTAAGTTTAAGATGATGTTTTATTTCACATTTTTTTGTTTCTCAGCTTTGAATGGTCGAACTGATGAGGATGGATATGTAAGAAATGAAGTGTTACAGGGTGATTTAATGTGTTTGTACAATACAAAGTGATATTTTTATACAATGGTCAGTGATTTTTATTTCAAATTGGTGGCCGATAGTACCTTGCATTAATTAACATTGTCATACTTTTTATTTCATATGTACTTACGTTTCCATTTGCAGCTGTACATGCATTATCATCTTGCTTTACAGGTTGATGAATTCTCTTCTTGTATACATTTGTTTCTTCTTTTGCAAGCTTCACTCATATGTAGATTTATTCACTTGTTTACTGATCTGAATGCATTTTGTTTTCAAGTGGTTCATATATGTAAATATTTTGTTTGTACTTGAATGTATTATATACTAGTGTGTTCTTTTTCCTTTGCTTTGCCTTCATACTTTTATTTATTCATCTCTATTTATAACTCAAATACACTTGGCCTTGTAATATAAGTAATTTTCGTTTCTAGTTTAAATATTAATTATTGTTATTTAACTTCATATTTATTTTATAAATTCAAACCATTATCAACCATCAATTCTAATATTTATTATTATCATTTATTATTAAACCATTTATTTAAGTTTTAAATTCAAATCAAATAGATATATACATATATATCATTTCAAATTCACTCATATATAATAATTACAATATTTTTACATTTAAATGATTTATACAAAATTTATTTTAATTCGAGGAAACTCGCCTACTTTATCAATTAATTTACAAATTTTTATCCCAAAAATACCATTAATTATTAATTTAAATTAAGTAAAATCTAGGGTCGTTACAAACTTCCCACCCTTAAAAGAATTTCGTCCTCGAAATTCGCAGGCACGAAAGCAACAAAGATAGATAGAATCGATCTCCTATAATTCCTCAAACACAAGATTTGAATTCCAAACTCAAGTCGGAATATCTCATAATACATACCAATTTGCCCTTCTTCGGGCTTTGGTATTCACAAGAAAATAGAATTTCAAATTTGGTTTTAAACGAAATCGTTTTATCGATACTATTCAAATTTAGCCTCATATTCTATTAATCGATTTAACTCAATTTAAAATTTTCCAATTTATTTAAAATTTCAATTCCAAATTTCAAATTCATATTCATTAAAGTTTAAATCAAAAACTGATAAGAACTGATAAAGATACGAAGTAAAAATTTTCTACAACGATTCGTAGGGCCATCATCACACCGAAACTTCTTTTTGTAGTTGATACGAAGAAATCAAAAGAATTTGGAAACGAATCAAAAGACGATTGATAAGAAAGTTGTTTCCGCTGTTGTAAGGTATTGACCATTTATAGTTGTATTTCCTGTCCCCTATCTCCTTCTCTTCTTGCACTCATACTCACTATTAGTGGATAGTAAGAGAATTTACTGAGGCATACGGACGGATATCTGAGGAATACTCATTCTAGGGTATTCTTCACCCTATCTCTAATGAGCTACTTAATGTGTTATACTCCTGAGCTAAAGTTCAACCTTAGCTCTGATACCACTTGTAACGACTCGGATTTTCCCGTTCGAAAATCGACATCCATACTTACATCGTACTCGAATGCCATAGATTCGACCGTTCAAATCCGATTCGCCGGAGCTTATAACACAATTAAGTATAACAACACAGCGGAAGAAAAAGAATATAACATTGATACAACGACAGATACAAAATCTGATACAGAATGATACAACGGATACCAATATACATCAGAAATATGATACAAGAAATAGCAGCGAAAAGAAAACGATAACATCAGCAGCGGATAGAATGCCTCCAACAACTCCAACGTCAAGCTCGAACCACAAGGAGAAGCAAGTGCAGTCCTGAACTCCAAGAACTGAACCAGCTCCAGATAATCTACTAAACCTGAATATCTGAGAAAACCCAACTCTAGACTGCCCGTGTGGAAAATGGTGGGCACCCAGAGTTTAGGAAGGGAACAATAAACTCCGGATCAGTCATGGGACTGGTGTGAGCAACAAAAACAGTTTATCTTTAAAACAAGCAACAAAGGCTTTTAAACATTGAAATCTGCAATACTTTTCGAAAATGAAACTATCATAAGGCCTCCCGCCACACACACAATGCAATCGCAGAATTGGAGGAGATTTCTCCTTATGATAGTCAAAAATGCTTACTATGCAAAATCAAAACTCTTTTGATATTATTTCTAGTGCATAGTGTAGAAAAACATTTCGAAAGTATAATATTAATCTTAGCCAGCATACAACATTTCATCGTATGCCTACTATAGCTACCACGTTCAATAGCAGGTTACCGCCACATTCCATGGCAGGTAATACAACTAAAACCGTACAGGGTTCGTATTGTTTCTTTGGATTTCCAACAAATGATCAGGCTAAGGAACTTCCTTACACCGAAATAGAAACGCCTCTGGAAAGACGCCCCGGATCCTAACCGGATCTCTGCAAACAAAAGGTCGACGCTACCTCACGCTGTACAGCTGTAACTAGGTAACTAACACACTGACGCTACCTCACGCTGTACAGCTTTAACTAGGTAACTAACACACGAGTCATGTCATCCCCCGGTCGTTACCGACCTTTATCCGGGATCCCGAAAACCAACAAAGCAACAACCATAAAGTATAATCAACATAGGTAAAATATCTGGGCTCCATACCATGATATCACCTTTTATCCAGAAGGAAATGACATACCCTAGGGGCGCTACCCCTACAAACCTTTGTCGCAACATTCCTGTTTCGACCATTACCGGGTTGTGAGGCTCGACGAAGTCTCGTCCACAAAGCTATTCTTTGTCACAAAGCCACGCTTTTTCACAAAGTCACGCTTTTCCACAAAGCCACGCTTTGACCAACAAATGATCATCAGCACTTCGTATGCCACATTACCAAATTGGGAATGTATCACTAGTAACCATTAACTACATAACCTCTGAGCTCATACGTCTCAGAGAAGGGTGTTAAGCTAAGAGAATAAATTCTCCGCCACCAACAGAAATGTATTTGATAGAAACCAGCTTTACATCTCAAAGTGTAACGTTAGACACACATCCATACAAGTCCGTTCCGGGTTCGAACAGAACCGAAGGCACTTCCAAAGAAGCCCTTGCAAATCCGGGTATTCACAATCCCGATCGGATTTCCCATCACTTAGGAAATCTCTATACCGGCGCGACTCAGTGCAGAGACAATCGATAGGTCATCCTATCGTTCTCGCAAATACCCGGTCTTCACCACCAGTCTTCAAATGCTATCCATATCGTCGTATCACTATTCGGAATGGGTTATATGACACAAAGGTCCTCTCCCGGCTAAACCGAATAACGAGCGCAATTAAAAATCATATGGATACTGGGGTCTCAGTTAAATCACAGCTTAAAGCCCAAAACTTTTCATTCGAATGGTAAAACAAATTACCATTTCCAATCTTTTAAACAAAAAGATTCATTTCAAAAACCTTCAATGGTTTAAACAATTTCCACACTTTTAATCTTTTAAACAAAAAGATCCAATTCACAAAGTTTACCCCATTCACAAAGATTCATTCATGGATTTCAAAACAATTTCCATTTCAATCCGATTAACTCGTTAAATCTTTAAATCAAGATTTAACTTATAGCTTTCAAAACAATTCCATTTCAAATTGGATTAACTCGTTCGGTCTTTGAATCAAAGACTCATTTAATAAATTTCAAAACATTTCAATTCTATTTCAAACTTGAAATTCTTTCAACACAAATTGGAAGTTCATTACTTATGTGAAAGCTTTTACTATTTAAAACAAATAGTTTCGTTTTCAGAAAAATCCAGTTATATTTACACGAGTTAAAACCCTTGAATTAAATTCAAATTCCCAAATCAATACTTTTAAAATGGTTTAACCCATATATAACTTGTACAACATCTTTAATCCTTAGTTTCAAATCATAGAATTCAATTTCAAGCTTGAATTCAAAATTTAAATCAAATTATTTAAATTTTCAAAACTCGATTAAGTTATTCAAAATAACTTTTATCTTTGAAATCCCATTTCAAAAGCTTTTCACTTTAAATCCAAATTTCTAATTTCAAAATCAATTGAAATTAAAATTAAAATTTCAAAAACATTAAATTTACATCATCTGTGACTTAACCGATTTCCTGTGAAATCCATATTTGTGTGTGTAAAAGTGTAGTCCAGGGGTTTCACACACAATAGTGCAACATCAACCAATCATCACATATCAGAATACAGAAATATAGTTGATAAGCAATATAAACTATAACGCTTATCTTTCACATACAGATCACAGATGTATATATCACAGATAAGTAAATAAAAGATCACAACATAAATCAGGATGTATCACAAAGCAATCATATATCAGGGATATCAATCAATCAAATCCATAGAATCCAAATATTCATAAGTAAGGTCAGTTAATTGTCTGATTAATTCCAATCAAATTAATTTCTTATGAATTACTAATCCTGGTTAATTAACAATAATAAATTACAAATCATTTTGATAAATTATTCTTTAATCATTTATTAATTAATCATTTATTAATTAGTTATGGTAAATGGCTACGCTTAATCTTAAATCAATGTTATTTACTTGCTTAATCCACTTTTAATCATAAATTAATTACTTTTAATTTAGTAATTATCTTTAATTATTGATTAGTTATCATTAATTGCTATTGATTAAGTCTTAATCACCATCATACATTAACCATTCAACTTAACTAACATTTTTTAAAGAAATCTTCTTTAAACTTTGAAAACCAATTTATTACTAACTACTAACTTTTAATACTTAACTTAAATCAATTACTTAGTTAAAATAATAATTAAGAGTTGAGACATTGTAAAGTATTAACTATATAATTAAACGGGTATTAAAGTTTTTAACTTATTCTTGTTAAACATTTTCACTTGTTTTTATAAATAAAACAACAGTTTGAAAAACAACAAACCCGAGCCCAAAGCAGATTTACTCGAGCCAAAAACCCATTTACCCGAGCAACTTCTCTCCTATATTTTTCTTTGTGTTTGATTTTAATTTCTTAAAGCCTGGGTAACTCTCGCGTACAACACGCCTACTAACCCGAGACCAACCCTGATTTTCCCGAGCCTCCATCTTCCCCTCTGCTTCATTCCCAAATCATTCGAACTACTCCAAGATAAACGTGCACCGTGCACTGCCACCGGAGCCACTTCCGATCATCCACGGCAACTTCGACACATCGATCATCGACGCAGCAACCCCCTCTCGATCACCAAACCCGAATCACGAACCCTTGACAAAATTTAGCATTCCAGTTGAAAACTGGAAGCAGCTCAATGGCCAACATCCTCCTCGAAGTCGCTCCTCTGACCATCAGACGACAAGCGTCTCCGTTCACTTCATCTCCGTTTATCCACGAAGCTGTTACACATGGTCCCATCGAACTCGATCACCTTGAGACACTGCCACGATCCCATTTCCAAGCATACCCAAAACATGAACCGAAACCCTAGTTTAGCCGCTCCACGCAACTCCAATCATCAGAAAATCCTCGAACTATTTTTCCAGTGATCGTCAAACCACCAGCCACCCTCGACATCAACCCCGAGGTTCAATGTTGCCGTGATCACCAGAAATCTAAAAAAAAACTCAAATCTGTTCATCTTTGCATTAGTCAGTGAATGCTTGCTTAAAATTTTTGATTTAACTTTCAAAAATCATTATTTTCAAAATCCTTTCGGTTGATATATTTGAAATCAGAAATCATTATGCTTGGATTACAACCTATATTTTGTTTTACCTGTGTCTTCCGATTTTCCAGAGCAAACTTAAATTGTTTTTGCTTTAATTTATTTTTAAAGCTTAAAACATGTTTTAAACAATTTTTTTTTTGTTTAGATTCCAATCCTTAAATATAAACAGAGGGAGAGATTTGGATTTTAGAAATAGGTTTACTCTGTAAACCTAGAACAAGAATATTTGTCTGTAACCCAGACATGCACAATCATATATGCATACTTATATGTATATACAAACATAATTCCACTTGAAACAACAGCCCAGATCCTACTTCAAGCATTCATTACCATATCAAAGAATATAAGCAAAAATAAGGGAGTTTGCTCACCTTTGAAATGAAGACAGAGGATAAGCCTGGGAATGATTTATTTGAAATCTGGAAGTTATACTTTTGATCTGAGCTTGATCTTCTGGTTGAATTTATTTGAGTTGTTGTTGAAATTTGTTTAAGTTTAAGATGATGTTTTATTTCACATTTTTTTGTTTCTCAGCTTTGAATGGTCGAACTGATGAGGATGGATATGTAAGAAATGAAGTGTTACAGGGTGATATAATGTGTTTGTAAAATACAAAGTGATATTTTTATACAATGGTCAGTGATTTTTATTTCAAATTGGAGGCCGATAGTACCTTGCATTAATTAACATTGTCGTACTTTTTATTTCGTATGTACTTATGTTTCCATTTGCAGCTGTACATGCATTATCATCTTGCTTTACAGGTTGATGAATTCTCTTCTTGTATACATTTGTTTCTTCTTTTGCAAGCTTCACTCATATGTAGATTTATTCACTTGTTTACAGATCTGAATGCATTTTGTTTTCAAGTGGTTCATACATGTAAATATTTTGTTTGTACTTGAATGTATTATATACTAGTGTGTTCTTTTTCCTTTGCTTTGCCTTCATACTTTTATTTATTCATCTCTATTTATAACTCAAATACACTTGGCCTTGTAATATAAGTAATTTCCGTTTCTAGTTTAAATATTAATTATTGTTATTTAACTTCATATTTATTTTATAAATTCAAACCATTATCAACCATCAATTCTAATATTTATTATTATCATTTATTATTAAACCATTTATTTAAGTTTTAAATTCAAATCAAATAGATATATACATATATATCATTTCAAATTCACTCATATATAATAATTACAATATTTTTACATTTAAATGATTTATACAAAATTTATTTTAATTCGGGGAAACTCGCCTACTTTATCAATTAATTTACAAATTTTTATCCCAAAAATACCATTAATTATTAATTTAAATTAAGTAAAATCTAGGGTCGTTACAAACTTCCCCCCTTAAAAGAATTTCGTCCTCGAAATTCGCAGGCACGAAAGCAACAAAGATAGATAGAATCGATCTCCTATAATTCCTCAAACACAAGATTTGAATTCCAAACTCAAGTCGGAATATCTCAGAATACATACCAATTTGTCCTTCTTCGGGCTTTGGTATTCACAAGATAATAGAATTTCAAATTTGGTTTTAAACGAAATCGTTTTATCGATACTATTCAAATTTAGCCTCATATTCTATTAATCGATTTAACTCAATTTAAAATTTTCCAATTTATTTAAAATTTCAATTCCAAATTTCAAATTCATATTCATTAAAGTTTAAATCAAAAACTGATAAGAACTGATAAAGATACGAAGTAAAAATTTTCTACAACGATTCGTAGGGCCATCATCACACCGAAACTTCTTTTTGTAGTTGATACGAAGAAATCAAAAGAATTTGGAAACGAATCAAAAGAAGATTGATAAGAAAGTTGTTTCCGCTGTTGCAGGGTATTGACCATTTATAGTCGTATTTCCTGTCCCCTATCTCGTTCTCTTCTTGCACTCATACTCACTATTAGTGGATAGTAAGAGAATTTACTGAGGCATACGGACGGATATCTGAGGAATACTCATTCTAGGGTATTCTTCACCCTATCTCTAATGAGCTACTTAATGTGTTATACTCCTGAGCTAAAGTTCAACCTTAGCTCTGATACCACTTGTAACGACTTGGATTTTCCCGTTCGAAAATCGACATCCATACTTTACATCGTACTCGAATGCCATAGATTCGACCGTTCAAATCCGATTCGCCGGAGCTTATAACACAATTAAGTATAACAACACAGCGGAAGAAAAAGAATATAACATTGATACAACGACAGATACAAAATCTGATACAGAATGATACAACGGATATCAATATACATCAGAAATATGATACAAGAAATAGCAGCGAAAAGAAAACGATAACATTAGCAGCGGATAGAATGCCTCCAACAACTCCAACGTCAAGCTCGAACCACAAGGAGAAGCAAGTGCAGTCCTGAACTCCAAGAACTGAACCAGCTCCAGATAATCTACTAAACCTGAATATCTGAGAAAACCCAACTCTAGACTGCCCGTGTGGAAAATGGTGGGCACCCAGAGTTTAGGAAGGGAACAATAAACTCCGGATCAGTCATGGGACTGGTGTGAGCAACAAAAACAGTTTATCTTTAAAACAAGCAACAAAGGCTTTTAAACATTGAAATCCGCAATGCTTTTCGAAAATGAAACTATCATAAGGCCTCCCGCCACACACACAATGCAATCGCAGAATTGGAGGAGATTTCTCCTTATGATAGTCAAAAATGCTTACTACGCAAAATCAAAACTCTTTTGATATTATTTCTAGTGCATAGTGTAGAAAAACATTTCGAAAGTATAATATTAATCTTAGCCAGCATACGACATTTCATCGTATGCCTACTATAGCTACCACGTTCAATAGCAGGTTACCGCCACATTCCATGGCAGGTAATACAACTAAAACCGTACAGGGTTCGTATTGTTTCTGTGGATTTCCAACAAATGATCAGGCTAAGGAACTTCCTTACACCGAAATAGAAACGCCTCTGGAAAGACGCCCCGGATCCTAACCGGATCTCTGCAAACAAAAGGTCGACGCTACCTCACGCTGTACAGCTGTAACTAGGTAACTAACACCTTTATCCGGGATCCCGAAAACCAACAAAGCAACAACCACAAAGTATAATCAACATAGGTAAAATATCTGGGCTCCATACCATGATATCACCTTTTATCCAGAAGGAAATGACATACCCTAGGGGCGCTACCCCTACAAACCTTTGTCGCAACATTCCTGTTTCGACCATTACCGGGTTGTGAGGCTCGACGAAGTCTCGTCCACAAAGCTATGCTTTTTTCACAAAGCCACGCTTTTACACAAAGCCACGCTTTTTCACAAAGCCACGCTTTGACCAACAAATGATCATCAGCACTTCATATGCCACATTACCAAATTGGGAATGTATCACTAGTAACCATCAACTACATAACCTCTGAGCTCATACGTCTCAGAGAAGGGTGTTAAGCTAAGAGAATAAATTCTCCGCCACCAACAGAAATGTATTTGATAGAAACCAGCTTTACATCTCAAAGTGTAACGTCAGACACACATCCATACAAGTCCGTTCCGGGTTCGAACAGAACCGAAGGCACTTCCAAAGAAGCCCTTGCAAATCCGGGTATTCACAATCCCGATCGGATTTCCCATCACTTAGGAAATCCCTATACCGGCACGACTCAGTGCAGAGACAATCGATAGGTCATCCTATCGTTCTCGCAAATACCAGGTCTTCACCACCAGTCTTCAAATGCTATCCATATCATCGTATCACTATTCGGAATGGGTTATATGACACAAAGGTCCTCTCCGGGCTAAACCGAATAACGAGCGCAATTAAAAATCATATGGATACTGGGGTCTCACAGCTTAAAGCCCAAAACTTTTCATTCGAATGGTAAAACAAATTACCATTTCCAATCTTTTAAACAAAAAGATTCATTTCAAAAACCTTCAATGGTTTAAACAATTTCCACACTTTTAATCTTTAAACAAAAAGATCCAATTCACAAAGTTTACCCCATTCACAAAGATTCATTCATGGATTTCAAAACAATTTCCATTTCAATCTGATTAACTCGTTAAATCTTTAAATCAAGATTTAACTTATAGCTTTTAAAACAATTCCATTTCAAATTGGATTAACTCGTCCGGTCTTTGAATCAAAGACTCATTTCATAAATTTCAAAACATTTCAATTCTATTTCAAACTTGAAATTCTTTCAACACAAATTGGAAGTTCATTACTTATGTGAAAGCTTTTACTATTTGAAAACAAATAGTTTCGTTTTCAGAAAAATCCAGTTATATTTACACGAGTTAAAACCCTTAAATTAAATTCAAATTCCCAAATCAATACTTTTAAAATGGTTTAACCCATATATAACTTGTACAGCATCTTTAATCCCTAGTTTCAAATCATAGAATTCAATTTCAAGCTTGAATTCAAAATTTAAATCAAATTATTTAAATTTTCAAAACTCGATTAAGTTATTCAAAATAACTTTTATCTTTGAAATCCCATTTCAAAAGCTTTTTACTTTAAATCCAAATTTCTAATTTCAAAATCAATTGAAATTAAAATTAAAATTTCAAAAACATTAAATTTACATCATCAGTGACTTAACCGATTTCCTGTGAAATCCATATTTGTGTGTGTAAAAGTGTAGTCCAGGGGTTTCACACACAATAGTGCAACATCAACCAATCATCACATATCAGAATACAGAAATATAGTTGATAAGCGATATAAACTATAACGCTTATCTTTCACATACAAATCACAGATATATATCACAGATAAGTAAATAAAAGATCACAACATAAATCAGGATGTATCACAAAGCAATCATATATCAGGGATATCAATAAATCAAATCCATAGAATCCAAATATTCATAAGTAAGGTCAGTTAATTGTCTGATTAATTCCAATCAAATTAATTTCTTATGAATTACTAATCCTGGTTAATTAACAATAATAAATTACAAATCATTTTGATAAATTATTCTTTAATCATTTATTAATTAATCATTTATTAATTAGTTATGGTAAATGACTACGCTTAATCTTAAATCAATGTTATTTACTTGCTTAATCCACTTTTAATCATAAAGTAATTACTTTTAATTTAGTAATTATCTTTAATTAATGATTAGTTATCATTAATTGCTATTGATTAAGTCTTAATCACCATCATACATTAACCATTTAACTTAACTAACATTTTTTTAAAAAATCTTCTTTAAACTTTGAAAACCAATTTATTACTAACTACTAACTTTTAATACTTAACTTAAATCAATTACTTAGTTAAAATAATAATTAAGAGTTGAGATATTGTAAAGTATTAACTATATAATTAAACGGGTATTAAAGTTTTTAACTTATTCTTGTTAAACATTTTCACTTGTTTTTATAAATAAAACAACAGTTTGAAAAACCACAAACCCGAGCCCAAAGCAGATTTACTCGAGCCAAAAACCCATTTACCCGAGCAACTTCTCTCCTATATTTTTCTTTGTGTTTGATTTTAATTTCTTAAAGCCTGGGTAACTCTCGCGTACAACACGCCTACTAACCCGAGACCAACCCTGATTTTCCCGAGCCTCCATCTTCCCCTCTGCTTCATTCCCAAATCATTCGAACTACTCCAAGATAAACGTGCACCGTGCACGTGCACTGCCACCGGTGCCACTTCCGATCATCCACGGCAACTTCGACACATCGATCATTGACGCAGCAACCCCCTCTCGATCACCAAACCCGAATCACGAACCCTCGACAAAATTTAGCATTCCAGTTGAAAACTGGAAGCAGCTCAATGGCCAACATCCTCCTCGAAGTCGCTCCTCTGACCATCAGACGACAAGCGTCTCCGTTCACTTCATCTCCGTTTATCCACGAAGCTGTTACACATGGTCCCATCGAACTCGATCACCTTGAGACACTGCCACGATCCCATTTCCAAGCATACCCAAAACATGAACCGAAACCCTAGTTTAGCCGCTCCACGCAACTCCAATCATCAGAAAATCCTCGAACTATTTTTCCACTGATCGTCAAACCACCAGCCACCCTCGACATCAACCCCGAGGTTCAATGTTGCCGTGATCACCAGAAATCTCAAAAAAAACTCAAATCTGTTCATCTTTGCATTAGTCAGTGAATGCTTGCTTAAAATTTTTGATTTAACTTTCAAAAATCATTATTTTCAAAATCCTTTCGGTTGATATATTTGAAATCAGAAATCATTATGGTTGGATTACAACCTATATTTTGTTTTACCTGTGTCTTCTGATTTTCCAGAGCAAACTTAAATTGTTTTTGCTTTAATTTATTTTTAAAGCTTAAAACATGTTTTAAACAATTTTTGTTTGTTTAGATTCCAATCCTTAAATATAAACAGAGGGAGAGATTTGGATTTTAGAAATAGGTTTACTCTGTAAACCTGGAACAAGAATATTTGTCTGTAACCCAGACATGCACAATCATATATGCATACTTATATGTATATACAAACATAATTCCACTTGAAACAACAGCCCAGATCCTACTTCAAGCATTCATTACCATATCAAAGAATATAAGCAAAAATAAGGGAGTTTGCTCACCTTTGAAATGAAGACAGAGGATAAGCCTGGGAATGATTTATTTGAAATCTGGAAGTTATACTTTTGATCTGAGCTTGATCTTCTGGTTGAATTTATTTGAGTTGTTGTTGAAATTTGTTTAAGTTTAAGATGATGTTTTATTTCACATATTTTTGTTTCTCAGCTTAGAATGGTCGAACTGATGAGGATGGATATGTAAGAAATGAAGTGTTACAGGGCGATATAATGTGTTTGTACAATACAAAGTGATATTTTTATACAATGGTCAGTGATTTTTATTTCAAATTGGAGGCCGATAGTACCTTGCATTAATTAACATTGTCATACTTTTTATTTCGTATGTACTTATGTTTCCATTTGCAGCTGTACATGCATTATCATCTTGCTTTACAGGTTGATGAATTCTCTTCTTGTATACATTTGTTTCTTCTTTTGCAAGCTTCACTCATATGTAGATTTATTCACTTGTTTACAGATCTGAATGCATTTTGTTTTCAAGTGGTTCATACATGTAAATATTTTGTTTGTACTTGAATGTATTATATACTAGTGTGTTCTTTTTCCTTTGCTTTGCCTTCATACTTTTATTTATTCATCTCTATTTATAACTCAAATACACTTGGCCTTGTAATATAAGTAATTTCCGTTTCTAGTTTAAATATTAATTATTGTTATTTAACTTCATATTTATTTTATAAATTCAAATCATTATCAACCATCAATTCTAATATTTATTATTATCATTTATTATTAAACCATTTATTTAAGTTTTAAATTCAAATCAAATAGATATATACATATATATCATTTCAAATTCACTCATATATAATAATTACAATATTTTTACATTTAAATGATTTATACAAAATTTATTTTAATTCGGGGAAACTCGCCTACTTTATCAATTAATTTACAAATTTTTATCCCAAAAATACCATTAATTATTAATTTAAATTAAGTAAAATCTAGGGTCGTTACACAGATTAGCTAGGCAGACTTTTGTATGCTTTTGATAGGCCGCGCATCCCAATAACTTAGTAATATTTCAGCTCTCCTAACATACTACCATATACACACACACACACACTATATGTATACATATAATATCTCATCGCATTTACAACTTAAGGCCATATAAGGAAACTCCCTTATTTCACCTTTAATTATGGATTAATTTCCATAATTATCCTTAGCTTCCTTCCTAAAAGTTTTAATGCCACTTATTAACCTATTTATTCCATACGATAAGATTTTATACATTACTATTTATATGGTACTAACATATTTATGAGTATGCAAATTTTAGGCTAACTTAATATCCCTAAGCATGCGTAGAAGTATTCCTATTATAAGATTTTCGCTTCCTATACTAATTGTTAAAATGTCAAAACTTACATATTCATAGAAGCCTCAATTCCATACGATGATTTACAAAATAGCTAATATCCTAAGCTAGACAAAATAGACTTGGATATAAAAAATGGAATCAAAACCCAAACTTATTGTATATTAATATAATAGAATCAACACCATTATTTCAAGAAAACTAAACTTCACAATTTAAACCCTTTATATTCTATTTAACATTTACATATACAAACTTGAAGTAAAATAAAGGGATTCATATTTATCTAAGTTACAGAAATAGGCAGTGCAACAAAGAGGAAAATCCATACTTTTCACACCATTCCCTAAAAAAAATTATTTTTGAACCCCTTAATCGCAACAACATAAATTAGAAGTGGAAGTTGAATAGTTCATAAATTATTCAAATTGCAAGCAACAAATTAAATTCTACTATATTAAAATAAAAAAATTGAAGTTCCAATTAATCCAAGGAATGACATTTTATTTCGTGAAATTTTGGGGTTTTAAGGTTTAGAGTTTTCATATACAAAATTCCCAAGGCATAAAACAAATTCAAACTTTTACTGCATAAGTTACGAAAATGTGAAAAACTAAGATTTCCACTCGCATGTAGTTCCCCTGCTTTTTTTGAATTCGATTCATGCCTTCACCTAATTCCTCCTTCAGATTCCTTCTTTTTGGAATGTACAACCATTCGATTGTATATATATTAAATTCAAAATCAAAGATTAGGGAAAAATAGCAATAAAAAAACATATATATCCATACGCATACACATACATAGATATATATATATATATATGTATATATAATCTATTACCTTTAAGTTTAATTGATTCTAAATCGAAGAATTGTAAAAGAAAACCAACGGAATTTCACTATCATTCCAATTTTCTAGTAAATATAAGTGAGGGGCTAGCCTTTTTTTTATAGTGGTTAGAAGGTATTTGGACCATACGATTTAAGTGGGTTTAAAATAATAAAATTCGCACCATTCGTAGCCTGGACAAACCCTAGCTGACATTCATAGACCGATCAACCAACCTACCCTGGGCAGTCGACCGCTAGTGTTCAACCGGCCGAATATAGCAGTTGGCTGGCCTTTTATCATAAGCGTAATTTATTTTTTGCCTTTATTCATTTATTTATTTCCCCTTTTAAAACTGCCTTTAATATTCTTCTTAAACGTCAAGTTTCACTTAACATTAAAATATTGGTTACCATTTAAATTTTAAACATTAATGTTATTAAATTTTTTAAATTTAAATTTGTTTGAATTATTTTAAATTCGAAAACTTCAAATGTCAATAACTTTTCTGTTTGAGCTCCAATCGCAAAACTTAATATATGAAAGTTGATTGGAAAATTGCCATGAACACAATGGTGTAACTTTGATGGAAAAATTACGACGTTTGCAAAATTCTTTTTTTAGTTTTATTATTAATTAATTAATTTCTTATTATTAGTTGTTACGGGGTGTTACATTCTCCTCCCTTAAAAGGATTTCGTCCTCGAAATACCTAAGGGATAGATAGTGTAACGCACATTTTAAAACCATGTTATACAACCAAGTTATCTACACAACCATTTACTTGTCAAAAATGCAATGTGATTATGTATGCAACATATTATAGGTAAGCTCAATCCTAGCGTGAGTGCAAGATCGTGATATATAGTGTAAAATCCTCTATTTGAAGCCTCAAAATTAACCGTTACAGATGCTGCAATCATCTATAGTTTTAATTTTTTTGGTGACCAAATGCGGTAATGTTAGATACATTGATATACCAGAAATACATGGATATGAAAAAACATTAAACTCAATTTCAGAAAACAAATTTCTCATTCCATTTCAAATCGCATTTCAGATTTATTACATAATCCCAATTCGTAAACCACGTTCAGAGAAATATAGTTATTGCAAATTATGCCAAGAGCGACATATGAAGATGCCCCCTTGGTTGATCAGAGTCTAAATATAGGCACTAAATGACTTTGCCATTATATGCAATTACACAGCGAAATCAAACAGAAAGAACTCCTAATAGCTAGCTTGCCTCCTGCATGTCTCTAGGAGTTTATTCGTCTAAAGGAGAACCTGAAAAACTTAACTCTCAAACTACTCAAATTAAATTGAGCACCCGAGAATTTAAGGGGAAACATAAACTTCGAGTCAGACAAAAAGTCTGGTGTGAATAATAACCTACCATCTCGAACCATGTAGATATCTAGTGAGCCCACGCCGCTTAGCGGAACAGGTTTCCCCCCACTAGTATCTTAACTCAATTTATAATAACCATATATTGTGCACCTGCATCCACAATGGTTAAGAAATAACATAATAAAATGTATCATGATGATATGCAAACATTCAATATGCTCTGGATTTCCCATCCCCATTCACCTGACTATCTGTCTCAAGTCATAGTTTCTAGGGTCACTATTAACCTATTAGTTTTCATGGACTGACTAATAAACTGTTACAAGCTTATGGACTATTTTTTCGGTTTCATAGTTTTTATGGGATCACTAAGAACATTTGGTGTCTACCAATAACATCATCCAATCATAGTTTTCATGGAGTTACTATGAACCTATTGGATTTTCCAATAACATCTCTCATGCAATAGTTTTCATGGACTGACTATGAACCTATTGATCTCTATCAACAACCTATTTCAGACAGAGTTTTCATGGGATCACTAAGAACCTATTGGCCCTTGCTAATAACAATTTCCATAAAAAATAGTTTTTATAGGCTTACTAAGAACCCGTCTAAACCAATAATCTTTTGATCGGTCTTGGGCATCCTATATTCTGGTCTTTCTGACCTCCTAGATGCAATTCTACTGACACGAGAGTTAATTCAATGTATATTCACTACTAGGTCAACCTAGCCTATTATTCTGCCCTTAACACGCCAAAATGAAGTTATGGGTTATAAATGAAGTGAAAATATTACACAAGCATACATGATAGCTGATCAAATAACACAACAATATAAACATCCATGGTTTAATTCCTTGTAATCATTTTTCTAATGAAAAATGGTTAATACCCTTAACCCACTATCTTTAGCAAGGAAAGCTTCCTCTAAAATTTCAAAGTTAAATGTCATTTCAAAACTCTTCTACATTATCATATGTTTACTTTAAAAATTAGATTTGGTTCTCTAATTTGAAAACTAAGGCTTTCGATTATATCTTTCAGATCATTGTGACATTATGAGTTACTCTCCGTCACTCTCCCATTCGATATCATGGAGCAAACAAGCCCTCCGTCCCCTTCCATTTAACTAATGGGTTTCAAACAAGCGACTATGCCCTTTTCGCCACTCTACTCTAGTGGCATGACCTTTTGAAATCATTGCTTAAGCAATGCAAAAGGCCATTTCCACTACTTTAAAACTATGCGAAAGGACCTTGTCGACACCATTGATTGGGTGCGGCACAACCCTTCCACCACTATAATTAAACATGCATGCAGAAGGACCCTTTCAACACTATCAACTAGTGTGGAAGGTACCTTCCGTAATGATTGGAATTACTCAAGTATAAAGGTGTGAAAGGTATGCTATCGACACAATTGATTAGCGTGGCACATCCCTTCCGTCCTCATTGACTAACATACTTGCGTAGCATATAAGAGTGGAAGGAACCCCTTCGACACTATCTACTAGTGCGGAAGGCCCTTTTCGTGGTAGTTGGATCAATTAATGTGGCTGTGCCCACTTGTTAAAGTGTATGTCTACGGAGGGACCCCTTCAACACTATTGATTAGTGCGGAAGGACCCTTCCGCCTTCATCCTAGACAAGGCTATATGTTAACTACAACGACACCCATATCCCCTTAGTGTTCAAAGAAAAGTAGCATTGTATGCTTTCGAAGGTATCAATGCTTTCAAAGGCAAGTGGCGTTGCTGTAATTACTATAAAAACTGATTTTAAACTAAGTAAAGAAATTTCTTTTTACCCAGCCCCTAATGCATAAATTTTCTATTGGATAACAAAACTTTAATAAAATTCTTTTTAGAATTTGATGCTGCATGTAATTCCCAATGCTCCAATCTTAAATTAAAAATTATTAACTAACCTCTTGTATTTAATTAATCATTAAATAGTAATCTTTCTAATTAAATCCAAAACTCACCCAAATCTCTTGAGAAAAATCTTAGAAATTCACATAAATTTCAAAATGATAATTTCTTTATCATATAAAATTTTCAGCCCGAAAATAATTAATTAATTCCTTAAATTAATAAAAACCCGAAATATCTATTTATTTCACCTGAAAATAAATAATAAATTATCCATAGCTTGGAATATTATGAAAATTTAAACCTACCTCCAAAATAATGTTTTACATAATATATTCAAAAATCATGGCATTTGGAAATCATTTTGCACGATTTTATCCTTAAAACCAAACTATATTATTCCATAAAATCCTTATTTAAATTATAACAAGGCATTTAAATCAAAACATATCATCATTCATCCAATCATACGGTTTTAAACATCAAACCCGAATTAAAACGTTCAGAATGAATTATATGAGATGGTTTAGATCATTATTCACCTTGTTTGGATAAGGAACTTGAGATTTGTTCTACACTTTAATCTTCCTGGCTTGAATCTTAGCCTCTAATTATTTTTGAGCTCCTATTCTCCTAGGGTTTTGGTCGGCCTTGTTTTTTGGTTTATGTTTTTGTTTTCTAGGAATGTAAATGAGAATGTGGTAAGGGGTTTTAGGGGTTATGGGGTTCAGATATTCCCATATTGCCCTTGTCTTATTCTCTTAAGTATTTAATTTATAAACCATTCTTATAGATTCATTTAGTTAAGGCCTAAACCTAATTAGCTTTTAGATCTCAATTTCCTTATCACACTAGATCCACATTATTCTATTTAATTTTTCTAATTAAATCTCCTGAATAATGTTGATCAAAATTAGGGGTGTTACAGGCTCCCCTCATTAAAGAATTTTGTCCTGGAAATTCAACAAGGACTATATACTAAGCATGATATCTATGAAATCATATGTAACATTTCCTAACTACCATACTAGCCTACCTGGCTAGCAAACAGTCTATATAAAGTAAATATAGAACATACTGTTAAAGAAGATCGGGATAAGTATTCCTAATCCTGTCTTCGGTTTCCCAAGTACAGTCCTTCTCGTTGTCGCTCCACTGAACTTTCACTAACTTGACTGTCTTGTTTCTTAACCTCTTCACATCTCTTGTTACAACCCGAACTTGTTGCCTGACAAAAGTCAGATCTGGTTCTACTATTAAGTCTTCCAATGTAGTCGAAGGGATAATAGTCTTACTTATGAAGATGAGACACACTAAACACATTATGGACACCTGCCAAACTGCTCGGCAATTCTACTCTGTATGCAAGCTTTTCGATCCTCTCTATAACTGGGAACGGTCCAACATATCTCGGTGCCAGTCTCCCTGACTTTCCGAATCGTACCATACCCTTCATCGGTGATACCTTAATGAAAACCCTATCTCCAAATGAGAACTCTAGATCCTTGCGCCTCTTATCCGTGTAACTCTTTTGTCTAGACTGAGCTTCCTTCATCCTACCTCAGATCAACTCAATCTTCTCTGTTTCCTCTCTTATTAGATATGGACCTAAGACTAATCTATCTCCGGTTTCCAACCAACATGCTTGTGACTTGCATAGCCTTTCATACAAAGCTTCGAAAGGCGTTATTCCTATACTAGTCTAATAACAGTTATTATAGGAAAACTCAACTAAGTGTAGGTGATCTTCCCATGATCCACCAAAATCTAGCCCACAAGCTCTCAACACATCTTTGAGTGCCTTGTTGACTCTCTTTGTCTGCCCATCTGTCTAAGGGTGATAAGCAGTACTCATCTTGAGCTTGGTACCTAACACATCCTGTAGACTCTTCCAGAACTCGCTAGAAAACAAAGTATCTCTATCACTGACTATACTACTAGGAATCCTATGTAGTCTAACTATGTTCTTCATAAAAAATTTAGCCAAAACAGGTGCCGTCCTGGTTGATTTGACTGGAATGAAATGGACACTCTTAGTCCACCTGTCCACTATGACCCATATACTTTCATTTCCCTGATTTGACCTTGGCAACCCATCTATAAAATCTATGGATATCGAATCCCATTTCCAAACTGGTGTCTCCAAAGGTTGAAGCAACCCACTCGGCTTCTGATGTTCGTCCTTCACTTGTTGACAGTTGACACACCGCTTTACCCACAAACCAACATCCCTCTTCATACCTTCCCAATAGAAACTCCTCTTCATGTCTTGATACATCTTGGTTCCCCCAGGATGAATTGTAAACTTCAATCGATGACATTCCCTAAGGACTTCTCTCCTTAGGTCCTCAACATTCAGAACACACAACCGTCCCTTCTTTCTCAACCACCCCCTCTAGTCAAGATTAAAATCTTTTAGATCATCAATCTCTGATCCAACCTCAAGCCTTCTAATCTTCTTGGCCAACATGGTTCTTCTTTTTATTTAGAAGCAATCCTTTCGATCAGAACTGGTCGGACTTCCAAGCAGGATAACATGGTAGTGCTCTGACTAGAACTAGCAGTCAATCTTAACTGGATACTACGTGTAGACAATGCCTCTAGGTCTTTCCACTCAGCTAACACCACATTCAAATGTTTTCTACTAAGAGCATCCGCTACTTTATTTAAAGTGTATACTCTATACCAAAATCATAAGCTACCAAAGACTCCAGCCACCTTTGTTGTCTCATATTCGACTCCTTCTGAGAGAATAAGTACCTTAAGGACTTATGATCTGTGTATAACTCAAATCTCTCCCCTAAGAGATAATGTCTCCATACTTTCAATGCGAAGGTCACCACTGCTAACTCTAGATCATGAGTAGGATATCTCACTTCATGCGGTCTAAGCTGTCGTGAAGCGTAGGCAATAACTTTACCTTCCTTTCTGCATCAATACAGACCCTAATCTAGTTCCACATGGATCATTATACACAACTAATCCTTGATTCACTTTTGGAACTACAAACACAAGTGCATTGGTCAATAAATGCTTTAACTTAAGGAATGCTTCCTCACATTTGTCATACCAAATAAACTTCACGTCCTTCCTGGATAGCTTAGTCAAAGGCGCTGCTATCCGCGAGAAATCCTTAATAAAACTCTGGTAGTAACCAGCAAGCCCAAGAAAACTTCTGATCTCAGTCGCCGTCTCTGGTCTCTTCTAGTTATTAACAGCTTCGATCTTATCCGGATCAACTGACAAGCCCTTCTCTGAAACCACGTGACCAAGAAACTTAACTTCTTTCTTCTAGAAATGACACTTTGAAAACTTCGCTTTCAATTGATGCTGCCTTAGCATCTCAAGTATCACTCTAAGATGAACTTCATGCTCTCTTTCATCCTTAGAGTATATTAAGATGTCATCTATGAATACCAAAACGAACCTATCTAAGTGCTCTCGGAAAACCCAATTCATCAAATCCACGAAGAAAACTGGTGCATTCGTTAACTCGAATGGCATCACTAAAACACTCGTAAGAACCATACCTAGTCCGAAACGCCGTCAACGGAATGCTGTCGTCTGCCACTCTTAGCTGATAGAAACTTATTGCCAAATCCAATTAGGAAAATACTCTGGCTACACTCAATTGATCAAATAAATCATCGATTCTCGGCAAAGGATACCTATTCTTGATGGTCCTCTTATTCAACTTACGGTAGTCGATGCACATCCTTAACGACCCATCCGGTTTCTTCACGAACACCACGACCGCTCCCCATGGCAAACAACTTGGTCTGATAAAATTCTTTCCCTCTAAGTCCACTAGCTGCACCTTTAACTCTTTCATCTCGGTAGGTGTTATCCTGATAGGTGGTCTACTTACAGGTTCTGCTTCTGGCACAAGATCTATCTGAAATTTAATGGCTCGCTTAGGTGGTAGTCCTGTGACTGGCTCAAAAACATCTGCAAACTCTTTAGCTGGCAAAACCTGATTCAACTCTTCTTCTACTTCCATAGCATCCAACAATGCACAAGCACTCAGATCTGAATTCTCCATTGAGTATATAATTCGGTTATGACTATTATGGTGTCTTAGCAATATTTCCATATCCTGGCAAAATATCCTAGCATCATATCTATCTAACCAATCCATACCCAAAATGATCCCAATGCCTATGAAATCAAAAACATACAAACTGCATGCAAACTTATGACCTAACAAATCAAGTTCTAACTGGTCACATCTCATCCCCAGAGTTGCATACTCTCCTATCGGATTTGCAACCCTTAAGGAAGTAACAAGGTATGAGGGTTCTAAACATAACTTAACTACCAAACACTGAGATATAAATGAATGTGATGCACCGGTATCAAATAGTACCCTAACTAGTATACTATGAATCAAAAGCGCACCTTCCATCACAGTCTTTCCCATCTCAGCAGCGGTTGGTCTAGAAGATGATGGTTTCAAGGCAAAAACTTTTCCCTTTTCTTCTCTAACCTTTCTGGACACTAATTCTTGTAATGCCCAATCTGGTCACAGTTGAAGCACTTCACTCCTTTCTTGTCAGCAGCCTTCTTTACTTTGCATGTCCGACACTCGTGACCAAAATGTCCCTTCTTATCGCACTTAATGCAAACCAGATCAGCTTTCTCCTTCTTGGCAGCTCCTCCCTTCTGAGCTACTTTTCGTTTAAAGAACTTTCTCTTCTTTCCCTGGGGATCTTGAACCACGGCTGACTTCCCCTTACTAAACGTAGAGGGCATCTCTTCGTTCCCGATGGCCATCTCCACCACAACTTTGCTTGGATCTCGAAGTTGTGGCATAGTCACCCTAGCAATCTCGAGTCTTAACCCTCGAACGAACCTCTCGTTCCTTTTAATGACGGTGTCAATGGTAGCATATCCGTATTTGGACAACTCCTTAAACTTCATAGCATACTCAATCACTGACATCTCACCTTGCACTAAGTCCGTGAACTTTCTTAGCAATACTGATATGGAAACTTTAGACAAAAACCTCTCTTCGAATCTCCTTCGAAACTATGCCTAAGTCAACTCTTCCTCGGGAACTTCCATGGTAATACCATTCCACTAATAAAGTGCTGCTCTCTGCAACTGCCCAGGAGCAAGTCTCCTCTTATGCTCATCATCTAATCCCAAGTCAGCTAAAATTATTTCACAGTGCAATAACTACTTTTCTACTTCAAAAGCATCCTTTGTTCCCAAAAACGGCTTCCCACTAAGACTGGTGTAATCCCTACTCAGCTTGGCATAGTTATTGCCAACTAGGGCCATAGGATTTGCACCTCCAGCATTCACAGCATTTCCCCCAGCTACTCCTGCAGCTGCTCCAACTTGCATCGGATTGACGAAGAACCGATACATCATCCCTATATCTACCAGCGGGATTCCAGCACCTACATTGGCATTTGCCTTTGGATTAGCATTCGCCTGCCAACTCGTAATCTTCCTAGTATTGGGTCGAGCATTTTCATTAGTTGTGGTGCTTCCTCTACCAAGATTTCCTTTTTCATTTCCTACCTCTATATCTTCCTTTCTCGTATATCTATATACAAGCCTTAGTAAGATACAAAAGAATGGTCTAAGAGAAAAGGGGAATACATACTTATATATATATAACAAATGCAAGTACGTTACTATAACATTAACCCAAACCCCGATCTCATTCTTTGATTCATTGGGTTATGTTTTGAAAATCTTTTAGGTTCAAATTTCTTTTAAATTTATACAAACCTATGCTCTGATACCAACTTGTACCATCCCCCATTTGAAGGCCCAAAACTAACCACTACAGATGATGTAGTCATCTATAGTTATTATTTTTCAGTGACTAAATGCGGTAATGTTAGATACATCGATATACCAGAAACACATGGATATGAAAAAATTTAAACTCAATTTTAAAACAAAATTCTCATTCCATTTCAAATCGCACTTCAGATTCATTACATAATCTCAATTCGTAAACCACATTCAGAGAAATATAATTATTACAAATTACGCCAAGAGCAACATATAAAGATGCCCCCTTGGTTGATCAGAGACTAAATATAGGCACTAAATTCCTTTATCATTACATCCAATTACACAACGGAATCAAACAGAAAGAACACCTAATAGCTAGCTTGCCTCCTACATGTCTCCCAAAGCTTATTTGTCTAAAGGAGAACCTGAAAACCTTAACTTTCAAAAAATCAATTGAGCACCCAAGATTTTAAGGGGAAAACAAAAACTTCGAGTTAGACAAAAAGTTTTGTCTGAATAATAACCTAATCTAGTGAGACCACGCTACTTAGTGGAACGGGTTTTCCCCTCACTAGTATCTCAACCCAATTTATAATAACCATATACTATGTACCTGCATCCACAATGGTTACGAAATAACATAATAAAATGTATCATGATGATATGCAAACATTCAATATGCTCTGGATTTCCCATCCCCGTTCACCTGACTATCAGTCTCTAGTCATAGTTTCTAGGGTCACTATTAATCTATTAGTTTTCATGGGTTGACTAATAAACTGTTACAAGCTTACGGACTATCTTTCCGGTTTCATAGTTTTTATGGGATCACTAAAAACCTATTGGTGTCTACCAATAACATCATCCAATCATAGTTATCATGCGGTCACTATGAACCTAATGGATTCTCCAATAACATCTCTCATGTCATTGCTTTCATGGGCTGACTATGAACCGGTTGATCTGTATCAACAACCTATTCCGAACCTAGTTTTCATGGGATCACTAAGAACCTATTGGCCCCTATCAATAATAATATCCTTAACATAGTTTTTATGGGCTTACTAAGAACCTGTCTAAACCAACAATCTTTAGATCAGTCTTGGGCATTCTTTATTCTGGTCTGTCTGATCTCCTAGATTCAATTCTACTCACACTGGAGTTAATTCAGTGTATATTCACTACTGGGTCAACCTAGCCCGTTATTATGCCCTTAGCACCCCCAACATGCGGTTATGAGTTATAAATGAAGTGAATATGATTACACATGCATACATGATAACTGATCAAATTACACAACAATATAAACATCCATGGTTTAATTCCTTGTAATCATTTTTTTAATGTAATGTGGTTAGTACCTTTAACCCACTATCTTTAGCAAGGAAAGCTTCCTTAAAATTTCAAAGTTAAATGCCATTTCAAAACTCTTCTACATTGCCATGTGTTTACTTTAAAAATGAGATTTGGTTCTCTAATTTGAAAACTAAGGCTTTCGACTATATCCTTCAGATCATTGTGACATCATGAGTTACCCTCCATCACTCTCCCTTTCGACATCATGGAGCAAACAAAGCCCTTCGACCCATTTCATTTAACTAATGGGTTCTAAACAAGTGGCTATGCCCCTTTCGCCACTTAACTCTAGCGGCCGGACCTTTCGAAATCATTGCTTAAGCAATGCGGAAAGCCCCATCCACTACTTCTTTGAAGCCATGCGAAAGGACCTTATCGACACTATTGATTGGGTACGGCACAACCCATCCACCTCTATAATTAAACATGCATGCAGAAGGACCCTTTTGACACTATCAACTAGTGTGGAAGGTACCTTCTGTACTGATTGGACTTACTCAAGTATAAAGGTGCGGAAGGTATGTTGTTGAAACAATTGATTAGTGTGGCACACCCCTTCCATCCTCATTGACTAACATACTTGCGGAGCGTATAAGAGCGGAAGGAACCCCTTTGACACTATCTACTAGTGCAGAAGGTCCTTTCCGTGATAGTTGGATCAATTAATGCGGTGGTGCCTACTTGTTAAAGTGTATGTATGTGGAGGGACCCCTTCGACACTATTGATTAGTGCGGAAGGACCCTTCCGCCTTCATCCTAGACAAGGCTACATGTTAACTACAATGATACCTATCCCCTTAGTGTTCAAAGAAAAGTGGGATTGCATGCTTTCGAAGGCATCAATGCTTTCGAAGGCAAGTGGAGTTGCTGTAATTATCATAAAAACTGATTTTTAACTAAGTAAAGCAATTTCTTTTTACCCAACCCCTTATGTTGTAAATTTTCTATTGGATAACAAAACCTTTATAAAATTCTTTTTAGAAATTGCTGCCACATGTAATTTCCAATGCTCCCATATTTAATTAAAACTTACTAATTAACCCCATGTATTTAATTAATCATTAAATACTAATATTTCTAATTAAATCCAAAATTCACCTAAATCTCTTGAGAAAAATCTCAAAAATTCACATAAATTCAAAAATGATAATATCTTTATCATATAAATTTTTCAGTCCAAAGATAATTAATTAATTCCTTAAATTAATTAAAACCCCCAAATATCCATTTCTTTCACTCGAAAATTCATAATAAATTATCTGTAGCTTGGAATATTATAAAATTTTAAACCATCTCCAAAATAATTTTTTACATAGCATGTTCAAAAATCATGGCATTTGGAAATCATTTTACACGAATTTAGTCTTATAACCGAACTATATTATTCCCCAAAATCCTTGTTTAAATTATAACATGGCATTTAAATCAAAACATATCATCATTCATCCAATCATACGGTTTAAACCACAAACTCGAATTAAAACATTCAGGATGACTTATATGAGATGGTTTAGATCATTATTCACCTTGTTTGGATAAGGTACTTGAGATTTTTTTTACACTTTAATCTTCCTAGCTTGAATCTTAGCCTCTAATGTATTTTTGAGCTCCTCTTCTCCTAGGGTTATGGCCGGCCTTGTTTTTCTTTTGTTTATGTTTTTGTTTTGTAAGAATGTAAATGAGAATGAGAATGTGGTAAGGGGTTTTAGGGGTTATGGGGTTCGACTATTCCCATATCGCCCTTACCTTATTCTCTTAAGTATTTAACTTATAAACCACTCCTATATATTCATTTAGTTAAGGCCCAACCATAATTAGCTTTCAAATCTTAATTTCCTTATCACACTCGACTCCACATTATTCTATTTAATTTATCTAATTAAATCTTCTGAATAATGTTGATCAAAATTAGGGGTGTTACATATAGGCATGTGTGCAAGAATCCTAAATATACATAAGATTCTACATGAGTGCAAAAATGATAGTAAAAGGCGTCGCAACCATCCACTACCATCCAAGATAGCAACCACGATGCAACCAAAACCTATACAATACTAAATTGTGGAGAGTGAAAGTTTACCAAAGAAAAACTCAAGAAAGCCTTCATCTTCTCTTCGGTTTCTCACGTTCTTTCCATTGGATTATCTCCCCATTGTACTCGTACCATCCAAATTTCTTTATTACAAAGCTTCCTAACTTCGTGCTCCACTATATGTGCGAATGCATAGGGTGTTATTGGCTCCGTCTCAATATCAGTTAATTAATCAAGCTCTACTATAGTAGCTGTGCTGTGCAGGCATTTCCTCAAGTGCAATAAATGAAACGACGTCATGGACTCCCACTAATTTGGCCGGAAGCTTCACTCGATACATAAGTTCCCCCACCCTTTCCAAAATAAAGAAAGGCCCAACAAACCTTGACGCCAACTTACACGATGTACCAAACCTCGTAACCCTCCTAAAAGGGGAAACCTTAACAAACACCATGTCTCTAACCCAAAACTCCAATTCCTTCCTTCGCTTGTCAACATAGGACTTCTGACGGTCCTATGAGGTCTTCATTCACCATCTAATCATCTCTACCTTATTTGAATCTCACGGATCAAATCTTGTCCAAGTAGATTTTTGTTGGTGGTTTCACACCAACAATTTGGCAATTTGCATGGCCTCCCATATAAGGTTTTAAAGGGTGTCATGCCAATCGTCGCTTGGTAGCTATTATTGTGTGCGAACTCTACTAAGGGTAAACGATGCCTCTAATGTCCTCCAAAATCCATGATGCAAGTTCTCAATAAAATTTCCAAAATTCTGTTCATCCTTTCGGTTAGATCGCCTGTCTACAGGTGGTAAGCAATGCTAAGATTTAACACCGTTCCTAAATCTGACTGTCAACTCCTCCAAAATTCACTAGTGAACAAGGAGTCTCCAATACTAACAATGCTGACCGGAACTCCATGCAATCACACGAGTTTCCTAATATAAATTTGCGCTAGAGATGATGCGGTCCTATTGCTTCTCATAGGAATAAAGTGGGCACTTTTAGTGAGCCTATCCACTATAACCCAAATAGCCTCATTGCCTCTTTGACTCCTAGAAAACCCATTTATAAAGTTTGTCGATATATGCTCCCACTTCCTAGTCGGTACCTCTAGCGGCAATAGCAGTCCTCCGGGCTTTTCTTGTTCTGCCTTTATATTTTAGCACGTCAAACATATAGACACATACTCTATTACCCATTTTTTCATCCTCGACCAATAGAAAATCTGCTTCATATCCTTATAAATTTTATCTCCGTTGGGGTAAATACTCATCCTAGAATGGTAACACTCAACCATCACTTCTTCCAAAATGTCCTCCAGCATTGGAACACATAGGCATCCATCTCTCCTCGGACATGCTTTTTTTCTGTTGTATATCTACCATTATGGGGGAAATTTTTTCCTCTACTTAACTTACCTAAAATATCAACTACTACCACATCTTTGTTTTGTTCTTTCCCGATGCGGTCTAATAATGCGGGTCATACTTCCATTGTTGCTAGATATCCTAGGGTGGGTTCTGATGGTAGTTGGAAATTGAAAATCGAGAGGAACTCCAACTACCTCCACTCATATATAACACCAAGATTAGCATGCCTCCGGCTAAGGGTATCTGCAACAACATTCCCTTTTCCAAGGGTATACTGTATCTCAAAGTCATATGATGCTACAAACTCCATTCACCTCTACTACCTAAGATTCAAATATTTTTGGGAAAACAAGTATTTAAGGGGTTTATGGTAGATGAATAACTCAAACATTTCTCCCAAAAGATAGTGCCTCCACATCTTCGAAGCAAAAAGATAGCCGCTAACTCTAAGTTTTATGTGGGATACCTCTTCTCTTGATCCTTCCACTATCTACTTGCATAGGCTATCACTCAGCCTTATTGCATAAGAACGGCTCCTAACCCCATACTACATGCGTCGGTGTAAACAGTGAAAGGCTTCATCCCATCCGGAATGGTGAGTACTGGCGCACTAGTCAACAGCTCCTTCCAAGGTTTTAAATATCAGATTTCGGTCACGTTTCGTCTCAGAATTTTTACACAAGTTATCTCGTATCAGGGGAGATCTCGGACGAGATGAGTACATATTGGGTGTACATCTCGGATTGACATCTCGGGTCTTATAATGCATTTCGGGAATATCTCGAATGTACTTATGTGTCAAAAATTGATGTGTCAAAAATTTATTTAACGGTTATAACTTTCTTAGTAAAATTAAAAATGGTAACATACTTGATTTACATGGAAAAAAGAATATTTTTAAAAGATTAGTAGCTTGATTAGCTTAATTGATTTGGTAATGATTGAATAGTATCCTTTTATTTGAACATAATAAAGAAGTGAAACCTTTTGCTATGACTCATTAAGATAAAAAGTAAAGAATATGTTCAAGAAGTTGGTAAATTATAATTGGATTGAGTAGTTTCGTTTGAATCAATATGAAAATAAAAAACATTATGCAAAATAAGAAAAATGTATAATTTCGGGTGAGATCTCGGATTGAGATTTTGACCCATATTTCGGGTGAGATTTGTATATCTCGGACGAGATGAGTGTCGAGGGAGATATGGAGGAGATTTGATGTCTCGTCTCGTTTAAGTGTGAAAAGGAGATATCGGAGGAGATCTCGGGCGATATATAGGAGATTTAAAACCATGGCTCCTTCAGCTTCTCAAATACTTCCGTGTATTTCTCATCCCATGCAAAAACTAAAATTTTCTTGGTTAAGCGAGTTAGTGGGGGTGCTATTTTTGCAAAGTCCTTGTTTAACTTCCTATGGTGACCGCCAATCCAAGAAAACTCCTAACCTCTGCGGCATTCTTCAAAATCTTCCAGTCTTGAATAACTTTCAGTCATATTAGTAAGAATCTGAACTTGCACACCAATTTACTCACATAGTGCATGAGTCTATCATGCCCAACCAAAAAGTTGATAACCTTCCCAAAGACACTCCACAAAACACCGGTATATTAATTTGGGCCGCTTGTAGCCTCATTATAATAGTTCATTTAGTGTTTAGCCCGAAGGCTAGTCAGCAGTCTGAAAGCTGGTCCGACTATAGCGGCTTACTAACATGCCACCTTTGTAGGATCAACAGCCAATCCCTTCTCGGAAACAATATGACCGAGAAATCTTACCTCCTTCTTCCAAAAATGACACTTTGAGAATTTGACTTTAGGTTGATACCTTCTCAAGGTCTCTAGAGCCTCCCTTTGGTTTTCATGCTCACCTTCACTTTTAGAGAATATTAGAATATCATCCATAAATACCACGACGTACTTATTTAGCTGCCCTCTGAAGATTCTATTCATCAAATCCACAAAGTATGCAAGGGCATTCGTCAACCCAAAGTTCATTACTTTTTATTCATATAGTCCATCCAAAGTGCAAAAATAGTCTTTTGTTTGCTATCCTTGGCTATTCTCAATTGGTGGAATCCCCTGGCTAAGTCCAATGGAGAAAAGATTTTAGCTCCAACAAGCTGGTCAAATAAATCATTAATTTTAGGTAAGGGTGCCTATTTTTCTTGGTCAGCTTGTTAAGCTCTCTATAGTCAATGCATAGCCTTAAAGAACCATCTGGCTTTGTAGCGAAGACAACAAGTGCTCCCCATTCTGAAGTACTACAGAGAATAAATCCCTTCTGTAGTAGCTCCTAAATCTACTTATCCAGCTCTCGCCTTTCTTTGGTGGCCATATGCCATAATGGCAGCACGACAGGTCTAGCGTCTTTCTTCACATCAATCCTAAACTCGATCTCTCTTCGGGGTGGGAGACCAAAAATTTCTTCAAAAACATTTGGAAAGTCTCGGACTACAGGCACAGATGAGAGCTCACCTTGTGATGGGCTAAGAGAATATAAATAGCTTAACTCGACTGAGTTTTGGAGTGCATAATGAACATCAATATCTCTCCTCTTACAACTCCTTAACCAAACAATCCTCCAATCACAATCTAAGATTGCCCCATGGTAAGATAACCAATCCATCCCTAGGATAAGTCAATACCCGTCAAAACCAAGAACATATGCATTACATATAAAATCGACGTTACATATATCCATAACCAAGTCTTTACAAATCAAATAAAGTCGTGTCAACCCTCCAATATGACTTGAGATGACTATTAGGTTGGTGAAAACTTGGGATTTTAGACTTAAGGAGTTGACTACATTTCTAACTATGAACAAACATGATGCTCCTGAGTCAAATAAGGTACGAATAGAGCTTTTAGAAATATTAGTTGCATCTTCCAATGCTGCTTTTCCTTTGTCTCTGGGAGGAAGTCCACTTGAGACAGGTACAACTTCGAGGGCATAAGCTTGCCCACCTTGACCCTCCTTTTGCTAGCTTTGGGCACCGATTCTTGTAATGCCCTTCTTCATGGCAGTGATAGCATCCCCCTTGAACTCTTCCTACATCAAACTCACTTTGCAGTCCTTAGTCTCATGCCCTTCCTTCGAACACCTACGACGTGTCATGCCTCCTTTCTTGATTTTTCCCTTGGCCTTCTTATCTGCCCAGAATCCTCCTTTCTTAGCTCCTCCTTGACTTTGCGCCTATCCTACCTTCTCCTTTTCCTCCTAGTAACCAGTCCGAAGTAGGGTCATTTCAACTATCATCTCATAAGTGGCGCTGCGGGAATTTGGGTCAAAAGAAGCTCCTTAAGTGGAGAATTTAGGCTGTTGACAAACTTCATAACCTTCTTCGTAAGAGTGTTAATCGGACTCAATCTAAACTTAGCTAATTCTATGAACTTATTGATATACACCTTTACGTAGAGTCTGCTAGTGTAACATTCCCTATCTTGAGGCACGAAGCTAAGCGCTACAGATGCTGCAGTCATCCATAGTATTAACTTCTGGTGAAAAAATATGGTAATGGTAATGATATCCATAATATCAGAAGCACATGAATATGAAATAAAATTAGCATAGATTTAAAAAGCAACTTTTCTAATCACATTTCAAATCAATATTTCATATTCAATTACATAATCCCAAAACGATTCCCAGGTTTTGATCAAATATAATTATTACACATTACACCAAGAGCGACATATGAAGATGCCCCCTTGGATAATCAAAGTACTAAGTAGACATATCAGTCATAAATACATCATAGCGGAAATAATACTAAAGAGCTCCTACATAGCTAGTTTTGCCTTCTACATATTTTCGGAAGCTTATTCATCCAACCTACCAAACCTGAAAAGTCCTTAACTCTCAATCTACTCAAATCAAATTTTGAGCAATCTAGAGTTTAAGGGGAAAACATAAACTTCGAGTCAGACATAAAGCCCGGTGTGAATAATACTATTACATCTCGATTTACTAATATCAAGTGAGACCACGCCGCTTAGCGGAACGGGTTTCCTTCACTAATATCTGTTTAAAAGCATATCTTTTGCAAATCAAAGCCCTATAATCAAAATGATTATAACAATTAAAGAAAATAAATATATGCATAAAATCAGGAAATTAATGGACTATTTGTCCACACTATATTTTATTTGGCTAACTATTAACCATTGGCTCACTCGGGCCTACCAGACATAATCAATAATCTAACTTTTGTTAGACACACTACTAGGCTATCTGCCCTTCACTATCTTCTTCTAGGGTCAACTGATCCTAATGCTTTTGCAGGCTCACCAATAACCTATCTTTACTCTGTATATGCCCTTCTGTATGTAACATTATTTTAGTCCCACCTGTGACAAAGCCCTACACACTGAAATTTTGGACTTATATTAGCTAGGGGCTATTAGCTAAAGTATAAGGTGCGACCCTGTACCAGTCTCATCTGGTCTTCTAATATCCGAGTCATAAACTTAGGGTTAATTACCTTATTAAAATTTCATTTCCTATCATATACTTAGGGTTAAGTACCCTATTCAAATTTCATTTCCTTGTAAACAAACTTTGCAAATGATTTACCCCTGAAATCATAACTTTATAAAACAAGGAAATCATACTCTATGCTTTACTCAAAATACTTATGCCATGATATATGCTTTACACAAAACAATGTTGATGAAAACTAATCAATGGGATTATCTATCCCTTCAAAGTAAGTTAAAACCACCTTTTAACTTTGCAAACTTTAGGCGATAAGGCCAAAATAGTACTTTCGAAACCTTTGTTTAGACCTTAAACAATCCCTTTCGAATTCATTGAAAGTACCCCTTTCACAATAAGTATAGTACCTTTCCAAAAACTTGGGGCTATGGGTTTCAAAAAAAAACTTGGGGCTATCAAACTCGGGCATTTCACAATCCTTTGGCTGCCACCTAAACTGCTCACATGAATTATCCATGCATTGATTCGATATATAAGACCACATTTCAAATTGCCATTGCTTGCAACCTAAACCTGAGTATAGTGGTTTCTTGCTGTTTGGAATCCATTTTCCTTTTGCATAGTTATACTCTACAAATATGATCCACCATGAATTAAAAATACAAGGAAATTCGCATAAAAAATGATACAACCTATACTCGTGAAATCATTTACTCCAACTGATTAGTATCATACTTATTGAAACACTAAATAGTAAATATTGATTTGGAAAGGCAAGTACAATGTATATAGCTATAGTATATAGACATAAGCATACATTCCTTTCGTCTGACACTTACGTAGTAGTCAAAGGTCTATCTTTTGCCTGCATCTCTGATTTCGTTTCTTCCACAACTAAGGCTGATTCCGAGTTTGCTTAGGATTGGGTTTCTTCTACAGATGGAACTTCTATTACATACTATGCATGATGAGACTATGATGACTGGGTTTTGTCAGGGATCACTAGCAAAAATTTAATATAAAATATGTCACCAAAATCCAAATATGTTATGTCAATAGTTGTGCAATCATCAAGAAATCCAAATATGTTACCTAAGTCTTTGCCAATGTACTAGGCTTTCATAATGAATTGCTAAAACGTATAAAATAACTCAAATTTGCTCCAACTGAGATTCCATGTTAGGTATAAGGTTTGTCTTGTGTATAGTGTGTACTGTTTTAGTTCACTATACATCACTAACTAAATCTATGTATTTTTTTCCTTCTTTCCTCTCCTACTCTTCATGATCCCAAGCTAAGAAATGAGGTGCACCAAAATTAGTAGTACTACTGCTTCTCTGTTAATCGATTCAATGCACCGAGTTCACCATCCAAGCATGCATAAATAATAATTGAATGTGAAATGGAAATGCAAAAGAACACACCTTATTGATACAAAACTAGTATTTCCATTAAGAAGCTCATACGCCATCTAAGGAAGTGTTCCCCTCATACCACCAGAAATTAGAGTGCCATTTAACTTTTGATAGTCCTAGATCTACAATGTGTATACAAGGTAAAAGAAAACATTTATTAGCATTAGAACAGAATATAAAATATTAAAAGATTTAAAGCAAGTCTATACAAATACTACGCATTCCTATATTTTTTTAGAAAATGTTTAAGGGTGATTTGAAGGTAATTATAACAAGGGAACACCAAAATAAGCATTGTGATTAAGGTATTTAAAGTTTAAATGGTTACCATAGTTTTATATCATGAATTCAAATCCTTAATGTAAATGTTGCATAGGTAAGTGTATGGTACTCGGGTGAAATGGGGGGATGACTAACTTTTTCCCATTTAATCAGCCCAAACATAACATTACCATGATTCAATTAAGTCCATTAGTGAAATTATTTCGGTTAGAGGAGTTAGCAACAAAGAAAATAAAAATACAAAAGCACGTGGAAATCATACGAATAAATTTATGTGCAAGGTCTATCAAGTTTAATTTTATATTCACTTACATTACCAAGATATGACATTTATAGTTAGTACAACTGGTTTTAAAGTAAACATATTCAGTGTTATAATTATAATTACAAACTAAAGTAAAAACTTGATTCCTCCAATGAAATAGCACATATCTGAACTATACATATTGATTCCATATAAAATTGTAGAATCAACTGCATTAATAAATTAACTACATCCTAACAAAATGTGATGAATAAGATATATATATATATACAGTAATAATTTTCACTATTAAAAGCTAAAATTAACTTTCTAACGTGTTCATCTCAAGTGTGGCATTCTTTTAATATGTTAAATCAAATTGAATACGAACAATGCCGATAGTTATAGTATAAATACAAATATTGAATCAAATGAAACTAACCTCAATAATTCCAGATTCATTGGCATTGCCATAGAAGCACTGCCTACAACACATTAGTCCATACCTCCGAACAAGTCCATGAAGATTTCTACAGAATGGGATGCGGTTTTCAAATAGAATTATTTATCGCCTGCATTTCCAAAGTTTTGTAAAATATAACATTGTGTAATCAAAAATTACAATCTAACAAACAAAAAATACCTAATTTAAAAAATGAAAAATATCGTGTTTGGTATTCAAAGCCGTCCTATTATTCTTTTGATAAGTGTCCAAGATGCGAAAACAGTTGGTGTTTATTAAAAAAATAAATAAAGGGACGGATAAAAGTGTTATAGTTCAAACTATATAAATATATACACTCACAATATCACACATGTAATCAACCATAAAGACATGTAAAAAAATTCATTTTATTTGAAAACTAATACATCTAGAAGTCTATTATTATTATAATTTATGGCTAAGATTTTGTTATATATTGACATGGAAGCTTGCAAGGCCTGAATATTCTCCTATTAACAGATAATCAATGGAATTTTACCGTATTATAGAGTGTTGATCATGATTGTATTTTAAATAGAACAATGGATGTATTACCACATTGTATAAGAGGGGGGTAATATTATGAATTGAAGTACATGCGCATGAAATAATCAAAGGATTCTCTTATAGTTCTTTTAATAACACAACAAATACGTCTTTTAATTTCATTTACAATTCTTTTAAATCACTAGAATGAAATTATTTACATTTCATTTGCAGTTGTTTTATAGGTCAAGAAATTGTAAAATGTAGTCATTCAGTGAACTAACTAAACCGCTTCTAGTTAATTTCATTCAACAATAAACAAAGAACAAGATCCTGTGCAAAGTTAAAAAGAAAGAAATAATAAAAACATTTACAAGCAAAAGCACCCTCATCATGCACTAGATTGAACAATCAAGTAAAAATTATCTCCCGAACAATTCCACATTCGCACTTCAGCCCTATTTGAATCTCCTCTATTCCATTCCTTTCTATATCATTTCAATTTATTATTTAATCTCCACAATTACTATTGATAGTAAAATCAAAACTTACCATAACAGAATTCTTAGGCGATGAACTGTGGTTGCAACAATCACAATTCTGCTAGGATTCAGTCACCAGCTAATTTTCCTATGGTGTAATAACATCTTATAATACTTTCTTTTCCTCTTGTAAAATCACTACTTCTTCTCCTTTATCATCAGAATTCATCAGTGCTTTTCCTTTCCCTTCCTTCGATGAGGTCACCGTATAATATTCTTTTTCCACTACCTATGGTAGCTTCACCGCATAATATTTTTTTTCCTTTCCTTAAGTGAGGTTACCGCATAATATTGAGCAGAGGAGACGAAGACGAGGAGTTGGAAATGAAGGAGAACTTATTCTTGACAAAAGGTGGGGGGACATGGATGAAGTGGGGAAATATTCGGATCTGAGATAGGACGAAAGCTGAGACAGGCGAAGGCAGCCATAAGGTGGAAGTGGAGAGGAGGTAGAAGAGGGAAGTGGAGAAGGAGGTATAGGTGGACGTGGTTGCAGGTGAGAACTAGGGTTACAGAAGAAGAAGTGAGAATAGGGAAATGGAAAATAGACAGTGTGGAAATGAAAAAAGTGCGGGAACTGAAAAAATTAAGGGCCCTAGTTTGCTATGACTTAAATTCTTTTTTGGTTGTGTTTCATTTGGCAGAAGAAAGGAGGAGAAATATCTATTGTTGCATTTTGGTACAAACGCTGCCATATAGTGCACTAATACCAATTTTCTTGTAGTGTCCCAAAAGGTAATGTCTCCACACCTTTAATGCAAAAATTACTGCAGCTAACTCCAATTCATGAGTTGAATATCTAACTTCATGCAGTCATAGCTGTCGAGAAGCATAGGCAATCACTTTACCCCTCTGCATTAACACAACTCCTAATCTTGTTCCACATGCGTCTGTGTACACCACTAAGTCCTGATTCCTCTCTGGAACAACTAACATAGGTGCATTAGTCAATAAGTGTTTTAGTTTATGGAATGCCTCCTCACACTTATTAGTCCAGACAAACTTCACATCTTTCTGAGTTATCTTAGTCATTGGTGGCGCTATCCACGAAAAATCCTTAATGAATCTCCGATAGTAACCAGCTAATCCAAGAAAACTCTTTATCTCAGTCACTGTCTCTGGTCTCTTCCAACTATTCACTGCCTCAATCTTAGCAGGATCTACTGACAACCCTTTCTCTGAGACTACATGACCAAGAAACTTCACTTCCTTCTTCCAAAAATGACACTTCGCAAATTTCGCCTTCAGCGTCTCAAGCACCACTCTAAGATGAACTTCATGCTCTCTTTCATCCTTAGAGTATATCAAAATGTTGTCTATGAATACTAACATGAATCTATCTAGATGTTCTCGGTAAATTCTGTTCATTAAGTCCACGAAGAATGCTGGCACATCAGTTAGTCCGAATGACATTACTAACCATTCGTACGATCCATATCTGCTCCTAAACGTCGTCAAAGGAATACTATCCTCTGCTACTCTAAGCTGATGGTACCCTGTTGCCAAATCCAGCTGGGAAAATACTTTGGCTCCACTCAACTGATCGAACAAATCGTCAATCCTAGGTAATGGATATCGGTTCTTTATCGTCTTCTCATTCAACTTACGATAATCGATACACAATCTCAATGATCCGTCCGGTTTCTTTGCAAACACTACGGCTGCTCCTCAAGGAAAACTGCTTGGTCTGATAAAATTATTACCTTCTAAATCCACCAACTGCACCTTTAACTCCTTCATCTCGGTAGGTGTCATTCTACTTGGTGGTCTACTCATAGGTTCCGCCCTTGTACTAAATCTATCCGAAACTCAATGGCTCGTTTCGACGTTAGTCCTATCACGGGCTCAAAGACATTTGAGAATTCTCTAACAACGAAAACTCGATTCAACTCGTCTCCATCATCCATAACACCCAACAAAGCATTAACCTCAAAACTAGGGTTTTCTACGGAGTATATAATATTCCGATCGCTGCAACTAGGGTGTCTAAGTGATATTTTCCTATCATGGAAAAATATCCTAGCATCGTATTTACTTAACCAATCCACACCCAAAATAATTCTGAACCCTAAAAAATCAAACAAATGCAAACTGCAAGCAAATACATGACCTAATAAGTCAAAATCAAAGTGGTCACATCTCATCCCAAGAGTCGCACATATCCTCCTATCGGATTCGCAACCCTTAGAAGTAACTAGGTATGAGGGTTCTAGGCTAAGCTTATTTACCAAACAATGAGATATAAAAGAATTTGATGCCCCAATATCAAATAGAACTCTAACTGACATACCATGAATCAAAAGCGTACCTCCCAACATTGTTTTTCCTTTTTCCTCTGTTGTTGGTCTTGGGGTAGCTGGTTCCGATGCAAACACTTTGCCCTTTCCATCCTTGGCTAGTTCCTTGCACTGGTTCTTATAATGTCCAATTCGATCACAATTGAAATAGTTTACTCCTTTCTTGTCAGCAGCTTTCTTCCCTTTGCCTGTCCGGCACTCATGAGCATAGTTTCCCTTTTTATCAAACTTATAGCAAACTACATCGGCCTTCCCTTTCTTGCCAACTCCACTCTTCTGAACGCCCTTCTTCTGGGAAACTTTCTCTTCTGGTTCTTCCCACCTTGAGCTTCCCCTACTTTGTTACCATTAAGAAAAGCAGGCATCTCCTCCTGCTTTAAAGCCATCTCAACAACTACATCACACGGATCCCTAATATGTGGTAGAGTTTCTTTTTCAAGCTCGAGTTTCAATCCGCATATGAACTTCTCACTTCTTTTTATAACCGTATCAACCGTAGCATATCTGTATCTTGATAGATCCTCAAATCTGGTAGCGTACTCAAGCACTGTCATGTCTCCCAGCATCAACTCCGTAAACTTCCTGAGCAGAGATGACTTAGCAATCTTCGACATGAATCTTTCCTTAAACCTCCTCCTGAATTCTGCCCAAGTCATGGTCTTCTCATTTACTCCCACAGTAACATTGTTCCCCCAGTATAGTGCTGCTCCTTGAAACTGCCTGGATACCAATCTCCTTTTCTGCTCATCGTTGAGTCCTAAATCAGCAAAAATCCTTTCACAATAAAGCAACGAATTCTCCACTTTAATTGCGTCCTTAGTCTCGAAAAATGGCTTTCCTCCAAGCCTAGCATAATCTCTGCTTAGTACTGCATAGTTATTGACCATCAGAACTTTCTGATTTCCTCCGACTAATCCCACAACAGCTCCAACTTGCATCATGTTGATGAAGAACTGATACATAACTCCCATATCAACCTACGGTGCTCCAGCGCCCACATTAACAGCTTGTGCCCGACCTGGATTCCTTCTCGTGTTTGGTCTGGCATTTCCATTGGTTGTGGTGCTTCCTCCACCAATGTTAACTCTTCCACTCCTAGCAACCATATCTTACTTCCTTAAAATCTGCATTTTAGTCTTTGTAAGATACAGAAGAATAGTCTAAGAGAGATGGAAGAATAGAGATAAATCGTATACTTATATATAACAAATACAAGTATATTACTATAGCATTATCCCATACCCCAATATTTTCTCTAATTCTTTAGGACTATGTTTTCAAAATCATTTTAAGTTTGAAATTCCTTTTAAGTTTTTCATAAACCTATGCTCTGATACCAAGTTGTAACATCCTCTATCTTGAGGCCAGAAGCTAAGCGTTATAGATGTTATAGTTATCCATAGTATTAACTTCCAATGACAAAATATGGTAATGTTAATGGTATCCATAATAACAGAAACACATAAATATGAAATAAAATCAACACAGATTTCAAAACCAAATTTTCTGATTACATTTCAAATCAATATTTCATATTCAGTTATGTAATCCCAAAATGATTCCTAGGTTTTGATTAAATATGATTATTACAAATTACGCCGAGAGCGACATATGAAGATGCCCCCTTGGATGATCAGAGTACTAAGTAGACATATCAGTCATAAATACATCACAAAAGAGCTCCTACATAGCTAGCTTTGCCTTCTGTACGTCTTTGGAAGATTATTCGTCCAACCTACTAAACCTGAAAAGTCCTTAACTCTTAATCTACTCAAATCAAATTTTAAGCACCTGAGAGTTTAAGGGGAAAACATAAACTTCGACTTAGACATAAATCCTGGTGTGAATAATACTATTACATCTCGATTTACTGATATTAAGTGAGACCACGCTGCTTAGCAGAACGGGTTTCCCCTCACTAATATCCTTTTAAAAGCGTATCTTTACAAATCAAAGCCCTGCAATTAAACTGATTATAACAATTAAAGAAAATACATATATGCATAAAATCAGGAAATCATTGATCCTTCCACACTATAGTTTTATCTAGCTAACTATTAACTATTGGCTGACTCGAGCCTACAAGACATAATCAATAATCTAACTTCTGTTAGACACACTATTAGGCTATCTGTCCTTAACTATCTTCTTCTAGGGTCAACTGATCCTAATGGTTTTGCAGACTCACCAATAACCTATCTTTACTTTGTATATTCCCTTCTGTGTGTAACATAGTCCCAACTATAACAAAGCCATACACACTAGAATTTTGGACTTATATTAGCTAGGGGCTATTAGCTAAAGTATAGGGCACGACCCTACACCAGTCCCATCTGGTCTTCTAATATCTGAGTCATAAACTTAGGGTTAACTACCTTATTCAAATTTCATTTCCCGTCATATACTTAGGGTTAACTACCCTATTCAAATTTCATTTCCTTGTAAACAATCTTTGCAAATGATTTACCCTTGAAATCATTACTTTATAAAATAAGGAAATCATACTCTTTGCTTTACTCAAAATACTTATGCCATGATATATGCTTTACACAAAACAATGTTGATGAAATCTAATCAATGGGCTTATCTATCCCTTCAAAGTAAGTTAAAACCACCTTTTAACTTTGCAAACTTTAGGCGATAAGGCCAAAATAGTACTTTCGAAACCTTTGTTTAGACCTTAAACAATCCCTTTCGAATTCATTGAAAGTACCCCTTTCACAATAAGTTAACTACTTTAACCTTGCAAACACTAGGCGGAAAGGCCAAAACATACCTTTCGAATGTATTGAAAATAGACCTTTTGAAATCATCACTTACACCTTAGACATCCTCTTTCGAAATCATTAACTTATCTTTCAAAAGCATTGGAAATCTTCCTTTCAAAATACTTAAAACAAACCTTTTGGTACGCTTAAATATACCTTTCGAAAACATTGGGGCTTCCCCTTCGAAACACTTATAACATACCTTTCGAGCATTGGGTTCAAGTAAGGGTTTCTGGAAACATTGGTTCGAAACCATTTAAAATCATTCCTTTCGAAACCATTGGGTTTAACATATAATATAACTATGGGGTAATAAAGAACTGGGGCGAAAGCATTACTTTCGAAAGCCTTAATCCCAAGTAAAAGAAAGAGGATAGCTTCGAAACCATTACCTCCAAAACCATTTAAAATCGGCTATATAACCCTTTTGAAAGCATTGAGAAGGCGGCTTCAAAGTAAAGAGGCGAAAGCACCCTTTCGAATACGTTGTTTTAAGGCTGTAAAGAAAAGTGACCTAACTAGTTCGAAAGATATTAGTGTGGCAACATGGGTTTCGATTAGGTTCAAAAGCGGCTATCCTTTCGAAAGCTTATTTTTTTTAAAAGTAAGCGGCAACTCATTTGAAAGCTCTTTTCTAAAAACAAAGGCAAGTTGATTGACTCGAAAGCTAATAGAGTTGGCTTCAACCCCTTCGAAGATATCTTTTATAAATAGAAGTAAGTAGTGGAGTCGAAAGCATATAAGAATAACTTATACCCCTTCGAAAGCATGGTTTCGACACATCCCTTCCGCCTTTCTCCAATACACTACGTATCAATTGCTTGATACCATATGCATTGCTTTCAAATGGGTTCTTTAGCGGAGGTACGGTGATGAAAGCTAGCAAATGGAAGTGGCGAAGTGGTAATTTATAACAAAACTTATTTTATGCCTTACAAAGTGATTTCTTTTCACCTAACTTGCGTTATTTGTCAAAATGTAATTTGCTACCATTTCCTTATCAAAATCCTTTTCTAAAAGGCTGCCGAATTCAAGATTATCAATTAAAAACATTTTAACAAATAAGCCCTTCACCTTGATAAAACATTTAAGTCCCTTTACTTAAATAATTTTATAACCATAATAAAATACTTTGGAAAATTCCCCAAAAATCACCATAATTCACTTTTAATATGTTTTCTAACATATTTATATTTATGACCCGAAATCCATATATAATTGCCTTAAATAATTTAAACCCAATATTAACAATTTTCAATCATAGAAAATTCAAAATAAATCCACAATAGCTTAGAAAATTATGAAACTTGAAGCCCACTACTAAAATAATGCTTTTGACCATATATCAAAAATGCAAATCATTTAGATGTCATTTAATAGGTTTTTCAATCTAAACTTATCATAAAATCTATATGAAACAATATAAATCATCAACAAGCATATATATCCATTTAAACAAACATAATATGGCATATTATTTGCAAAAAAAATTGGATCCAACCTTGAAACCGAAATCATTAACAAAAGTGAGATGTAAATCAAATTATTCACCTTAGCTTGGTGTTAAGAACGTTGAGATTTGCTCTTTGATTGATTTGCTTAAGCCTTCTACTTGAATCCTAGCTTTTCTTCTCCTTGATTCTCTTTAATGGTGGCCGGCCGAGCTTTTGGGGGTTTTAGTTTTGTTTGGGAATATTAAAATGAATAAGGAATGGAGGATAGAAGGGTTTAGGGTATAAGAACAAAGACTATTCCTATTTTGCCCTTATCATATTCCTCTTACTTACTTATCTTTAATTCTCTTTTGCTTATACATTTATTTAAGGCACGACCCCTTATTAATTAAAAAATCTCAATCCCTTAACCATCTACATTATTTCATTTAATTTATCTAGTTAAATGTCCTAAATAATGTTAGTCAAAATTAGGGTCATTACACCTTGCCCCGGTTGTATAAACTTCTCCAATTGCAAACTTACTTCAACTTTGGACATGAATCGTGACTCGAAGCAAGTCCTAAATTTAGCCCATGTAATTCCTTCCTCAGCATTCTCTTTAACTACTATAGTCCACCAACTCAGCGTATCCCCCTTTAAATGCCATGCAAACATACTCCTCTTGATCTAGTCTTCCCATACTAGCTCCTGAAATATTCCTTCACAATCGTTAATCCAAGCCTTTGTTTCAAAAAAATCTTCAACCCCAGTATATATCCGTCCTCTCATATTCTAAAAGTCTCTACATATTTAGAGAAGTCTAGTGGGCAGAGTGCTGCCTCAACTGGTGGAGTAGTTGGTTCCATTGGTGCAACTTGTTGAGGAATGGGAACTTGCCCCACATGCCTTAAGTATTGCTTGAACCATTCTATCATCCCTCGTATAGTGGGTATTTCTTCGATGGTGGGGTTTCCAATCTTTGAGCAGTTGTTTTCAGCCATGATCAACTATTTGTAGGTTTGAGCTTTTAGTTACAACTTCCTAAGATAGTATTATTTGCTGAAAAGATTCGCTTAGTGTGTTTGTGTATGTTCATAAAAGTATATATTTAGTAGGGTTTTTTTAAAATATTTTCAAAAATAACAAATACTCACTCTTAATTCCCACTGGTCGGGTAACCTAAGCTTCGATACCAAATGTAACAACCCTCTCTGAAACAGGCCTAATATTCGACTCAATAAAAGCCCATCAAACCTTACGCCCATTCCAAAGCTAGTTGTTGGTAGGTAAAATTGATACAATGAATAATATACAGAGCAATCTATCTATGCTTTGAAATCTCAAACCGAAAGGGATAAAATATAGGCTACTTTTGGCATAGGTCCTTATTAAAGTTCAAAATACACGAAAAGTCCTTCACTAAATTTTAGTGTAAATTAGGTCCCTGTTTTTTATTCACGATTATTGCAGAGCATGATGCAACTTTTCATAAAAGTTGCTGACATTTCCGCAACTTTTCTGTACACTGTGAACATAGTGTATGAAATTTGCTGAAATATCAGCACTTATTTATAAAAGTTGCTGACATTTCAACAACATTTATGTACACTATGAACACAGTGTATGAAAGTTGCTGAAATATCAGCACTTATTTATAAAAGTTGCTGACATTTCAGCAATAATTTTTCTTTATTTCCAGAAAATAGGGAACAGATTTACAATGAAACTTTGACAAGGAAAGTTGCTTAAATATCAGCACTTATTTATAAAAGTTGCTGACATTTCAGCAATAATTTTTCTTTGTTTCTAGAAAATAGGGACCGGATTTACAATGAAACTTTGACAGGGACCCGCTTTACAATATGAAAGTATGATAGGGATGCCTCCTTAATTTCCACTAAAATATAATAGCAGAAATAAGTACCCATTTCATAAAAATCAGTCTCAAAAATACAACATCCTCATACATCCATAACGCAATATCTTAAAGTAAAATATCAACATGTCTGAAATTTGGGTACATCTGAATACGTTAGAAACATATATAAATAACTAAACCCCTATTAACCTTCATTGCTACCTCCGTCATCTCCATCAGCATCTTTCCCTATAAACTATGGGTTGTAACGAGGAGGGAGTTAGAACAACAATGTATGGTGAATAAAATCTCAAGTCTTGCCATAATAGTATTTGGGCCATATTATTCAGATAAGTAATACGTCTTGCGCGTCCTATACTTTAACCTACTAAATATACCTCCACTATAAGCCAAAAGGCTTTTCCAGTTCAACTCCATAACGTATCTTTAACTGTAGACCAAGGCCTTTTCCAGTCCAACTATATAACTCTAATATGGGTACATGCAACTACCATCAATCAAGCCTTAACGACATGAGAGCAAGCACCTGAGCCATTTAATACCTCTTTAATAGGAATTAGGCAGACTCTACTCATTTAATACCTATACCCTAGGCAGGTTCCCATCATTTAATATCTAAACCCAAGGCGGATCCCTGTTTGGTACTATCTAACTGACATAGTTAGAAATCCCATCAGGCCATTTGATATTTCTTTTATGGGAAGAGGCGGAACCTACAATAGCCACTTAATACCTTAACCTCGAAGCAGACCCCTTTCATAGATTTCCCACTACCACACCTAAAAGACAATCCCGACCATTTAATACTTCTTGAGTAGGAAGGATGCAGATCCTACAACGGCCACTAAATACCTCCATCTCAGATGTAGGCCTGTACGGGATATATGTCTTATGACTCGTAACTCAAATCATGACGTCTAATATTAGTCCGGCTATTCATAGGTGTTGGTGGCTAGATTAGTTAGACAGACTTACTCTATAGAATTGAGACTAACCTCGCATCCATCATGGATACTTATTAAAGGAGATGTCTTACATTAGTCCCAAAGTCACACTACTGGTAGCCAAATTAGCTGGGCAGACTTTTATGTGCTTTTGACTGACCTCGCACCCCTACGACTAGTCTTATTTCTATTCTCCTAACAAAATACCATATTTATACTACACACACACACACATAATATCTCACTGTATTTACGACTTAAGGCCATATAAGGAAAACTCCTTATTTCGCCTTTAATTATCGATTAATTTCCATAATTATCCTTATCTTCCCTCCTAAAGGGTTTAATGCTATTTGCTATTAGCCTATTCATTCTATACGATATGATTTTATACGTTACTATTTATACATACATAAATTTTAGGCTAACTAAATATCCCTCAATGTGTGTAGAAATATTCATAGTATATAATTTTTGCTTCCTATGTTGATTGTTAAAATGTCAGAACTTCCATATTCATACAAGCCTCAGTTCCATACAATAATTTACAAAATAGCTAATAGTCATAGATAGACAAAACAGACTTGTATATATAAAAAAATTGAATTTAAACCCATATTTTACATTAATATAATATAATCAACACCTCTATTTCAAGGAAATTAAACTTTACAATTAAAACCCCTTATATTATATTCAACTTTTACATATACAAACTTGAAGCGGAAAAGGGATTCATATTTGTCTAAATTACGGAAATAAGCGGTGCAAACTACAAATAGAAAAATTCATACTTTCCATGCCATTCCCTAAATAATTTCTTTTTGAACCCCTTTATCGCAATAACAGAAATTGGACACGGAAGTTGAATAGAACATAAATGATTCAAATTGCAAACAATAAATTAAATTCTACTATATTAACAATTGAAATTCCAATTAATCCAAGGATTGACATTTTATCTAAGGGAATTTTGAGGTTTTAGGGTTTAGAGTTTTCGTATACAAAATTCCTCAAGGCATAAAACAAATCCAAACTTTTACTGCAAAAGTTACTAAAATGTGAAAAACTAAGATTTGCACTCACAGATAGTCTCCCTGCTTTCCTTGGGATTCGATTTGCGCATTCACCTCATTCCTCCTCTAGATTTCTTCTTTTCAGATATTGTCACAATCCGCCTCTTCGACCCTCAATGTCGACACTAATACTTCCACGGTATTCACGTGCCGAGCATCCAAGTGCTGAAAGAACAAATTGTTAGGGTGAAATAAAAAAAGAAATAGAACAAAGAAGAGGAGAGAATCAGCCTGGACAGTTATAACAACATATCCTCACAAATGCTGATATACACACACAAAGTAATGCCATGGAAATAAATACTACGGTAGGTAGAACTACAATTCTTCTCCAAAAGCTTCAAAGCGTCCATGGTTAAATCTGGAAACATACACGGGGCTAACCCGAGCATTATAAGAAAATAACACCTGGATCAGTCTGGCAAACCAGCGTGAGAAACACAGATCAAATTGATTTTTAACGTTATAAAAACCTTCAAACATAAAGGTATCTCTTAAGACCATGCTGCAAATAAACACGAACGCGCTTTTACCTTACAATAACTAAACAATTTCTATTATAAAATCAAATGATATTATAATAACTTCTAAGGTGTGAAATATAAATAATCATGTAATTGCGATGCATGTGAGTGTACATTAAAACAATAATAAGTATACAATTACAACCGATAAGGCGCGTTCACTAATTGTGTATGATTTCCATGTAGATCTCTTCGGATCAAAGCTGACTCCGATCTACTACACAAGGATCGGAGATATCCTTCCGAAGTAGCATATATCCCCAGTGAATGTACCATAGGAAATACATATTTGGCCAAACTAGCCAAGTGCATCGCTCCCGCTTGCATATCTGTAAGTAACTCAAGGATGGAGTTATATGCACCCTCATGGGCTGCTAAACCTTTGACTATGCATCCTATTTCTGGTTTTAGTCATATCCGCTGGTAAGGCTACATCCGGCATTCTAGCACACGAGTCACCACTCGAACAAATCTTCCATAAGAGCTCCAACTCGAATAGATCTCGGAACCACACATGGATTCCCATACCTCAATAGGTCTCGGAATCACACATGGATTCTCACATTTTATAATAGGTCATGAACAACTACATGTGTTCGAGCATCTCAAACTGATCTCAAATCTCCACATAGATTCCAACATTTCGAACCAATCATGAACCTCTTCCAAAGTATAGAACACGTATATGGTTTTGGAGTGGTTACGGTTTCAAGTCATCTCATATAAGCACACTCCCCCACTTACCGGGCGCTCCAAAACCAATCGATCGATTTTTGGTAAACTCAACCCTGGTTCTATGGGAAATAATCAAACAATACATAAGAGCGGAGATCACCTCCTAACCATTTAAGCGGACGGATTTCCTTGTCATTGTTCTACAAGAGAAAAACGAGTTTATATGTAAAACATAACACCACCGAAGATAACCGTACCATATAATTCCCGTGTTTCTTCTAGATATTTCCAGAGTTATATTTTTGTCAATTTCAATAATAATGAGAACAATCGCATATGGGAAACTAAGTCCTGTATACTACCCATAAGCAAGTAACACACAGAGCACGATCGAGACACACTAGCACGATCAAGTCATATAAACAACTTTTAATCCCCTTTTTAATTAATCTTCCTTTATTAATTAAAAACCTCTTTTATTAGTAAAACCCCTTTTTACTCAATAAACTTCTTTTATTTAATAAAACATCGTTTATCAATTTCTACTATTCATTCGTACTCTTTCCAATACTTCAAAAAGTATCCTTATACTTATCTCAAATGGTATAAGTATATTCACAGATCATTAGCAAGATTTCTTGCTTTATACCTTTGCTTTTTCTATCTTTTTCCAAAATATTCCTTACTTATAGTTTCCTTCAAAATATCCACTGTAAGGATCTAATTACTTTCACAAATCCATTCAGAAAGGTTTAAGACTAATGTTACTTAAACATTGTCACTACAAACCCAAAACTATTTCACTTATGCTTATCTTTAAAACATTCTTTTTACAAATCTATTTACATTTGTAAGTATAATAAAAAAGGATTAAAGATGAATGTTATTAACACATTGTCATAACAAACCCAAAACCATTTCATACTTGTATTATCTTTAAAACGTCCTTTTAAAGATCCATTCACATTCATAAGTATGATCAGAAAGGGTTAAAGACGAATGTTATTAACATAGTGTCACAACAAACCCAAACCATTTTACTTATGCTTAACTTTAAAACATTCTTTTTAAAGATCTAAGATAATAATAGGTTAAGTTCGATAGTCGACTAATCGATTATCTAGTTAAAACAGTTGTTTATACAAATCAATGTTTTGTATACCTAACCAATTTATGACATTTCAACTTAACTATTCCTCATCCAAAAATAAAGCCAGGTAAGTTAGAGAACGGGTTGCATCAAAGCCTTCCCTAGACACTTCATTCTTGAATCTCACAAATAGACTAGCATACTCGTCGGCTTTTAGTGTTAAGTATTGTATTTATGATTTCCATAACCAAGTTAGAGAACAATATGATTAACACATTTCCGACATTCCCGACTTAACTATTCCTCGGCCAAGAGGGAAACTGGTAGGTTAAAGCTCTATTGCTTCGTCCCTACTCGACATCAATCTTAACTCTCACAAATTAAGCCTACTTCGTCGGCTTTTAGTGTTAAGCCTAACCAATTACCTTTTTCAAAACTTATATACAATTATTAAAAGGTATTTAAACTTCAAACTAATTTTAGAATACTTAAAAATAGGTTAGAAAACATCTCTAAAAGGTTTAGAGAAAAATACCAAGTATAAATATCATTTTTGAACACTTAAACCAGAAGCGAGTTACTACAACATTTATAAATGCTATTAAAAATCATTATTAAAACAACATTGAAAAGCATGATTTTTGTGACTAGTTTTAACCATTTTAACAAATGATTTAAGAATTGAAATTTTTATAGTAAGTACGACAATTAGGATAAAAAACCATGAAAAGAAATCCCTAAGAATATCTTCCCATTTATTTATAAAAATTCCAGAAAACGAGCGATTCGAAAGTGCACTTATAACGACTATTCTCGCTTTACACACTTTCAAATTTACCTCAATTTAGCACACAAGTTAAACAACCATTTAATCATCAATTCTAGGCCATGCCACATGTTTAAGAGGGTAATAGAAGTGACATTATGCAATATAAAGTTATCTTTTCCTTTCAAAAGCAAGAGGGGTCCAAAGTTTATAACTTTAATTAGTTAATGCAACTTTAACTTTATACTTTGCACACAATATATACTTAAGAGATAGTGAGATAACTTATTTAGATTCATGAGAAACCCAAGAATAAATCCACAAGAGCAAATAACCACCTCCCACCATCACCAAAAGCCTAAAGTTCCAACTTTTAGCACTTTCAAACTAAGACCACACCTTCCCTCCTCCTACCATGCTCACGGCCCCCTCTAAGATCCCCCTCTTCCTCTCATCTTTTCTTACTTCTTACTTGTTAATCATGCTTCCCATGATATTTTAGGCATGAAGTGTAAAAGAGATTGAAGATGATTTGGTTAAGACTTGAAAAGGTTAGAGAAAGATTAGTGCTTAAGCACTTCCACCATTTTTATTCTCATACTTCATTACAAGCTCAAGTGAATTAATGATTTATGAAGTGAACCCCTCCCTTCTATTTATAGGCTTCAAATGGTGATGCTTAAGCTTGTTCTAAAACCCTCTTTCATGACATGTAAGGCTTACGTCCCATCGCTTCTACTTTATCACTTCTTAACTCTTAAATCTTTCCTTTTAAGCTCATTCTCATAATATCTTTGATGACATCACCCATGACATCATCCAAAAAGTTTATTTTCATAAATGGAAAAAAGTTTGTATTTCATTTTGTTAATTTCCTAAGCAAGTAAGTGTATGTAAAATAAATCTGAACAACTTATGACGGTTAAAATGCTATTCATCAATAAAACAATTTTCGGTCACATTATCGATATTTTTCAAAGTATTTATTTTTGTAAACATTTTTACAAAAACAAGTTTACAATCATTACTTATGCTTTAAAAGGGGGTTAAAAGCTTACTAAATCTTTTTATTAACATTTAATCCAAGGTTCAAATATTTAAATAATTCAGATATTTAAACAGGAAGTATCCGAAATTTTGGGTCGTTACAAATATAAACCCAATCAATTGTATATAGATTAGATTCAAAATCAGAGATTAGGGAAGAATAGAAATAGAAAAACATATATATATATAATCTATTACATTTATGTCTGATTGATTCTAAATCGAAGAATTGAAGAAGAAGATTGGCAGAGTTTCGTTCCTATTTTCTAGTGAATATAAGTGAGGGGACAAGCCTCTTATTTATAGTGGTTAGAAGGCACCTGGATCTTAGGATTGAAGTTGGTTTAAAATAATAAAATCTGGGTTGTTCCTGGCTAGACCAAACCCTAGCCAACATTCACTAACCGATCAATCGACCTACCCTGGGCGGTCGATCGCTAGCGGTCGACTGGCTTAACATAGGTGATCGACCGACCTTCTGCCACGAGCATAATTTATTTTCTTCCTTTATTCGTTGATTTATTTCCCCTTTTAAAAATACCATCAACGTTCTTCTTAAACGTTAAGTTTCCTTTAACGTAAAATTTTTTATTGCCTTTTAAATTATAAATGTTAACATAATTTAGTTTTTAAATTTAAATTCATTTGAATTATTTTAAGTTCAATAACTTCAAATGTTAATAACTTTTCTGTTTGAGCACCCATCACAAAACTTTATATACGAAAGTCGATCATAAAATCGCCATTAATATAATGATGTAACTTTCATGGCCAAATTCTATCGTATATGAAATTCTTATATTTAGACTTATTATTCATTAATTAATTTCTTGTTATTAATTTTTTCGAGGTGTTACAGTACTTATCTAGTTTACTCATCCTTAGTCCCATAATTTACTCTATTGCTATTTAGTATAAAGACCCTCTACGAGCAATTCCTTATAGGTAAATTATAACAAATGTGATGGATTTGTTTTTGACCCTAAAACTATTTTTAATCTTAACATTTATTTAACTTATAGTTTTTTACTTCTATAAGTGATAAGCCAACAACTACCTCTATGGGTCAAAATATATGGGGTCTGGCATGCACATATACACAATATAAATAATATAAAATTAGAAATACACTCTCTCATACACCCTAGTATAATAGGAATCGCTTAACCTAAACTCAAATACATGTAACAACCCACCACTTATAATGTCCCGACCTGCATCTAAAGTGGAACTGGCACCGAGGATGCTGTTGATGTGGATCATTTTGAAGTATAATATAAAACAAACAGTTCATGAATAAAATATAGTAGCAATAAATAATACATCCTAGATAAAAATAATGGAGTATCAAATAAACTCCAACTATAAAAAAATTATACCATTAATGAAAAACAATTTAATGTCTGGAAATAACTAAAATAAAATAAACAATATATAGCTAGATAAATGCATGTCTCCATCGTACCACCTCATCTTTGAAATCACCACCGTTCTTTTCCACCTACCCATCAGCGTAAATAAAAAGGAGAAATGAATAGAGGGGGTTAGATATATGTCTACTGAGTGATATGCATCATATATGTGTATAGTACTAAGAAGCTAGTAAAATAACACTTATACTCGAAAACCATATATTAACCTGTGTCACCTGCACCCAACAAATCAGTAAACGCAATATAATACTATAGTGACATTATATGTAAAGAACCCAGTAAAATCTATCAGTACCTAATCATTTGCACACGATTGAGCCCAAAGTCCAACTTACATGTCGAAACCGACTACATCACGATTGAGCCTAAAGTACAAACTCGCATGTCGAAACCGGCTACATTACGATTGAGCCTAAAGTCCCAACTCATTATTGTCGAAAATATATGCACATGACTGAGTATAAAGTCTCAGCTTGTATGCCAAAAATGACTGTAACACGATTGAGCCCAAAGTCCTGACTCACTGTCGCCGAAACCATATATGATAATTAAGATCGTGTCCATACTAGTCATTCGCCTAACGGGCTGCGCCACTATTGGGATCAAGCTAAAAACTTGTCATCGCCTCACCATTTATGAAACTATTAGATCAAGGCCAATCTGTGGCCTCCAATGGCACTAGTACAATCGGGGACCAAATTCCTCGTATGTATACCGAAACACTCTAGTAGAAACCCCAGTCTAATGAATCTTCTAAAATAAGGTATTTTTGTGTAGTATCTCAAAATATAGCAAACACCATACCAAAACGTTCATCATCTTACCATGATCACAATGCCATGAACTGCGCATGAAATAGAGGTTGTATATGAAAGTAATAAGCATTTAAAGATTAGGGGCAAATTAAATTAATTAATTAATGTCACTTTATATCGTCGGATGACAACAACCAATGGATTTATGTCTTTAAGAACTACACTTTTCTGATTAAGTTGTGAGTACTTTTGTTTAATTAGGAATAAAAACTGATTTTTTTAATTATTTAGCAATGACATACCACATCATAGTCGTGTGTGTGTGTGTGTGTATAAATGACTTTTTAGTTATTAATTTTATCATTTATAATTTGAGTTAAGACCATAAGGGGTGAATCACTATGTCTTATCAATATATACCCAACGAAACTCTCGAATAAAGGAGAACCGAACATTGGTTCTACTGTCCTACCCCTTTAGCACCTAGAAACCACCATGACATACACCAGCTTCTACACATGATCATAGTACTCATCTCCAGGGTCGTTTTGATGGGTATATCATTAAAATCTATTAAGAAATGAGAGAGACGCCATTTTGAAGTTTGATTGAGATGGTCGAAAAGTGTGCACCAAATTTCGCCATTGTTCTTCTCTATTTTGGTATGTTGTGTAACACCTCGCAAAATAAACATTAATTAATTAAAAAGGATTAATAAATAATTCATAAGGTACAAAAGAGGAATTTGAGCAATCATCGGAATTTGGCCATGAAACTTGCACCATTGTGTTTATGATAATTTTCTGAGCAACTTTCATATGTAAAGCTTCATGATCGGAGTTTAAATGAAGAAGTTATTGAAGTTTGAAGATTTCAAACCAAAAATAATTCAAATTAATGAAATAAATATTAATAAACTTAATGTTTAAGTTAACGTTAAAATAAATGGTTGGGACCACCGACCTATCGACCTCGGGGAAGAGTCGGTCGACCGCTAGAGGTCGATCGTTCATATCAACCGGTCGATCGGTCAGTTAAGGCCGGCGACTATTGGAACCTCGGCCTAATGGTCCAGATTTAATAAATAATAATCCGATGTATAGAATTTATTCGAGCACCTATAAATATAGGCTTAGCCCCTCACTTTTCTTTTCATATTTTCTAAACAGAGAGGCAAAGCTCTGCCATTCTTCCTTCTTCACTATTTTTAGAAATTATAAAAATATTATATAAATATATACATATTAGAGAAGGACAGCAAATAAAAGAAAATAAGGGAAGGGGTGAATCAATTCCGTGAAAAAGGTAGATTCTATATTTATAAATTTAGACTCCACTTATCTCAAATATCCTATCAGATCTGTAATTCTGATGGGTATGTGTGTGTGTGTGTATCGAAAAACCTTTTTAATCTAAACTTGAGAAGTATTTTTTTACTTATAAACCCACTAATAAAAATGCATGTGTGTGTATTATTTAAAAACTTATATACATACTTGCAATATAAATATATTCATATTAAGGTTGAATAAAAAAGTACTTTTTATGTATACACATGTATATTAATATATTATTTATAAATTTGGTTTTAAACTTTTTTAATGGCCGGAAATAAATAATGGTTACAATAGAAAAATTGAATTGAATGTTTACCTTAGATCTTGCCAGTTATTGACTATTGTGTTGCTAACTATTCCTCTTTGGAGTGTGGTTTCTACTTCCTCCTAGTTTGGTGGGACAAATCCTAGCTTTAGGCTCCAACTAGCTTTAATATAGGTTAGGATTTGAGTTTTCTTATATCGAATGAGAAAATTACGCGGTATTTATAGCCATCAGATATCAAAAATACCTCTTCTTTTGCTCATTTCTTTACTCTAGATCTAATCTTAGTCAAAGAGAAATGTTCAAACCCCAATTCTCCCATTGTTGTGACCCCCTTTGTGGATCATCCATAATGTTAGGCCTGATTAACATCATACATATAATGAAATAAATTTCCTTTTCAGCTCATATATTTAATTAAATTAGTATATAGCAACTATATATTATGTTAATTAAATTTAAGAGCCTAAATAGATAATTAAAAGACAAAAATTTAATAGATCATTTGCAATCATTTTTATTATTAATTTACAGCATTTATAAATTAATTAAAGTAAGTTTAATTCAGAAAATTGCTACCAACGCTATGTGTTAACTGCGTGATGTGAACTTGTTCCTTAGTAATATTTAAAGAATTTAAATTTTAATGACGGGATGGACTTTGTTGAAGTATAGTATCAAACACTAGTTTAGTTTTATATAGACCATTCAAACGAAATCCAAAATATTATTGAGCTACAGCCTAAGTAACATTATTTTTCGCATGTTTTCTTTTCATCGTGCCACATCACTTAGATTTTTAGAGTTTGATCAGTGGTCAACAGGTCCAATAATATAAGTAGTTAATTGCATAGTGTCATTTTAAAGCCATTAGTTTAATCCTATATCATTTATCAAGAAATCGACTTACTCTGGTCAGAGATTTTGACTTTAAGTTGACTATCAATTACAATGATACTGACCTACAACAATGAAGGAGACAAATCATCCCTTTAGTGGAGTTTAAATTCAAGTAGTTCAACATGTACCCAACTATGGTCGTAACATGATCATGGTGTCATATGATTAACCATAATTAAAGTATAGTCTAGATACATAAGGTCAAAATTGTTCTCATGGCTAAAGAATACTGCACATAATTACATGTGGTCATTTATTTTGATTTTGTTGTTTTAAACTATAAATGACTCTTGTTGAGTTTCCCTATGATTGTTCCAAATAACAGCAAAAGTAATCCCATAGTATCCCTATTGGCCATGTGTAATATACCACTATATAGAGAGCAATATGCATACTAGTCCGATGTACCAATATCCTCTTTTAAAAACAAATTAAGGATAAGTATTTTAAATGTTCGGCAAAAACTCATATACAAACACATTCACAATTACGATCGATTAAATATCCATCTTAAGGATTTTCTACTTGTATATTTTAACATTTTACATCATTACTCATATCACAATATAATAATACATAGAATAGAAAATAGAACCAAAAGAAGTATTTCGAACAAGATCTCGTACAAGAGTTAAGTTATATAACAAATTACATAATTTCCCATGGGGCTCGCCCTTTACTCTATCACCTGTACCAACATTGCTTACGACAATTGTGACAATCTCCATCCACCACTTATACCCATGGTACCAAATATCTGATAACATAGTAGTGCACTTGGCGGTGCCCGACCGATGGATGGAAACGGTGAAGGGTTATACACAATGAAGGACCTGTAATATATCTCACAATGCATAGATATAATAAGGAATTTATATAAAACAGGAGAGATAGTTGCATAACAAAATAAAGTAGAAAGAACATTATATTAGATTGCAACATAAGTTCATCTGATTATAAAAAATAGAGCAACAGAGTTTATACATGCCAATACATCAAATAAACTCAGATAGCTATCTATATACATATAAGTGCTAAATAGCTCCACAACATTTCATAACAGAAATAAGCGATAGCAACTCAAATAATAGATATATAAGAAAGAGTCGGCCGCATGCTCATTGTGACGCCCTACTTCGAGACCCACATTAGCAAAGAGTATTACAAGGTAACACCGTCTGCTAATGCAGAGAATAGAGCTGGTTAGGAGCGACCATCTATAGCCTTGTCTTAATTATCTATTGAATACGCCGACAATTGTCATACCTCCTTGAATTCTTCCTCAAATGGATCGACATATCCAACAAATACTTAATACAAAGCCATAGGTGGCTGAAAGGGTCTATCAGAATAAATTATAACAACTCAAATGTAATACACATCACAGAACAGTAGGTCATCACATACATTTACACATATTCAGATACATTACAGAGTATACAAAATAATACATGTCAAGTGGTAAAGTAAACACAATATACAGATGAGTCAAAAGAATATATATCAGAGTTACAGCCAAAAAGGACTACACAAAAAGCTATTACAAAAAGGAGCTAGCAGAATAGTCCATGCGGAAGCAAAATAGGCTAAGTCCAATGTACCTAACCTGAAACATCTCGGTCTGACCCGAGTATAAAATACACGGGTCAGTCTAGCTAAACAAATCAGTCAGATAAACTAAATGATAATGAACATACAAGATCGTAAAGTACCACCAATATCTCCAAAAGAGATAACCAAATCATCTAACCAAAGATGAATCAAAACAAGCCTCATACCATCGGCAATCCCAATAAACAAAGGATATCATATCCCAAAACAAGCCAAAAGGCAAATAACAAATACCAATAAATGTAACACAAGTTTCCACAAGGTAATCGCTATATATCGTGTGGTTCAAAGAACCTACCCTGAAAGACGATACACTAGGGAAATATAATTGTCAAAGAAACAAAAGGTGCTCGAGCTCAGTACTGTATAACAAGGATCCACACGCCTGAAGGCAACAAACCTCAATATCACTCGAGCCGTGACGATGGACCAACTCCAAAAGTTATACTATCGGGCAACAAACCCGAAGGCAACGCCGAAAGGCAACGCCAAAAGGCAACGCCCGAAGGCAACAAACCGTAGTGGCGGTACTGGACACCACTGTCTGGGGGAATGTGTCACAACTCTCAGAAAGGAACCCGGAAAATGTTAACGTGAGTCTCATACCCCACGCTCGAACTAAACAATTTACTAACCGTTAGTCAATTTCACACTCAAAGCAGTACAAAGTTCACCTCATCTCATTGGTAAACCAGACCCAAAGGTCAAAACGGTCAAACGAATAGATTAGGAATTAACTGAAAAGATAAACGCACGTGTTCATAGCACGCGTTTTATTTAATCATTTGATTCTCCTCCCTCTTCACTCGAAGTGCAAAATTGTGTGCGTTTTAAATAGAAATTATAAATTGGAGACACGAGCTTTCAATACAATTAAAAAGGTCATTTTATAAAACCCGTGTACGAAATAAAAAAAAAGGAATCATCAAAGTCAAATATGCAATAACAACTAATTGGAATCGACACGAATCGATTAAAATTGGAAACCAAGCAAAATAGGCAAATTAGGCTGAGACAAGCAAATTCAGACGTCTGAATAGTATATTTCAGACGTCTGAAACTGGGGCTCAGGCAACACTTTGCCTAGGCCAATGATGGCCAAATCATATCGGAAGCAATCGGATGAGTGACGATGGCTAGGGGTTTACACCAAACGACTACCCAACCTTAAAGACTCACCAATACACTCCGACCAACATGCCCAACAACCATATAAGGATTTTTCATAGATTTTGACTTCAAACACTAAAAATTGGAATATTCATTAAACCAATTCAAAAGCAAATGGACAAGGAATATATTTTAGGAATTGCTACCTAACACTATCAAAGATATAGGCATAGATGTGAGATAAAAATCTCACCTTTAAACCCAAAACACAAGAGAGAAGCTATGGAGCAAGGCAAGAACAATCACACTTCAATTTTAACCCAAGGAGCTTCAATCTAAGCTTAAAAGAAAAACATTCCTAAGTTAGGGTTTAGAACATTTCTGAAATTGAAGAGAAAATGAGGTGGAGAAGATGGAGAGAAGGCTTACCTAAGCTTCTCTTTGATTTTGGAGCAAGAATTTGAGTTTGCAAGAGGAAACTAGGGCTTGGATTTTCTATTTCCCATTCTCTTCCTCCATTTTCAGTTGAGCTAGAGTGTTAGGAAATGAAATGAGTGAATGGAGAGGAGAGGGGGCTGAGTTAGGGTATAGGATGAGTTGGGTGAAACCCAAACCCAAAAGCCCACTTAGAAAATAGCAAAATTCAACTTACTCCAAACATATCGATGCTTATACTCAAAAAAGTCGCAAACACCATTTTGAACTCAATGGAAGTGGTCTCGAGTCCAAATTGTTGATTCTCAAATTCATTCATCATTCAGACGTCTGAAACTTCCAAACCAGACGTCTGAATTTGGAAAAATATGAGTTTCCAAGCTTCATTCAGACGTCTGAACTGAACGATTCAAACGTCTGAATCTGGAAAAACAAAAGTTGTCAAGAACAATATTCAGACGTCTGAATCGTCCATTTCAGACGTTTGAAAATGGCAAGTTTTGCCTATTTCCTTTCTGGTTTGATTTGAGAAATTTCAAACATCTGAATGATTCATTTCAGACGTCTGAATCCCTGGTTAACAGTTTTTCCCAAAAAGACACCTCTGAAACTCGATTCACAATGACTCTTCACTAATTCGACTGTTCTTTTACGAATAGTGACTTCTTCGGACTAAAAATCCGACTAACGATGCTATATTTAAATTAAACAATAAAAATATACGAATCGTAAATATGCGGGTTGTTACACTCATCCTCCATATAGCTCCATTCTCTATCTCATACATGTCCCTCAATCTACCCATTTAAGAGTAACCTATATGGAACACCCTACGTCTACAATCATACTATCTAAGGGTATTACTAGGTAGTACTGCCAAATAATACAGAGAATGAGATGATATTAAATTATCACACGTGAATTCCCTTGGGCTAACACTGGTACGTATTTCAAAATTGAATAAATAAACTTGCGTATACGTACACAATATCATCACAAAGCAATAAACACGTTTTTTTCTAGGGTAGAACAATACACAATGTATAATAAATAACAAAGAGAACTTAGAGTCATAAAACGCAGTGATAATGTACAATAGAAAATATACATAAGTTTGAGTGGGATACAAATAAGTTAAATTCCACTATCTCAAAAATAAATACAATGTATGTCTGATATACAACTCAATGTCATACATACATGAGATACCACAATATGTAATGACATATAATAATACCATATCCTCCATCTATACCTAACAACCACAAAAATGGTCATCATGTCCCTGAACTTGAAATAACTCGGACATACCCAAATAATACACGGGTCAGACTATGCCTATAATATATATGTCATAATAACTTGTAATGATAAAATGTATGGTATGATGATAGCATCAACTGTATCAAAATATCCCAAAATTGCATCCATCTTAAAACCATATAGAAAAGTGCCATCACCCATATAAATTAAGATGATAAGAAGCCATGAAAATGATATCAAATGGGTGAATCGTCCATACATAACTCATCATCCATATATAAGAAATCATCAAGCAAAATAGGGCTAACACAATAATGCCTAAAATAGATATAAATGGACATTCCCGAGCCTATCAACATAAGTGGTGTCTCCCACCTATGAAAGTATAAGTAGCATAATCCACCTACGAAACATATAAATGGCATGACCCGCCTAAGATAATGTAAGTGGCATAACCCGGCAAAGAAGACTATGCGGAATGATGGTACACTTGACCTCAATCACAGGTAGGATCATATCTCATCCGTATATATGAGATATACAAATATACGTCAGTCTACCATTCACATAAGACCAAACGGGAGTTTAATAGCTAACCGCCTACTCCACGAGCACATGGGTTATCCACTCGGATATGCTCATATAATCTTTTATTACCTTCACGACACACATATCCACTAGTGTGCTCATTAACGTGAGGACTTCTAATCACGACCCAGTTCCTACCCCTATATGTTAACATAATGCTGGAACATGTGACACAAATGGCTAGGGTTGACCACCCTAAGGGTTAACAACCCTACTATAAATACTATAGTGTGTCATAGATCTGAGGTACGACACCACAATTGGGTTTCTCGGGTAGATACTAGCCAATCTGGTTCACTCCAACACAAAAGCCAGGATTAGTATGTCATTGGTAGAGGACTATATATATATATATATATATATGTGTGTGTGTGTGTGTGTGTGTGTGAGGAATGCGGATTACGGATCTTAAGGCTAGGAATAACACTAGAGGGGGGGTGAATAGTGTTTATAAGAAATTACTAAATCTTTTTTTGTTATTGTTAATTTGAACACAAATGTATGTAATATTCAGACAAAGATATAATCATAGAAACAAACACAGATGCAGAAATAAAGTAAATGCAGTAAAGGAAAGAACACACCGGATTTTATACTGGTTCGGAGTTACCCTACATCCATTCCCGCACAACTAAGTACGGATTTCCTTTCAAAAGTAATTCAACAATTACAACCCTCGGTTTCAAGGCTATGAGGTACACCCTCCAAAATCACAATCCTTTGGGTAGAGATACTTGATTTCCAGGGCAACAAGTTCACCCAATTGATTTCCAAGGCTACAATCACACCTTTTCTCGCTTGATTGATTTCCAAGGCTACAATCACACCTTTTCTCGCTAGATAGATTACAAAGAAGCCTATAACTCTGAATAGCACTTGGATCTTGTTGAGATAGTGATAGAGAATCAAACCAGAGATAATCTAGTTAGATTCAATGTTGATTTCGGTAGAGTGATGATAGGATTTTGAATAAGAAAATGTGGAAGAAGAAGAGAAGTGAAAAACTAGAAAATCTGATTAAAAATTCGTTGAAACTAACCACTATATATAGAAGAACAACAGTCATGTCCATTCGTGAAAGGTTATGACGAATAGACACTTCTTTTGAAATTCAAATTTTGAATTTAACTGTCACTATGTCGACATGGGGTACTAGGGCATGTCGACATCCCAAAGGAAATTTTGATGATTTGTTTTTCTTTGAAAATAACCTTTATCTTATGTTAAAACTATTTTAAACTTTATAAATATACTTGACTATAGATAAAATACATAGATAAATATAGAGAATAATATATATATATAATTTTACTATAGTTTTATATTTAAATCTAAGTATCAATATTTTATAATTAAAAGATAGTTTAAAATAAACGAAGTTTAAAAAAAAGAATATTTTAAGGCTAAAACATCTTTTTGAAAATCATTTGAAAAGATAATTTTTAAGGCTAAAACATTTTGAAAAGCAGTTTTGAAAATCATTCTAAAGTAGTTCTGAAAATCATTTTGAAGTAGTTTTGCAAGCTTCTTCCTGTAGAATATCTCATCATATCAGGACTCGAGAACTTGTACAAAACCAGAATGTTCGTGGGTTTGTAAGCCGCTTGTCGTAGGTTTGTAAGCTACTTGTCATGGGTTTGTAAGCCAATAAAAAGGTAGAAATGGGTTCCATCGCAAAAGAAAAATGGAGTGAAGATTTCAGTGCTAATATGAAGTTTTAACATAATTCTAGACTCAATACTTATCTTGAAATCTTGAACTCTTGATTATCTTGATATTCTTCATAGTCATGAGTCTTCAATCTTGATATCTTGAAACTCTATACTGTACAGTCTTCATTCTTAGTACCTGCATGGTTAAATCCAGCATATACATATATATCTAAACTATATTGTTAGTATTTATATTTTATAATCTTATTCTAAGGTTGTTGTCATCAAAACCATCAACTCATGGACTAACAATCTCCCCCTTTTTTATGATGACAACCTTTGTTTATAAAATATTACTTCTATCCTATTGACTCCCCCTAAATCTAATAACTCCCCCTTAATCTATGCCTAACTCTCCTATTTTATATTTCTCCCCCTTTGTCATCAACAAAAACAAACAAACTCTAAACTATACAACTCCCCCTCATTCTTGTACTGAAGTACCTGCATTAATAAACTATATAATAAAGTATTTTAAGAAATAACTATACTTATAGACATGATATTCAATCAACGATTATAAATATATCAATGTATATTTATACAATCATCAATCCACGCCAAGTGTTAATAAAATCAATCAAATCAAAACAAACAATTTCAATCAAAGCAATCAATTCAAACAAAGTAATCAAAATAAAACAATCAAATTAAACGTTACGAGGAACTTCCACCTATCCTTCTTATCCGAAAATAGGGACTGCTTTGATGGTATCCCAATTTTCATTGTCATTTGTGAGAGAGACAAGAGGATGTGCTTCGTTATCATCCTTGTGCAGAGAAGAAATCATCCATCGAATTGCCTCGAAATGTCTTTCTTGCTCCTTGATAACAGAAAGGAAATTCAATTTCATTACAAGGAAGAGTGATACAATGATTAATCATAAACAACTACATAAACACTCAAATTAAAACAAACTTAAACTAATTCGACATGATATGAAAATATAGATCTAGTTAGAGGATGATGAAGATGAAGATAATCCAAGTTTCTTGCTGACTTTGGAGAAAAACTTGTTCATCTTGGATGATATTTTGTCCAACTTCTTACTAACGGATCTTTTAAGAACCCTTTGATTCTCAACAATAATCTTTTGGTTTTTGAGAAGGGTTTTGTTGGTAGGATTGGATGGATATTCAATACTTTCTAGGGATGTTTCACCTTCTTCTTCTTCTTCTATTTCCATTTCATCCCCTTCTTCTTCCTCTTCCTCCTCTTCCATTTCTTCATGAGCCAAACGCTCTTCCTTTTCGACAACAGTCTCATAAGGTTGAAAAACATATGGGATTTTCATGAGAGAAATGTTTGAGATATTAAAAACTTTTCTTGAAATAAATTCTTCTCCTTTGAAATTTACTCCAAAATAGTTGAAAATCCGAGTAAGGTAAATTCCATGGTATAAAGTGTTTTCTCCCATTTCAAAATTTTTAGGACGAAGTTCATCCAAAATAACTTTCGCCCAATTGATATCATAATTTCCAAAAATAGCAAAAAGTGCTTTGCACACTTTTGAAGTAGGATTGTTAAAATTTCCCGATCTTGGGGTCAAAGTATGTTGTAAAAGAAGATTGACAATTCTTGCTTCAGGACGAAAGTTTCGGTTTTTAAATTCAAAGTTTTCATCTCCTTCAAAAATATAATGAAATGTCTCACGATCATGTTCATCAATTTGAAAACTAGAAAGATCCATTCCCGTATTCTTGCAATTGAGAATGGTACCCAAAAGATCACAATTTAAAAAAATTCTAGTGCCTTTGACACTACTCCAAATTTCATCATCATTCCCTTTATAAAATTCTCGATTAAGATTTGCATAGAAAATTTTGACAAGATTTGAATAACAAACAAAATCATTTTGAGAAGCATCGACAAGACTAAGAGTATGATTGTTTGCAAAAAGAGTATCAATTTCATAAGAAGCAAAATCTTGAAAAATAGCAAACTTTCCGGGATGGACTTTTCCATAATTAGCACAATTGATGTATGCTTTTATGGCCTCCGGATTATTGAGGAGTTGCTCTTTCAAGTTTCTGGAAAGTCTCATGGTGGAGGGGTTGCTTGAAGAAGCCATTAAATTAGACAGTAGAGAGCTTGAAGTTTTGAAGAGAGAGTTTGAATTTGAAAATGAAAGTGAAAAGTTGTGATAAAAGATAGTGAATAAATAGATTTTTGAAAGACACGTTCTCTGGTCAAAAGATGCCTTTTCAGAGTATTGAATGAAGTGAAAAGGTGGAGGGAAATTCAACCATTTGAATTCAAATTTTGAATTTCAAAATTTGTACCCATGTCGACATCATGATAGGGACCATGTCGACATGTGCCTGTGAATTTCTATGATTTATTTTTCCTAAGAATTCTAATATATATATATATACTTATTATTTTAGTGTCTAAATATATATGTATATATCTGGAATATTATTAGAATTATAGTATATTCGAGAAAATATTATTATATTATTAAAAAAAAATTTAAAATTTAATCAACACACCAATTCAAAAGCAATCAATCATCTAATTCTAAGCATGCAATTTCAATCAATTGTATTGTAAATGTGTACCTTTTTCTAAGTCTGTTTCCTTGAATTTGTTGAAGTCGTGAACTGCCGTGAAACACAAATTTGAGTTATCTGTCTTCTGATCATCATCGCTTGAGGATGAGTCTGAGTCATCTAGAGTAGCAGTAAATGCACGCTTCCATTTCTTTACTGATTCATTGTTTATAGGAGGATTCTGCCTTTCTGGATACGGACAATCTCTTTTGATATGGCCTGGTTCATCATAGATGAAGCATTTGACATTGTTTGGCACTACACTCTGATTTCCAGAATTCTTATAGTTGTTTCTCTTGAGATTATTCATCTTTCTATATTTCAGGAATTTTCAAAAATTCCTGGTCATAAATGCTATCTCTTCATCAATATCACTGTTTGAGTCTGATCCGTCGGTTAATGCATTGAATGCCATTGATTTCTTTTCAGATGCTTTGCTTTCTCTTCTCCCGATCATTTGGACTTCAAACGACATTAGATTTCCAATTAATTCATCTATCTTTAAAGTACTGATGTCATTTGCCTCTTCAATTGCAAGTGTCTTTTGATCCCATTCTGGAGTGAGAGAATTTAAAATTTTCTGACTTGATCTTCTTCCGAAAATTCCTTTCCCAAGGATATTAAAGAATGCACAATATCTTGAAATCGACTATACATATCGGAAATAGACTCATTAGTATTCATTTTAAATAACTGAAACTGATTTGTGAGCATGGAAATTTTGGTCTGTTTAACTTTGCTTATTCCTTCGTGAGTCACTTGCAAAGTATTCCAGATTTCATATGCAGACTTACAAACTGACACTCTATTAAATTCATTCCTATCAAGTGAACAAAACAGAATATTCATTGCTTTAGAATTATTTTGTGCAACAGTCTTTTGCTCAGTAGTCCACTGTGCAAAATTAGTTGTGGGTTCAAAATATTCAGTTTGTGTGATATTCCAAGTGTCTAATCCTATAGATTATAAATATATTTTCATCCTACATGACCAATATGCATAGTTACTGCCATTAAAAAGTAGTGATCTAGCAGTAGACTGACCTTCTACAAAAGAACTAGTGACAGGGATACTAGTGTTAATAACAGTACCAGTGTTGGTAGCCATTTTGAAAACTTTTCAAAAACTAGATTATGAAATTTTTGAAAACCTCGCTCTGATACCAAATGTGAGGAATGCGGATTACGGATCTTAAGGCTAGGAATAACACTAGAGGGGGGTGAATAGTGTTTATAAGAAATTACTAAATCTATTTTTGTTATTGTTAATTTGAACACAAATGTATGTAATATTCAGACACAAATATAATCACAGAAACAAACACAGATGCAGAAATAAAGTAAATGCAGTAAAGGAAAGAACAAACCGGATTTTATACTGGTTCGGAGTTACCCTACATCCAGTCCCGCACAACTAAGTACGGATTTCCTTTCAAAAGTAATTCAACAATTACAACCCTCGGTTTCAAGGCTACGAGGTACACCCTCCAGAATCACAATTCTCTGGGTAGAGATACTTGATTTCCGGGGCAACAAGTTCACCCAATTGATTTCCAAGGCTACAATCACACCTTTTCTCGCTTGATTAATTTCCAAGGCTATAATCACACCTTTTCTCGCTAGATAGATTAAAAAGAAGCCTATAACTCTGAATAGCACTTGGATCTTTTTGAGATAGTGATAGAGAATCAAACCAGAGATAATCTAGTAAGATTCAATGTTGATATTGGCAGAGTGATGATAGGATTTTGAATAAGAAAATGTGGAAGAAGAAGAGAAGTGAAAAACTAGAAAATCTGATTAAAAATTCGTTGAAACTAACCCCTATTTATAGAATAACAACAGCCATGTCCATTCGTGAAAGGTTATGACGAATAGACACTTCTTTTGAAATTCAAATTTTGAATCTAACTGTCACTATGTCGACATGGGGTACTAGGGCATGTCGACATCCCAAAGGAAATTTTGATGATTAGTTTTTCTTTGAAAATAACCTTTATCTTATGTTAAAACTATTTTAAACTTTATAAATATACTTGACTATAGATAAAATACATAGATAAATATAGAGAATAATATATATATAATTTTACTATAATTTTATATTTAAATCTAAGTATCAATATTTTATAATTAAAAGATAGTTTAAAATAAAAGTTTAAAAACAAGAATATTTTAAGGCTAAAACATCTTTTTGAAAATCATTTGAAAAGATAATTTTTAAGGCTAAAACATTTTGAAAAGCAGTTTTGAAAATCATTCTGAAGTAGTTTTGAAAATCATTTTGAAGTAGTTTTGCAAGCTTCTTCCTGTAGAATATCTCATCATATCGGGACTCGAGAACTTGTACAAAACCAGAATGTTCGTGGGTTTGTAAGCCACTTGTCGTAGGTTTGTAAGCTACTTGTCGTGGGTTTGTAAGCCACTAAAAGGTAGAAATGGGTTCCATCCCAAAAGAAAAATGGAGTGAAGATTTCAGTGCTATTATGAAGTTTTAACATAATTCTAGACTCAATACTTATCTTGAAATCTTGAACTCTTGATAATCTTGATATTCTTGATACTCATGAGTCTTCAATCTTGATATCTTGAATCTCTATACTATACAGTCTTCATTCTTAGTACCTGTATGGTTAAATCCTGCATATACATATATATCTAAACTATATTGTTAGTATTTATATTTTATAATCTTATTCTAAGGTTGTTGTCATCAAAACCATCAACTCATGGACTAACAATATATATATATATATATATATATATATCAATAGGCATAAAGCCTTGGGTAACCCCTAACTCAAATTCCATGATTTACCTCGTACGCATAACCATTATCCCTGTATGAGTTTCATTCACGAGCAAATAATAACCGAACAAATATCACAACGACGTCCCATACCATCGCACGTTACTAGTCCGTTTATTTAGTGCTACATATCACACTCACTCCTTCCATATTACATATCATAAGTCATAGGAGTAACTGGAAAAATATTACCGAGAATCTCATATCAAACAGTATTACTTATCCTTTTACTCAAATTCTTCATAACCTAGAATCTCAATACAAAATTATTCTAGATAATGAGTCCAAAGAATAACCGAGAAAGTGTTACGGAAAGTCCTATAACAGATGGTATTACTATAACATTTGTTCAGATTTCTCGTTATGCAGAATTAATACAAACATGACTCACTTATTTATTTAGAAAGAAATATAAATATATTAACTTATAAAAACATATATATATAAGTAATAAAAGCATTTATAAATTTTAAATAGCTAAAAATACTCAACCTTATATAAATCTAAATAATAATTTTATAATTCACAACTAACTTTTGAAAGCTCGTTTCTTTCTTTTGAAACCCTAAAAATAGCTTGTAAAACCAAATAACACTCAAAACAATCATTTAATAATTTTCCATAATTAAATACTATTTTTAAATAAAATTTATAATATCCAAATCAAGTTTCTTTTATTCCAAATCCATAAAAAAATTCCAAAACTATAGATTGCATCCAAAAATTCATGAAATGTACTTTTGAAAATAATTCAATATTGATTAGAATCCCTATCACACTATTTTAGAATATTATAGGACTTTTTAAATAATTATTGAGATTAAAATATAATTTTTCTTTAATAAACGAATATATTTAATGGTATATATAATATCAAATTTACATAAACTATTTCTTCAAAATAATTCCACAATCATATAATGTAAGATTTATATTAACTAAATTTGTCTACCATTTAAGTTATATATTTATAATATATTTATTTTATTTATATATATTTTTTAAACTGGTGTGATCATCGGTCGACCTCACTGGTTGACCGCTACGGTCGACAGATGGGCACTTAATTGTTGACTGGTGCAACCCACCGAACGTAACTCACTGAAGCCTGTAATTTGATTATTTTAATCTGAATTCAAGCCACAAAACACACAATTCATTCATCTCTAAGAATACAAACTGCCCACAATTCACCAATCAAACATGTGCTAAGGAATTCGACAAATAGACATAGGTCACGAGTGTAATACTCACCTATTAGTAAGCTATGCCTCAAAATCTTCACTACTCCTGTTGCTTCTTCTTTTTTTCTTCGCTAACAATCCCATACAACTCCAAACTCAATCAGAAAGTTAACTTATTCTTACAATTGGGTGTAGAATGATATTGAGAAGGTTGTATAATTTTACTCTAATTTTAGAAATTTATTTCTATTTTTATTTTTGAGTTTTAAAAAGAAGGGTTAGGAATTTCATTATTTGGGAATTAGGAGAATGAACTTTTGCTTACGGTAATTGAAAAATATGAAGGTACTACGGTAATTCTAGAGTTATCATAAAGTAAAGAAGTGTGGTGATTTTTCTCCAATCTCATATTGGACGTCAGGCTTGTTTATTTTAAGTTTTTAATTTCTTTTCTTTTATTTCCTCTTACTAATCTAATTTTCTTTCTTGGAAAATTAGTTTAAAACCTCAAATGAAATTTATATTTGTCTTCCCTAAAAGTTTCACTATCACTGCAAATTTTACAATAATAATTTCCTATAATTCAACTCATTTAATTAATTATTCCAGTATTTATATCTTTAGACCCATTTATTAAATAAATTCCAAAACTCTTCATCAAAATAAAATAAAATTCCTTTTCTTTATAAAGTAAACTTCAAATCTCATTTATTATTATTATAAAATTTTATAAAAATATTACAATTATTTTATATATTTAAAATCATTTTAATCTTAACATCAACATTTCTAAAAAAATATTAAATTTATCATTTATTATTAATTCACAACTTTTAAATATTTATCTCAAAAATGGTTTATCATCAAATTCCAAAATTATTCACATTGAATATTTAAAAATCCATTTTAATTAATTATAGCACTGTTATTAATTTTAATTAATTACTCAACACTGGGTTGTTATAAACTCCCACTTTAAGAATGTTACATCCTCACAATTTCCTATCAGGAAAATCCATAACAAGCTAATACTTCTAGCTTTACTACACCCATTCACGATTAAAACAACCATACAATCATCACAATCAAAACAAAACAAAGCTTACTAACACAATAATAATTATTGAATTCCTCGCTGCCTCCTCAAAATAATAGGCTATCATCCCTTTCCCAACGTCAGTGGTCATAGGCTATGAGTCATATAATTCAATTGGGATAATACCCATGCATCATAACCAAAATTTCAATTTAGATGTTGGAATTTCCAGAAAACCTCGGAGAAATCTCTATGGTATGAAGCGTATTACGAAAATCTACAACACAGAAGCACAACATATATACAACATATCTTTTATAAATCCATACTCTTTCATTAACAACAATACTTTACAAATACAAAGTTCTTTACTGAGCTGTAAAATATTAAAACATCTTACCATTTATTATTTTCAAAGATAATAATAGTTCACAAATCTATTATCTTTAAAACTCTTTTTATTTTACAAAACTTTCCTTATATTAATATAAATGTAGGGAACTTAAAATACATTTAACAAATTCAATACTTCAAATCCTCAAGAGTCTCAAAATCATATAAACTATTCCTCTCATAAAACTATATTATCCCAAAACAAATCACAAAAAAATTGTAAAGCACTCGAACAAGATTTATAGTTAATTCTCAAGACTGTTCTAAAATCATAAATCGTCAAGACATAGCATAATTTTAAATTTATACACAATAACTTCAACCTTTGATTCACAGAAGATCTTACTAAATAAGGTTACAAAACATCAAATCCCATTTTACCAAAAATAGTATTTATCCTTCTTTAAACACAATTTTTTTAATATGATTCATTAGCACCAAAAATCTAATTCTTTATTCTAAATAACAAAACATTTCTTTATTCCAAAATGTGATTATTCACAATACAAATTTGTTTGCCTTTTAAATAAAAAACAATTTCAATAAAGACCAACAAGAATATAAATATTTCTAAATTCACTTTACATAATCCATATTTCTTTATCACTTAAATGAAAAATCATCATTGATACTTGAAAACGTTATACACAAAATCTTCTTTGAATACTTATCCCAAAACTGAAACTCCAATTTCATAAAATATTTATTACTTAGTTTATTTTAAAACTTCACTTCACCACTAAACTCACAAAATTAATACTTCTCTAATAATCATGAACTACCAATTTTCATTTCAAATTTACTTCCTTTAGATTTATAAAATTACTTTATTTACTTATTTCAATTCACTCTTGAAAACTTTGCTTAAAATACATTTACAACATAAACTTCCTGAAACTTTAAATCCTTTTCTTGTGCTTTTGAAACTTTGCTTAAAATACATTTACAACATAAGTTCAAAATATTTAAATTAAGGACTTACGTATACAAATTTATATATCATAATGTATCATAATATAATATATTCAAAAATTCATCCAAGTTACAAACAACCACTCAACATGACAGGCATACAATCACAACATCACATACCAAACAATTTCAAATTCTAATATATAATATATTTCAATGATGCCTCGCCATGAATTTCTAGTGGTTCACTTCGCAATTAGCTGCAGCGCTGATTGTGTGTTCAACATGGCCTCGCCATCGAATTTAGCTATCCACTAATGGTCGATGGCTGCAATCATCATATATAAAATATCTAAACATATGAAACTATCTTAATTATTTTTAAAGCTATTATTATCTTTAACACCAAAGTACTCCCATTCATATATAAATTTCAAGTCAAAACAATTTCTAAACCTTCAAATTTTCAAACATATCTTTATATCACAAACTTTATTAAACTCTATTGCAAAACAATACTTTCCTTATCAAAATAATTTATATCACTTCTTAAAATATATACTTTATTCAAAACAATAATTTTTCATTTTCTAAATATTATTCTTTTTTCAAAATTCTTTATATCATTCAAATCTTTCTAAAACATAGAGTATAACATTCTTCAATATATTAATACAAATTATTGATTTAAAATAGCTCACAACAATTTATTTCCTTTCAAAGTATTACATTGCTTTTCAAAACCTTTCAAAATTCTGCGTCCATATGTATCATCATAGTGTTTAGGAATCTCTATCGATAACTTTGATCATGCCAACTGACCAGGATTCTTAAAGCACCCAATGGACAAATTAACACGGAATCAATTTCAAAATTTTCATCTAATAAATACATTTATATACTTAAAGATACTTTCCATATGAGACCAATTATTTGGGAAAATTAAACATTACTCTAATATCATATTGAAATATATCTTTATTTGAAAAGGTTCTAATTACAAAATATACTTGCTTCTAATAAAACATTTTCCAAACTATATATATACTATAACCAAAAGGACTTTTAAATCAGAACATATGCTTGCTTGTATTAAAACACTATAGATAATTTATAAGAATATAATATAAAAAATTACTTATGAAAATCTAATTATCGCTAACCAACAACCAATAAAGTGAACAAGCAAGTTTTTATGTTCATTATAATCATACTTTAAATTTTTTATATATAAAAGTATACAGCTTTATCTTATGTGAAAAGAGTTTTGATTATCCCTTGTGGTAACATTATGATCGAAGAAATTGCCAAGTTCCAAATTTCAAAAAATTTAAGTGGATACTTGCCTTGAGTGATATTACCAAACACCATACTTAAGTCGGATCCACAAAACAAAACATCAGCAATCAATGTTATCACACAAGGAAATCAAACATTCATCAAGCTAATCAATAAAAACAAATAACCTAACTGCTCAGTGGAAAGTGACTCATCAAATTCCGCTGCGCACTCCGATTCTTACGAACCAATCTTCAAAGCCATACCGAGGTCTAGTATATATCAGCTGAGTCGACACTACAATTTGGATCCACAACTTCTACCTTCACACCCTTATGAACTACTTTATATCTCATGCAGAGATTTACGCTCATAACTATGTAAGTAATAAATTTTATATAAAGAAGAAAAATTACAAACATGTCCTTTAGTGATTACCCCAGTAATCATTGTATAATAAATAATACACACACACACTCCTATTATCCCTTACTATATGGTGGCTACCCAACACACCCAAGGGATAGGGACTCTAAGTCTCATCTAAGGTCAAGACTCATGTCCCTTATATACAATGTGTTGTTCTGAACCTGCTTTGATACCAAATGAAACACCTCACCTCTATACCCATACCATCCAAGAATATTACTAGGTAATACTATCAAATAATATGGAGAATCAGGCGATATTGGACTGTCATGCATGAATATTCCTTCGAGCTAATGCTGGTACACATTTCAAAATCGAATAAATAAACTCACCTATACGTACTCAGTATCGGCACAAAGTAATAAACACATGTGTTTCCAGCATAGAATAATACACAAATATATATAATAAATAATAGAGAGAACACAAAGTCATAAAATGCAGCGATAATATATAATATAAAATATACACAAGTCCGAGTGTGATACAAATAAGTTAAATTCCCACTATCTCAAAAATAAGCACAATGTATGTCAAATATATAACAACATGCCATACATACATAAGATACCACAATACATGATGATATATAATGATGCCATATCCTCTATTTATGTCCAACATCCACAAAACTGGTCATCTTGTCCATGAACCTTAAATGATCGATTGACCTGGGTATTATATAAATGACATATGGGTTGGACTACGCCTATAATGTAGATGTCATAATAACTTATAATGATAAAATGTATAGTATATTGATGGTAGCATAAACAATATCAAAATATCCCAAAATAGCATCCATCACAAAATCATGCAAAAAAGAGAAACCACGCATATAATCAAGACAATAAAAAGCCATGAAAACAATATCAAATTGGTAAACCATCTATACATAAATCATTATCCATATACAAGAGATCACTAAGTAAAATATGGCTAACACAATAATGCCCAAAATAGATACAAATAGACATTATTGGGTCTGTCAACATAAGTAGCATCACCCACCAATAAAAATATAAGTAGCATAACCATCATATGAAATATATAAATGGCACAACCCACCTAATATAATGTAAGTGGCATAACTCGCTAAAGAAGGATATGGGGAATGACCATACACTGGACATCTATCACAAGTAGGATCATATCTCATCCATATATATGAGGTATACAAATGTACGTCAGTCTACCATTCACATAAGACCAGACGGGAGTTTGATAGCTAACCATCTACTCCAGAAGCACATGGGTTATCCATTCGGATCCACTTCTATAGTATTTTGTTACCTTCATGCTAATCATGACATATATCCACCAGTGTGCTCATCAACGCGAGGACTTCTAGTCATGACTCAATTCCTATCCCTATATGGTAACAGACTGTTGGCTTTTTTGACACACGGGGCTAAGCTTGACCACCCTAAGGGTTAACCACCCTACTGTAAATACTATAGTATGTCACGGATCTAGGACGCGACCCCGCAATCAGGCCGGTAATGTGGATACTGGCCAATCGGGTTCACTCTAACACAATAGCCAGGTGATGTCATTGGTAGAGGAATATATATATATATAGGCACAAAGCCTTAGGTAACCCCAACTCAAAATCCATGAGCTACCTCATATACATAACTCATTATCCCCGTGTGAGTGTCATTCACGAGTAAAGAATAACCAAACAAATATCATAACGACGTCCCATACCACCGGATCTTACTAGTCTTTTTATTCAATACTCACATATCACACTCGCTCCTTCAGTATTATATATCATGATTATAAGAATAACTAGAAAATTATTACCGAGAGTCTCATACCAAACGATATTGCTAATCCTTTTTACTCAAATCCCTCATAATCTAGAATCTCAACACAAATTACTCTATATAACGAGTCTAAAGAATAACCGAAAAAGTATTACCATGAGTCCCATACCAGATGGTATTACTAATCTGTTTATTCAGATTTCTAGTTATACAGAATTAGTACAAAATGGCTCACATATTTATTTAGAAAGCAATATAAACAAATTTACTTATAAAAACATATTTATAGTTAATAAAGCATTTATAAATTTAAATAGTTAAAAATACTCAACCATTTATAAATATAAATAATAATTTAATAGTTCACAAATAACTTTCGAAAACTCATTTCTTTCTTTTGAAACCCTGAAAATAGCTTGTAAAACCAAATATTACTCATAACAATCATTTCATTATTATCAATAGTTAAATACTATTTTTAAATAAATTTTATATTATCCAAATCAATTTTCTTTTATTCCAAATCTATAAAACAAATTTTCCAAAACTATAGATTGTATCCAAAAATTCATGAATATACTTTTGAAAATAAATCAATATTGATTACAATCCCTTTCACACTTTTCTAAAATATTATAAGACTTTTTAATTAATTATTAAGATTAAAATATACTTTTCCTTTAATAAACGAATATATTTAATAGTATATATAATATTAAATTTATATAAACTTTTTCTTTAAAATAATCCCATAATCATGTTATATAAGGTTTATATTAACTAAATTTGTTTACCATTTAAGTTATATATTTATATTATATTTATTTTATTTATAATTTTTCTAAACTGATGTGTTCTCTGGTCGACTGCTAGCAGTCAATCAGTGGGCATTTGACGGTCGACCGATACAACCTATTGAACGCAATTCCCTAAAGCCTGTAATTTGATGATTTTAATCTAAATTCAAACAACACAACACATAATTCATTCATGTTCAAGTATACAAACCACCCACAATTATCCAGTCAAGCATATGCCAAGGAATTGAACAAGTGGACATAGGTCAGTGAGTGAAATACACACATGTTAGTTAATTATGCCTCAGAATCTTCACTGCTCCTATTGCTTCTTCTTTTCTTCTTTACAGACAATCCTAAGAAACTGCAAAATCAATCAAAAAGCTAACTTCTTCTTACAATTAGGTGTAGAATGATGTTAAGAAGGTCATATAATTTTACTATAATTTTAGAAATTTATTTTTATTTTTATTTTTGAATTTTAAAGAGGAGGGTTAGGAATTTCATAAGGGAATTAGCGGATGAAGCTTTTTCTTATACGGGAAGTGAAAAATATGAAGTTTCTAGGGAAATTCTAGAGTTATCATAAAGTAAAGAAGAGTGGAGATTTTTCTCCAATCTCATATTGGGCCTTGGGCTGTTTATATGAAGTATTATTTCTTTTTCTTTTATTTCTTATTACTGATTTAATTTTCTTTCTTGACAAATTAGTTTAAAACCTCAAATGAAATTCATATTTGTCTTCCCTAAAGTTTCAACATCATTATAAATTTTACAACAGTACTTTCCCATAATTCAACTCATTTAATTAATTATTTCAATATTTATATCTTTAGACCCATTTATTAAATATATTCCAAAACTTCATTAAAATAAAATAAGATTCCTTTTCCTTATGAAATAAACTTCATATTTTATTTATTATCATTATTAAATTTCATAAAAATATTACAATCATTTTCAATATATAAAATCATTTTAATCTTGAAACTTTAACATTTCTAATAAATAATTAAATTTATCATTTATTATTAATTCACAACTTTTAAATGTTTATCTCAAAAATGGTTTACCATCAAATTCCAAAATTATTCACATTAAGTCTTTAAAACTACATTTTAATTAATTATGCATTGTTATTAATTTTAATTAATTGCTTCTCAACACCGGGTTATTACACTAGATGATAATAAGCATGCAAGTAACCTCAGGTCTTAAAAATGTATGGTATGAGCGATCTATAATTTCAAAATAAATATAAGTCGCAAATATCGTAAATAGGAACATTGAAAGTGTACGTGCAGTACTAAGGATCGTGTAATATGGTATATAAATGCGGAAACTGATAATAGTAGTAAAATAAAAATTAAAGTAAGCACACCAGGAATTTTTATACTGGTTCGAACTTCCCGTTCTACGTCCAGTCCCAGAATACCCTCTGGATTTGACTAAACCCCTCACTTAACCTGGAGGAATAGGTATACAACACCTGAGCAGCCGAACATGAATTTTTCCGCCTCAACAGCCGAAGAGGACTTCAACTTAATACAAATAACTTGTTGACGAATGTGTTCTGAATAACACTGATTGTCTTTTGATAGTACAACTTTCCTATAATCAAATCCTCAAGAGTATATATGTGTGTGAAGATTTAGAAGGAAGATAATCACGTAGAATCGAAGTATATGAATTAATTCAAGGATTCTAGTGATATTGAATAAGAATGAATGCTTTTATTTGCAGAAATAAATAGAGAATAGATTTCAGAATTATAAAACAAGAATCGGTAATTGTAGAAGTGAATTGAACATGTTTATATAGTTGTAGAATAGTTACAATCTTTCATGAAGAGTTTCAATCTAAAGTTGTGTCTGTATCTCTTGGATTGAAGGACCCTCTTCATGAACGATCGCAACTCTTCAGAAAACTAGCCGTTATGTTCAGGTCGGTTGACCGAGAAAACTGACCGGTCAGTTGAGTTTCAAAACCGTACATAGAACAGTGTATATATGTGCACTTGACACAGAGTCGATCGACCGAGGTTCCTGGTCGGTCAACCGACCTGTTGTCAATTGCACAGTGCACACTTATTTATGTATAAATCAATATAAATCAATTTGTGTGTGTGTGTGACTACTTGAGGAATGATTTTAACAATATTCTAAGACTCAATACAATAGAATATTCATACTAATCTCTGGATTGTAGTCTTGTCTCCTTTGTAGTGCACAATATACGTTTATTCTCTTTTTGTCGCTTTCGTATAGTATTCTCTTTGTAATTCGTCGTATGATCTCTGAAGCTTGTGTCATGAATCAAAACTCATGAATCAACATTCTCCCCCTTTTTGATTGATGATAATACTTATGTGACGAAGTAGTATTTACATATATATTATAATTCTCCCCCTGAATATATGGCGACTTTTCTGCAAAAAAATTGTTAGCTTTCATATATTTCTCCCCCTTTGTCATCGACATAAAGGAATACTTACTAGATGTAATATGTAAAAGAAATATGGAACATGTAACACAAGTAAGAAAACATCGAGTTTTAAATATTACATACTCAAACAAAAATAGGAATATTAATGATGTTTACTTACTACACAACATCTAACAATAGACATATTGTTCATAAAAAATACTTGAAATTATGAAATAGCAAGTTGTAAAACAATATGATCACTCCTCACCATCATCGGAATCCCAAAATTCTGGACAAATATTTTCTTCCGGAGGAGCAGGTTCCTTACCACGTCTTTGAGTGTGAGAAACGTGAGTTCCTGATGTACCGGAACTTGTGTTATCTGAAGTAGGCCAAGAGAAATTTGGTGCCGGTCTTTTTCCGGGAGCAACATAAGAGGCACCGGCTTCGGAAGTACATGATAAGGCATCCCATAAATTCACGAAGAAGCCCTTGATTTTCTTGAAACGACCATCAATTTTTTGTAGCCGAGCATCCAAGGCTAGTTGATTTTGAGCCAAAATATCAATGGCCGCCTCTGTACTAATTCCGGGAGTTGGTCTTTGAATTGAATGTTGGCGAGTTAGACGTTCCGTAGCATGAGTTGATGGTTGCGGTGTGGAGAAGCTATGTAACGACCCATAAATTTTGATTGGTTTTAATAACGTATTTAACTGAATTTTGTGGAATTTTTAAAACAATAAAATTTGAAGAAAAAAAAATTATTATTTGGAATACGCCTATTTCAATATAGCTACTGGTAAATTTTCATCCGATAATATTGAAGTTTATTTTATTGTATAATTTTATTCAAACTCAAATCAGTTAATAATTGTCGGTAATAAAATGTTTTCCAAACTTGAATATTTTTATATAGTAAATTTATAAATCTTCTTCTGAGTGAGATGTCATATTTCGTTTTTCCAAATTTGGACTTCTACTGCTCCGTTTATATTAATTCTGGGAAAATAGCAGCATTCTCGGTACCGATTATCGACTTTTGATCGGATGATTGTGCCACTGATATCTGTATACCGTTTTGATCGTCTTGTCGCGCTGATCATCACGGTATATTTACTCCTATATTTTGAGGTCCGGTACACGACGGGAACAATAAACTGTTCGCATAACGGTACTGTAAATTTTGACTTTCACTATCCCACCACTACAAATTCAAATCGGTTGTCCTTTGATATCCTACCGTTAATTTATTTATTACTGAATTAAATTGGTGGCTGACTCGTAACGTTCCATTCGTTTCAACTTTCAAGATTGTTGTTCAGTTTTATATTGATTCATTTTCTTTTTACTTTCTTTACATCTTGCTTTTTCTAAAATGCCTGCATTTCCTTTTATCACGTGAAACCGCTCCTCACCTCCCACTCAACTGCCGATAGCCTATGTTCCTCATCTCCAACTTACCGACCATCCGCCTCTTCCACCGAACAACACGCGACCCAAACCGATCGCCAGTGCAACCCTCCGGCCCTCATCCCCTAGCCGTTCGCCTCTCCCCACGTCCGATCTGCCACTGTCACCTCCGAACTCCTTTCTCTCCTCCTATATTGTTCCGTTAGTAGGGTAAGAATTTGTATAAATATATATTTATACCACAGTTTTATTTTTTTATGGGTTCTGTTTATAGGATTAGTTGTATATGTGTATGCTATATCAAAATGATACATGATTCTCTAATTGTATGAATGTTTGAACATGCTTATATGCAGAGTTAGTGGGTACGTGAATTATTGAGTCTGCATATGTAATATACAAGTCTTGCTATTGTATATTTAAGAGGTTATATATTAGAAGTATTATATATATATATGGATGCGGCATATTGTTACAAAGGTATGTGTACTATAGTACTTAACGGCTACAAGTTTATAAATTTTTGACTTTATGTTGTTGCATACGTATAAATCTAAAATATTTTGTATATGTTGTTTATATAAATTTTATATAATTTGTTAGTTTTAATGTATATAACGGTTAGTTTTATATGTTGTTGCATTATATATATAAATATGTATATAAGTAGTGTTAATTGTTTCGATAAATGGGTATATAACGTTTGTCCAAGCTAGTATATAAGCTTGTCTGCATGTTTCATTGTACATGCATTTGGTTCTCATATAAGTTAGTCTGTGGGTTATCTACAGGGTTGGTATAGGTAGATATGAGTCATGTGTTGTGATTTTTGGGTATTGTGATTTATAGATACAGTAGTATATAAATGTATATATAGTTTTAAAGTTATAAAGTCATATAGTAATTTATGTAGTCTGTTATATACGTTGATTTCTTCTAGTGTCTGTTTTGTTTAGAAGTTTATGTTGGCGCTGTTAACTTATAGTATTGGGTTTTTGTATTAAAAAAAAAGGTTATAATAAGCATGATATATATTATAAAGTAGATCGGTTAGAGGCAGTATTATAGTTTATGTGAGTGTATTATATATATTGTTAAGTGTTCGCAATATCGAGGTTTGTATTTTGGTCGTGCATAGTGTGTCTGCATACAATTTGTTTAATTTGTTCACTTATTTTGTTCGTTTATGATCAGCATCTGTTTGCTGTATATATATATATTTATAGTTTTATAAAATAAGTTTCCATCTATTAGTTGTGTACGTATATGAGTCCATTTGTTCATATATGGATTTGTTAGTGATTTCGATGTATATTTTTTTAAAAGGGTCTTATTTGGTTTATGTGGACATATCGACTGGCCCATTTATATATATGACATAGATGTATTGATATCTAGATTTGCTTTAGAAATGTATAGAGTTTTAAAATATGTTTTATTATAATAGGATAAGTACAGATGTTATTGTTTTAAAATGTTTTATATACATATAGAGATATTGTTTAATTTGGTGGGTTGTAAGAAAGAAACGATTTTTGAATAATATATAGCGATTTTATTTTAATATAGAGTCTAAAATGAAATTTCAAACTTTCAAATATATGTAGTTATTCCTGTATATCGGGTTGTTCTGATTTGTGCTTCCATCGAATTTGAATAGACTTGCTTTGCTGGGCCGCTATCCTGTTGTCACTTCCACATCAGTTCGATGATTTGTCAATTATCCATGTTTGTTCGTGCCAATTCCCATCTTGTCTCGTCTTTCTCTAGCCTCGAAAGGTGAGCAATCACTCACGATTAACGTTCTTATATTTATTAAATTTGATTTCAATTGAAATGTCAATTGAAATATGCTGATGTTAGTTATTTACATTGTTATATATGTCATTATCTGTATCTGTTCACCTGTGACATCTGACACCATTATCTGTTATTTATATTGTTGATATATGCCTGTTGCTGTTGTTATTTTATTATCATATATGTTATCACTCTGCAAGTTCCCTATTAGTATAGAATCACTATGGGTTGAAATGATACATACCCGAACGATCTGTAGAATAGGAGAAAATCGTTATGGGTTGAAATGATAAACCCAAGCGATTTTCATTGAATTGAATTTGGGATTGCGGGTTGAAAAGATATATACCCGTATATATAATTTAAATTGCGGATTGAAATGATAAATATCCGTATCACTTGACCATAGGATAGAAAATTATATACAGGCACCATTGGTCTATATATAAATGTTTTGAAAATGATTTCTTCGGTTTTGAAAAGAAATATATGGTTTTGATAAATATTGATTTTTAAGATTCATTAAAGTTGGTTTAATAAAGTTGATAAATAATATGTTTAAGTATTTATTTAATATCTATATCTTCAAATATAGAATTTATAATGATTTGAAATTGATTGAAATTATATTTATTTAAGAATTATACTTAAATAAGTTTGATATGAAATATATTGAATTTGAAATTTAAAGAAGTGTTTTACAACTTGAAATTTGAAAAGGTGACCTAAATGGATATTTCAAACTTATATATATTTAAATGGGATATTTTGTTTATTTAAATTTGTAAATTGAAATTGTATTTAAATGTTATGGAAATAATTAAGTAAATATTTCAAAACTAAATAATTGTAAAGTGAATCTGATATGTATATAAATTTATCGAATTTAGTTTTGAAATATTGAATATTTAAAGCTTTGAAATATATTAAAATTGAAATGGCTTATTTTATGGTTCAGATATGTATTTGAAATCGATAATTTGAAACGGTTTATTTAGAAGCTGAATCGAGTTGAAACCGATGATTTGAGATTTGATTTAATTAAATTTTTGGAATTCGAGTTAATTTGAATCGATTTGTGAAATTTGAAGAACTATCTTATTTTATAAAGAAATTTTAAATTATATTTAAAACTGTTGATACTTTACTTTATAAATTATTTGGTTTTATTTAAATGAGATATTATTGAATTGTTTTGGAAATGGAAATGATATATTATTGAATTGGGTTTTGAAATGGAAATAATACATTGATAATTTGGGTTTGAAATAGTAATAATATTTTGGTTTAAAGTATATACTATTTTGAAGTAAAGGATATGTTTTGAAATGGCAAAAATTGTGTTTTTAAAAGTATATATATTTGTAAATGACCACGGTGTTATAATAACGATTGGTTGTTAAAGAGAACGGGATCGGATATGGACATACTCTCTGTCGATACCGAAAACCACTTTGACAACTGTGTACGCGGTGGAGTTTCCAGAATGAAGTAGGACGGTGGCGACGATCCTAAGGTATATACGTGGACCCAACTCCCGTGAGTTGGCATAAGGTGGCTAAAACAGGAGTGATCTTGGGCCAGTGAGGTAGCACCTCGTATCGGACACACTTCTTCGATTTCATTCTATTACTTGTTGATTTTGGTGGCCACCCTTCGATTTTGGAGTGTTGTTCGAGGTGGAACAGTAGTGGCTGCTATGCGTATCCATCAGTCCGTGTGCGTAATTGGTATATCTACCCTGGCATTGCCTTGTGTGCCGTGTCACCTACCATATCGAGCTTTACTACGATTATGATTTTAAGATCCGACCGCGTTAAGGTTCTCCATCCCCTTAACGCTATTTTCTATATGATTATACTTTACTAATTAGACACTACTGTATATAGCGTATATTACTACATAGTAAATAGTTTAACGGACCCTTAGAGGATGGTTATCCCAAACATCCTTTAAGTTACCTGTATTTCAGTTGATATTCACTTGAGTTGGATTTATTGAATATAAGAATGTTAATCCTGACTCGAGTGTTTTGGTTTTGCTTTACGCTCGGGTCAGACTGAGTGATACAGCATTTGAGACTCACCTTTGGAGTTGGAGCTTCACTTGGAGATCCAGCAATCTATCGATCCTGCTTTCAGTTATTCAGTTGATTCCAGTGATGTATTCAGATCTTGTATTTGATTATTGTATTGAGACATCTATTGTATTCGAGACTTCTGTTGTATCTTGTTTAACTCTGTTATATTTATATGGTAGCTTCATAAACTACTATCCTTTTGTTTCCGCTGCATTATTGTTATATTACTCTGTGTCCATGATCTGTAAATTTTTTTTATTTACTGTATATGCTGAGTTTTGCCAAATTTTATTTACAATCCATCGTTTTGAATTATTCAAATCCGACATGTGTGGATTTATTGTCGATTTGAATGGTCCAAAATACTGGGTCGTTACAAGCTACGGTGTAGTTGTTCTCGACGAGTAGTACGCCATTGGTTAAATGTTATAAATCTAGGAGGTGCATCATGCAACTTCATTAGTTTTATGGTTCTTGAATCAAAAGAACGAACTTTGGAGGTTTCGGATTTCGGAGCATGGATGACGAAGCTATTGATCAATCTCATTATGTATTCTCCATAATAAATATGGAGCATCTTTCCTTGGTTAAAAGAGAGAAATTCATCCATAAGTTGTGCCCAATTTACTCGTATATTCCCGCAAATAGCATACAATGCTTTGAAGTTTTTGGGATATACTAAGTGATATGAACCGCCTCTAGGAACTATAGATTTCATCATGAATCGATGAAAGAGTCGGGCTTTAGGTCGAAGAGATGATGTTTGTCTTAAATTAGTAGCGTCATCTTCAAAAAATAGATGGCTTATCCGTCACGACTTGATATATTACAATCTACATCGTGTAACGAAATTCCACCCGGTCGTGCATGCAAAATGTGATTAATTCGATCAATGGAGAGGAAAATTGAAGTACCACAAACCGATGTCCAAACACAATTGTCAGTGTTTCTCGGTGGATTGACAAGGTTAAGGTTTGCTAGAATAACTTGACCATAATATGATTGATTTTCAAGTTATTTTTCCTATGGTCAAGGAATGTATCAAGTCCACTCTCAATAGCAGCATTTTCAATACCATAGGGAGCAAAATCAGGGTAACTTACAAATGATTCTTCAAAGATTTTGGCGTCTTGAAGTTGTATCCATCTTTGAAGTGCTACATCATTGACAAGCCATGAGGCGATTTGAGTATCTACTGGAGTAGATGAAGATGAAGCATTGGTAGTCTTTGTTTTCTTCTTGGGAGCCAGTGTTTTGAAGGAAAAGTAACAAAATTTGAGAAAATTTAATTGGGGCTAGGGTAAAAATCGAAATTGGGAAAGTAAAAGTGAAGAGGTAGGTTGAAAAGGTGGATGGATGGGTTACAAATATGAAGTAAAAAATAGCAGAATACACGTTCGGTCGACCGAAAATCTGGGTCGGCTAACCGACTGGGTTATCTGAGAATAGTTGAAACTTTCGGGATGGGTTCGGTTGACCGACTAAGGTATTCGGTCGACCGACCCTGTTAGAAATGCACAGTTTTGCTGTTTTTCAAGAAAAAATTATAGAAATATAAATTTTATTATTATTGCACTATATTAATACACCTTATTGAAAACAACAACATATATACATATATATAAAGAAATGTTTAGCCACCGTTCGTTAAAATCTACGTTCCCATGAGTTTGGAGACGGAACATCTTCTATAGGTGACCATTTTGGAGCTTTTGGGGATTGAGCAGGATTTGAAGAGGATGAAGGTCTATAAGCAGGTTCAGCAACATCATCCTTCTTTGATGAGCAAACTTTCATAGCAATCTTTTCTAGAAAACTTAAACGTCTTGTCGTGACTTTTTGTTCATAGTAGAGTTCCCGCTGCATATCCATTTGTTGTTGTTGGTAGTGATGTATTTCATCAATTTTTTGTTTAGTTGATGGAGATATTACCATTGCATTCTTGCCTTTTTCTTTTCCGGTGTATAGCCTGTATGGGAGTTTTCCCATGGTTTCCATCCATGTCGGGGGTCTTTATCCGGAGAAGAGAAGTCAAGGATACGTTTAGGCATGGGAAAGGTAGGATAGGGGCCGTTTTCAGGAATGCGGTCGGAACCATCATCGTCCGGAGATGTGTATGATAGATGGGAGTTTTCGGAATTATAGAAGTCATTGTTTGAAGACATTTTCAAGTTTTGATTTTAAAACTTTCTAAGTATATGTTTTTTAAAAAAAATAAGCATAGTATATATAAGCATTTGTTTGCTGAAAAATTAGTGGATAGGAACTAGTTTTAAATATAATCACAGAAGTTTAACAATAAAACTGTTTGTAAATGTATGATTTATAAGTTTAGAACTAAAAATAGTTTTTCTGAAACCAAAACAAATAAAACAAACTTTAAAGAAAACTGAGACAAGAAACACCCATAGCTCAAGTAGCTATAACACAACATCTAACAAGCAAGTCAGAGGTCATGAGTTCGAGTTCCGCTTTTTCAATATTTTTGCATATTTTTATTTATAAATCTTTTAAAGACATTATTCCTAAGTCACGTCTAAGTTTTATAAAAAT